>JAUIMM010000137.1:2982500-5382500 GCA_031769625.1 Taudactylus pleione | reverse complement strand
ATAGGGATGCACAGGTAACCTATCCAGGGATGCGCTCACATCTATCCCAACCCACGCAGTGATTACGGAATGCCGGCAAGGTGTGCATTGTACTTAGGCAAATAGGGATGCATGGGTAACCAATCCAGTGATGCGCTCACATCTATAAAAAAGTCTTCACAAGCACTATTCAAGAAAGATGGGGAGAACACAATAGGAATATTAAAAAAGGTGATTTAGAGAATCACAATCTGTCAAATCATTTTACAAATACCCATATGTGTTCCATAGATTCCATCACCCTAATAGTACGGATTAAAAAAGTAGAGGGAATTGGCGAAAGAATAACATAGCAACTATTCTAGCCCAAACAGAAATGAAACATATCCATGATGTTAAAACCCTAATTCCGCATGGTTTAAATGCAGAATTCAAGTTAAAATGTTTTTTATGAAATGGTTTTTGTATATATTTTTTTACTAAATATATAATTGTTTAGCAAATATATCAGTTTTTAGATCCTGTTAGATTATGGGTGGACCCTTGTTTTAAGCAAGTTTCTATGAAAGTTATTGGTCTTATTTGCTGTTTTTATTTTTGTTTTTATATTTAATGCTTTTTATTCATAACTCTCTAATATATTGACTGATGTTTTATGTATCGAATATTGTAATATGGTTGCCTATAGAGAATGTATTTTGTGCTCATACAGGATGAAAACATTTTAAATGACACAAGAGTGTAGCCCATTCATCTATTAAAAGGTCTGTTATGTATTTTTTATGAGATACACTATAGGCCGATAGAATTATAGGCACTAGAGGCCATAGAACGCAAACCCTAGAATCAGATACTACGAAAAGACATTTTGTCACTTCCGGTACGGTGGCGGAACGCACTTCCGGGATTGCGGTGGAATGCAGATCGGAAGTTTACATTACGGCCAGACACTAGAGGCTAAAGTCATGCAGCCCTAGTAACCATAATCAAAACAGGACGCTGATTGGAGAAAGGTTTCCGTTACCAGGGAAACTATATAACTAATACAAACAAAAACAATTCTTTGTTTGCCCGAATGCAATGTTTACATTATTGTAACTAGTTTCAATTAATTATTTATACCTTCAAATATGAACATATGAAGTAATTATCATTTAAAATCTACAGCGATCTTAGTTGAGAAAGTACAGTTCAGATGAGGGGGCAGGACTTAATGGAGAATAAATAGCCAGCTAGATGCAGTACACACCATCACCTTGAAAAAGACCCTTAAGAGTCGAAATGCATTGGTGGGGTGGTGTTATACGGATCAGTGCAGAACCTACCTAGGACCAGCTAAGCATGGTGAGGATTTTGGAGCCCCATTGTCACCACTGTGTTATACTGTTATCAGGGCCGCAACTAGGGGGGGCTGAGGGGTCATGTGCACCGAGCGCCATCCTGCAGTGGCACCGGCCACACACTTTTCTGTGCCGGAGGTCTGCAGATAGAGACCTGCGGCTGGTGCGCGCCGGCATTGAAAAATCGCCTGAAGATCCCGCCCCCCCTCCTGCAGCCGGAAGGTAGGGTAAGTGCTCAAGGGGGGGCGGAGAGTGAGTGAGAGGGGCGGCAGTGCTGCACTGGGCACACTGCCGTCTAACTACGGCGCTGCTGTTATCATCTTCCGGGTACTGGTCCTTCTGATACCTTTTTATACATTTTTTTTATATTTTATTCAATAGATGTCTTTGGAACTTCAGAATTTATTATACTAAATACCGTTAATCAACCTTTTGCTTATATGTGAGCCTACATGTGACCAAACTCCCTTCATATCTGAGCTGGATATTTTCCAGAGGATTGAAAGAAACCGCTATGTGCATAAGAAAATCTTGTTAGACGTAAGCATACATGTGAGCTGCAGATTGTTTGTGTTCATTCACACATGGTGATCCCCTTGGAGTGCATAGAAGGAGTGTAAAGATACCTGTATAAGCTTGAGATCCATTTACTGAGTGTAAAAAACCTACCGAAAAATGGACAGGCGGCGTCTTAAACTTCACATGACCTGATGAAATCAAACCTCCATCCAGACCACAGATAGAAATTTCTTGTTCCAAAGGGATAGCTGGTACTCCAAGTGAAAGAAAAGAAAATCCATAAAATTGCCTGCCGCCCTGCTATCAAGGAAGGCTGAAGTAGACAAAGTGGAAGTAGCATGTTGGATGACTGCTGGGACTAAACTAGAATTCTTGGAGTAAACAGATGCCAGACCTAAGTGTAAATCCTACTGAACACTTATGCCTTGTCTTTTACCAGTCTGAGTGGACAGTTATTCACAGTGTGCCCCTTGTCACCACAATACATACAGAGTTTAAGAGACCATCTTCTTTGTCTCTCTACTGATGACAGATGAAAGCGCCAATCTGCATTGGTTCCTCTGTCACCAAAGATGGAACCCAAGCCAGAGAATGAGGTGATCTGATGGGAAGGTTTTGTTCATGTTTATGTTCCCAAAGCCACATTTGAATACTAATGGCTTGTTGCATAAGATCATCCAATGACTCAGAAGGTGAATATTGAACAAGTATATCCTTGATGGCCTCAGAAATACCCAGACAATATTGGCTATGTAAAGCCGGATCGTTCCAACTAGAGTCAGTTGCCCATCTGCTGAACTCCGATGAGTAATCCTCTGCTGCCTTCTGACCCTGTTTGAGGGTACGCAATTTGGACTCAGCCAAAGCAGCACAGACCGGGTCATCATACAATAGGCTCAAGGCCATAAAGAAAGCCTCAATGGTCTGTAATGCCGCATGGGTTGAAGGTAGTCCGAAGGCCCAAGTCTGTGGATCCCCCTGGAGGAGAGAGATTACCAGTCCCACTTGTTGCAAATGTGTCCCCCCGAAGAGACCGGCAAAGTTGGAAATAGAGCTTGCAACTTTCACGAAAGTTTAAAAACTGCCGGCGATCCCCAGAAAACTGATCTGGTAAATTCATCTTTGGTTCAAGATGAGGAGCTGCATGCACAGGAGAACAGTTTTCTTCAACTCGAATAGTGAGTTCCTGGACCTTCTGAGTGAGAGTTTGGATCTGGGCTGCAAGCACCTTGGTGAGATTCTGTCCCTGCTCCATGATAGCAGAAGCTATAAGTCAAAAATGACTCTACCTGTATCTAATTCCAAGTGCACCTGTGTTTGGGCCAACTATAATGTTACAAATCCCAATGCCTACTCCATGTGAGACCACTAGAACCCAGCTAGCGAGATCTTCACCAATAACAGCTGCCCTTTGTTCCCTTAGAACTGGGAAACGTTCACTGGTACTTAGGTGGCCGCCTGGATTTATGTTCGGGGTAGTAGTCGCTCACATGGCGGTACAAGGGAACTCAATAGATAAAATGTTCACTTAGTATTGATACCAATGATGATGATAAGAATATCGATGGTGCATCTCTAGTGCCAATAGCTGTTAATTAACAGTAGCTGTTAATTAACCATATAGGTTTAAGCAGTGGCTTGGGAGCCGATGGTATGGCAGTTGTGTCGATGGTGCGGCAGTTGAGCCGATGGTGCGGCAATAGCCATTAGTATACAGTTTGGTTTTGTCAATGGCTTGGAATCCAATGGTGTGGCAATTGTGCCGATGGTGTGGCAATTGTGCCGATGGTGCAGCAATTGTGCTGATGGTGCGGCAATAGCCGTTAGGAAGCTGATGAGCTGATGGCAGCATGGGAGCTGCTTGGTGCGGCTAAGAAGCCGTATGGAGGTTTGATGAATAGATGGCAGCACGGGTGTTGCTTGGTGCAGCTTGGAAGCCTTATGGAGGTTTGATGAACAGATGGCAGCAAGGGGCCTGCTTGGTGCAGCTGGGAAGCCATATGGAGGTTTGATGAACAGATGGTAGCACGGGGGCTGTTTGGTGCAGCTGGGAAGCTGTATGGAGGTTTGATAAACAGATGGCGCCAGGGGGCTGCTTGATGTGGCTGGGAAGCCATATGGAAAAAGTATCACAAAGAAAAAACAGGAACAACCTGACTACGCAGCCAAGCCGAGGGAACTCACAGATACTCTATAGTCGGCGCAGCTGCAATAGTCCAGTGAGTATAAATAGGCTGAAGTCCCAATCAGGTTTGCACTTGTGGAATACACCACTTCCTGTGGCATGCCAATCGCCTAGCAACAGGAACAACTGAAGAAACCCTGTCCTGTCTGGGCAACCCGTTAGAAGGATTCAAGTTATGACCGTGACTTGTAACACCATCCATGTAACAAAAAACATTAATCAAGTTAAAATAACACACGAAGACATAACTCATTACCATTTCAAAATGCACTCTAGTCCACATTTTGGTAGCAAGGCACTCAGCATTTGTGATGTCAGATTATTTGATTATTTGTTACCATACAGTATCTGCAAGGTTTCCCTTATTAGTCACATAAATCACTCTATTGTGCTTAGACCAACCATAATGTTTAGCACAAGAAGACAAATTGCACCCTTATTGTCACATTCTATCCAGATGCTGTCATTCATGTTAAGAAGACTCTGGGCCTGATTCATAGATGAATGGATTGCAGAGCAGCACACAAGCGGCAGTGCAATTCAAATGCAAATGCAGCAGGAGGTGTCTGTATTAAAATCCAGTGCTGTGACCTAGGTAGTAGCCTAGGATCACCATCACAACCATCGTGATCAATGGTGGCGATGGTTGCTCCTTTGGCCATGCTGCGGTAAATGAAGCTTATGGCAGCCTGGCCAGGTTCTGGCAGCTATGAGGCCACTGACACAGACCCTGGCCTCATCCCTCCAAGAAAATGGGAGAGAGACATGTCCCTATTTCCAGGAATGGTGGCCTGCAACTCCCCTGCTCCACCTCCCAAATATTGCAGCATATCAATCATGCTGTGGTTTGGGGGGTCTAGGATCAAAAATGCAAGGTCTGTTTTGTACATGCACACAACAGGTCCTGCACATCAGCAGACCCTACACATCTGGAGATGTACACTAACCATTGGACTAGCAGACAACCCAGAATCAGGCCCTCTGTCCACGCAAGAGGGGACATTTACAAAGAATCATGTCAGTGCGATTTGATGTTTGCAAATCTGGGATTTGCTTAAGCCCAACTTACATGTAGTTTGCATGTCAAACATGACTTCTCACCCCAATTCATGGCATATCACCATAGGATCAAAAATTGTATGAATAAAATTGACATCAATGCAAAGTATTTACTAAGGTTTGTGTTTGCCAACCTGAGCAAACTTGCATGCATATTGCAACACAATGCACAAAAGGAATAGACAACCATATCAGTGGATTGTTTTCATGTGCAAAACATTTCAATTAGGACAGTCTCAAACATGATGCTTATAAAAGGGGTCCAACTCAGCTGCAGCACTGTGTGTGATTTCAACCATGGCTCAAGTAGGTTTTTCCCAAGCTGTTATTTTATGTGGATTGCAGCAGCTGGCTGAAAGGACCCAGTAGCAAGAAACAGAACAGAGGAACCAGCTTGTAGAGTTGCCACAAAGCCTAATTAGGCCTATATTCATCCAAGGGAGGTTATATCTCAGTGCAGCATCTGATGAAAAGGTCTTTCAGATATTCTGCCTCAATTGCAACAACTTAATGAGCCTGTATGACCTTGTTAAAACTCAGCTTTAGCCAGACACTGTACCATCACAAGCTATATCAAGCCTACAGAAACTGCTGGCTGTTCTGCACTATTTTGTGCTGGGAACTTTCAGTCAGTGATGGGGAGGGTGGTTTGTTTAACACAAGCCATCTTCTCCTGCTACCTGGGCCAAGTCCTAGCCACACTCAAGACACTCTCCTACACCTATATCTGTTTCCCTAGCCAAGAGCAGTAACTCTGAGAGGGGGGAGAAGGCACTAATTACCCAGGCCCGATCTTGTTGAGGGGCTCAGAAGGGCCCCAGTCTGAGCTCACCCCTCTTCCCTCTATCAGCAGCCCAGCACCTGCTAAGTTTGAGGTGTGCCAGAGAGATAGCTGGTGGGTAAAGCTGGGTACACACGTAAAGATTTTCTGTCCAACCATCCAACTAGTTGATTGGTTGGAATGAAAATCTGGTAAGTTATAAAAGGAAATGACAATCAGAAATTTGCTCCCAAATGCCGGAAAATGGACAAAAACTGTTGTTTGAACAAATTGTTTACCTCAAACATTTAACAAACTTGTCTGAAAGACCATTTCCATCTGTTTTCTGGCATTTAGGAGCAAATTGCTGATCATCATTTACTCCCATACATTACCAGATTTTCATTCCAACCAATCAACTAGTTGGATGCTTGGACAGAAAATCTTTACGTGTGTATGCAGCGTAAGTGTATATTCCTCTGGTTACATTGTCACTATACACCTTGAAATTATGTCATGTTAACCTTAACTGAATTTTTTCATTTGCCTTAGAGGGGATCCAGGGTATGGCTGTTTATCCTCGCTACTGACTCCATTGTCGCTTCCAAATAGTCCTGCTGAGCACAATGCACTTAAGACCACTACATACATGCTAGACCTTACATTTGGGCTATTAAAATCTCGGTTCCACTGTCTTTATAAATCTCGTTGGATTTTGCAGTCTTCATTTAATAAAATCTCTTACATTGTGCTCAGCTACTGTCTATTGTATAATCTGTGTTTGCAAAAACCTTCCCACCAGGTTATACAATAGACTGTGAGCAGGCAGGGCTATATGTTACATCTGGTGACTCTGTGAGTGCAGAAAGTGGGAAGCAGGTTAGGGATTCAGTGATTTCCAGCTATTTCAACTGTAAGTATATTACACAACATTGGTACTTTTACTTTCAGTAAAAATGTGTCTTCTTACAGAATGTATTCCAAGTTACTGAGCATCCTCAAAACACAATACCTTCAAACCAGACCATTCTAGAATGGACCAAATTATCTGTTTCTTGACTTCCCACTATAATAATGTTTGATGTCACCTATGGTGAAATACTTATCCAAAGTGTTTCACCACAGGTGATGTCCAGCAAAATGAAGAAGGAAGTTCAGGTGGAGTGCATTTTGCCCCTCCTGGAATGTGTTCTGTTGAGAGGTCTTAACGAGTGTTTGAAATCAGATTCATATTAATTAATAAACACCATACATTTGTCAAGTAAGGTCAATTTATCTTTTTAAATTATACTTTTGTTGGTTATGTGTGATGAAAAGGACCAAACACATCAGCCTAGAATGTTTGTGTCTCAAACATGGTAGACTTTTGTGCTGCATATTATTTTTTTGTCATTTCATCAGGCCTTCAACTTATGTGTTCTAGGTGATGGAAAATATATATAACATATTTAGGCATTAAATTGACTGTCATGCTTAATGTTTCTTTCTAGGATGCTGAGCAGGGGAGGCTGAAGAGTGGTTTGGACGTGCAGCACTACCTCTGGTGTGAGCCCAACGCCTGGATGGTGTTGGTGCAGGGGAGGGGTTTAAACTGGTGTTGGCATTACTTGGAGCCTCAGGTTAACAGCTAATAATTTGTATACCCAATGAGGTAATGTTCTGGTTAATATCCATAATGGCATTGGTTTGAGTTTGGAACATTCAAGAAACTTTCTTGAAAAATAATGATAGCATTTGTTTGTGCCTCAAACACACAGTAGTTTGATTCCAGGATTCTTTCCAGATTTTCTTGCTTAGAATTAATATTCAAATTAATGGTACAGACATTGGTAATTTGCTGCATGATGATGTTTGCATTGATGGCCAAGCGGTTGCCATTACACTTATGCAAATATCTGTTTATTTGTAAAAACTGTCTCATTTGTATGACCATTAGTCCCACATGACGTTCATGGAAAGCAGCCATGTAGTAGAGGGATACAGAGGCAGAATTAGCATTTTATTTGTAGGAAGCTCTTGTAAGTGTGGGCTGGGTGAGCATGGCGTTTCTGGCCTTACTGGAGTGGCTGGAAACATCTCTAACATGATGTAATCTTCTTTTGTTTCCACAGGTCTACCCAGTGGCTCTAATATGGGCAAAAGTGGCTCATCGCTCTGTTGAACTAAAGTTGAACATTAGGTCAGTATATGTGAAATGATGAAATAGAACTGTACACACAGCAGAAAGGCCAATTGTGGACTGTACCACAAAAAGAAATAAAAAATCAATTCTGACATGCCCCCGAAACTAAATAAAACAGCTTGGCAGGCCAATATGCAAGTGTTTAAATTTGTTAAATGTTAAGAGGTTGATGTATGAAGCTTTGAAAATAAAGGCAAAGTGGGGCACTTCAGAAGTTTCCCATAGCGACCATATAGCTTAGAAAAATCATTTGGCAAGAACACTTTAAAACATGGTAGGTAGATGCAGATTCTTGATTTATTAAGCTGTTAAATTTACATTTGCCTGAAAAAAAATGTTGCTACATTTTTTTATTATCCTTTACAGATACTCACCAAATGGCTGTGCATGTGGAGGTGTTTGTGGTGTGTGGCCTAATTGGGTACCTTGTTTGGCCAGAGTCAGTACACATAAAAGTTATTCTTGGAGTTCGCACAGGAAAACAAGAGGAAATATCAATGATGCTAGAGACCACAAGTAAGGACTACGACTATTTCAGTACATTAAGATAGACTACTTTAGCCAAAGTTCCATTGTGGTCATTGGAGGAGCTATCCTGCTTGCTGGCATGCTTCTCATTCAGGGGATAGAGTGTTAAAGTGATCATCTGTATCTCAGGTGTCATCAGGTTGTGGGATTCCTAGATTTCTCATTATTTCAAACCTGATTCCATTTGGGTCACATGTTCTGAAACTTCCTATGGATCACAGACCTCTAGTATAAAGCCTGTTACTAACTGTGTCTCAGAGTCTGTGCAACGTTGCTTTCAGGTCTTTTCTTGGACTCCTGCCAGATCCCTGCTGTGCCTGTGGATTGCTGTGGATTTTGGAATATTCCAGATGAACTTCTGATGCCAGATATCTGCTGCACTACAGAGCCCTGCATTCCTATTGTCTAAGTATTGCTTTTGCTCCATCATTGTGTTTCATAAGTTTGCTGCACTTTACCTGTTGTCTTTTAATTCCTGTGGATATTGAACTCATCCTTGTTACAGTTGTCAACTGCACTGTCACAGTGTCATCTCCGCATCACGGGGCTCAACCCCGCTCCGAACCCTAGCCACACCACAGGGCTCAACCCTGCTATAATCTTCTCCACATCACGGGGCTCAACCCCGCTCTTTACTCTAGCCACACCACAGGGCTCAACCCTGCTACAATCTTCTCCGCATCATGGGGCTCAATCCTGCTCTGTACTCTAGCCATGTTGCAGGCTCAACCCTGTTCTGGAATCCCATCGCATCACAGGGTTCAACTCTGCTTCAATCTTCTCTGCATTATGGCTCTCAATCCCACTAAGAACTCTAGCCACTCTGCAGGGCTCAACCTTGTTCTGGAATCTCATCAGCTTACAGGGCTTAACCCTGCTCCATCTTCACTATTTCACAAGGCTCAAGTTTGCTTCATCTCTCACTGCACTATAGGGCTCGGCCCTGTCCAGGAACTATATTATTCTGCAGGGTTTGCTCTGCTCTGGAATTCCAATACTACAGGGTTCTACCCTGCCCAAGGCCCTCAATGCCATCCTGAGGTGTTAGCCTCATACTGGACTCGGGGTTCCCTACCACGTTAGTTCTTATATGTTAAAGACTGCATATATGAATCTCTGTGCTGTTTGAGACTTTATATGAGACCTTGCTGATTATAATTCTTTTGTGAATAAATTCTATTTTACTTTTATCCTGTGCTACTGAGTTTCATGGAAGGGTCATTCCTAAAGACCGCCCCAGTTTGTTGTGCCTAGTAGGCCTGCCTCCCTCCAGGAGTATCAAGTGTCGGCAGCCGTGACAGTTTGCACAGACCTAAAAATTAGTCCATATCTGGAACAGGCTACTGGGGTACAGGTGCTTCAGAGGTTGACCGCCCGTTTGGAAGTACAGGAAAATACCCAAGTTCAAGTTTTACAATGTTTACAGGATCTTTCCACACATCTTGATAAACTTAAAATTCCTGTTACAAGTACATCAGGGGTTTCTGCTTCTCATTTACGCCTACCAACTCCCACCTCTTATGATGGTAATCCAAAAACATGTAAAGGATTTCTCAACCAATGTGAGATTAATTTTGAATTGTTACCTCAGAGTTTTACCCTCGTGTCAAAGTGGGTTATATCATGTCATTATTGTCTGGTACAGCTCTTGAGTGGGCCTTTCCTTTATGGGAGAGAAATGATGACTTAATGTCTAATTACCAAGCTTTTGTTTCTACTTTTAAAAGGATATTTGATGAACCTGGAAGATCAGTTGCTGCATCTGTGGACATTTTACGAGTAAAGCAGGGAGCAGCTCCAGTTGGTCAGTATGTGGTTAGTTTTCAAACTATAGCCGCAGAACTTAAGTGGAACAATGAGGCATTAAGAGCAGCATATTGGAATGATCTCTCTGAGAGACTTAAAGATGAGTTGGTGACTCGGGATCTTCCTGAGAGTTTGGATGAGTTCATTTCATTGACTATTAAAACTGATCTGCATATGCGAGAATGAGGGGATCAGAGGAATCGCAGTGTTTTAAAAATTCTCTTCCCCAGTCTCGCTCTGTTCATGGTACATCTGATGAGCCTATGCAAATTAATAAAGCCAAAATGTCTGAAGTGGAGAAGTAACATAGAAGGCGTTCTAATCTGTACTTGTATTGTGCATCTTCAGTACATTTTTTGACTAAATGTCCAATAAGGCCGGGAAACGGTCATCCCTAGTTGATGGAGGGGTATTCTCTAAAGTTTCCCCCCAAAAAAATTGTTTAATTTCTGTGACCATTCCAGACTTTGGTTCTTCATGTCAAGAGCTTTTTGCATTGCTAGATTCTGGAACAGCTGGCAATTTTATTTCATTGTCTTTGGTTCAAAAGTTGAAAATTCCTGTTGTCAAATTAATCCGTTCTTTTTCCCTTTCTGCAGTAAACGGGACTAGAATTTCTAATGAATATATTACACATCAAACAAAGTCTGTGAAGTTGAGGGTAGGAGCATTGCATGAAGAAAGTTTAGAGTTTTTGGTATTACCTATTTCTATGTATGATATACTGCAGTTCTTGGTTTATCATGGTTAACTCTTCATAACCCTCATATTGATTGGACTTGTTCTCAAATTCTTTCTTGGAGTCCCAAATGCAAATTAAATTGTTTGATTACTGTGGTACGACTGGCTGAAGTGAAAGTAGATGTTCCACCTTCTCTCCCACAGCCTTATCATGAATTTGCTGATGTCTTTTCTGAGCAGGCCGCAGACGAACTCCCACCGCATCATGCCTGGGATTGTCCTATTGAACTTATCCTTGGTAAAATGCCACCTAAAGGTCAAGTATACCCTCTCTCTGTTCCTGAGACTCAAGCCATGTCAGAGTATGTGCGAGATAACCTACGAAAGTGGTTTATCAGGCCTTCTTCATCTCCCGCTGGAGCGGGCTTCTTTTATGTAAAGAAAAAAGATGGCGGTCTTCGTCCATTTATTGACTTCAGAGGTCTAAATGAGATTTCGATAAAAAATAAATATTCTTTACCTCTCATTACGGAAGTGTTTGATAGAGTTAAGGGTTCTCAACTATTTACTAAACTTGATCTAAAAGGAGCTTATAACTTGACCAGAGTTAAAGAGGGTGATGAGTGGAAAACCACATTTAATACGCGAGATGGCCATTATGAGAACCTCGTCATGCCTTTTGGTTTATGTAATGCTCCTGCGGTGTTCCAGGAGCTTGTGAATGAAATTTTCCCAGACATACTTTACCAGTTTGCTGTTGTTTATCGTGATGATATTTTCATTTTTTCCAGGAATCTTTCTGATCATCATACCCATGTTAAATAGGTATTAAGTTGTCTTCGAGCTAATAAGCTTTGTGGTAAGATCTCCAAGTGTGTTTTTGAAGTTCCAGTTATACCCTATTTGGGGTATATCATCTCCGGTTTTGAGCTTCAGATGGACCTTGAGAAGTTAAAGTCTATTCAAGATTAGGTTTTGCCCACTTCGTAAAAGTCTATTCAGAGATTTTTAGGCTTTTCCAATTATTACAGAAAGTTTATCAAAGCGTTTTCAATGATTGTAGCCCCAATTACTGCTATGACAAAAAGAAGGGGTTAATCACAAAGTATTGTCTCCAGAGGTATTGAATGCCTTTCAGACTCTTAAAAATGCATTTTCTGCGGCCCCCATTCTAGTTCAACCTGATGTTGAGAAACCATTTATGCTAGAAGTGGATGTTTCCACTTATGGAGTTGGGGCTTTTTTGTCTCAAGTGGCTGTAGATGGGAGAACAGTGTCTTGTGGATTCTTTTCATGAAAGTTCTCTAGTGTTGAGAGTAATTACTCCATCGGGGACCAAGAATTGTTAGTTATTAAGTTAGCTTTGGAGGAGCGGAGATATTTATTAGAAGGTGCAAAACATCCTGTTATTATTTTTACAGACCATAAAAAATTGTTGTATTTGAAGACTGCCCATTGTCTGAATCCATGACAAGCTTGTTGGGCACTCTTCTTTTCTCATTTTGATTTTGTCCTCAGGTATAATCCAGGTTCTTTGAATAAAAAGGCAGATGCTCTCTCATGCTCAATGTTGGAAGAAAAATAACAAAATGAGGATCAAAGGTACCCTATAATAAACCCTCTGGCATTTTCTTCAATTTCCATCTCTCCTGATCCTACTCCTGGGAAGATATTTGTGGCACCTGAGTTACGAGGTAAACTTCTTTCCTGGGCTCATAGTTCTCATTTCTCTGGACATCCAGGGGTTCAAAAAATGTACTCTTTTTTGCAACGGTCCTATTGGTGGTCTTCCATGAAAAAAGATCTCCATGAGTTTATACCTTCATGTTCTAAGTGTGTACAACATAAGTCCCCCCAGCAGTCTCCAGTTGGTCCTCTCCATCCATTACCCATTCCCACCCAGCCATGGACCCATCTTTCCATGGATTTTATTACAGATCTTCCCGAGTCTAGGGGTGTACAGTTATTTGGGTAGTGGTGGATCGTTTTACCAAGATGGCTCATTTTTGTCCTTTGGCTCGCATTCCATCAGCCCCCAAATTAGCACAAATATTTATTAAAGAGATATTTTGTTTTCACGGACTTCCTTCTGAGATAGTGTCTGATCGGGGTGTCCAGTTTGTTGCTCAGTTTTGGAGGGCTTTATGTTCATCATTGCAAATTAAATTACAGTTCTATTCTGCATATCATCCTCAGTCAAATGGACAATCTGAAAGAGTGAACCAGGAGTTGGAGACCTTCTTAAGAATGTATATTTCTTCCTCCCAGGATGATTGGATGGATTTTTTGCGTAGGACTAAGTTTGCTCATAACTATCATTATTCGTCTGCTACAAGTCTAAGTCCTTTTTTGCCAATACTGGTCAATATCCTCAAGTTCCTGAGCTTCAGTCAATTCCTACTGTGGAAGTCCCAGCAGCTTAAGCTACCCTCCAATATTTTTCTGGAATTTGGATACAGGTACATAAGTGTCTTAGGAAAGCATCTCATAATTATAAAATCTTTGCTGATAGAAAATGTTTGGCTGTTCCTAAATATTCTGTTGGGGATCGTGTATGGTTGTCTACTAGAAATCTGTGACTTAAGGAACCTACCATGAAGTTTGCTCCCCGGTATATTGGTCCTTTTCATATTATAAAAATTATGAACCCTTTGGCATGTAAGTTACAGTTACCTCCAACCATGCGTGTACCTAACTCCTTTCATGTCTCTTTGCTTAGACCATTGATTCTTAATTGATTTCATGACAGCTTGCCTAAAGTACCTCCCATAACAACTGCTCGAGGTCTAGAGTTTTAGATCGATAAGATTCTGGATTCACGTAAGCATCAAAATCAATTGCAATATCTTGTAGACTGGAAGGGTTATGGCCCGGAAGAGAGATCTTGGATTAAAGATTCCGATGTCCATGCTCCTAAGTTGATACCTAATTTTCATGCTAAATTCCCTTTAAAACATGGTGGGTGTGCAGAGACCACCCAAAAGGAGGGCGGGGGGTACTGTCAGGACTGCGACTATTTCAGTACATAAAGATAGACTTCTTTTGCCAAAGTTCCATTGTGGTCATTGGAGGAGCTATCCTGCACGCTGGCATGCTTCTCATTCAGGGGATAGAGTGTTAAAGTGATCATCTGTTTCCCAGGTGTTGTCAGGTTGTGGGATTCCTAGATTGCTCATTATTTCAAATCTGATTCTATTTGGGTCACATGTTCTGAAACTTCCTATGGATCACAGACCTCTAGTATAAAGCCTGTTACTAACTGTGTCTCAGTGTCTGTGCAACATTGCTTTCAGGTCTTTTCTTGGACTCCTGTCAGATCCCTGCTGTGCCTGTGGATTGCTGTGGACTTTGGTATATTCCAGATGAACTTCTGATGCCAGATATCCTCTGCACTACAGAGCCCAGCATTCCTATTGTCTAAGTATTGCTTTTGCTCCATCATTGTGCTTTCATCATTTTGCTACACTTTACTTGTTGTCTTTTCATTCCTGTGGATATTGAACTCATCCTTGTTACAGTTTTCAACTGCACTGTTACAGTGTCATCTTCGCATCATGGGGCTCAACCCCGCTCCGCACCCTAGCCACACCACAGGGCTCAACACTGCTATAATCTTCTCCGCATCACGGGGCTCAACCCTGCTCCATACTCTAGCCACACCACAGGGCTCAACCCTACTACAATCTTCACCGCATCATGGGGCTCAACCCCGCTCTGTACTGTAGCCACGTTGCAGGGCTCAACCATGTTCTGGAATCCCATCGCATCACAGTGTTCAACCCTGCTTCAATCTTCTCTGCATTACGGGCTCAAACCCGCTATGAACTCTAGCCATGCCGCAGGGCTCAACCCTGTTCTGGAAACTCATCGCCTTACAGGGCTTAACCCTGCTCCATCTTCACTATATCACAAGGCTCAAGTTTGCTTCATCTCTCACTGTACTATAGGGCTCGGCCCTGTCCCGGAACTATATTATTCTGCAGGGTTTGCTATGCTCTGGATTTCCAATATTACCCTTCCCAAGGTCCTCAATGCCATCCTGAGGTGTTAGCCTCGTACTGGACTTGGGGTTCCCTACCACATTAGTTATTTTATGTTAAAGACTGCATATATGAATCTCTGTACTGTTTGAGACTTTATATGAGACCTTGCTGATTATAATTCTTTTGTGAATAAATTCTATTTTACTTTTATCCTGTGCTACTGAGTTTCATGGAAGGGTCATTCCTAAAGACCACCCCAGTTTGTTGTGCCTAGTAGGCCTGCCTCCCTCCAGGAGTCTCAAGTGTCGGCAGCCAGGACACCACACCTAATTGTTCAAAATGAACAAAAAATGGTGTGTTGAAAGAAACAATGGTGTAAGATGCTAACCGAGTAGAATATTGATACCTATATTGGTGAGTAACAATTAGATGTTGACGGTGCTCCCCAAAGTCAGAAAGTACAATATGATGAATGAGGTAGAAAATATTTTTTGTGGGGGCACTCTATATAGAAAATGTCTTCTTTTCTTCCTCATTCATCATATTGGCCAGAGTCAGGCCAGAAGACTGCATTGGCTGTCTCCTGGATTGGTATCCTGAAGATGGGCCTTAAAGAATTTGGAGTTTCGCAAACAAGCTACAACATGGGCACGAAAAATAGAATGGTTGTGTGGACTCATATATTTTATGATTCCAAACTGACATTTCCATGTAACAGCTTGTAACTTTTCATAACTCCCCTTACGAGAGCCACATTATTCTCAAAGGATAAACGCACATTGCGACCACTCTTGGTCATTGCCCTCACCAAAGACCTAACATCATCATTATAGTCAACTTCAGACTCCTCCAAAGGCTGCTGCACAAGCACCTCCTCCTTCACATCTGACTCACACACCTCCAAATCCTCAGCCCTCCCCCTAACACTCTCCTCCACCATCACCACAAACAACACTAAACACTGTAAAATAAAAGAAAACCACCACTTCTCACACACTGTTAACACACATACACCACAAAGACACACAAATAATTACAAGACCAAAATTAAAATTACAGGGGACAAAATTAAGACACACTGTTAAACAAAACAAGACAACAAAATAAGACAAGACAACTTACAAAACGAACCAGCAATCATAAAAAAAGACTAACAATTCTCCTCTGAAACAGAGTGCACACACCTTCCAATGCAATGGGGGTGTATTTATTAGGGCACTTTGATAACACAGTAGCATGTGTGGCTTTAGAGCAATCAAAATATTTTTTGTGAACGTGTTGTGAATTTACTCAGTTTACATTCAGAATTCTGGTGCGTGTTCAGGTGCATCTGGCTTTTGAGATTTGCTATACGAGTTTCAGCACATCTGGGATTTGCAAATTAATTTGCGATTATGGGTTAGTATGAGTGAACTTGCACACACCAGTGAGACAGTGAGTATCCCCATAGAATGTCAATAGTCAGACAAACAAGCTTCATAAATTTGTGATTTGTGGCTGGAAAACATTCCAGCAAAGAACTGCGATTATGATTTGCAGCCCAACATGATTCTTAGTAAATGTACCCCTAAATCTCTTTTTAGCCACAATACCCCTTTAACCACTTAACTGAAGTGGTATGGGATGCAAATGCAGCCAGTTGTGCATCAGCTGACAAGGTGCGACCGCACCGCCCCACTGTGTTTTGGAAGAGGAAATTTGTTCATTACATGTGCAGAATCGATCTCCTCTGACTACCCCGGAATCTCCTGCGGACCCGGCAATTTCTGACTGGTTTTGCTGGAAAAACTTCTGGGCCTGTGCTAACACTTGCATACTGTACTTCAAAGTACCTTGGTTAGGACCTCTGCTCATTTCCTCTATTTCTGCCATTGACGTTGTTTTGTTATTTTTATACACTTTTTGGTGTATTGACATGTTTAGCATTCGTCATATATCTTTCTTGAGCAATGCCTCAATATAACCTTGTTGTTGACAGTAACAATTCCAACATTTAACTCTTATACAATTCCTGGATCCAACAATTGTTGTGCAGGCCCAAGATTTTTTAATTTGAACCCGTCACTTAGCAACATATTCACCTCAGCTAATCATCCATGTACACAACTATAATAAATACATTATTTTCTCTCTCTTTGTAGTAGAAACAGTTATCTGGTTTGGAATATATAATGTCTAATAACACACTGTCAAGTTTGATGTACCAGTAGCGTCCACTTTGCTTTAGCCCATACAATGATTTTTTTTCAAACATACTTTTCAATCTGGAAATGCTTTTACATTGTAATGTTCAGGTAGCTCCATGTAAATGTCTTCAGCTAGCTCACCATTCATGAAATATGAATCACAGTCTAGTTGGTACAGCAGTAAATTAAACAAAGCAGATATAGCGAAGATCATGCTTAATGTACTGTACCTTCCAACAGGTGAGAAGATCTCAGCATAGTCAAAGTCTGGTTTCCGGGTGTAACCTTTGGCAACAAGTTGGGCTTTGTAATGAGTAAGACTTCTGTCTGTCTAACTCCTTGCAAAAGCACCCACTTGTTTAAACCTTTTTTCAGTCGACCAACCTGTCCAGAATGGTCCATGTGTCGTTGTTCAATGTTGAAAGCTCTGTGGCTGATTCCCATTTGTCCCAATCACTGCTTGACTTTGCTTTTTGTATAGATTGAGGCTCACAGCATACAAATTTAGAAAATTCCTTGAATTATCTTTTAGGAGGTTTTCCTTTGTTGCTCTTCATAGGTCTCCAGCTCTGTGGTTGATCACTTGTATCTGTGGTTTGAATGTCTGACACACTTCCAGTTGTTTGGTTTTCCAGCATCACAAGTTTTTGTGGTATTGTATTACTTAGTTTGTTTTTATTGAAACTGCTTCATGAAACTCTACGTCTCTCGACTTTACAAACTATTCATTGTCAATGTCCCTTAATCTGTATCCTTTGCTTTGTTTACAATAATGGGATTTAGTTTGCATTTCTTCTCATTAGGGATATAGACATATAGGGCCGTGTTCAATTTGAGGCGTTAAGTCTGGATCCACGGTAATTTACCGCCGATGACATAATTATCGCCTGTTTTGGTTTTACCTCGTATTCAATTTCAAAGACTTTCCCCTAGGTGGAAAGTCAATGCAATGTAATAGGCGGTAAAGTATCGGCTATGAATGACAGGCAGTAAAATGTGCATATTGGGGTTTTGGGGTGCAACGTTTCGGGAACCCCCATGCAGCCTTCAGATATTCCCACCAAATTTAATCTGTGTCAAAAAAAAATTTAAAAAAACTTAAAGACACCCCAAAACTTGACTTTGAAAAAGGGGGTGACAAAAAAAAGTTGGGGTCCAAACTTAAAAACTAGCGAACTTTTTTTGTTTGCAGGTGTTTGCGGCAGATGGATTTTTCACGATTTTCTTAAGTCACTTTAACAAGTTTAAAATATGTTGAACCCCATTTTCAAGTACCCCAAATTTGATGGGTATAGTTGTTTTGCCCTAAAAAAAATTCTAAATGCTCTTCTGCATCACCTTATTCAAAGCTGCATTTATGCATCTGCCGCGGCAATTACAAACCCCGACGTCCTTCAGGAGCTAAAAATGGGGGTACCCTTTGTCTACACATCTTTAGGGGGGTCCCTAGAATATTTCCCGAGAATTCCCATTTTGTTTAACCTGTAAAAAAATGGGGTACATTTTTTTTTAAAAATGACATAAAGTCCCCCCCAAAAAGCCAAACCAGCCCCAGGCTTGCCAGCCAGCGGTGGTTTCTAAAAATATGGGTAACAAAATGTGTAGGGTTCCACCGTATTTTAGAAACCAACCCCTGGCTGCAGGGACCAGTTCTGGTTTTAAATATAAGTGGAAAAAAAACGTGGGGATCCCCCTATATTTAAGACCAGCACCAAACCCAACCTACTGGGGTGTAATTCCACAGCCCGGAGACCCAATCACCAGGGCTCCAGGTTCAAAGCATTAGCACCCCAAATCGGTCAGCAAGCTGGTGATCTCTGGAGAGTCGGGGACCCCCCAAAGAAGGGCCCCCCCCTCCCGAGCACCACAGGCTTACGCTGAAGCCCAGGGCTCTTCCCCATACCCCTGTTTTGGTGGGTATGGAGGTAATGAAGGGGCTAAATAATGTAAAACTATTGTGTTTTACAGTGGAAGTGCCAGCATGCCTGCCATTTTGCACTTGCACCTATATCCTGGCACTGGTCTCCGCAGTAATCCAGGTACACGACCCACGCAACAGCTATCAGTATGTGTGTTGCCACACATACTGATATCTCCCGAATGCCAGCTGATGGAACATGCACGGAGCTGGCATGTCCGGAGAGCCAATCAGCGGCCGCGCTGACTGTAGAGCGGCCGCTGATTGGCTCCGGCTACTGACAGTTCCCACGTGGTGTGACTCGCCAATCAGCAGCCACTCTACAGTCAGCGTGGCCACTGAATAGCTCTCGGGATGTGCCAGGATATAGGTGAGTATGAATTTTTCTTTGCAGAGCCATTCATTAAGGATATTCTACTGGACAGGGGGACAGACACATCCGGTATAGGTAAGTATGTGTGAATGGGTAGGTGTGTGTAATAAAGTTATACTGTCACGGTGTGTGTGTTTTGTCTTTTTTTAACTATTTATTTTACAGTGAAGTTTGAGGTGCCGCATGTCTGCTGGCACTTGTTGTTCCACAAGTGCAAAATGGCAGGCATGTTGGCACTTGTAGTTCCACTGTAAAACACAATAGTTTTACATTATTTGGCCCCCCCATTACCTCCATACCCACCAAACCAGGGGTATGGGGAAGAGCCCTGGGCTTCAGCGTAAGCCTGTGGTGCTCAGGAGGGGGAAGACCCTTCTTTGGGGGGTCCCCAACTCCCCCGAGATCACCAGCTTGCTGACCGATTTGGGGTGCTAATGCTTTGGACCTGGAGTCCCAGTCGGTTGGGTCTGGTGCTGGTCTTAAATATAGGGGGATCCCCACTTTTTTTCCCACCTATATTTAAAGCCAGAACTGGTCCCTGCAGCCTTGGGTTGGTTTCTAAACTACGGTGGAACCCTATACATTTTGTTCCCCATATTTATACAAACCACCACTGGCTGGCAAGCCTGGGGCTGGTTTGGCTTTTGGGGGGGACCTTATGTCATTTAAAAAAAAATTTTTTTTACTTCTTTTATTTGCAGGTACAACACAATGGGAATTTTCAGCAAAAGATTCCAGGGAACCCCCAAAACATGTGTAGATATAGGGGATGACTATGTGTACCCCCATTTTTAAGGAAGTTGGGGTTTCAAATTGCCGTGGCAGGTGCATTTTTGCAGAATTTAATAAAATGCGTTTTGGGACTTAAAAATATGCTAGTACCCATTTTCATGTACCCCAAATTTGATTGGACCATTTATAAAAATGAAAAAAATAAGCTAAGTGCTCTTCTGCATCACTTCTTCAAAATCGGGAAAAAAAACACCTGCCACGGCTATTTAAAAACCCGACTTTCTTTTGCAGCCAAAAATGGGGGTACCCATAGTGATCCCCCATATCTGGACATCTTTAGGGGGGTCCTAGGATTATTTTCTGAAAATTCCCATTTTTTTAACGCCGATCCATGTTTCGCTGTTTTCCGTTTTCGCCTACTTTCAAATTGAGTACGGGGATATGCGGACACGCACGTGATACTTTAACGCCTACAAAACAGGCAAAGGACAGTGTTAAGTCCAGGCCACGTTAAATTATCGCGGCTCAGCTCAAATTGAATACGGGCCTTAATCTGCATCCAAATACATGTAGACGACTGGCACTTTGCCTTTTACAGGACCATGGCTCCAATGGTGTTTAGTCTTTGACTGCCACTGTATGTGTCCAATTCTTGAGATGTACAGCATTTTGGACTGCTTCTGCCCAGAATCTCTGTCCAGACCTGCATTACTTAACATAGTCCTTGCTCATTGTTGTGTTTGCTCTCTCACATCATTTTGTTCAGGTGTGTAGGCAATCGTTAGTTTATAATGTATGCCATTCCTTTTCAGGAAGACACCTAGATCTCTATATTCTCCATTATATTAGCTCAATATTTTATCTTAAGTGTTGTTTGAGTTTCTACAAGACCCTTATATTCTGCAATCCTATTTGTTGCTTTACTCTTAGCTTTCAGGAAGTAAATGTGTGTCATCCTTCTAGCATCATCTATGAGCATCATAAAGTTAATTGTGTTCCCTTCCATTGGTGGACAAATGTCTGTATGCACTAATTCCAATTGTTATCTTGCACTAGGTGCTGACTTTGGAGAGGTACAAAGTGTTTGCTTACCTTTAATGCAATTCTCATATTCTGGTCTCTCAGGATTGATCACTAATATCCTCGTCACCATGCCATCTAGCAGTTTCTGAATGTTGTTGTATTCTAGGTGTCCCAATCTCCTATGCCATAGTTACATTGACTGCTTGGAATCTGAAGTGGTCATTGCACAACACTCTTCAGTGTCCAGGATATAAAGATGTTGGCACTGGGTTGCCATTTAAGTTACAGTCCCTCATTTGCTGTACACAATACACTGTCCCTTTGCAAAATGGACATTGTATCACTTCTTTTTAAGTAAACTGATGGCAATCAGATCAGTTCCTAGATTTGGAACAAACAACACATATTCTAAGTCTGTGGGCCTGATTCATCAGTGCATGCTAGTGCACTGCTGAACGCAGATTCCCAATGTTTGGGAATCCTGAGTCCATATACCAGCAATCACTTGGTTCACTTGCTTTACATTATCAGGCCTTATGTCCTAATTTATGACACTTGAAGCACTTGCAATTGGGCTTTTCAAATATTTCATCCTTTGACAGCAGAATAGAATTCTTAGCATTGGTCTCAACAGGTATACACTTTTGAAACTGCAATAGCTTGGCCAGTACAATATTCATTGATAACTCCAAAGCTACTACTAAGAAATCATACTCTGGTGTAAGGAGTTGCAGCATCGTCATTGCTACCGCCTTGTCATCTACTTTGATGCCTACTGAAGTTAATAGCAGAGAGATACAGTAGACAGCATCCTATCTGTATATTAATTAATTTTCTTACCAGCAGGTAGCTTAGTGCTGTGCAGAGTGTACCTCAGGTTGATTTTTCTAATTAAACTTTTGTCCTCATAAGATGTCTGATATGCTACCCTCATTTATTGAGTAGTCACTTTCTCGTGAATAATGGAATACATGTGCTGCTCTATGGCTAGACCTATGGTACCCATGGCTTTAGCAATATAGTCAGGATTGTAGATACCACCATAATCTTTTCCACTTTACCTGAATTTGCATGGCAAACTTCCATGTAGCATAATTCCAAAAGCCTGTTAGTTTGGTGAATCCCATACTTGCATTAGTAGCATACATTTTTTACCCATGATATGAATAAAGGTTTTTTGTGCCATGTTGCTCTGAGAGCTGTGTTCTTGATATCATTATTCAGCACAAGCTGGTGCCTTGGGCCGATAAAATATTGACATAACCTATAGCTGTTGATACAGGTGGCATCTTCATGGATTCAATCATAATATACACACAGTGGTGGCAGTGGGACTTATAAAGCTCATGGACAGAGAGGACCTTTGCGGGCAGGTGCTCCATAGGAGGAGGACTGAGGAAGAAGAATGTGTGGTAATCCAAGTGTTAGCAGAAGGTGCATTGGATTAGAGGTCACCCATGCACAGTGAGCGCACCTCCATTTTTATGGGATCAAATAGAAGAGATAGTTCGGATGCTCTCCTCCAACACCCCAAAGTGTTATGATTACTTATGCAAGTTGCGGGACCTATATAGCAATTTACGGGACTCTTCTTGCAAATATAGCCAATCCCCAGAAAGGGGCACACATATTTCAAGTAATGGAAAGAAAGAGAAAGAGTAATTATTTTTTCTGGATCCAAAGGTTGATATATCTTTTAATCAATGGGTGATTTATTACAAAACATTTTGTGTATCCTTTAAATAAAATAACTATATTTACAACAACCCATTCTGGACCTCATTCAGAGGCGGTCGTTATTTGCAAGCGGTCGCTCTGAATCAGGGCAGCCGCTTGCATCCTGAATGGCCGCCTCCTTGTCGATCGTTAAGTTGTGGGTTACCACCCACAGCTTAACGACCGACCAGGTTGATGGGCACGATGGTGATCATCATCGCGACCATCAGTGCTTACGACCAGACCATAAGGTTGGGTCTGGGCACTCGTAAGCCCCAGGGAGCTTTCTGCTCTGATGGAGCAGGAAGCTCCCCACTGACATCACTGATGATGTCAGTGCGGCCATCCACAAAACGGTAGGCATTCGTAAAGGAACGCCTCTGTTTTGGAAACCACCCCCTGGCCCACCTACCAAATGGGGGCAGCTGTCGATCAACATCGACAGCCGCCCCTTTGGTAGCAAGTTCCGGAGTGACAGAGTTTCTCTGTCGCTCTGGGGCTTGAGCACGTGCAGTGCGGCCGCTGCGCGTGCACAGCCCTAACCATCGAGTCAGTTAAGAGCGCATCGGCGCTCGCGACTAACTCTGCATAAGGTCCTCTGTCCCTACATAATACTGTTAAATGTTACTTTTACATTAATGGACAATCTGATTGCACTGTTTTTTTTCCTTCTGATTCGACCAGCGTTTTTCTCCCTTAATTGACTCCATACAGTCTGTCTGTGATATCTGACAATCACTAGTGGATGACTGTGTTTCTGAATCTCTCTACACAGAATCTGTCAATATATCCCCAACTCAGTTGTAGATAAATTACACAAACCAGGCAGAGATGTGGAAAGACCTACTTGACTTTAACCAGATGCAGGATTGATTCCTTATCATGACAGGTGATTGTACTCCGTTATCCCATTAGATACAATCACTCCTGGTTCAGCAATGCAGCTTCCTCCAGCAGAAGAGGTCAACCTGCCTTAACCTGATCAGGTCTTCTAAATAGATTGTTTCTCCCCTTTTATTACAAGCTGCCTAACACAGCCTTCAGCACTGAAATTACTGCAAGATTAAAAATGTCATAATGATTGTGTTTGTTCTCACAGCTCTGCCTTGATGCTCTCACACACAGCAGGGAGGCAGTGAATGGAAGAAAGAAATACACAGTTTACAAGGCAGGCAGAAATAAAAGTTACATTTCTTTGTCACTGACTGTCATTAGGGAAAATAATTTGTTTTATCACCAAAGCCCCTTTTATATAGGAAATGGTTTGTGTATATCACAGCTTCTATAAGGAGATTACTTAAACACCTAATTCAACATACTCGCAGTAAGCAGCACTATATATGAGCTACAATGAGTAAAGATTACCAGGATGTCCTATAATTGCAGTAGATTTATTTTATGGAGAATGTTTATACTTGTACTTGAGCATAGCTACTATATTTGCATTTGCTCTGGTTTAGTGCAAATTCTTACACCTAAATGCAATGTTACCTGGTCCAGCATCCTTGATCCCCACACTGAGGGCCTGATTCACTACAGATCATTATTGCAATTGCAGCTGTGATTACGCATGCAGACCTGCTGCAAAAATATGCTAATGAATGCTATTAAAATATTGTCGTACAGCCAGCACAGAGATGCCCACTGCCACCCACAATCGCTATCTCACATCTGTAATACCTTGCAGTCCTGTGTATACATCGGGAACATTAAGTAACATCGGCCCCTCACACACTATTACAACAGGTCTGACCTTACTCAGAAATTGCTAACCTCATCGCACGCTGTGAGTACACAAGCTGCGTATGCCCGTCGCAGTGGCTAATTTAGGCACGCTCATGCAATGACGTTCAAACAGACAGGTATGCCTGCATTTCTCCTACCACTCTCCCATCACCACCCCCAAATGCTCACTGCCTGCCAATCACTCTATGATGGCTTACCAAGCTCTGCGTGATCGCAGTGCGATCGCAGTGTACCAGTTGTGCACCGTGATGCATACACATGTGCAGTACGCAACAATACGCTGTTGCAGTTGTGATCCGTAATGAATC
Organism: Taudactylus pleione; assembly: GCA_031769625.1. Lineage (NCBI taxonomy): Eukaryota > Metazoa > Chordata > Amphibia > Anura > Myobatrachidae > Taudactylus > Taudactylus pleione. The sequence goes on along the minus strand of JAUIMM010000137.1, from coordinate 5,357,476 downwards.
AGGCCCTGAGTCTGTGCATAAACAGTGACGTAAGATTACCCACAAGATCTATGATTCCCACCTAATTTTATTCTTTGTGCATTCTCTTTCCATTTTGTTGTCTAAAGTGGACATATCACCTATATTACACATAGAAAGGCTGCTGATGTTATATGGTCTGAATGAATATTCAATCAACCTGTTCACTAGAACCTAGAATGCTTATTAATATTATTTTTTTTTATCTGTTAGGCTTCCATGTGCTCCTCCTTGCTGGATACTAGGGGAAAAGGAGCATACACAAAATATTGACATACTGTACAATTCAAGCATTTGGAAACAAAAAGTGGTTGTGGAGGGGGGCTCTTGGGAGAACTACAATATAGTGGGACAATGACAGACCTAAGGCAGGTGGACCAAATGTAGCTTGGAGTGAAGATTTGGGCAGCAGTCAAGTTGTACCAGTGTAAAATAGGTGGGAGAAGTAAAGAGCAGGGGGATATCTATAAACCTCACAGGGTGTGCGGAGCACATGGACCCCTGAGTTCATACACTATTCTTACCTTTCTGCCAATGCTGAAGAATCACTAGAAAAATTGAACCAGTTTCCAAGAGATATATGCATGCAAAGTAAAGAAATCACCAGAAAAGTGGTACTGGCACCATTTCCCCAAATATATGCACATGTGCAGTGGACTCTGGTGCAAAGAGTAATGCTGCAAAATGGTGGGAGTGCACAGAGACTGCACACAGGCCCTATCTCTTGAAACACCCCTGATAATGAGGTAAATGTTTCATAAAGTGGAGTCTAATCAGCTGCTTAAGGACATTCCATATGTTTGTTGTTGTGCAGAAGAAGTCTTGTAGGCAGAAGTGAAAGATAGTTATCAGAGAAAAAATGAGGAAAATGTGACAATAAAATCTATGTGGATGGAAGGGAGAGTATTCAGCAGGGATTGTGTTGAGAGTTTGTAGATGATGGGGAGTAATTTTAATGTTCTATGGCACAAAAGTAAAGTCCAGGAAAACTGGGTGACCAATGATGATGAAAGTGGCCAAGAGGTCCAGAAGAATGAATTTAGGGAATGGCCCTTAAACCTTGCTGTCAGTATATTGTTGATCACTTTTATGAGTGCAGTCTCAGTAGGATGTTAGTGGCAGAAGCCTGCTTGCAGAGAGTTTAATAGGTAGAGAGAGATGGAAGAATTAGATAGGCAGTTGTACACAACTTGCTCAAGTATCTTAACGATAAAGGGGAAGAAAGAAAAGATGAATATCTCCTCATTAAAGACTGTACAGAACAGCTCACACTCTTTACACAATGGTAGAGTGGGCAGATTTTAGGAAAAAGGAAAAAGATGGAGAGATTGATACAATAATTGTCTGGCAATAAATCAAACTATATAGAGTAATAGTTTATACAGGAGTATATTTAGGTTATTAAGCTTAGTCCATCGAAATGAGATTTACATTTTTTTATAAGTACTAATCATTATATAAACTTATTTATGACATTATTTGAAATTAAAGCATGCATTTCTATTCCTGTCAGTGGCAGCTTAAAGGAGAACTCATACAAGATTATGTTCCAAATAGATCTTATCATGCTCATTGTCCTTGACTACAGGTACAGTAAACTTAGATCTATATAATGTATATAACTGTATCTACACAGTGGATCTGTTAGTACTGTATATAAAAGATCAATGACAGTAAAATGTATCTGAAAGGAAGGATATCTGAAGGTGGACATCCCTTTACAACTACCAGTGTTCCTTGGTGCACATAAAGCTCAAATCTATATCATTATTTTCATTTTACTAATTATTTCATGTCTGAACCACTTTGTAGTTAGTTTTAATTAGAAAAAGCATTTAGACCATAAAGGGTCATACTCAAAATACTGTTTTTACAAAAAATAGATTAGAAATCTCCACAAGTTTCCTATAATATTCAGAAAGCTTTTACACCCCAACACAGTATATATTCACAAATGAACCACTGCATCTGAGTGACAATAGTGTGTGTCCTCTAACAGTCATACTGTAGGATGTCTCCCCAAGCACCCTTATTATAAGCCACTACTATGTAGCATATTGCCAACTATATCATATCCACAGTTTATACATTCGCATAAGAAAGAAATAAACACTTATAACCCACAGTTTAATGTACAGTATAGGAACACAAACCAAGATAATCGCTTAAAACAGTATACCGGTTAGGGGGTCCTAAATAATCTGTATTCTCTTTGAAGCATTATACATTTAACTTCAAGGCAATACTGTTTTTGAATATTTTATGTGTAAGAAACTCTTTGCTTAGCACTTTAAGATCACATTAGATGATGTGCTATTTTGGAATCACACAGTTAATGATCAATAAGGCAGCGTGACACTTAAGACTACCTGCAAATTGACCTTTGAAACTATCTCTGATATGTCCATAGAACTAATATCCGCACAAGGAAGTGAGAACCGCACAGAGCCAAAGAGATTGGGCTCAATGGTGTAGTTATCCTTGACAGACACAATGTATATGAAACTATACGGTTTACAGGGATATTATCAGCAACAACCTTGTGGTGATAAAATAGTTATTTTATTTAATAGAAGGAAAATTATTGTAGAACAGTTGATTTTAGGTCAGTTCACTTCTTTTATACAACTGTATAATAATATATATCAAAACTCAGCATAGTCAGGAAAAAATCTAAAATCTATTGTTACATACAAATAAAAATAAACATATTGCATGCTAAATAACATACCAAACAGATATAATGACTGTTTTGCTAAGCAATGTTTGTAAGTACAAAGACTCTCATTCCCAAAATCTGATGCAATTACCATACAGTCAACAAATTATCCACTTTAGTTTAAACACACACACAGTCTTAACAATTTGGACAACTCAATTTTTCAGTCTGCAGACACCCTGCTTGTAATGTTATAAACTACTGAGCCTCTGAGCAGAGAGATGTTATGTACAGTAGGAGAGGATGCCCCTAATTAGTTTAATGGATAGCCTCTGATACTGTACAGGAATACACCCTTTGATTGTGACATTCACTGTGTAGAAGGTATAGAGTAGCTTGTGACTTATATAAACACCTCCTGGCTGCAGGACTTATGTGACAGCCACATCATCTGCTTTGTGATGTGTGCAGAATGGTGTGTACAGCACCAGTGCATGAGCCATTTACCAATGAAAAGAAAAGCAGAATTCTGAGCAGCACTTTATCCTCCCAAGGAAGCAGCTCATGCACACTGGAAGCCAGAGTCTGCTGATGCTGCTGGTGAAGCAGTGGGTGTAGCCTGCTCCGGGATGTGGGTGGAGAGCGCACTGTTTGCCTATAAGGAGCTGTCCACCATCTCGGTGCTGAATCTCTATCCAGCTCTGTAGATTGTATTCCTCTCCAGTTCGCCTGACCGTTGGATGTGTCTCTTTAAGGAGTGTGTGCAGGGGATGTCTGCAACTGAGTCTATGGTACCTAGATGCTGCTGAGAGCCACAGGATTGTCTGAACATAACACATAGATCTAGGATAATCCACACACAAACTGTGTCACCCGGAGCAAAAAACATGGATTCAGAAGCAAAACTGTTTTGCGCTTTTCTGTATGTCTTCTCTGCTACATGGCATCTGGGTTCAACAGCTGCAAATTGTAAGTACTAATTATCCCTTTATATACGTCAATGTACCTTGCTCGCAGCGCTGAGGGGTCTTTCACGATTGGGGGAAAGTTAGTTGCCTTGATAGACTCAGCAACACGATCATTTCGAAAGTGGTCCAGGAAATATACAGGTTTCCTGTAGCCGTTGCCTGTAGTTAGGTGGATGTACCAGTGTCAGATATAATGTATTTAATGTCTCTGCTACATTTTACAATTGAGTCTTAAGGATTGTTTCATTGTGAAACATTTACTATACATATTGATTCATATGCTCTGCCACATTTACTGTATGGGGCAGTGTTTACAGCACCCGCGATATGGCCACAAAGACCACACCAGTCATTGTGACATTCTAAATAATAATTTGTGTTAATTCTTTGAAATAGAACTGAAGGGATTGCCTAAAGATACCAATCAACATTAATTGTGCTCGTATTAATAATAAATATTACAGTACCTTTCTATGTATCAATCAGTTTGCCTTTTACACCTGTAAATGTACTTAGAATAACATCCATTTAAATTGGTTCTTCTGTTGTACAATATGTAGAGGGATTTATTGTCGATGGGTTAATAAACCACCTATTGATTTAAACTCTAGAAAAACAAGCACCTCATGTTAATTAGAAGAGTGTAATGTATATGCTCCTGTACAGTATGTTATTATGCATCTGAATTACTACATGGTGTTAATGGAATAGATCTTTTGTGTGTAACTCCTCAAAGTTTAATGTGTGGCCGTGTTCCCATCACTCCTTCAGCCATTGCTGCTGCAGCAGTCTGAGCCAGGGGACAGTGTTTGTCATTCTAGAGACACATACGCAGCTCAAACGCTTTCTTCCAGGTTATGTGGCTTCTTGAAGATGCAATACTCTTTAGATACAGCACATATAAAAGAAGGGCTAATGGGTGGACAGAACATTAAAACATATACATTTGTTGTTTTTAGAAGATATTATTGTGGAGTCTACTAGTTAGTTACATAGTGAATGCTTCACTAAACTGCTGAATTGCAAACATTAGCATTCAATCACTGCACTAAACTTTATCCGCTAAAGTCATAGGTACTTGAAGACATCGATCCTTAGTAACAAGTAAGATGTCTTGTGTGTAATTATCAGATGCCAATCAAACTGCAGCACTTAGTGGTTTGAAATGTACAAATATATATTTTGTATTTTGTGGGATTTGATCATTTTTTACACTGCCATTGTACGGACTAAACACTAGAGGTCAGTGTTGCTCTTTTACAGGATCATGTAAAATTCAACAAACCACAATGAAAACATAGAGGAACAGATTACACTTTGGATAAAGTATCAACAGCATAGAAGAAAAAAAACCGATGCATTTTATCTTAAGTCATACACAGCAAAATAAATATGCAATGTGAAATGTGTTGTTATACTGGGAAAATATTAATATTACACTTATTACACCCAGGCTTAGATGTTAACACCTTATTATACAATTGCAGAACATATGATCTTGGCAAATATCAAATACTGTACATGAAATAGAAAAACCTAATACATTACAGCTCTGTAGCAATTTGAAAAAAAATATTGGTTCTATATATACATATCACATATTTAATTTGCAACCTTCCTAAAATTCCTTGCAAATCCGTGATAAGCATTACCATATTTACTTGTCAAGAAAGTAATTACTAGAGAAATGTGCGAGAAAAGCATCACCCGTTGAATAATTCATTACAGTTTGTTTCCCCATTCAGCTGTGCATTTAATTCCAGATGGACAGGTACAGTGTAGGTGGAGAGTAACAAATCCTGCCATTATTTCATTAAAATAAAAAAAATAAAAACATTAATCGACTATAGAGGCTGTAACCCAGTCTTCAGGTTCCCTCATTCAAGCCAAGAATGCTGTCTATCTGCTTAGGGATAACAGTGGAAGCCAAGCAGTTTGTCTGCTGCAATCTGTAAACAGTAAACCAGCTTGCCTTAGATAGTAAAAATGTAGATTACATCGCACATCACTATAACCATCTATCCAATAAAAAAGCCATTTTAAAATGAAAAAGGAACACTTGAAAATATAAAAGAAATTATATTTTCTTTTAAACTATTCTTTATCTGGTTAACCAAACTTTTTCAACTGTGAATTGGGGTTTTTAAATGTTGAAAACATTCTTCTGCTACAAGGCATTTACATTTATTGTAAAACATGATATAAGAGTATTTACAGACCTAATTATGTGTCTAAATACATGATCAAACTTGTTAGATTGCACTCTCCCTTTCCGATGATGCTAATACATTGCTTTAAGATTTTGAATAGTATCTGGTTACAAGTATTCTATGTCTGTATTCATTTACTTACACATTTTTCTTAAAATTATGTTTCATATATTATAAAGTTTCAAGACATTTTAGTGGATAATTGTCTAGGGGTCAATGGGTTTAAAATGAATATACATAGGACCCCCAAAATCCTATTGTATATTTAATGCTGTAAGTAAAATAATGAGACACTAGCATGCATATACTGTATGTGTGTTTGTAATATTGAGTATTTTCAGTACTTTAGTAAATGTGCATTACTAGTTAACTTGCAGATATTTGATTTTTCCAAACTAATGTAAATACTAAGATACTGCAGCTTATTTATACAATGTATAAGATTGTGAGATATATACTGTATTATACCAGTATCTTTATATATTAAATGTTTCTCTACTGTAGCACATTAAAATGTGAGATAACTGCTGACCCATTATGCACATTTACATTAGTTCAAAAATATGTAAATATTGGTATAGGCACAAGTATGTGTGTTCAGAAATATATAAATACTGGACTAAAACCTAATTTTTAAAAAAGCTAAACCCATAATATTCAGGACAGTTTTTAGGGAGAGTTTCTGTGTAATGCTTGATATTAACGTATATTCCATCTCATGTAGTATTTGCAAAAGTAAAACACGGCAATGGGATGTCTGATGGTTTAAGTTTTATACAGTAGGTCCAAACTGGTAGATCAATGATCACCCTTAGACAGTGAACAGATCATTATTCACTATTGAATCTGTAACCCCCCTAAATGTGGTAACCAAACCAGTTAATGCTCAAAAAAACACTCCACAAAATAATGTGGAAATGGACTGTAAACTTGTTCCCCAAAAAAATCTAAAAAATAATTAACTTGAAAATGTGTATAGCATTTGTCTTTCCCGAGCTGCCTATTTTGCAACACATACCAGTAAGAATTTTTGCAGTCTCTTTATACTATATATATATATATATATATATATATATATATATATATATATATATATATATATATATATATATATATATGTATCTTTCATCAATGTTTCTTTTAGTCTTGGCCTAAAGGAGTATGCTTTATATAAAACCCTACTAACCACATGTGTGTCATATATATTAATATATATATATATATATATATAAATATATATATATATATATATATATATATATATAGTGTTACTGCCATCATCCTTCATTGGTCCCCAGTGGCATCTGAAACATGAATATGTATATATATATACATCTACATACACAAAATATTTATTACATGGGACCAAAATGAGTTTTATCAGTTCTAGCATTACCCAATAAACAGCTTCAAATGCTCCTGTAATGGTCAGATCGGGAAGTTGGGATCTGATGGCCTGCCGGGTCAGGACATTTATTGGATCTGCAGAATATTCTGCAGGTGTGTATGCAGCATCAGACTTTCCACATTCAAATTTTCCACCAATGAAGCTCTGACTGTTGCCAAAATTATATTACAACATTTTTTATAAAAGATCTAGATGTTTATTTGAAACTAGTCATCCAACACTATTTTCATAGCAGCCTCAGTCACTACTTTGTAGTATTAAATGTTTGCTTAGGTCCCATGTAGACTTAGTCCCTTCTGCATTAAACTGTCCAATTCACAGACACACATACATTGAGCTTAAATACTCATTATTGCATGTGTTTTATATTCTAATGCTGTTATTAGATACAGGTTGTTGTAACCTCACTCACTCACTTACTCTCCATTTTATCCATGTGGTGCTGTTTTGAAGACTGAATACAGTAGGGATTCTGAGCCTAGTCCAACACACCAAACAAGAATAATAAGGATGATGAGTGTTCTGGTGCAATAATAGTTTCGGAGAATCGTATATGACATCATCAGTTAATTTGGCCAGTTAGATACTTTATATTGCATTTGTATGATTAGCTCTACTAACACTTAATGTTGTAGAGAAGTAAGTAGGCAAATGGCCGTATGTATAAAAGATGTTTCATAGGTTTATAAGGAAGAGGAGAAAAAAAGAAAATAATAATGAAAATGCACAAATTCGACATAAGTAAAGGTTCCCTTATTGAGCCAGACATTGATGAGCAATGTTTATGTTCTAATATAAGATGGAAATACATTTGTTAAAAATACCCAAACTTGATCACCACCTGCAAATAGTTTAAATAGTTAGTATAGACACATATTACCCAACCATATACTTGCATGATTACATTTCAAATCAAGAGAAACTAACAGAGTTGGTTCATGGACTGAAATGCATATATCATAATCTGTGATTGTTTCTGCATCTGCTCCTCTTGAAGCACTTGGCTCGTGTTAAGAATATATCTGACTGGATGAGTAATGCAGACTGAAGACAGCAGTACAGGCTACAGGCTGATAGCATCATCCATCGTTCACGTAGTTCTATACCAGGACTGATTAGCTTGTGTATTGTCTAATGTACCATCTGCAATTAGACGCCTGTGTGGCACTTGATCATCTACACAAATGCTAACACTTATAGGTCTTTAATAAATATTTATTTCTCCCTGAGGCCTCAAAGATTTTCACATTCAGGTTCACTGGTGCCCACTATATAGGAATATAAAAAATAGAGGAGCTCAAATATTTTGTATCATTAAAGGGGAGATTTATAAAAGCTTAGAGAGTGGACAGAGATAAAGTGTTAACCAATCAGCTTCTGTAATTTTTCTAGCACAAAATAGTGTAAAATGACAGTTAAAAGCTGATTGGTTTGTACTTTATCTCTACAAGCTTTCTCACCCTAAGTACAGTACTTTCAAATTGTATTGTTAAAAATTCCACATTTATTGCAGAAACTTATATATATTTTATAATAATTACCTGCACTTATTTGAGCATTGCAACTTCATCTACATATCAATAGCAATGAATCTAATTAGGAATATAATTATATCACTATTTAACTGATATAAGAATACAATCAAATTATTTTAGGATAAAAAGGTTTTTCAGATGGGGTTAGAGTTAAAGCTCAGGTGGCATATATTCATCCGATTTATCATATTCAGAAACACAATGATGAAAACAATGAACTTTAGTTTGTTTCCATGTTAACACATTATGGTGAGAAAAAAGTGTTTTTAATTGCATATTGTGTGGGACTTTTTATTGTTAGTTGCTACTGGCCCTTTAAGTGTAGGGATAGTAATATTGTGTCAATGGGAGGATTAGCATTGACTGTCTCATATTTAGAATTCTGTACACTGTCTCCCAACTAGACTGTCCTAGACATTGCAGTTTTGATGTAAACTATCTCAAAGAGTAATATTATCTCACAAAATGACTGGTGCTCACAAATTAGAAGGATTGATGGACTGCCGGCAGTCTCAAAGATTAAGAGCTCAGGTAGCTATGTCCGACCAGCAGTCTGTTTACACACATGTGAATGGATGCAGAACTGTGAAGTTATGGTTCATTTACTGTTACTGAGTGCTAAACATGCACAACCCTGCATCCATGTACCATATATATACATTGTAGTGGGTGGTTGGACAACACTGCTAATTACGGATTGCTAATTGCATCTGAATTGTGATTTTAACAATAACCGGGACATTGTGGACTATCGATAGTACATGAATAATTATATTGAATGCTGTGGGCAAAATAAATATACAGTAATTATCACATGCTTTTTTATTATTTTTTGATTGTTTGCTATTATTACCACAATTTTATTATAGCGGCCGGTGTGTTTATAACTTGTGGATATTAGTCCTATTAAATATTAACTGTATATTTTCCAAGTGCTTCTCATTGGTGTTTTTGGATATTGGTTAGGGTTGAGTACTTTCTATGTGAGAGCTGCTAGAAAATATAATACTTTTTATTGTGTTAGCGCCTTTTTGACTATATCTAAATGCTGCTTGTCTGCATGAGCACAGATACATTCCACTGATCTAATAAAAAGGTTCATATTGCTGTTCAGTGTCACTAACCAAGTGGCCTTAGCTCTTTAACAGATGTATGGGGTCTTCCAGTTTTAAAGATATGGTCAGTACTGTATAATAGATTGCAGGGCCCCCGACAGTTGCATGGTCTGTGGGGTCCAAGCGGATCAGTTAGGGAGTAATGGTTGTTTGATCACAGAAGGGTGTTCTTAGCTGTATAGGATGAGAGTTGCTGGTGGTCTCACAGATTGTCTTGTGCTCTTTCACAAATTGGGGAGCACCAGTTGTGTGTTCTGACACTATATAAAAACTTATGTGTTGGTGGGGCTGTTACAGTAATACTGTATATCAAACACTATGAGATATCTCTTCTACTTGTAACATTCCATATGCAGATGACAGATGGCAGTAACATAAGTGTCAGTAGCACATGTTCTAATATAATATTTACAGTTAAATAAGTCTAAAAATACCGAAGACAATTATGGGAATACTTGGGTAGGAGGGTAACACAACAAATAAATCTATGTAATAATGTTCTGGGAATGATGATCTAAATGTATGGCGGAAGGAGAGTATTTCAATAAGTGTAGATGTGATGACATTACAATGACAATAGAAGTACTAAATATTAGTGGTATTCAACACACATTTTTGTTATGTGTTTATGCTTTTACACATAAAGTTGAATTCTGTAATTAGATTTGAGAAATAAATCAGCATCGTTCTTTTGTTGTGATTTATTGATTGAAATTTGCTCAATGTCTGTCTTGCACAGCAGTCAGGTTTCAGTAGTAGATAACTGGAAATGTCACACTCAAAGAATACATGGTCAGGGTGAGTGGATCATTTTAAGACAATGCTGTCTTTAATTCATTCTACATTAGCGAACCTCTACAGTTATATATTTTATTTAATATAGGATCCATTTATGTACAACTTAGTTTGCCATCCCAAATTTAAATAAAGCCAAAAAATAGTGGTGCCGCTAATCCATCTGATAAAAAATATAACATAAAAACCATTATTAAATAACATTCAAATTACTGACAAATAACATTACATTAAAACTACTGATAAATAGCAACATAAAAACTATAAAATAGCATTCAAATTACTAATAAATAACATAACATAAAATTATCCATAAATAGTATAACAAAAAAAGCTACTGATAAATTACATTAAATGTTCAATAAATTACAAAATAACTAATGATAAAATGCAGTTTGGAAAACAATTTAATTGAATGTTATAGAAACTATTAAAGGAAGTCAAATTAGAAGGGAGATTGGCTGCATAAGGTTCCGTAAGTGGCTGGTGTAACAGACAGCCTAAGGGCCGCTTGCTGTAGAATGAGAGTTTAAAACAGGTATGTGAAAAAATGCTAAAGAAAACAGTATCAGATAGGAGTAATAACAGAGCTATTGTTTTACAGAACAGAGAGAAGTGATCAGACATTTCCATACTAATACACTGGATTTTGTTTATGGAGAGATATTTATTTCAACAATACTGTAAGCCAGTAAATTGTGCATACTCAAAATTAGATTCTTAGATAATAAACAAATCAGATGACAGAGAGCCTTGGAAACGTGGGACTTACCACACTGCGTTCCAAGATATTAGCTATTTTAAAATTTGTATCAACCTCAATTCTTTTATAATAACAAGTGCACAAGACAGGTGTCACAGATGGGGGATCTGTTTTTGGAGAAGAGCAATTATTTTTCCCAACATGTAACATACAGGCACATACACACATTTCCTCTGCATGAGAAAAAAAGATGGCCTTCAGGAGTATTAAAGACAGTGACAAGCTGCCAATAGCTAAAATTGTCTTCTAAACCTCTGCCTCCCCCTTACCTCTTCCTTACAGTCTCAACTAATTGAAGAATATTTTTCACATATTTTGTAACCCTTTCAGCACCAGGATTTTGAGTAGTTCAGTGTTAATCTTTTTTTATTTTTTCCCTCCACCCAGTGAATTTAATATTTATACTCATCCCTTTTGGGAGAAAACTATTTATTTCATTTTTGTTTCTTTCAATTTGTTAATATTATACAGCTTTGAATAGGGATATCCAAACTGGGATAGGCTGATTGTTCAGACTGCCCCTGGAAATACATGGGCTAGAAAGAGCTCACAAAAGTGCTCAGATACACAGGGTTATATTCAGCAACAGTGCCAATATTGCCCCGAATATTTTCTTACAACATCGACATGAAATTTTTCTTTTCTCAATTCTTTTCCTACTATTCAGAAAAAACTTCTCAGGGAGAGAGGTTGAGTAAACACACTGTCCCTCTGAAGTCTCCAGCAGGCAGTCTTTTAGGTTGTCCGAAATGACTGCTTGCTCTTCACATGCCCCATCCCTGCGTGGGTTGGGTACGAGATGCCGGCATTTAGGATCCCGGCGGTCAAAATCCCGACGCTGGCATTCTGACTAGGTTAGCATCCTGACGGCTCAAGGTAAGTATTCCTAATCTAACCCTCAACCTTACCCTAACCCTTCCACCCCAGTGCCTTAACCTAACCTCCCCCTATTGCCTACACCTACCACTCCCTCCCTGGTGCCTAAACCTAACCCTCCCCCCTTAGTGCCTAACCCTAACCCTCCCCCTAGTGCTTAACCCTAAACCAAGCCCCCCCCCAACCCCGCTACTTACCTTTGAGATTCCAGCGGTCGGGATGCTGGTGCCAGTATTCCCATAAGTGGCGGGATTCCGACGTCGGCATTGTGGCAGCCGGAATCCCCGCTGTTGGGATATTAAATGTATCCCCCCTGCACAGCGTATGTATGTAATGTATATTTACTGTATATGTACAATATATATATATATATATATATATATATAGCCCTTACCGGTGCTTTAATACATACTTCGTCCTTCCCCACATGCTCCTCCATCTCCCAAGTTGAATTTCCACGGCAGAGCATGTGGGGGGAGCATTATGAAGAAGTGCCGGGAAGGGCTATATATATATAGTGTACATACAAGTATATACACTAAACATATATATATAGAGAGAGAGAGAGAGAGAGAGAGAGAGAGAGAGAGAGATGTGGTCCGGCACTCTCACTTTTTTGTGTATCAATTGCTGGTGCTTTCCAGGGTAGCTTTGATAGTTACCCACAAATATATTTATACTATCATCATGTGATAAAAGGAAGACACTCTCCAGACTTTGCTTGAAGTTTGCAATATTAATCAGTTTAATAGGACATACCAAATTAATTTGCCAACGTTTCGGTTCTTTAAGAACCTTTGTCACGGCATCTCAGTATTTCTTAACATCAGCAAGATTTAACTTTTGGTCCCATGAGTCAGGTGTGGTATGTCATTCTCAGTGTAGTTACACTGCCAGGAACACTGGCAGTGAATCTACCGAGTCAGGGGCAGAGACTTGGCGGAGTTTGAACCAGGTGGCGGAGTTTGAACCAGGTGCATTGACTGATTGTTGGATGATATCACTCTATCCCTGCAGTTTTTGGCTAACATAAGGATTTTTCTTCATAAGACGGCTTTCTGAGGTGGTGTTATATAAAGTAAGCTTTTACACATTTTTTTTAATTATTCCTGCTACCTAAATAGCAGAAAAAGTTAAAGTGCTGTAGAGATCAATGACTTGCTCTCTACAGTGCAATATTGTAAGAGCTGGGTATTAACAGAGAAGATAATGTGTGATCTTCTCCGTTAACCCTCTGCTAAATATCTGGAATACTTAATTTATGCTCATTTCCGCATGATTTAAGTAGAAATCTGCTTGCTGAATAGAGCCCAAAGATCTCTTATCTGTATCAGATTCCTTCTAACTAGAGTCACAAAATTTAGAGCCCCAAATTTCACATTAAATGAGTTTTCATGCAATGCTGCAAAGTTCCATTGATATAATACTTAGAATTCTGATTTTGCTTCAATATTATTTGAAAATTTGCATTTCATAAACTTTACGGTGATACAGTGTTGGTATAAGACTGGAAACAGCTACGGACAAATTCCACCAGTGAAATTTGGTGCACAGATTTGTAGAGTTGAGCATGTTGTGGAAGAGTTTTGGAAATATTGATCATCTCAACTGTTTCTTTACCGCTGTTTATCACATTGACTGACTGTGGTTACATTGCTGGAGTTGTGATGCTAACTTACTCCTAATGTGCTCTATGACAAAAGCCCTTTGCTCAGTTAAAATATTATATGTTGTACTTTCTTCCATTCACATTTTTTTCAAGATTAGTCCGATCCAGAAAATAGCACACTTGTGTGGACTTTTCAGACGTTATATGTATGTATAGCTTGAGAAAAGAAAGAAACATTTTCTTAGACCAGTCCAAATAACTCCAAATACTGGATAAATATGGCTGCTTGTTCTTATCAGAAAGCTCCGAATACTGTACAAATCTACCATAGAGACAAGAGAGCACACACAGCTTAGTATATTTATATATTAGAGATGCACCAATTAAATTGCTTGTACATCAAATTAAGAATATTGTGGATTTTCAATAAACTTTTCTTCTGCCAACAGTAAGAAGGAATCTTCTATTCCCAAATTAGATGTCAACACAGAGTAATGAGGGAGGCTATGCTACATATTTCATCACCAAGGATGTTGCCGCTGGAATATATAAATATATCTAGAGACAATATCAGTGTAAGGGTGTTGTCTCCTGGGGTAAATGGTTGCACTTGTCATGCAGCATCCAAGTAGTAGTACTCCAGTCCAGGGCCTTGGTACAAGGAGCACAGCTAGTTTTATTAGCAGCACACAAATAAACAAATTATAAGAGTAAATTCTGGTTTGTCTGGCTCTAACTAAACAAAAAGATTCCCCCTCTCAGAGTGAATAGACCTAAGGTCCCTCTCACAAAACAGAAGTCTTTAACACAGCACTTACTTTCAGTAATCACAGTGTTTCTCAATAGGCCTGTGACCTGTTCTCAGGCAGCGAGAGACCGACTACAGAGACTGACACACCCTTTATCAGCCTCTCACAGGTGGTCTGGCAATTAGGGTTGCTAATCAGCTGCTGTCTACTAGACAGAAGCTAAAAATAAGGGGAATATCTCCCATTGACAACCTTTCCTGTGTTTTTGTCACTATATATATATTTCTGAATGTTGACATTTACAATGATGTCAACACCACAATGTCGACAGTTATGATCTTAACATTGTTGGACATGTTGATATCTTCAGAATGATGACGTGTTCACAATGTGGACATGTGAACTGTCGACAGTCTGTTCATAGGGGTAAGTTTAGGCGATGGTAGGGGGCTTAGCTTTAGGTACTACAGTGTAAGTAAAGGTTAGGCAATGGGAGGGGAGGTTATGGATAAAGTCACCATCAGAAGCACTGCAACATGAGCCTGAAGTTATGGGGACATCACCTGCAGACCAGAAAGATATGGCTGGACCAATTAAACCAGGTAAGTCAATCTAATAATGTCAACATTTCATCAGTGAAGCATGTCAGCATGCTGCATGTTGACATTACAACCATGTCAACATTCTCATGTAAACATTATGAATGTCGACAAAATATACCACACCCAGTTTTAAATTGTTGATAAGCACTATTTTTTTTCTAGTTGTATGCAATAAATGAATACATTAATCTACCCAATAAAATTTAGTTTTTAATGTGCTTTAAAAGAGTTTTGTAACCCGTGAAGATATGGGTGATTTTGTAAAAAGAGCAAGTAGCAGACCGAAAGTGCTTTGGTTCAAGAAGTCAAATAGCTGTTTTTCTGAAATCAATAAAAAAACATGTCATTGGCTTAGACATAGTTAGTGTAGGGGATGCTGTTGCTATGGGGCCCACTGTCTTAGGGGGCCATAGACATTGGTCATATGGTTGTCTGCCAAGTTCCTGGAACTGCCTACTAAGTAATTAGGTCTGGCCATTGCCAGTCTGAAAATGGGGATGCATCAGCACTCATATAGATGGTCGTGTCTGTCTCTGCCCCTCAGTGAAACTCCACATTGCTACTGTTTGCTCCTTCTCCCCCTCTCACCGTCACAAGCACAGCTGAGCTAATCAGTGATCCATCACTATCAGAGAGTAGGCTCCTCCTTTATTACAGTCTTTGTGAGCTGTGGGAAGGAGATTGAGCTCTGCGACTAAGATTGTCCCAAAAAGGGACAGTTGCAGAAATGAAGAAGATCTCCATTCAAAGAGGAATATTTTGCATTAGGAAGTATCAAGCCTTAGGTAGGAGTTCTTTGAACTGTGGACCTCATTCAGAGCCACTCGCTAGATGCGATAGCTTGCATCCAGCGTATGCAAATTTGTCAAAGTGACGGTGTGGGAAGTGCTCGCTCGCCAAGGCATAACCACACCCACATTGGCTGTGCGAGCGATCGCTCTGTGTATGCAGACACCCATTAGCATATGTAGGGACACCAAGTAGTGCACGTCATTTCCAGGAAGTATATTAAAACATTGTTACATCGAGGACCATCGGTAGCAATCGCAGCGCTTGTGGTTGCCTTACCCTGCTGCAAGCACTACGAGGACTTCAGTGTAAAAAAAAGGCAAGTGACGTGTACTATGATGCTGCCTGTTAATTATGCATGCCTTAAAACTGCGTTTAAAAACTCAGGCATGCCTGCATTCGCACCTCCACACCCCTGTTATTAGTGTCCTGCCCCTGTTACCACCCACAAACGGCCTCTCCTGTCATTCATTTTACTGGGCTATCTTTGCTGGGCGAGCGAGTGGGCTACAATTGCACAGAGTAGTTTGCGCATGCGCAGAACGAAGCATTCACAAACCATCGAGCCACTTGCGAGCACACAGCGCTTGCGAGCTGCTCTGAATGAGGTAGTTTTTCTTTGCACTCACTGGAAACTACATTCTTCTTAGACCTGAATCTGCAAATAGGGACGGAGCACTTGAAATTTTGCACCAGATAAAATACCGTGACAG
Organism: Taudactylus pleione; assembly: GCA_031769625.1. NCBI lineage: Eukaryota > Metazoa > Chordata > Amphibia > Anura > Myobatrachidae > Taudactylus > Taudactylus pleione. The sequence goes on along the minus strand of JAUIMM010000137.1, from coordinate 5,340,667 downwards.
GTGCCCTCGCATGCGCCACCTGGCCGCCGTTAAGCCCCACCCCCGTGATCTGTTTAGACCACACAGCTGATCACTGGGGCCAGCTCCGGGCTCTGCTCTGCCTGTTAGAGTGGAGCAGGAGTCCAGCAACCAGGGGAGACCCTGGATAATGCCACCTTCAGGTGGCGTTTTTATCACAGGGCTTCCCCTGGTATTTTTTTCACAAATTATTTTTGGTAACTACCAGGCAGATCGCATTTCTCATTACAGTGATGGAAAATGTGATCTGATTACTAAAAATAAGTGATCATTAGGGCTTGGAGTAGAATTTTACAAATTCTACTCCAATTGCCCTTTAGTAACTTTAGCTGAAACTAAAATAATGTGAAAAGGGTGTGAATACACCCTTTTTCACTTTATTTTAGTAAAAATAATGATAATAAATAGAGCCTATAATCTCTTACCAGACTTTTATGTAGGATAATGCTGCCTATTGGAGTTACATTCCATTTTCAGTGAGTGGTGTGTGTGGTGAATGTTATAATGGTAAGGGTGGTTTGTGTAGTGCATACTATATTGTACTGGCAGCACTGTAACTTGGCATAATCTGAACTGGTGGCACTATAGTTTGGAATAATATGAACTGGATTGTAAACTTGGGAGCAGGGCCCTCTTACCTCTTTGTCAGTCTGTTATTACAAAGTCTTGTCTTATTACTGATTTATTCTCAATTGTAAAGTGCAACAGAATATGCTGGCAGTATATAAGCAAATATTAGTTATACATAAATAATGTGAACTTGGTCGACCCTGACATGTGACATAATATAACCTGGCGGGACATTGTAATGTGGCATAATATGAACTAAGGGGCACTGTGATATGTCATAACATGAACTGGGGGGAATGTAATGTTGCCCAGTGTGAATTGGGGCAAATACAGTGTGGCAAAATATGTACTGAGGAGCTACAATGAGGCATACTATGAACTGGAGGCACCATGTGGTATAATATGATCTAGGGCACTATTACGGCAGATGAAATGTACTAGGGCACTACTGTGGTTCATAAAATGAATTAGGGCACTAGTATGGGGCATAAGATGTGTCTCCAGGATCGGTGGCCTCTACAAAATGTTGCTCTGGGGACCACAAAGTTTTGTCTACCCCTGAAGCACTGTGTGTGTGTGTGCAACACAACTTCTGCTGTTCAATCTAAAATAGAAGAAGGAAAGGTGACAGCACATAATGTTCCAGTAATTCATATTACCCATTTTACAATGTAAAACATCCTTCAACTTAATACTACATTTAAAGTTACCATATATTTTACTTTTAATGAATCTTAAAGTCATTCCTGAAATCTTACGTTAAATTATTCAATCCATCTGCTAAGTTTTTCCTGAGATAGAGCTCTTTTGAGTTTCCAAAGTTTAAATATTCAGTTTTACACATGTTTGGGGTGAAATTCAGTAGAACACTATAAGCCATTAGCTCTGAGTTTGCCACAATTAACTCCTCTGGGGAATTTCTAATGTGTTAACATTAAATCTTGTCTGCTATTAAATAATACATTTTTGTTCTTACATTGACTTTATTTTATCCATAATCCCTATAATCTGCCATAACTGTAATTTATAATGATAGTCATTTTTGCTATGAAAGAGTCTATTCTTTTATCTATAAATATTTCCTTGCAAAATATATGCAGCCTTAGAATGATAGTTATGAGACAATGTTGGGAAACAGGACTTTGCTGGAATCTCTGATGTGAACACACCTTTATTTTAGGGATGAGGATGTCAAGTGTCAGCTAGGAGGAATGTGGCAACTTCTCAGTATGAATCTGTGAGAGCTAAACTCTAACCACATGCAGGTTTGCTCAGTCAAGCATATGTGTATGTCACTCACCTTGATCACAAATCAGGACACATCAACTGAAACCCCACCCATAACTACTGCATACTTCCCAGCTGTCCCGCTTTTGGCATGATAGTTCCGCTATTCAGGGACTGTCCAGCTGTCCCACCCACGGGCTGCAGTATCCCATGGTTGGGGAAGTTAGGAGAGAGCACTCTCATCACAGAGCAGTGGGTGAATAGATGCTGTGCGCTTTATGGATAAAGCCATGCCCTCTTTTTGGGCACGCGTGCCTTTGGTGTGCATAAGTGCCGACTACCGAATCACCAATATTTGGGAGGTATGCTACTGAGACTGGTGTTAATTCTTTTAGTTCAGAGATTACCTATTTATTTTTAAACAATTAAGTAATTTTTTTTGCTAACAATTGAAGAGATACTGTGAAGATTTTGCTAATTCTAAATAGATCTGGGGGGGAAATTGTACCCATAGGAAAACTATTGCTTCTTTATTATAATTTTCTTTATAATTAAAAATTGTATCAATAAAGTTTTAGCTAAAGGATCCTCTTACCAAAAATAATTGATGGATATAATTTGTGAAGTGCATTAGATGCGTAACAGAAATCACATTTGTTTTTACACCTGTGCACCTACACAGAGCCTCACAGAGCATTTCCAGGTGCATGCCTAAATGTTTAACTTTGTACCTCTTCAGAAACAGTCCTTTCATTTACATAAAGTGTCTCCCAAAATATTTCAGCGTTTAGTTGCTGCCTCATGTCTTAATCTAATTATGAAGGTAAGGGGTACTGAGACCACCTTTATTACATATGGTACTTTTGTGCTTATAGATTTCTTTTGTAGTGCTAAAAGTCCATGTAGAAATATGTATTTATGTCCAAGGTCCAAAATACATCTCATCAAAAGATCATGATAGAACTTGACATCCTCCTACTCATCAAAGCATCTTTGCAGTGTGAAAGTTGCTGCGTACCCTTCCTCAAAGCAAGTATTGTCCCTATAAATGCACCAGATTAACCCTTTTATTTCATGTACAAAATAGTACAATGCAAAGCGATATCTTTCGAAAACTAAGCAGACTTGCAATAGTTCTTCATACTGTACTTATCAAAGGACATTATAGTTCTGCCGATTTCCTCCTATCCACTCCTCTGTAAATGAAGGTATTCTTATCCACAATTCTGTACATCTACACAATTTGTGACAGACAGTGCCATAAAAAGAGAAATCACCACAATATTTTTACATCTATTTTTATTACATTTATATGATTAAATCAGATACTATATAACCGTCTTGGTTATAAAATATATAGGTGAGAGATTATATTATAAATTCTTCCGACTAAACCATAAATTTAGTTTGGCTTAATTCTTTATTGCCCAATACATTAGACTATTAAATATCTGTGTTTTATCAGGACAAAGCTGTTTTGGATGTGCTAAATAAACAAAGTGTAGATTGCAGACCGGGGTTTTGATATTCATTCCCGATGACAGTGCCAAAGATTAAGTGTCAAGATGATATCTCTTATTATTGAATTCTCTCTAGGGCGCCTGCTCCAGGATGTATGCTCTGAGATCTGGATTCCAACAAATCACAGATGGAAAGACACACACGTTCCAATAATAAAAAAAGAATGCGTACCTAATCTAGGTTTGCTGTCATGTAAGCCTGTTCCTTACCAGTTCTTTGATTATGGTGTAAGTAGATTTTTCACAGCATAGCCAGACTTGCAAAAAATTCACCTGTTCTCTTTGTACAAGGAATGTAGCTACTATTGATACCTCACTGCCAAGATTATGTCAGAATTGAACATGTCAGCTAGATGTGATTACTGTGTAGAAAACTGTGTTATGTTTCACAAATGCTAAATCCCAGATGGAAGGAATACATGAAATACATCATTTATTTGAGACTATGATTATAAACTTCTCCTACTATATACTGTGCAACAAAACTATAGAATATTGGGCAATAACCTGTGCTTGTGCATAAAGATGCATTACATTAAAACGAAAAATCATAAGTAAATGAAAACAGGATTTGTATTAAGGGCTCCAGCTGCCATCCAAAGTAAAGATGATTAGCTCTCCTTCACTCAGTCACAGTTTGCAATCCAGTTATGGTAAAAAATGTTACACCATACTGTACACACACCATATTAAGGAGCATATGTAGCAATATTCGATAATTGGTCCTGAGTCCTGATAATTATTACAATTTCTTAAAGCCGCAATAATATATTAAAAATAACTGGAATGTTATAAAAATTCACATGCAATGACAGGGACTCCGATAAGAGCCCATCCCTGTGATGCATAAACATTAATCGCTGATGCAATCACTTTACTTCCATGTTTGGACCCCAACAGGGTCAGTGCCTGGTCATCAGACCACGCCTGTGCAAATGGTCTGCACATATCTGCTGAAGCCCCACCATTCTTAAACCATGGCGACACTTATGTATATATACATGTAGTCTTTAGAAAGGGGATACATTCCCCGAAACGTTGACTATGACATATTAAAGCTACCCCGGAGAGGGTTTTTTTTCACCATATACGTGAGTCTCTGAGTGCCGCTCTTTGCTGCTGTGACTATATATATATATATATATATATATATATAAGCTGCCACTGAATTTAACAACAAATAAAACAATAATGCCTTCCCCCACTTATTAAAATAAACCCTGGTTTCCAAATACAGTACATCATTCATATATGTACGGTCCTGAGGAAAACAAATTCCTCTACAATAAAAATATTGAGTGCCATGTCAGTTACATTATTTTGTGATATATATATATATATATATATATATATATAAATAATTTAACCTGGTGTGTGTACGGGATCCATTCAGTATCCTGGCTCAGGGGAGGGTTAGGCTTAGGCACTAGAGGGAGCGTTAGACACTGGGAGGGTTAGGTTTAGGGTACAGGGAGGGGGAGGTTAGGTTTAGGCACTATGGGGTAGGATTAGATTTAGGCACTAGGGGGAAGGTTAGGTTTAGGCACTAGGGGGGAGGTTAGGGGGGAGGTTAGGCACTAGGGGGAGTAGAGGGTTAGGGTAGGGAAAGAGGGAGGGTTAGGATACCTACTGCCACGGGATTTTGACCGCTTGAATCCCAAGTGCTGTCATCCCATACCCATCATGTGGTAGGTAATAGTGTACATGTGGTAGGCAATAGAGATTGTAAGCTCCACTGGGGAAGGGACTGGTGTGAATGGCCAAATATTCTCTGTAAAGCTCTGCTGTTCAAGTTCTTTGGTGAGAAGTAACTAATGTCAGGTCCATTGAGTTATAAAGTAATTTGGTAATTTCTTTACATTTTTCTGTCAGAAATGTGTATGTCAGTGAGGCAGCTTTTCTGTTAGCAGTGTCTCTGTCTCTGAGAGATGTTATTGTTTACACTTGTGGAGTTACACAGCTGTGGCTTTGTGATGAGGTTCAGATTACAGTAGGAGGTAGACCAGGTCTGTGGTATGTGGTCCTTGGGAAATAATGCACGGCCATGTGATCTAGTTTGTTCTATCATATTGGTGGGATCTGTCTCAATAATACACATAATTTTATAAATGTATATACACACATGCCTCCTCTTTCTGCCGATGTGCCCCCCGTCTGATTACTAATCAGCCCCCCATCTGTTCCATCCCAATCTCACACCCCCCAGCTATTTCCCTTCCACCTGCTCCCATACTTACCCAGTGTCCTGTGGTTCTATGTATGTCCCGTCTCCCTCACAGTAGAAGCTGTTTAGACACATGCCTTGGCTTCCACTAAGGACTGCACGTGGGTTGATCACAGGTCACTAATTGAATAGCTGTGGGTACTTTACCTAGGAGCAGAGGCCACACAACACAACCTGTAGGTAATTATATCTGGCCCAAAGTGTAGGGAGTATTATGGAAGCCCAACACGGCATACCATTTTGAATACTAAAATATCTAGTGCATCAAATAAGGGGAACCTTGTTATTTTTTTACCCAGAATAGTGGATCTCTGGGGATCAGAAATCCTCTATGTAGTGAAAATAATGACTAAGAGCCTATTGTTTGAAATGAGTGTTCGAAGCCAGGTACCATCCATTGACTTATTTATTTTTCTGTAATGTGCAATACGGCGTTGTTGTCTGCTGATCATACTGATACATAATCTAAGGGGGCACATTGTTTGAAAGGGTGGACTTCAAAGTCTGTATGTGCCATGATGGGAGAACTAGGGGTCATTTAGTATCCTCACCCCTTCCTACTGCACTTAATATTTGTTTTCTGTTTTGTGTTGGGTGAGCACTCATTAACATGTGTCACCTCCTCACCCCCTCACCGCTAGTAGTATTATGTCTACCAGGCCCCTCGTAGACATAATATTTTACTATACTTCATTGCTGTAGTGCTGAAGATGCAGATAACACATAATTAGTATATTTAATGTTCATGTTGAGGGCAAGCCCCACTTATTCTTAGCACTGACTGGGTTAATATTTATATTAATTTTGAATATAGGATAATCCCATTGTTGGATTTTGTTTGTTTTTTAAAACAAATTCAAGTGCTGTGTTTTAAATAAAAAAAAATCCTTATTGTTTTATAATGACAAATAGATAAATATCAACAGTCGACATTTACTGGCATTAGACGAAGGTCATAAATAATTATGGAAGTCAATTTGGTAGCTGATTAATTAAATTTGAATGACTTTGATGAATCTAAAAATGCTCATTTTGTTACAGCTGATTATGTTTTTTTAAGTTGCTGTTCAAATAGCTCTCATGGGAATTCATGTTTGAAATGAGTATGGAAGGTTATGATTAGATCTTAGACTTAATAATGAAAAAGTATGCCTTTTAATGAGCATCTATACATGCACACAACAACAATTTAAACATATATCTGGATAGTGAACATACACATGTCACAGTAACTGTGCATTTATTCTAAAGCCAGTTATTTTATTTGATTTACATTATATGTAGGAGCATATTATCTGATCACGGTAGATAAGTGTCACTGGATTGTCAGCGCACAGTACATCCCACACCAGCAGCTTATATGCATCATAGAAACTATAGCAGCCAGTACAAGTCAGACCAGTTATATCAGTATTAGGTTTTGCAAACATTCAGGGAGATGTAAAACCCCAACATAATTAAAAATGATGACCCAGAAATGTTGTGGGCATATTGTAACTGGGATTAATATCAAGGCAATTAAAAGTCCTCTGTGTGGGGATGGGGTTTACCTTGACTTGTTCCTGTCACCATAAACCCCTGCACCCTACATGATATTGATAATTACTTCGATGGACACATACTGTATAATGCATTAATGAAATTTAGGAGTTCTCACTATTTCTATTCGTTTGTACTATACAGTATACCTTCACCATTACAATAACTCTCCAGAATTCTATCTATGGGACAACTGTTTGAAAGTAGAGCATAATGTAAAAATCATCTGGCAATGGGGTTACCACCTGCTTTCTTATAATCTAAAACAACTATAGGTTGAGTCTCCCATATCCAAAATGCTTGGGACCAGGAGTATTTTGGATAACGGAATATTCCGTATTTTGGAATATTTGCATACCATAATGAAATATCTTGGGAATGGGAGCCAAATATACACACAGAATCCATTTATGATGAAACTGCCGTGTCATAGGGTGGATAAATGCGTCAGTTGACCCGTGTAACGCAGGTGGAATGCAAACCGGAAGCCGGAAGTTTAATACCGGAAGTAGCAGAGCGCTAGCAGCCAGCGTGTAACAGCTTACAGCAACAGCTTATCGATACACCGTGAGCGGTAAGAAGTGCCAGGATCCAGGAGTAGAGGTCCCTCTGCCTGAGGACACAAGCACCTCGACCACCTGGTGCACACAGTGGATTAAGTATCTGGGTGTTTCACACCTAAATCCCCAAGCAGGCTAATATTGCATAGCTTCCTCCCCCTGGGATTGGGGTAGAGGTTAACTGCTGCACTACATCCCATTTTCAATCTGAGTGGATGGATGGTAATGTACTGAATATAGAAATCAATTATTATCTATCACAGTAACATCATTCTAACCTGCATTGAACTAGTTGTTTTGCATTCTTTACACCTATTAACTGCATACTAACTGGTCATGACTGGATATTAACACTAACAGCAATTAATCCATGGTTGCTGGCTGTAATTAATAACTGCATTCTACGCTTTGCTTCACTTTGAGATTCATGCATGAGTGATTTTTATTGATTATTTTTGAAGGAATCTATATATAAATTATAAAATATATTTTTTTTCATTTTATCCAATATTCTAAATAATAAATAGTGTGAGCCAGATCCGTGCTTTAAAGTGTGGCAATTTAAGCCTTACTAACTAATCCATCTGTATTCCATGTATGATTAATCAAATTTGTAAATTGTATTATGTGCAATAAAATTATTAATATTTTTTAAACTAGCAGCCACTGTCAGCGCTCCCATTTCTTTCTTTTTAATTGGGTTTTCATTATATTAGGTGGATTTCCAGATCCATCCTGTGGGGGCAGCATAAGTGGTTTTTCTTTACAGCATATTAATTGGTGTTTTGATATTGGTAGTGCCTGCCTCTTTCTTTCCTGTCATGTGTTATATACACCTTATACCCACAGCCTGCAGTTCATTTTATATAATATTTTCAATACTTTTGTGTCTCAAACAAAGTTTGTGTACATACAGTACATAAAATTCAGCTATGTTTCATATACACCTTATACACACAGCCTGAAGGTAATTTTATACAACATTTTTAATATTTGTGCCTAAGACAAAGTTTCTGTACATTGAACCATCAAAAATCAAAGGTTTCATTATCTCAGTCAAGCCCAAAAAAATCTGTATTTCGAAATATTTCGTATTTCAGAATATTTGGATATGGGAGACTCAACCTGCATTGTAACTTTGTTTTATGTTAATCTAAAATCAATAAAATAATAAAAAAATATGGTGGAACAGATTTAATTCTGGAAATGTAATAAGGGAACAAAATTTCAGTGTTAGCAATTTTCTATTGTATTGGTTACACAGCACTGTTATCATGCAGTTTACTTTAGTATTATAAGCATGGGACTGATACACACACAAAAATAGTGTATTTCTGTCCATATCTAGAGCCCTATGTGCGTTACAGTCAGCAACAGTAACATATCCGTCTGCTTTACGTTTCACTTGCAATACAGCAGAAACAACTCCCTTGTGTACAAAAAACAAAACAAAATAGAGATAAATATTCATACACAATGCAGAATCTGTGCCTGAGCATGCCAAAAAGCAGAGGCGCCCAGAGGGGGGAGAGCAGGTTCTAATTCCCCTGGTTCAGGCATGCTGGAGGGGCCCAGTGGGGACAAGGGTCCAACGCCGCACCCCCTCCCTCTCTGCAGCACTGCAAAAAGGTTTTTTCCCTAAGGGTGTGTGGCCACGTCTTCCCCTGGCCCAGGCCAGCTCTCTACTGTCCTGACAAACAGCACCAATCACTGGCAGGGGAGCATTCACAAACAGCCAATAACAAGTGCATTTCTAGTGCCGGTTAACATCATCATCTTTTATTTGCACCTAACCTAACCCTACAGACAAACAATACAACTTCCCCTGGCATATATGTGTCCTTGTATCCATTCTGCAGGTTTTCGTAACAGCACAAATATGTTCTGACTGTACTTTGCCTACACTAGAACACACTGCTCCCACCCTGTTCCACTCACCCAGTTGCAGACAAGCGTACGTGGCAGAATCACGCAACACGCCATCGGGTACATATGTGTGTACTATGCATCATACCCAATGTGCACAAGGTGCAGTTTTTGATAAATTAGAATTAATGTATGTGACTGGAGAAATTTTAACAACCATATAAACGAAAAAGTGGCTTTGGCAATATAGTGACAATACAGTGTTTGTACTTAAAAACCCAGGAGGATGTTTGAGAGACAATGACAATTCTTTATTTCATGCATGTTGCCCTCTCTCTGTCTTCTGAGATTCCCACAATTCCGCATCAGCATTTACTTTTTTAATGAGTGTCTCTTTGGGACTCTGGTCGTTTGGCATTTTTATTAATATGCAAATAGTAATGTCAAGGGCACTGGCTTAAACAAATGGAATCTTGATGATGCATGTACAGTACCAACGGAATGCACCCACCAGGACAGGAGAGATCCTAGTGCGCTGTTACACAGTTGCACAGTCAATAATGCTGAAAAGAGGGATAACCTTTTTTGTCCATTATCCTGTTGGGGTAAATGTAATAGGGTCTGAGTTTTTTTCTGCAGGACAAACTTGTACCTTCTCGCACATTTAAAGGTACAAGTTTGTCCCACAACTCAGCAAATGTAATAGCCTGCAAACTTGTGAGTTCAAGGCTGTTACATTGTGCAAGTTCGTTTGAGTTTTTTCACATGAAAACCCGCACCTTGTAAAGCGAGTTTCATTACAAGGTCCAAGTCACCCAGAAATAGTAAGATCCGTGAAGGCTTCTGTGTTAAAAAAAAATTTAAAATGTTAAAAATCAATAACAAAATAGTTTGGTTGATGAAAATATGGGGGAACCTTACGTCTTTTCCCCCCATATTTTCACAACTAGTACCGGCTCAGAAAAGCCTGCTTTTACGGGGGACCCCACATCGGTTTTTTTTTTACAGTTTACTATTTTTTTTAACAGAGAAGCATGCACGCATCTCACGGATCTGTACATGTTTCTGTGTAACTCGGACTTGCTCAGACTATACTCGCTAGCCTGAAGCAGGTCTATTATTTTACGAGTTTTAGGGCCGTAATAAGTGTGCGAGTTAAAAACTCACACTCTGTTACATTGGCCGAGTTGCATCCTCATAATGGCAAAGCGAGTTTGTATGTTCTCAGACCCTATTACATTGGTCAAGTTTATAAAATGTGTAAGTTTAGCACTAAACTCGCACATTTTGTAAACTCGGACCTTATTATATTTGGCCCAATGTGTCAGTACAAAATAATTATTATAAATGTTACTAGTTTCCAAGATTTTAAAAGTTGTCTACTGAGATAAAAGATTACTGTATCTGTTCTACTGTACATGAAAAGATGGGTTTTTAAGTCCTACTAAAATGTAATTTTAATTGTGCTGCTAATTTTTTTTTCTCTCTATCAACATATGCTCTATCGCACATGCTCAGAGGGAGGAGAGCAGAGCAAGGAGGAGGTGGGGCGGAAGGGATTGCCTGTCTCTGTATTAGTTTTGCTATGGGGCCTTATGCAGTGTCGAACTACTGTAGCCACTGTACCCTTAATCAGTATCTCCTAAATATTGTAGTGGCCTTGTCATCCTGAAGTGTCTCAGTGATGGTACTGAAATTATTGATTCAGGGTCTCATTCAGACCCGCTTGCAAGTGCTGAGCGGGTCGATGTTGAGGCCTGCGCACGCACAGCGGCCGCACTGCGCGTGCACAAACCCCAGAGCGGGAGAGAAATTCTCTCGCTCCGGGGCTCACTACAAAAGGGGCAGCTGTCGATGGTGATCAACAGCTCGCACTGTTTTGTAGGCACGGTGGCTTGCCAAACGGAGGCGTTCCCAAAGGAAAGCCTGCGGTTTTGGGCGGCCCCACTGACATCACTCGTCCACAAGGGTCTCGTCGCAAGCCCCGATGGTCGCAATGGCCTTGACCATCATGACCATCAACCTGGCCGCTCGCTAAAGCTGTGGGTTGTCACCCACAGCTTAGCGAGCGGCCAGGAGGCCGGCTCATTATAGGGAAGTGGCCACCCTCATTCAGAGCGAGCGCTCGCATTTTGTGAGCGGCTCTGAATGAGGTCCTCAGTCTCGACCAAGTATAAGAGATGGAGAGACTTTAATTCTCTGTCTGCATTTAGCCTGTGCAACTAACAGTAATGTATTTTTTTTACTTCTGGGTATAGCGAGATGTATCAAAGCTTCTAAAGAAAAGTTGCCAATAGCAACCAATTAACTTCTCGCTATTATCTAGTACACTGTTAAATAATAGCTAGCAGCTGATTTGGGTGCTATGGGTAATTTCTGCACCTGTCCTTTTTAGAAGGTTTGATATATCTCACCCTTATAATGTAGCAAAGTGAATTGCTTGTGTTTCTCGTATCTGCTAATAATGAACCTCAAATACCAATTTCTTGGTTAGTCGCATGTTGATTCTCCCTTTCTCATTATTTTTCTCTAGTTTTTCTAGTGCTACATTTGCTGTTAGTTCTGTCTTGTTGTGACATGATGTGAGCTGTAACCACACAATTTCATTGTGTCAGTTTGTGCATCCTGATCATCAAAAGAGCATCAACCCATCCTTTCTGCTTCAATCTATCACAATTCACCGCTGGTCGTTTTAAAACTTTCAATTAAAGTCAGGACCTCGGCAGGTGGCAGACATCTTCACGCAGGTGAACCTTTCCCTTCCATTATTGTGACGGAACAACCACAGCTGGAAAAAAAAATAATTATCCTTAAACCAAAAGCTGCTGAAATTGCATAAAAGTATCAAAATGTCATCAATTATCTCGCTTGTATGCATAGTGTGTACAATAGAGCTATTGACAGCTGGGGGAAAATCCCTTGTGGCAATGTGCGCATAGAGATATACTGAGAGCACTTATGCACTTGGCATCTCTTTAGCTTTAGGATACGATTAAAACTGCAGTAGGGGGTCCAAGCAGCTGAGTTAATTGTATCGAAAGTGCAAACCTAAAATTTCAAGCCCTAAGAGGCTTCTCTCAGTGCATTTGATGAATAGGAGTATTTTATACTAACATACAGTAGCAGTTCAATCATCTCAGTGGCACTTGGCTTGTAGTTACCATCATGGGCATATATTTAACATACTTGCCTACCCTCTCGATTTGGTCGGGAGCCTCCCGAAAATCGGGTGCCGCTCCCGACCTCCCGGGAAAGCAGGCAAGCCTCCCGCGATCAGCGACACGTCCGCACCCCCCCTGCACTTACTATAAAAATCCCGGCAGAGGAGGGGCCAGTGACGCGATTCGCACTGAATCGCGTCATCACGGCCCTGCCCCCTGCCTCACAATGCCTTTAAAACCGGCATTGTAAAGAGGGGGCGGAGCCGCGATGACGCGATCGCGATGACACGCCCCCATGCTCCGCCCCAAAATGCATGTTACCACCTGGCTACGCCCCCTTTTTGCTGCAACCCGCCCCCCGCAGAGAAAGCCCGACAGCTCCCTCCCGGAAGGAGGGAGTGAAACATTGGCATGTATGATATTTAATGAGTGCAGAGTGTGAGGTGCACGTTGGCCTCTGGGACCAGTGGGGCCCACACCACCCACTGTTCACCCATTCATGATACTTAGCTCTCCGTTGGCACTGCAGAAATCATTGGGAAAGTGTGAGTGCCATTTTCTTGGAGATTGGAGCATGTGCTACAAATTTTGACACAGTATCATAGTCTACTGGGGACATGTGCCAGTGAGAGAAGAGGGGGTCAGTAGGGACACTGCACACAGCCCCCACAGAGCCAGTGAGAGAAGAGAGGACCTGCAGGGACACTGTACACAGGGCCTGATTCAGACTTGGGAATAGAGTGAGATATCTCTCTCAACTGATCATCTTGGTGAAACTGCAGGTGGGGCAGATTTAAAATGTGCAGAGAGATTTAGATTTGGGAGGAGTGTTTCCAAACTGACATCTAAACTGTAGAGTAATAATAAAGCTGTGCAATATTTGTGGGCTACATGCAAATTCAGCCAGTATTTACCCCACATGTAAAAAAATGTATGTATTTACACCTCTTGAATTGCAACATGGTTTGTTCAGGTTCACAGTTCAGAGAGATATCTCACTCTATTCCCAACTCTAAATTAGGCCCATAGTCCCCACAGTTAAGCTACCTCTTTGATCCAAAGGAGGGTCTTCTTTATTAAATATGAATAGCACAAAAAATCCTATCCTATCAGCATTAGAACTTTCTGTCAGTTCTTTAAAAGGTTTTTTTTATAAAAAATACTGCTGTATTATACATTTCTGTAAAGGGTAATTTATCTGTAGTACCCTGTCAAATTGGGGGCACCATACTTTCCTACTCACCTGGAATTACCGTCAGGGTCCCGAATCTTGGGTGGTGCTCCTGTGATACCCCACCAAAACACTGTTTTAAGCCTATGGTGGGTATCACTAATGTATTTACAATCCCTATAAAAACAAAATACATGTATTGGTGCAGGTAATGGGGTAGATGTATTATAGCGGCACTTAACGTGCCGCTATAACGCTTCCCGCTTCGCCTCTTTACCGAGGCGAAGCAGGAAGCACTACCGATGAGATGTATAAACATCTCATCGGCCGGAGAGGGGGAGCGTTAACTCCCCCCTCCGGCGCTACCCGCTAGAGACAGCAGCGCATCAGCCTAGTGCTGATGCGCTGTGTCTCTCTCCCGGCCGGCTCCACTGAGCATGCGCGGGATCTCGCAAGTATCGCGAGATCCCCGCGTGGAGCCCTGGAGCCGGCAGCCGCCGCAGCAGGGACAGCACTGTCCCTGCTGTGGGGTAGGCTAACGCCAGGCTGTAGCTGTCGATAACGACAGCTACAGCCGGCCAAACGGTCATGTGTTATGACCGTTCGTACATGGCCTTGCCATTGGCGCTGCTATCTTATAGATAGCAGTGCCAATAATGACAGGGGCGCACAGCGCCCCTGTCATTTACCGCCCAGACCCCCGATCATACATCGGGGAGAAGCGGTATCAGCGCACATAACGTGCGCTGATACCGTTTCTGAGCTTCGTACATCTCCCCCAATATGTGATGAGTCAGCAGGAGGTCACATGATGCAGAAGCTGCTGCAGGTGACTGTGGGGGACAGTTACGGCAGTTACAGGGAGCCCCGAGGATGATGTGCTGAGGAGAGGACCTGCACGTGAGGACTCTCCTGAGGGACAGCTGCAATTTGTGGACAAAGCAGCGGTCGGCTGCTGCCACCGGAGCACCAGAGACCTCCACCCAGTACCTGTGACAGCCTGCAGCAAAGGGGTGAAAAGCTGAAGGTGGTCCCATCACATTCGAAACTGAATCGGAGGCAGGCCTACCTTGGTATAAACTTCAAGCAGAGAGAATAGCCTGTATCCCATATAAAGAGACCACTGGGTAGTGCCAGTTATCTCCCTGAAGGAGCCGAACCAACGTCCGGAGAGGTCGGTAACACAATCTCCAGTTAAATCCTGCATTATAGACTGCATTACAGCCACAGCACTGAGGCAATAGACATTACAGAGTAAGGTGAGGAGTGCAGGTGTCAGTTATAGTGACCATCACCTGATCATCATTTGCAGCACCATACTCGTCCAGCAGTATAGCTAGTACCCAAGATACTGGACAGCAGCCATAGCTAGCTTACAATCAGTACATAACAGCCTTAACAAATCAGGAGGCATCAACTAAACAACATTACATTAGTGAAAGTCTGTGGAGATAACAGCATAAAGTAAAATGACAATTCCTTTTAAGCACTTCAAATGGCTGTAAAATTACATTATAGGCTGCAAAACGTGTTCAACCCGGGCAACGTACTACAACAGAGCTCTCCAACAGTATTTAAGTAATAACTTTAGCAAAAGTGAGAGGAACATCCCAAAATCAACTTATAAGTGCACCACCTATAAAAACAAACAGAACGTATTGTTGGTATTAGGCTGCATGCATGCAATTATAAAAGTGAACAAAAAGTATTTTAAACAAAATGTGTGGTATTCAAAAAGCGTTACACTTCTTTTATTTAATTGTTTGGTCACTGATATACAGTATGTGTGACTGTGCCAAGTTGTTTAGTGTGTAATACATGACAATGTAACTGTAGTTCACTGGGACCAGTTAGTCATTCAGAAATAGTGATATAATTTGTTCCATAAAGAGAGTTATATGAAGAATTGCATGTTGGTAGGGAATATTCATCTTTTCACAGGTGTTCGAAGTGGATGGGATAAACAGAGAGTCTCCCACCAATTTCCAGTGTAATAAAAAGTAAATTTTCAATTCAGTGTGATTTTCTAGTAGATGTAAAGAAATTATATTGTAATTTGTCATATGCTGATTGTTACACATTGTGTGATGTTATCTTTTTAATAAATTGTAACTCTTATTTGAGACCAAACTGGTGACAATCTGTGCCTATAATCCCTCCTTACCTCTCTGCAGCCAGAAAAAGAACCAAATAACTCATTCAAATCTTTTACGATTAGTTGACACTACACCACACCATATACCCGAACAGTAGGGGTGTCACACTCCTAGCGCCTGAAAGAGTATTCAAGCCTTCCGGCCCAGCGCTGCTGCTGCTTGCATCCCACTGACGCCGCCACTTTCGGAGTGAAGTGGGTCGTCTGGGTGGCTGATGATGCAATTCGCGCTGAATCGCATAATCAGAACCAAACTTTACAATGTCCATAATCTTGGCATTTTATAGCAGGGGGCAGGGCCACAATGACACGATCACACCACCATGACACTCACACCACCCACTGTATGTAGCACCTGACTGCTCCTTTCTGTTCTGATGGTGCGACCAGTGATGCATCTAAAGACACACCTGATGGTAATACAGCAGCTATAGACACTGACAGCGGGTGTCTCAGTCCTTGCACATTCAGATGCACAGATCTACACAAGGGAAGGGCTTTGTAGTGGCATTGGCATAAAGTCGCAGGAAAGACTGCGGCAAAAGACGGCCATGACTGTGTCCAACGCCAAATCGAGCCTTGTGCTATGAGTCCTAATAGTCAGAAATCGATTAAATGCCTACAGTCTGTGTAAAGGACTCATACAAAATTAAACTGCAAATAAGGTGTTAAAATAAATATTGTAAATCTACTGTATTACTGTAACACTCACTGCAGATACATCAATCGCATGTAATCTCTGTGCAGGATGTGTTACCTCTGCTGACATACTGCAGATTTTTTTCACTTTATATCTACATATAATCCAGACATATCTAAATATCTATGATAGGAAACAGCCCTCAAGCTTCCGAAACCAATTGATTTAATTATACTTTGTCTTTTGTCTGTAAAAATATTCGTATACATTCCCATATATTAGTCCAGAGCACTGCATTTCATGTCACCTACCTTCTAGTAAAGAAAGTGTTTACATGGGTGACCGATGTGGGATTCTGAGTGTGGCATGACCTTAGTACAATTTACAAACATGGCGAGAGATTTATACTTTTGGTGACTTATTTGTGATAGGACCTTTTCAATGATCAACATGATGGAGCCTCAGAAATAAACTCCATACTCCATAGACAGAAGATACATCCGGAGAAACATTTAAGTCCTGCAGGGCGTAGCCGCATTGAGGAACTAAAATAATGGGATTATTGCTATATCTAGTCATTAGTTTCTCAACGTGTAGGACACATACCCCAAGTGGTGTCTGAGAAAGATGCAAGTGTACATCAGTCTGATATATTATGCTAAATAATCAGTAAATATAAAAACCTACCCAACTAACCTGAAAAGAAAATTGTAAAACATTTAGATGCATAGGGAATGTCTTAGGGCCTCATTCTGAGTCAGACACAGCGGCAATATCTTCTGCGCATGAAGTTACACTGCACATGCGTCGAGATTGCACATGCACAGAGTCGGAGCTGCGATAGACGCATGGTGTCTGAAATGTTAAAATATATAGGACGTTCCTGGCCGTTGATGGGATGGTGGCTTAGCGGACGCATAGATATGGTCTGTCTTATGGGTGTGTTATGTTAGTGTTGTGGACCTGATTCTGAAAGTTATTGCATAAGCGATTGCACAGCCGCTAGCATTGGAAGCCATACTCAGACAGAGAAACTGCACCTGCAATATCCGATGGTGCATCTAGAGATGCACTTAGCTGTATTTCGACATCTAATGACACTGACAGTGGGTTGCTCAGTCCTTGCACATTCATATGCACAGATGTATACCAGGGAAGGGCTTTGTAGCATCATTTGCATAAAGTCTCAGATGTGCGACCGGCAAAAGATGCAGCCATGAATAAACATGCCTCCAACTCGGAATCCACCCTTTAGTATGTAATATATTAGTGGTAGTTAGAATAAATTACCACATTTAAGATGTAGGTGGTAAAGATATACCAACATATGGTGGTAAATATTAAAATGAAAGCTGGCATTGCTTTGCCATAGATTATACTCTCAGACCAGGAGTTCTGGTAATCAATTAGTCAAAGTGGAAATAAACAACAACAGCGGCATCAGCTACAGTTGTGTTATTAGGACTCAGCATGCATGCTCTGCTCAGGGACCATTTTACTTTCAGCTGCCTAAGGATATTTGTAAATAAGAACAAACTGTTCAGCTCAGTGTGGCATTTGATTGGAGAGTGGATCAATCCTAGCTGCGGGCCACTGGTGCTAGCTACAGTACACTACTCAACTCATACACATGGTACTACAAGTCTCACTCTTCACTTTGTGGTCTGCTTGGTTTTGTAGTACCTACTAGCAGCAGGTGTCATAAAGGAACTGACACACACTTTCCTGCAGACATGTATCTCTCTGTATAACCCTTCCATAGCCACCAAGTCCTGGACATCTTTTCCCAGCCACGGGGGTGTCAGTGCCAGCTAAAGTGCCTTACCCAATTTACAAACATTAGACTTATACCTGTTGGTATTATGTCTACCTTCTCATCAGGGGTGTATCTAGTGGTCCGACTGCCCCTGGCTAATGTCTAGTTACAACTCTCCTTAGTGGCACACAGGTGGGCTTAGAATGACACAGGGGAGCCTGGGGAGATGGCAAAGTGGAGCCTGGAGAGACACAGGGAGGAGGTACCTGGTGAGGCACAAGGGGCTTGGGGAGACAGAGAGGAGGCCTTGGGAGACACAGTGGCCTAGAGAGTTACAGGAGGGCCAGGATTGACTCTAGGAGGGCCAGAAGTGATATAAGGTGGGCCTTGAGAAACACAGGAGGACACGGGAGGCCTGGAGTGACACGAGGGGGACTGGAGTGACACAAGGGGGCCTGGAGTGATACAGGGGAGCCTGGAGTGACACGATGGGGGATACAAGTTCTTTACTTTGCCATGGGCACACAGACCCCTAGATGCACCCTTGCATGTAACATTGGAGAGACTATGAGGTTACACTAGCTGACACGGACACTGGCTGTATGTATGTATGAGGTAGACAGCTGTTGCAGCCATAGCAGTGGTAGTAAGGGGAGGCTGAGCAGCAGGCATCATTGTGTACATGAAGGAAGGACACATACATAGCAGAGTGCATGGAGTGAGGGAGCCCTCCTGCAGGATACACATACTAGCAGTGGCAGCTCCATAGGTGGGTCTGCAGCGCAATCCAAAATTAAAATAGGGGAGCCACACCAACTGCCTTTTCAAATGCTTCCAAACATCACTGGTCGGGACTCACTGGCAGTTGGTGTAGCTCCCCTATTGGAATCTTGGACTGTGCTATAGCCCCACCTCTGGAGCCTCTACTGTTTACTATTAAAGCAGGAACACATGATCCGATCACTGGGCAGCTGGGTTCTGCTACACTGTGCCCAGGAGCACAAAGAAGCCCTCCTGCAGCAGGCAGTCACTAGCGGTCACTGGCTGTGGCTATGGCTGTAGCCTGTGTGTGTATAACTGAGCGTGACCGCAATGAGTGACAACTCTGTGTAACACAGAATTGCCCAGGCGGGAAGCCACTGCTTGCTGTAGTTGGATCCATGTAGCCAACTGATGGCAGCATGGGCATTACCCGTGGAGGGGTGGGCCAGAATATCCTCCCTGTGCTGCTGTGAGGCTGCGTCAGTGTTGGATAAAGCAGCAGTTGCTGCTTCAAGAGCATGCTTGTGTCTCACTGACTGCAGGACTGCCATCAGAAATTGTGGAGCCCGGGACTGACAATATAGACAGCCCCCCCCCGTGTTTCTGTCTCTCCAACCCCAGCAGTCCCCACACTTACCTGGTTATTGTTGTTCTGAGACCTACTCCCCATGTGAAGCGGTTCCTCTCTTTCAGGGGAGCAGTGTGATGAGCGGGGTTCTGGGCGGGCGGGCAGTAGGATTGCAGGGCAAATGCAGGTTTTGCAATATATATAATATATATCTGCAAGTAATACCATCTCACCACTAAAAATTACAAAATCCTGCACTGGTGCCTTCCTGAATATATCAATACAGTATTGTCAAAACGGCGACACTCACAGGTACAGTACTACCATGTAAGACTTCAAATGACAAATAGTGTCTGTGTTCACCGTTTCAATCCATCCAGACTTTTATTAAGAACATTCTTGCTACCCAAGTACCCATGAGTGACGCAGTTTCTCCAATCCTGTATATATACATATATATATCTATATATATATATACACACACACACTATATATATATATGTGTTTTGTGTTTTGGTTTTGGATCTGGATCTTTCTTCGTGTTGTGGATCTAGATTGGTTTTGCCAAAACCACCCTTCCGTGTTTTGGGTTCTGGGTTTTGTCTTTTGGATCTGTATTTTTTTGAAAAAAAGCATAAAACCAGCTAAAATCACAGAATGTGTTGGTTTTTCTGCTCCTATGCTATTATTAACCTCAATAACCTTAATTTCCACTCATTTCCAGTCTATTCTGAACACCTCACACCTCACAATAGTGTTTTTATGTCCAAAAGGTTGCACCGAGGTAGCTGGATGACTATGCTAAGCGTCACAAACACGTGGCCCATCCAGGAGTGACACTGCAGTGGCAGACAGGATGGCAGTTTGAGAAACTAGGCCCCAACCAGTACATAATGCAAAGAAAAAAGAGGTGCAAGATGGAATTGTCCTTGGGCCCTCCCAGCCACCCTTATGTTGTATAAACAGGACATGCACACTTTAACAAACCAATCATTTCAGCGCCAGGGTCTGCCACATGATTGTGGCTGAAATTATTGGTTCGTTTGGGCCCCCACAAAACAAGCTAGCAATTAATCTGTCCCTACACAAACTGGCTCTACGGAGGCAAGATGTCGTCCTCATCCTTCTCATTCACAGATTCCTCACCCTCTTCAGTGTTGTGTACATCCTCATCCTCACAGAGTATTAATTCATCCCCGCTGGAATCCACCACCACAGATCCCTCTGTACGTTCTGGAGGCTGGTCTCCCTGGAAGAGTTGATAATTCATTTTTATGAACATCATCTTCTCCACATTTTGTGGAAGCAACCTCCTACGCCTTTCGCTGACAAGGTTCCCGGCTGCACTAAACACTCTTTCGGAGTACACACTGGAGGGGGGGGGCAACTCAGGTAAAATAGAGCCAGTTTGTACAGGGGCCTCCAAATTGCCTCTTTTTCCTGCCAGTACAGGTACGGACTGTCTGACATGCCTACTTGGATGCTGTCACCGATGTAATCCTTTAACAGACAGACGCACGCTTGTCACTGCTGCTTTGAGGATGCAGGTGCGGCTACAGCTCACACAATTCACAAAGACAGAAAAAAAAAGAATTTTTTATTTTTTGTGGAGCGCACTTTGACAGACAGACAGATGCACGCTTATCGCTGCTGCTTTGAGGATGCAGGTGTGGCTACTGCGCATACATTTCACACACAAACACAGAAAAAAAGAAGATTATTTTATTTTGCTTGGAGCGCACTTTGGGGGTTACACCACCCTTTAACAGACGCACGCTTGGTGCTGCTGCTTTGAGGATGCAGGTGCGGTTACAGCCCACACAATTCACAAAGATAGAAAAAAAAGAAGAATTTTTTATTTTTTGTGGAGTGCACTTTGAGGGTTACACCACCCTTTAACAGACAGACGCACGCTTGTCGCTGCTGCTTTGAGGATGCAGGTGCGGCTACTGCGCATACATTTCACACACAAACACAGAAAAAAAGAAGATTATTTTATTTTTATTGGAGCGCACTTTGGGGGTTACACCACCCTTTAACAGACAGACGCATGCTTGTCGCTGCTGCTTTGAGGATGCAGGTGCGGCTACAGCCCACACATTTCACAAAGACAGAAAAAAAAGAATTTT
Organism: Taudactylus pleione; assembly: GCA_031769625.1. Lineage (NCBI taxonomy): Eukaryota > Metazoa > Chordata > Amphibia > Anura > Myobatrachidae > Taudactylus > Taudactylus pleione. The sequence goes on along the minus strand of JAUIMM010000137.1, from coordinate 5,318,801 downwards.
TTATTTTTTGTGGAGCGCACTTTGGGGGTTACACCACCCTTTAACAAACAGACGCACTCTTGGCGCTGCTGCTTTGAGGATGCAGGTGCAGCTACAGCCCACACAATTCACAAAGACAGAAAAAAAAATAAGAATTTTTAATTTTTTTTGGAGTGCACTTTGGGGGTTACACCACCCTTTAACGGACAAGCCAGCCTGCCCTTTACTTATGACACAGGCGCACGCTTGGCGCTGCTCCTTTGTTGATGCACGTGCAGCCACAGTGCACACAATTAACAAACACAGAAAATAATTCCTCCACCATTCTGTCATTGGTGACAGTATCATATGCAGTGACAGTAGACATGTCAGAAATTGTTGGCACGTCCTTCAGTCTGGACCAGATGTCCAAACCGGCCCTTGACTCATGACACAAGTGCTCGCTTGGCGCTGCTGTGTTGATGCATGTGCGGCTACTGTGCATACATTTCGCACACAAACACAGAAAAAAATGAATTGTTTATTTTTTGTGGAGTGCACTTTGGGGGTTACACCACCCTTTAAAAGACTTATGAGACACAGGTGCACGCTTGGTGCTGCTTCTTTGTTGATGCACGTGCAGCCACAGTGCACACAATTCACAAACACAGAAAATATTTTTTTATTTTGTTTGGAGTGCACTTTGGGGGTTACAGCACTCTTTAACGGACAAGTCAACCGGCCCTTTACTTATGACACAGGCGCACGCTTGGCGCTACTTTGTTGATGCACGTGCGGCTACTGCACCCACAATTCACAAACACAGAAAAAATATTTTTTTATTTTGCACTTGGGGGGAGCACCCCTGATGGACAGAGCACCCCCTGGACAACACTACAGCACCCCTTTAGGACTGGGACACTGCACAGGACTTTGGAGTGGACATAGCCCCTATGGACAACTGACTGCACAACACAGTCCAGCCAGCCCCTATGGACTTTGGAGGAGTGGACACAGCCCCTATGGACAACAGCAGCACAGCACAACACAGCCAGCCCCTATGGACTTTGGAGGAGTGGACACAGCCCCTATGGACAACAGCAGCACAGCACAGCACAACACTACACTGCACTACACTACACTACACTACACAGCCCAGCCCTAACTCCCACCCTCCCTCTTCACTGTCCACAGCTGAGTGAAAAAATGGAGCCGACGTGGGTACCTTATTTAGAATCCAAAACCCGCGAGACCCGGGAGGCGAGATGATGACGTTTTGCCTCGATTTCAGATCTGAGTCAGAAGGGAAAAGTCGAGCCTGACTCAGATCGGCCTCGGATCGGGGGGGCTCAGGGGGGTTCGGATTTCAGAAATCCGAACCCACTCACCCCCAATATATATATATATATATATATATATATATATAAACAGCAGCACATCGGCGGCACTCCGGATAATTCAATAAAAATGACCACAGGTGTCTTTTTTATTCTATGTTTCGGGGTTTGATGACCCCTTCCTCAGGAACACACATAATATCAAATACACACAAACAGTGACTTTAAATACCTTACAGTGCCCATCGTGTGTCACCCCCTATAGTGACACCATGATGGGCCATGTAAGGAAGGGGTCATCGAACCCCGAAACGTAGAAAAAAAAGACACCTGTTTTCACCTTTATTGAAGTCTCCGGAGTGCCGCTGATGTGCTGCTGTTTACATTGGGGAAGTGATCTCCGTTTCTGAGGGAACCCGGAGCAAGGTACAGACCCTCATTGTGGTCTGCAGAGTGCCAGCTTTTAGTGCATTATATATATATATATATATATATATATATATATTAGAGATATGTATGTACTGAATATATAAAACACACAGACACACGAGACACAGACATAAACACACACGCGCCTACGCACAAGATTCACACACACGATTCCCTTAACATGTACTACACACTGCCTAATGCATCAATTTATATAGGTGAAGCAGGTGCCTTACCTGCAGCTGGAGACGGAGTGCAGTGGCTGACCGAGCACTCAAACAACCCACAACCCACGTAAGATGCCTGGGAGGAGCTGTGTGCCACCGCATCAGACCTCCCCTACATTCTGCCATCTCCATGGCTCCCTTCACTGACAGCCTGTTAGGAACTCCAGTGAGATGGAGACAAGAATCTCCGTCTCACAAAAAATAAAAATATACACTTGTTTAGCGGCAGCAATTGACTGGCGGGCAGGAGGGGGTTTCTAGATATTGCCTTCGCTACTGGGATTGTGGACGGGCCCCTTCTCTGTCCAGGCCCAGGACTCCAGTCCCGGCAGACCCTGCTGATGGCGGCCCTGCTGACTGGCACAGATGGGTTGCGCCCCCCCCTGGCCGGTGCCCATAGCGAGTGCCATCCTTGCCCCTGCTTCTCATTGTCAGTCTAATAGCTGTCAACCTTTGTACTGTCGATCTTATCATTGTTGGGCTTCTGACTGTCGACCATCCATCTATCGATCTTCATGCTGTCAACCTCATGTGTGCCTGAGAGTTCATTTTGTCGTCCTTTTACCTGTCTGCACTTTGTTGATATTTGTTGTTTTGTGTCTATGTCATGTCGATAAATTATCCTTGTCAATCTTCTGTCCCTGTCGACCTTCTTGTTGTCGACCAAGTGGTGTCAACCTTTCTATTATCGATATTCTCAATGTCGATCCGTCATCCTGATCACATTTGATGGAGATTGGTTTGTTCAGGGGTCTCATCTCAAGCTACAGTATGATCTCTATTTCTTGAAGTGTACGCTTTTTGTTATTAGGTGCTACATATGTTACATGTTTAATATTCCTTTTTTTAATTGTCTTTTAACTTTCTAGATGACAAAAATGTTCTCAAATTTAGGGCTATTATATGTTCATTATAATAGATATTTCTGTTTCTCCACAGTATTATTCAATGTTGCATTTTAATAATTTTACATGAGTTTTGGGCACTTACCTTGGGCAGGAGAAACTCATTTTGAATATAATAGAGGAGAAAATCGATTTCTCTACTGCGCATGCGCAGTAGACTCTGGGCACAGACTAGTGCCCTGAGTCTACTGCTTTGTGAGTGCGCTGCCGGTCGTCAGGAAGAGAGGAGGGGGCCCCGGACGGGGAATGAACATGGGCCCCCTCCTCTCTGAATATGCCCCTGTCTGTATTTTATGTTTCTCTTATCGCTGCTCTCCAACAACTCCCTGTCCCATCATGCCTTGTCCTAGAGCTTAGAATAATTATGCTAAAACTACATACAATCATCAGTCAAGCAGTGGGCACAGACTACTGCTCCTCGGTGTTTCAATTTAACATGAAGGTATTGAGCTGAGAACTTTTAGGGGCCATACTAGCACCAGCAAAACAGACAGATTTTATAGCCAGAATAAAAAATGGTTGGATACAAGTTAATGAGTCACACAAAGTAGGCTTAAAAATAAATTATACTTAGCAGGAGCGCTGTTAAGTGATTAATCTCATGAGATTGAACCTTGCTGTGGATAATTAACCACATTTTAACTGTTTTAGAACTTAAACTATGATCCCAATACCTGCAATGTAACACAATACATAGAAAACAGAGTGATATCAAAAGAGGGGATATTTAATATCATCAACTTGAGTATTTAGAGTATGCTTGTGTAAAATCAATAGGCAAAAGACAAAAAAAAATGCTCCATCCATACGTTCTTACCAACAATGATGCCTATTATATTGCTAATTAGCATCCTTGACTAAAGGCCCCCATACATCAGAGATGGATTGCAGCAATCGTGCAATTTGCAATCGATTGTGTATAAAAATCTGCAATGTATGGGCTTCACAAATCGCAGATTGCAACCAAAAAGTGATTGGAATTCTTTAATCAGATTGTCCAACATATTGGATTTCACAGATCGATTGGGGCTGTAGATTGCTAGTGTATGTACATGATCAGCAGATTTGCAGACCGTTACTAGTAAAATGATGGGCCTTTCAAGATTGCCAGATCTGTGTTTGCTGCAATCGATCTGCAAATCACTGAAAAGATCTGTAGTGTATGGGCGCAGATTGTTCGATTGGGAAATCCTAAAATCGGGCAATAAATCTTCAAATTGTTCAATTGTGGTTTTCAGATTGCTGATGTATGGGGCCTTAAGGTGTGTAATAGACTTTCACATAAAATGGAAATGTGCAGTGAGCAACATTTTATTTATTGCTTGATTATTAATCAGACATATTCTAAAGTGTATACAAAGATAAAACAATACAATTTCTTCTTATCTACATTTCTCAAACATTGGGTCATATTTATCAAGCCTGTTTTTCATATAATTATGCAGAAACTATAGTTTCTGCATAATTATATGTGTATCCATAACCAAATTCAGGAGATTTCACATAATTATTCTCAATAGGGGCTGCAATCTAACCTCTGTGCTAAACTCAAAATGTGTAGCTTTCCGAAGCTTGGTCCTGAAGGGCCGGGTCACCATTGATTGCAGCAGCCATTATCAGATGGATATTCTGTGCCTCCAAAGGGCTGGTGCAGGGCTGGTGCAACAATCTTAAGATTACTCAGATGGATAATTACTGTGGTCGCTATTATGAATTGATGCTGCATCTTTGGATGTAGCACTCGGATCACAGATGCTGGCAGGAGGCATCTTTTTTCCTACAGACACCCCCTGCGACATATGTTAACATCGCTGCCAAATGCGTCTAACTCTGATTCAGGTTTAATCATGCAAAGGTTAATATTTAACTTTAATTATTTTAATAGTGTCTAATTAATATTGAATGTACTTGTCTTTATTTTATCTGTTTATACAGCGCTACGGAATATGCTGCCACTATATAAATAAATGCTTATAAATAAATATTAAGAAACAAAATATTTCAAATAACATCTACGTTTGAATAATTGTGGATGGCTGAATAAAGAGAATATCTAACAACTCTTTATGGAGCGTGAGCAGATATTCTGTGGGTGGAATTTAGGTAGGAGAATATCTACTATGTTATCTAATTTTACCTGCAGTGTATCTGCTTGAGTCATTGCATCACATATACTGCACAGGAAAATCCACTTTACATTTTTCCACCACCCAAGGAATAGTTTAGCGTTTGCTGGGTATTATTTAGATGTTATTTTCAGCTTTGAGACATAAATGGAACAGTTAAGAGAAATATAAGCTGTGAGATGTCACCGGTTGCTCTGTGATTGAGTATTATAGAGTCTGTGTTAGCATTATTTCTATATGTGTTTTAGAAACTGTGTAAGTCTCTAGGGCATGGTGCTGCCTTCAACTCATCATCTGTTCTAGAGATATATAATAACACACCTTCTACATCTACAATTCTGTATACCAACACAACAACATTAACATTACACTTGGCATGGATCCAATTATCATGATGCTGGTACATTGCCCTGAAAAGTCTGACTCAGGTTAGGTCCCACAGGAGGTCATCTTGGCAGCATTTAGGTCCCCACCTTGTTAACCAGATATAACATTCTGAGGAATGGAGTGATGGGAAATGAGGACAGTAATGACAGCCCAGCTGAGTTCCTCAGAACTTCTATACAGTATTTAAAGTCCCACTGATAACATATCTCACACACATTGTCAGGGATTCACACTTAAACTGGTCAATATTCCCATCAGCCTGGGGTTTAAGGCTGCACCATTTATTGCGGACTAACCTTCTGTTAATTTCTTCTTAAATTTGCCCCTCCCCTGATCCCAAGACATCTCTCCGGAGGAAGTGAACTGCCAAGCCAGGAAGAAGCCTGAAATCCTCTGTGTGCTATTATAAGTCCTATTTTTTCCTTTAGCTCAGCGTTAGTAGTAACACGATTAAAGGAACATGTCATTTATTCAGCATTTCAACACTTTCTTATGTTTTCTATGCTGACTGTGCCACATTCTGACAGCTGCTAACCACCAATGAATTTTCCTTTATTACTGTTACTTAGAAATGTCTCATGGGCCACATTTTGCAATTGTCTTCATATTGATATCTTGGGGGCAAGAAAAGCCTGTGGCATATAAAAGTAAAGGAGAACTTAATATTTGGAGTGTTTTGTTTTAGTTTACAGTATATTGTTATAACATTCATATAACATTCATCATTATCACTACATCTGCTGACCGCTATTACCCTGTAAGGTAATTGTGAACATGTTCCAACTGCCTACACAGAATATTTCCAATAATAGTTTCATGTACTTTTCCTATTGTCCCATCCTAACACCATGGCAAACAACAAATCTCATATAGATACAAGTTCATACATTCTGGGGCATCTCTGTCCTATACGGACAGATCTCAGATGAATCTGTCTTTCCATAGAATTGGGCATTTCAGGGTGGCCACTAGTGAGCAATAATGTGAGCGCATGGAACCGTCCTGACTTGTGTAAGTGTCATGTGTGTGTCATAGGTGTGCATCAGAAGCTCTGGGCCCGATTCAGACCCGCTCGCAAGGCTGCATTCGCATACTGCCTGTCGATGTTTGGCATCTGCGCATGCGTATAAGTCCATGCGATCGGGAAGCGTTTGCTCGCTGCGCATAGCCAGCTCACTAGAATGAGTGACAAGACAAGCCGTTTATGGGTGGTGACAGGGGATGGTCGATGAAAACGGGGGTGTGGAGGGCCGAACGCAGGCGTGTCTGAGCATCTTAACGCCATTGCAGAGGCGTGCATAATTAAGACGCAGCGTCATAGTACACGTCACATGGTAGTTTTACACACTGAAGCACTTGCAGTGCTTACGGTAGGGTATGGTCAGCCACAAGTGCTGCAAATGGGTCCGATGGTTCGCGATGTTACCAATTGTTGCATACACTTCCTGGAGATGACGTGGGAAAGTGGGAGTCTTAAGACAGGCTGGTGGGTGTCTAAATACACACCGCGATCGCACATCAAGACATAGTGGGTGTGCTAATGCCTTGGCCTGTGATTGCGGGATTTGCATACTTTCGCAGCTTTGAACGCATCTCAGGTCTGAATCGAGCACTCTGTGCAATTCTGAGACGTGTATACGGGGTGTATACTGTTTCTGATAAGTCTCTTGCACCTAGCATGAGGCTAGGGCAAGTGCTGATACTAATCATGATGATTGCGATGGCTGACAGCACGACTTTCCGGTTGCACATGCACAAACCCCCTCATTAGCCCTATGCATTCTTCAATTAGCATAAGGGAGTAAATCAGACTTCCGCAGTTGCCAGCAACTACAGTCACTCTGTGGGCGACTCAGACACAGCCCCATAATGTTCCAGCACCACCTTAAGAGCACCTTTTTAGTTATGCCTTATAAAAATGACTGGTGTGGGTCAGTGCCATTATTTGTGTCACTGGAAGATAGCACAGTATAACAATAACAGAACATTTATTAAAGCCTAAACAAAGTTTGCAGGTTAACACAGCTCAATATAAACAAACAAAGCAAATCACTAAAAGCACACAAGAATACATATTTGCCATCAGATGTCAGTGGAATAAATGAGTAATCACATGCATCATTAAAGGATGGTTAAAACATAATAGAAACAATCAGCTCTAGGTTTCAGTTCTTCATCTGCAATTCAAAATAAAATATAATGTAAATTTCATGCTGATTTTAGTTTATTTGTAAACATAAAATAAATTTAATGCAAAAGAGATTATTTTAGAAGGGTGGGCGAGATCAGTGCTGTTATTTTACTTTAATCTGTCATGATTGATATAGGTCTGTTTTCAACAACTGTGAGATTGTGAATGCAGAACATTTGTACAGATGGCGTTAGTGTTGAGCTGCCAGTTACTATGGGTTTTTTGGAGATGGTGAGATGGAAGAGAAAGGCTATATTGCCAGGCATAAGTTTACTTAAAGTTTCTTTGTTAGCCACACAGAAATGAAATAATTGATTTTATTAACAAATATCTACTACAGGTATCAGTTCTTTTTTTTGTTGTTTACTTGCGTTTTAGAAATCATTGTAATTGTATCTTTCTATAACCCAACTTCTTGTGTAAGTGAAGTAATGCTGTTCAGTTGTCTAGATATAGAGCATACTGATACTAGGCCAACAGCAGATTCTTCTTGCAATCATCAGTAGTCTAGACATTTTATTATTATTACATTTTATTTATAGGGTGCCACAAGTGGTCCGCAGCACCGTACATACAGTAAAGGGTACACAGAACATTACATTACAATACAGTAACCAAAATAATATAAACAGAACACAAGAAACAATTAGCAACACAATTCTCCATACACAGTACAGCTCTGAAGGTGAAGGCTGTCATAGAAGTGCTAGAGAAGAAGGCTGTTAGACAGTGGGGAGGAGGACCCTGCTCCTAGGAGCTTACAGAGGGGAGAGGGGAGACAGACAGATGACATGAGGCATGAGTGTGCAGAGGGGGACCTGAGTGCAGGAAGTGAGCGAGGTAGAGATGGCTGAGGTGGGAGGGACAGATACCTGGTAACATAGTTATGTGGTGGAAGGGTATGCTTTGGTGAACAGGTGGGCTTTCAGTGCATGTTTGAAGCTCTGCAAGGTCGGGGAGAGCCTGATTGAGTGAGGAAGCTTATTTCAGTGGAGGGGGCTGCACAGGCAAAATCTTCAACAAGAGCATGAGATGAAGTAACCAGGGTGGAGGAGAGGTAACAGTCATTGGCAAACAGGAGTGAGCGGGAGGGGGTGTGTAAGGAAATGAGGTTGGAGATGTAGGGAGCAGTAGAGTTAGAGAGGGCCTTGTACGTGAAGGTGAGGAGTTTGAAGAGGATTCTGTAGGGGAATGGGAGCCAGTGAAGGTTTTAGCAGAGGGGAGTAGCAGAAGTGGAATGGCGGGAGAGGAAGATAAGTCTAGATGCAGCATTGAGAACAGACTGGAAGGGGGCAAGATGGCAATGTGGGAGGCCAGTAAGGAGAAGGTTGCAGTAGTCAAGCCGAGAAACGATTAATGAATGAATAATCTGTTTGGTAGCATTCTGGGAGAGAAAAGGCCTAATGCGAGCGATGTTGCGTAGCTGGAACTGACAGGATTGTGCCAGAGATTGATTGTGGGGGGTGAAGGAGAGTGTGGAGTCAAGGGTGACACTCAAACAGCGAAGTTGGGGGACAGGGGAGATGATGGTGTTCTCAACAGTGATAGCGAGATTGGTTGGAGTTGAGAATCTATTAGGGGGAAAGATGATGAGTTCGGTTTTGTCCATGTTGAGCTTCAGAGAGCACGCGGACATCCAGGAAGAGATGGTAGAGAGGCAGCTGGATACCTGAGAGAGGACAGAAGGGGACAGCTCAGGAGAGGAGAGGTATAGTTGCGTGTCATTTGCATAGAGGTGGTATTGGAGGCCGAAAGAGCTGATGAGTTCTCCTAGTGTACAGGTGTACAGGGAGAAGAGCAGTGGGCCCAGGACAGAACCATGTGAGACACCAATGGGAAGGGTGGAAGGGGTGTAGACATGCGCCACAAGAAGCAATTGCAGACTGTGCATAACCTGCGCCATGGAAACGCAACCTCAGATGGGATACCAAAGAGGATGGTTCACTCTCTCCATGAAATGGGTGTTTCTGGGTGGCAACTACAGTACCTTGTGCAAGCACAGAAATTATTCGTGTCACAAGAGTGTCATGATAGTGTCGTGTTCAATGCTCATTTCAGGTGTACATATGGAGAAGGGATGCCTTTTTCAGATGACTCTTTGTACCCAGGATACTAATGATGATGGCTATGGCTGTGGCCAGGAAATCAGTGGGCGGAGTGATGCATACTGTACACATGAAGATAGATGGATACTCACATTAGCATAAACTTTTAAATCTAGAAGCTGGGGACATCAGCTTATGCTGCACTTTCCTTCCGACTCTGAGTCCAGTGCAATAAGGTTTGCATCTAGCCTAACAGAAAAAGAGATGTGAGAACATGTTTTGCTTTATTATCATTGATGTTTTACATTTTTGGGTCAAACACACCAAGATGATGTGGCTAACAATGTTTTCAATCTTATTGACATTTTAAATTTTAATTTACACCAATAGCCAAAAACTATATTATTTTATTTTGTAGGCTGGTCACACTACTGTGCCATTTGCTCCCTTCCTCCCTACAATACACCTTACTACTTTGTGTGCCCGATACAGAGGTGAACGCAGATGAGGCCACCACTGTATATATTGATGGTCACCCATTTGCAACTACAAAGCATTTCTCTGGTGTACATCTATACATATGAATTTGCAAGGACTGAAATGCCCTCTGTAATACTGATTGGTATTAGACACACAATGAGTTGCACTATTGAAACCTGTAACCAGTCCCAAGAGTGGCAAGTTGGGGTGGGGGAGCAGATACTAATTAATTGTTGGAGGCAGGGGTGTTTCTAGAGAGGAGGGGGACTGTGTGCAGTCTCCGACACGGGCCCCCTCCTCTCTGCTCCGGCGGCCGGCAGCACACTGAGCTGTGTGCTGCCAGCACCTGAGTTATAGACTCTGGGCATTAGAGTGTGCCCAGAGTCTATAATGTATGCACAGGTCACTGGGAAAATGGCCATAGCGGTCATTTTCCCTGTATTGCGAATGCGCAAATGGCGGTAAAATGGCAGACGCTGCCATTTTCCAGTCATATTACAGGGCCGGACCCCCGCTTGACGTGGGACTCCAGAGAGGTAAGTAATATTATGGGTGCAGGGTGTGCTGTGCAGGGCCCCCCTGGACCCAGGGGCCTGTGTTTCCCGCACACCCTGCACCCATTATAGATATGCCCCTGGTTGGAGGAGCCCAACAGGTGCCTGAGTCAGCTCCTAAGGGGGACATTGTTCCCATTTGCAGCAATGCTGAGAGGGACAAGTGTGTCCCTGTGTGGCCGGCGCCATGGAAAACTATTTTTTCCTTATCTTCTGAGGGTGCATGGCTATGTCTTCCCAGGATTTGGTCACCCCTCCTCATACCGGACATGTGGCAGGTCTCTCCACCCCTGACCAGCCCTATGGTAGGTGCGGTTTCACTGTCCATGTATGGCCTCCTATGTGAGTGGTTCAGTATCTGTGTATGCAACCACTTTCACCGGCATGCCTGCAATACTCCCATTGCATGCCCACAATATGGACCAGGGCTATAACTAGGGGTGTTGAAAAGGTGCAACCCCACAGAGCACAGAGTCCCCTGTATCTGTCTAGCAGAGTGCCTGGAAAGCTGCCATCTGGAGCATCCTTAGGATGCTTTGGACATGCACACCGCTGCCTTTACAGCCCTCTGGAGCATTCTGAGGATGCTCTGGGCATTGCTGGAATTCCTGGCAAATTTGGCCCCACCCCCCATATGACATCATATGGAGGGGGTATGGCCTGTGTCGGGACCACTAGCTATGCTGCCACACCCCCTTGAACTAAAATAAATAAATAAACACATTTGCAGCACTGCAAAGTGGTGCTGCGCGCTCGGGAGGGGGGTGCTGTGAGCCCCTCAGCCCGGTGCTAAGCCAGGGGGGGCACAATCAGTGTGATCGCTCCCCCCCACAGGCATAGGAGACTGCTGTGGCTGCTGCTCAGCAGCCACAAGCAGTCTCCCACTGCAGCTCAGCACACGCTGTGTGCTCGACTGCTGTGAGGGAGGGGGGAGCGGTGCCGAAAACCCGGGCCCGGGTAAATAGAACCAGCTTCCCCCCATCTCGGTGCCCCTGGGTGTAACTAGGGGGGCTCGAACAGAGCTTGTGCCCTAGGTGCTGCCAGCCGCGGTCCAGGACACTGTGGTCAGGGTAGTGCTGACCGGACGGAGTTCGGTCACCACTACACAGTTACAAACCCATAGCCGCCGGCACCGCTGGCTGTGTGCTTGTTTTAATTAGCAGCCAGTGAGAGTCAGACAGATTCAGGGGGGACCACTACTGGGGGCACTACTGTGAGTGGACACTACTACTGGGGGCACTGTATTTGGGGGACCACTACTGGGGGCACTACTGGGGGTGGACTACTACTGGGGTCAATGCATCGTGGGGACAACTACTGGGGGCACTACTGGGGGTGGACTACTACTGGGGGCACTGCATCGGGGGAGCCACTACTGGGGGCACTGCATAGGGGGAGACTACTAGTGGCACTATATAAGGGGCACTGCATTAGGGGGACCACTACTGGGGCACTGCATAGGGGGCTTACTACTGGGGGCACAAGGGGCACTGCACAGGTAGGACCATCACTGGGGGCACTGAATAGGGAGAACCACTACAGGGGGCAATGTATAAGGGGCACTGCATAGGGGGGATCACTACTGGGGACCTGCATAAAGGGAACCACTACTGGGGGCACAGTATAAGGGGCACTACTGAGAGCCTGCATAAGGGGGGCCACTACTGGGAGAACTGTATAAGGGGCACTACTGGGGGCACTGCATTGGGGGGGATTAATACTTGGAGCACTATATTAGGGCTTACTACTGGGGCACAAGTGGCACTGCACGGGGGGGACACTGAATAGGGAGGACCACTACAGGGGGCACTGTATAAGGTGGACTGTATAAGGGACACTGCATTAAGCTGCATATGGAGTGGAAAGGAATGTTCCCAGAGTATTGAGATAGGAGTGTGTGTCATATTGACACACCCCATTTTTCAGCGACCATGCCTTTTGTGGTCACTACCATTTTTTGTGGTGCGCGCACATAGGGGGGAAGGCTCCATTTTTCATTTTGCCCTGGGCCCCAAATACCCTAGTTATACCACTGAGTGCGACAGTATAAATACAGTATGAAAATAACATTAATGAGTATATTTAATAAAGTTTAGTTTTTAGATGTGGAGTTGTTGCCCATAACCTATCAAATTCTACTTATCATTTATCTAGCACCTTCTAGAAGATAATAGCCTGCATCTGATTGGTTGCTATGGACAACAACTCCACTTCTAAAAACCCGCACCTTAGTAAATATACCCCTTAGACTCAGATACTATTAACACTGGGAGATACTGCCAATGTTAAACCAGTGCTGTGTTTCTGCAGGAACAAGCAAGAAACTCTTATTAACCATGACGTAATGTCCTGGGCCAAAATGTATTTTCCATAAGATAATTTTATTTTAAAGTCCCTTTTGAGTGCCTTCTTTCTAAATACTATATATATATATATATATATATATATATATATATATATATATATAAACAATACTGGTAAGGCGGCACTCGTGGGTTTTGCAAAATAAGATTCAAAGACACTGGGTCTGGTCCAACGTTTCAGTCCTCTCAGACTTTTATCAAGATAAAGTCCGAGAGGACTGAAACGTTGGACCAGACCCAGTGTCTTTGAATCTTATTTTGCAAAACCCACGAGTGCCGTCTTACCAGTATTGTTTGCATTAAGGACACGTGAGTGGCCCCAGGAGGGCACCGGGGTACCTATTGGATATTATTATATTGTGGAGTGCCAGCATTAGCAATATATATATATATATATATATACATTATATATAATTGCTTTTCTGTAGCTCTGCCCCCAGTAACTCCACCCACAGTTCCTGAAACTATTTTTCAAAACTGTATATAAAACTTTATAAAACTATTTTTTTATTTTATTACCAGTTATTTATATAGTGCACACACATTGAGCAGCGCTTTACAGAGAATATTTGGCCATTCACATCAGTCCCTGCCCCAGTGGAGCTTACACTCTATATTCCCTATCACATGCTCACACACACATACACACTAGGGTTAATTTGTGTTGGGAGCCAATTAACCTACCAGTATATTTTTGGAGTGTGGGAGGAAACCGGAGCACCCGGAGGAAACCCACGCAAGCACAGGGAGAATATACAAACTCTGCACAGGTAGGGCCATGGTGGGAATCGAACCCATGACCTCCATGCTGTGAGGCAGTAATGCTAACCATTACACCATCTGTGCTGCCCTGTAAAACTATGCATATTCCCTTTTTATTTTCTGCCATGCATACACATGTGAGTAGAGATGAACAATATTTTCAACACTGTACTACAAAATATCCACCTCATTCCCCATTTGCCTGCCTGACCCCATTTCTCTTCACCAGAATTCATCCCTAAGTGTTCCAAGAACAATTTGAACAATCTGCTCTGTCCAGAATTTCCAGTCCTACCAAAAACACAATAGAGAGTGGACTGATTTGATGCTGTCATCACCCCAGCTCCCTAGACCATACACATACAATGCAGTACTGGAAGATTGTATCACTGGACCTTTGCCTCCCTGTGAAACAACCTGTTCTGCTGCAAAATTCGATTTACTTGGAATTTCGCTCTAAATAATCTCAGCCCATGAGTGCCGCTCTTCAATAAGAACTTATAGTAGAACAAATAATTGGTTGGATTGAATGTAGAGAGCTTGAAAATCATCGTAAAATACCATGACAACAATCTATCTCCACAAGCACTAACTACCCACAAAAAGCATTAGCTAAAAAATAGTTTCATTTATAGAGTTCATGGGCTTGGTAAGAGGTCAAGCAAACAATAAAAGTGAAAATTAACTGTAGAAGTTCTTTCCCAGCACAGTCAGTATTTTAACAAATATACTTCCTATTGCCCTGCAATTTTAACCATGGGAACTTATTTTTCCTCTTTTCAAATCTTCTGGCGAGGCAGGAATCCGCGATCAGGCAGTTCTAAGACTTAAAGAATCTGTGGGAGAACTAAATAAATATGTTTTAGTATGATTTTATGTTTCATGTTAAAATTGAACTTTCTTCTTCTTATATCATACATCCAAATATATCAAATGCCACAAGGACACTTAATATCTCTCTCAAAAACAGATGCACTTTGTTTTTATTCAAGGACACCCAGACACCACTTCAAACAATTGTATATAAATTAACACAGTTTACTCTTCAGACACCACAAATTACTATTAATGTAATACAAAGTGTGGATCTTCTACAAATATAAAAAATAAATTAAAATAAATAAAACCACAATATACAGCGGGTAAAATAAGTATTGAAAACATCAACTTTTTTCAGTAATTATATTTGTAATGGGGCTATTATAATTAAATGTTCACCAAATGTCAGCAACAACCCATGCAATCCACACATGCAAAGAAATAAAACCATATATATCGATAAATTAAGTTATGTGTAATAATGTGAAATGACACAGGGAAAAAGTATTGAACACATGAGGAAAGAAAAGGTGCAAAAAGGCATGGAAAGCCAAGACACCAGCTGAAATCTATCAGTAATTAGAAAGCAGTCCTGCCCCTTGTCAGTGCAAATTAATATAAGCTTGTTCAGTCCCAACTGATGGACTATAAAAAGGTGTCTCATGATGGGTGAAAGCAAAGAGCTCTCTCAAGACCTTTACAACCTTATTCTTGCAAAACATACTGATGGCATTGGTTACAGAAGGACTTCTAAACTACTGAATGTTCCAGGACATAATCTGGAAGTGGAAAAAACATAATTTCACTATAAACCGGCCAAGACCAGGTGCTCCTCGCAAGATTTCTGACAGAGGAGGGAAAAGAATTATCAGAAGAGTTGTCCTAGAACAAAGGACCACTTGTGGAGAGCTTCAGAAAGACCTGGAATTAGCAGGTACAATTGTTTCAAAGAAAACAATAAGTAATGCACTCAAACGCCATGGCCTGTATGCACGCTCACCACACAAGACTCCATTGCTGAAAAAAAAGCATGTTGAAGCTCGCTTAAAGTTTACTGCACAACACTTGGAAAGCCTGTGAAATACTGGGAGAATAGTCTGGTCAGATGAGACCAAAATGTAACTCTTTGGATGCTATAATACACACTATGTTTGGAAGAGAAATGGCACTGCACATGACCCCAAAAACACCATACCAACAGTGAAGTTTGCAGGTGGGAACATCGTGGTGTGGGGCTGTTTTTCAGCATACTGGCATACTTCATATTTTTAATGGAAGGATGAATTTAAAAAATGCACCAAGACATTCTTGATAAAAATCTATTGCCATGTACTAGGATGTTGAAGATGAAACGAGGGTGGACATTTCAGCAAGACAATTATCCCAAACACACAGCCAAGAACAATCTCAATTGGTTTCAGAGAAAGAAAATAAAGGTGCTAGAATAAGGCTGCTAGCCAATCATCTGACTTGAATCCAATTGAAAATCTATGGAAAGAACTAAAGATCAGAGTTCAAAGAAGAGGCCCATGGAACCTTCAATATTTGAAGACTGTCTGTGTGGAATAATTGGCCAAAATCACACAATGCATGTGACTAATTTCTCCATACAGGAGGCGTCGCTGTCATTACCAACAAAGGCTTTTGTACGAAGTGTTAAATAAATTTCAGTAAGTGTGTTCAATACTTTTTCCCTGTGTCATTTCACATTACTACACATAACTTAATTTATGGGCATCTATGGTTTGATTTCTTTGCATGTGTGGATTGCATGGGTTGTTGCTGACATTTGGTGAACATTTCATTACAATAGCCCCATTACAAATATATTTACTGAAAAAAATGTTGATGTTTTCAATACTTATTTTACCCGCTGTAAATTTAAAGGCTGCATTCTGTCATTTGAATCCACGACAAACATACATTTTGGACTCAACATAACAAAGACAGGCAGAAATCCATAGGTGTCCTGAAAACCCTGTTAAAGCACTTCCTCCCCCCACTCCCACCCCTCTCTGGGTGCCCTTGGTTGTATCACTGGCTTTGGACATAACCAGCTGTAATCCTATATCAAACTCAAGCTGTGCTGGATCTAGAGAGCTCTCTTCTTTCCTTCTCAATTCCTAGCAACATAAGGAAACCTCACACAGTATTATATACACCAATGGGAAAAAATATGTTTGTACAAATCTCATGACATTTCATGCTACAGATGCCGAACACTGATATAATAATCTGTAAGGAATGTTCAGTACTGTATATACTGTATGTACATTTGTAGAGAATAGTGAATGTATCTGATGACGGAACATACAGAACAGTGAGTCACCTTTGCTACAAAGCATCAAGATGCAAATAAATAAGTTTTTTATTCTATGGAAACCATTAAGCCACAAATAAGTTTGAAATAACCTAACCCTGTAGCACAGAATGCCTGTACAATGCAATATTATTTATCTGGCAAAAAGGGTCTGCATTGCTTGTCTACTGTACATACTGTATTGCTGCTTATAAGGATCATACTGCTTCAATGTATGTAATATCTGCCCTTCTACAAATTAATGAAGACGATAGAATAATATAAACATTCCATTCTAATATTAAATATCTAATATTAAATAGGATTTTACATTGTTACACAAACTGTGAAACATCTTGGGGTACCATAACATTTTCACATGTAGCAATGTGATACCTACTTGCCAAGTTCTGATAATATGATATGTACTGAAATGCATTTAGCTCAGTGGTGTAACTAAGATTACAGCTGCTCAGCTAATAGAGGTTACTGTAATGTACAGACAGTAGGCTATGTCATATATTTCCCATACACTTATGATTAGAGTTCATACTGTTTCTATCAACACTAATTACAGCAGTAACTATTCATTATTACTGGTGACTGCTTATTATTATATTTTTTGGTCTCTGTACTGTATATACAGTATGTATAAAATGTACAGTAATGTTCTTTTTTTTGTATGCAGGATATAATTATCCATATCTGTTCTTATTATGTGTACTCTCTAAGTTAGTTTTGGAACAGATGGGATTTTAAAATAAATATAATCACTAGTGTATTGTTAAATGGTATTCAAATTGTGTAGAGTCTATCTATCTATTTCATATACATCTATGTATCTCAGTGCTGCAACAGGGCTTCAATGCACCCTGTGCAGCCCCGCCTCCTTTGTGCATGATGTCATGAAGTCGCACATAGGGGGAAGGACCAGCCAGCACCTGGAAGCCAGACAGTGCCGTAGTGCTATAGTGCTCAAGGCACCCTGCTAGCCAGAAACAAGGGCCATAGGGCAGCAACGGTGCCGTCCAAAGAGCCCAAGAGATTCCATAATAATTTCCCATGAAAATATTGTTTAGCTATAAATTTTATATATATATATATATATATATATATATATATATGTATATTTATTTATTTAATGTCGCTCCTCATCTCTATGGGAGGAATTCAGGTGTGTTGTACGTCAGTGCCCACAAGTTAATGCCCGACGGAGCATTTCAACTGCTACTCCTTTTAGGTGTGCACAGCTGCCAGCGCTGACTTTTCTACTCGCAGCTCCCCAAGCTGGTGTGCAGAAATGACCGAAATGCTGTCCTTTCCGATGGCTCCGGACAGAGGAACTTCCAGGTTTAACACCCAGGAGCCCCTCTGGCATCCTTCTGCTCATGCGCAGAAGGCCACGGGGGATGATGGGAGTGTTCCGATAAGAACCCCATAGGCTTCTATTGGGTAACGCCACTTGAAGGACAAAGCATTCCGGTGCTTAGTACATTTGGGGAAATCGGTAAGACCCATGAAAACTATATTTTAGGGAATTTTACCGCAGTTTCACCTTTAGTGTTCATCACGTCCATAGGCTTTTTTCCCAATAGTACTCAAAGCGCTTATAGAAAAAATGTTATACACAATGTTATGTGCACATACTGTAACAAAGAAAAATATAACTTCAGGTCTGTACCAAGGCAAGAATGTAGTCACCTACTGTATATCAGTTAATACAATTAAATTAGATTGGTATTTTTGGTGTCCTGTTCTTTTATGAGTTCAGTGAAGACTAACACTGAATTCAGAACCCATAGTGTAGAAAGAGTATACAATAACATCAAACCTCCATGTTGTAATTAAACTAAATATTTCTCCATATTTCATAATATTCTCCTTCTTTTCTGGTTTATACAGTGTGCAGTTTCAAAGTGAGTTTTGAGGCTAAATTTATTATCTTTTATGCGGAATGAAGCAAATATTTTACTGAATAGGTTTAAAGATTTTGCTTATCTTGTCTCGAAATGCTCTATATACTCAATGCTAGCCGATCTGTGTTGTAGATCTTGACAAAGGAATTGAAAATAGACAAATAGATTAGTCAATTCAATTTAGACTTATGTTTTAATGTAAAGCATCACACTGAAGGACTACTGTAGCTAATATAGCATTCTAGGGCAGTTGTAAGTGTAGGGAAACAACCTTTTCTTTTATAAATCTAGAGTAGGATCTATATAATGTAAAAAAAAAAAATCATGGCTGCACAATATAATATATGTCTGCTCAGTAACAAGGCTGTCAAGTGCTATGTTTGGTCCCGGTGTTAGAGCGCATGGTGATATGTGGGGGTGGGGCTATGGTTTGTCAAGGTCCATATTTTGAAGTGAAGCAAAAGGGAGGATAGACACCACTATCTTGAAGGTATGGCTATGCCTTTTATAAAAACCCAGACCCTCTTAAAGGCCCAGGAACTGTGTACTCTTTCCCCTCTCACTGCCCCTGTTCAGATGTGATGCAAAAACCAGACTTTCAGTTGTTGAATGGATTTTTGACACTGACTCCTACATGGAATCTGTTGTGTTGTATGGCTCATATACATTGTACCAGTGATGGGAGACCTGATACATTTAGGGACCACATGAGCAGCTCCCATCATTTACCATTAATTTCAATAATTAAACAAGAAATGTATTACAAGAAAATTACACATTTCTGTAATAGTATATCAGAAGGCATTTTAATGTATGACAAACAATTAAAAGCTATGGCAAACAAATCTGAGACAAAAAGCCAAGAAGGGGCTAAATGCATGGATGGTCATGTACTGTACTGTACTGTACTGCCCTAAGGTTACCTCTGCATATATGTCACCTCTTGTTTATATATATATATATATATATATATATATATATACATATATATATATATATATATATATATATATAAAAATAAAGGGGTAGGAGGGATTGTCTCTCACCTGAATTATCCACATTCTGGTGGAACCAGCTCCCCCCAATGGAGGCTGGAGTGAAACCTGTGCATTCTGCATTAGCAGTTGAGGTCTGAAATTCCAGCTTTTCACCTTTACACAGACCCAGCTGGCATAATCGCTGGAGTATAGGAAGGGTGAAAAACTTTCACACACCTGATGCACGTTGCTCAGATGCTGAGTAGCAGCCAGGAAGTAGGGACACAGTGTTGTAGTGCCATGGTCCAAGGGCTATGCTGGGAGAGCATGCCCCAATTGTGGCTGCAAGCCACTGCTGACTGATTAGCACAGGGAGTGCTGAGACTTTTATGTTTGTTTATTTTTATGTTACATGCCTGTATGTGCACAGGCCTGAACCTCATATATGCTAAGGTGTACTGTCTGCTACCATTAAAAAATCACTGCTTTACCAAGTACCTGCCTGTCTGGAGTCCTCATTTCAATACCCCATGTTACATGTGGTGGTCTCTACAGAGACCCTCTGCACTGCTTTGTCGCAGCGCATATGCCAGCCCCTTCCAGCGTGGCAAAGGAACTGACAAGGCAGAATGTTCAGTGAGTATGGCTGGCGAACCAGAAAAACCACAGTTATATTAAGGACACTGTAACTTGCTATGCATTGTGCAAAAGCTGAATAAAAAGAAAAAAGTTACGTTGCTTTGTTTTTACTAAGATGCTTAAAATATAACAAATGCTGAATAGTATCTTCACCAGCTAGTATGCTGTTTAATTAAGTTTACCTGTTGACTGAACAAGAGCAAGACACACATATAACTGAGGTCTAATTAAGCACTGCAGTGCTGAAAGAGAAAAAGCCATTTTTTTTCTTTCTGTTTAACCCCTGCATTGCTGAAAAAAATATTTTTTTTTCTGTGATAAACGTGAATTACAATTGCTTTGCTAAAGAAAGAGATATATTTATTTGTGTAAATTGGCTTATCTAAAAGCACCTACACTTGTATATACCCCTCCCACTATAAAAATGGAGGAAGTTTTTTACACTATAGTAAATTTGTTGGCCTCTCACCAAATGACAGAGGAACAAATGTTACAGTTTGTGACCCAGTCAATGGGCACAACAGGTGCTGGGCATCTGATGAAAATGTCTGCCTCAGATGACCCAGAGGTGTATTTGCTGATATTTTAGAGGGTGGCACAGTGTTTAAAATGGCCAGCATATACTTGGGCTCATAGACCTCACTGGTGAGGCTCAGAAAGCCTATGCTGATCTGTCCTCTGCTGATGCATAGAAATATGACCTAGTCAAAAGTGCTATTCTGGCCAGGTCAGGTCTCACTCCTTCTGGGAAAGCGCAGCGCTTCCATTAATAGTCCCTAATACCATGGGTCCCTACTCGGAAGCAGGTTGCAGAACTCGCCAGACAGGAGCATAGTTGGCTCCAGCCAGAAGACCGCACTGCCGCTCAGAATGTAGAGATAGTGGTTGTTGACCAGTGTATAAGAACCCTAGGGCGGAATATGCAGTGCTTGGTCTTACACACTGATCCTCAAATTCTAGAGAAATTAGGAATAGTGTTGGAGTGGTATGAGACTATAGGAAATATGACAAAAATGCCAGAAAAGAAATCAGGGAATAAGTGACCCATTAAGATGGCAACCCATTGGCCTGTGACCCAGATTGTCACCCCTCCTCAAGGAAACACTGCTGGAGATGCCAGGGTCATTTGCTATTAGTGCAGAGAGCCAGGTATTATAAGGCAGGACTGTCCCAAAAAACAGAGCCTATGGAGTTTGGGGTTGCTAATATGGGTGCTATGTACCCCGCTTTTTGCAAGATTTTACCCCTGGATTCCAGATCCCCATTATTGTGGGAAACTGTGTTACTCAATGGCCGAGAACTCCCAGCTATTACAGATTGAGAGATTGAGCTACAGGTGTGTCCTCATACACCTTTCCTTTTTTGCTTCATGTGGCACGAGATGCCGTCACGGCTAAGATGCACCACGCCGAGTAGTAATTAGATAGATCCCCAAATAAAGTATTCATATAAAGTATTAAAGTAGCAACTTTTAAGAAAAATCACAAGGATTTTTCGCTCCACATCGGGGCTTTTCTGGGGATAAAGTATCGGGCGCGTGCCTGCTTAATCCCCATATTGAATTTGGAGCCGGTATAAACAGGAGCCTGCAGAAAGGTAAGTATAGGGAAAAATAGGGGAATTTTCGGGAATTCATCCTCGGACCCACCTAATGATGTCCAGACAGGGGGGATCACTGTGGATACCCCCGTTTAGCCCTGCAGAATGTGTTCTACATTTTTAAATAGCCGCGGGCAGGTGTTTTTTCCCGACATTGAAGTGATGCAGAAGAACACTTAGGTTTTTTTCAAAGTGTTCCCATCAAAATTGGGGTACATGAAAATAGGTACTAGCATATTTTTAAGTCCCTAAACTAGTTTTTAAAAAATTCAGCAAAAATGCGCCTACCGCTAATAGCCTATTCTAGAAAACACCTGCCACATACTTACAGAATACCACTGAACCTATTTTGCTATTTTTAAACACTGTTCCCCATTTATTTTTTTTTACCCCAAAACTAAAATATTTTTTTGGGGTGTCCCTATTTTTTTTTTTTTGTACTTTTTTTGCCACAGTTCATTTTTAGGGGCTATTCCCAGGGATGCAGGCTATTTTTTTAAAGCCTGCACCCCTAAACCCCAATTCTGCTCTTTTTTTCGCAATGTAAAACATGGTGAAAAGTTATCCCCATTTTTTTCAAAGACTTTTCAAACCTGCGAAAAGTCTTTGAAATTGAATATGAGGATAATTGAAATAGGCGAAAATGACTTCATCACCGACTTTTCGCAGCCTAATTGAATCCCCCCTAAGTATCCACACGTATAGAGGTAATGAAAGAGTGTTTCCATAAAGTCAATTAAGTTAGTAAATTGTGGCTCTTCCCATGTAGAACTGGGTTATTTTTATACGCTTAAATAGATGATGCATAAACTGGATCAATTAAAATGAAACTAATATGAAAATGAAATCACTTTATCTAAAGCTCCGTGTAAGAGGTGTCTATTTGTACATGTGACAGTGATAAATGGGTAAAACATCAATTATTTACTCACTGCCATGCAAATAACAATACAGCGTTGTTTATGCTGAGACCAGATTATTCCATGATAATGGAAAAACTGTTATACTCATATATGTTTTTTTTCCAGTGGCCTTTAAGTAAAATAGAGAGATATATAACTGATGACATAACAGTTTGTTTGTTCATTCTTTAGTTTATTGAACCAAGTCAGAGATGTGTGATGAACTTTTAGAAATGTGGGAATATGCATAAAGCAAATCCTACCTGAATTTCTGAATAAACATTTATGTCCTGACATTCACTACAAAACAATACAGGTCATTTCACTTTACTCGAGGACATATCAGAATATTTTCAGAGTGTTTAAAGACCCAGTAAACCTAAAATATCAGGTGCTTTATGTCAAAGAGCTATTGGTAATGAGTAATTAGCAATTTGTATCTGACAGCTAGTTTAATCCTCATAGGATGCTTAGGACAATCATACAATGGGAACAAGGTCTGAATATTCAGCACAGGCTTGGCCCATGCAAAAACACTAAATAAAGGTAGTAAAGTACATACAAAAGATTCACAAAACAACTGTAGAATATTCAATCACCTGTACTATTGTAGTAATATTTACAAATATATATTTGAAAGACCGACAGACGTATTGCAATTAATGATATTTGAGATAAGAATTTGATCATGGTCGATGACCTTCTTTTTTCTTCCTATGCATGTCAGAATTGTTCTCATCTGTTAAAGGTACAGTATCTGCAGGGAGCTTCTGAGAGATTTAAAGGGACCTTTAACCTAAAAACATGCTTGATTCTGACTAATACAGTAGACTGAGTATACTACATAGTGTTATATTATTTCACTTTGCCGGTTCTGAATAATTTCAGAAGGTTATATCTGTCCTTTTGGGACCTGGCAATGCCTCAGTGATATTATTCATTATGTCATATATATCCCTTGCCGCTAGATTATTCTGAGCCTTTGCACTCTGAGAGGATTATCAAAAATAAATAAAATTGTACACGGGTCCGATTACATATCTTGCTTTGTAGTGTCTACATACACCCCTGATATTGGCTATTTATATTTGATCAGTGCCCCATGTTTTCTGAGGTTAAATAATTAGCAGGAACAGTAGGGATTAATATGAACAAATTCTTGCTGTTATTTTTTGCACCTGAAAGCAAGGGACAGACATTCCATGCAGTCATATTGTCAACATTTACAGTGCCAAAATATTGACACTGTAATGTTGAATTGTCAGCATTCATAATGTCAACATGCTCAAAATGTTGAGATCATGCATGTCTGCATTATGAACATATCAGGGTTAGGGATAGGCTACAGTTAGGGTTAGATAGCATTGCCAGCATTCTAACAGTCAGCATGCATAATGTCATCATGTTCAACATATCAGCATTATGTCAGTGTCGACATAGATCATTTCGACATCAAATGTTGACTTTTACACCCTGTCGACATTCACAATGTCAACATTTAGACCATGTTAATATTATTGTGTTGACGTGCTGAATGTCACATTATAATTGTCATATCCATATGTCATATACAGGCTGATGAAACATTTTGGGCCAAATGTAATAGGGTGAGAGTTTAGAAAATGTGAGAGTTTAGCAGTAAAACTCTCACACCAAGGGGCATATGTACAGTATCAAAGCTTGATGTGAGATAAAATTGTGAAATATATATCACCAACCAATCAGCTCCAAACTATCATTTCTTAAACACAGCCTGCAAAATGTTCGTTAGAAGCTGATTGGTTGGTGATATATATCTCACAATTTTATCTCACATCCAGCTTTGACACATATGCCAGAGTTTCTTGAGTCTGTAAAACATGCCAGTTTGCATGTTCTGTAACTTTATTACATTGGTTGAGTTTAAAAATGTGAGTTTTCTCTCACATTTTCTAAACTCTCACCCTATTACATTTGGCCCTTTGTTTCAGTCCATGAAAGTATGAAGGTCTACCCTCTGATTGTCTTTTATCTTTAATATGGTAGATGTTTAATTATTTGGGACTAAAACTGTGCACCATGGTTATTTTTAAACTTGCTGAGTTTAGATGTTCAGTACCTTTTATAGTATAAAGAATAGACCACACGTTGCGTAAGCCTAGTAAATCTCTGGAATAGAACAAGCATTCATGTAAAAAATGAATTAGAAATGTCTAAGAGAGCAGCGTTTTAAACTTCAAAGTCAAGGTAAAAATATTTTGATTGTAATGCAGGTTAACACGGAATTGTATGGTGAAGCTGTGTAATATGTGTGTACCATATAAAGTGATTGCTTTACACAATCTCACTCAGTTAAGCAAATTGCCGCACAGATGACTCGTGCTGGGAAAGTAAGAAAATGTGGCAATATTTCTTTGAAATCCCGGTTAATTGCATTGGGCAGTAGGCCAAGCTTTGATGAATTCATAGTCAGACTCGTCATTGGAAACACTGAAAAAAGATCTGGAATCACAGTCAACCTTTTTCATTATTGTTGAGTGAAGTCATTTTACAAATAAGGATAAGGACTGCTTATATAATGGATGTATGTTCTGTCCTGTAGATTATCTATGCAATGAACAGCATCAATGGGAAATAATAAATTCATATCACTATACTAACAATTAACTATATATTAACTATATTAGGTTGATTTTTTTGTGTATTATTTATGCTGAGACTTGTAAAGGTCCCACAAACAGGTATGCAGTCGGGAAGCCGGCGGACATAAGCCCGACAGCCGGCTTCCCGACTGCTTTATCCCGGCGAGGGCTAAATGACAGGCATCTAAATCTAGACGCCTGTCATTTTACCGATGCCGGGAGAATGGCGCCCGGCATCCCGATCGAAGTGATGCCGGGCGCCGCTGCAGACAGCCGCGGGGGGGAAGGGTTAGGTTTAGGGCTCCCTGGGGGGACTTAGGGTTAGACCCCCCCCTGAGAGGTTATGGTTAGGCTAGGGGAAGGGAGGGTTAGGGTTAGGCCCCCCCCGGGGGACTTAGGTTTAGGCAGCGGGTGAGGGGGGGTTAGGTTTAGGCACTTGGGGGAAGTTTAGGGTTAGGCACCCCTAAGGAGGGTTAGGGTTAGGGGAGTTAGGTTACTTGATACTTACCTGGGGACAATCGGGATTTTCAGCCATGTCGGCCAGCCGCTGTCGGGATTTGCGTCCGGCGGTAATTCATACCGATTTCCACAAACATGATCCCTTCCATCCATTACAAAATTATGTTCCTGACCTTCTTACTTAATTGTCTGACAAATGTTTTGAAGGTATTTTTGTCCCACTAATCATTGCTTTAACAACTGACAAAGAGCCTGAAATGTTGTGTCATGTCTTCCCTCTCATCAGGGCATATTCAGGCCTATTCACCACCTGAGACTACAGGAAAAACATTATTCCCCATTTATGAGGGTTTACGTTATGAATGTTGATACCAGAATGACGACATGCTCTGAATGTCAACATTTAGAATGTTGACATGGGCAGATTGTGTCCATTTATAATGTCAACATTCACAATGTCGACAATAACAGAATGTTGTAATGACTTGCCTTGGCAATGGGAAACCTCATGGTTGACATGCCAACTGTCAACAATCACAATGTCGACAATCTCACAATGTTGACAATATGTTATTGTCGACTTTGTGAATGTTGACATTTGACATGTTGACTTCCCGTCCATGTTGACGTTCTGAATTTTGACATTCAGAACATGTCGACATTCTGGTGTTGACATTCTTCTGTATGTCGACATTTTGTACTACATCCTTTACATGGGCGTAACTAGGTATTTGAATTCCCTATAGCAAAAGTTTGTAAGGGCCCCTATGTAACACCCAATGGTGAAAATGCATATAAAACATGTAACTTTGACAAGGAAGATGCGCCCCTTGCACCTATGGTAGCTACATCCATGACCCTTTAGGAGGTTGTTCCTGTAATGTAATGTTATTTATTTCAGCAATGAAATGGCAAGACTGCAGATGCTGAAAATGTACAGTTTAATAGATTTAACACCTGTACGGAAATGGACTTGCACCCTAGCTCTGCATCATGCTTCAACACCTGGAAACAGTGAATAAAAGGATCAGAAACAGTTTCATTGTATTCAGTTCTTTTTCCAGGAGCCAGTCACAAAATCAGTCAGCAAAAAAGCCAAATTAATTTTAAGCCTTTTGAAACAGTTTTTAGTGCCTCTCGGTTGCCTCTAGCTGCAAATGTACAACTCAGTGATAACATCGCAACGGTGCTAAAATGTGTATTATTTACAGCAAACGCAGGAAACATCCTCACACGCCACCTGATTGGAATGCTTTCCTGAAAAGGCAAATCCCTGCAGAGGACAGACAGCAGCGCTGTCATCATTTTATACAACTGAAATCTGTTTTATTACATGCAGCCGCTGCCTTTATTACATTCAGTCGTTCCCTCTTCAGCATACATGAAAACATCCAGACCACTAAAACTCTCATCTATTCTGCTGAGAATGCTTTTAAATTTGGGAACTTCTCCTTTGCACATCTTGAAGTCGGTTACATAACACTAATGATAATAATGGTGGATTTAATATGACACTTTGTATTCAGTTTTTAGTGCCAAAACTATAATTGGTGGAATTTTCCATAATTTTTGTATCACTTTTTTATTTAACACTTGGTTAAATCTTACTAAAACTCCATTTAATTTTAGTCAACTCCTGAAGAAATGAGCAGGTGCTGCAGTCAGTCATTGACTATTTTCATTTATGTTACAATTAATTTACTACAATATATTAAATTTACAGGTACAGCAGTGAATCTTTGTGCATGTCACTATGCAGTAGATTGGTTATGCTCTATTAATTCCCCTTCCCTCTTATACTGAAGAAAGTCAGATAAGTAACAGGTGCAGTCAGTGGAATTATCAGCTTAGCAGATATATGAAAGGATATGCATACAGTATTGTGCACACCATGGAGGGTTTACTTTAAAGGCAAAACTAGTATAACAATGAACAGTACTTTATCGGATTATGCTGTGTTTGGTTGTTAAAGGTTTATTCTGAGAAGATTTTCGAAAATATATCTTTATTTTTGCAGCAAATTTGCAACTTCCGAGCCCTGCTTTTTACTGCCTTGTAAGCAAAAACATTAATGTTCTCATATGCAGCGTGTGCATAAGATAAATATATAGAATTCAGCATAAATACTCTTTCACAGTGGTTCTCAACCCTCAAGTATCCCCAACAGGTCATGCTTTGAAGATATCTTTCTGTGGAAGTAATTGGGATAATTACTGACCTAGCAAAATAGATGAACTCACCTGTGTAAAGAAAGCTACAAAGCTACAACTCCAGTCCTCAAGTTGGTGGTATTTGAGGACTGGAGTTGAGAACCCCTGGCCAGTAGGGTCCGGAGTTTGATCTTTATTTTATACACAAAGCTGGATTAAGAAAAAGATGATAAAATTGCAACTTCAGGTCTCTTTCACAAAAAAGGCCCTCTAACAGTAGGGGACATATGTATTACTGCAGTTTCTGCAAAATTTTATGTATCAGTCCTGTTATTATCAATGGGGACTACGATCTGAACCCTATGTACTAAACTCCAAAAAGCGAAGGGGAAGGAGAAAGATCTTTCGATCTCTCCCCCGCAGTACCCAACTGGCCCTGGAACCTGACACTGTGCTCATGCGCAGTGTCAGCTTCACCCGGGGAAGTCTTTCACTTCTGTGAAAGACTTCTCCTAAATGGTGGGGATATAAATTGCGGGGATAGCGGTTACCACAACCGCTGTCCATGTGAGTTCCCGGTAGTACATAGCCAGGATATTTTATTAAAAAATATCCTTGGCCAGTTTGACTGTTTATAATCGTGGCAGCACCGAAATTATTAATACATAGACCCCCAGATCCTTTAAAAAAACAAAACTTTGGGCCTCTTGAGGTAATTCCATGAGTCAAAAGACTGTATTCTGTCAATTCAATTAGACTGATCTCACTGCGATTTTTGTACGCAGTCCTAAGAGTTAGTGCACTTACTCGCAGCTGCCAGTAATTCACTTCTTATTGAATCGATGCCTCAAGCTGGCCACACATCTAAAGATTATCTGTCCAACCAGCCAACTAGTTGATTCGTTGGAATGAAAATCTGGTAAGGTATGAAAGCAAATGACAATCATCAATTTGCTCCCAAATGCCGGAAAATGGACAAAAACTGTTGTTTGAACAAATTGTTTAGATCAAACATTTAACAAACTTGTCTGACGACCATTTTCATCTGTTTTCTGACATTTTTCTGAATCCCGAAGCAAGCCTACACACCGTGGGGCGCCATTATCTGCTAGCCGCAAAGGGGGGAGGGTTAGCATTAGGCACTACAGGAGGGGGTTAGGGTTAGGCTTTGGGGGGGTGGAAATGGC
This sequence comes from Taudactylus pleione, assembly GCA_031769625.1. Lineage (NCBI taxonomy): Eukaryota > Metazoa > Chordata > Amphibia > Anura > Myobatrachidae > Taudactylus > Taudactylus pleione. The sequence goes on along the minus strand of JAUIMM010000137.1, from coordinate 5,289,469 downwards.
TAGGCACCACTTGGGGGGGTTAGAGTTAGGCACCACTGGGGGGGGTTAGCCATAGGCACTAAGGGGGGGCAGTTAGGTTTAGGCACCAAGGGGGGAGGGTTAGGGTTAGGCACTAATAAGGAGGGTTAAGGTTAAAGAATGGAGGGTTAGGTATAGGAAAAGAAGGGGGAGGGTTAGTATACTTTCCCCGACCTATGTCAGGGTTCCGAACATTGGGACTGCGATGCAGGCATCCCAACTGCTGGGATATCATACCCTAACCTGGGGAAACACGTTATGCTGAGTCTGGTAGGTTCATGGCAGATGCAAGGTCACAGGATTCCTCTCTAGACTAATGCTGCCAATCTACAATCATTACAATAATTATTGGAATTTCTATTATTAATCAATTATTAAGGGAATGTTTTCCCTTGTGTTGTATAAAGCCTCAGAAATTATGTTTGCAGGTATTAGTTAAAAAATGTGGATAACATGTTCTGTCCACAAGTTGCAGAATATAAGGCTTTGTTCATGTCTGTTAAAAAAATAATTATGCATAATACAGATATCTTTGTATTAGTGTTGTTACAATTGAGGCAGTTTGAGTGATAATTTGGTGATAATTTAATGAATATCATTAGAATGTTCATTACCATTAAGGTGTTGTAAACACATTTTTTCTCTGACACAGCTGGCTGTGTTGCTCTGTGAATGATGCCAGGCTTTGCAGCTGATGTTGAGTCATCAACATATTAATGTGTGTATTTAAGCTATGCATTCAGAAAGAGATAACACTGCTCCTGAGAACCCTTTGCTGGCCCTGCCCTCGACGTCATAATGTCACGCAGTAAGGATGGGACCTGGAGGCGTGACTGTCAGCACTGGCTGCATGGAGCACCCTGCCAGCCAGAAGCAAGGACCCTGGGGTAGTTACGGTGCTGCCCACAGAGCCCTGTGCACTGTGCGGCAATACCGGTCGCTCATGCAGATTTATGTGAACTCTGCCACTTAACTGCTGGCTGCACTTGGCGGGCAGAACAAGGTGAGATGGGGGCATTCTAACATATGTCAAGTGCATTAAGTGCATGTTTGCATAATTGTATATACCTGCAGACTGGGAAAAAAATGCATTTACACCTAGGAAAGCTGTATTATTTGCAGGTAGTCTGGGCAAGGAGTCATAGCACGGGATGACATAGAATGACGTTCACTAGCATTAGCAAACCACTTGTGATTGGCTGTTTGTGAGCTCTCTGAGCATGTTTATGCAAAAATTCAATTTATTTATTTATGTATTTATTTATATATTTTATTAGCATACAGTAATGCTTCCCATCCACTACAAGATGCGGTGACGACTGCACGATTACTTTCAGTGTATGCAGAGCAATCATCCCCGAGCATGGCAACCTGACGGCGGTCGTCAGGTTGACTGTCATTTTAGGACGATGATTGATGTTAAAATCGGCCAGCGGGCGCGTGCATCGCTGGTCATTTTTAAAATGTTACTGCCCGATTTGCGGGCGATTGCCAAGTGATGGAACAATAACGACGGTCGTTATTTCTCAATCAATAGATTTAATCGCCTAGTGGATGGGCAGTTTAAGTATTTGTTCCACATAAAATCAATGATTTACAACATGGATATAAGTGATATGTAAGTGTCTGTGACAAGTGCTTGGTATGAACCAGATGCACATGTTGCTGTTGACCCCCAGAGCTCATCTCCATTTCCGGATGTCAGAAATACGCTTGCTTAGTGTGTAACAATTTAATTAATAAATTCCACTCCTTTTACAGACAACTTTGCAGCAGCACCTTTGTATTAGCATTTGGTGTACAGCCCAAACTCTCTTTTTGATGTGGCAAAAACAATCTACATTTTATGCTTGTAGTGTGTGACCAGCGGGGTTGCAAATAGTTATATATTTTCTTTATTATTTCTGCTCATTTGTCAGTTGAATGCATAACCGCACACTGGGCCTGATTCAGACCCGCTTGCAAGCACTATGCTCTGGGGCTCGAAACAAAACAGGGCGGCTGTCGACCCTACTGACATCACTCATGATGTCAGTAGTTGAGCTTCCTGCTCTATTAGAGCAGGAAGCTCACTGTGGCTTGCGGGAACGAGACCCTACCACAAGGGTCTCGTCACAAGCCTGATGGTCGCGACAGTCGCGACCATCACCAGGCCGCTCACAAAAGCTGTGGATGGTCACCCACAGCTATGCAAGCTGCCAGGAGGCCGGGTCTGAAAAAAAACCCGAAAACGCCCTGATTCAGAGCGAGCGATCTGAAAGAGCGTCCGGCTCTGAATCAGGGCAACTGTGTGCTCTGACTCCTGAATCTACCCCAGCGACAATGTCATCTTCTAGCTTTGATTTATCTTGATCGATTACCTCTTTTCAAATCCCATTATCAATTCTAATCTTACCAGCAGTATCTTTTTTATTATCACTGTTTACCTGTTCATGGTGGCTTAATCATTGCTTTGTTGAGGTGATCACCCTCATCCTTTTGCATAAAGCTGAAACGCAGCTCTGGCTAAAAAGTAATGTGTAAAATATTGCAAATGCTGACAAACATCCCTTTTAACAAATCTGGTGACCTCATCAGTCAGGGCTGGATTTCCCGCTATGTAACCTAGGCATTCGCCTAGGGCCCGGTGGGACCCAAGGGTTCCGTGGACGGGCCTCTTTCTCTGAAGAAATCTGCACAATCAAAGTGCTCCCAGAGGAGCACTGCGCGAGTACCGCGTGATGTCATGATGTCACTTGGCCCGCCTCCACCAGCAGCAGCACCCAACAAGCCCAGCAAGGATTACGCTGATGAGCTGCCTATTACTGGATGGGAGAAAGCTGCTATTATGGGTTGGAAGGTGGATCTGTGCTGTGAAGGCAAAGGGGGGGGTTCTGTGCTGAGAGGGCAGAGGGGGGGTTCTGTGCTGTGAGGGCAGAGGGGGGTGTTCTGTGCTGTGAGGCGGAGGGGGGGTTCTGTGCTGTGAGGGCAGAGGGGAGCTCTGTGCTGTGAGGGCAGAGGAGGGGTTCTTTGCTGTGAGGGCAAAGGGGGAGGATCTGTGCTGTGAGGGCAGAGAGGTGGTTCTGTGCTGTGAGGGCAGAGGGGGGGGTTCTGTGTTGTGAGGGCAGAGGTATGGTTCTGTGCTGAGGGCAGAGGGGGGCTCTGTTCTGTGAGGGCAGAGGGGGGGTTCTTTGCTGTGAGGGCAAAGGGGGGAGGTTCTGTGCTGTGAGGGCAGAGGGGTCGTTCTGTGCTGTGAGGGCAGAGGGGGGGGTCTGTGCTGTGAGGGCAGAGGGGGGTTCTGTGCTTTGAGGGCAGAGGTGAGGAGGTTCTGTGCTGTGAGGGCAGAGGGGGGTTATGTGCTGTGAGGACAGGGGGGTTCTGTGCTGTGAGGGCAGAGGGGGCAGGTCTGTGCTGTGAGGACAGAGAGGGGGTTCTGTGCTGTGAGGGCAGAGGGGGCAGGTCTGTGCTGTGAGGGCAGAGGGGGGGTTCTGTGCTGTGGGGGCAGAGGGGGGGGTCTGTGCTGAGAGGGCAGAGGGGGGATCTGTGCTAAAAGGGCAGAGGGGGAACTGTGCTGAGAGGGGGATCTGTGCTGAGACGGGAGGGGGGATTTGTGCTGAGAGAAGAGAGGGGACATTGCTGAGAGGGGAGAGGGGTCTGTGCTAAGAGGGGAGAGCTGTTTGTGCAGAGGAGAGAGGGGAAAGGGGTCTGTGCTGTGTGGGGGGAGGGTTGTGTGCTGAGTGGGGACTGTGCTTTGAGGAGAGAGGGCTTCTGTGCTGTGAGAGGACAGCTGTTTGTGCTGTGAGTAGAGAGGGGTGCTCAGAGGGGAAAGGGGTCTGTGCTGTGAGTAGAGGGGTGCTGTGATGGTAGAGGGGTGGGGAGAGGGGTTCATGAATTAGGAATGAAAGTATAGTGATATTGATTGTTTGAGGGAGGGGGGCCCCAATATCGGTATCCCTTCTAGGGCCCCATGAGGTCTAAATATGACTCTGAACAGAGGGCCTGATTCAAAGCCGGACGGTATTTGCGCTCGCTTGTTCAGAAAAAGGGGCCGGCTATTTAAATTGAGCGCTCGCTCTTTGCTGTCTGTTGATGCCTCTATGTCTGAGCGAACGAACGAAACATGCGCTCGCTATTTTGTAAAGACGCCCCCTGGCCGCTCGCATCCTACGTCATCTCCGCTATTTATTAGATTACTCGAGTACATCGAAAGGCATCAGAACTGCTCGCAGTGCTTGTGGTTGGATTTTCCTACCGCAATCATGCGAACAGTTCAGGCTAAGAGACAACCAAGTGACGTGGCCGATGACGCTGCTTTGTTAATTATGCACACCCGTTTTGACCGTTTGACACGCCTGCGTTCGGATCTCCCCTCCCCGTTTTCAAACACCTTCCCCTGTTACCACCCACAAACGCCTCATCCTGTCACTCAAATTAGCAAGCACTCACTATTTTGTGAACACACGATTTCCGACCGCACTGACTGGTTGGCGCATGCGCATTACGACCCATACGCATGCGCAGATGTGCGAATATCGCTCGGAGCGAACGATGTGGCCGCTTACGAGCGGCTCTGAATCAGGCCCAGAGTGCAGCTGTTTGCCAATGTACCTCCAGCAGTTTCCATTGCTGTAGGTGAAAAACCCCCCATAAATGTAGGATGTACCGTAACATAGCCACTGATACGTTCAGTTTGCTCATGTTGTCTCTCCAGCTTAACAATGATAGAATTTGGTCTGTTTTGTCAAAATGTTCCATTTTTGTAATATGCTAAAACATTTCTTGTAAAATATAATGTGTTAATATTGTCACAAATCCTCTTTGACGTTACTAATAAGTATTCAGTGTTTTGGAATAAATTTAAACCCAAGAGCAAGACATGTGATTTTTAATATTTTTCCCCAGCTATGGTGCAATAATATGTAAGTAATTGTCAGATGTATTAGAACATGAGGACATGCACTGAAACTGGAGGGAGGTAGGTTCAAAGGAAATTTAAAGAAAAATAACTTCACAGAAAGGGTAGTGGATAAGTGGAATAGCCACTTATCAGAGGTGGTAGAGGCTAAGACAGTAGATCAATTAAACATGTTTGGAATAGGCAAATCCTTGCAAAGAACTAATGATCAAATAGGGTTGAGGTTACCAAAAAGGTAAAAAAGGTCAGACTATATGGGCCAAGTGGTTCTTTTCTGCCATCAAATTCTATGTTTTTATGTTTCTATGTACCAATTCCTCTGTTTAGTTGCCTGGATGATAATCAGCACTCAATTTCGCTATTTATGTAAGACATGATTTTGCGAGCTGCATGTAATTCCTCCGACCTGAGAAAAAACATAAGGTGACATTATGGCAACGCATCACTACTTGTTTGTTTTTTTAAGAAAAAGGTATTGAAGTCTTACTAATGAGGATGTCCACAATGGGATGGTAGTTTATAGACCGGCGGACTCAATGCCGCCTGTGAATATCCCGACAGCAGAAGCCTGACAAGAGACATAAGATAGACGTCAAAATACTGACACCTATCTTAATCCCAACGCCAGAATGTCAAAGGATAATGGACTGATCGAGGTAAGTCCGGCCGTACTTAGCATTTAGCCATGGGGGAGGGGGGCTAGGTTTAGGTACCCCCCAAGGATGGCAAGGAGGCTAGGGGAAGAGGGGGTTAGGATTAGGCACCACTGGGGGAGGTGAGGGCTAGGCATCCCCGCGGGAGGGTTAGGTTTAGGGAGCACGGGGTGCTTTGTTTGGAGGTGGCTAAAAAGTCACCAGGTATACAGTGTAACACATGTATCACTCTCAATCCAACAGCATAAACAATAACAGGGTGTTTCAATATATTCAGACAACGGTTGCAGAGAGCCTACGGCTGTTTCACCATTCAAGCTTTGTCAAGGCCTGAATGGTGAAACGGCCGTAGGCTCTCTGCAGCCTCCAAACAAAGCAATGAGAAAGCACTGACAACTTTTGCAGAGGGCAGGGTAATATAGAAGCACATGAGTAAAAGCAATGATAAAAACAATATGTTAGGATCGAATGGCAGAAGGTAATTGATACTGTATATGTAGGGGCGGGCTGGGCCGGGGGGCAGGGTGCCAACTGCCCCCCCGGGCCGGTACGACTGTGCAGCACTAGGGCCGCCGCTGTGCTCGGTATTCATATACAAGTGACAGCCGAGGAGGTTCCTGTGCCTTCCTCCTGACTGTTGGTGTCAGGCTGCCCAACCATAATGCCGGGTACACGGCCGCATAGAGCACACAGTGATGATGGCGGCGCCATGCGCAGCCCGACAGTGACAGCACAGTAAGGGATGCAATGAGGCGACAGGCGGGTGCCGGGTCCTAGGGAGCCGGTAAAGGATCGCCTGTAGGAAATAAACCTCCTGACGTCCTTATGAGAGAACTGATCACGTGATCAGACCATGTGACCCTCTCATGTTATACACAGTGTCATGGTCCCCTGGTCCTCATGTAGTTGCAGCAGCATAGTTTTTGCGGGCTGCTGGCAAGTTAATCACAATGAGAGTAAGGTAAGTTGATAGGCATGAGGAACATGTGGATGCTGGGGGCATACAGGAGGCATGTGGAGAGTATGCTGCTTTGGGATGGCAGATGATGGGGCATTTGGGACACAAAGTGACTAATGTGGAGGGGGCATGTCATATACAATAGGGGCTTAAGGCATGTAGGAAAAATGCTGAAGGGGCAGATGCTAGGGCATGGGACATATGTGGAACATGCTGTTGGGGGGCACAGTTGGGGGCATTTTGGTCACGGGGGGGCATGTGGGGCAGATGCTGCTGGGGGTGAGACAGACAGACCCTGTGAGCAATTGTGGCAAAGAAGGCATGTGGGGAGGATGCTGCTGGGGAGTAGATGCTGGGATTATTTGGGACAAAAAGTGGGGCATGTCAGACATTTTGGGCACTGGGGGGGCCTGTTACGAACATGCTGCTGGAGGGTGGTAGATGCTGAGGCACACAGGAGGTAAATAGCCGGCTGTGGAGGGGGCATGTAAGGAGGTACCATGTGGGTCAGATAGCATTTTGAGGGAAAATCTGGTGGGCAGGTGGGCCATGCATTTGAACGATTGGGCATGTCAGAGAGAAGGTGGTCTAGACAGGGCTATGTGTACAAAAAGCGTCTTGTATGCCACCTCTACCCACTATCTTATATATGTGCTCCACTAACCATTCCACCCACTATGTATACTACCACAGTTTGCATTTGTGTGTGTCTCTATATGTAACCCTGTATGTGTATGTCTCTTTTTTTAGTTTTGGGCCTATGTGTTTTCTTTTTTTAGTATTGGACCTATGTGTTTTGTTTATTTTTTCATATGAAGCCTATAGGGAGAATTCAATTAGGTGCGAGTTTGGTCCTGTGAGGTGAATTACAGCAAATTCGCACTGCAAATTACATTTGCATTTCAATTCCAATATCACATTTCTTTTTCAGAGTAAATTTTCCTGTTTATGTTCGCACCTCTCTGAGGATGTGTAAAGGTAGGGAAAATCTTTATTGTAAAGTAAAAATGTCGGGGCACAGTGCAGAACTTTTTGGACACCCCCCTAAATGACTTAATAGGCATTTGAAAGTTTTCAATTAGCTTAATTGGACCAATAATTACATGCCATTTTTGGGGTGAAAAAAAAAATACACACTTGCTGCGAGTAGTGCGAATTGGCATTTCTAATTAAAATGTGTGTATCTCGGGTGCACGTATGAAGGTAAAGTGTGCAAATTTGAGGTGAAGTGAGCGCATTTAATGGCTTTTACAAACTCGCAGCTAATTGAATTCCCCTGTATGTGTTTTATTTTTTCCTACTGTACAGGTATGTGTTTGTTTGTTTTTTTTCCTGTGTTTTATTACTAATATTGTATGGTCTGATGTATATTGGAACACTTTGAAAAGGGAACCCAAATTTATATTATATTACTACCACCCAGAAAGAGATAATTACAAACTACTCAACTGCAACTATTTATATTGGATATGCATGCCAAGAGTTTAGTTACAGGTCCAAATTTAAATAAAATGCGATAAGAGCATAAATATTAGGGTTTATTCCACCAAGGCGCCCTAAACTCTTTTTTTGCTTAACAAAAAATTAGAATTCGAACTAGAACGAGGAGGGGCCAGCAGACACAGATAGCCTGTCTGAGACAGTGCCTTCAGGGGGTTACAGGTAGCTCTAATGATCCTGACTACAAACTGCTTTTGTGAAGCAGTGGCCAGGATCATTGGTGCCTTCCCTGCTGTGAATCTCCTCTCACACACAGGTTCAATCCTCAGGCCACCCCACCAGATCAGCTTTCCTTCCTTGGCTCTGCAGTAGCACCGTCCCCATTCTCTTCACTTCCTCTCTTTTCCTCCTTCCTCCCTGCTACCATTGGACCGCACAGAAAAGGGCTGATCCTTGTGTAGCTGCGGTGCACACCAAACATAGGTACTCCCTTTCCCCTGCAGTCTCTCCCTTTCCCCTGCAGTCTCTCTCTCTGGCCCCTTCTACCCTTCAATTTCTCCCATTGGCTCCTTCTCCCATGCAGTCTCTCACACTGGCCTCTTATCCCATGCAGTCTCTCCCACTGGTCCCTTCTCCCCTGCAGACTTTCCCACTGGCCCCTTTTCCTGTGTTTCCCATTGTCCCTTTAGTCACTGCAGTCTCCCACTGTCCCTGCCTCCCCTACAATCTCTCCCACAGTCCCCTTTCCCCTGCAGTCTCTCCCATGGTCCTCTTTTCCCTACAATCTCTTTCACTGTCCTCTTATCCCCTGCAGTCTCTCTCAATGTCCCCTTTTTCCCTGTAGTCTATCCATCTGTCCCATTTCCCCTGCAGTCTCTCCCAAGGTCCTCATTTCCCCTGCAGTCTCTCCCACTATCTCCTTTTCCCCTGTAGTCTCTCCCACTACAGTATCTACTTTCTGCTGTAGAGTCCCCCACTGTCATCTTTCCCCTGCAGTCTCTCCCACTGCCTGAATAATTTGAGCTTTACCCCCTCCCCATCTATGCCTCTGCCCCCTTTACATCTGTACCTCTGCCCCTTCCCATCTGTGTCTATGTCCCCTACCAGCATGTTTGCCTTAATGCGGATGTGATAAATATTTTATGCCCAAATTCACAATTTGTAAAATAATATTTTCATGCAAATTTACTAAAATGTACTAAATTTACTCTTGCCAGGAGACTGGTTCCAATAAGAGCCTGTCCTGGTGAAGAGCTGGAGCAGTGTGATAGCGTAACGCTATCACACTGCTTTCTGATTTGGGTCCTCTGTGCACACTGTGTATGTGCAGCTGTCGGCCGACGCATATGTCACTGGGGGCTGATAGAGAGTGATCCGGAGCACCCTTCTCTGGAAGAATTTGTTAATAGTAGCGCATAGGCTACTACAGGACCCTATCGGGGCCAAGCTCCACAATATGCTGGTAGAAAAGCTGGGGCCACTTGCTTGTGTTTGCCCCCCAGGTGGAAAGTTGCCAGCCAGCCCCTGTATGTAGCCCTAACCTGCCACAACCTAGTTGGTGATTAATGAGAGAATAGATATTAAGAATATATATTAATTTATACTGAGTTGTACATGTGTGGGATATTATATGAATCCTTAATAGCAGGACATAAATACATTTGAGTAGCAGAGTAAAAATCTGTGTGGTTAACAAAGAATATTATAAGAATGGTGAAATTACAAAGGTGATAGTGCCCAGTTATGCAGTTACCTAAAAGGAACTGATTGGATACATTTAAAGGGCTGGACTACACAATACCCATCTCTTCCTTAGTGAGGGAATAACATTCTATTAAACTCTCTGGCCATAATGTACGAAACTAAGACATAACAGTGTGTGATTACTTATAAGCAATTAGCTGTAATAAGTGATTTACAGAAACGGAACGACACAGACAATGGTTGTTTTGTTGAACATATATTTTAATGCACTTTACTATTCTTCATTCCTTTTTTCATGTTCTTTTGTTTAATATTTCACCAATTTTAACTCATAAGGACTGATATATTTAATACATAACCAATAAAGTTTACAACTTTTAAATTATATTTTTGTGGTCACTAGTGCACCCTCCAAACTATTCACTGTTATCATGCCTGCGGATTTCAAGACATCAGGGGAGATGAACTAAGCCTAGTTGACTGGTTCTTTATCATCAGTTCACTCTATCTCCATCCAAGGCTTAGAAAATAGATCCCAAAGTACCAACCAATCAGCTCCTGTCACTTTACTGACTGTGGGGTCTACGTACTAATGAGCTGATTGGTTGGTACTTTGGGGTCCATTTACTAAGCCTTGGATGGAGATAGAGTGAACAGAGATAAACAACCAGCCAACCAGCTCCTAACTGTCATTTTTCAAACACAGCCTTTGACATAGGAGTTAGGAGCTGATTGGCTGGTACTGTATCCTCGTTCACTTTACCTCCATCCAAGGCTTAGTAATCTCCATCCACTTTGTCTCTTTCCAAGGCTTAGTACATATATCCCTGTGTTTGAAAAAGAACAGCTAGGAGCTGATTGGTTGGTACTTTATCTCTTTCCACTTTATCTCTCTCCAAGGCTTAGTACATCTCCCCCACAGTCATGTTAAACACCTTACTTGTATTAGATTAGATTGAAGAAAATGTAGAACTATCTGTTTTTCAGATTAGGCATGTGATGTCACTCAGAAGGACCAAGAGGGGTGGTGGGATCCCCTCTGTGGAACTGGCAGTGGCCCAAGTGTGACACAGTGATGCTCCCTTCAGCATCTGCACATGACCCCACAAAACAGTAAGTTTTCCTGTGTCCCCCAGTAGCACAGCTGAAACTCTTGGTGGCCCCAATGCCAGCACAATTAGGGGTCCATTCATCATCACTTAATTTCTACAAAAGCAGGTGAAAATTAACTTTCTCACCTACTCTTGTAGAAATTAAGGCTCAAAATTCCCCATGCACTAGGGGACCTAAATTTATCAAGCCCCACAATTTTATATTTTCGGAGCTTCACTGTGGAAGCATTCGGCATCTATGGAAAGGAGTCCCTGGGTTGCGAAGAGGGATTCTTTTGAATCTATCCACCCCTTGTCCGGCTCCTTCTGCTTTGTGCACCTGTCAGACTCGGCAGTGCTAGCTCTTTACTGCTACGGAAGTAGCAATGAAGGAGATTGTGGAGACATCAGCTGTCTCTGCACCGGAGCAAGTTTGAATTGCTCCTGTGAATTTGTATCCACTGCTGCTACTCGCAGCAAGCTGGATACTTAATTATTGAGGGCTGCCCAGCCCCCTATAATAAACATGACGAATGGATCCCTTATACTGTACTCTGTTTTCTTTGGATTGCAGCACCTATTTTACACAGTTACTTTTGTATCTATTTTCAGAAATGTTATCTGAAAGTTGAGTAAGTAAATATTTTATTATTCATACATATGACCTTATTTCATTTTTGGTCGCTATGACAAAGTATTACTGAAAATTCACAGTGTATCTTGTTTCTGGGAGGTAATTATCTCTTAGAAACAAAGCAACCGCTATTTAGTATTTTAGTATTCATCGTGTAGGTCCTTTCGGGTGTTTTATTCATTAATTAAATGCTCAGGCACTGAATTGAGGATAATTCATTGTTTTTTTGCATGAGTTTTCAATTCTTTTTTTCTTCAATCTTTTTGTTTGAGCTACAGGTGGCTCTCCACTTGTGGGACTACTACACCAAACTTGTCCCATAACCCCCACTGGGGGTGGGTACTGGCTTTGGTTCCTCTCTGCAGTGAGTCAGGTCACTCTTCCATCTCCCTGTCCTTGAGATCTCACAATGGGATCAAGGGACAGTCTGTAAACTATTTACCACTTTTCAAGTGTATTCAAACATTACTGAATACACTTGTACAGGGACTAGTAATTTCCAGACTGTCCCTTGCTCCCAGCATGAGACATCACTTGTAGGCAGAATACAGATATAACAGCCCACAGCCAGCCAACACTGTAAGTATTTTGGGTGTAATGGGCAGTTGTGGATTCAGGGAGGGGCATCTGTCATCCTGCGTGTGTGCCCCTCATACCTCTGCTAACCCCAGATTACCTATGTGTACCTACTACTACCCCTAACCAGTCCCTACTACTACCACCATCATCACCCCACCACCACCCTAGCTGCCATGTGTCACTACTACCCCCAACTGAGTCTCTACTACTACCTTTACCCCATAATCTCTCCCAGCTAACATATGTCCCTATTACTACCCCCAAGCAGTCATCTGTATCTTTGCTACTACCGGTCATCTGTGTTACTGTCCCTACTACAAACCCTAGCCATAACTGTGTTTCTACTAATACCACCACAATCTCAAGCTGCCATGTATGTCCCTACTACTATCAGCATCCCACCGTTGAGAGGCGGTGGTTACTAGGGCCTGCCAGGACTCAGCTATGAGAAGTCTGACCTCTGCATGCACTACTGCGCATGTATCCAATAGGACAGGTCAGACCAGGAGACTCTCACCTTGAAAGAGCCCAACAGTGCCCTGCTATACATTATACCACCACTTTTGTACACTAGACCACTAATCCACCGTTGTCAGACCCGTGATCACATCTGTTGTGCTATAATGCCCAGCAAAATCCTGAGCTCCAGACTGCCACAAATAGTGTATTACATCTACTGCTGTTCACAAGCTACCTGTTGTTCTACTTGATATATAATACCTCTAAGAACTTTTTAAGAGTACCATGTGTGGGCTAACCGTCACCAGCACCAACTATTGCGTTATACATTCAATCAACATCACTTACACCTGGCCAGTTATATTATACTCAGGTGTTTCAATTAATTTGGAAAACTACTGCTCCTAGCAAATTCCACATACACATAATTGTGACAGTTTACATTTTCACCTGCTATCACCACCATCTCTGCTAATACTATTATGAACTAGCTGTCATATATGTCCCTAATAACCTTTAAAGGTCTGTGCGGTATGGCGGTCACAGATGCTGTCTGTGCTATATGGCAATCAATGAGATGCTGTCTGGTCTGCACTGCATTGTGAATATCAGTATGTCACATGTGTCACATGTATTGGTTGTATGAGAGGTCAAGGGGACTCCTTTTCCTTTTGTGACAATTTTATTTGAACTCTTTTACTACAATATCCTTTTAGACTAGGAGCCCCTCTCTAAAGAAGGTTGCATTAGGTGTTTGCATCAGAACATGGTCAGCTTTTCTGTTTAGGATTATCATAACTTTCACTGAGCAATACAATGGGCCTCCATGGAACCGTATCCCTGCAGGTTTGCACACCTCCGCCCTAAGACAAAACACAGCAGCTTCTTGTTTGTTTCTTGGTTCACAATGCGTGCATGTCCTGCAGCTTATATGGATATAATGCCCTGCAGTGGGGTATAATATAGGTGTAATGTCCTTCAGTCTATATGAGTAGAAAGAAAATTGTGTGGACATTGGTGCTCTCGAGGGTCACTCCAGAGAGAATATATTATTTTTGGTAAATAAAAGTTATAGCTTATGTACTATACTATATTACACATTCAAATGCTGCTGTATAACAAGGTAGTCATCGTGAGATGTGACCGCGATGTCCCAACTCACAATGTGTGGTACTGTGGTAACCATGTAGCCATATCACTAACTGTGAGATGGACTCTTTCCACATGACCTAAATCATCACGTGATCTCAGCACACATTACAATACCTCAATCCTTTAATAATGTAATTATATCATATTTCCTTATATTTACAATTCTTATGATATTTATTTACCTTGGATCCAATTACTTTCTATATATTGGATTCATGTGAATTCTTATTGCATAATGGTAAATGAATCGATCTGTACTAATAATGTGGGATATATATATATATATATATATATATATATTTGTCTACATGGAAAACCTCCTTATTGTTTCTGAGGAAACTGTCTGAAGACAGGGAAAAACATTGGGCTACAAGGCTACATACAGCAGCACTGATACCATTTGGATATACAATTTTAACTCATATCACTGGAAACAGCACTCCACCATTTTGCAGACCGCAGTGCTCCACATTGGCTGATCCAAGGGACTACGCAGGCTGCAGGTTATTACTAGAGATGTGCGCCGACCACCATGTTTTGGTTTTGGATCTGGATCTACCCTGGTTTTGGATCTGGATTGGTTTTGCCAAAACCTCACCTTTGTGTTTTGGTTTTGGATCTGGATTTTTCTTAAAAAATCATAAAAACAGCTAAAATCACATAAAATGGGCCTATTTTTGTTCCTACAGTATAATTAACCTCAATAACATTTATTTCCAGTAATTTCCAATCAATTTTGACCACCTCACAATATTATTTGCTTCACCTAGTTAAGGCCAAAAGGTTGCATCCAGCTAGCTGGCTGACTAAGCTAAATGACACAGTGGGCGGCACTAACATGTGGCAGTTCAGTTTCTAATTTCCAACACGGACACAGGGCCTGATTCAGAGCCGGACGCTCTGACAAGAGCGCTCGCTCTGAATCTGGGTCCTCCTACCTAAAATTGGAGCGGCCTCCTGGCCACGCGCATAGCTGTGGGTGACCACCCACAGCTTATGCGAGCGGCCACAAAGATGGTCGCGATGGTCAAGACTATCGCGACCATCGGGCTTGCGATGAAACCCTGCGGTAGGGTCTCGCTGCCGCAAGCCCAGGAGTGCTTTTGGCTCTATCAGAGCCAAAAGCACTCCCACTGACATCACTAGTGATCTCAGTGGGGCCGGCTCCAGACGGAAGGCGTTCCCATGGGAACACCTCCGTCTGGGCAGCAACGCCCCCGGCACGCCGACCAAAGGGGGCGTACTGTCAATCACCATTGACAGCACGCCCCCTTTGGTGCGAGACCCATAGCGACGGCTTGGCTGTCGCTATGCGGGTCTCGCGCATGCGCATGATGGAGCTCCCTCCATCGTGCGCATGCGCACTAGGGCACCATCGACCCGCTTGTGAGTGCTCAGTGCTCGCGAGTGGGTCTGAATCAGGCCCACAGTGTGTTATACACTGTGGGTTGGATACACCAATAGTGCACTTACTGTGACAGCAGTGTCGGCAGAGCGGGGTTGCTGACGGTGTCCTTAGTGAAGGGTACCGGTGGTGCCAGTAGTAGTGCAGGTTTGCTGGCTGTGTCAGCAGTGCAGGGGTGTCAGCGGTGTCTTTAGTGCAGGTTTGCTGGCTGTGCTGGCAGTGCGGGGGTACCAGCAGTGTCTTTGCAGGTTTGCTGGCTGTGTCGGCAGTGCGGGGGTGCCAGCAGTGTCTTTAGTGCAGGTTTGCTGGCTGTGTTGGCAGTGCGGGGGTGTCAGCGGTATCTTTAGTGCAGGTTTGCTGGCTGTGCTGGCAGTGCAGGGGTACCAGCGGTGTCTTTGCAGGTTTGCTGGCTGTGTCGGCAGTGCAGGGGTGCCAGCGGTGTCCTCATTGCAGGTTTGCTGACTGTGTTGGCAGTGCAGGGGTGCTGGTGGTGTTCTCAGTGTGGGAGTGTCGGCAGTGTTGGCAGTATGGGGGCCGCTGATGGTGTCCTCAGTACATTGGGCAGCAGTGCAGGAGTGTTGGCAGTGGTGGTGTCGGCAATTGGGGATGCTACCAGTGGGGGTGCCAATGGTGTCAGCAGCAGGGGGTGCCGGCTGTGTCAGGAGGCGGGGGATGGCGGGTGCCATCTTCTTTTCCTCTTTTGTGCTGTTTTCAAGGGGCTTAATGCTGATTGGCTGAGAGCCATGACAGATGGCTCTCTCAGCCAATCAGCGTTAAGCCCGCTCAAAACAAAACCTCGCGACTCGACAGAGGGGCAGTGAGGTTTTGCCTCGGGTCAGGGATCCGGGGCAGGCAGAGAGATCCGAGCTGTGCTCGGATCACCCTGGGTCCCCGAAATTCGGGTGGGTTCAGATCTCTGAGATCCAAACCCGCTCATCTCTAGTTATTACACACCCCACTGTGACAACTTCATATCCATGCAATGGACTGATTGGCATCGGTAATTACATCTGCATATTACCTATGACTGTTAAGTCACATTTTAAAACAGGGAAGAAGTACCTAAGAACTAACATCTATTATCTGGTGGACTAATATATCCACTGTATATTATACATTACCCATTTACTGTTCTCATGCATTAAAGATCCATTTTTATGTACTTATATGTATTTTTTTAATGGTCTTAATGTATAATATTAAATATTAAATTTGCACTTTTCAGTATTCACACAATTCTTCACTTATTTTATATAAGATATTTTATATATAGTATAAAAACACTTTTCGCCATTATTTTGTTGTTACATAATCTACTGTATATGAGTGTAAAGTTCTGCAATCTATATGGGTGCAATCAGCCCCGTAGCAGGGCACCAGTACCGCACCAGCCCCCTGAGCGGTGTTCATACCACCATAAAGTCATGCCTCAGTGGTGGTTGAGCAGGAACATCATCACCGGGTAAGTAGGGCACACTCGGAGCATCCATAGGATGCTCCAAGTGGCTGTACAGATCCCATGACACTGTGGGAGATGTCATTATATCTCTCCCAGGGACATGCAGTCGGGGTATGCAGGTCTTGAAACAGAAGGGTCAACACTGCAAATATTGACTCTTTGCATAAACCTAATGTAATTGTCAATAAAAGCCTTTGACACTTATGAAATGCTTGTAATTTTACTTCAGTATACCAGAAGTTGTGAAAATCAATACTTGTGTCAATCTCAAAACTTTTGGCCATGGCTGTATATTGGTGTAAAAGTCTGCAATCTACAGTATATAGGTGTAATGGTCTGCAAACTATAGTTTGCAGATAAGTTGCTTTATATAAAGAGCTGGCCAGTGCTGTTTAGTGAGCTATGCATTCAACCAGACTATGGAGTACCAGCTGTTATGGAACTCCAAGTCTGAGCATGCTCGGTCAGTCAGCTAAAGGAGAATTACTGATGTGCTGCGACATTTAAATAGCAATAAATGTTTTTTGTAGTATTATATAAGTATATGTTAAAATATATTTTGCAGGGGGGAGCCAGATACCCCACCACCAGCCCCGTTTAGGCCTCATTACCAGTGGAGTTATTATTCAGAGAACAATGCATGTAAACCTCCATTCACTTCCCACACACAAATAAAACCTCAGTGAACACCCACGTGGCAATGGTCTTTGTGTTTGACACACTGTTTCTCTGACATTTGATCTTGCATCTTGTGGGTATTCAGCCAGTTCTGCAGAGAAGCTGATTAGAGCAAATTGTATCATTCAGTTATGTAGCAGCAGAAAAAGAGAAACAATGTTTCAGATCAACTTATCAGTTTGCAGATATGAACTGAAATGAATGAATGGATATGTCGTTACATTTATTTTACTGGTATAAAAACCTCTTCGAATAACCTCGCTCCTTTAAGTTCTCAGTGCTGTGTCCAAGTATAATCCGCTCTACCCTGAAGCTATCTGACATGTTTTCCTCAAATAGACACTAATAAGATGTGGTCTTCCTGTCACCTCCCAAATGTCTTTCATTTCTAAAAATATATTCACATTAGGACTCACTTAAGAGAGAAATAAGATAAAATAGCTCAACCCAAGAGAACTGACAGAAAACTTGTCACAATTGTTGCGGATAATGATCAGCAAATTGTCATATTCATGAAGTCTAACTGGAAAAAAAAAAAAAGCAATTCCCCATGATCTCACTGCTAACTAGTACAACTAACACAACAGCCTAAATAGTGGGGCATTGTTAATATAATGGTCTCTTCTGTTTTTATTATTAACCTTTCTAAAAGAAATTGTTTCTTGTCTGCAAAGGTTTTATGTCATACAGCTAGTAATAGTACAAGGAAGGGGTCCACAATATACAGACTGTTAATGGGTTCTACGGCCCAGTAAACTGCTGCTCCCGGGCCTGCCCTTGATCACCAGGCCAAGATGTAGCCAGAGTCTTTCCAAATGGGCAAATCTCTAAGACTTGCTAAATTGCATTCCAATAAGTTGGCTCAAAATAATATGAATTATTTGTTGGATTTGTGGACGCCTTCTGGGTGCAGCTCCAGAGAGACAGGGGATAGGCAGTGCCAAGCCAAGAGGGGAGGGACACTGTCTCAGGAACATGATCTATAGCATACAGTAGTGCATAAGTGTAGATTGTTTATTGTAATTATAAATAAATAAGTGAGCTAGTGATGAGTGCAGAAAGCAGTTGTGGTTTGTGATAATGAATGGGTCATAATGAGGGAGTGAATTCTGTAAAAACAAGTGAATGTAGTGTGCACACATATATTTCACAGAGCCTACTCAAATAAGTACCAGAAATAATGAGTGTCAGTACCTTTTATAAGGCTGTAGACATGTGACATTTTTTTAATGTTTGCTGATTGGCTCATCTGCATTCCCCTTACGGTGTTTGTCCTGATTTGCCAGTAGGAGAAATTTATTTGTATAATTTCCAGGAAATCAGGTACAATCGATTCATTTATCTCCACTTGTCTCTACACCTGATGTAGACCATAAATAAGTAAATGGCAATTTTAGACATTTATTTAAAGCAGAGAGTCCTAGAAAACCAGCTCTGATGGACAGAGCTGGCCTTAGCCCATTTGGTGCCCTAGGCAAAATTTTGACAGGTGCCTCCTAACAACTTCCCATGCCGAGCTGAACAGCCCCTCAGGAAAAAAACAGATGACCCTTCTCAGTAGGTGCTGTCGACATTTTAAGACCCATCTGTCTTTTCATCAGGACATGTCATGATGAAAAAACCAATGGGTCTTGAAACATCAACATAGCCTATGTGATTTGTGACAATATATCACTTTGTTACAACTACTGGGGAGTGCTGCCAGTTTTTTTCCTGAGGGGCTGTTCAGCTTGGTATAGGAATTTGTTTACTATCCTAGGAGGGCACCCTCGAGTGTACCAGTAAATTTAACCAGAGTGCCGGGCTGAATGTATATATGTATATATATATATATATATATATATATATATAATGTATGTGTGTGTATGTATTATATGTACTGTATATATATTATATACACACACATATATCTGTTTATACATACACATATATATCTATATACACATATATATGTACATACATACAGTATATACACACACATATATACACACACACACAATGGCTGGGCCTTGAGATGGAGGCGGAGGCAGAGCCGTGAATTTTTACTCACAGCTCTGCTCCGCAAAGGTCCATGGGAGGTGTGGCAGTGGCAGGGAATGCGCAGCATGCCCTCCCGTGGCCATCTTGGCTCCTCCTGTAGACTGTCAGAATGAGCTTCTATGCAGAAGCTCATTTTGACTAAGGGCCAGGCGGATGCGGATACTGGTCACATGACCGGGCTGGCCATCCACTGCGCTGCCCGATTGGAGAGCTCCGATCATGGCAGCGCGCTGGGGGAGAGATGGGTAGCTGCGCCGCTCCGGGGTAGGTGGGACCATGGGAGCAGCGGCTAGCAGCAGGGGGTGTACAGACAGGCAGAGCTCAGCCCTGGGATGCCCCTAGCATTCTGAGTCACCCCTAGGCATTTGCTTATAATGCCTATGCCTAGGGCTGGCTCTGCTGATGGACAACAACAAACAAGAAAACATATACATGTTTTAGGTGTAGACATACTGTAAGTCTCCATTAGGAGCCAAAGTAAAGAGAAAAGGAAGATACACCTTTTTGGATTGTGCCTTGGATGACCCCTTCAGCCTCTCAGTTTCTTCCTGTATATAAGATAAAAAGAATGAGCTCTTGGGGATCTTACAAATTATTCCATGGTCTTATGTACTCTAAATAGACCAAGTGCTGTTGGGATTGGGGCATCTCCTATCAGTTTATGCAGAGTGGTTTCCTGTTATTATTTGGGGAGAGTTGTACAGAGGACATTTTACTCTCTGGACATGAAGTTTTGTACTTTTACCCACTCTTTAAAATTTTTAGACCACCCACTTTCTAACCATGGTCTGTCACCCAAGACTGCGACAGTGATGGCACAGTATAACATTTGGTGCAGTCCTATATCAGCAGCACTATGCAGTTGTTCAAATAAAAAAATACTCAGAATGACATCTTCATTGTACATCACCAATGATTGCACCCTCTCTCAATTGTTGCCTTGTCTGTGCATTGGGTACTACTGAAACTACTTAGACTCTGTAATTACACCACTATATTTCATTAAAGGACTGTCCAGATTAACTTTCTTGCTGTAAGTTACTATTTATCCCTGACTATATTATGAAGAGATCAGGCCTCCCTGCATTCCTTCTGTAGAATTAGAAGAGCATGTCAGCATCCTGCCTCTTACCTTTCTGAGCAGTAAAATGATGAAACAGCCTAAAGTCAATCACTAATGAAGACTGTGGGTATTCTGCCAAACCTGGCTGTTTGTTTCAGAGAATCTAAATGACCGTAGAGCTTAATTTCTTCCTGACTCTGGACACCTTTGAGGGCCTCAAAACTCCTCCACTGCGCTTAGACAGGATGCTATAGCAGAGATAATGCCTCTGCAAATAATGCATTATGAGTGTTGTGGTCTGAAGTCACCCATCTTGGCTTACCATGTGATAATCAGGCTGGATTGTAATGGAAAATGTTACCTGTTGTTAAACATAATGATATATTAAAAGGATGCTGTGAGCAAGCTGCATTGGGCATCACAGTCATTATAGCCTGTTGTTCCGAGAATTAATTAACATTGAAAGACAAAATACTCTGGCTGATCACTGATTGGAAATGATGCTGAGAATCTGTTTGTTGTCTTTGGTTAGTTTATGTGTTGGTAAAGTTCCATTTGACCTTTGATACAATAATAGATGGAATTACCACCAAAAGGACAACTGTCTGGAATATACCAAGTAGTGCTATTCACTAAATCAATTACTTTGTCAATTAAACAGAGCCGTAGATATACAGTAGAAGAATAGAGGCATCATGTAAATGTTATGAATATTTGAGTTAAGATCAGTGCACCTACTGTCAGGGCCGGTGCATTGTGTAACAGCGCCCTATGCGAAATTTTAGCATACTACCCCTTGGAGCCAGCTGGGCTGGAATCAGATTATAGGAACAGGAGCAGGAATGGGCGGGGCTTCAAGAGGGTTGGGAGAAGGGACAGATAGCAGAATATTGGTGGCTGGTCTCAGGTGAGGGAGCATCCACCATGCAGAGAGGCAAGGATGGGCGTCGGGCACTGCTGCTGCTAGCTGTGCTGCATAAGACTGTGACATGTCTGCAATCTCAACCAGACAGCAGCTAATAGGTGTGGGGGCGTTCTGTAGGATCCACCACCAGCGTTAAGTAAAATAAGGATGTTTGAGAGACATCCTTATTATTAAGCCAGCAGCCACAGTGCTTCCCCATCAGGTGCTGGCGCCCTTAGGCAGCTGCCTAAAGCTGCCTAATGGTAGCACCAGCCCTGTCTACTGTATTCTTTCATAATCTTCTCTTTGTGTAACATGCTAAGTGAGCAAGACTAAAATAAAGCTCACAGCAGCACAGATTATTTAGGAAGCAATCTGCACTGACTTTTCTCAGTGCACTTGATGCCAGGAACTGCTGATTTGCTCTGATTCAAAAATTTTACATTGTAGTGCTTTTTACACTTTTAAAATCGCATCTATTAACCTTGGGGGACACAAAATATTTGGCACAATAAATTTGTAGGTGTTCTCTACTGCAACAACTCTGGTCTTGGCTATTAAAAGTAGAATACTAATTCAACAAACCTCATTTCCATTCATATTGAAAATCTATTAACGCCAATACTGAAAGAGAAAAAAAAATAATGTATTTTGATGGGAGCGATGCAGGAATTTTGCCTTAATAGGATAACGATTAACTAAACTCTACAACTTACAGAAAGAAAAATGGAAACCTCCTTGAAATACCCTAGAGTACATCTCCCTGATTTATGATCTGCTGGGATATTGGCAGAACAAGCTCAGTCGCCAGAAGTATCTAAATATACCACTAAAACAGATTTTTGCCTGTGTCCTAGTATACTGTCTGTCTATGTGATCAGTGCTGCCCGCGGGATTGAAGTCAGTTCAGCTGATATTTATAACAATGTATCAACAATAAATAACCCAAAAACTCATCTTAACCTTAACCCCCAAGATAAGAAAAATAAGTGATATCATGATAGATGTAATATTATATTAATTTTAAATGTAGATAAAAACTTTTGGATTACATATTTAGGACAACCCTGAACAAGTTACACTTGTCTTTTATATTGGGTACAGCTTGCAGAGTGTAATTAGATAAAACAAGAATGGCTGTCATCAAACATGTTAGAAATTCAACCCAATATGAGAATCAGAACTGGTTACCAGTGAATCGGAGATAAGTTTTTTTACATTGGGCTTAGGCCTTAGAAATACATTTCTCTGTAGATATGGAACTAGAAAAGTTCTGTGACCTACTACAGGGTATAGAGATAGGGCCCAATATTCTGCAGCTGCAAACCTGCAATCCCTTTGCCAGGGGCTGGGGGTGTCACCAGAAGATTTTTGCACTTTGATCCAACAGTTTTGTATGTTGCAAATGACCCCTTGTGGATTTAAAAAAACTGAATCTTTTGATATTATAAGTCTACTGTGACACTTGCATTATAAAGGCTGGAAATAAAATAAAAGATTTTTGTAACAGCAAAGTTATATTTCTCTATATGTCAGGCTTTCTCCAGCTAAAATGCTGGAGAAAAGCCTATTTTAAATTTAATAGTAGACCCCCTAAGACTCTGCTGCCAATACAAGTATGACACAAAATAAAAATTGATTTGATAAATAATTCACATAAAAAAATAAGACTTGAAAAATTAGAAAAATAAGACTGTCCTTCTGTGGGTGCTCTGTGTGACTATGGGGCAATGCATGACGCTGCTGCTAAAATACAGAATAAACTGTTTATATCCACTTCACTAAATGTATTAAAACTCAGATTGTGAATAAATTAGACATTTTCCAGTGGTACATTCAACCTGTATTAGTACTGCAACCATAGCCAGCTATGGTGGCGAATCGTTATCGGCACTTAGAGCCGTATTCAATTTGAGCCGAGCCGCATTAAGTTAACGCGGGCCGGACTTAACGCCTACTTCACCTGTTTTGTAGGCGTTAAAGTATTGCGCGCATGCACGCTTTACCCCGTATTCAATTTCAAAGTACACATAAACGACACCCGGCGATACTGTAACAAGCGGAAAGTACTGTCATTTTTGGGGAAATCAGCCTGTCACCCCCCAAATGATGCTCTGACATGGGGGTTCACTATGGTACCCCCCGATTTGGCTTGCTGAAGATATTTGGTGTTTTTAAATGGGCTCAATAGCTGCTAAATAGCGTTTTTCTATACCTGATGCAGAATAGTATTTAGGAGTATTATTTCCAGAAAATAACTTATCCCAGCAAATTTGGGGTACTTGAAAATGGGGGTCAGCATATTTAAAGTTGAAAAAGTGAAGTTGAAAAAATCATAAAAAATCCTCCTGCCGCAAACACCTGCAATAAAAAAACCACCTGGGGCATACTTGGGGACGCCCCCAGAGTCAAGTTCGCTAGTTTTTAACTTTGTACCCCAACATTATTTTTTTTCGCCCCCTTTTTCAAAGTCAATTTTTGGGGTGTCCTTAAGTTTTTTAAAAAAATGTTTTGACACAGATTACCTTTGGGGGACTGTCTGAAGGCTGCACAGGGGTTCCCAAAACGTTGCACCCCAAAACCCCAATTCTGCACTTTTTTCCGCCTGCCATTCATAGGCAGTACTTTACCGCCTATTACATTGCATTGATTTTCCACCTAGGCGAGAAGTCTTTCAAATTGAATACGGGGTAAAACCAAAACAGGCGATAATGACGTCATCGGCAGTAACTTAACGCAGATCAGGACTTAACGGTTCAAACTGAATACGGGCCTTAATGTACTAAGCGGAAAAAAGCTGAGCATTTCAATGTTTGTCCACTAACACATAGCGCCACCTCAGGATTATGCTAAGGTTTCTTACTAGTCCCGCCACCACCAGAAGGAATTTGTATAGAAGTAATCAGATTCTGATCTTTGAATCAGATTTCATGGTTTTGTAAGATATCAGGAGTTATCCCATATAGCATCAGCACTAGGCTGACGACTAAATAATTCCAACGCTATGGGGTATATTTACTAAAGTGGGGGGGTTTAGAAGTAGAGTTGTTGCCCATAGCAACCAATCATATTGTAGTTATTATCTTCTAGAAGGTGCTAGATAAATGTTAAGTAGAATCTGATTGGTTGCTATGGGCAATAACTCCACTTGCAAAAACTCGCACTTTAGTAAACATACCCCTATGATTCAGTAATGCTCACAACTGTGTCACCATGTAAAGTAAAATTGAATACAGAAATTTACATTTCACATTTATATTTTAAAGTAATTTAGTAGCAAACTGAATTAAATATAATTAAAGTTTGCATTTTAGTTAATCTGAAAACGAAAGAGCTGAAAGCCCTGTAATATCAGCCTGAATAAAGAGAAAAAAGACCCCCCTTCAATTAACGATATACTGTATAAGAATATAGCATTTACATTTAATAATCTAAGCTACTGTACTAAATATGATTCCTTTTACATTTATACTTCATACTAGATATATTGTATGTTGAGGACAGTGCTCATTAAAAAGCAGAGTATGATTTATTAACATTATGATTATCTTGCAAATGACAGGGTATTTGGCTGTGCTAGAGTTAGTTAAGTGATTAGCTGCTAATATTATAAAGCCGTTTCAGGAGAGTCTGGGCTATAATCAGAGCCTGGGGCTCATTTACATGACATATAGGGAACTGTTGCCCCCTACAGGTGATGTTTCCAAGTTTCCAAGTCACGTTTAGAAGCCAAATTGGCTGTTATAGATTGACTGTCTGTACCGGATGTGCAACGTGTGCAGTTAGGTGCAGATCAGTTTCCTCACTGTGTCCACTGAATGCTAATCAAGTTCTTGTTGAATCTATATCTTAATAATGAAAGTGCTTCCTGCTACTATCTCTTGTCTAAAACCATTTTATGAATTTGTAGCTGTTAAGAGGCAACACTCAAGTACTGTCTAGTGCAACCTTAATTGTCAAGTGAATAATTTATACCTGTAAGATGAATATGTATGCATTATATACACTGCTCCAGTACTATTTATTTTACATTAGTGATTTTTCCATAGCTATGGAAACTACACCTACTCCATTATAAATAGGATTTTCAGATTTTTTCCCCTTCCCATTCAATGCATAGACCACAAAGAGTCTGACCTCACACTTCTGCTACAGGGGAACTTATATGACCGCTTTCTTACACTTTACACAAAGCTACAAAATTTGTTTTACTGTATTTTAATAAATAAAACTTTCTAAAGTACAGTACTAATTCAGTCACCCAAAATATAAACTACTCAGGCGGTTGGGAGCTTTATATCAGCACAGATTGTCAGGACAAAGTACTAAGCTGCGTGAGTCCCAGGCATAGATAACTAAGGGACATAGGGCCTGATTCAGAGCTGGACACTCTGACAGAGCGCTCGCTCTGAATCAGGGCCGTCCTTCTTGTTTTTCAGAGCGGCCTCCTGGCCGCTCGCATAGCTGTGGGTAACCACCCACAGCTATAGCGAGCGGCCAGGAAGATGGTCGTGATGGTCAAGACCATCATGACCATCGGGCTTGCGACAAGACCCTTGTGGTAGGGTCTCGTTGCCGCAAGCCCTAGAGTGCTTTCGGCTCTACCAGAGGCGAAAGCACTCCCACTGACATCACTTGGCCTACCAGAGGCGAAAGCACTCCCACTGACATCACTTGGCCTCCATCTGGCCAGCCATGCCCCTGTTCCATCCACCAAAGGGGGCATGCCGTCACTCAACATCGACAGCATGCCCCCTTTGGTACGAGAGCTGGAGCAACGGCTTGCCCGCCGCTATCCAGGTCTCGCGCATGCGCACTGGGCCAACATCGACCCACTTGCGAGCGCTCATGAGTGGGTCTGAATCAGGCCCATAGTTTGCATCTAATAAATGAAATTGATGAGAAAAAATGTATCTTAAATTTGCACAGAGGTTTTCAGGGCCATTAATTACATCACTAACTACACCACTGCATTTCCCATAAATCTTCTCACCTGAAGCAACTTCTCGGGGTCATCCTTTAATGTCCACCATGGTCTATTTTTATTCCACAATTGGTGATACAGTAGCTATAAGCGTACCATCTAATGCTGTTCATTACTGATTCCAGAGCAATAGCTTTGGCTTCCAATGAAAAGTCACAACAAACACAGGGCCTGATTCAGAGCCGCTCTTAAGCGGCTGCTCGCTCGTTCCGAGCGATGTTTGCACATCTGCGCATGCAGTCATTGCAGTCGGAAATCGTGTGCTCGCAAAACAGCGAAGGCCTGCTAATTTGAGTGACAGAATGAGGCGTTTGTGGGTGGTAACAGGGGAAGGTGCTTGAAAACGGGGAGTGGAGATCTGATCGCAGGCGTGCCAAATGGTCAAAACGGGCGTTTAATGGGTGTGCATAATTAACAAAGCAGCGTCATTGACCACGTCACTTGGTTGTCTTTTAGCCTGAACTGCTCGCAGTGATTGCGGGAAGTAAAACCTACCACAAGCACTGCGAGCAGTTCAGACGCCTTTCGATGTACTCGATTAATCTAATAAATAGCGGAGATGACGTATGATCCGAACGGCCAGGGGGTGTCTTTACAAAATAGCGAGCGCATGTTTCCTTCGCGTCAACAGACCTCAATGAACGAGCGCTCAATTTAAATAGCCGGCCCCTTTTTCTGAACAACCGTTCGCAAATAGTGTCCGGCTCTGAATCAGGCCCACAGTTCCATTTGCAATATATACCAGTTATTTTCAGCACTGCACTGTAGTATTTACTCAGTCTCTAAGTCCTGTTTAACTCAGCTCAATATTCACACAAAATTGCTGCGGATCTTCACACTGACAAACTCAGTCACTGTTTCTCTAGTAGCTCAAACAAGAAGTATATCACACTGTTTACTCCCACTCACTTTTTTGCATAAGTCAGTATTACACAGTACTTGAAATATTTCAGATCTCAGTATCTCTACACTATTCTCAGTATCTGTTGATAATTTTCAGTATCTCTCTCAAACTCTCACAGTAGTTCTGAAGCAGTTCTTAGTAACTCTCAAACAGTTCTCAATAGCTCCTAACCAATTATCGGTAGCGATGTAGCTCAGTAGTGCATACTTGCCTACTCTCCTGAAACTGCCAGGAGGCTCCCGAATTTCAGGTGCTGTCTGGCTGCCTGGAAGAGCATTCAAGTTTCCCAGTCCGGCATTGCATCTGACCAGCACCACCTATTTCCTGAGTAAAGTGGGCAGACCAGGCAGTCTATAATGCAATTCGCACTGAATCACATCGTAGCCACACCCCCACTTTACAACACCGGTAATCTGAGCACTGTATAGTAGGGGGCGGAGGTAGGATGTCGCAATCATGCCCCTTGCACTGCCCACCTTTAATAAATAAAACTTTTTAAAGTACAGTATTAAGGCAAGCTCAGGGAAGACAGAACCTCCTGTGGAGCAGAAGGGCTCCCTTCTGCCACGCCCTCCACTGTACCGACCCGGCTGCCCCTCCTACATCAGAAAGTATGTAGTAGGGACTTCTCCCTTTTACAGTTCTATTACTCACAGCCTCAACGGATCTGAACTGTGGCTACCAATGCTGACACACTGTCTACTGCTCTCAGTCTCAGCTAGTGATTCTGCAGCAGTAACTCAGTGCACCATCAGTAGGTACTCAGTGGCTTATTTCACCTCACCACTTCAGAAATAATACTCTGCCCAGTTTTTTGGCCCTCAACAGACCAGCAGCACTACACCAGCTCTGTACTCTGCTCCTCTGTGTCTCCCAATCTCAACTGCGCATGTGCAACTACAAATACTTTTCTCTTACTGACTTATCTTGTTTCTGGCTCATAATGGCAGCAATCTCCTATATTGCAACATCCATTGGTTCCTGTCAGAGCCAAGGGTATCACACATTCTCAAAGCATCTATTGATAATGCGTTACTTATTGTTGTGAAAATTTTAATTATTACAAAAAGGTGAATTGTTTGAGTGAATTCATACAAATTTCCTTAAATCAACTTACAAAAGAAGCAAATTCCAGCAGAATTAAATAACTGATGTCAGCAGAGTTTCTAGCATCAATCATTTAATGTGTCCAAGGTTAATTTGATTTGAATATTAGAGGGATCTTGGGAGCACAATTGAGTAATATTGGATGCGATGGTACATTTAATGTATTTACCATTTTGGATATAGTGCATCCATTAAAGTGGCTCTGTCTCCAACTATACTATACTACTCTCATGCAGCGGGGACAACATGTGTGGTACGAATTTAGGAGCCTGCTTTGTGGTCACAGAGCTCACTCACCATAGCTCACTAAATATATGAATATCACACTTTTTTGCACTGGAGACAACTGGAAACAAGGGACATTTTAAGACATGATCTGTTTTGTGAGATTAGAGATACCAAATCTACAATAAATGCTACTTAATCTGTTTCTGACATTAGTGTAATTGTGTAATTATTCTGATTGTGTTTGAAAGTTTATTTACTCTATATACTGAAAATTCACATATCACTCTCCATGTCTTTGTCAACTGTTTTCCTCAAAATTCGGAAAGTTAGGGAGAGTCTTAAACTATCTCCCTTTCTAGAGAGATGACTTTTAGGAAATAAAAAGGATGCATTGATTTTTACAGTGAGGCTGTCACTTGAGTGTTTTGTGGGGTGATCAGAAATTTCCCATCCGTATGGGGCTCCCTCATAGCAGTGTCATGCTCTAAGTGGGTTAAGTATTCACATAACGGATTGTAATGCAAATAGTATTTCCCGGAAGTAAATTATGAGAAAAAGGATTTCAGTATCTATATTACACTCCTGTTAAGGGCTCCTATCCACTGATGTTTACCAAATTTGCTTCCGTGTGTTATACTTGTTCCAGTTTTCACATCTAAAAGGAGATTCAATTCTGTACTATGTGCCATTGGACATCAACACAATGTCCGGCTGCACACATTATCATCTATTACAGTACACAATCGGGTGAGGAAAAATTAGAGAAGATATTAGTCTGTAGGAGGCTTCATTCCACTGTGTCTTGGTGACCATTGCATTGAACTGAATTCCCCTCTAAATGCATTGTTTAAGCTTAAAATGACCTCTGCATCTCTAATAAGAATAAAAGCAAAGCCAGTGGGTAGGAGGTTTTTGACAGATTATTTGAAAAGAAATAAGGAGCTACAGTATAGTGTTGGATAATCATTCAGATGTGAAACATAGTGAAGTAAAACAATGTAATGTATTTGTATGAACAAAACAACGTTAAAAGCATATTTGTAATATAATGTTCCTATTGTCTGATGTTACTTTGTGACAATCTGTCTCTCCTGTCAATCTGCTACAGATAATTGCGACGATCCGCTGGTACCCATACTCCCAGTGTCGGCATTTGACAGCTCCTCAGAACTTTACACAGGTTCCAGCCACAGCAATGCAAAGCTTAACAGTCAACACGGTAAGAAACCTGTCTGAGGTGTCTCTCTCCATTCTAGTGAGTGGTGGTTTGATGAATAACTCATCAGCCAATAATTGTCTAATCATAACTAAATCTTATGGAACATTTGTACAAGCATACATCATTTGTCTTTAACATTCATAGAGGAAGATAAACAGTTTGTAAAAATTATTTTTATATTGCTTCCAAAGAGCAAAACTAAACATTTGATAATGACAAAATGAATCTGTAAAGAAAAAGTATGATTATATACCTGTAGTCAATTTGTCTTCCAGTGCAAATTAAGCTGAGTCTAAAGTGTATTATTAAGTTGGGCAAGGGGGTAAATGCAGTAATAGGCAACCTACAGTAATAAACTCGAAGTGCAGCAATCTACATTTAAAAAAAGTCACCTATCAGTAAAAATATAAGTCATTTTAAATAAGTGTTACAAAAATGTTGACATTAAAGCAGAAAACAGCTGGGAGCCGCAGGTGAGGATTTGGAGGGCTTCCTGTTATATCATTGCTGTATACAGACCTTTACCTTTTTTTTTTACTCCACCTAATTACTCTTTCCTACGTTATTGTCCAATAAATTTGTTATCTATTGTGACAGAAACACTGAGGAAGTTGTCAAGGAGAGATATAGCTAATTAGCAACCCTGATTGCCAGACCACCAGTGAGAGACTTATAAAACATAAGTCAGTTTCGCTAGTCTGTCTGTCACTGCCTGAGGGGAAAGTTGAGGCCTGCAGAGAGAGAGAGAGAGACCATTTCTTGTGATTGTAAGTGGTTTACTAAAATTGCTGTTTTGTTGTAAGTTGGACACTAGGATGAAAATGTATTAAAGCTTAAAGAAATATAAAGTGGAGAGGGGTAACGTAACAACCAATCAACTTCTAATACATCTTTCTCCTTTGATAAAACTACCCCTAGGTATTTCCACATGGAGAGAAGGAACTTTATGTTAGTTAGTTAGTTAGTTAGTTAGTTAGTTAGTTAGTTAGTTAGTTAGTTAGTTAGTTAGCTTTATACTGCTGCATAAAACTAGCTGCAGTTACTAGTGGTAATGTACTGGACTGGTGTGCTATTGATTGGTTGCTGCATGAGAAGTGCTGCTGTTTACTCCAAAACATCATGCATACATACATACATATATATATATATATATATATATATATATATATACACACGTAGAACACACACAGACACTAAAATCAGTCCCAGTTACCATTATTCAAATGGTACAATGTTATACAGATATGTAGTATTGATTAACTGAATTCCCAAGCAAATGGATCCTATAAGAATTACATAGAACAAACTTATTAAATGAAGTTTAATATGAGAAAAATATTTGATACCTTTAAAAAGAGCATTCATTGAGACTGTATAAAAATGAATACAAATATTTTAATAGTAAAATGTACAATTATAAATACAATCCCAAAAACACAATATGATCAGATCCACCTGAGAAAATGAAGCTATATACCTGATATTGTATATATTTCATATACAGCATTCCAGGTTAGGATAACAATTCTAAATATTCCAGATGTACTAAGCAGATCTACTCAATATTGGCTATCTTTCAAATGAAAGAGATTGTCACAAATTCACGCGTGGATAGTGGATGCTGGCCCATACTTCAGGATTGACTGAGGCCCAGTACAGAGGTGCAGAGTTTAACATGCAATGTCTTAGGCAAATAGTACTGTTTGCAGGGAGTCCAGGAATATGGAACATTCCTCCAATTTTAGATTGCCTCCAAAATAAATAAAGACGTCTATACATTTCTCATGCCAATTAACCCCTATCAGTCTTCCAAATGGGCCCTTGTCTTGTAGTCACTGGTCGGTTTCTGTGTGCAGGGCCGGCAACAGAAATCTCGGGACCCGGTACACTGATGTCTCTGGGGGCCCCACCATCTCACCACCACCGCTGATCCTGCACATTCCTCCCCTGAATGTGTGATATGTGAAGCATGATATTGTTAACTCCCCCAGCCCCATTACCTTCCTCTGCCCCTTCATCTTCCTCCATCACCACCCCACATTACCTTCATCTGCCCCCAGCCAGTGTCACCTTCTGCCCCAGCCCCATCACCTTCCTCTTTCCCCAGCCCTTATCACATTCTTCTGTACCCAGCCCCTATCATCTTCTTGTGTCCCCAGCCCCCATCAGCTTCCTCTGTCCCAGCCCCCATCAGCTTCCTCTGCCCCAGCCCCCATCACCTTCCTCTGCCCCAACCCCCATCACCTTCCTCTGCCTCAGCCCCCATCAGCTTCCTCTGCCCCAGCCCCTATCAGCTTCCTCTGCCCCAGCCCCCATCACCTTCCTCTGCCCCAGCCCCCATCACCTTCCTCTGCCTCAGCCCCCATCAGCTTCCTCTGCCCCAGCCCCCATCACCTTCCTCGGCCTCAGCCCCACCAGATTCCTTTTCCCCAGCCCCCATCAGCTTCCTCTGCCTCAGCCCCATCAGCTTCCTCTGCCCCAACCCCCATCAGCTTCCTCTACCTCAGCCCCATCAGTTTCCTCTGCTCCAGCCCTCATCAGCTTCCTCTGCCTCAGCCCCCATCAGCTTCCTCTGCCCCAGCCCCAATTATCATCCTCTGACTAAGCCCCCAGCAGCTTCCTCTGCCCCAGCCCCCATCAGCTTCCTCTGCCTCAGCCCCCATCAGCTTCCTCTGCCCCAGCCCCTATCAGCTTCCTCCGTCCTCAGCACACAGCCCCTATTCCTCTATAATCACCTATCCCCAGTAGTACTAGCAACCATCCCCTCTACAGCGCAGCTTAAGAAGAGTATAAAATGTGCACCTTACCTGATGGGTAGTATCTAAATCCCCTTCACAGAGAGGACTCTGACGCCATCAGCTAGTATCCAGCATCATTCCCTACCATCCAAGTGGGCATAGAAAGGGAATATAACCATGTGGTGAGCGTAGCGAGCCACCGAGCCCGAAGCATGGTGAGCGCAGCGAGCCCGCGAGGGGACAACTTTCTTCTTTAAGTGGGGACAACTTACTTGTTTAGCTGGCCTTCATGGGCATGAACTCTACTTCTGCCCTCACTCACGTCACTTCCAGGTCCCTGGAAGTGACTTATAGATCAGGCCCGGGCCACAGCTGAGCCAACTGGAAGAGCCCAGTGCTGCCTGGGCCAGGCTACAAGGGAAACAGGGCTGAGGCTGTGCGGTGACTATGGGTCCTGGCAGCTGCGGCCCAGCAGGAACAAGGCGGCCTTGTGTTGTGCCTGTCCAGCCTTGTGTTGTAGAATTATCTGGAAATCCTAAATACCTCCTTCTCACTCACATTCTTGTGAGGATTATATACCAAAAACCTGGATCTCGTTATAAGCATTTATATATAAGTGGAAAAGAGCATAGTGCATCACTAAGTATCTACTGTATATATATTTTTTGTGCCCATGGTATAAAAACAGTGCATAAATATATATACTGTTACATACATATATAAAGAAAACAGTTTATCAGGATAATTGTTATAATGTGGCCAATTGCTCACTGCCTGCTGAGCACTGTCTTACCAATATACTGTACCACATGGCTGCCATCTACTGTGCATAGAAACATCAGGTGAATTCAGAATGCAGCCGCTGTCATGAGAAGAAAAGAAAACCATTCCTTCTAGTTTAGAGGACTTGCACTGTGAAATTGGTCAACAGTGAAATATAGAGATATTTACAGAGGCAAATCCTTAAACCTGGGGTTGTCCATGGTAAGTATTTGGCAGCTGTGACATGCAGTACATAAAAATCATGCTGAATATGGTGCTAGTTATTCACAGTATAATTTATATTCTTGCAGCTGCGTCTAGGCTGAGGCACTTCTTATTAGGATTACTAACAGACATTCCTGGCTGCCGTCAATCTGATGTTATTTCATTCAGGGACCTTATTGTTCATGATATTTCCCATTATATTATGTCAGATACATTGTAACCAGTCACAGTGTATAGTGTATTGTAGTACTCGAGCGTTAGATAATACTGTACTGGTAGAATAGCTTATCTGCAGCATGCATACATAACACTCCATTGTGATTCATTCCTATCACGTCTTTCAAGTCTGTTATTCAGGCTCTTCAGAAAAATGTATTACAGTGACCTAGACTGCAGTTATATTAACAACTGATTACTGTAACAACCCTCTGGGATTTGAAATCCAGAACCTCTTCTTACTCCCTCTTTTTAATAAGTAAACCTTCTGGTTTGTAGTCTCTGTTGTGTCACACTGCCCCTTAGATGGGTTCTAGAGCTCAAATAAACACATTTTAGATTACACACTTCTTATCTACATGGACATTTCCTCAAATAATTTAGATGAAACATTACTATTTGAAAGAACTCAAGCTAGGCTGTAGTTTTTAAATCCCACTGGGCAGCAATTTGCAGTATTTGGGCAGTCAGCCAGTCTCCCTAACAGTGGGCCTGATTCAGCAGCGTTTGTAGATGCAACTGCGTATGCAGATCGGCTGATTGTTCACTAGTGCACATGCATAAAGCCGAACTGCACATGCGCACAGAGGAAGACATCGCAGAGTGAGTGACAGTGAGCATTTGGGGGTGGTGATGGGGGAGTGGTCATAAAAACGCAGGTGTGTCTGTCCGTTTGAACACCGTTTCATGGGCATGAATAAATTAGCCACTGCGATTGCCAACATCCCTTGAGTCCTCATTCTGTGCAACAAGACTTGCAGTTTCTGCAGCTGGTCAGACCCGGTGTAAATTGTGCATGAGGAACCAATGTGCATCGACGATTTCAATGTATGTGCGACGTAGTGCGGATGTGAGAAAGCAGCAGTTCCCGTTTCTATGCCCGCTGCGATGTGGCAGGCATTAGCAAACATTTGTGTTCCGTAAAGGATTCACAGCTGCATATGCAATATCGATCCTTGCTGAATCAGGCCCAGTGTACCCAGAAGTCTGCTTAGTTAAGTCTTCAATACTGGATGTCCATTGTCGGCAGAAAATTTATAATCCCCTGTCACCATGGATCCAGCATTAGGCAGATTATTTTAGACATTGAGGTTGAAAAATTCCCAGGGGTTATATAATGTCCCAAAGCAACTATCGGTAACATTGATGTGCATTGTAACTGCTGGGTATGTTCCTAAAAATATAACCAGTATGAAAACATTGTGGCATTTTCCCTAGGTCAGTGCTATGCACAGCCTGCTAGAACTTTACTTTTTCAATAGTACTTCAATAGCAAGTCTGTTATCCTAACTGACTATCCAGTAGAGTTTCCATTGCTTATTTTCTCTCCTCTACAAATTCTTTATATCCTCTGAGAGCTCTGGTCAATTTGCTGAGGTAATGATAATCCTATAAAATATAATTTTTGATGGTGTAGTGCGCTACTGTACTGTGAGAGTGGGAGATAGATGTCTTCCACTTAGCTCTATCAGAGAACTGAAATACTACCAAACTGTTCCAGCACCTTGCACCTTTACCTGATTGCAGCCTGCACTTACTGGATGGTGAGGTGTATCAAACTCAACTCCACTCTATGTTAACCAGAGATTTCTTGGTGGCCCAATAGTCATAAGTATTTTTAAAAAATACTTTTTTTTTCCAGCTAATTTAAGACTGCCTTTACATCGGTTCACTTCCTTATGGCTGTCCCATTCACTGGTACGAGTCACCCTATTACATTTGCCGCACAGATCAGTGCTGTGCTAATTCC
Organism: Taudactylus pleione; assembly: GCA_031769625.1. NCBI lineage: Eukaryota > Metazoa > Chordata > Amphibia > Anura > Myobatrachidae > Taudactylus > Taudactylus pleione. The sequence continues at coordinate 5,254,205 of JAUIMM010000137.1, read as the reverse complement.
TCTTTCCCTCCTCCTCATTTCCCTCAACTTCCCACGTACTGCCTGCAACTACCATTGTGCTTTGTCAATGTAGTGGTAGGGACTTTCCCTCCAGAGTATCTGCTGTTAGCCATCTGGCTTGCCCCATCACATAGCAGGGAGGGAAAAGACCAGTGCAGAGGTTATCTTCAGCAACTTCTGATAATAGATTGCTGATGCTGTTGCAGCCCAGATATACATTACACCAGTGAGGACACATGCAGCAGGGAGTGGAATGGAGTTTTGCTTGATATTGCCCTTTGGAGGACACTGTCTGACCAGACTACTAACACTTACTTAGTATACATGTAAGAAAAATCTGTGCTATATAAATAATAATTACCTACAGTGGACAGGGGTTCTTTTTGCTGTGTGTGTGCAAATAGACCCACCAAGGAGCCCACTTTACCTTTAGGCACTTCACAGGTTGGTAACTCCCTTTACATAGAGACAAGTTCCCCTTCAAAACTTGGATGCGAAATGGACCCCAGTCTCCGATAACAAATACAGCCATGGCTGGAAAGTATAATTTTATTATTACAGGAACGGAGCATGGACATCCCCATGATTCAATACTTTTGGCAAAATAAGAGATTAGTTCAGGCAATACACGTTTATAATAAGTACAACAGTAGAATTTAACACAAATAAATCATCATTACTATAACACTAAATTACATGTACCACATTATATCTAACAGGTAATAACCAAATCATGAGCTATAGTCAGGAACTACCTTATTACATGTGCAAAGTAGCTGATTACTGTATTGTGGAGGGGCTGAAGGGCTAAGAGGGAGTTGCCATATTGTAGCCTGCCTCCTGTTGATATGACTCCACCTACAGGAAATTTGGCCACACCTTCCATATGACAGGGCCACTTTTATTTACCAATCTGCCCCTGCTGCCATCTCATACAGGTGTGTCCTTACACATCTTTGCTGCAGTCGCACTAAAAGCCCCTCTCGGCATGCCAGGTCCTGTGAGACTCTGCTAGTGCCAGGCGTCTTTTTTGCATCTTGTTCTTGCAAAAATGGGTCTAAGGGGCATATTCAATTAGCCGTGAAAAGTCCCGTACTTTTCGCATGCCGGACTTTTTGCCGACATCACTGGTTTTGCATGCAAAAAATCATGCGCATCCCCACTTATCCCCGTATTCAATTACAAAGGTCGTGAGAACGCGTCCCGGTGAAACTCAAACAGGCGAACAGTGCTGTCAGATTAGGAGAAAACAGCCTGACACCACACAAAAGACGCACTAACATTGGGGATCATGGTAGATGCCCCCGAATAGCCCTGTTGAAGCTATTTGGGATGCATTTAGAAGGTTTTTTTTGTGTAATAACTAGTCCCAACAAATTTGGAGTACATGAAAATGGGTGCAAGCATGGTTAAAAATTGCAAAAGTGAGGTCTTAAAAAGAGTAAAAAACGCACCTTCAGCAAGCACCTGCAATCAAAAAAACACTCTCAGAACCCCCCCCAAGTCTATTTCGCTAGTTTTTAGGTCTTTACCCCAACTTCCTACTTTTTCACCCCATTTTTCAAAGTAATTTTTTGGGGTGTTCTTTTAATTTGTTTAGGATTTTTTTGATGCAGTTTATCTTTTGGGACCTGTCCTAAGGGTGCAGGGTGGTTTCCCTACCTGTGCACCCCAAAACCACAATTCTGCATTTTTTTTCGACAGCCAGGGCCGGATTAAGGGGAGGGCGACAGGGGCGGTCGTCACGAGGCCCCCACACACAGAGGGGCCCCCACAACTAGAGTCTGCAGGGGGGGTTTGTGAGTACTTAGTCCAAATCCAAACGCCCCCCGGATCAATTCCCCCTTCGGTTGCCAAAATGGGGGCGGACCCACCACAAGCCTGCCCCCATATGACCGGCGAATTGCGGCATTACGGCACAAAGGGGCGTGGCCTAATGTACTGATTAGCAGCTTCATGGAATGTAAGTGTGTACAGTATATGTACTGTTTTATTATTTATATATGTGCATGTACTGTATATGTTAGTGTATGTATACTGTGTATGTGTGTGTATATGTGTATGTATGTGTTTCTGCTATTGTATATACAGTATGTGTTAGTGTGTATGTATCTGTTAATGTGTATATAGGTGCTAGTGGGTGTACTGTATATGTGTTAGTGTGTATACTGTATATGTGTGTTAGTGTGTATGTTGTATAAAATATATGTTTGCTACATATATATTATATGTGTGTGTGCATGTTTAACATGTGACGGGGGAGGGTGGGTAGGTTCATTGTGGCTTGGCGGGGGCCCCCACAACTTAGTTGCCCCAGGACCCCCACAAGCCTTAATCCGGCCCTGTCGACAGCTATTCATAGGCAAAACTTTTCCGACGGGTACATTGCATTGCGTTTTCGCACCGGCAAAAAGTTGCAACAGTTGAATACAGGGATAAGTTTCCGCTAACAAAAGGACGTCACCGGCTAAACTTTTTTTTTAAAAATCAGCTTTTCGACACTAATTGAATACAGCCCCTAGTCGCAATTCAATGTGGCTGAACAACAATTGTATATCTGTGTGCCACCAAGTCTCTGAACCTGAATACAAGTGCTACAATGTAACGGCCGCAGCTTTTTTAAATCCAAGTGCTTCATATACAGACTCAGGTGCACACCCAATGCTAGTAGAGTTGCACAGGGCCTAGCGGCTCATTTGCGCCAGGCAAGTCGCACTGAGTGGCATATTGAGGCTAGATGTATAACTACACATCTGTAGCAATCGCAGTGAAGACAAAGCATGCACAGGAAAACGGGAAATGTGCGAAGATACACAGCACATGTGCGGGTGCATGGGGCTCACTCGCAGACTGCACACCGGCCCCCTCCTTTCATAAGATGGCCCTGCCTTCAGAGACTGCATTTATATATTTTATAACTATTATACAATTTTTGTTTTTGTACATTTACATAAACATTTGTCTGACAATGTAGAACATTCAGAGCCTTAGGATAACGAACAGATGGGTAAACACAATTAAATGAATCAGCAACTTACGTTAAAATAGAAAATAGGTTCCATTTTCTAAATATCCAGCATTGTCAGGTCAGCATCGCTGCATTCTGTATAACACACAGCAAATAAAATAATAAAGTTCTCAAAGAAATATGTCTCTATCCAAAGAGTCCTTGATGTGCACAATAAAGACACTCAAACAGATGCCATGTACTTATTCCTCACTTTACAATCAGTAAGACTCACAGGTACAAATGCATATTGACATTTTCAAAAGTCCACTTATACCACATTTATTCTTTGCAAGCTACAATGGCACATCAATGCTCATTTACTAAAGTTGCATTTAAGTGAAAAAGTTGCACTGAAACAAAGCACCAGTCAGACACTTATTTTCGTTGTGTAATTTGCACTACCGTAGATTGGTAGCAATGTAATGTTAACCAAGGAACCTTAACATATGTTAAAGATTGTGTAAATCCAATATATAAACCTGTGTTCTAATGAGCTAAATAATATATTTGAAATAACCGTTGTTCATGCTGAAGTCATACAGTGCCTATACTTGTGTTACATTTATTATTCTGTATGAGCTGGGACAAATAACTGAGTCACACAAGCCCTTGTACAGGTGTCTTGCGCCACCTGCCGTATTGAGGCTAAGTGTATGAGGACAAATATGTGTATTTTGTTTAATTGTTTATTATCCCTTTTCCACCCTTACCCAAATACCTAATTTACTGCCTGGAAACATTCTGCTTTGGACTGAGCATGTGATGTCACCTTCAGCTCACTATTGGTTAGCCTGTGCCCCACCTGTCCGATATTACATGTACTATTCCAAGTGTCCTTTAAAAACTCCTCTGTAGATGTGTAACCTGCAATAAGCAGTTCTAGAAAACTGTATGTAAATAAATGAGAACATGTTAATTACTAGTGAAAAGACCACTTAAAGGAAATTCAATATGTTTGATTTGATACAGTAATTGTTTTTTTTCTCTTGCAGAAAATTACAGTGCAAAACAATGCAATCATTATATTCTTCCACGATGATATGATATTCTGTATTTATCTGTTTTCTGTTTATTGTTGTAGGAGCTGGAGGCTGGACCCCACTGGAGTCTAACACAAACCAATGGTTACAGATTGACCTAAAAGAAAGATTTGATATAACAGGGGCAGCTACACAAGGCAGATTTGGAAGCTCAGACTGGGTAACACGTTTTAGCGTTATGTTCAGTGATACAGGACGTAACTGGAGACCGTATCACCATGACAACACCATCTGGGTAGGACTTCATGCTTTGATTGCATTCTACTTTAGACAGATGGTCAATTTAAAGTATTGTTTTATTTATAAGGATTTTTGTGGTCATAATATTACTGTATTGATTATCTAAGTTGTTTAGGTAGATTTTCACTTCATGGGTTTGTATACACATTTATTTTCCTTCATTTACGAAAAGCATGAGGTTAATTTTTGTAGGATATTTTTCCTCTTTGAGTTTCGTATAATTTATGTTAGACTGTTGGTTTTACATCTATACACAATAAGTAGTAGAAGACCTTTGATTAATCTAACCATTATGTGCACTGAGTTTGTGCATGAATTTGTATAAGGTTTCTTAAGGGGGCGTTTATCAAACCTTCCAGAGTACAAGTGGATGTGAAGCCCATAGCAATCAGATTCTACCTATAATTTAATTGATCAGACCTGACTAACCTGTGGCTTTCCAGTAGTTGTGAAACTACAAGTCCCAGCAGGCCCTGCCACAGTTTTGCTCTTAGGGAATGCTAAAATTGTGGAATGGCATGCTGGGACTTGTAGTTTCACAACAGCTGGAGAGCTACAGGTTGTCCAGGCCTGTTAAAGAATGAACAAGATAATCTTATTAACTCCACTTGTCCTCTTTAGAGGGTTTGATAAATCTCCCTTTTATTAAACTCAAAATAGGTTTCATCTCTAATGACTTGGTCATGGGTAAACTCAGGGCCTGATTCACAGCCGGACGCTCTGACAGAGCGCTCGCTCTGAATCAGGGCCGACCTTCTGTTTTTTTAGAGCGGCCTCCTGGCCACTCGCATAGCTGTGGGTGACCACCCACAGCTATGGCGAGCGGCCATGATGATGGTCGCGGTGGTCAAGACCATTGCGACCATTGGGCTTGCAACGAGACCCTTGTGGTAGGGTCTCGTTGCCGCAAGCCCCAGAGTGCTTTCGGCTCTAACATAGCCGAAAGCACTCCCACTGACATCACTTGTGATGTCAGTGGGGCCAGCCACAGATGGTAGGCGTTCCCATGGGAACGCCTCCGTCTTGGCAGCCACGCCCCCGGCCCACCCACCAAAGGTGGTGTGCTGTCACTCAACATTGACAGCACGCCCCCTTTGGTACGAGACCCGGAGCGACGGTTTGCATGCGCACTGGGCCACCATCGACCCACTTGTGAGCGCTCAGCACTCGCGAGCGGGTCTGAATCAGGCCCTGAGTTATGTGTTATTGCTTTTTGGAAATGCCAGTGACAACAATGAAACTTTATGCACACATGTTATTATCAGGGCTTTTTAGTTTACTTACAGGGAACTGCAAAATTAATAAACTTATTGTACAACTGGAAACAAAGTTTTGTAACTCTGTAGGTGACTATTGCTAGTATTTCCTTTCACACTTGTAGTCATAGTATCTAATACATTACATTATTGCAAGAGTAATGCTGTGGTCACTGCTAAAAGCTACTCTTTACATTCTTTTATTCATCAGAAACAAACTAAATGGAACATTTCTACTGGCTGAATTGTCTATGGGATTATTAGATTCAATGCAGTTTATAATGCTGTACATTAATAGAATGTGAAGGGAGTAGGGCATTAATTATGCAGCATTAAGAGTTTTAAAGACATTGTTTAGTACTGCACCTCCCGCAGCATAATGCTAAATTATTTGTAAGAGCTTTTGCCACACACTTAGAGATTTGTGCCTAAACTGCACTTACTTTCATCCTTATGGAATATATGGGATTTTCCGTTCGGTCAATGTGCGCACAGTTTATTCTAATATTTTAGCTTATAACCTGTAAAATTTCCAGTATTTTTGCTACTAAGACCGCTTTTATACCTAAATTCCAGGTCTGACCCAGAGGTTGGAACAGAGGGCCTGATTCAGAGGCGCTCGCTATTTGCGAGCGCTCGCTATTTGCGAGCGCTCGCTCTGAATCAGGGCTTTTTTATTTTATGTTTCGGCCTCCAGCCGCTTGCATAGCTGTGGGTGACCACCCACAGCTTGTGCAAGCGGCCTGGCGATGGTCACGATAATCGCGACCATCGGGCTTGTGGCGAGACCCTGCGGTAGGGTCTCGGCTCCTGCAAGCCCGAGTGGACTTCCTGCTCTAATAGAGTAGGAAGTCCACTACTGACATCACGAGTGATGTCAGTAGGGCCACCCACAAACGGCAGGCGCTCCTAAGGGAACGCCTGCGTTTGTGCAGCCGCCCCCCCTCCCCGCCTACAAAACGGGGCGAGCTGTCAATCAACATCGAAAGCCGCCCCGTCTTGTAGTAAGCCCCGGAGCGACAGAGCTGCCGTCGCTCGCTGGGGCTTGCGCATGCGTACACTGGAGGCATCGTATGCGCAGGGGCCAAACATCGACCCGATTGCGAGCGCTATGCGCTCGCCAGTGGGTCTGAATCAGGCCCAGAGTTCCAAACCAGATCAGACCCGGAATTTAGCCAGTGCCGACCAAGTATATTCCCGAGTCGGCGCAGTTCACACCGGAGCCGGGTCTGCAGTGACCCGGCTCTTCCAGCGTGGAAGTGGATGCTTGGAGATGATGTCATCTCCAAGCGCCACTGAAGCCGGACAATCGGCCGGCATGCGGCATGCTCCAGGTCATCATCACCTGATTCGCGCCATTTACACTGCAGGGTTTCATGGGTCATTCCCGTGTTAACCTCTGCAAGTTACGTGGGTTTGATTGCCGGGTCACTTGACCCATGAATCCAACCCTGTCACCTTTTACACCAAGGAGCTACCCAGGTTAACCCTACAATAACCCGGGTTTTAGCTCTGGTGTAAAAGGGGTATTAATGAGCTTTGTCAGTCAGGAAGGCAATGATTATACATCAACATTGCAATTAGGCGATAATTGGTGCCAAGAAGCCACACAAGCAGAGTGTGGGGTTAATCTGTGCTGCACTTGAGCCTTATATTTAATCACCCTGAGGATACCACTCTGATGGAGCTATAGAACTAGTAGTAGCCCTAATTGGAATCACCTGTTGGCAGGGCTATGGTCCAATCACAGTCAAAGGCTACTGTAAGGTTAAGAAATGTGTATGAGTCAGGATGCATTACAGAAAAGTTATTATCTTATTTTTTTATTCTTTTAAACTGATATTGTTTTAAAAAATAGAGGATATTAAGTGACAATGACGTCATTGCTTGGAGGGGGCGGTCCGGCAGCACCGGTAAGTGCAGTGCTAACATGAAGCGTCATAAGGATGCTCCAGACCAGCTGCATACACTTTTGGTTGCCTATCTGGAGCATCTAAATGATGCTCCGGTGGTGCTGCAGCAGTGATTCTGGCTTCAGGGTGACAAGGGCCATGGGGCGGAGATGATGCCACCCACAGAGCACTGTGCTCTGTGCTGTGGCACTGGTTGCACACTTTTAATTACTACCCTGATATCTGTTTTGATCTATTGACATACAGCATGTCATCTGTCAGCATTGTTGTCTTTTATTTTCATGTAATTGTATTCCTAATGTTAACCCTAACGGTATTCCTAACTCTTACGGTAACCCTCACCCTAATTCTAACCCCAAGCCTATTGGAAATGTTGACATTATGACAATGTTCACATTTCTTATGTTGACATTCTGTCAATGTCAACATTGCAGGTGTCAACATTAATGATGTTGACATTCTGAATGGAGACATTGTGACTGCATACCATTTCATCCACTGTTTTCTATTATAGCTTCCAGTTTTGCAGCCAGAATTTGAGATCCTTTATTCTTATTAGACTGTCTGGTCAGGGACAAAGGGGAAAGGGTTTATGTTCTTAGTGACTGCTTAATATCTGCTTTAGACCAGTGCTTCTTAAATCCAGCTCTTGAGACACACTAACAGTGCATGTTTTCCTTATGTCTTTGCTGGTGGAAAGACATTACAGACTATCACATTTTGAAAGATCCACAGGTGGTTCTGATTATTTCACTGGTGATTCTCTGAGGAGACCAGGGAAGCATGCACTAGTGCTGACTGGATTTGTGAAGCACTGACTTAGAGAGGCAGGGGCGGACTGGGCCGGGGGGCATGGTGCCATTTGCCCCCCGGGCCAGCACAATTTAATCCCTGTCATATCCCAGGGAACACTGTATGGACTCAAAAAAAATAGAGGTAACCCCTTCACCAAATAAAAAAGGCATTCTCATACATAACCTCCATTTATGTGTCAGAGAGAGGAAGGGCATTACAAGCCACAACTGCGACACACATACAGTAGCTAGTGCAGACCCTTGGCTATTTTAGGGATACTCACTAAAGACTATTTATATATCCCATAGGGGAATAATACTCTGTATGGGCAATTTCCAAATAAAAGTCTGTATGGGCAGTTTCCAAATAAAAGTCTGTATGGGCAGTTTCCATGTAAACTGGAAGTTAAAGGTTACAAGGGCTCAGGTGAAATAAAAAATAAGCTTACTGAGGGAAGGAAAAGTACAAGTAGCCATAGTACAGTGTTACAGTGTACTTCAGGACAAATTAGTGCCCAGCCAGAGCATCATTACCGAATGATGGATCTAAGTGATGGATTCTAGTCCAGTTATGACTATGGGCCTGATTTAGAGATGTACAGAGAAGCACAGTCGCTGCGTCTTTGAATGCAGCGACTGTGCTATAATATGCAAAAGCTTCAGGAGGTGTCCTATGTAATAAGACGCCCATTGCTGGCTTCTGTGATCCAGTGCTGTGTCCAGAGATGTAGCCGTCGGATCAACTGCATGACCATCGGACATCTGTGTAGCCCTCCAGTTACTCTGTGTCTTTTGAAAATTAAGCTGCCGAGGCCAGTGAAGCTGCTTCCAAGGACGCAGTTACTGGTTTCGACACATTCAGAAAATGTGACCGACATGCCACTGCTTTCTGGGACACTGTACTGCGCATGGGCAGATCTGTGTCTGCGACAATAGTCACATTGCCCCCTAATGCGCACCTAATGGGTTAAAGGAAGGGGTGGTGACACACCACCCCTTCCTTTCACCCATTAGGTGAGCATTAGGGGGCAATCTGACTATTGTCGCAGACACAGATCTGCCCATGCGCAGTACAGATTCTGTGTATGCACAGATCACTTGTTGACAGGATGGCATGTTCCTGTAAAATAAGATAAAATTCTTACCTTGCTTGTCCATTTATTGTTGTGAGCCAGAGCCGGATTAATAATGAGGCTGATGGAGCTACAGCTCCTGGCCCACGATCAGAATAGGCCCACACAGAAAAATCTGTGCTATGTGCGCTAGACAGGATTTTTTTCCCACTTCCACAGCCTGCCAGTGGCTGTCCGAGGCTCCGCCCCCCAGCCACGCACCACAACACTCCTTTTCCCCTCCCGTGGCACCGGTGGCTCAGAAGCCGAAGCAAAAACATGATGGAGGTGCATGGATGGCTTTAGTTGCCCTCCAAGCGCCACTAACTCACAGTCACTTGGCGGCGGTGCCTCCACCTCCGCGCCACGTGACGCACTGCATGTGACATCACATAGATGCCATCCGCCACCATCGCATCGAAAGCCTGAAGTAGCCCGGCTCCGTCTATGAGTATGTCCACCAGCCACAAGCACGAGCAGACAGCAGACACAGCAGCTGGCAGCAGCAGTCCTGAGGTAAGCTGCATGTCAGTCCTGCTGCCTGGCTACTGCTGTGTATACATTTATACGCATTTCAGTGCACTAAGTGGCCACTGCGATCGGGACTGCGATCGCAGAGGCTATGCAGATCCATAACAGAGTGATTGACAGGAAGTGCAATTTGTGGGTGGTGGCACGGGGGAGGGGGGGTCAGGGAAACGCAGGCATGCAACGCGTTCCCACGCCACAGTGTGAAGACTCATAGCGTGCATGGCTGTTACCAATTTCTGAGTAACGTCAGGGCTTGTGCAACTGTGCGTGAGGCTGTGATGGTACTCAGTTGTACCGATTGGTTTCACTATTCTGCCAAGTATTACGGATGTGTGTATGGTAAAGTGGGCGTCCTTATGTAGTGCTGCGTTTGCATTGTGATCGCAGTGGTTTGGCTCAGGGGCGTATCTATAATGGGTGCAGGGTATTCGGGGAACATGGGCCCCTGGGTCCAGGGGGGCCCCGTACCGCACACCCTGCACCCATAATATTACTTACCTCTCTGAAGTCCCACGTCGGTAAGGGGGTCCGGCACTGTAAAACGACTGGAAAATGGCCGCAGCGGCCATTTTACTGGTGACCTGTGCATACACAATAGACTCTGGGCACACTCTAGTGCCCAAAGTGTATAACTCCGGCGCTGGCCGCGCACAGCTCAGTGCGCTGCCGGCCGCCGGTAGGAGAAGAGGGGGCTCGTGTCGGAGACTGCACACGGGCCCCCTCTTCTCTAGAAACGCCCCTGGTTTGGCTTGCTATTGCAGTTGAAATACTGACACTGGGCCAACAATTGTGCAGCAGGATCCCATTCACACTCTTTATTTACAGCTCACTTGTAGTGTGGATGCTCCGTGTCGCTTGAATCTCGTGAGACCTTTGACGTCATCATGTGCGATGAAGTAGCACCATGGTAGTAGGTCCAGTGTGGGTATTAAGTATTATGTCTGTATGCATCCTGCTGAAAATTTGGATCTTGCAACTGTATCTATCTATCTATCTATCTATCTATCTCATATCTATCTATCTATCTATCTATCTATCTATTTATTTATTAACAGTTTCTTATATAGCGCAGCATATTCCATTGCGCTTTACAATTGGAAACATTGATAGAACAAAACAGGGTAATAACAGATAGACATAGAGGTAAGATCTATCTATCTATCTCATATCTATCTATCTGTCTATCTCATATCTATCTATCTCCTATCTATCTATCTATCTATCTATCTATCTATCTATCTATCTCATATCTATCTATCTGTCTGTCTCATATCTATCTATCTATCTATCTATCTATCTATCTATCTATCTATCTATCTCATATCTATCTTTCTCATATCTATCTATCTATCTATCTATCTCATATCTACTTATCTATCTCATATCTATCTAGCTATCTATCTATCTATCTATCTCATATCTATCTTTCTCATATCTATCTATCTATCTATCTATCTATCTATCTATCTACAGTATCTATCTATCTAGGGGACTGCAGTCCCCAGTGGGGACTACGGTCTGACCCCTATGTACCAAATTCCAAAAAGTGTACCTTTTCACAGTTTGGTCCCGTACTTATGGAGCCATTTTTTGCAGTCACAGTTAACATATTTAATTTAATATATATTAATATTTAATAATGTGTATATTAAGTAATATTCAGATCACATATTTTAGCTTTATTTAATATTTATTTAGTTTATTTATTATTTCATGCTCTGCACCTTTTACTTTGTTCAACAGTAAATATTGAAAAACTAGCAATTTTCAGGTATGTTTCTGTTAAAGCACTTTAAACCATAGTTTGCATTTTTTTTTTTAAGTACAGGTGGTGTATGCTTTATATAATCAAAGAGGGGAGGGAGATTGAGATGGTTGCATGTAGGCGGGTAGCTATGCTTCATGGTGCTAGCCACACCCCATGGCACAGACCACACCCCCACATAACTGGTCACACTCCCATATCAGTAATCACACCTCCTGCAGCAGCATACAATAGGCCCTTCATAAATTTCAGCTCCAGGCCCAAGAGGGCCTTAATCTGGCACTGTTCTGAGCTAAATGTTTTTGTAAATTGTACTGCATGTATCAAATTAATTGTACTTATCCTGTGTGGAGGCACTTAGAATTAACATACCCTACTACATCCTCAACACTTTATTATAAATCAGAGATTGCCTTGGGGAGTAAGGTAGGCTGCATACATAAAAAGTAGCTATAGTCACAGAAAAAGTTTTTCCTAGTGCTTCTGGAAAAAGCACTGAGGAGAACGCTAACAAGACAGGACTTAATTCCTGATATTTGATCAATAGAGTTCTCCATCGATTATATCTATAGGAGTAACATTGTAATTAATAGGGCAATGCAAAAAGTAGCATTTTCATTTGAGGAACACTCATTTTCTTAAAAAGGAAAAAAGGGGTGGGGGGGGCCTTTTAACTGTTAAGTTAACCTGTGTTCTATACCTAATACCATTTCTAAAGGTTGAGTCACTACTCATGGGCTGGTGCTGGTGTGCTTGCTTGCCCCCCAGGCAAGTCCCAAGTCTTATACAGTATAAGAGTTGATGGGGTCTGCATTTGTTACTGGACAGCAGAAAGTGTCTGTACTGTATACTGGTCATCAAAAGGGACACTGTCATGTATTTTGGAGGGAGATTGTCTGTAATACAGTACATACCGGTCATCAAAGAATAATTTCTGTTACTGGAAATTAGAGTGTGTCTGTATTACATCAGATGTCTCCCTGGTTCATATTTTGCTAGGAACGCCTTCACTACAGTACACCCAACTCTGGCTGTGCCAGTAACTTGCTTCATATGATCATGCAATCTGACAATAAATAAAAGCTGGTTTATGATTTCAAAATATTGTTTTCTGCAGGTGACTTCCCTTTATGGACCTTTCAGTACATCCCAGATACATTTAGGGGGAGATTCTACAGTGTAGTTTATAAATGATAGCTAGAATTTAATTGGTTGCTATGGGCAACACCACACCTGGTCCTCTTTAAAAGGTTTTTAGAAATCTACCCCTTAGTGATTGTCATTTGTACACTCATAATGCTTTTTTTATTTAATGCTTTTTCTATTTCTTGATTGTGTTTCCTAATTAAAGCTGGATTGTGTTAGATTGCATCACCTTTATTTTTTGCTGTAAAATGATTGGGGGAACTGTTAGAATCAGGCTTACAATTGATACGAGAGTTAGGATTTTAAATATTCATGTATACAAATAATGTGAGCAATATTGGATTCAAAATTAATTAATCATAAGATGCAGATAAGTTTAAAATGTGTAAAAAAAATGGTAAGCTCTTGGGAATTATTTTGATACTTCATCAAATGTCACCTTTAGATAAGTTAAAAGTGATACATACAAGAGTATTATCAGCATTTCAGCTCTGGTATTGACTTCTAGATGTGTGCTTTTATCAGTCAATAAACAACAAGGCAAGAATTAAGCAATTAATAATAAGAACACCTGTTGCATATCGAATAAATATTTTACCTACTGCTATTTTACAGCTTTTATAATAGGGTGGCTATTCCGGTCTCTGAGTTGTTGCCAGCAAAACCTCCGACCTCCCCTCAGGGTTCATTGATGATGTCGACTTAAGTGACACAATTTGGAATGATTCGGAATGAATTATTTTATGCTTGGCTGGATGGTCCAGAACTAACATTTAAACCTTATAAGTCATCTCATATTTAGTTGAGTAGTGGAATATCTACAAAATTGTTGAAAAGCTCTTTCTGACTAATAAGTTCTATTTAAAATTATAAAAAAAATTCCACCATAAATAAGTTGTTGTTTTTTGAAAAATTTCTACCAACAATAAAGATTTTGCAAACATTTTCCATGAAAAAAGAACTGTAGTTTCAGTCCATTGTCTTGGTTACATAGCATAAATCCCTGTAGGTCTTAACCCAGCAATCTACTTAGAAGGTCATTGAGGACGTTCATTGCAGCCATTCTGATCCTTTAGTAATTAGACACATTGAGACCTGATCAGCATTATTATTTATAATTCAAATCACACTGGGTGTACTGAGCCATATTGGTGGGGAAAGCTTTGTATAAATCTTTTGATAGGTGCGTGATCTGTGTCTAGTTGAATACATTCATCATCCTGCAAAATAGCTAAAACATAATTACATGCACCCCTCCTTCAACTCATAATATTATCATCATCTCAAAAATATACACCTGACTGCGCACACCAGGCATTTAATTAACATAACTAATACATGTAAATGATTTAAAACGTCAATTCATATTCTCGATATTGTAATGAAAATAAAATGAATCAACAGATTTAAAAGTAAAAAGAATCAAACAAAAAACCTTCAGGCTTGAACAATCCCTAGATATAACTCATTCGCTTTCTACGACCCCTTTGTGCTGTCACAGGACATTGCCCACAGAGAAATTAAAATAACTTTTGAAACTAGTTTTATCTTCTTGATAAAGAAGGGCAGAGTGATCTAAATTTTATATTCTCCGAAAGCTGGGGAAGCAAATTGCCAACTAACCTGCTACAACCCGACAACATATTTAAAGAGTGGTAGGACTGGATTATCATTCTTCTGATGGTTCATTGAAATGGACAAAACATTATGGAAAATGACAATTAGTTGAACATAAAACCAGCCTCCACTCTTTATCCATTCAATGGGTTTGTTGCCCAATGTCAGAATCTTCCCTTCCGCAGTAGCTCTTGCTGGAACAGTAAATGTAAAACAGCACAAAACATTGTGAGTATAAAAATGTAGCACAAAGGTGGATATACTGTATATAAAAAACATAAAATGTATTCACATAACATAAATCAACTATAACCTCACAATAAAAGAAAAAAATAGATAAATATAAAACCTGACATTAAAAAAAAAGGAGGTACATGGTAAACAGAAGTACCGGCACTCAATTGAGTATTTGGTAAAATCTGGCATTCAATGAAAAAGGTATATTATATACACAAGTCCCAGTACTGGGAATAAATATGATAAACTTCACTGACATTTGTGCTACATTTCTATACACATAATGCTTTGTGCTGTTTTATCTTTACTGTTCTAGATATCTAACTCACAGGTGACCTCTAATTTTTTTTGGACAGCAGCATCAATATATGGTGTGTAGTTTTGTATATACATATCTATATATATATTCCCCAATTGTTATAACATAAACCGGATTATTCTGCAACATTCTCAGGTGAAGAAGAAAGCGCAGTCCTATCTGTTGGTTTTATTTGATGCCATCTTGCTGGTATGCAATGCCAGCTCAGACCTCTATGTTTTATCTGCTGCCTATTAAGACTGTAAATTAAGAACATCATAATCTGATTGATAGCAAAAATAACTTTTACATAACAATTATTTTTGAAATGCAGAAAATGTTTTACAATATAAGCTCTAAGGCATCTTCTTGTGTAAAGGAAATATTTATAGTCCATATCAAAAAGACACTAGCACTAAATACCTCTTCAACCTTAAATTACTGTGTTTGCACCTTTATCTCCAGTCATCTGCCAAAAGTTTCTTCTCTGATTAGTCCTGTGATTGAGCTATTTACAGTATGACACACATGTACTTGTTATTTTGTTATGAGGTTACGGGTTGATTTTTTATCAGTTGAAGGATACAGAAGGATACATAGGGTCTGCTTGTACTTTTTATTTCCACCATAGCCAAGGAACCTAAGGGGGTCATTCAGACCCGGTCGTTAGCGCCGATGCGCTCAGACAGGGTCGATGGCCCCCCACAGAGCATGCGCAGGACGGCGCCAGCGCCGTCGTGCGCATGCGTGAGACCCGCTACGACCGACAGTGCCGGTCGTAGCAGGTCTCGATCCAAAGGGGGCGAGCTGTCGATGTTGATTGACAGCTCGCCCTGTTTGGAAGGCGGGCCGGGGGGGTGGCAGCCCAAACGGGGGCATTCCCATGGGAACGCCTACCGTTTGGGTGCGGCCCCACTGGAGAGCTTCCGGCTCAGACAGAGCCGAAAGCTCTCCGGGGCTTATGACAAGGGAGACCCTACCCTAGGGTCTCGTCGTAAGCCCCGATGGTCGCGATGGTCTTGACCATCGCGACCATCACCTTAGGCGGTCGTAAGGCTGTGAGTGTTAACCCACAGCCTTACCACCGCAAAGGAGGACGTCTTGAAAATTCAAGAGGCCCTCCCCTCATTCAGACCGACCGCACGCTCTGTGCGACCGGCTCTGAATGAGGTCCTAAGAATCCAGAATAACTCAAGGACAAGGATATATATAATTTTATTAACTTTACCTTCATGTCTCCAATGTTCTTTCTTTACATCATAAAATTAAAGCAAAGTTTTGAGTTAACATCTGTACAATGTGCTCCCTAGGCGGATATCTGTGTAAAGTTGTATCAGGAGAAGAGAAAGATAAATCTGTATAATGTGCTGCGGACCGGGGTAATGTGAAATGTACTGCAGGGGGTGGGAACCTGTGCAATCTATTGTAGAGGGGAAAGGGATCTGTGCAATGTACTGAAGAGGAGAATCTGTAATTTTCTGCAGAAGGGGGTCTGTGCAATATATTGCAGAGTGGGGAATCTATACAACCTACTGCAGAGGAGGAATCTGTGCAATGTCTTGCAGAAGGGAGACTGTGCAATGTACAGAGGAGGGGGAATCTCTTCTATATGCTACAGAGTGAGTATCTGTTCAACATACAGTACAGCAGAGGCAAAGAGGGTCCTATGGAATACATAGAGAAGAAAACAGAACAGCTATGCAATGTATGGAGAAAGCTTTAGGGGCCTATTTATTAAAAAATGTGATTGTGTTTTGTTAATTATCATTCCGTATTACCACATATCGTGGCAATAAGGAATTCATTTTTACTCATAGAGCTTGTGCCAGGACAGCAGCTACGACAAGAAGCTGTTCCTGTGACGAGTGTAACAGTGAAGTGATAGCTGTCACTGTAACTTCATTGCAACTTCTGAATCTGTGCATGCACGGCAATAAGATCAAATATGCGTAGAGCCTTTTTTGTGCAAAAACGGCTGTATTAGTGGTTGGAGGTTGCTATAGAGGATTAATGCTTCGAAAGAGATAAAGCAACTAGGCATATTGACAAATAGAGACAGACAGCAGTCCCTATTAAGAATATTGGGGGCTTTGATCTGCCACTCAGTTAGACTAAAGCTGGGTACACACTATATGATTGTGTACCCAGCCGATGGGATGATACGATGGAATGATACCTGCAGGCACATGCGATCGGGCGTACACAATATGCAATCCACACTTTATATCATTCTTATCCACACTGGAACAATATATATATATTTTAAGATGGATCGCATAGTGTGTACCGAGTCTAAAGCAGTAGATTTATGCATACTTGCCTACTTTTGAAAAAGCATTTCAGGGAGATTGTGAAAGCAGCACCAGCGGTAAAGTGGGCGTGTACTGCTACATCTTAGAGGTGTGTCATAAAATTGATTTACATCCACATGTAAATGAGCCCCAAAGCAGTTAGTAAGATCTACTTGTTGATGAAAACACACTGATACTTCTCAGAAAATACATGTAACCATAGGGATCATTGTGCCTTATAACCAATGCAGGGAAATTATACTAATGATTCCATTTGAATATATATATCTCTGTTTTTACTTTTATATAACAGTGTTATAAATATAATGGGGGTAAGGTGAAATGAGGGAGACAGGGAGATTGCTGTTAATTCAGGGAGTCTCCCTGACAATGAGGGAGAGTTGGCAAGTATGGATTTATGTGATTTTTCCTTCATTAAGCCCTTGTGAAAAAGCCCTTGTTCCTAAATTGTAATGTCTCACTGAATCCCTGCACATCAGGAGAAAAATATTCACTTCCAGTTAACATTTTTTGGAATTTACAATTATGAAGGCAATGTACTGTACAGCACTATGACCCCTGCTGTCCAACTTTTTCTAATAATCCTCTGACAACCTTTGCAATCTGTCTCTGCAAATGTGTGCAAAAATGGGCAATTTGCAAAACTCCAAAAAGCTAAGCTAGCACACTCGATACTGTATGTAACAAAACAGGTGCACATGTCTAAATGTCAAGTCATGATAACAGCAAAAATCTTAACAATCTGGGGTATATTCAGTAAAGTGTGGGTTTTTAGAAGTGGAGATGTTGCCCATAGCAACCAATCAGATTCTAGCTATTATCTTCTAGAAGGTGCTAGATAAATGAAAAGTAGAATCTGATTGGTTGCTATGGGCAACATCTTCACTTCTAAAAACCTGCACCATAGTAAATAAATAAATCTCTCTGCATATTTTTGAAAAGCTTTCTGATGGTACTGCCTGTTCAAACAATGGTAGTATATAAATGCAGAGCTGGCTGCCATATAAATTCTGACCTTTGGTCCAAACAGAGTAATTCTCTGTACACCATACAAATCCCATCACTTTCCGAAAATGCCTCAGCAGTTTCATTCCTGTAATTGCTGTCAGTGCAGCAGGTACAGATTTCAGTGTCTGTTTTGGCAGAAATGAAACACTAGAAAAGCTAATACACAATTCAAGGTCACATTTCCCATGCCAAGTTGTCTTGTTAAAATGTCTGACCTCCTGACTTCATTTTCTAAGATCTAAATAATTGATAGGAAATTTCACTGTTAAATTGATGATCCACGCCCAACCTTTTGTTTTATTGAGGCCCAAATAGGTAATGGTCAATACGTGAAGAGATTCTAGAACTCACAACTGATTGCACTGACTTAATGCTTTTGCAAAGAATAATAAAAATTTTTTAGCCATACTTTAATCCATTTTTCACTACTTTTTGGCCAACCAGCATCATTATCTGGGTTCCTTTCCTTGCAACCTGCAAAAGTACACACTCAAGCATCGGATCGAGTGGTGAACCATCATCTGCTTAAGCTTATAGAGCTGAAGCTGTATTATTCTCCTGATCTTGAGTTATAGGTGAGCAGTTTGGTTCTACTCAGTTATGTTCAGATCAGAAAATGGCATCTTATTGGCTAGCCAGCTCGCACGTGTTTTGGATAGCAAATAAGATAAATCCGAACCTGTCCTAATTTGGCAAAAGGAACCGAGTAGAACCAAACCATCCATCTCTACTATGAATGGATAGAATGCTCTTAGGGTACGTTTTCAGGTTCATAGTGCTAGATTGTGAAATCAAGGCTGGACTCAAAGATTGTTACATCTGAACTTTGCACCTCTGCAAAATATTCTGTTCCAATTATAAATTAGGTTAACTTCATCAAACTGGATCACCTTTAGTGTACGTCTTTGCATTGGAACTACAGCATGCTGTATCTCTTGAATCAATTGCAGCTTTAAGTAACTAACAATAAGTACGAGTGACATTTGTCATGCAGGCTGTTACCATTTTAGCAGCTGTCAGCAGATACCCACCCTGGATTAAACATGCATTTTATCAGTCTTGGCATCTCCAGTGCAAATAAACTATTTCTAAATAGATTTAACAGTGTATTTATCTGCTTGGGATGCAGAGGAATAGAAAGCATTTTGCTAAACAAATGCATCATTAATTCGCTCTCAGCAAACAGTTTACAAAGATTAGCCAAGTTATTTCACAGTGATAAGCAGTTTGTAAACAGCATAACATGGTGCTGAGTACCCTCGCAGCGACTCCTGTGTAAACGGTCACGTAATGTGTCATCTTTTTCCTCTTAATCATTTCACAACTACACATTATGGAAAGTGTCTCATTGTTGCAATAAATTCTCTTGGGCCGTATCAGAAATTGAAGGGTTAAGATTCGTCTAGCACAAACATTTAGGAAATTTGCATTAATATGTAGCTGTAATTCCCAAATTAAAATCTGTTGGTGTCTTTCAAATAGAAATTGAACTGAAACTGAAAATGTACTGTAAATAAGAACAAAATATTTTTACATGTGAAAGTAAGAATTACTTATTTTAGAGCAGTGTATACAGGTGTGTCCATATACATTTAGCCTCCTTGCGCGTTAAACAGACCTTCTAGTCGCACATGCCGCGGTGTTAGTCAGTAGCGCTGAGTGTTTTTTTATGCAACTTTTTACCTTCAAAAGCATATCTGCTTGCAAATCGCTATTTTACAGTGTCACAGCCGCCGACACTGTAACTTAGAATTTTGCATGCAGATACACCCGCAGTCGCACACAGAACATAGGCATGTCGCATATCATTTTAATCAGCAGAAGCTGCTTGTGCATGCTATCCTCATTGCTGTGCAAATAAGACACATTTGAAGGTAAAAATGCATGCGAAAAGACGCTGACTGCTACTGAGTCACACGGCACTCGCACATTATGTGTAACGGAGCACATAGAAGACAGATGTATGTGGACACATCTGTATTAGTCCTACAAATGTACACAGGTTTGTGTGTTATTTGATTGTACTGTATATAAAGAGCCAGCTAAGAGATTTCAATAGTGACATGTTTAAAGGCACTCCAACATATAAAATCTCTTTATTTAAATTGTACCTACTGGAGTTATTCTGTTTCCCTTTATTCCTGATGGTTTTAACTCCCTACAGTGTTGCTTGTCCTTAGCATCCTTTATCACTAAGCTGTATCCTCATGAGAATCAAATTTAACCCGTAACATTTTTTTGGAGTTATCCGAATGAACATAAACGGAAATAAATATTGTTATGATTTATGGTCTATACACGGAGCATTGATGATTCTGTACCCTAATTGTCTTACCTCTAAACACAGGCCAATGTTCAATAATGTGCCACACAGCCCGATATCCATTGTGGAGCTCTCCATTTACTAGAGAGGGTGTGGCTGTTATTGCTTCTTTTGTCTCCTTTCACTTACACACGTCTATGTAAATTCGATATTTATGTAAACCTCCAGTGTTTGCACATCTGCACATGTGCAGCTGTCATTCTGTGACATCAATCGCAGAGCACCAAAGCAGCACCATGATTGATATGCTACTGACATTTGGGGGTGGCGACAAGGAGTATACCATAAAATGGGGGCATGTCAGACCATTTTCTGTGTGTGCTGAAGCCAGTGGCTGTGTCCTTGGATGCAGCTTCACTGGCTCTGGCAGCAGGGGAGTAGAAAGGGCGGTTCAAGTGGAGCATGAGCTCTGGGTGCCAAAATGGACAGAGGGCAACATACAGGTTTCTGGAATTCATGGGGCTCAGCACAGTATGACGGCCGCCTGTTAGTTTTATCTTGGTTTCTTTTGCTCTATATCCTAAATAAGTTATGGATCTGAGATCTGTTTCTACATTTCATGCTCCCTCAAACTGCCCAGATTACCTCCCCTCCGGCCCTCCCTCCTCTGTGATCATCTTCTGTCACCTCCCCTGTCAGATTGATTACATTCACTTCTCACCTCTTTAATTCCCTCCCCTATCTATCATGGGATCGGCTCTTTGCCTCTCCTCTCCTTTCTTATTGGCTTCTGTCACCACCCCTCTCCTCTCCTTTCTTATTGGCTTCTGTCACCACCCCTCTCCTCTCCTTTCTTATTGGCTTCTGTCACCACCCCTCTCCTCTCCTTTCTTATTGGCTTCCGTCACCACCCCTCTCCTCTCCTTTTCTTATTGGCAGGTATGAGTTTAAAAAAAAGTCACTGCTTTGCTATATAAAGTAATGAGGTGTTCCTAGGCATGACTACAAAGTGTTATTTGAAAGGTCTTTTAAAAAATACTTTATTTGGAGACTTGAAATAATGGTGGTAGACAGAGCATGGTTAGTAGTACTCACATTAATATACAGTAGGTGCAATGTATATTTGATAAGTAGGAGCATAGCTGAGAATGGAGCTTGCCATAGGTGTTCCCACTCCAGTGAATGCTGTTTATGGCCATAATTGCAGTAATAAGCTGTGCACCCTTTAGAATTGCACTCTAGCACATGTATTCTGCCAATTTAAGTTAAATGATCAGAATATATAATACAATCTGCTCTATTGACTAATAACAATGATTCAAATTAGATAAAAGTCTGATGCTAGGTGCTATACATAAATAAAGCAGTGTCAAAGGAGCTATCCCTTAATGTCAGATAGTGCATCACAGAAGCATTCTATTCCCCCAATGGGACCTCAATGCCCAGCGTGATACTGCCACTGTTTGCTGTTTTTCTCTTAATTTCAGTATTCCCCCACTGGCACAGTTAAGTAAAGGGAGGGGGCGCTACGACATGCACTTTCTCCGGGCGCCATGGTTCCACGCTACTACTCTGTCTGGCAGCGTGATTTTGCCAGTCATCCTGAGTAACCTGGGCATTACAAAAGTCACACCAAAAGCCACACCCCCTGATTTGTGCATTTTGAGGCATGACCACAAGTCACTCTACCATTCTTGCCACACAGGGGATAGTCAGCTCCTCCATTGATTGCACACCGGAGCATTAACATCAGTGATCTCATGCGCAGCAACGAGACTCTCCTCCTAACCCTGTAAAAGGGCTATAAACACATATACATGTTTTTTGGGATTTGTTCCCATATTCTCTGCTTATAAGCTTTTTGATTTTATATACTTTATATTTTAGATTGTTGTTTATTGCATGCACTGTGGATGACATAACACCATTACAAAGTATCTATACATAATAAATAGTGCTCGTTTGTCCCAAACACATAGAGGGCTTGCCCAGCACTCCCGCAGCTGCTGGGCAGACCCTGGCATTTCCTGTCATGGATGACAAGTGCATGCACATTTTACTTTGATCCAGACATGGCGAGAAGATCTGAGCCAAAACCGAACCACTCATCTTTAATTCTAACTTGACGGCATGCCATCAGTGTCTGCAAGATGAATGATAACATGTCGACATCATGACCATGTAAACATTCTTATGTCAAAATGATGACAGTTGAGATTATGACTGTTGACATATTATACCACACCCATGTAGTTGACATTTACAATGTTGATACCACACTTGTCTGTTCAATTACAATAGGTTTCATATATTAAATCATTGGACAGCATTAGAGAACTGCATATTTACTACTATAATCTCTAGCAAAGTATAAATAGTGAGTATTACATGTCATGAGGCTTCTGCTAGGTTTGGTGGTTGACCATAGTCAGTCCTTAGTATACAGTTGGCCCCATGCCCCACATCATCTTTTGAATTAATAGACTGGACTTTTCCTGTAACAGCACGAGGGTTGGGGAAGAGCAAAGTCTGCTAAACCCATCCAGTGGTCAAAGAGGCTCATCAAATGTTTCAACTCCAGGCCTTTAATTGTCATCAGATGTCATATTGGAAAGGCAGGAGGATTACATATTGAATAGTGCAAGACTGCATGGTTATATGGGTGCCAGAGTCAGTGGAGTCATATATAAAAACATGAATTATAACGAAGACACATTTTTACATTCTTCACCTTTTGACTCTGTATCGAGCTATCGAGCTACAATAATGTCGAGGATCCTGTTAAGTGGAAACAATGGATTTTTCCTTACAGAATTATGGTTTCAGCACTTTTATAGGCCGCGGGGACAGAGGACATATAAGGGTAAATAATTGGATTGCAAAAATACTGTACACCTCTGCAAATCCTTTGTTAATAAATACAAACTCAACTAATATATACATTTTCTGCATTTGTTGCTAAAGTATCTACCCCAACTTCCGCCATATATAAAAACTAAATAATTATTACAATATTTATAGTACATAGCAATGAAAACATTGTGTTGATATTCATAATTTTGGTAAATATGAGATTATATAATCATGATCATCTAGTTTTCCTGCAGCTTCCACTTTGTCTAGTACACTAGTACACTTGGGCCTGATTCTGGGTCACATGCAATGTCGGTGTTCACATAGTTAAGCGATTTTTAGCAATACAAAATTCTAAAAGTCCCAATGGTGTCAGTGTGCAACAGAGTCTATGCATAAACTATTGCTATATGGTATCAGAAATAGGGCGGGAAAGTGCTGGGTGCTCCTGGGTGGCAACTGGGAGGTGGCTAGAAATGAATGCAAAAAAATTCAGTCTCATGGGCGAGTTATGGGAGTCTTGTGGACCAGTGAAAGTGTTTGTGTTAACAGCCAGAGTCAGATGGAGAAACTGCATCTGTCATAGGGCTGGTGCAAGTGTCGATGTTGCGAGCGATGGAGCACTAATGGTGGCATGTAAAGAATCACCAGTAGTATTAAAGTGTGCAGAGACGCTGAAAGTTGGTGTCTCAGTCCTTGTACATTCAGACGCATGCTTGTACACCAGGGAAAGAGTAAAACAAGCATTTGCATTTATTTGCAGCTCTTAGAGTGCATGTAATGTGCCTTTGTGGCCCGTGCACCTCTATCATCTATATAAAATGAAAACCAGCTCAACTAGTGTTGCTTCAGTTTTATAAAGAATAAAAAAAATATTTGATTAACAGTATAGTTGTGGGAAATCCAGAAACAACTTATGCAGAAAGTTATAAAAACAAGACATGAAATAAATAAATAAGCTGCCATTTGGTAATATGTATATGTACACATAGAGAAGAAATATAACCCTAAAGTATCCCTTAAGTCACTATGGCATTTATACAGTCAGGTGCTTAAATATTGGGACATTGACAGAATTTTCATATTTTGGCCTCTATTCACCACCACAATGGCTTTGAAATGAAACAAACAAGATGTGCTTTAACTGCAGACTTTCAGATTTAATTTGAGGGTAATTACATTCAAATCAGGTGAACGGTGTTGGAATTACAACGGTTTCTATATGTACCTCCCACTTTTTAAGGGGCCAAAAGTAATGGGACTATCAACTCAAAAGCTATTTCATGGACAGGTGTTGGGCTATTCCCTCGTTATTTCATTATCAATTAAGCAGGTAAAAGGTCTGGAGTTGATTCTAGGTGTGACATTTGCATTTGGAATCAATTGCTGTCGACTCTCAATATGAGATCGAAAGAGCTGTCACTATCAGTGAAGCAAGCCATCATTAGGCTGAAAAATCAAAACAAACCCATCAGAGAGATAGCAAAAACATTAGGTGTGGCCAAATCAACTGTTTGGAACATTCTTAAAAAGAAAGAACGCACCGGAGAGCTCAGCAACACCAAAAGACCTGGAAGACCACGGAAAACAACTGTGGTGGCTGACAGAAGAATTATTTCCCTGGTGAAGAAAAACCCCTTCACAACAGTTGGCCAAATCAAGAACACTCTCCAGGAGGTAGGTGTATATGTGTCAAAGTCAACAATCAAACAAGATGTAAATCATTGGCGAGCCTCAAAAACAGGAAGACCAGATTAGTGTCATGGCGTGGGCATGTATGGCTGCCAAAGAAACTGGTTCTCTTGTATTTATTGATGATGTGACTGCTGACAAAAGCAGCAGAATGAATTCTGAAGTGTTTCAGGCAATATTATATGCTCATATTCAGTCAGATGCTTCAGAACTCATTGGATGGCGCTTCACAGTGCAGAAGGACAATGACCCGAAGCATACTGCAAAAGCAACCAAAGAGTTTTTTAAGGCTAAAAAGTGGAATGTTATGCAATGGCCAAGTCAATCCCCTGACCTGAATCTGATTGAGCATGCATTTCAGTTGATGAAGACAAAACTGAAGGGAAAATGCCCCAAGAACAAGCAGGAACTTAAGACATTTGCAGTAGATACAGAAACAGACAAATCTCAGGTGCACAACTCCAAATTATTAATAATATATATAAATGCAATAAAATTTTGCAATCAATAGAGGTTTTTAACATAATCATGGTCAAGGTTATGGGCCCACCCACCATATCCAGGTAACCTCTTTTGGGTAGGTCCCTAACATACTAGGGCTCAAATACAGAGCACAAGACCCCCCAAAACTGGCCCAGCCAAGCCGCCCCAGGGCACCACCATAGTAAGAAAAGTGCAGTGTGAAGAGATAGTTAGGAGCAGCTACAGCTACAGCTGCATATAAAGAATGAAAATAAAAAAGTGAAGTACATATATATTAAACACACACAGTGAAGGGTTAAAATGTGTTATAAAGGAAAATGTGTTATAATGCGGTGCCCTGAGACAGATTAACCAATGCAATCCAGGGGGACCCACACCCCAAAAATGAACCAAAGTTGCACTACAGTATATAACTTGTAGGATTTATCTAGAATTGTGACTAATACAGTGTGCATATACATTACCATACTCCATGCTTTTAAACCAATAAGGAAGGGTGCTAGTGCAGAATGAGGGCGTCTTTTTTCCCTCAGAAGTGCAATAAAGCACATTAAATGGAGCATATGGAGCCTGGCAGAGCATCACCAGGGATGAAACCCAACGTCTGGTGACGTCTATGCGTTCCAGACTTCAGGCTGTAATTGCCTGCAAAGGATTTGCAACAAAGTATTAAAAAGTGAAAGATAGATTTAGGATTGTTTAGTTTGTCCCATTACTTTTGGCCCCTTAAAAAGTGGGAGGCACATATAGAAACCGTTGTAATTCCTACACCGTTCACCTGATTTGGATGTAATTACCCTCAAATTAAATCTGAAAGTCTGCAGTTAAAGCACATTTTGTTTGTTTCATTTCAAAGCCATTGTGGTGGTGAATAGAGGCCAAAATATCAAAATTCTGTCAATGTCCCAATATTTACGCACCTGACTGTATATATATATATTAGGGATGTGCAGGCTCGGATAGGTTCGAGTTTGCATGTTGAGTTCGGATTTTTCTCTCCAAAAAAACGGAACTCAGAAAGAGGCAAAACGTCATCTTACATGGACGAACATCATCATTCCTGGACTTTATTATATATTATATATATATTTATATATATACAGTTATTATTGTTATTGTCATTATTATTATTAGTATTACTAATAAATAATTTATAAATAATGTATTTATTTATTTATTTATTAATAAATAATATATTTTTTTACTATTACCTAAATGCATGGAAGGGCTTTGGAGGTGAATTTGCAATATTCTCCTCCAAGCCCTTAAATTTGCATTTTTTTTAGTAAGCAAATCACATTTCCCATACTTGTAATGGGAAATGTGATCTGCCCAATTTACTAAAATTAAATTATATAAAAAATAGTGGAGGGAGCCCTGTGATAATAACGTTATCTTCAGTTGGCGCTATTAAGGCTTCCCTCTCATTTCCCCTACTGACAGTCAGAACAGACCTGTGATCAGCCATGTGTGCTAAATAGACCACAGGCTGGTCACTGAAGAAAATAGGAATTAAAAAAGAAAATAATAAAATTAAACTTACCTGCACGCTGCTGCAGCCTGGGATTGGTGGAGCCTATAGAAAAATGATATAGTTTTGCTGAGGATCTGGATAGGGCTGTAGGTCTGACATGGAAAACTACTTCTCAGCAAAACGACCCAGTAAAATATAACATATAACACAGCCTGATTGACTCCACTAGAACAGCCAGACACAAAGTCATGTTGTGGTATTACTCAAGATGCATGTTATGCTGGTGGCTGCACTGGCAAATGCAGAGGGTATTTCCAGTCACCCGGAAGATCAAATCATGACCACAATAGCAGTATATGTTTTTACTAAAGCACAGTCACATCGAGGGGTGTATTAAGAGTGGAGGGGGACCCATGTGTGTTCTCCACACAGGCCCCCTCCTCCCTAGCAAGCAGCACAAGCAGGTAAACTTGAAAGAGGAGGTGATAGATTATGTTTGAAAGAGGCCTTCTGGATACACAAAATCCGTACATTAAAACCAGAAGGTTTCAATGAGATAGTAGAAGTAGATTTTTAATTCTACAGTTTCTAAGAATTCCCACTGGTTCCAGGTTTTTTGGAGATAGGGGCTCTGTGGATGGCTTTCCCTTGAGGAAGCTGTGTATATAGCTCCTCTACTTGGTCTGCGGACATTACGGATATCGGAATATTACATAACTAGTTGAATGGGGACCAGGAATTCAGTTCATTCAGCCACTTCTTTCAAGTCTGACACATATTGCACCCCCCTTCTGTAATTATACTGTACATCTAGTCTATCAAAATTGCTTATAGTATTCCATTTTGAACTGGAATTTTGGTTTAGATAGTTCATATTTATTTTATACACATTATTATATAATTTTTATCCATTTATTTTTCTCGATGATGTATTTTTCATTTTACTTATAAGATGCCTGGTAAAAAATTACTCTCAAGTGGCTATGTATCTATGTTGCCATTAAAATAACCAAACAGCCGACATTTATACATCAAGGTTCATGTGTATAGTTATTGGTGGATTTATCTATACATGCAAATGACTGCATTATGTGCCTAGAAAAAAATATGCTCATAAGTGGTATATTTGTGGATAGTCGTTATAGGGTGCTTTATGGTCATACACAATATAATATCTCAAATATAATAATTATAAGGTTTTATGATAGGGTTTATAAATTGTGCTGAATGTAATAATTTTTATTGTTATATGATATGTTTTTAGTCAACAAGTCTAATAGTGTTAGATATTTGTTGCTATGATTGCAAAATCATTAGCAGCATTGTACAGTAAGTGATCTTATCTGTGTGTAAGAACACACAGACATTTGCTCTAAATGGTTAATTCATTACATAATTTTTAATTACACGGGGACTGTCTTATTTAAAAGACAACTGGAAGGAATTCATCATATGCTCCTGATGAAGGTGCCAGGTTCACTGAAACACATAGATATTTTTGGACACTAGGGGGTATATTTACTAAAGTGAGAGTTGTTAGAAGTGGAGATGTTGCCCATAGCAAGCAATCAGATTCTAGCTATTATCTTGTAGCAGGTGCTAGTTAAATGTTAAGTAGAATATGATTGGTTGCTATGGGCAACTTCTCCATTTCTAAAAACTCTCACTTCAGTAAATTTACCCCTAGGAACGGGAAACTACCAGCTTCAAGAACCACTGCCTTTACGAGGTGCCGCACCAACATTTATTTATTATAGCCAGTGCACCAACAAGTGTTTTTACATCAAATCGGTGGTAACACCTGTATGATTAATACCTGACAGCTTTTTCACCTGTTTGTATGCGGTTTACAAGCCTGTGACTTCTTCAGAGTCATTACAGCTTATGAGACACCGCTACTAAAGAGACGCCGCTGCTGCCTTATTCTCACCACAATCTTGATGCTTACTGGTAAGCTAGCTTTTGACTATTAGACACTGGGAGCTTCCTAGCATGGAGTTCAACATTACATGCAGTCAATAATACGTACCTTTACCTGGAGGTGCCCCGTAACCATGTACCTATATCTACACCGAGATATATATATATATATATATATATATATATATTACATTATATATTATTTTTTCTTTTACAAATTGGATGGAGAGATTTATCTAAAATATTGCAGCTACTGGCTCTGTCTGTACTGTGCTGATACAATATTTAAACATACTGTATAAGTGGTTCCCACTGCTACTGGAAACATTGTTGCTGGAACTTTACTACATCGCTACTTCAGAAACTCAATATTACTTTATAACAATATTATCTTAGCAACATCTATACAGATGGATATTCATTCCTTGTATACCTTCAGTGTACACTGCTGCACAGGATCTATTGCATTTACAGAAAAATGCTTTGCTCAGAGTATCTGCTCTTTTGGGCTCATTGGGCACCACTCTACCAGTGTGCATCAATTTGAGGTTCATTCAGCCAAGTAAAAATGCACTAACCTCAGAATAGGGAACAATGGGCCTTATTCAGTATGGATCACAAAAGCGATCGCAGCTGAGTAATCACACGCAATGAAGCTGTGAAAGTATGCTAATGCCTGCTACAGCTCAGCCAGCATAGAGACACCCACTGCAGCTTTCTCACATTGGCCTGTAACACACAATTACAGCAGTTCTGACCCATCACAGAAATTGCAAGTCTCGTCGCATGCAGTGAGTACTCAAGCTGCATAGGCAATCGCAGTGGCTAATTTATGCACGCCTATACAACGGCGTTCAAACGGACACGCCTGCATTTCTGCAACCACTTCCCAATCACTATCCCCAAATGCTTATGGCTTGTCACTCACTTTGTGATGAATTTCTATCTGCGTGCGTAATCACAGTGTGATTGCAGCGCATGCACAGTGAAGGCATTACGCATGCGCAGTACTGAACAAACAGCCGATCTGCGTACGTACTTTCAATTGCGTACACTGCTGAATCAGGCCCATTGTTCCCTAAAGACATAAATCGGTGTGTAAGCTCCAGCTCTCAGCGTCATCACCTAGGGATTGATTCCACAAGAAAATTGTACATGCTCCATTGTTACCAGTTACTCACTATTAAGTAAATACATGTAAGGCAATGTAGTTTACCATCAACAAGTATTCTCTCCATGTTTATTGAATGCAGTATTTAAAGGGTAATTGAATTGCGTCAAATAAAATTATCAGCTGTATATCCTGGTCTGTGCTGCCCCTTCCCCACATCCACTCTGTCCTGTACTGTGTTGCCTTCACCCACTCATCCAGTCTCTGATTGGCAGTCTGCACTGTTCTTACTGGCCAAATGGTCCAGTGCTGAACTCTCCTCCTCCTACTCCTCCTTGACCTGTTTAAAACTAGAGTGAGGATCATAGATTCGACCCTGAACCTTACATTTAAGGTGGAACTGAAAGTTCATCGAAGCACTAAGCATCAACAACCACTTGGCTGTAATAACAGTAATGAAGATGATATGTACTTGCAATCCGTGCCGCATTACCGCTTTGTCTGTCTGGTAATACTCAGGACATACTGCATGTATTAAGCATATTTTTGAAGTATTCCTCAGAGTATCATTGTTTTGATTGCAAAAGTAGTCCCACAGACCTGTGGGTACCGCAAAATTGCGAGATGTGCCAGGCTTTGAAAAGCTTAGCTTATCAGAGCTTGGCGTCCAATAGTTAATGCCATTGTAGTCTAGGCTACATTATTGCATTTATTCGAGGATCCCTCTCCAGTAAATAATACTTGCACATATGCACAACAATGATTGTGCATGCCTATTGGAAAATCCAAGTCTGAACCTGGAAGAAAAGTGATTGTGGTAGCTATCACTTAACTTTTTTCTCTTGGCATGCACTGATCTTATCGGAGCCCGTGTCGCTGCAAAAAATTATTAATGCATACCCCCGATAAATGATTTTATATTTCAGCGATATGTAGTGAACAGTAATTTCTGGGAAATATGCCTGCCAGCATTGTTTTATTACTGTGTTTGTCCCCAACTGTAAAGCACTATGGAGTATAAATAAATGTTACTAATGTCAACAGTAAGTATAGTAAGTATCGATATCCTGTCATCTGCAGATGCAGCAATATATCCCGTTACTCCTGGCACACAATACTCTCCCATTTCATTGTACTGAATGATTTCTAATGACATCATTTTATTTCAGTTAAGGTACTCAAAAATAAAATAAGCAGAAAGAATGGAAACAGAGCATTGTGTACTGGGTGAAATTGGCCATGATAAAATCCACTATTTGTAACTGGTAGTTTGAATTATTTTATTACATTACTGGCTGATCAGTGTATCAAGTTGGGAGACGTCATCTGACAGAGAATAAGTCTTCTGTTTCATTAAATATTCAATAATGACATAAACTTAAGATGAAGAATAAACAATATTTGCATCCTAATAAGGCTGTAATTAGTTTATGAAAGTCCTATGAGAATATACAGCATCTCTACAGCATAATTAACTGTGTTCTTGCTGATCCACATATTTCCCTTCCCAGGTTTGTCCTCTGTGCTCTTATGATTATATATAGTTATACCTCATACCTCATGCATCACCTGGTGCAACAAGTGCTGAATCATCTGTTGGGATTTGTTATTTTGTCTTTATTTTCCTCTAGAAGGAAGAGATTTTATTTTATTTTTCATGCCAAATTCATATTAGAAAGAATCATAACAACCAAGTCATCATGTACACATAAAAATGATTCATGAACGGGCCTGTGATGCATTAAATCCTCATTTTCCATACTGCATTTGTCATAAGATGTATCTTAGTGATTTTATGTGCATATTAGTTTTATTTTTCATCTTTCTACATAATATATATTTCCAAAAACTGTTTTCTGGATGGGGATTTTCATGCTTTTTTTGTTGCTCGATGCCTTCTTATTTTGCTGGGCATTTAATGTAGGAATATTTGCCAATCAACTATATTTTAAAGAGTCTGTAACCTTATAGTTTGATTTTTCTCTTTGCATTTGTCTACTGTAAACATTAAGGGATAAATGTGTAACAATATTTTAGTAATAGGATTTTATCTAGTTTTTACGAGGGTGCTAGTTAGACTTCTCATTCAGGAGATGTATAAATAATAGCCTTCTCTTTCTCATAATCCCTTTCCCTTCTCTTAGAGTTTCCCAACCAATTTAATTCAATTGTTAAAATATCCTCTCACAATGCAATAGTTTGGGATGTGACCCATTTGGTTTTGCCTGTAAAATGATTGCCGCTTTAAAAATACGGGAAGACTCTCAGGAGTTCCTGCAGTGGCTGCAGATTGCAACCTATTGTATAAGCCCCTATATCTCTGGTTCTAATATAATAAATAACCTTCTTCACTTCTCTAATCTCTATTGGTGTAAAATTCAGACCTATCCATGACCCAGTTAAATGACTTTCCCCACCTGTGGTCCCTTACTGTCTCTTGAAGTACGAGCCTGATGGATAGTTGAAACCATTCACCAGAGTGTGGCAACCTAGAACTACTCTGCATGGAAAGTGTCCAGTGACATCCATCAATACCTAGTAACAGTCTGTAGTCTGCAAGTGCTGAAAGGAGCTCCCACAGTCCACTTGCTGATATGCAAATTGAAGATGTCACTGTTGAAGTACAACAGGATGTGGATACTGGTGTAACTGGCGCTGAGGAGGAAGTTGGCGAGGAGGATTCTGATGGTGATGTGGTTTGTTTAAATCAGGCTCCGGGGGAGACAGTTGTTGTCCGTGGGATGAAAAAGCCCATCATGGTCATGCCCGGGCAGAAGACCAAACATTCCACCTCTTTGGTCTGGCAATATTTCTATCCAAATCCGGACAACAACTGTGTTGCCATATGTACCTTTTGTAAAGGTGGAATAAGTAGGGGTAGGGACGTTAACCACCTAGGAACATCCTCCCTTATACGGCACCTGCAGCGCGTTCATAATAAGTTACTGTCAAGTTCAGAAACTTTGGCTAAGACCGTAAGCAGTCCAGGGACACCTAAATCCCGTTGTCCTGTTGTATCCAAGCGCCTGCAAACCACACCGTCAACTCCCTCCTCGTCAATTTCCTCCTTAGTCAGGATCGGAAGTAGTCCTGCAGGCCATGTCACTGGCATGACTGACTCTCCTATCCCGGATTCCTCCGGAGGATCCTGCATTGCTACGCCTCCTGCTGCCGCTGCTGCTGTTGCTGCTGCTGGGAGTCATTCATCATCCCAGAGAGGAAGTAGGAACACCACTACTTTTACTAAACAATTGACCCTCCAACAGTCCGACAGCAGTCATCCTGAAGCAAAACGTATAACTGAGGCCTTGACTGCTATGTTGGTGTTAGACGTGCATCCGGTATCTGCCATTTGTGCAGTGGGATTTAGACAATTGATGGAGGTAGTGTGTCCCCGGTTCCAAATCCCGTCTAGATAATACTTCACTAGGCAGGCGATACCGAGACTGTACAGAAACGTCAGAAAAAGTGTCCTCAGTGTCCTGAAAAATGCCATTGTACCCAATGTCCACTTAACCACGGACATGTGGACAAGTGGAACAGGGTAGACTAAGGACTATATGACTGTGACAGCCCACTGGGTAGATGTATCACCTTACGCAGCAACAGCAGCAGCGTCACCAGTCGCAGCATCTCAGAAACGCCAGCTTGTTCCAAGGCAGGCTACGCTGTGTATCACCGGTTTCAGTAAGAGGCACACCGCCGACAACCTCTTAGAGAAACTGAGGGAAATCATCGCCCAGTGGCTTACCCCACTTAGACTCTCCTGGGGATTTGTGATATCTGACAACGCCACCAATATTGTGCGGGCATTACATCTGGGCAAATAACAGCACGTCCCATGTTTTGCTCACACAATAAACTAGGTGGTGCAGAATTTTCTGAAAAGCGACAGGGGCGTGCAGGAGACGCTTTGGGTGGCCCGAAAAATTTCTGGCCACTTTCGCCATTCAGCGACTGCGTGCCGAAGACTGGAGCGCCAGCAAACACTCTTGAACCTGCCACACCATCACCTGAAGCAAGAGGTTGTGACGCGGTGGAACTCAACCCTCTATATGCTTCAGAGGATGGAGGAGCAGCAAAAGGCCATTCAAGCCTATACATCCACCTATGACAGGCAAAGGAGGGGGTATGCACCTGACTCAAGCGCAGTGGAGAATGATTTCCGTGTTGTACAAGGTTCTCCAGCCCTTCGAACTTGCCACACGTGAAGTCAGTTCAGACACTGCCAGCTTGAGTCAGGTCATTCCCCTCATCAGGCTTTTGCAGAAGCAGCTAGAGAAAGTGAAGGAGGAGCTAAGACGGAGCGATTCCGCTCGGCATGTGGGACTTGTGGATGAAGCCATTCATTCGCTTTGCCAGGATTCCAGGGTGGTCAATCTGTTGAAATCAGACCACTACATTTTGGCCACCGTGCTCGATCCTAGGTTTAAAGCCTATGTGGTGTCTCTCTATGCGGCCGACACAAGCCTGCAGAGGTGCAAAGACCTGCTGGTGAACACACTGTCAGCTGAAGCGGAACGTGACACGTCAACAGCTCCTTCTTCATTTTCTCCCGCAACTGGGGCTGCCAGGAAAAAACTTAGGTATCCTAAGCAACCCGCTGGCGGTGATGCTGGGCAGGCAGGACCAAGTTTGGACATCTGGTCCGGACTGAAGGACCTGGCAACAATTTCTGACATGTCTACTGTCACTGCATATCATTCTGTCACCATTGACAGAATGGTGGAGGATTACATCGGTGACAGCATCCAAGTAGGCATGTCAGACAGTCCATACCTGGACTGGCAGGAAAAAGAGGCAATTTGGAGGCCCCTGTACAAACTGGCTCTATTTTACCTGAGTTGCCCCCCCTCCAGTGTGTACTCCGAAAGAGTGTTTAGTGCAGCCGGGAACCTTGTCAGCGAAAGGCGTAGGAGGTTGCTTCCACAGAATGTGGAGAAGATGATGTTCATCAAAATGAATGAATTATCAGCTCTTCCAGGGAGACCAGCCTCCAGAACGTACAGAGGGACCTGTGGTGGGGGATTCAAGTGGGGACGAGTTAATACTTTGTGAGGATGAGGATGTACACACTGAAGAGGGTGAGGAATCGGTGGATGAGGAGGATGAGGATGACATCTTGCCTCCGTAGAGCCAGTTTGTGCAGGGACAGATTAATTGCCAGCTTGTTTTGTGGGGGCCCAAACGAACCAATCATTTCAGCCACAGTCGTGTGGCAGACCCTGGCGCTGAAGTGATTGGTTTGTTAAAGTGTGCATGTCCTGTTTATACAACATAAGGGTGGGTGGGAGGGCCCAAGGACAATTCCATCTTGCACCTCTTTTTTTTCTTTGCATTATGTACAGTTTGGGGCCTAGTTTTTTAAACTGCCATCCTGTCTGCCACTGCAGTATCACGCCTAGATGGGTCACGTGTTTGTGCCGCCCACTCGTGTCGCTTAGCATAGTCATCCAGCTACCTCGGTGCAACCTTTTGGACATAAAACCACTATTGTGAGGTGTGAGGTGTTCAGAATAGACTGGAAATGAGTGGAAATTAAGGTTATTGAGGTTAATAATAGCATAGGGGCAGAAAAACCTACAAATTCTGTGATTTTAGCTGTTTTTATGCTTTTTTTCAAAAAAATACAGATCCAAAACACAAAACCCAGAACCCAAAACATGGAAGGGTGGTTTTGGCAAAACCAATCCAGATCCAAAACAAGAAGAAAGATCCAGATCCAAAACCAAAACACAAAACACGAAAAGTGGCCGGTGCACACCCCTAATATATATATATATATATATATATATAGAGAGAGAGAGAGAGAGAGAGAGAGAGAGAGGGAGAGAGAGAGAGAGAGAGAGATAATACGGAAAACCCTCTTAAAATCCTGCATTTGCCCCTGGACATGCCAACATCCATCTGTTCGATGTAGCAGAAAACTTGACTCATCAGAGAAGGCAATCCTACACCAATCAGCGAGGTCCAATTCTGACACAGGCCTTTCCACTAATACACCTTCGTTAGCATAGGTGCAGTGACCATCCACTTGGGTACACAAAGATGGCTGCCGTTTGCAGGCTTTAGTGGTGGTGGGCTCGGGGGAAAGAAGAGGCCATTAGCTGCAGCGGGACCCGGGGGAAAGGCGTGGGTGTAGCGGCCGTTAGCTGCGGCCAGAACTCAGGGACGGTAGCGGGCCTTAGCGGTGGCAGTGCGTGTGGAAGTGCGGTCGGTGGTGGGGCATGCGTTTGGATCCGGGGGAGGTAGCAGCACACAGAATGCAGGCTCAGATCTGGAAGATCCGTGATACCTGCTTCTGTCTTTGAATAAAAAAAAATGGTGTGGCCCCGTCCCCCCAAAAAACAACCAGCACCGGGCTTTGGAGACCCAGTAATGGTTGTGCTAAATACAGGGGACAAATGATGTAGGGGTCCCCTGTATTGGGCACAACCAGCACCAGGCTTTTCAGAACCAGCCCTGGTTGCCAAAATACGGGGGACAAATGACGTAGGGGTTCCCCGTATGCAGCGCAACCAGCACTGGGCTCTGAGCTGGCCCTGGTTCTGGAAATACAGGGGGAAAAATGCATAGGGTATCCCTGTATTTACCAGAACCAGCAATGGATTCTTTCTAGCAGGGGGTGATGCCACAGCCAGGGGATCCCTTTCAGAGGGCCCCCCAGCTGAAGCATCCCCCCTGACCGCTAGTCAGCCCAGGCCAGGGATCCCTGGGGAGCTGGGGACCCCCCAATAAAGTGGTCCCCTCTCCAGGGCACCCCAGGCTGATAGCCCAGGTCTATCCCCGGCACCCCTGGGCGGTGGGTGCCAGGTTGATAGTGTAAAGTGTGGTACAAGTAAAGAGTTAAAATATTGTATTTTGCTGTGGAACTACAGTTCCCAGCAAGCCTCACCTGCATGCTGGTACTTGGAGAACCACAATTATCAGCATGTGGGGCATTACGGGTGTGCTGGTACCTGTAGTTCCACAGCAAACGCAAAATTAAAAAAACACAGAACACACCCTGTAGAAAAGTAAAATTTTATTAAAACATACATGCACACACACATGTACTCAAACATGCACACACTATCTCACATACTCACCTAGTATCCCTGAAGCCAATCTGTCCTCTACTCCAGTAGACAATCCTATGGAGTACCTGTAATAAGAAAATCTATTCTCACCTCGTCCTATGCGTGTATCTGTCTTCTTCGTTCCAAAGTAAGCAAATAGGGTCTTGGCAAAATAAAAAAACTCAAATACGCGGACCCACGGACATTAGTAGTGAAGACGCCGTAGATGTCCTGGGGGAGCGGCAGCCATGAATATATTTAAAAACCTCTAACATTTCCTGAAGCTGCAAAGTGTAAAAACCAGCAGTCTCTTACCCCATGAACTTTGATTCCTTTTATCCAGATAAGCTAACACCCTCTTATTTATTACTTATTTAATATTTTATTTATTTTCATTATGTCCACTTTGTATTGAATTTTATACTGTATTATTATATTCTATGCATTTATTTGATTTTATTTACTACTATTAGATTAAACTATATATATTTTACATATCCCACTGTTGCACTTTATTTTTCTAATCACTGCATTTCAATGATGTTTAATATTTTTAAAGGCTATTTTATGCACTAGCACTTTTAGCAAAATTATCTGTTAATTTAACACTATTAGCTCACTGTCATTGACTTAAGGCTTTAAGGCTGATGCCCAATATTTCTTGGCAATTGTTGCTTGATTAACCATAGGTATGATTGAATCTAAATTGATATTGATTCATCCACTATTGTGTGTACTGGAGCCGTAACCACATATTATTTTCATATATATATATATATATATATATTTATATATATATATATATATATATATATATATATATATATATATACAGTATATTTATCTAGCCCTGGGTTGAAACACTAAACAGCATAGTTCTTTTCTAGAGCTAAAATGCTATAGTGCAAAGCTTTTAGAACTTGTACACATGGGCGTTTAAAAAAAAAAAACAAGTTAAAAGCATTAGCAAACCCTTGTAATGTAGTTTTGAGCTGGTTTTTACAGAGCATTAGCAGCATATTCATTAATGCATCTATATGCCTCTTGTATACTAGCTGTTGAGTCTCTCTTATTAACTTTCTCTCTCTTTTTTCTCCCTCTTTCACTTTCTCTGACGCTTCCCCTCTCCTAGTGGGCTGCCTGTCTCTCTGGGCCTGGTTCAGAGTTATACACAGTACCACTGTTTGTGCAATTAAGCATTTTTTTTTTTTGCTACTGTGCTTACATGAAAGTCAAGTAAACCCTTATTGCACATGCGCCAACCAAAGTTTGTGAAGGTGTACACATTTGCTTATGACATCACTATAATTTGAGATGACATGCGATCCATGGAAGAGACTAGTAGGTGACTTAAAGTCTTTGCAAGAGCGTGTTATAGCAGTGTCATGGGCGGGTTTAAGCACTGCAGCCACTGTGGCCATATCTTAAGAAAGTTACAAGGGATACTCTGTGCCAAGCAGGGGTACTGGAGCAGTTGATGCTATGAGCGATGGTGCGTCGATGGCAGTGGTAGAAATCTTTTAATACCTGTACTCTTTGTGCTTGCTTTAGTCACGTGCATGCAAAAATGGATGTGGCCACGTGTCAGAAGGGGCATGCAGCGAGGGTTGGCTGTATTTCCCCTTCGAGCTAGGGACCTGGAAGTGACGTGAGTGAGGGCGGAAGTGCAGTTCCTGCCCATGACAGCCAGCTAAAGAAGAACTTTGTCCCCACTTACACAAGTTTGTTGTCCCCTCCCGGGCTCGCTGCGCTCGCCACGTTTCGGGCACGGTGGCTCGCTATGCTCGCCACATGGTTATATTCCCCCTCTATGCCCACTTGGATGGCAGGGAATGACGCTGAACATGGGCTGATGACGTCAGGGTCCTCTCAGTGAAGGGGATTTAGACATTACCATACAGCCAGGGCAGGAAACGTGACGTTGTGATGTCAGCATAGTGCCCCCGGTCACCATAGCTGCGGCCAGGCAAAAAATAGAGATGTCATGCCACAAAGCATTGTGACTTGCTCAGCGGCACAGTGTGGAAATAATGGCAGTGCCGTGGTGGTAAGGTATTCGGACGGTACGGCATACCACCCTTTAATTTCTTAAAGGTATGCACCAGCCTGTACCACCTTATTTTCACCTCTGGTCAATGGTGGAAAAAATGGATCCATCTGTGTTCTTTAACATTGCTCCAATATTCAAAGTGAGCATCGCAGGGTTTGCTATTACCTTGCACTGTTCTCCACCTGTGTTGCATTGTGTTTGTCCAGCGCTGGCTCCCATCTCTACAGCTTGCTGCTTCATATTCCCTCAGTCACAGCAATATGAAGAGGCACCTTTTGCGTAGTCTGGAAAATTGGGGACAGGTCATCAGAGTTACGTGTGCTAGTGCCACTGCAAATATGTATTTTTTGTCCCAAAAATAGTATAGATAGTACCAGTTCTACCCCATAATTAACATTGATTTCCTGATTTATAGAACCTTCAACT
This sequence comes from Taudactylus pleione, assembly GCA_031769625.1. Taxonomy (NCBI): domain Eukaryota; kingdom Metazoa; phylum Chordata; class Amphibia; order Anura; family Myobatrachidae; genus Taudactylus; species Taudactylus pleione. The sequence goes on along the minus strand of JAUIMM010000137.1, from coordinate 5,214,596 downwards.
ATGAAAAAAATAATGAAAAAATAATGAATGTTTTATATACTAAAAAGGATATGTCTTTTTCTAGAGATAAAAGACTATAGTGCAAAGCTTTTAGAGCTTGGGCGTTTAAAAAAACAAACAAGTTAAAAGCATTTGCAAAATCTTGTAATGTACGTTTCAGCTCGTTTTTATAGAGCATTAGAAGCATATTCATTAATGCATTCTTAAGCCTCCCTGTAGCATTGTGCAGGGGCTTCAGAACGTGCTGAGATATCATTTTATTTTGGTGCCCCTATATTGGTGAATGCTGCCCCCTCATTTTATGTGCATCATAGTTAATAAAATGCTTTCTCCATAGGCGTATTATGTCATTCTAGTACAACTATAACAAACATTTTTGTCTGTATTTTTGTATTTGTTACTCTATGTCACCTTTGAAGATTTATGGAATACGGCCTAAAAGGTGAAATAAAGTAACAAATATTACAAAGCAGAAAAAAACAGTACGTTTTATGTGTAACTAGGCATTGTAATGTACAGTAAACAATTCATAACATAAGTTACACCAGTTGAACATAAAAATGCCCCCAGTTCACATTTTGCCACATAGTAGCCCCTCAGTTCACATTATGTATATAGGAAGTCCCCCAGTTCACATTATTCACACACTAGCGCTCACAGTCAGGGCAGGCAGCAGAAATCTAGAGGCAGAGTACACCCAGCTTTACCTGGTATGTACAGAATTGGAATAAGCATGGCTTAAAAAAGTCCTAGAGAGGTGGTGGAATTCAGAAATGAACAATGAGAGAAGCATGACAAGGATGAATACCATGTGCACACACAAATAATTCAGGGACAGATTATCAATGGGTGGATGGAGCTACCGCTCTAGGCCCCCACATAAAAAATAGGCCCATCATCAAGGCAGAATGAAGATGATTACCTAGCTTACCGCACAGTTGGCCACAAAATCACAAGCATTAACATTGTTTTTATAGTTTTCTCACAAAAGTATGCAATATTTCTATTCTCATGTGTTTAGGGTGACAGTGGGGCTGATAATGTAGGGAGTGTACATGCCGACATGACACTGGCCATAACCACACAGCACTGGTACCAGCTTCTTCTCAGTAATACCAGGTCCATGTGACTCTTTATCTGGCCCTGCATACACTGTTATGCATTGGAGAAGATTTAGGGACTTTGATATTTTACAATTTATTTTAGATGCTCTTTTTAATACTCCTGTCAACTTCTGAAGCTCAAATGTTAGGTCCCTTAAAATGTCACACAGTGCCCCCAATTCACATTATTTACCCCACTGTTGTTCAGAATCATATATGCCCACAAATCATATTATATGGCACCATGTGCCCCCAAATTACATTATATACCCCACTGTGCCTCCAAATTATATTAATCATACATTAGAGTGTACCCCTTATTCACATTACATACTGCAACATGAAAATCACAGCTTTGTGCATTGCATAAGTCCCTGGGAGCAGTTGTTGAACATGTGCAGCTTAACTTTGGCCATTTCAGCTGTTCCTGTCACCACAGCACTGCTGCTCATTTGTCAAGCATCAGTGGTGCAGGTAAGGTAGCTGAGCTGCCAGTTTATGCAATTAATGGGCGCTATTGTGGTAGGGTCCCTCTGATGCTTAAGGCCTGGTACATGTGCCCTTTTTGTCATACAGTAGTGTCTTCAGTTGATATCATAACACACAGTATTGCCTTCAGTACACATTATGCCACACCTCTCCCAGAATGTCAAGAAGAATCCTCTATTTTGGCAGCCTCTCCTGAACTCCTGAATGAAATGGGTTGTCTGTGTATTTGATGTTGCAATATGCCTTGAATTACATAATTATAGCCCTGCTCCTGCTGTACACTACAATTTGTAGCTTTGAACAGTGGACCTACAACAATGTGATTATTATGCCACACAGCAGTGCTCTCAGTTCACGTAATGCCAATCTGTAGTGCCCCTAGTTCACAGTATACCACACAGCAGGCACCTTACTGGATGGTAGGGGACAATATGCAGGGACTTTATAGGTAAAAAAAAAAAAACAGAAATATAGGCTCTGTGAGAAGGCACAAATATTGAAAGATAGAGGCTCTTTTCTGTGTATGGGCTCTAATATATTTCAGTTTACAGCAGCTAAATTATGGGTAGTCACATCACACCCTACCACATATTTATAGCTAGCTATTAGTATACAATACAGTACACTGTTCTTATCTTGCTATTTTGTAGGTTCGAGCAGTGGTTCTACCTCTTGATGGCATCTGTTCTTCGCATACATTGTTACGTCAACATTGGCGGCCATAACTCGTAAAGGCAGTTTGGGCAAATGTTGGGAGAGTATAATATTGGATCTACTGCACTCAAATGGATGGTAGCAGCTCAATAAAATTAAAATTCAATAGATGTGTGTGAATGAGCGCTGTAAAGCATAATAATCATACAAACAAACACATAAGTTAATGTTTATAGTCTTTTTAGACTAGTTAGAAGTGGTGGCTATAGTTCCAAATTTAGACCAAAGATGTATTAAGTCCGTGCTGTTACTCTCCGCCTAAGCTAGCCCTACCTTACCACCGGTGGTATCTTCTCCAAACGGTAGCTTCTGGCGTTGCTCGGCCGATGTAGTAGCCGCGGCGCTGATAGATGACGTCAGACGCCGGCCGCCTCGCGGAGTCCGCGAAAACCCGCGAGGCGGCCGGCGTCTGACGTCATCTATCAGCGCAGCGGCTACTACATCGGCCGAGCAATGCCAGAAGCTACCGTTTGGAGAAGATACCGCCGGTGGTAAGGTAGGGCTAACTTAGGCGGAGTGTAACAGCACGGACTTAATACATCTTTGGTCTAAATTTGGAACTATAGCCACCACTTCTAACTAGTCTAAAATGACTATAAACATTAAGTTATATGTTTGTTTGTATGATTATTATGCTTTACAGCGCTCATTCACACACATATAAATGTTGGGAGAAACAGGCAGCCCATCCTCCCATTCCCCAGTTCCAACAGCCCTGGTCTACAGAGCCGTAACTAAACTTTTTGATGCCCTGTGCCAGAAAAAGCATTGGCGCCCCCCCCATTTTTCAAAGGAACATAACGGAACCATTAAAGGGGAATGGGCTTATGGGGAAGGGCCAGGGAAGAGATAGGGAGACCAGGAGATGCTGGGGATGAAATAATAGGAAGCTACAAGTGAGAATGATAATAAACAGAAAATTTACAGGCCCAAACAGCGCCCCCTGACCTGTGGTGCCCTGTGCCAAGGCACCGTCCGCACTACCCTAGCTATGGCACTGCTTGTATACTATGTACATAAAGAGCGCATTTAAGCTTCTTAATATGACTGAATTTTATCTCTGGGTAGAAAGTGTGTGTCTGGGTCTCTTCCGTACATATTTTGGACAAAGATTTTCATTTATTGGGAACCCATTGCAGTTTTGCTTTGCATTTCTTTTATTAATTAGTCTTACAATAATGCAATCAATTAAGAACAGGATTTTGTACACTCCCAGGAGCAGATTTGCTAGTCTTTGTGGCTGTATGATTTTCCATTATACATTCAGCATAGCACAAGCACATATTAGTTTTTTTTTACAAATATATAATATTAAATAATATTGGCTAATAATATACAGGTTAGTAACAAGTTAATGTCACCATAACACATGACACATCTCTGGGAAACCTTGATGATCTTTATCAGAGTAATGTGTAGGACAGGTTTGTAACAATTTCTCTGCTCACAAATGAGTAACATCATGGCATCCTTTCCAACTGTCCTGCTTCACAGCCTTTTAGCTGGGGTTAAGTGGAGTTCTGTCATACGAAAGAGTGGTGACAACTCAGATAGGCCACAACGTTCTGCCTCTCTATTAGCATATACCCATTCCTGCCAAGTCCACCTGAATGTCAGGAAGACTCCATGAAATACTGTAATTGTGATTTCCCTGACACCTTTGAAGAATCTGCCTGAGGTCGAGGCTGGATAGGTGCAGCACAGTGAAGATGTCATCACTCCAGTCTCTGCCCACCATGGAGGAAACACTAGAGAGATGAATAAGAAGGCTATGCATTACAACATAATGGCTGCTATTCTTATATTTATATGATTATTCGGGTTGGGTATGCCACCGGTTCAAATCCAGACGAGAGAAGCCCGACAGATGAAAATCCTGATGCCGTCTTGTAAGTATATTTAACCCTCCCGTCTCCCGCCCAAACCTTCCCTTGGGGGTGCCTAACCCTAAGACTCGGAGGGTGGTGCCTAACCCTAAGTCCCCCCCGTGGTGCCTAACCCTAACCCCCCCTCCCCGCACCCTAAACCTGCTGAGGGGGGGGCTAACCCTAACCTCTCCTTCCCCTAGCCTAAACCTAACCCTCCCGGGGGGGTGCCTGACCCTAAGTTCCCCTGGAAGTGCCTAAACCTAACCCCCATGCGTGGCTATCGCACAGTGATGCCCAGCTAAACTACGTTCGGTATGCCGGGTGTCGGGATTTCGACGTGGGGCTAATGATAGGCATCAGTATATAGACGCCTATCTTTAGTCCCATGCCGGGCTTTCAGTGTTGGAATTCTGGCGGTCGGCATTTTGACAGCCGGCATCCTGACTACATCCCGTTTATTCTTATATTGTGTAATTTACAGTAAAGTGCATAAGCAACAATGCATAGACCATGGTGTAACTATCCCCATGACAGCCCACCCAGTTACTTTGGGGCCTTCTGCCTTTTTGAAAAAGCCTCCCAGTGAGGAGAAACATGTTGAAGGATACAGAAGGAGCCTGTTATTAAGCTACTCTACAAACCTGGGAAACCATTTGCCTTGTGCCATATACTGAGCATTTACCCCATGGACGCAGACGTACTAATCCTTTGAGACTGTCTCAGCTCATGACCTATTCCACCTGGCAGGGCCGGCTCTGGGGGTGTTCAACCAGTGCAGTCACACAGGGACGCCACCCATAGAGGACGCACCCCTCCCCAACATCCCGATTTCATCGGGACAGTACTGTCACGCTGTACGTGGGCCGAAGTGGCCTGCGGGTGGTCAAATCGGGAGGTTGGGGACCCCCAATGCCGCAGCTGTGCGGCGGTGCCAGACCCCCAGAGTGTGAATTGATGCCGTGCACATGCACGTGGCATCCATTCACAGACGGCAGAGGGCTGGGGGAAGCCCAGCCAGTGACGGAGGGCTGGGCTTTACCCCCAACCTGACATTATTTGGATGCGTGCCATGCCTATGGAAATGAGGCCATGCCCCAAATTCAGTCGTGCACGGCTGACCCCATAGCAACTGCACCCTCTGTAGTTACGCCACTGGGGAAGGGTATCTTTTCACATCCCTCCCCTAAATTTCTGTGTTGCAACTCCCAGACCAGGAAGCATATTTTTTTTCTGACAACAGAAGATTGAATAGATTTTCTCTACTTGTCAAACTGTACTCTTATTTTACCTAAACTAAACACTGCCATCACTAGTTACTTCACTACCCACTACAGGGTAATGGTGCATACAAATAGTTAGACTTGCTAGATCAACAATGAACGAAGAACGATTTGACCAACGATTTCTTGAACGATGAACGATTTCTGACAGTATTAAAATGAAGGAAATCGTCCAAATCTGTCTGCAAACACAGTCGATGTCAGATATCATTATCTAACATGTGGGAACGTGCATCGTTGGTTGATGCATGCCCTACATGTCAAAGATATGAATGACTGAACGATTTTTACAATCGTTATCATTCATATCTGATAAGAAATCTGAACGTGTGTATGCAACATTAGGCAACATGTACTGCCACAGTATTAGTGTATGCTAAAACAGTGGCAGAACATGTTGGAATATATAGATCCACAGAAGCTGGAGTGCCACAGGTTGCCTGCCCATGACACGCTAGTTACTTCGCTACCAATTTTAACATGATCATTTGATATATTTCATTTTTTATTTGTAATATCCAGGTGCATCAATACAATTAATGGCCCATAAGTCAGTCCATTTTCACACAGAGGGCAAAATTGACTAAGCGGCGGGTTCTAAACCCCGGCGTTTTGGTGGCGGTTTGATGGCGGTTTTGCTATCCGCCGATTTGCTAAGGCCAAAACTTCTTCAAAACCGCTGCAAAAACTGGCACAAAACTGCCATCAATACACATTTTAGAATAGAATAGAACAGGGCTAGGGCTACAATTACAATTACTACTTGGTTTTATTTAGAAACCGCCATGAAACCACAACCAAATCGCAGGGGTTTAGAACCCACCGCTTAGTAAATTTTGCCCAGACTGTTTATTATTGTCCCCAGTTGGTGCTGTAAGTTTATTCTGTACAATGATCATAAGTTTTTTTTACATTATAATAGCTTAGAAATACTTTAAAATATACTTATGCTTATTCAATTTAAATCACCTTTGCTATAGATGTTTTTCGTGGTCTTATGCTGTGGCCATTTTTCGACTTTTCTATTTACCGCAGGAACATACACTCACTTTGATACATTCTAGTGATAAGTCCTTAATTATCGCAACAACAAAAAAACTACTCCAAGCCCTTAAATTTGCATTTTATTTTATTAAGCCCTGTGATAATAATGTCACCTGGATATGGTGTTAAGCACTGTCTCACCTACTCTAACTCTGCCTTCCCTCTCTGCAGGAAAAGTAGAGCCCCTAGTAGGCTTCTGTGATCAACCTGCGTGTCTGATAGACTGCAGCGCTGATCAGAGTGAAGAAAAAAAAAACACTTACCTCTGTTCAGGTGATCGGTGAACCGGTAAGCTCCTCGGTAATCTGAAGTACTGTGAAGTCCCGGTACCATCGTCAGTTTAATGCACAGCCATCAGATTACCGGATCACAGAGGAGCTCTCCGATGACATGCTCAGGGGGGGCTTCGCGATCATGTGGAAAGGGATTGAGAGTTGACGGCACATGTAATGGCTGTGCCCTGGTCATCTGATCGGTAAACTTAGATGCTGTAAAGTCCCGGCAGTATCATCAGTTTGATGACCAGATCACAGAGGAGCTTATCGATCACATGCGCAGTGGGGGAGCTTTGTGATCGGGATTGGGTGGTGAGAGCCAGCAGCACATGCACGGTTGACACTGTCAGGGTTTTTTTCTGCAAAAAATATCAGGAAAAGTGTGCGAGGAGGATTCAGAGATGTTAGAAGTGGAGATGTTGCCCATTGCAACCAATTAGATTCTACTTAATATTTAACTAGCACCTTCTAAAAGATAATAGCTAGAATCTGATTGGTTGCTATGGGCAACATCTCCTCTTCTAAAAACTTTAGTAAATATACCTCAATGTGTCAAAAGTGCATCATGTAACTTATTAAACAAGACAGCTAAAGTTTCAGCTTAAAACTCACATTGTGATTTATAGCTCAGTATGTGGATTCGGGCCTGATTCATTACGGATCGCTTGTGCGATTATGCACGCACTCAGCCGATTGGTGCTCACTGCGGATGTGTATGCATTGCAGTGCGAGAAGGCTCTACTGACAGGGCCATCTCTTCCATTGGGCTTGTTGGGCAGTTGCCCAAGGGCCCGAAGCTTGTAGGGGCCCGCCAACCCGCCCAGTTTCGGCTTCAGACCAGTCAGACAGAGTCTCTCTGCATGTGTGGGAGGTCTGATGGGCATGCAGGAGGGTTTAATTTTATTGACCATTTAAAAAATTTTCCCGTGAACTGCTGTTAAGACAACCCTGTCTACTGAGATCCTACTGCGATCGCAGAGACCACGCAGACCAATCACAGAGTGATTGACAAGAAGTGTGCATTTGGGGGAGTTGATGGGGGGGGTGGTCGGTGAAACGCAGGCGTGTTAGTACGTTGGAACAGGGCAGTTTCTAGGGTCTGAAGCTCCCAGTGCGAGCAGTCAAAATGCGCCCCCCCCCCTCGAAGCAGTAATATTGTGGAGTGGGCGTGGCGTCATCGTGAGGGGGTGTGGTATCACAGTAAGGGAGCGCGATCTAGAAAGACCACAGAATGACAGCCACCGTGACTACTGAGTACAAGGGTGTCTAACCTGTCAGAGGCAAAGCGCTGAAAAATATATGGAGCATAAATAAAAGATAGACAGCATGCGCGCGCCAGAGAGGCGCGCGCTCAAAAAATGGGGTGTGGCCTAGCTGTCACAAGCCCACGCCGCATTTCTGTGTGCATGCCTGTGGTGTGACATTTGCAGAAGTATGACCTTGCATCACACCCGGTTTTAGTCGCGTTGGGAGCGAGCCCAGCCAGATCCACATAAAATACACTGCAACAAACCACTTCCACATAAAATATATTGGAAAAGCCAGAGGCACATAAACTACGTTTTAAAACCACATCCACCTCAAATACATTATTAAATCCAGAACCACATAAAACACATTGAAAAAACATGATTCACATAATACACACTTCATTCCAGCCCCCTCCCTTACCATTCTTTCCCCTCCCTTACCATTCTCTCCCCTCCCTTACCATTCCAGCCCCCTCCCTTACCATTCCAGCCCCCTCCCTTGCCATTCCATCCCGACAGGTCTTAGGCTTCCCCCCCACTGGCTCTCAGGCAAAAGTGCCCATTATGCAGTGCCTCCTGTAGTTGTCCCCATATGCAGTGTCCCCTGTATTTATGCCCCTTATGCAGTGCCCACAGTGGTAGTGTAACTTATGCAGAGCCCCCATTAGTAGTGCCCCCTGTAGTCATGTCCCCTGTAGTCATGCCCCCATCAGTAATGCCCCCAATAGTAATGGTTCCTGTTGTAGTGCCCCAGTGGTAGTGTCCCCAGTTGTATTGCCCCCAATAGTAATGCCCCCTGTAGTAGTGTCCCCTTTATAAATTCCCCAGTATTAATGCCCCTGTATTAGTGCCCCCAATAGTAATGCTCCCTTTGTAGTAGTGCCCCAAGTAGAAAAGCCCCAAGTAGTAGTGCCCCAGTAGAAGTGCCCCTGGCCCCTGAGTAATGCCTCCTAAGCAATAACCCCAGTAGAAGTGCCCCCCGAGCAATGTCCCCAGTAGTAGTGCCCGGGTGCCCCCAGTAGTGGTGTCTCCCCCAGTAGAAGTCACCCAGAGTAATGTCCCTAGTAGCTGTGCCCAGGTGCCCCCAGTAGTGGTGGCTCCCCCAGCAGAAGTGCCCCCAGTAGTAGTGCCTCCCCCCAAGTATTGTCCAGGCTGCCTGCACACACACAAAAAAAAACAAAAAACAGTAACACTTACCTTCAGCCCCGCTCTGGCCCCAGCTCTGGCGTCCGCTCCGCTCGGCTGCTCCTCTCTCTGCACTATGGGAAAGACGTCATGACGTCCTCCCATAGTGCACATTGTGGGAGCCGGAAGCCGGAAGCAGGAGCCTCCGTCTCCGTCTGCTCTGCTCTGCCGGGCGCCCGCTGGTAACTGAATCTCAGCGGGCGCCCGGCAGTTAACATGCTGTTTCTACAGCAGGGGTAGGAGGCAGCGCGCCCCGTGCGATTGCACGGGTCGCCTGCCCCTAGAAACGGCCCTGCGTTGGAACGTATTTGTAGGGGTATGCATAAATTAGCCTCTGCGACGGACATACGCAGCTTGTGTACTAACTGCGTGCGATGAGGTTAACAATTTCTGAGTAAGGTCAGACCTGTTGTAATTGTGCATGAGGGGCCGATGTTACTCTATGTTCCCGATGTATATGCAGGATTGCAAAGTATTACGGATGTGCGAAAGCAGTAGTGGGTGTCTCTATGCTGGCTATGGGCGTTTCTATAATAACTTTGCAATTGCAGTCATTAGCATAAATTCGCAATGGACCTGCGTGTGTATTTGCAATAGTGATCCATAGTAATGATTAAGGCCCCATATCTGTAATTTAGGCAAGGCTGTAAACACATTTTTATGTCAGCTGAATTGATTTGCTTATCTGCAGATTATATCCCTTATAAACTAGACTGCACTTGAAAACGATCCAGGAAGACAAATCCCATATCCACCCCTCTCTCATATATTACAATATTTACAATATGTGTGGATCAGTTTTAAATATTCCTACACAATAATGGAAAAGCCACAACATTGTTCCATAAGCAGTCAAGTCATATAACTTAATAATAAAATATATTGCAACTGCAAGATATTTTAATATAAACCAGAAATCTTGATAGTGTCTGTATTAATAATAACTATCATAATCCACATATATAAGATGTGCAAGTTTATGAATACTGACAACTGTACAGCTAAGATCCTTATTCAGCTATGATAGCTGTCAGTCACTGATATATCTATTACTCCACCTCTGGAAAATGCAAATATAGAGAATGTCATTCTGTGTATATACAGCAATAGGTGTATAAAGCTCAAGAAATTCTGTTTGATAGGTCCCAGATGAAATTTGGATCAGAATTATAAGATAAAAATTGGGAAAATTATTCTTATCCCCCAATTTTAGTGCTAGCACATACTCTCCTGGCAGGTGCAGGAGACTTCAAATTTCCGTGTAGTACCCCGCACCCTCGGAAGAGTGGCCAGATCTCCCGCATCCTGCTCCTAGTGAAGTAGGCAGGATGGTGAGATAATACTAGAAATGGCCAGTCCGTAGGGAGGGGGTGGAGCTAAAGTGAAGCAAATCCTAATCATGTGAGAGTCTGGCCCCGCCCCATGAAGTGGTATGCTGCATCTCCTCTCTGGGTTTCTCCTGGAGAGAAAACTTTAACAGTCTGGTGCTGGCCCTTAGTCCTTTGCAGGACACGTAGGATAGTAGGCCACCCTTACCTGACCACTTCCCTAGCAAAATAGATGGGGCCTTGGTGATGCAATTCAGGGCACATTGTGTCATCATGGCCTTGCTTTCTGCTGCCCTATAATCACCACATTGTGTAGGATGTAAAGCCCATCATCACATCATGATACAAATGACATTAGCACATTCCCCCCATACTTAGTACTTGGATTTTCTTTCTGGGATCACCTGACATTGAGACCCATGGGTGTTGGGGGACAGGGTAGTTAACAATATAGGGACCCCTGCAGTGCCAACATTTCAACTTCTTTCAGAATATTCCGATGCGTATATACTGTAACATCGATGAGGATAAAAAAAAAAAAAATTTTCAATGAAATGAGAGAGACTTGATTAAAAAAAAAGTTTTTATTCCTCGGTGGCTCTAAGTTAATGATGGTCTCAGGATATTCATACTAGGGACAATCCAAGTATTAGTATTCTCTACAGATCCTGAGCTATTTCATAATTGATCTCCCCCATCAAATTAATGCTAATTGATAATAATTAACCGGAGCTGAAAAGTATAGCTCTGCTCTATTTAAAACAAATTCACTGAGTCCCTGAGCTTAAATAAATTATGGCAATGTCTATATTACACAGCTATTAGCTTTGATATAATTGAAATTTGTATGTGAAAGCTTCCAGTGCAGAGAAAATGCACCTCCATGGAGACGAGAACTGTGAGAGTAAATAAAGAAAATATAATATAAAAACATTATGTAGCTAATAAGCATGAAGGGAACAAGGACTAACAGTGAGCTGCTGGGAGAAGATATGCATGGAATATTCTACATTGCGTCTGATTCAGGAAATTGCTATTGATTGAGGAAATGGGTTCACTAATATGGAAAATGTGTTAGGGATATACAATAAATGTGTAAGACATAAATCATTTTACCTTCATTATAGAATTTACAGTCACACTGGTCTCACTCTGAGAACACAACCAAAAGATAGCATGATACTACACTGTACAAATATATATTACATACAGTGGATGCAAAATCTTCCATATTTAAGTAAAATACTGTATGTATCCCACCATTTAACCAGCATCTTAAATCTCCTTGATGTTAGTACAAAGAGGTGTTATACAGATGTTTCTACATACCCTGTTGCTCAAGTTGTGGCAATTAGCCCCTCCAGGTGCACCATGTTCTGTGCAACTCTAATTGAGCAGAGCGTCTTTTTTTACCAGAAAATACATCTAAGTCAAAATATGATGCGGATAAGATGCACCCGAAGACTATAGTGATCAATTTGATCTGCAACACTTGTATATCTGTGTGTGACTGAGTCTGAATCTGTATACAAAGTAGGGATGTGCAGGCTTGGATTTGTTCGAATTTTCCAGCCAAGTTCGGATTTTTCCGGGTTTCAGAAAGAGGCAAAACGTCATCTTTCATGGACAAACATCATCTTTCATGGACTTTTGTCCAAGAATGATGATGTTTGTCCATGAAAGATGACGTTTTGCCTCTTTCTGAGACCCGATTTTTGGCGGGAAAAATAAAAAATTGGCAGGAAATTTCGAACTAATCCGAGCCTGCACATCCCTAATGCAAAGTAGAGTTAAGCGGTTCGGTTTTTGAAAAAACTGAATACAGTGGAACTTAGGAGTTCCGAGTCAAATCGAGTCCCAGTTTGGAATCACTTTGGGGTTCCAAGTCCTGAGCACTCCGATTTAAAAACCAGATAGCGCGTATTTTGGATTACATTTAAGTTCATCCCTCATGATTTCAGGTGCTCTGAGGTGGTCAATATTGACTGGAAATCATTGGAAATGAATGTAATTGATGTTAACAATATTAAAGAAACAGAATTAGGTCCAAGTTACATGATTTTAGTTGTTTTGATCAAGTTTTAAAGAAATTCAAAACAAAAACAGAAATCCGATCCAAAACACATGAAGGTGTTTATTTCCAAAAGCAAAACCTGACGATGATTTAAAACCAAAACCAAATAACGTGGGTCTGCGCACATCTCTGATACAAAGTGCTATGATGCAGTGGCTGTAGCTTTTTTTCTATCCAATCTTCATTAACAGACTCAGTCACACACAAATATACAAGTCTCGTATATCAAATGAATCAGTGCTGTCTCCTGGTGCGTCACATTGCGACTAAGACGCATTTTCAGCCAAATAAGGTGTAAAAGAGACACTTGGTGCAAGCAAAATCGCACGGCATCTGGTGCTAACTCATGCCAGATGTCTCGCTCTGCATGGTGTATTGAGGATAGGTGTATGAGGACACATCTGTAGCTCACTTACCACCAGGTGGAAGCACTGAATGACTTCCATGCTCCTGCCAGGTCAATGCAATGCCACCACCATGTTGACTGATAGCAGCTTCACTTACTAGACCATTGAACTCTGAATGTGAAGATGAGTGAGAAATTTATGCATAACAGTGAAAGAGTGGAAACAAAGCAGCAAGTAGCTCAGAGAAAAGGAACATTGTGGGAATCTAAAGTAGTGAATGGGCTCTGCATTGTGATATATAATGCACACTTGCAACCATGAACTGGGCTTGTATGAAAACTGGGCCACCTGGGACTATGCACCATATTGCACACTCACCATCAAGAGACAGAATCGGTATGAAAAAGATTAAAATCCTGATAGCGGCTGGCCGACATGGCTGAAAATCCTGATCGGCCCAAGGTAAGTATTAACTAACCTAACCTCCCCCCCCTAACCCTAACCCTTACCTTCCCCCAGTGCCTAACCCAAACCCCCACTCTAAGTGCCTAAAGCTAACCCCCCCTATCTTATACACTTACTACCAGGGACTGGGCTCTTTATATAACACTGGGCCACAGGAGACCATATTTGCCTACCGTGGGACAGTCATGCTTTTTGGGGACTGTCACGATGTCCCACCTGCGGGCCACAGTGTCCCACAGGCAATCCAGAGATTGGGGTACACGCTCTTATCACCTCTGCTCTGGAGAGCAGCTGTGCCGGTGAAAGTAAGTGGATGCCACGCGCATGCGTGCAGTGTCCATTCAGTACAGGGAGAAGGCTGGGAGCAGCCCGGTAGCTGCAGGAGTGCTGGGTTCACCACCAGTGTAACAGTGTAACATGGAACGGGGTGTTACATCGGTCACGCCCCAAAATTGTCATCCTCCATGTCATCCTAGTGGGAATGAGGCCACACCCCCTTTCTGGTTGCATGCAAGCACAGGAGTCCTGAATTGAGAAAACAAAAATGTTGGGAGGTATGCTGGGGACTAGGTAATATACAGTACACTCATCACCAGGGACTGGGCTCTTTATGTCACACTGGGAACTAGATTATATATTATACATCCACCACCAGGGACTGGGCTCATTCTGTCACACTGGGCCATGTGGGACTAGGTGATATATTGTATATTCACCATTGGGCATTTGGCTCTTTATGTCAACCTGGACCACCTGCAACTATATAATATATTGTAAACGTACCACCAGAGAATAGGATCTTTATGTCACTCTGGAGAAGTTGCCAAAAACAATCAATCAGATGATAACTATCATTTTATAGAATGTACTTGATAAATGCTATCTAGAAGCTGATTGGTTGCTGTGTGTAATACCTTCACCTGGACACTTCTGTACTCATTAGGAAGCTTGACACATTTCCCATAATGCAATGTAATAGAATTACAGGTTCTAGCCTGTATTGGGTGGGATACCTTACTACAGGTTCTAGCCTGTATTGGGTGGGATACCTAACTACAGGTTCTAGCCTGTATTGGGTGGGATACCTTACGATTACTCACTTGGGTTTCCAAAAGGCAGCAAGTGTTTGCAGATGGAGATACCCCGTAGTACTCCAATCACAATATTCAAATAACAATTATTGCAAATCGCGCCAAAAGGGACTGTTGTGTGTGTGTTTATGATATTCGTGCTAATCAATATGGATGAAATTGGTAGACTTAATGATGGTTTTACTATACAAATGTAACATGGAAAATACTGTACTTTAAAAAAAATATAATAATTCAATACACAATGTAATTATATGATAAAATTAAAATTAAGCACAAAACAAAATATTCAAATAATGATGTAGTAAGGGTGTCTACACTTGCTCTATGGGCAATTCTGCTATTAACAGATAAGCTAATCTCTGGCTATAAGTCACAAATGGGCAACAGGGAGGGGGGATGACAAGAAGGGGGGTTAAGTCACAAATATAAGGGTCACAATAAAGGGGTGATGGCAACAAACTACAGAGGAAAAATTGTATACCAGCAATGTGGAAAATACACCTTTAAAAAGTTAAAGGTGACAAAAATGATGAATGATTCCCAAAGTAAATATGAGTCACAATAACTGAAGTATTAGGTTGTTAGTGGAATTCTGTTAGAGAGTGGCATTGGACACATTTAATACAGAGAGTGTTTATTATGGCAGTGGTTCTAGCCTGTGCCTCTCTAGCAATGTTGTTTTCTTTGGATCCATTTATCGCTGGCTATCATTGGTGGATCGAGCCATAAAAAGAAGCTGGCACTAGAAAACTTAAACATTAATTGTGTCCCTGTGGCTGCAAAATACATAAACAAACAAAAGTTTATAAATCCCCAGTCTCTTAAGCTGAATAGAGATGAGGAAATTTAGTAGGCAGCTTTCATCATTATTGACCAAAATTGCCAGTACTCCACAGCCCACGTGGACCATAAACCATCGGAAGTGAGCAATCAATTACAGGAAACCTCAACAGTACAATTCAACATCCAACTAAACTCTTTATTGTCTCTATAAATATAACAACTTGTGGTTTCATTTTTGTGTTTCTCCCCTAAGCGGCAGTGACAGGGGGCATCTTTTTAAACTGCTGAAGTGCTTGTAATAAATGGCTAACATGATCTAGCATTTCATCAGTTCATGTAAATTCATGCTGACAGATCTATTTTAATGAGCAGAAGAGAGCATATGACAAAGCTCAGAATAGTATCAGGTCAGACTGAACTTTCATGTTATGTAGCTGTTTTCAGATGAATCATTTTAACTCTTGTAGCTGATTTCAGTTCAGAAATTGTTTGGGTGAACCCACACTAGATGATCATTTTTAAATTGGTCCTGTCTCCAAGGCACAGTAAAGGCAGACATTGATTGTGTATGATGGGACTAAACAAAGTCCAGTATTATTTAGAAGGGTCACATCTGTGCTGCTCCTGCGCATCTGATAAAGGGGTCCATGAAAAGTTACCATATATACTTTTCTCACCTTAAAGGGCAATAAAGCAGCTCAGATGTGCGCCCTCTTTTTAATACTGTCTTCAGTGAAAATATCCATATTTGGTTACATAATAAAGATGTGAGCAGACCCACGTGTTTTGGTCCTAAACCATCATCAGGTTGTGTTTTTTACAAAACCACCCTCAAATGATTTTGGTTCAGTTTCAATATTGGCTTTGTATTACTGTACTTTAAAAAATGTATAAAACAGCTAAAATCATGTAACTTGGACCTTTTTTATTTTTATACTATTATTAACATCAATAACATGTATTACAATTTTGAGAGCATCTGAAATCAGATGGTGGGACTTAAATGCAATCCAAAATATGAAAGATCAGTTTTTTAGTCAGGACTCGGTTCGACACGGAACCCCAAAGTTGGGTGTGTTTTCAGCAAAACCGAATCACTCATCTCTAGTTACAGGTAATTTTGTAATATTGTATTCTAAATTGAGAGAAAAACTTACCAGAATGTTTCCAGGGATTAGAAGGAGCAATACACTGAAATCACCTGCAGAGCAGTCATAAGTATCCAATCAAATGTTACAATACAAAGGCAAGCTGCTCAATCAATTTGTAAGCAGCAACAGGTGATGCATAAATAAGCATGAGTGATCAGGGCCATAACTAGTGTTTTACTAATTATTTTTTTTTTTTTTAAATGTTGTGATGGAAATAAATACAGATGAGTTTTAATGCAGTTAATGGTTGGTTATGACCTGCAGGGCCATAGCTAGGGTAGTTGCCATCGCACAGGGCACCACAGGTCAGGGGGCGCTGTTTGGCCTGTCAAATTTCTGTTTGTTATCATTCTTGCTTGTAGCTTCCTCTTATTTCATCCCCAGCATCTCCTGGCTTCTCCTATCTCTTCCCTGGCCCTTCCCCATGGTCCTTTTTTGGGTGTATTATGTCCTTTGAAAAATGAGGGGGCGCCAATGCTCTTTCTGGCACAGGGCACCAAAAAGTCTAGTTACGGCTCTGATGACCTGGCTTTAATTTGGTAGACCAAACTGTCCTTGCGAAATGCCTGTGATTAGTTTAGCTGATGGTATTTCAGGGGGCCACTGTTCTTACAGTAGACTCTATTTCATCTGTGAAATGGTGAGACACTTCCTTTAATTGGGTAGCTGTTCTGTCTCTCCGATTGCCAGGAATTGTAATGTGTTATTTTTTTCTTTAAACGTTTATGAAACATGACAATATCACGTAGATGAATCAGTGCACAATAAAATGACTTGTAATAAATCCTTTATGTAGACTATAATTCATTGCAACATTAAAAAAAGATAAATTATGTATAAGACTGAACAGTGAACAATCTTATTTCTTACTTTCACTCATCAAACCTCAATTGCCATTCATCAAATGTCATTTTTATTTTACTTTCTTTCATCAAATGTCACTTGTATTTTCAGGTACTAAACATCAAATGTAATTTCTGATCTTAAATCTTACTTAAATATTCCAATAAAATGGACACTTGACCAAAAGATAATCCAATGCTGATGTTTGAATGTGACACATTAATATAATGGATAATTTGCTAAATGGATACTTTCCTTACTCTCTTTGCACTGTCCAACAAGGACTTTTGCTGCACCACATTCATTCCTTTCGGTAATTGTAATAGTTAAAAAAATGTGCTTGTGGAGGAGATGTATCAAAGAGAAAAGTAGAGGAGTGGCTTATAGTAACCAGTCAATCATTTTATAGACTGTGCTAAATAAATTATACTAGAAACTAATTGGTTGCTATAGTATAGGCAATTTCTCCACTTTTATTCAGAAGGTTTGATACATCTCCCCCTCAATCCAGGTTGATTAATGATTATTCAGAATTTCCTTGGGGGCATCATCAACTAAACATTGTTTAACCTCCTTCCAAACATTATACAGTAGATGGTAGAAACATAGTTATTAGGCTTTTGCAAGCCACGACTTGCCCTCTCATTTGACCTCAAAATTTAAATTTCGAGGTCAAACCCAACGAGAAGTAGCACCTTGCAAAGTAAAGTTAGTAAATTGCCACTTAGTAAATCTAACCCATTGTCTCATCTATAATGATATAAATATATAAAATATCTCCGCTTATAGATAGGTAAATGTCCAGTCCAAAGGCAAACATACATATTTAATAACTTGAAGATAGAAATTGTATTGGGATTGCTGGACTTCTGCAAGAATACAGTGTAAAAAGTTGCAACCTCTTCTTTTGTGTTTGAGATTTAAAGGTCAGTGCCCCGCTCTATTCACTTTACACCTCTATATCACGGATGTGCTTCTACCTCAGCTTTCCCAACATAATGAGTCCTTAGAGATCATGATAAGGAAAAACAGACCTCATCAATTTCTCTAACGACTCCTCTGGAAGATATCTTGTTGTATTTAGGACACTTTAACAACATTTCCATTTGTGAGCTGCCAAAGCCCCCGCGGAGGCGATTTATGGGCACCTTCATAAAGAAAAATTAAGCTGAATCTCAAGGACAGGCCTTGTTGTAGTATCATTAAAAAAATCATTTTGCATATTAGACCTGGAGCATTAGAAAGATATAAATAAGAGCAAGACAATGGTGATAAATCAGGCTGTAAACATGGAAGATATCATGTTATATTCAATTTATTTTCTGACTATCTGTTACCTGCCAGGTTTCTGTGCTGTTAAAATATTTAAATGACAAAACTTAGCTTCAGGAGCTGCGAGGAAAAGCCTGTGGGAAGAGGCACCTCTGGGGAAAACCCATTGATTCCTCACTTTATGTGGAATCTATGGGTTAGCGCGTGTTAACCTATGGTTTATGCCATGGGGAAAATGCTATTTAATTGAATAGCATTTCCCCATGCAGTGTGATCAATTAGCTTCAGGGCAAATCCCATGGCTAATTGAATTCCCCCCTAAATGTACCCAGAAATAAAAATTTGTATTATTAACTACACAGTTAGGAGCAAATATTGCGGCAAACCTGACAATCTGTACTGTGGTGCAAGAGGAGCAAATGCAATAGCGTTTATGTACTAAACCTTGGCTTTTGTAAGCCTAAACAATGAAATAAGAAAAGTTGTTCCATTCCTACAAGGGGCCCTCATGGATTGAGAAGATATATCATTTTCTAAAATATAGAGTCTCTATGTTGGTAACCCAAGAAAAACTATATTTAAAAATATGGGGGTAGGGGGGGGGTAAGGTGCGCTCTTCCTGCTAGTAATGGTGATGACTTGTGTGTGTTTGTGAGTGGTGTTAATTACAAAAACTAGACTTAACGTACCAGCAATACATGTCCAAGATTCACAACACAAAGAACCCATCAAACACACACAAAAAAGATAACGACACAAACGACCAGGAACAAGACTCAGACTGCAACACATCATTTAGCATTCATGAAATAGAAGACCCATCCGAGTCGGAACACTACGAACAGCTAGCAAGACAATCGCTTAACCAAGGGTGGGTCAACACACTCAGAGGAACACCAGACCAAACAGTAACACAAACAGACAACACACAAGAAGCCACCCGACCACCACTGCCACCTCCATGTACACCCATCCACACAGACGAACAATGGTCACAGCATTTTTTAGATCTGGAGGCAGGCAACTGCGCCTGCCTACCAGCTACCCTAACACACACCCCAACAAGGCCAAAACGCAAGCTAGACCAACGAGACGAGGATGCAGAGGTGGACAAACCACCAAAACACTGACCAATCCCACACCACCCAACAGTACAGGTATCTTCAATCTAAGCAGCCGCATCCTCACACCGAATGACATCTCCGTACTAAACAAAGGACTTAAATTTGCCCCACATAACCCTCTTAACAAATTCAAAGCTTACCTTGATTTAAACAGATTCATCCGGAAACTCACCCTCAAAAAATACTTCATGTCCAACCCCATCACAAAAGAGCCCATACATAACCAATAGAAACACACTACACTCAAACCCCCATCCAGCTTCTTCCCCAGTCACCTAAAAGGCCACCTCATACACACCTTCGAACATCTGGTAACAGAGGACATCAACAAACTCAATACCTCTAACAAACGGCACAACCCAAACCTCACCACTAACGAAAAAAGTGCACTGAACAATCTCAAATCAGACAGAAACCTGATAATTAAACCAGCAGACAAGGGGGGGGGCATAGTACTCCTGGACAAACTCGACTACATCGCAGAATCACAGCGCATCCTTCAAGACAGAGACACATATGAGAAACTCAATTCTGACCCGACACTCAAGTTCAACCAAACACTCAAACGCATACTCCTGACCGGTTTAGACACAGGCATCCTCAATAAGCAGGAATATAACTTCATCCATAACCCAAACCCAGTCATACCCGTATTCTATTATCTCCCCAAGATACACAAAAGCACGACACACCCTCCAGGTAGACCCATCATTTCCGGCATCAATTCCATCTCATCTAATCTATCACAATACATCGACCACTATCGTCAACCATACGTCAAACGCCAATGCTCACACTTACAGGACACAACACACATACTAAAAATACTCGAGGACACCACCTGGGGGGATGACCACTGGTTAGTCACCAGCGACGTCACATCCCTATACACGATCATCAATCACCAACAGGGTCTTGACAGCATCAAACACCATCTCAATCACGACGACACACTGGAACCAGAACAGATCGCATTCATCCTCCAGGGCATTGAATACATTCTCACACACAATTACTTTTGGTTCGATGGGGACTTCCACCTGCAGAGGACTGGCACCGCTATGGGGACATGGTTCACACCCAGTTATGCTAACCTGTTCATGAGCAGTTGGGAGGACTCCCACATATGGACGGGTCATGACTGGGATGCGAATTTGGTCCTATGGACCAGATACATAGACGACGTCCTCTGCATCTGGAAGGGTCCCCTACACACACTCCTTGAGTTCATTCAATACATCAACAACAATGACTGGAACCTCAAATTCAAGACCAATTACGGCCAATCCTCCGTCAACTTCTTAGACCTAGAAATATACATTGATAATCACCAGATACAGACCAAGACTTTTCAAAAACCCGTAGACGACAACAGTTACATCCTCTCCAGGAGTGGTCATCACCCCTCCTGGCTCAGCAATATCCCCACAGGACAGTTCAAGCAGATCAGACGCAACTGCACAAAACTCACGGACTATCACGAACAAGCCACAACACTTAATCAACAATTCACGGACAAAGCATACAAACCGGACACATTAGAAGCCACACTCACCCGAATAGGACTAGAAGATAGGAAACCACTTCTGGAATACAAACAACAACCACAAAACACAGACAACCACGTTCCCTTCATCACACAATTCAACACCCAGGCGACACAAATAAAAAGAATCATCAACAAACACTGGCACTTACTTAAGGAAGATGCACAACTGACAAGTATCCTACCCAACAGACCCAAAGTCATCTACCACAAGGCCCCCAACATCCATAACAAACTCGTATCCAACCACATTCCTCCACCCATCCGAACACAAAGCACTCTAGACAACTCCAAACTCACAGGGGGTTTCTTCCACTGCGGCTCATGTATCAACTGCGTCACACTAAAATATAGAAGCACCACACCCACTACAACATTCTCATCCACACAGACAAACACCACGTATAAAATTAAAGAACACATTTCATGCAACACTAACAACGTAATCTACCTCATACAATGCCCATGCAATCAACAATACATAGGCAGGACCACCAGACCACTAAAAACCAGAATTGCCGAACATCTGAGAAACATCACCAAACAAACAGAGAACCATAACATACCCGTACACTACAAAGAATACCACCATAGCAGCACACAAGGCACCACTTTCATAGGAATCAAACACATGCAAAAAAACTGGAGAGGCGGAGACCATAACAAAATCCTCAACAAGGAGGAACTTAGATGGATATTCACGCTGAAAACATTAACCCCCAGGGGACTCAACATTGACAACGAAGTCAAATCCGTTATAATGAAGTAATCTCCAACCAGCCCACCCACGCTCTCCTCCAGCCCCAACCCCTATCACCTCACCTTTTATCACTCCTGTTAGTCCCTGCACACACCTGCACTGCATCACCATTCAGCAATTCTTTGCACACACCTACACCGCATTACCTTTCAAACACACCATTGGCCCAATATGATTACACATATCACTCCAGCTAGTCCCTGCACACAACTGAACCGCATCACCATTCAGCAAGTCCCTGCACACACCTGCACCGCATTACCTTTCAAAAAAAAAAAAAACACCATTGGCCTAACCTGATTACACTTATCACTCCAGCTACTTCCTGCACACAACTGCACCGCATCACCATTCAGCAAGTCCCTGCACACACCTGCACCGCATTACCTCTCAAACACACCATTGGCCTAATATGATTACACTTACCACTCCAGCTACTTCCTGCACACACCTGCACCGCATCACCATTCAGCAAGTCCCTGCACACACCTGCACCGCATTACCTCTCAAACACACCATTGGCCTACTATGATTACACGTATCACTCCAGCTAGTCCCTGCACACGCCTGCACCGCATCATCAATCAGCAAGTCCCTGCACACACCTGAACCGCATTACCTCCCAAACACACCATTGGCCTAATAATATGATTACACTTACCACTCCAGCTACTTCCTGCACACACCTGCACCGCATCACCATTCAGCAAGTCCCTGCACACACCTGCACCGCATTACATTTAAAAAAAAAAAAAACAAACCCCTACACACACCTGCATCACATTACCTCTCAAACACGCCATTGACCTAATATGATTACACGTATCACTCCAGCTAGTCCCTGCACACGCCTGCACCGCATCATCAATCAGCAAGTCCCTGAACACACCTGCACCGCATTACCTCCCAAACACACCATTGGCCTAATATGATTACACTTACCACTCCAGCTAGTTCCTGCACACACCTGCACCGCATCACCAATTAGCAAGTCCCTGCACACACCTGCACCACATTACCTTTCAAACATATCATTGGCCCATTATGATTACACTTATCACTCCAGCAAGTCCCTGCACACACCTGCACCGCATTACCTCTCAAACACACCATTGGCCTAATATGATTACACTTACCACTCCAGCTAGTTCCTGCACACACCTGCACCGCATCACCAATCAGCAAGTCCCTGCACACACCTGCACAACATTACCTTTCAGACACACCATTGGCCCCATGAGTCACCTGATCACACCCCCACCCCCGGAAGTGCCCTACATAAGAACCTCAGAAGCATTGATCCTCTCACACCTCCTTGAAGAAGGTACCTGTGCCGAAATGCGTTGGAGATCCTCACATCAAACCCACCGATCCAGGCTGACCTCCACTAAAGATCCCCATCCCCACCAGGGACCACCAGTGCAGAAAGCTCTCAGCCCACCCGCCTGCTGGTCTGCACCGCTCACACTTCCAGTGACCGGCTCCACCCTGGACCAGCCCCTCTCCCCCCCTGCTCCCAGGCGTGCTCAGCAACTCACTCCTGGCCAGGGGTGTCTCCACCGTCGATCCCCATTTCCACGAGGGACAGTCAGTGATAAGAGCATCCCGCACATCCAGCCGCAAGTCCGCCCAGCCAACATCGCCAGTGACCAGCTCCATCCCGGTCACACTTTCCACATCCCCCCTCCTCCCTGGCATTTTTTTTTTTTTTTGAATCAGTATCCCGGGCAGACCACCCCCCAGGGGTGGTCCCAGCACACACGCTGCAACCCAGCCTCCCAGCAGCTCACCCATCCACACCTCTGGCTCCGCACCACCAGCGGCACGACCAAGAGCCAATTTCAGCTGCATACTACGGTCGCTGACGTCCGCAGACCAATCAGAACAGCCGTGCACTTGCAGCACACCAGCAACACGCTGATCCAGCTCACCAACAAACCTGCAGCTTCCAACCTATCTGCAACGGCCGCAACGTCGACCTACATCACCATAACAAAAAATCTACCGGTAGGTAAGTACTGCCAAGACTCACACCAACACGCGGGACGCCGCACAGGTGTTCCAACCCACTCTGCAAATCCCCCCACCCCCCGAGACTTCCTAGACTGTCGACCATAGGTCCAGCAGGGGTGACGTGCAAGGTCACTGAACCGCACGGGAAGGAGCCCCCTAAAAGGGTCCACCTACCTCCCCAGTCGCATCACCACTATCACTGAACCCCACCCACCTGCCCGGGATCTTAACAGAGCAGCATTGTGACTACTCAATAAAAGATTTTGCCCAAAATTACTGTGTCTCGCTGGCCTCATTTTGATCCTATTCCATTCCCCTTTTCACATTACTCCAAACTACACTCCATACCCAATCACACCCTTCTCACTCCCAAAACATCACCACCACCAGAAGAAACATTCTAATTAACACCACTCACAAACACACACAAGTCATCACCATTACTAGCAGGAAGAACGCACCTTACCCCCCCTACCCCCATACGTTTTCAGTGCGGGAAAGGTACTCCCACACAAAGGTGCAGCACCCCGAAACCACAACACACCACCCCCTGGTCAACGAGAGCGCAGTTCTACCGCCCATCTTCATATATTTAAAAATATAACTTTTATTTAGTTCATTTAAAACAATACAGGCAAGCGAAATATAGTATGAAAATTAGTGATTTGTGAAACATATGTGATTAAATAAAATACTGTATCCACTTTAAATTGTCTGTATTCTTTTAATCATATACAGGTTGAGTCTCCCATATCCAAATATTCTGAAATACGGAATATTCTGAAATACAGAATTTTATAAGCATGACTGAGATAGTGACACCGTTGCTTTCTAATGGTTCAATGTACACACACTTTGTTTAATGCACAAAATTATTAAACATATTGTATAAAATAACCTTCAGGCTTTGTGTATAAAGTGTATATGAAACACAAATTAATTTCATGTATGTACACAAACTTTGTTTGAACCACAAAATTATTGAAAATATTGTATAAAATTACCTGCCGGCTGTGCGTATAAATTGTATATAATACATAAAAGCATTGTGTGTTTAGATTTGGGTCTCATTCCCAACATATTTCATTATGGTATGCACATATTCCAAAATACGGAATATTCCGATTTCCAAAATACCTGTGGTCCCAAGCATTTAGGATATGGGAGACTCACCCTGTACTATATTTAGACCACAACCTTCAATCCTGTTATTATCATTTAATGACATTTTCTTATGTATTCTAATACAATGGTAAGATAGCTATTTTTGAAATGGTGTTTGTGTGTGTTTTCAACATCTATTTAGTTTTGGATCAGAAGTCTTATTCCCAAAACACATTTCTATAATCACACTTCAGAAGCGTCCACATTCTTAATAAGATGACTCTGGGGCCTATTCATGATGTTAATTATCGGGGTCCGAATAACATTCTAACTCGCTGCGGCCATCAGAGCAATTCAGCATTGCTCTGGCGCGGTGGCAGCTGATGTGAAATCAGCTGCCCCTGTGGAGCAGTGAATCTTACAGGTAACGCATGCGCACAAGAGCCCCGACATCCGGTGGAAGGAGCTGGACAGGGGTGGAGGGATCCAAAAGGATCCCTTCTTGCAACCCGGACCCTCTTCCCATAGGGAAAAGCGGGTAGCGATCTACAAGCAGGGGTATTTGCCATCTGAAGATGGCGAATGCTCCCACAGTCAAGCTCCGAAAATATATTTTCGGAGCTTGATGAATTCTGTCCCCATGCTAGTGTATGGGGACAGCGGGCCATTCTGCAAACAGAAGGTAAGTAGGAGATATCTGTGATTTCTCCTGCTTTACCTTCTTAATGAATGGCCCGAATACTTAATTTTCACAATTGCAGGTGAAAATGTGCTTTTCACCTGCTTTTGTGAAAATTAAGTGATGATGAGTAGGCCCCTATATCACATATACATTTCTTAATGCAGTATATTAATATATTCAATTAAAGTGTGCCCCAGTTATGAGCCTCAGGTATATACATATATATTGAATCAATTCCCAATGTATACAGCTCTGCTCATCACCAGAGCGCACTATTTTCGCTTAGTATGGTTTGGGAAGTATATTAATCTCCCATATATCGTACAATGGATGCAGTCACAATGCTGGCGGACGGGATGCCAGATGTCGATAGACCGACAACGGAATACCGAAGAGGATGAAGATGCCGACGCCGCTATCCCGAATAAGATGAAGATACCGAGGTCGGCATCCCAACCGCTGGCATCCCGAAGGTAAGTATGCGGTTTAGGCTTAGCAGAGATCGGGTTAGCCACCCCAGGGGAGAGATTAGGGCTAGGCACCCCCGGGGGGAATCTAGGGTTAGGCTACGGGGAAGGGGGTTAGGGTTAGGCACCACCGGCGGGAGGTTAGGGTTAGGCACCACTGGCAGAGGGTTAGGGGGGATAGGGGAGGGTAAGTATCCTTACCAGCCCCTGTTGGGAGTTTGCAAATTGGGATGCTGCTGTCAGTCTTCTGACCACTGGCATCCCGTCCATTGGCCATCCATACTCAATCTATCTTATATATGTAGAAAGAGTGAATTCTTAAAATGCCATTATCATATATCAATGGTCTTAGCTCTTGTTTTCTCTTTTTTCTCAAGACCGTATTCCATACATATATTCTGGATACATGGAGGAGAACTTGGTTTTGTCAAGTGCAAAATTGCAAATTATATTTGAAAAACTTTAAAGCATACATGCTCACTCTCCTGGTACTGCTAAGAAATTTGAGATATTGGGGGGTAAGTATCCCACTTCCTGGAAAGGCAGGGCTTTCTGCCACACACAATTTTTGTTACCCACCATGACCCAGAGGCTGCAGGGAGGTCTGTCCTCCAATCTGATGTGCTACTTAACATGGGACTGCAGCCATCTTTACTGTGTACTGTGTAGAATGACATGGTGGGAGACAGTAGTATCCTTTTTAGCTCCCATATGAGGGATCCGGTTAATTACCTGCTATAACGCTGTTCCAGCATCCTGCACCATTACCCGAAAGCAACATACACTCACCCACTCACTGGCATTTGTCTATATAACTCTGCAATATCAACACCTGCACACTCATAATTTCCAACACTTCTCATCCCCTGGTATCCTCATGATGTGGGTGGGACAAGGGGCAGTGATGACACAGTTTGCCTAAAATCACGTCTTCACAGCCTCTCCACAAGCAACATAAAGCCAGAAATCCGGAAAACCTTTAGAGGTGCAGGGGCCACGATGACATGATTTGCCCTGCCCTCATTCCTCCCACCTGGACCATCCACTCCTGTGAACTCCCAGAGAGTATCAACCCAAAGTCTGCAAGAATTCTTTAATGGAAAAGAGCTTGATTAAGAGTTATTGCACTACTAATAAAGATATAGGTTTGGGGGCACCTTTCTCCCTCTATAAATATAAAAAACATACATAAAACTTGGTTAGAGTCTTTCGGACCCCACTGGGTCTTAGTTGGGAGCCTATGTTGCCTAATGATGATCTGGCTCTGTAAATGAGTACCACTTCTATTTAAATTGCACATGATGTACACAGAAAAAATAAATGTGTACCTTTGAAAAAGCATTGCTACCCATGTGAAATGCATCAGTCTGTTTAGATTTTAACTATGTCTATAAATAAAAGTAACTTCTATATATCTAATGAATGTTATGAATGATGAATTTTCTTTTCTTATTACTGGACTTATCCACTATTTATTTCTAATCAATCTATAAATCTATAAAGATTTTCAAAATAAGGTATAATTAGAACTGAGTGAAATGACACATTTAAGATATAATTTTGGTGATACTCTTTAAAATTATAATTTAGCAAATAAGGAAATTCAATACTGTTTGTAAACCTTGCTGTTATTATGTTACCTTGGGAACTTCTGACGCTGTTTCCTGTTACTAAGTACAGGTAATAACCATTGGATTACTCAGCATTGTAAAGAGATAAATATATCAGAATATAATCTCTATCCTAATATGCTACATGGCAAAAAGAATATGGATACTCCTAATTAGTGTGTTTCCCCATTTCAGACAAACCTATTGCCAACAAGTGTAAAAAAGCTTACAGCCATGGCAACTCCGTAGTCAAACATTAGCAGTAAAATGGGTCATAACTTAGAGACTTTCTAAGTGACAATATCATAGGATGCCACCTTTCCAGCAAAATAGTTTGTTATTTTTTTTTTCTGGAGTATGAATCACACTTCATGGATATGGGTTTGGTAGAAGCCAGAAGAATGCCCACTAGCCAAATGTGTACTGCAACCATAAACTTTGGTGGAGGAGAAATAATAAATGGTTTGGGGATGTTTTTCATGGTTTAGCCTTAGCCCCTTCGTTCCAGTAAAAGGTAATCTTGCCACAACATAAATGTCACACTAGAGAACTGGGTACTTCCAACTGTGTTGCAACAATAGCTATTTCAGCACAATGCACGCATGCACAAAGAGAGGTTTATCAAAAACATTTGCTGAGTTGGATGTAGAAAAACTAGCCTCTACAGAGTTCTGACCTCAACCCATCTGTGATTAAATGGAATGCCAACTGTGAATCATTCATTATCATCCTACATCAGTGCCCATCTTTACAAATAATTATCTGGCTGAATGGATGCAAAACGTTGCAATCACATTCGAAAATCTAGTGAATGCCCTTCCAGAGGTGTGGAGATAGAGCAACAATATAGGGACAACTCCATATTAATGCCTAAAGCTGCAACACGGTTGGTATAGTGGTTAGTATGGCCAACTCACAGCACTCAGGTCTGGGGCTCATTTCCCACTATGGATTTAACTGTGTAGAGTTTGTATGTTTTCTCTGTGTTTGCATGGGTTTCCTGTGGGTGCTTTAGTTTCCTCCTGCAATCCAAAAATATACTGGTAGGTATGAATACCTAATAATCTTTATACCCAAATGTCGCTATTTAGCGTTGCAAGATGCACAAAAAATAATTGCTTTCCAGACTTTGAGTGTGGTTCCAAAGCACAAAAAAGTTATTATTCACATTAAAAAGAATTAGTTACACGCCTTGATCTAAATACAATTTAGCACAAAAAACGTATACTTTCAAAGGTACAGTCGATACATACGCAAGATCCAGATTTCCCGGCATCAAACGTGAAGCGTCCGTCAAAAGAAAGAATATGATGACTGACTACTGGACATAGAGCGCTTGAAAATATACCCTACAGAGAGTGAACAGTACAATAGAAACGAGTTGGCATAATCCCATTGGTTCTTGCTCTTGGTTCTTCTGTTATGATACAGTTCATAGGTCAGTTTGTACAGTGGTAGTTCAGCCCTCCAATGGCTCTTTGTGTGTGTATTAACTAATCAATAGACACTACATACAAAGTACATTCTAACACCTAATTCTCTATAATCCATAACTTGCAGATGCATTTTGCGATCTCCTTGCCGATGGAACCATAGATCTGCAAATAGACAGTGGTTTAGAATGGTACCAAACATGGTCTGCTTATCATGTACTAAACATTAGATATCAAATACATACATTTTACATCATAAGTAATAACTTTGATATAAACCATAATGTGCAGGAACCTTTTATGAGTGCGTGTATATTTATGATTATATGTAAGTATGCGATGTGTGTCTTCATGCAGCGTAAAAGGTGCGCTGTATACAGGGGTTGTGTACAGCGCAAAACATGTGCTGTGTAAACATGTGCTGTGTGTGTTTTTATTTACAATACCAAATGTGTATATGTGTGCATGCATTGTGGATACACATGCGATCGTTTAAGTGTATATATATATATATATATATATATATATATTATTAATACACTGCTCAAAAAAATAAAGGGAAGACTAAAATAACACATCCTAGATCTGAATGAATGAAATATTCTTATTTAATACTTTGTTCTTTACATAGTTGAATGTGCTGACAACAAAATCACACAAAAATTATCATTGGAAATCAAATTCATTAACCCATGGATGTCTGGTTTTGGAGCCCACTCAAAATTAAAGTGGAAAAACACTACAGGCTGCTCCAACTTTGATGTAATGTCGTTAAAACAAGTAAAACTGAGGCTCAGTAGTGTGTGTGGCCTCCACGTGCCTATATGACCTCCCTACAACGCCTGGGCATGCTCCTGATGAGGTGGCGGATGGACTCCTGAGGGATCTCCTCCCAGAACTGAACTAAAGCATCTGCCAACTCCTGGACAGTCTGTGGTGCAATGTGGCATTGGTGGATGGAGCGAGACATGATGTCCCAGATGTGCTCAATTGGATTCAGGTCTGGGGAACGGGCGGGCCAGTCCATAGCATCAATGCCTTCGTCTTGCAGGAACTGCTCACACACTTGAGCCACATGCAGTCTAGCATTGTCTTGCATTAGGAGGAACCCAGGGCCAACCGCACCAGCATATGGTCTCACAAGGGGTCTGAGGATCTCATCTAGGTACCTAATGGCAGTCAGGCTACCTCTAGTGAGCACATGGAGGGCTGTGCGGCCACCCAAAGAAATGCCAACCCACACCATTACTGACCCACTGCCAAACCAGTCATGCTGGAGGATGTTTCAAGCAGCAGAACATTCTCCTTGACGTCTCCAGACTCTGTCATGTATGTCTCATGTGCTCAGTGTGAACCTGCTTTCATCTGTGAAGAGCACAGGGCGCCAGTGGAGAATTTGCCAATCTTGGTGTTCTCTGGCAAATGCCAAACATCCTGCACGGTGTTGGGCTGTAAGCACAACCCCCACCTGTGGACATCGGGCACTCATACCACCCTCATGGAGTCTGTTTCTGACTGTTTGAGCAGACACATACACATTTGTGGCCTGCTGGAGGTAATTTTGCAGGGCTCTGGCAGTGCTCCTCCTGTAACTCTTTGCACAAAGGCAGAGGTAGCGGTCCTGCTGCTGGGTTGTTGCCCTCCTACGGCCTCCTCCACGTCTCCTAATGTACTGGCCTGTCTCTTGGTAGCACCTCCCTGCTCTGGACTCTACGCTGACAGACACAGCAAACCTTCTTGCCACAGCTACCATTGATGTGCCATTGTCAGAGTTCAGCCAGGGATCGGCTGTCCCTTACCATCCCGCCGGCTTCCTCTGACTTCCCGGGCAGTCGCACGGCTGGCGCGGCGACGTGGGAGGAGCAGAGCATTCACCCTGTAGCTGTGGTGTCAGGCGGTGAGCGGGGATCGCAGTTTCCATCATGGGCACCGCCATGACACTTTCCCTATGTCAGTACTTCCTTCGCTGAGTGGCCTGGCTGGTCAGCTGATGCTGTGGGCCTATCAGCAGGCTTCCAGGGGTATATATCCAGCTCCTGTGCTCCAGGTAGTTGCCTGAACAATCATTGTCGCGGCTAGTGTAACTAGAGGAGTCTCGTTCCAGGTTCCCGTGCTTCCAGTGTGTTTCTTCCAGAGCTTCTGAGCTATCTCATCGCAGTGCCTTTACTATCAGCAGCCTGTGTGAAAGCTAACCTCCATCTCTTCACAGTGCCTTTACTAATCAACAGCCTGTGTGCAAGTTTAACCTCCATGTCACCACAGTGCCTTTACTAATCAACAGCCTGTGTGCAAGTTTAACCTCCATCTCACCACAGTGCCTTTACTAATCAACAGCCTGTGTGCAAGTTAACCCTCCATCTCACCACAGTGCTTTTACCATCACAGCCTGTGTGCAAGTTAACCCTTCATCTCACCGCAGTGCTTTTTCCACCACAGCCTATGTGTAAGTTAACCCTTCATCTCATCGCAGAGCCTTTACCATCACAGCCTGTTTGCAGGTTAACCCTTCGTCTCTTTGCACCCTAGTGCATGATCTCCAGTCGGAAATCCGGTATATACTTCGTGGGATATCCAGCTGTTACCTCAGCCTACCAATAAATCTCCACACCTCTCTAGCCAGCACCTCAAGTGCCTTTCTCCAGCCAGGAGTTCTATCCCACTCCCCATGTGCCTATTCCAGGCATTAACCTTGGGCCACGGGTGTTTTTGATTCTCTTTTCCCTGCAGGCCTTGGTCACCAAGTCAAAGGACCACGACCTGCTTACAGGGAGCCGCACAAGCCCATATCCCGCTTGGAGGGGTCACTGGCGAACACCCCCTTGTGAGTTAGACTCTGCACCATTGACTAGGTCTAGCCAACGACCAAGACTTGTGGATGCAGAGATCATACGTCCAGGCCCCTCGCCTTTGCCTCCTCCCGCAGCCTCAGACCTCGGCTTTCAAAAACCCGCCTCCCAGGCCAAATGGAAGCCGCAGGTGCCCAAGGTACTGGGACTCTTCAAGAGTTAACAAGCCATATGGATAACCAAGAGACGGCACAGTGGCATGTGGCTCAGTACCTGCAAGAATTGTTCGGACATTTTATGACCATACAAAATACACTGGCATCTATGTCCACGGCCTTGCCACCTGTCATTCCTGCTGGTTCTCCAGGGTTATCTCGAGGGGCTACGCCACAGAAGTCTCGTCTCCACTTGGCCACCCCTGAAAGGTTTGACGGTACACCACAACATTGTCGTGGTTTCAAAAACCAATGTGAAATCCAGTTTGAGTGCCTCCCCCAGAATTTCCCTACCTCCTGGTCCAAGGTCGTCTATGTAATTTCATTACTGACTGGGGCTGCATTGGACTGGGTTTCCCCACTTTGGGAATGGGCTGATCCATTAGTTTCTGGATACGAAGACTTTGTGACAGCCTTCAAACTGATTTTTGACGAGCCCGGCAGATCGGTTTCTGCTTCCTTTGACTTACTCCGTGTCCGCCAAGGTACTCGCTTGATGGAACAGTACGTGGTGCAGTTTCAGACCCTTGCATCGGAACTTAGATGGAACGAAGAAGCACTCAAAGCAGCCTTCCTCCATGGGTTGTCCGAAAGGATGAAAGACGAATTAGCATCCAGGGATTTACCTACGTCTTTTTCTGAGACTATTTCCATCTGCATAAGGATTGATTTACGTCATAGGGAGCGGTGGGGAAATAGAGGTCATGGGGATCGCCCTCGAGATCGTCCGGCCTCAGGAAGTCAATCCTATTCCCCCACCTCCAGGGGTGAGGAACCTATGCAGATCAACAGAACCAGGCTAACCACGGCCGAACGCAATCAGCGCTTTCAAAAAAAATTGTGTCTTTATTGCGCTGCCCCTGAGCACATGTTAAAGAATTGTCCCCTCCTGGTGGGAAATGCGAGACCCTAGTTGATGTCAGGAGCATTCAATTAGGGGTCATTTTTAAGCATTCCCAATTAACTGACAGTTTATTGCCTGTATCTCTTTCCCACCAGTTCAGGACAAGGGATGTTAAAGCCCTTATAGATTCCGGTGCTGCGGGAAATTTTATTTCCAAATCTTTAATCCAGTCCCTTGGTATTTCGGTGGTACCTTTACCTGACAAATTACTACTCTCCGGTGTAGATGGTAAAACCATGCTAGGTGAATCCATATCCTTGAAATCCCAGCCCGTGACTCTCAGGGTTGGTTGCCTGCACCAAGAGACCATTGAATTCCTCATACTTCCTAACTCTGCTTACGAGCTAGTTCTGGGTTTACCTTGGTTAAGGAAGCATAATCCTACCTTTGATTGGTGCAATATGCAAATTGCATCATGGGGACCAAACTGTTTCCATCAGTGCCTAACCCAAGTACTTCCTGTACGTACCCACTCTGTGCACCCCAGTACAGGTGCAAAGTTCCCCCCAACCGACAAGCCAAAAGATCCTTCTGTCTCCAGTCTACAACAAGCATATCAAGATTTTGCCGATGTCTTCTGCGAGCAGGCTGCTGATCAACTCCTTCCTCATCGGTCGTGGGATTGTGGAATAGAACTTCTCCCGGGGAAGATTCCCCCTCGGGGCCGGACCTATCCTTTGTCAGCTCCAGAAACAGCCACCATGGCAACTTACATTAAGGAAAATCTAGCCAAAGGGTTCATACGGCCTTCCACCTCCCCTGCAGGGGCAGGGTTCTTTTTTGTGAGCAAGAAGGATGGAGGCCTCCGGCCCTGTATAGACTACCGTGGCCTCATCCAAATTACTGTAAAAAATCGGTATTGTTTACCTTTAATTCCTGAGCTTTTCGACAAGGTCCATGGAGCTAAAGTGTTCTCTAAACTAGATCTTCGTGGGGCATACAATTTGATACGAATCAAAGCTGGGGATGAGTGGAAGACCGCCTTCAATACCAGAGATGGTCATTTAGAATATCTGGTGATGCCTTTTGGACTCTGCAATGCGCCGGCTATATTTCAAGGCTATGTAAATGAGATCTTTCGGGACATTCTCTACAGCTTTATCATCGTCTATTTAGATGATATTCTAATCTTTTCTAAGGATCTCCAAACTCACCGCCAACATGTTCAAGAAGTTCTAGCTCGCCTTCGAAAACACCACCTTTATGGAAAGTTATCTATGTGCCTCTTTGAACAAACCACAGTTCCTTTCCTAGGACATATAATTTCTGGGGAAACCATTCAGATGGATCCAGAGAAACTGAAAGCGATCTCTGAATGGCCATTAGCAAAATCTTTAAAAGCTACCCAATGTTTTTTAGGATTTTCAAACTATTATAGGCGATTCATACCGAATTTTTCCACTGTGGTGCCTCCCATTACTAGTCTCACATGGAAGAGCGCTAACCTAGCCCAGTGGCCGGACTCAGCCATACAGGCCTTCCAGAGATTGAAAGAGGCATTCTCTACTGCCTCTATCCTTTGCCAACCCCAACTGGATAAACCATTTTTTGTGGAAGTGGATGCCTCTTCGGTGGGTGTAGGGGTGGTATTATCCCAAATTTCCAGTGACGGAAAGAATCATCCATGTGGATACTTCTCTCGTAAATTTTCCTCTGCAGAGAAAAACTATGCGATTGGAGATAAAGAACTCCTAGCTATGCGCCTGGCGTCAATGGAGTGGCGTCATCTTCTGGAGGGGCCAAGTTTCCGGTTACCATTATTACTGACCATAAAAACTTAATTTATCTTCAGACGGCTCATCGCTTAAACGCCAGGCAGGCCCGCTGGTCCTTGTTATTCTCAAGGTTTAACATTAAGCTTCAATTTCGCCCCGGTTATTTGAACAAAAAAGCAGATGCTCTCTCCCGGTCTTTTCTACTCGACACACAGGAATAAGATCATCTAAGATCTCGCCCAATCCTGGATCCTATTTTTCTTCAATTCAACTCAAATATTGACTCCTGAATTATGGAAAAAGTTGTTAACCTGGGCTCATAGTTCTCTATTTGCTGGGCATTCTGGTATTTTCAAAACATACAAGTTTCTTCAGTGTTCTTATTGGTGGCCCTTGATGAGAAAAGATGATCAAGAGTTTATTTTGTCATGTGTAAAATGCTCACAGCATAAAGTTTCTCGCAAAAAAAGTGCAGGTCTTCTACGCCCGTTACCCGTTCCTACTATTCCTTGGACCCATATATCCATGGATTTTATCTCTGAGCTTCCACGTTCCAAAGGACATAACACCATATGGGTAGTGGTGGATCGTTTTTAAAAAATGGCGCATTTTATACCATTAGTAGGCCAGCCATCTGCTCCCCATTTGGCAAAAATTTTTGTTACAGAGATTTTTAGGTTACATGGTCTTCCTAGAGAGATTGTTTCTGACCGAGGAGTCCAATTCGTAGCCAAGTTTTGGAGGGCCTTATGCAGCGCTTGTGGAACCAAATTAAAATTCTCATCAGCTTACCACCCACAAACTAACGGGCAAACCGAGAGGGTTAATCAGGAACTGGAGACCTTTATAAGACTTTTTGTGTCCTCTTCACAGGATGATTGGGTGGACTTACTACCTTGGGCCGAGTTTGCACATAACGTCAAGTACCACACTTCCTCCAATTCCACACCTTTTTATACTGTGTTTGGTAACATCCCCGGATTCCAGATTTTCAACATTTACCTTCGGTGGAGGTCCCAGCAGTTACTGACATTGTAGAATCTTTTTCAGCCATTTGGAAGAAGATACATGCCTCGTTGAAACAATCATCCAAGAATTATAAAAGATTCGCTGACAGGCGACGGGTCGCGGCTCCTCTGCTGAGAGTTGGAGATAAAGTCTGGGTATCTAGGAACATCCTACTGAATGTTCCCAGTATGAAGCTGGCCCCATGCCTCATTGGTCCGTACCGCATTCACAGAGTGATCAACCCTGCTGCGTATAAATTGGGACTCCCACCTCAAATGTAGGTATCTAATACCTTTCATATTTCTCTATTGCGACCTTTGGTGTTAAATCGGTTCCAAACCACCTCTCCTAAATTATCTCAAGTACAAACTTCTCAAGGTACAGAATTCGAAGTAGGGAAGATTCTGGATTCTCGGTTCAGATCCAACATTCTCCAATACCTCATTGATTGGAAGGGTTATGGTCCTGAGGAGAGAGCCTGGATCAGAGCCACAGATGTTCATGCACCTCAATTAATTTGAGCCTTCCACATCAAATTTCCTGGTAAGCCTGGTGGGTGTCCGGTGTCCACCCTGAAAGGGGGGGTACTGTCAGAGTTCAGCAGGGGATCGGCCGTCCCTTACCATCCCGGCAGCTTCCTCTGACTTCCCGGGCAGTCGGGCGGCTGGCGCGGCGACATGGGAGGAGCTGAGCATTCACCCTGTAGCTGTGGTGTCAGGCGACCCGGTGAGCGGGGATCGCAGTTTCCATCATGGGCACCGCCATGACACTTTCCCTATGTCAGTACTTCCTTCCCTGAGTGGCCCTGCTGGTCAGCTGATGCTGTGGGCCTATCAGCAGGCTTCCAGGGGTATATATCCGGCTCCTGTGCTCCAGGTAGTTGCCTGAACAATCGCCTCCTCCCGCAGCCTCAGACCTCGGCTATCATAAACCCGCCTCCCAGCGTGACAGCCATCCTAGATGAGTTGCACTACCTGAGCCACTTGTGTGGGTTGTAGACTCCGTCTCATGCTACCACTAGAGTGAAAGCACCGCTATCATTCAAAAGTGACCAAAACATCAGCCAAAAAGCATAGGAACTGAGAAGTGGTCTGTGGTCACCACCTGCAGAACCACTCCTTTATTGGGGGTGTCTTGCTAATTGCCTATAATCTCCACCTGTTGTCTATTACATTTGCACAACAGCATGTGAAATTGATTGTCAATCAATGTTGCTTCCTAAGTGGACAGTTTGATTTCACAGACGTGTGAATGACTTGGAGTTACATTGTGTTGTTTAAGTGTTCCCTCTATTTTTTTGAGCAGTGTATATTAATATATATATATATATATATATATATATGAATAAATATATATAGCTTTAAACAGTAACTGGTTTTATTATTACTTCTGTCTGAACTAAGTTATCAGAGATGGCCAGCAGACACTTGCTAGAATCACAATGTAATCAAAGGCCTCTCTAGCCTACTTGGAAATGCAAGTTCATTTAGGCATACAATGATAGTCAGACTTAAAGACAATGGTTCAGTTAAAACTCGTCTGCACCTCACAGTATCTTTGTGTATTCCAATTACTAGTCCCAGACATGTCCACAAGACTTGTCTGTCAGCACTGAATTGAGTTTGTATGTGTATTCATTATGTAAAGACTTTAACAGTATGCAGTAACATGGCAGATGTACACAACGCTAAAATAGCGCCGTGCACAATAATATTATACTGACTACACCAGATCGCATCATGCAGACAACGCAAACTGGCATCGTGCAAATATTATTTTTACAATTTAGGTCTCAGCCAACAATCCAGCTTTGACAGTCCACCGTTTGATAGCAAGCAATACGCTATCACACTCTGGTCGAAAAGTTTATTCAGTCATACACTAAGAAATATTATTTAAAGTTATGTTATGGGATGGCACAATGTGGTCATTAAACCATCAATAATGTGTCCCAGGGAGGAACATAAAACTACCCTTATACGCACACTGCGGATCTTGGAAGATCATGGGAAAGATGTGGGGATACACCTAACCTATAAAGGAAGTCTTGAAGGGGATAAGGGCTTACATTATTTAGGATGTTTAAAATAACATTTAATAATACATTTCATGCATGGCTAAATCTATACATCATCTGATGGAACATTCTAGTTCAGGATTGTAATACAGTTCTTCATTTACCTTAGTATTTATACTATCATTGCTTACCACCATCATAATTTCATTCTACCGGTTTACCTTAGCATTACATTTTACACACTTCAACACATTAGGAACACACCTGACACATAAGCCAATTACTAAGATGACAATATGAGGATCAGGAGCTTATCTACACTAGTAACCATTTCCTGGACCCACTCTCCTAGACTGGAGAACCATTTTACATGGTTCAACCATGAGAACCACTCTTCTACCTTTTCCTCTACTTCAGCACTGAAGCATTATGGTTCTTTTGAAATTCCCATTTCAGCTGCAGAATTTCATCCATCTTCTGGTCTATCACTTTCTTGGTGTCACTTGTGTTATTAGCGCTATACGTGCAGCACTTGACACCAAATTTGGTGGCCAGAGTCACACAGTACCCTCCAGTGACAGCTGTTAAATAATTTAACACTAGCCTATGTTGCACAAGTTCCTTCTTATAAGCCTGTAACTCTCTACCTGTATACCTGAACGTATCATCATACATCTTGTGATATTATCTATTAATTTAGAAAGATCTTGGATGTATCTAAAATTTAAAGTACCCCGAGCAATCCTGGTGGTATCTAGTGGTACCAAAATTTGGAAACCAGTTGTTTCACTAATCAACTGTGGAACTGAGAAGTGGTAGCTTCATGTATGTCACCCGGTATCATGTTTCTTTTGTCACGGTGTTCATAATGCGTATGAAGATATGGAGATGGTGTATTTTTATGGATACCAAGCATTTCACCATGTGTAAGGGTCATAATAACCTCTGGAAGTACCCTCCACAGATAACATAGACCTTTGGAACTCAGAGAGAGCCACTTATACGCTTTCATTCCACATATAAAATACACATCATGTGGGAGTACATAAGGAATAGAATGCATCATTATCATAGGACACAATTCTCTGACAAATAATCCTACCCCAGATTTTCCCATTTGACTAATACATGTTTTAGGTTGTACAATAACTGCACAGTACCCTTCTGGTACTCTGTCAACCATTACCTTGGTGGAACTAAGTGTATACTTATACCGGAAGTGTCTTCCACTGGTGATGTTGCGTATAATTTCACCATCTACTGGTTCATTATCAGCTCTGTGTGAGAAGGTCATTGTCTGATTGTTCCTCCCAATTTCCTTGTTTATTGATATTGGTGATGTTTAAACATAACAGGGATCTATCCACCTGGTACTGGTGGAGCTTAATATTTGGAGGCTTAGACATAATAAATTTCCCATCCAGCATCTTCCCCTGTTGCAATTCTGAAACCTCAGAGACATTTAATGGAATTGGCATTAACCCTACATCATGTTGTCCCTGAGACACATGAGAGCACACCCAACAGTCAGTCTGGTTTAAAACTTTGCCCACCATGGTATGATAATCGTCTAAAGGATACCCACCCTAATACTGGTTATACTTAGGTTGGCACAGTTGGGTGCATCTCTCATCAACTAGGAACCCACAAAACTCACAAATACAATATTCCTCAGACGATAACCCTTCACAATGTCTCCGAGTTTCCAAAATAACAGATCTCTTAGCAATTACTGTACTGAGTTTGGTTAGATACTCCACCAATTGGTTTAGCACTCCTTCGCCCGACTCCACTCCATCCATATCATCATCATCTCCCCTCTCCATCATTTGTCCTCCGTCACAGAAACCTGAAATCCCAAAACAAACTAGGATGATGAAAACTGTGGAAGAAGACACAAATGTAACCTTTAGCTCAGGTGTCTCACTGCAACTTTTAACTCCCCTGGAACAGGCTCACAATTGACAGGTCTACATTATCTCCCTCGACTCCGCCTTGTATCTCCACCATTTGGTTGACCTTTCTGCAGTGAGTGGAATGGACCCAGGTATCTCTCTCTGCCACTTTCAAGGAAGTTGTACTCATCATCAACAATTGATACGGACAATCCCACCAATCTGTCAGACAACCGGAACGTAAGAAATTTCTTATCATAACAAATTATCCAGGTGTAACATCATGACATTTTGTTTCTGGCATATCAGGTGACAACAATTTCAATTTCAGCTGCTGCTGTTTCAACTGTTTACTCATTGTTATAAGATACTTTACAGTAAACTCGTTGTTACTCTTCAAATCTTCCTGCAGACTTACAAACAAATGAGGTTGTCTACCAAACAGTATCTCAAAGGGGGGCAGATTGAGAGGGGGTCTAGGAGTTGTCCTGATGCTATGAAGGACTAGCAGTAAGGCTTCTGGCCATCCTAGTCCAGTTTCTGCCATGATCTTACTCAGTTTATTCTTAATAGTACCGTTTACCCTCTCCACCTTGGGACTGGCCTGTGGTCGATAGAGGGGTGTGAAGTTTACTATTAATACCCATAAACTTACACATGCTCTGGAAGACATCACCTGTGAAATGAGTACCCCTATCACTCTCTATGATTCTAGGGATACCGTACCTGCATACAAATTCCTGAACAATCTTTTTAGAGTAAACGCAGCAGTATTAGTGGCAGCTGGATATGCCTCTGCCCAATTAGAAAACACATCTGTACAAACTAATACATACTTGAGATTCCTGCAGGGTGTTAATTGGATGAAATCAATTTGTATTACCTGAAAGGGTCCGTCTGTCGGAGGGACGTTGGATGGCTCGGTTAGTATTGTTTTTCCAAAGTTCTTCATCAAGCATGTCAAGCAGGACATTGCCCTCTTTTCGGCTTGGGAAGAGAAACCTGGTGCACACCAATAAGCCCTGACCAACTTGCACATACCTTGCTTTCCCAAGGTGAGTCAGACCGTGCACTGCCTCAGCCAAGCTTGGGTAGTATGCCTTGGGTGCCACCGGCTTACCTTGTCCATCTCTCCAGAGTCCGGAGGACTCTTATCCACATCCCTTTGATCTCCAGACTGCATTTTTCTGAATGGAACAAAATTTTGCATCTCAATTAATTTCTGCATATCAATTGCATGAAAAACCATCATTTTATTAACTGGCATGTTAATTCTTAAACCTGCTGTCCACTTGGCAGCTTCATCTGCCCTGCTATTGCCCAGTGACACGGGGTCTTCTTCACATGTATGAGCTTTACATTTGATAACGGCTACTTCTTTTGGTAGCTGAATTGCTGTCAACAGTCCTTTTATGTGGTGAGTGTGCGACTGGTGTACCTGCTGCCATCATAAAATTTCTAAGATGCCATAGAGTCCCAAAATCATGTACTACCCTGAAGGCGTACCTGGAGTCAGTGTAAATGTTAGCTGACTTACCTTCCGCCAGTTCACATGCTCTCTTTAGTGCCACCAGTTCAGTCACCTGCGCTGAGTGAGGTGGACCAAGTGGTTTGGCTTCTAAAAAACCTTAATCATTTACAACGGCATAACCTGTGCATAATTCTCCTGTGTCAGTTTGTCTATGACAACTCCCATCCATGTAGAATGACAAATCTGCATTTGCTAGTGGTGTATGACATATATCTGGTCTAGCAGTAAAGGTCTGATTTAAATACTCCATACAATCATGTGTGTCACTATACCTGCAAACTCACCTTCAATCAGCAACTCACCTCTCTCCACCATTTGTGCATCTCTAGGCAGATATGGCAAGTATGTTGCTGGATTTAATGTATTACACCATTTAATGGTAATATTTGCAGGTGCCATTAGAGCTAGTTCCCATTTCGTGAACCTAGCTGAGGAAACATGTTGGGTTTGGGCAGAATTCAGCAGTGCAGACACAGCATGTGGTATATAAACAATCAAATCATGACCTAATATTACGTCCTCACTCTTATCAACCAGAAGAGCGGTTGCTGCTACACTTCTTAAACACGTTGGGAGTGATCTTGCCACAGTGTCCAATTGGGCACTGTAGTATGCTCCAAGTCTGCTAGCATCACCATGTTTTTGTGTGAGGACACCTGCTACGCAGCCTCCGGCTTCCATTCAAAATAACTAAAAAGGTTTTTCATAATCTGGTATCCCCAGGGCAGGTGCTCTTGTCAGACTATCCTTAAGGTTAAGGAACGCCTGCTCTGTTTCCTCAGTATGTGTGACACGGTCAGGTTTTGAGGATGACACCAATTCCTGCAATGGTAATGCCAAAATAGAAAAACCTGGATCCATGATCTACAGTATCCACAAATGCCGAAGAAGGTACTGATTTGCTGCTGGTTCTGCGGCAGTGTCACAGTCTGTATGGCCTGTACTTTGTCCTTTGCAACCTTGTGCCCTGTTTGTGAGAGATGAAGCAACAGTA
Organism: Taudactylus pleione; assembly: GCA_031769625.1. NCBI lineage: Eukaryota > Metazoa > Chordata > Amphibia > Anura > Myobatrachidae > Taudactylus > Taudactylus pleione. The sequence continues at coordinate 5,172,227 of JAUIMM010000137.1, read as the reverse complement.
CTTTAGTATCATTCAAACATGACATACAAAACATATTCAGCAAACCTTCCAATCATACATACAAAACTCCAGACAGAAATTCTCATATGCAGCATGTACAAACTTATACATAGAGAACCTTCATATTTGGGTTTGCTGTGATTAATTATGAATTTTCCAGTGCTTTAAAATCATGCCCTGTATAGTTTCACTGCAAACATACTGCAGGGGTTAGTGTGCTTCAGTTCTTAATCTCAATGTTTACTGTAAACAAGGACACTTGATTTTACCAAAATGCACAATGACTTAAGGCTTACACACACTTATTACATTTCCTTAGAGGTGCAATGTCCTAGAGGTGATTTAAAACACATTCTTTTCTTTTCTTTTTTTTTATTGCTGGACTTACTCTTTAAGTGCTATTAATATTCCTCCTCTTGCCATGCTCTCCACTACTCTCACCGGTTTCAACTGCAGCCCCTGCTGGTTGCAAATTAACAGCTTGGGCAATGGCTGAATTTATGGTGGATTCATCATCATCTATAATTACATTTTCCTGTAGGTGACTTAAATCAGGGCATAAGTTACTTATTACGATTTTTTTCATATATTTTTTTTTTAATCGACTGTACCATCACCTGCCGCCGCATAAGGCGGTGGAGGCGCATGTGCTAACAGCAATACCTTGGGCAATGCTACCTTGCAGTGCGTGCCTGTTCCTTGATTGTGTGCACCCGACGCTAACTTGCATCGTGGGTGCGCTCCTTGGTGGTGCCTGTGCAATGCTGTTTTGTGCGTACTCTTTTGCGCTGTGCTCATGACACTATTTAGTGGCACAAGCACGCCACTTAACCACGTGTTCACCTCATGCACCATAGTTTCAAATAGTCATTAAACCTTACATGTTTCTTTAAGGAGTTCACCATACAGATACCATCCCTAACATTATTCAATACCTCCGAATCAAAGCTACCAATCTTAGGAAAAGGTTTTCTTCTGAGAAAACACTTAGCAATTTCTAGAGAATTTCGATTGATGAACGATTTTCAGTGAGCTACATTCACGCACTCCTTCCCTTTATGCACAGCACAGCCGGCCCGTTAAGCAGTTCAGTCAGCTTGCATAACAAGGAGCAGAATAACCACCTATGTAAATTATTCTACCTGCGGCGAATTCAACCCAAGCTTCGGCCGCTCGCTTCTTCCCTTTATGCACCACCTTCCCGGTAAGCAGAATGGTCAGTGTGCATAAACGAGGAGTAAAATAACCGCCTAGCAGATTATTTTACTTGTAATGAATTCACCTCAAGCTTCACCATTCGCTTCCTACCTTGAGTTTCCTCCCAGCTGGTAGCATCTAGGAGTTCCAATAACTCCTAACCTTGCCAGCAGTTTCATCCCCACAACAACCCACTTCACAATCACAGTTTATATAACCATGTGATTCGATCGCATTGCCCAAAGAACCTAACAGATCAATGGACTTTGCAATTAATGGGTGTCAGATCGAGAAACCCCTTAGTTTCTCGATAACCACAATGTACCTGCTTTGTACACTGGCCCAGTAGTTTGTACGGCCCCATCAGGCACCTACTGAGTTTCAACCTAGGCTTAACAGACAGTGGGGCCTATTCATCAACACTAAAATAACGTTTTTAAGGACATTTTCCTTAAATAACGTTATTTTGGTATTCATGAACAGACTTAACACAGGAGATATCACAGATATCTCCTTGCTAAGGTCCCCTGCGTTAATTTCCACACTCCCCATCCATTAGTATGGGGATGTGGAAATTGTGGTATTCATCAAATTCCAAAAATTATCAATTTTTGGAATTTAATGCAGTTACTATTCGCCACTGTGAGGTGGCGAATAGCAGAATCCACTTACCTGTATCAGCGTGTGCAGGTCCCCCGACGAGTCTCTCCGGCACTCTGCTCCGTCCTCAGGCTCTGGAGGCTGGTCAGACATGTGTGCTCCCCAGCAGAGCACAAGAAAGTTTAGAAAAAGAAAAAAATATATATATTTTTTCTAATCTGTCATGTGGTCTGCTGGGAAACAACATGACTGACCAGCATGACGGAGCCGCAGGCTGCTGTGCGGACAGGTATGTCGGGGGGGGGGGGGGGAGGTGAGCGGAGGGGGGTAGGGGGGGTGGGGGGAATCGGGGGGGGTACGAAACTTAACGCATCTGTAGGCAGTGCTGCGCTGGTTTTACAGATGTAACAGCGCATGCACAGCACTGTTTCCAGATGCGATAAGGTAGTGTAGAGAGGGAAAAGTATCTATTTCCCGAAAAGCTGTCATCGCAAAAATGACAGCTTTTCGGAATAGATAATTATGGAGAGGTGGAATGATGAATTCCACCTATAATTAGCTAGAACTCTATGAGAGTTCTAAAGCTAATTATCTCCAGAGAATTTTAATGTTTAATGAATAGGCCCCAGTAGCCTTTACTTTACAATCACACGTTTCAATTACATACACCTTTTCTGCGCAGAAAAAAATTAAACCTTTTCCCTTATACTTTACTTTATACTTTACCGGACAAGTGGACTGATGCTACAGGGTTACATAAGTGAGTATGTGTACGTGTGTGTGTGTGTGTGTGTGTGTGTGTGTGTGTGTGTGTGTGTGTGTGTGTGTGTGTGTGTGTGTGTGTGTGTGTATGTATGTTTAATAAACTTATACTGTCACGGTGTGTGTGTCCTGTGTTTTTTTTAAACATTTTTTTACAGGTGAACTACAGGTAATAGTGGGCCCTTAATGCCCTGCATGCTGGTACTTTTGGTTCTCCAAGTAGCAGCATGTGGGGCAGGCTTGCTGGGACTTGCAGTTCTACTTGTAAAGACAATGTTTGATATTCTTTATTTACACCACGCCACACTATCAACCCACCACCCACTGCCACCAGGGGTGGTGGGGATAGCCCCAGGCTATCAGCCTGGGCCTGGGGTGCCCTGGAGAGGGTGACCTCTTTATTAGGGGGGTCCCCAGCTCTCCAGGGATCCCCGGCCTGGGCTGACTAGCGGTCAGGGCTGATGCTGCGGCTGGGGGGCCCGGTGAAAGGGCTCCCCTGCCTGTGGCATCAGCCCCCACTAGAAAAAGTCCAGTGCTGGTTCTGGAACATACAGGGGAACCCTACTCATTTTTTTCCCCTGTATCTCCAGAACCAGGACTGGATCAGAGCCCAGAGCTGGTTGCACAGAATACGGGGGACCCCTACGTCGTTTGTCCCCCGTATTTTGGCAACCAGCGCTGGTTCTGACTAGCCTGGTGCTGGTTGTGCTTAAGTACAGGGGACCCCTATGTCGTTTGACCCCTGTATTTAAGCACACCCAGCACTGGGTCACTAATGCCCGGCTCTGGTTGCTCTTTTTTGGGGGGGTGCACGCCATTTTTTTCTCTTTTTACACAGGTTTTTTGTTTTTACCACAGCAGCACAGACGGGTCTCATGGACCCGTCAGTGCTCTGTGTCAATGACATAGATGCAAGTAGCACAGATCTCCTGGTCCGTGCGTGCATCTGTGTAATTGAAATACACAGCAGCACAGATGGGTCTCACCGACCCATCTGTGCTCTGTGTCACTGTCAATCACACAGCTGCATGTAGCACGGATCTCACAAGTCCGTGCTACATGCAAATGAGCACCATAATGCTGATTGGCTGAGGGCTGTGACAGACGGCTCTGTCAGCCAATCAGCACTTTGCCCATTAAAGGCAAAGGCATTTGTTTTAAATGGCCGCTCGAGGCAAAACCTCGAGATCCGACAGCAGATCTCGAGGTTCTGCCTTGGGAGAGGGATCCGGGGCAGACAGGGAGATCCAAGCTTGGGCTCGGATCGTCCCGGATCCCAGAAGTTCGGGTGGGTTCGGTTCTCAGGGAACCGAACCCACTCATCCCTAGTTAAAACTCGTCCGCACCTCACAGTATCTTTGTGTATTCCAATTACTAGTCCCAGACATGTCCACAAGACTTGTCTGTCAGCACTGAATATATAAAGTCTTTAAATATATGTGTATTCATGATTATGTAAAGACTTTAACAGTGTGCAGTAACACGGCATATGTACACAACGCTAATATAGCGCTGTGCAAAATGGTATTATACTGACTACGCCAGATGGCGTTGTGCAGACAATGCAAACTGGCGTCGTGCAAATATTATTTTTACAATTTAGGTCTCAGCCAACCATCCGGCTTCGACATAGTTTAATTGAATTCTGACAAAATAAATTAATCTTAGTGGTAGGGAATATAAATTGTAACCTCTGCTGGTAAAGGGACTGTTGTATATGACCAAGTATATCTGTAAAGCACTGCAGAATATGTGTGTGCTATATAAAAAAAAATTAATAATTAATAAATAAGGTCTTGGAAATAAATGTGGCGTATGTACAGTACATTCAAATTCAGTTTGAATGAATTCACCCATCTCTAAACATCTAATGAAATACCAGATTATGATAGTGTTGTACAATTTCTCATCATGGACGAGACGTTGACATGATACATGTATACATTCACAATGTGGACATTGACATAATATTGACATTGCCTGAATGTTGACAGGTGACATGTCAAGCATGTGGATGTCTGTATTCATATTCAATTCATGTCGATATTCATAATGTCGATGTGAAAATGTTGAAATTTAGAATTTAACAATGTGAATGTCAACAGATAATTTAAGGATCATTTTAGGGATAGGACTAGGCATAGGCTGTAATAAGGTTTAGGGGGTAGGTTTAGGATTAGGATCAATAATACTCACCACCGCTATGGTGGTTAAAGTTGCATTCTAAATGTTGACATTTTCACATCGACATTATAAATATCATCATTATGAACATGTATCGTATGATATAGTAGGTATAACAAGAAAAGACTGGTTCTGCTATGGGGGTTGCAAAAAACAGTGTACCCCCTTCCACTTTCTAAAGGTTGCCAGTCTTGGTCTTAAAGCTCTGGAGCTGTTGCTGAACCCCCCAGACTATGGTGAACTGGGTAATTAACAAGATAGAGCCCAATATAATGGCAAAAACACATTAAATAAACTTTAATTGGATACCAGACTCTCCAAAACCAAAGGTTTTAAACTGGATCATTTAATGCAATTGAAATGTGATATACAGATGTGCACAGCTAGTTTGTTGCTCCATATAGCCATGTAATGCGCAATGCATCTCGTGCCACACACTATGCCATGAGTCGCACCACACAGAATGTTTCATAACGGAACATAGCGTAGCACTGGAAAAAAGTCATAAAGTGTAATACAAATTTTTGGCCACCAGGTGTCCCTTTTCCTAAACTACACTGCGCATGCGTCAGATTTCCAATGCATTTTCTGTATCATCGCCCGATGACTGACTGACAGAAGCAGTGATTCGATACACTATAGTACAGCATTTTCCTCATGGAATCAGAGCTGTAGAAGAATGTCTAATAAAGTTTTCAAAAATTACATTGTGTGTGAGTCCTGTACTTTTTTATAAAAATATTTCACATGCACTCACAGCTCTGTATTACACACTGACTGTGCGTTTGAAGCTGCACACTTGCATCAATGTCGGCACTGTTGGCGCTGTCCAAGACTATAGTGATTTAATGACTTTAGGAACTAGTAGCAGGCTCTGTTTGAAAGAGGGGTCTGTATATTACACTGACTGTGTGTTTTAATCTGCACACTTGCGTCAATGTCGGTGCTGTCCCCAGACAAACACTATAGTGATTTCATGACATTAGAAATTATCAGTGAGCTGTTTAAAAGTGGGGTTTTAATCCACACACTTGCGCCTCTGTCGGCACATCAGCACTGTGGTGGCTGCCAGCTCTGGGGGTTGCAATGGGATCTCTGGTGCAAGCCCAATGGGGCCGCTCCATACGCCTGTCGCACTATGCTGTGACGTATGGAGGCTCACAGTACACATTGTATGCTGTAATTTGCACACGCCACATTACATACATGGCAGGTGCAGCTCTTGATATGGCTGGCTTGTGGTCTACCCGTTAGGTGATCGCCTTGCTACAGTGCTTGTTCTGTGGTTTGAGACCTGGAAAATATATATATAAATATTTTTAAATCTTCACTACAAGATTAAAAAGAAATCACTTGTTGGTGTGAGACTTCTGTCATTTATACAGATATGTGTTGACCAAAGAGACGCACTACCAGCATTGCATAAAGACCAAGCTATTGAAGTTCAGTATTGTTATCCAAAACTTACTGAAGTCAATACATTATCCACAACTTCCCACCACCTGGCACTTCTATGCTACTTTATACCACTGCTGCGTGCTCAAGAAAGTGGTGTATGGTGCTTCAATACAGTACCCACGTACCGCCCTGCTAGTCACGCTATGACGTTTAGAGTCTCATAATAATGCACATGCCCAGTGGGTCAGGAGTCACACACAGTGCATCCCAGACTTAGACACTATAGTAAATTCATGACTTTAGAAAATAATTGTGGGCTCTGTGCCTGATTCAGACCCGCTCGCGAGCGCTGAGTGCTCGCGAGCGGGTCGATGGTGGCCCAGTGCGCATGCGCACGACGGAGCCGGCTCCATCGTGCACATGCGTGAGACCAGGATAGTGACGGGCAAACCGTCACTCCAGGTCTCGTACCAAAGGGGGCATTCTGTCGATGTTGAGTGACAGCACGCCCCCTTTGGTGGGCGTGTCAGGGGCATGGCTGCCCAGATGGAGGCATTCCCATGGGAACGCCTACTGTCTGGGGCCGGCCCCACTGACATCACAAGTGATATCAGTGGGAGTTCTTCCGGCTCTGTTTGAGCCGAAAGCACTCCAGTGCTTGCGGCAACAAGACCCTACCACAAGGGTCTCGTCGCAAGCCCGATGGTCGCAATGGTCTTGACAATCATAACCATTTTCCTGGCCATTCACTATAGCTGTGGGTGGTTAGCCGCAGCTATACTAGTGGCCAGGAGGCCGCTCTTAAAATCCAGATGGACGGCCCTGATTCAGAGCGAGCGCTCTGTCAGAGCGTCCGTCTCTGAATCAGGGCCTCTGTTTAAAAGTGGGGTCTCAGTATTACAAACTGACTGTGCTTTTTAAAGCGCACACTTGCAGCACTGTAATCACATCTGTGCTGTGGTGGCTGACAGCTCTTGGCCGTGCACATGGGATATCCAGTGCATGCCCAGTTGAGCCACTCCATATGCCATGTAGGCCCAGCTAGTCACGCTACGATGTGGTGTATTGAGTCTCATAGGACTGTGCATGCCTAGTGGAGCTGATCTGGATTGACACAGTGCAATCAGCACTACACTGATGCACTACTAGCTGTATACAACAAGTGCAACTGTGGGTTAGAGGCTTGGTGATTGGCTTGCAAGAGTGGCCATCACGGGTTTGAGACCTGGTAAGGGACTTTTTTTTTTTAAATAAATCTTCACTACAGGACTTGGTGGTGTGTGAGTTGTGTAATTTATACAGGTACAGTATCTGAGTTGACCAAGTATTGCATATATACACTGTAGACCGAGCAATTGAAGTTCAGTATGTTTATTGAAGCCAACTGAACTCAATACATTGTCTACAACTTCATACTACCTGGCATTTCTATGCTACTTTTTGCCACTGTACTGCTGATGCACTGTGTGCTCAAGAAAGTGGTGTACAGCGCTCCATACAGCACCCACATAGCGCCCTGTGAGTTGCGCTATGGCGTTTAGAGTCTCATAGTACTGTGCATGCCCAGTAGAGTCGGTCTGGAGTCACAAACAGTGCATCCCAGACTTAGATACTGTAGTAATTTCATGACTTTAGAAACTAGTAGTGGACTCTGTTTAAAAGACTGGTCTCTGGATTATGCATCTGTGCAGGGGTGTACCTAGGTGTCTGAGCACCCCTTGCAAACTAAGAGACTGGCACCCTCTCCAATGATTGCTCCCAATGGAAATAAATTAACACACACTGATTCATTGCCCCCACAGCCAGAAGATAAATAAAAACAAACATTAATTCCCCCTACAGAAGACTGAGTAACCTCACCTACTGGGCTGTCACAGATAGCTGCAGAGCTAATTGCAGGAGACCAGCCTCCAGTCGCTTCAGAAAGTCCAGACCAGTGAGTTTCTCCCTCCAGAGAGTCCAGACTAGGCCAGTGGGTTGGAACTTGGCCCCACTCCCTTCCTCAGCCCCCCATCGCCAAAAGTAGTAGATGGTAGATGGTGTAGATAGTAAGTTGTCCACATTTGCTGATGACACAAAGCTATGTAAAATTATAAACATGATGTAGAATCGTCATTTACCACAGACAGATTTAGACAAAATTGCAAACTAGGCTGATATGAAATTGAATATAGATAGATGTAGGTAGAAATTGCACATAGGCCATGGTGATAAATATGCTACTTACACATTAAATGTAATATAACAGGGGAAAACTAAGATGGAAAAGCACTTAGGAATACTACTTAACAGAAAGCTGAGTAGCAGAACTCAGTGATAAATCTCTAGTGCATAAAAAGAGGGATAATATTTACAGAAAACATAGGGGTCTATTCATAAAGATATTGCAGTCGTCACTGTAAATTTAAAAATGGATTGCATCATATTAATGCAAAATAAACTGAAGTTACTGAGTGATTTAGTAATATTTACCCTCCTTGCAATGTCCGACAATATCCAGCCTCTGTGAAGCAGTCGATTGGTGCAGTTTGTAAAATACGCATCAGTGCTCTGGAATATGGATACTGCGCACGCACTGGTGAAGTTTGGGCATGCGTATTGAAAGCCATTTGGTCGCAGTACAGAATATATTAGGGGGTGAGAGAAAGCTGTACAGGTGGGAAGAAGAAGAAGCCTATCTGGGGAGAGAGAGAAATATGTATTAGAGAGTAGAGAGCAGGAAAATTAGTTAAAGAAATATATATAAGGGAGGAGGAATATATACAAAGATTCTTGACAAAGTACCTGCAGGTACGAAATGCATTGGACACACATAAGCAAGAGTCACCACAGCATGGTTTAGTATAAATTCAAGTAGGCTAAAGGACCTCTGATGTCACAACCATGTAACCTGCAACAGCAGGGGAGGAGCAAGATCTGCTCAAGTTCAGAACATGGGACCCAACGTGTACCCTCGTGTACTCGATTCGCTGGCCACACTTGTACAAGGTTAGCATTCCCAATAGATGTCCACGTGAATAGTAAAACTGCTAGCCCACTGACCTTGCCCCTCCCCCTGCTGTCACGGGTCACATTGTTGTGACATCAGAGGCCTTTAGCCTGCTTTAATCTAGTATCTACTGCCGCAGCATGGAATCTCAGTGACGTCACTTCCGGTGACTTCCCGGCTAGGCACAAAATATCCGACTGCCAGGTAGAAGCACCCCGGATTAGTCACACAATTGAATAACATCTGTTGCCACCTACAAACCACTAGAGGTTCAAGATAGGAAAATAATAAGGTAAAATATGAGAGGGAGGATACATGAAGCTATTAATCTTCTCTGCTCTACTCTTACCACCGGGCTAGTTTCCCCTCGTTATGCCATTCACAAATGGCAACATATTTTTTTTTAGAAGTAAAACAGAAACCTGAGCTTCTTCTCTGAATCACTTTCCCCATATTAGTGTATGGGAAGCAATATTTACACTAATTAGTGTCACCACTGGAAAAATCTGAGATTTCTTCATGGTAACCCATTCTTGAATGAATCAAAGAGGGGAAAAGCCCTGTTATCACAGGTGGAGAGTGAAACAGGGCTTTTCATTTCTTCATACATTGAGCTGAAAGAATCACTATTGTATAAGTGCCAAGTTAGACCATATATTGAATATGGAGTACTTCACTATAAGAAGGACAGGGAAGAGCTTCAAAGTGTTTTGAGGTGATAAAATCATTTATAAAGTGAATGGAAGCAAATTCTGTTGGTTCACTTTGGAAAAGACAATTTCTTATACTGTAGGTGTCATTAATAGTATGTACAAATATATCCAATTATAAAGTGCTGCACACTATGCTGACTTTATACTGTAAATAAATGTTAACAAATAAATATATTTCCAAGTCAATACAAGATTTGTCTAATGATCATTTTTGAACTAAAGACTATAGATTTTCAGTTCCAAATGGAAGGGCAGTTAGGCTGTGGATTCCTTTTCACATGAGCGGTAATGGCAAATTCACTAACACAATTTTAAAAGTGGAGAGGAGCCTTTCATGTTAGAAATGTTATCTGTCGGTGTGATTAGTTGAGGGTGGTTGAGTCAAGGAGTTCATCTTATTGCTGATTTTTGGTAAATGTTTATTTTACCTTCTTCTGGATCAACAGAATTAAAATTTATGAAAGGTTGAACTTGTTAAATCTGATTTTTATCACCTTTACTAGCTATATACAGTTACTGTGCAAATTCTATATTCTACATACAGACGCTGCTGATGAAGTGTCTGGCCACTTCTTTACCTCATTATGTTTCGTGTAAAATGTGACTACTTTCTGACATACTGTCATGATGAAAAATTGTATTCTATATTTGATTAGTATTTGTGATTTATAAGACATTGAGAAATTTGATTTAGTCAGTTAAGCGTAGCTTAACTATTCTTCACGATCTCTCCTTTTACTTTGCATTTAAATTATTTCATTCAATTAATTTGGTATAATTACAGTAAATTTACTTTTCCAGTATTAAAAGGCAGGATTTACTTGATGAAAAAGTATTTTAGATATTTATTTAAACATAGCATTATTTTTATTTAGAATTTTCTGAAATAAATTTTTCTTTTTACACATTTTGTTTGACAACTGAAACTAAAAGCTCAAGTCAAGCCTTACAATAGCCTATTCTCCAGCAGTAATGTTGTTGGGTTTTTTTTATTTGAGGGTGGAGTCACCCTGAAAATCAATTGTTACTGTCGGTGAGCAGCAATACCACCAAGAATCGCCTGGTTTCACCAGGTACCATGTGCTCATATAGAAACTGGTCTGGTAAAGGGGTTAAAGTTAAACTTGAGTGCTCTTGGTCAATATCACTGAGGTAGTGGAGTAGAGATTTTTTTTTAATCAGTGTGATAAGTAGTGATAAAATAAACATTGTTATCACTACTTTGTCATAAATAAGCCCCCTAGATATTCAGGCCTCAGAATAATAAACCACTGCTGCTGTACAATGGTTTTGCTGTAAGATGCGTAAAGAGAACTTCTGATAAACTATGATATTAACTTCTCCAATGCAATTCCTTATTCCAGTCACAATATATCTCGGAGACATAAGTTACCAGAATATTTCCACGTAAATTGTACCTGTCAGTTAAATGAATGTGACAGAATAATCTCTTGTAGATTGCATCCTAACCATTGAGAATATTTATATATTTATAAGCCATACACCATCATTTCTACTAAATGGGGTTCCTGATCTTTACTAGACTCTGAAAGCTAATTTGCCTACACCTCAGACTCCCTGAATGTGAATGTGTCTGTATATAATTATTAGTGTCAAAATAATGCATACGCTGGAAGGAAAACCAGTTTATTTTGGTGCATTTGTGAGTTTGAACTGCAAAATGAAGGGCGATCAAAGCAAAGCAACAGACAGCCACGGATACACAGGTTTTCTTTACATATATAGTAATATTTTCATTTTGAAAATTATAACAAATTTCTATGCATTATATAACTCATATATTCAACTGCTATGATGACTTATAAATTATTTCTATTGAAAGTCTTCCAGGAAAAAAAAACAAAAACATATCATATTATTTCTAACTACTCTGTGTTCTTGAGATTTCAGCTGACATTCATCAATTCAGTTTCTAAAGCTACTAGGCTGGACTGTAACGTTTCCCTTCCCTATTCACTGCAGGCAGCAACCAGTAGCGTTAATGTTCTTTTTTTATTTGTTATAATATTGCTGCTGCATCTTATAGAACAGTTAACCCTGAGTCCAGCAGATAATCTGATATTATTAAATAAGGCTGCAGAAAAATCAACATTTTGTGTACAATTGCTAACTGACACTTTGTATAAAACTGTATATTGTATACTTATTCCTAAGTAAGGTCACAAAGATGGCTTCCACTTTATCTGCTTTCTGTGATGGATGCTCCTTTGTCATGTAAGATACAGCTTAGTGATTACTATAGAAGGCTGTAGAATTTTTCATACTGTATGCAGTCTAGTATCACAGTTCCTTCCATGGCTAAACTCCAATGTTATGTCTTCAAAGGAATGCCAAGAAAATGTTGTAATATTCAGGGTAATGCAAAATGATAGATAAATCAAAATGCATCAAAAATTTACAGTAAACTCAGGTCTCACTCACCCTATTAAACTGACTCTACACATCCAGACCCAGAGGAACTACTTACTATCACATTGACACCTAACACATAAGTATACTGTAACTGTAATGGGTGTAGGGGGTGTGAATGCTGTTGGGCTCCTTGCACCCATAGCATCCCCAGGGCCTACTTTCTCTGCACCCAGTTCGCATTGGCATCAGTGCTGAATGCTGCAGAGGGAGACACCTCTCCAAGTACCTCTCCACAGACACTGATGTGATTAAATCAGTGCCAGTCAGGAGATGGACAGACAACCACCAGCACCAGTCCATAAAGTAGGTTAAAAGTGGAAAACAGATAGAGATCACTCTTGTTTGGTAATTACACAAGGATGGGGGTGGGGGGATAATACTATAAACTCGAGGCACTACTGTCAGGCTTATTATAAACCAGGGCTGTGGCACTACTGTCGGGCTTATTATAAACCAGGGCTGTGGCACTACTGTTGAGCAAAAAATGAACTAGGACACTACTGAGGGGTAATGTATATGAAGGAAGAAGATAATGGTGATATCAGTGGATGTTAATACAGTAAAATGTTAGGCAGCAGTAAGCATACCCCTGGGCAGCACTATGCATGCCTACTTCGGTAGAGTTCTGTGGAGAGAAGCACCTCTCTAGATGCTTTGAGGGTCACCAAAAAAATCCAGTTCCCCTGACCATAAATAAGCACAAATGCTCAAGTGTGTACTATGTGCTCTAATTGTTTGGGGAACTCTGCCTTCCATTAGCCACTGAGTTCAAATCTAAGCAGCTGAAACTGGAGCTCAGCTAGGTTGCTGTACTTGTGTAAAATGTGGGGAAATGTATTTTAAAATGGGGGGGAAGGGTCCATGGGATCCTAATGGGGACTGAGAGGATAGAAATACTGGGAAACCAATATACTGTACTGTAGGTTTATCAAATGTTGTGAATAGCTAATAAAGAATCACACTCAAGTCTGCTGATTTGCTGGTCTGAATTTGGTGACACAGTTACAATTTCCCTCACCTAAGTCTTCAAGTTAACATGTGAAAACGGTTATGCTATGAAAAGATTGTGAAAAAAACTAAATGTATTTGCAATTTAATAATTTATGAAATACAGTATTTTCATTTAATAGAATATTTATTATAATTCAATTCCAGTTTTTTGCATGGAGCACTTATATGTTGTGAAAAATGAGGTTATCAGTAATTGATTCATTTCCACATTCTTAAAGGCTACAGTTCTATGGTCAGCACTGATTATACAGTCAGACATGGGCAGGAAAGAGTTTCAGTATTTGGATAATTCAAGACCATGGACAAGCTTCTTACGCCAATATCCCTGTGGATTAAATTCAGGCGCCATTTCAGATGCTTCCACCATATTTTTATACTTAAGTAGCAGAATCAAAATTGAGGAACTCTTCGTCCTCTTTTACAAAACGTCTGCATAAGTCCCATCAGAATAGACTTTCTGGCATTGTTAATAGATTTTCTCTTTCCCCGAGAGGGAGTTTTGCTGACATTCATTATTATGTTCATTCCCACTGACATGAGGTTGTTGTGAACACTTAGATGCATGTTTCTAGAACAATTCCTTTTCTTATGGTATGAATGACTGAAGAGTTTTTGTTTTTCTTTGCAATGTGTAAGCATTGACTCCCTTTTAGATTATACAAACATTTGCTAATTTTCCACTTCAACATTTTCACAAATATACTGGTTGACATCATAATGAATTGCCTGAGTATTCTTACACCTACATAGATATGACACTTTCTTAAGTATGGAAAACAATGGGTCTTTTTCAGTCACTGATCAAAATAACAACGAATTGCTTGTATTCTGTATACTCAAGATACAGTAAAAGAACAGGACAGATCTCCCTCTAATGCTGGGTAAATGCTTTGATGACAGATCAGTTACTGTAGCAAACCAATCCGCTGTCAGAGTGACCAATTGGTAAGCTATACGCACTTACCAATTGTCTGTTCGATATGTGTGGGCTGACATCACAACTGGGTGGGCATTTAAATTTTCTCACCCAGTTGAGATGTCAGTGTCAGCGGTCCCTGTAGCAAAGTGTACGGGGAGTCAGCTGCTCGTCCATACACACACGCAGATGAACTGATATATTTTTCAGTTATATTGGCATTGACTGTGCTGCGGGACTGAACAGATATGTCTGTGAACAACGTATTTCACAGACATATCAGGTGTACACACCTGCCAATGAAATATATCGCCAAGTGTATACACAGCATAAGGCACACTAAAGGTGCAACCAGACCAACCAAAAGGGTCCAGCAATCTCTCCACATGGACAAAACAACAATACAGGGGTAGGTCCCAGGTTTTCTTAGTTCCAAGCAATCTTGAATCTTGTGTTCTTATGCTGTGATTCTTTTCAATCAGTACTCACATAAAGACATGCAACAAAACCAAAAGTAGAAAAAATAAGGCACAATACTGTACCTTCTGGACATAACACATACCACCCAGTAATGATCGAACAGTATAAGAGATAATGCAATCGCAAAAAAGGAGAGATAGTGTCTCAACCACCCCATGCTTACATTAATTAGAAATTCTGGAGTGAATCACTTCCCCCTGAAAATATGCTTACAGAATGATACAGTGTGGTAAGCAGTTATCAATCATTGGGTCCTCTTAGATTCTCATATTCTCTATAAAATATCCACAAAAGAGGACAAACCAATAGTGCATTACACCAATACACTCCAATGGTTTAGTTAAACATAAATACACCTATAGAAATAGCTGTGTACCATACTGTAGATGACAAATGATGTATCACATGAGAGTGGATGCAAACCTGGAAGCACACCCACAAGCACGGATCCCAGGAACCAGACAGTAGCAGATGACAAGACCACCATTCCAATGCATTTTGATAGGAACAGTCTTTGTCAAGGCGTGATTAATACCTGCTTATTACATTCTGCCATTCTGTAAGCATTATCACCCAAAGCCAGTCAGCCCAAGCCGGAGATCTCAGGGGAGGAAAGGGCCCTCCCTCTCCTGAGCATCCCAGGCTTAGGCTGAATCCCAGGGCTCTTCCCTACACCCCTGGAGTGGTGGGTACATCGGTAATAGTGTTGAAAATCGTGATAAACTATTGTTTTTTTATCACCATGGAACTACAGGTGCCAGCATGCCTGCCCTTTGGCACTTGTGGAACTACAAGTGTCAGCAGATGGCCGGCACCCATACTCCCACCCATACACACTGTAGTAAGTAAAGTTTTATTTCACACCTATCACACTCACACATACTTACCTGTTTCCCAGTGATTGGTCCCCTTCTCCAAGTAGAAATCCACTGGATTACCTGTGAAAAAAAAAAATACTTACCTTCATTCAGGCATTAGTCTCCGTAGCATCCCTGGGTTATGGCAAAATAATAAACAGACTGTAGCGATGCATGTGTGACCACATGCATAGTAACCCAGCTACTGTCTGGAGATCCGGACATGGGAACTGTCAGAAGCCCGACCCACCAGCCAATCAGCAGTGGCTAATTGTAGAGCAGCCACTGATTGGTAGGCGGGTCCAGCAAATGACAGATGCCACGAGGGGTCTCCCCCATCATTAGCCGGGTAGCGGTGACCAGGGGTGTGAGGAAGAGCCCTGGGCATTCCGCTTAAGCCTGGGATGCTCAGAAGAGGGGGGCCCCCTTATTGGGGCTATCCACACCTCCCCTGAGATCTCTGACTTGGGCTAACCACCTTGGGCTGATAATGCTTTGGCTGGGGAGACCTGGTGACAGGGTCCCCTGGCTGTGGCATTACACCCTGGCTGGATTTGAGTCCGGTGCTGGTTTAAAAAATCGGTGGGCCACTACGCATTTTTCCCCCCAATTTTTAAAAACAGGACAGATTCTGCAGACCAGTGCTGCTTCCTAAAATATGGGGTAACACTAGTAATTTTTTACCCTGTATTTTTAGGAACCAGGGCTGGCTGAGCAATCCAGGGCAGGTTATTTTTTTTTGGGGGGGACCCTACGTCATTTTTTTTTATATTAACCCTTTATATAGTGTTTACATTCAGAAACATACAAAAATCACAGTGATTTGTGTATGTTTCTGCCAAACTCGCAGCTCAGGATGCAGCTTATTTGAAACTTCAATTTAGCTGCAAGTGTGCTACAATTACACCAAAGATTGTAATCTCGAATATTAGTAAATTCCCGAGTTGTATCTTTTTCATGAAAAGTACTTCAGAGTTTGGACCAATAGTGAGTTCATTCGAGTTTGCAATCTCATCCAAGATTATCAGTAAAAAGAGAGAAATCTCACCTGAGTTTTCCTTTAGAAAATTTGCTAGTTTAAAAAAAAAGCCTAAACTCACCCGAGATTGCAATCTCGGACCAACACAAATCTTAGTAATTTTACCCCTTACAGTGTTCTAGAAGAACTATGCATAGGTGGCAGCATTATCATATTCTGAAATCTAGAGCAATAGAACAATTACTTTGTGTGCAGAGGCAGTAATTTTTTCTGTAGCCCCTGTGAATATTTTTTCTGCTGCTCGTTTCTGTAACCGAACTGAAAGCCGCTGTGCCCTGATATGTAAATGAAAGCAGTGGAATTCTAAAGCATTGTTACACAAGACAAAGTTCATAATAGCTTCAGCTCTTTTAACGGCAGCAAATTACAAATTAAAAGCTTTTATTCAGACTTTAATTTCCAGCAAGGTCAATACAATTGTTTTAGCCTTTAGAGACAGATAACATTTCAAAGTCGTTTTCAACATATAATTGTGTCATGATTAAAATTCCAAAGGAGTACAAATTCATGACTGTCATATTTATTGGACGCTTTCAAACTCAGTTAAATTAAACTAAATTACTTTAAAAAGTAATTCTGTCTTACTGTCATTGAAGTTTTACCTGTAATAAAATTAAGTGTTTTAATAGTTTGTAGGTAAAGTCGAATTATACTGTATTATTTGCTGCTTGCTGCAAGCGGCATCTGTGCTACTTTAAGGCCATGTTACGTCATTCCAAACAGTGAATTACCTTTTGTACGATGATTAGTACCTAACTAAGTTATATTCTCATGTCCCCTTCCTCCCTCAACAGGGCACGAATGTTTTTGATGTTAATAACACTTTACGATCAAAAACAGGTCCAAGTTATATGGTTTTAGCTGTTTTTATCAATTTTCACAGATATCCAACACCAAAACCGAAACTAAGCACTTTAGCATGATTTTACTACAACCAAAACACGGAGGTCTGCTCACATTTCTAGTTTTAATGTTGCATATTTATTATTTAGGAGTAAACTAAATTCTTCGGATCTGGAGTTCCTATTGCCAGAGTTCTCAATTTGATCCATTTCAACAATTTTATAAAACCTAAGCCCCAGTAAATTATTTCAACCAAGACTGTTACCATTGGGAAAATAAGGTAGAAAACAGATGTGGAATATTATTTAGCTGTAAAATAGCATGACATTGGCCAAACAGATATATTTTATGGTCTGTAAGTGTATACGTGGCTTTTGTTCACTATTCTTCTTATAGTCTGACTCAAGGAGAAGTGGCTTGGGGGTAAAAATAAACTAAAATGTAATTAATATATTATTCACAATGCTGCACACACCTGTAAACTTGAAAGGGGCGTAATAAGAGAGGAGGGACCCTTGTGCTGTCTCCATGTGGACCACTTCATCCCCAGCAGCCAGCACAGGTGAGTAGACTCTTCTTGCTCCTAAGGGCTAATTTAGATGGAGATTTTATTCCCTTCTATGCTCCATATGCAGACAAATGGCTCTGAAATTTGTGCAGACATTGATGTTGGTGATTTTTTACCTTTGCTGCTTTCATCAGTGGCAGGGATTGGGGTCAGAGCAGAGTACTTTAGGCCGACTTGCAGTGTTGTCTGCACTCTGTATTTTTCAAAGAGAACAGTCTGCTCATGTGAATACGTCTATATAGTAGGAAAAATCCAATTAAAACTTTTCACTTGCTAGTAAATAAGGATAAATAGCTTATTTAAAAGTCCTTTGTGCAAATCAGATGTGAAGCTATTAGCATCTCAGCCATATTTGCTGTAACATGCTTTAACCGTAGTTCTGTCCAATTTAGATTAATTACAGTAGATAAACTTTTAATGTTCTTAAAATAACAGACAGTGAGAAATGTTTACAGGAAAGCAGACACTTTCTCAGGTCAGAATCTGTCCTCAGTTGAGCCGTCTCTAATGAGAAAACTAGGTGTTTATATGTCATTCTCATTCCTTTGACTAGAACAGAAGTGAGGGATGTTTTTCTGATAAAAGTCACACGACATTTCATTGAGTTCACTTTCATAAACAGATACCGCTCTTCTGGGAGGAAGCTGAATATCATCAGATACACGTCAGACAGCCTGTCTTGTAACCAGATACCAGGAGAACAAACTGCATCTTTAAATCCCACGTTTGATCAATAAGATGTATCATGCATTAGTGGAAAGTGTTTACTTCTGTTTACAATCTGGGTCAAGTACTGTAGTTTGGTGTTTTCCCAGAATATTGCATATGTTCCATGCAGTAAATGACAGCTTTATCTGTATTATAGTTTTGATCTAAATGCTTAGATTATACTGAAAGTGAACAGAAACGTAATTAGTAAGTATTATGGGTATTCTGAGTGTATAGAACATAACAGATTTAGATACCTCTTAGTTTACAAATCATTTGCTAGCAGGAGAATGTAATAATGCATCAACTGCAAACCTGATATCTATCTATCTATCTATCTATCTATCTATCTACCATATCGGATCAGGATACCTCCATCGGCATCCCAAACGCTGGAATACCAATCGTCCGGACGCCGGTAAGTATCTTAGTTAGCTCGGAGATGGGGGGGGGGTTAGGATTAGGTATCCCCGGGGGGAGATTAAGGTTAGACACCACTAAGGGATGGTTAGGTTTAGGGGGGGTGGGGAGAGGGGGAGGGTTAGGGTACTTACCTCACCTGTCGGGATCTTCACACTTCGGGCTTCCGTCGTCGGGATTGCATAACCGGACAAACAAATAAACAAACAGACAGACCAATGAATTGTACCGGTATATATAAGATGCTGCTTCCTAGCATGTTTACGTCCAAATGAAATGGTCAATGCTTTAATAGAAAATCAGCACATGTTTTACAACAGAAAGCATTGCCCTTTTAAATTTCAGTCTTAAACACGCTGGGAAGTGGCAGCTTTTACAAGTAGCCACTTAGTGATTAAACCCCTGTGATATAGTGTGATGGTTTGAGGCTCTTTTGCTGTATCCCGAGTTGGTGACTTATACGGAGTGACTGGCAACCTTAACCAAAAGGACTACAACAGCATTTTGCAATACCATGTAATACACTCTGGCCTACATCTTGCAAAATAATGACCCAAAACATACATCCAGGCTATGGACCCGATCAGAGGTAGACACAATGGTGATTTTTACACATTGCGCATGCATATAAGCCGCTCTGCGCACATACGCACCGGCGATGCATTTGCGGCTAAATGGATTGAGCCATATATTTTTATCTATCTGTCTATCTGTCTATCTATCTATCTATCTATCTATCTATCTATCTATCTATCTATCTATCTATCTGTCTGTCTGTCTGTCTGTCTGTCTATCTATCTTATACATACATATATAGAAATCTCTTAAGCTACCTAACCTTTAGTTATTACTGAATATGTATCAAAGCATTGTAAATAAATTTTCACCTGTTAAATGTGTTTCTTTCACACTTAAATGTATTTCCCAAAAGTTTATTTCTCTGAAGCAGTTTGATGTAGGTACAATTAATTCTCTGATGCCATGGAGTGTAATTTACATGTATGCTTGTAGGTGAGATAGATCCATCATCGGAATTTATCTATGGAAAAGTCATTGCTAACATTTTGTTAAAATGGCAGCTCCCATGTGAACCGCTGAAAATATTGGAAAGTCGTAAGGAAATTTTAACATTTTTACATCGTTGTGTCTGCGCTATGGAAGCATGTGTGAGAGTTATCGTGTATTCCTTCCATTCTCTGAGCTTAAATTAGAATTTAAAGAGAAGTATAAGATTTGAGATTAAGGATGAATATTCAATGATCGTGTCCTGCAGCTATTTCTCATAAAAGAAACATCTGGAGATACTTGCTTGTAAAATATAGCTCTGGCAGTTTGCCACCTCGGTATAAATTGTCCCTGGGGCATTTCATTGTTTTATTATTTCCTGATATATGCGTAGCTGACTACAATCTCAAGGACATTTACTATGCATTCAGCAGGTGACGGTGCGGCAACAGTAGCAATGTATGTTCTATAGACTACATATACTTATACTATAATCACATTAATATATTTTTCAGTTAGTGGAAAAGTCAGGAGATATGTAACTCTGACGGTGGTTTATTGCTGTCCTAAAGGAACAGTAACATAATACTATATAAATGCTTGTAAACCGGTATTTTATGGATAATGGAAAAATAATCATTTGTGAGGTGGTTTCATTTAAAATTTTAAATAAATAGAAAAATGGGGAAAAGGGGCAATGACATAGAGTAAGGTGAGCACTGAAGGGAAGTGCTTCCAGGAGAAAATATTTGAGAAGTAAGGACAGGTTCAGTTT
Organism: Taudactylus pleione; assembly: GCA_031769625.1. Lineage (NCBI taxonomy): Eukaryota > Metazoa > Chordata > Amphibia > Anura > Myobatrachidae > Taudactylus > Taudactylus pleione. Next base: position 5,151,329 of record JAUIMM010000137.1, on the reverse strand, counting down.
TAGATTCTCTCTGCAAATTACCCTCTTGTATAATAATGGGGCTGATATCTCACATAGGGCACTATTTAACACAATCCACATTTATTTTCACTTAAATTCGCAATGTGAAATTGAAAATGTACTCATGAATTTACAGTAGCAATCTTTTCATGCTGGGACACAGGTTCCGATAAAAGCCCATTCGAAGAGCTGAAACGTATCACTCTGCTTCTATATTCGGCGTCAGCAAATGTACCGTGCATGTTGCAATGAAAAAATAATATTGCTAACTTTAAAAAAATGAAACAATAATTTTGCCCCTAATACAGTATATGAATAAAATAATATTACCCCCAAAGGAAAATTATATTATTATCTACCTTTTTATTCAATATATAAGGGTTACCCTCATTATAAATGTTTTGTGATTACTCACATTCTGATTGGCCAGAAAGATCCTGAAGATTTTTGGTAGTTAGAGTGATATTTTTTTTCCAGAGGTTTTGACCAAACCACCAGAGGTATGTCCATTTGTAAATTGATGGACATCAATGGCGGATTCCAAAACCCCATCAAAACCACTGAATTGTAAATTCTGGAGGTCAAATCCGCCGGTGATGTACAGGGGTTAAGAAACCCACCACTTAGTAAATTTACCCCCAAGTGACCTTTCTAGAGAATCAACATTTGTGTACAACTAAGTTTCCAGCTGAATAATAAACGTTTGTGAACTGATTGTAATAAAATAGTTGTAAATAGTACTTTTACAGTCATACTGTCAGTTGACTATTAAATATATAATATATTTTAAATATCTTTTGCTGGGCATAAGTTATACAATTATCTGTCTGATCAGCCAGATATTAGCATTTGAGCCAGATAATTGTACAGTGATTTTTGACAAATTATTTGTCTGTCAGACATGATGCATAATTGTCCAGCATGTCTGAAAGATCCGATAATTTGTGAGTTGCTAATCGGCCACTTCGAGCATTGTATGTTCTACCACGGCTGGCAGCCCAATATTTCCCTTGTTCCTTAACAGAGGAGGAACAGGAAATGTCTCCTCCCCAGGCTGCCAGATAAAATATATGTCAGTCTGACAGACCTTTAATCTGACATGGTATGCCCAGCATTTATATTAAAGCACTAAAACATTCTTAATAACAGCAGTGATATTTCCTTGTTTGAAAAATGTTTTTCAATTATTTATCAACATATTTTGTTAATAACATGTCATCTTGCAAAGTGATGTTACCACTAGAACTATAATTGTTTTTTGCAGTAATATAATAATAGTGTTGTGATTTACATAGAGACATAGAGCATGTTTAATCAAGTAATAACAACAATGTTACAAGTAAACATTAACATTTGTGTACCTATATTTATTATAATACAATCTACAACTGGAGTTACACAGGTGTCTCTTAAAATTCTTAATAAAGGCAAGTATGTACTTAGAGCAGGGGTTCCCAACCACGGTCCTCAAAGCACACTAACAGTCCAGGTTATAAGGATAGCCATAGTTGAGCACAGGTGACTTAATTAGTACCTTAGGTATTTTGATTTAACCATCTGTGGTTAAGCATGGATATCACTAAAACCAGGTCTGTTAGACTGCCTTGAGGACCGAGGTTGGGAATCACTGACTTTGTGATTGCTGCTGTGCTTGACTTTACACCCCCTAGAAAATCAGTCTCATTATATTTACATTTTAGCGAGAGAATGTAACCTAATTATGTTTTCATATTTGCTTTTTATGTTATCCTGTGTTGTTTTCAGTTCTATCTCCTGCTGTTTACAATGTAGACCAATCCCATAAGCTATGTTTTACCAGATCCATTTATGTTCCTAAATAATTCCCTCAGTCTAAAAGACATAGGGGTATATTTACTAAAGTGCAGGTTTTTAGAACTGGAGATGTTGTCCATAGCAACCCATCAGATACTACTTAACATTTATCGGCCCATTCTACAAGATAATAGCTAGAATCTGATTGGTTGCTTTGGGCAACATCTCCACTTCTAAAAACCTGCGCTTTAGTAAATATACCCCTCAATGTAATAGTAAACAACATTGTCCAAAATGACAGATGCTCACCTGTTACAAACTACTCTTTTTACTGACTGGTTATTTTTTCAGTTAATATTATATTTTTATACTAATCTATTTATTAACTGTGAAGAAAATGAGGATTTAGTTTTTATATTATTCCCTATAACAAGTCCGTCTCATAATAATTCTTCTTTACTCAATATACTATTGGTACTTTGCTGTTAAAGGACAACCTTTTATTGCAAATTTTTATGTATGAGTTTTTTTTCATCACGCAACTATGTTTTTCAATAACATCTTACTAACAAAAAATTAACATTTTGGTTTGGAGCATTTAAATTTGTATTTAACCAAATACTAATGAGTGCTTTCTACTGTATATCTGCTGCTTTGTGGTGTCTGGCTGTATTTCTGTGTTTTTGTTGTGCCACTTGGCCGAACCCCTTATCCTTTCTACGTGCTGTGAGTGGGTCCTGCTGTCCGGGTCCACAAAATGGTACCTGTGATTTACCTGGAAGTTCTTGAAGCCTGATAGTTCCACAGTCTTATAAACATATCAGTAATCTGAATAAATGATAGAGCCTTTGGTTAATTTGTCAGTGATTACAGCTAACAGGATTTTGGCACCTCAACTAGGAAGACATCACTTGTCTAGCGATCCACTGTTGCAAAAGCACCCTGCCTCCATTGTTCTTCTGCATGATGATGAAGCTTTTGTTGATCTCCACAATCAATCCAGGGGCCCTAAAATTTGAAGGTAGGCTGCGCAAACCTCCTTCAGGTAGTTGTTCCAGTCCACTGCCATGCTGCTGCACAGATTCAACTGCCATCACCAATTGATGGATGTCAGTTGTTCTGACCAGCAATGAGGAAGCAGAGAGCTCTGACAAAAAAGGATGAAGCTGCCCTCAAAATAATTCCCCACTCTCAGCGTCACTTTAGCATGACATTTCACTTCCAGAAAAAGTTTGTCCCAAAAAATAAAATAACTCTGTTAAAAATGCCCTTCTACTGGAGAAATGCTAACGCCTCCTTCTCATTTGGGAGCAATTCCCAAAATTTGATCAGTCTTTCCTTCTCGCAACAACCACAGCACAAAAAAGGAACTATAGGGGAGATACCATTAACAGTAAAGTACTGATTTACAGTTAAATTGCTATGGGGGGAAGAACTAGGCAGCACAATGGATCAACTGTCAATTTCTTGCCCTGGAAAGCAACTGAGATCATCATTTGCCTTACAAATAAAGACAAATGACATTTATAGGCCTATTCATCAACACTAAAATAACGTTTTTAAGGACATTTTCCTTAAATAACATTATTTTGCTATTCATGTAGCCACTTAGCACAGCAGATATCACAGATATCTCCTTGCTAAGTTACCCTGCATTAATTTCCACACTCCCCATACATTAGTATGGGGATGTGGAAATTGTGGTATTCATCAAATTCCGAAAATTATCAATTTTCGGAATTTGATGCAGTTACTATTCGCCACTGTGAGGTGGCGTATAGCAGGTGAAACTTACCTGTATCCGTGTGTGCAGGTCCCCCGACGAGTCCCTCCGGCGCTCTGCTCCGTCCTCAGGCTCTGGAGGCTGGTCTGTCATGTGTGCTCTCCAGCAGAACACAAGAAAGTTTAGACAAAAAAAAAAAAGTGTTTTTTTTTTTCTAATCTGTCATGTGGTCTGCTGGGAAACCACATGACAGACCAGCAGGACGGAGCCGGAGGCTGCTGCGCGGACAGGTAAGTCGGGGGGGGGGAGGTGAGCGGATGGGGGTCAGGGGGGTACACAAACTTAACGCATCGGTAGGCAGTGCTGCGATTTTACAGATGTAACAGCGCATGCGCAGCACTGTTTCCAGATGCGATAAGGTAGTGTAGGCAGGGAAAAGTATCTATTTCCCAAAAAGCTGTCATCGCAAAAATGACAGCTTTTCAGAATAGATACTTATGGAGAGGTGGAATGATGAATTCCACCTATAATTAGCTAGAACTCCATGACAGTTCTAAAGCTAATTATCTCCAGAGAATTTTTAGGTTTAATGAATAGGCCCCTTAGTCCCTTCAATAGCAAAGTACCAAACTTGTTTACTGTTAAGTATATTGGAAGCACATAATGTACATTGCTACTCCTCATTGAGCTGACAACTGCTGTCTCTTATTTAATGGGTCATTTTGGAAACTGCTGCCTAGCTGACAGGTTTTCTCAGAAGGAATAACATTCTATGTAATTATTAGACTACAATACAAATTATAATAAAATTATAATTATAATATTATAATTATAATGCAGGCGATATTTCACATTCACCTTACAGTACCTCATATATATATATATATATATATATATATATATACTGTATATATTTCACTAATCAGTGCCTGACCCATACCCCTGGAGCTAGAAACATGAAAATCGAGGAGTATATGCTTTCCATGACGTAGGTGCCCATTAAGAAGGGATTTTTCAAAATGCGACTCCTAAGGAGGTGAAAACTGCTCAAATGTTTCCTTCCCCTGTGCAATGACTGTCTCATCGTGAATGTAGCACAGTTCATATTCAAACAACAACTGTCATCCCAAGTGCTGCCAAATATTGTTACAAAACGGCCAAAAGAGGGGAATGTGTTACTGCAAGGGTGAGGGAGGGGAATAAGTTATACAGGTGGAAGTGAGGATAATGTGTTTGTATTTCTACACAGGTGAGGAGGGGAATGTCAAATGTGTTACACCACAGGCGAAGGAGGGAAAAGTGGTACTACAGAGGTGAGCAAGGATAATGTGTTACTTCAGAGGTGAGGGATTGGAATGTGATAATACACAGGTGAGGGAGGGTAATGTCTTATTATAGCAGTAAGGGAGAGGATGCATTACTATAGAGGTGAAGGATTAATGTGTTACTAGAATGGTGACACATGGAAGTAAGCATCTAAGGTCTACCCTGATGAAAATGGATAAATCATCTAATATATATATATACATATACATTAATATTGATAAGTTCATTATGTCTCCGACATGGGCAGTAGGAACCAGTGTATGTGCCTTTCCTCAACAACTCCCTCTGCCAGCGAGTGGGCCCAGGATGGAAGATGGCAATTGAAGAGGGGGTGCAGGTGGAACAGTGATGAAGGTGGAACAGGACCAGAGACAGGAGAGAGGGCAGAGGCAGGACAGTCATTAGGATGTCATCTCTGAACCTGGAAGACAGCGCTGGAACCGCTGGGCCCGCTGTAGCAGGACAGTCACAAATAGACCACCAGGGACAGCTTTTCAACATTCTAATCATGATGGCATCATTAACATCATTGTAGATATTGAGGAGCAGCAGTCCCTATCTTGACGTGCAAAAAGCTCCTGTATCCGTCTCTAACATAGATGTTACGTTACCTGTACAAATTAATTATACCTCACTATTTATCTCCAGTGTTCAATTTAAAATTACATAATATTTTTTGCTTAGAATATTTTCACTTATCTGTATCACAACAGGGAACAATGAGATTAAAATGTGGTTTATAATGCCAAATATTAATTTCCTCAGTGTAAGGTAAAATATTGTAATAAGGGAAATGTATCCAATAAATCATTTAGTGGTGTGCTAGATACAGTGAATAAGAGTCTTATGTGTACATTGAATTTTTCCATTAAGAACTCTTGGGGCAACATTTCGTTTTTTTATATAAATAACACTTTTCTATTTTTGCTGATGCTGATCTAGCATCCTCCTTCATATTTTCTTATGCTCCTCGAAGTGACTGTAGTATGAGGCACTCAAATATTATGTTGGTATATAACATTGTAATATCCATTACAGTGTATAGCAGAGACCTTCACAGTGATTGCACAAAGAAAACCTTATTGTACATGACTTGTCCTCATAATTGAAATTTGTAGCAGAGCCCCTCATAGGCCCTATATTTATATATATATATATATATATATATATATATATATGTATATAAGCCATGTCTCCTGCTCTGAGTAGCAGGAATAAGCGGCACTCATCCGGACTTAGCAATGAAGTAAAGATGTTTTATTCCAGCGTGAACCAACGTTTCAAGGCCTAAACGGCCTTTTTCTCAAGGTGTGAGAAAAAGGCAGTTTAGGCCTTGAAACGTTGGTTCACGCTGGAATAAAACATCTTTACTTCATTGCTAAGTCCGGATGAGTGCTGCTTATTCCTGCTACTCAGAGCAGGAGACATGGCTTATATAATACTATAGCTGGCACCACGGCATGTTGTTCATTCAATGAGTGCCTGTCTACATGCTTTTTTTTTTTTTTTTTTTTTTTTATATATGTATATATATATATTGTGATGACTTGGGGTATTTAGCTCGGCAGATTGTGGATGGGTGCAGTGTTTAGATGCTTATTGAGGGTCCACACACGGCTTTCAAGTAAACAAATGATGCTTTTACTTCCAGCTTGTGAATTCAGGATACAGAAAATAACAAACAGAAAATAACAAAACAACCTAGCCCCTGTTTAGGGCATCTAGCTCACTTCTTGAGCCCTCTCTAGTGTGATGCAGCTAGTCTGCCAACAAAGTCCCTTTGCTTCTTGCAGGCCTATCGTCGGCTCCAGCCTGGCTTGGACTGGCTGCCACAGCTACACAAACACAATCCTGGTGGCCTTCCCTGTATCACACAGATATAGGCCCTGGCTTTCTCAGCCTGCAGCTTTACTGCTTCAATGTCCCACGTTCAGAGAGTTTTGTAGTCCGCCCTTGCCTCCCGCAAGGTCCAGACACCGGCCTCCTGGCCCCCAATGGCTCGCTCAGCTTCACTGGGCTCTCTGGCTGTTACAGTCCCAACTAGACTGTCTCCACCAGCCTGACTGCTCGGCCTTCTCATCAGCTCACACCTGAGCTCTCTCCACCAGGCAGGTGTATCACCACTCAGTATTTAAACCCTGTGTGGGAGGATCTCTCCAATCCCACACAGAATCTGCTGCTCACCAACGCCATCTCTGGTGATACTGCCACAATATATATATATATATATATATATATATATACATATATATATATATATATATATATATACAGTCAGGTGCATAAATATAGGGACATAAATATAGGGAATTTTCATATTTTGGCCTCTATTCACCACCACAATGGCTTTGAAATGAAACAAACAAGATGTGCTTTAACTGCTGACTTTCAGATTTAATTTGAGAGTAATTACATCCAAATCAGGTGAACGGTGTAGGAATTACAACAGTTTCTATATGTGCTTCCCACTTTTTAAGAGGCCAAAAGTAATGGGACTATCAACTCAAAAGCTATTTCATGGACAGGTGTGGGCTATTCCCTTGTTATTTCATTATCAATTAAGCAGGTAAAAGGTCTGGAGTTGATTCTAGGTGTGACATTTGCATTTGGAATCAGTTGCTGTCGACTCTCAATATGAGATCCAAAGAGCTGTCACTATCAGTGAAGCAAGCCATCATTAGGCTGAAAAATCAAAACAAACCCATCAGAGAGATAGCAAAAACATTAGGTGTGGCCAAATCAACTGTTTGGAACATTCTTAAAAAGAAAGAACGCATTGGAGAGCTCAGCAACACCAAAAGACCCGAAGACCAGGTAAGACAACTGTGGTGGATGACAGAAGAATTATTTCCCTGGTTAAAAAAACCCCTTCACAACAGTTGGCCATATCAAGAACACTCTCCAGGAGGTAGGTGTATATGTGTCAAAGTCAACAATCAAGAGAAGACTTCACAAGAGTGAATATAGAGGGTTCACCACAAGATGTAAACCATTAGTGAGCCTCAAAAACAGGAAGACTAGATTAGAGTTTGCCAAACAACATCTAAAAAAGCCATTGCAGTTCTGGAACAACATCCTATGGACAGATGAGACAAAGATCAACTTGTACCAGAGTGATGGGAAGAGAAGAGTATGGAGAAGGAAAGAAACTGCTCATGATCCAAAACATACCACCTCATCAGTGAAGCATGGTGGTGGTAGTGTCATGGCGTGGGCATGTATGGCTACCAATGGAACTGGTTCCCTTGTATTTATTGATGATGTGACTGCTGACAAAAGCAGTAGAATGAATTCTGAAGTGTTTCAGGCATTATTATATGCTCATATTCAGTCAAATGCTTCAGAACTCATTGGATGGCACTTCACAGTGCAGATGGACAATGACCCGAAGCATACTGCAAAAGCAACCAAAGAGTTTTTTAAGGCTAAAAAGTGGAATGTTATGCAATGGCCAAGTCAATCCCCTGACCTGAATCCGATTGAGCATGCATTTCACTTGATGAAGACAAAACTGAAGGGAAATGCCCCAAGAACAAGCAGGAACTGAAGACATTTGCAGTAGAGGCCTGGCAGAGCATCACCAGGGATGAAACCCAGCGTCTGGTGATGTCTATGCATTCCAGACTTCAGGCTGTAATTGCCTGCAAAGGATTTGCAAAAAGTATTAAAAAGTGAAAGTTAGATTTAGGATTGTTTAGTTTGTCCCAATACTTTTGGCCCCTTAAAAGTGGGAGGCACATATAGAAACCGTTGTAATTCCTACACCGTTCACCTGATTTGGATGTAATTACCCTCAAATTAAATCTGAAAGTCTGCAGTTAAAGCACATCTTGTTTGTTTAATTTCAAAGCCATTGTGGTAGTGAATAGAGGCCAAAATATGAAAATTCTGTCAATGTCCCAATATTTATGCACCTGACTGTATATATATATTAGGGATGTGCACCGACCCCCATGTTTTGTTTTCGTTTTGAATCTGGATTTGGTTTTGCAAACCACACTCAAGGTTTTTGGTTTTGGATCTGGATTTTTTTTTAAAAAATTGATAAAAAGTTTTAAAAACAGCTAAAATCATGTGATTCATGAAATCCAAAACCTGAAAATTCGGATTTAAAATCTGAATTCTGAACCGCAAAAAGATCAGAACCGCAACCCGGATTTACCCGGATCTCCACAGGAGATTAAAACCGTGACTCGGATTTACCCGGATTCACGAATTACGGGTGTATTAGGATTTCTGGAGAACCGAACCGCACATCTCTAATATATAGAAGGTGCTCCAATTCAATCCAATCCTCCAGCGTTCGGTACTCCTAGCATTCAATAATGACAATGGACTTAGTGGCTTAAGGAAAGTCAACATTTCAATGCATAGTAGAATTCTCATCAGGACAAGAAAGTATAGTGACATGTATAGTGACATCTTACCTTAAATGAAGATAACCACCCAGTGACAAACAGCGGAGCATGACCAGGGCATGACCGCACACTCAGCCGGCTTGTCACATGTAGTGACGTCAAGGCGCACTGTCGCATCATGTATACGTCACAGAGTGACCCATCACCATAGTAACTGTAAATAAAACAACAGTGTCCACAAGAATATGAAGCAATCATAAAGATCTCGGTTAATATGACAAGCTAATATACCTAGGCATGTAAACAATGCAATAAATGCATATATTTAGCAATATTAATATATTAGCACCTGAGTTAGGTGCTATCACAATTTATACAAGAATAAGCAATATATCGTTACCATATCTAATATCTAATATTCAGGATGAATGGAGGTTTATATAAAGGAGCCCAAACTTAATTGTTCATTAAGACCCCTAGGAGCAAAAGAACCCAATCTATGAACTCATCGGGTTTCACATCTAAGTAAACTTAAAGACCTATTGCCACCTCTAATGGACAATGGGATGTGGTCAATCATACAATATTTAAGAGATGAAAGGGAATGTCTAGCAACAGCAAAATGCCTGGTAACAGGCTGATCACTATTGCCAGAATTTATAGCTAATCTGATCGCCGAGCGATGGGCTGCTATGCGCTCTTTGAAGGCTCTTTCTGTCTTCCCAATGTAAGACAGACCACAGGGGCATAGGATTTGGTAAACAACAAAACACGAATTGCAGGTTAGTTCATGTTGAATATAGTATTTGTGGCCAGAGAGAGGATGAAAGAAGGTGTCACCGGGGATAAGGTATCTACAAGTCATGTAAGTGCATTTAAAGCATCCCATCCTACTTGGGTCATGCATACCCATCTCCAGACAGAGACTCAATATGTCAGGTTGTACCAGGATATCACAGAGGCTGCGTCCCTGTCTATAGCAAGACATCAATTTAATGGATCTATCTGCACTACCGGCCATAGTTTTTTATGAAATATGGCTAATTTGACTACTAGCTTGTGAGAATTATTCACCCATGGTATAGCAGATGCATTACTGTTAGGTATGCCCTCTTGCAATAAAATGGCCCTATCCAAGTTAAATACTTTATTCTTGGTGTTAATAAGATGTTCCAGATCATAGCCTCTCAATGCAATTTTACTGATCATCTCATCCATTTGTGCTTCAGCAAGCACTGGATCAGAAGTGATCCTCTTAATCCTTAATAGATGAGAGTACAGGAGGTCCTGTATCAATGGTTTAGGATGACAGCTGTCATAAAGGAGCAGGTTGTTTTTATTGGTTTCTTTAGAAAACACACTTGTATTAATCACTCCTTGTTTATTGGAAATACAAACATCAAGGAAATTTACACAGTCTTCACTAATATTACATGATAACTTAACTGGGCTGTGGCTGTTATTATGTGTGTTAATGATATCCATAAGATCATTTTTGTAACCCTTCCAAAAAAGGAGTAGGTCATCAAGATAGCACGTATAAAATGCAAATCTACCAGATATCGCAGGGTTATAAAAAAATAGAGCCTCCTCATCATCAAACATATAGATATTAGCATATGATGGGGCCACACTAGACCCCATTGCACACCCAATCACCTGGAAAAAAACTGGTCATCATAAAAAAAGACAAATATTATACTAAGAGTAAGATTTAATAGCTCTAGGATAACATCCAGCCCTGGAACCACATACAGAGGATGATTCAATAGAAATTTTCTGGTGGCAGCAATACCCTTAGCATGTGGGATCACAGTATAAAGGCTGCTAACATCCATACTGCATAGCCATATTTCACCCTCAAGTCTGGGTAATTCATGAAGTTTACGCAATAATGTGGATGTGTCAAGCAGGTAACAAGGATGGTCATGTATATATATGGTTGCATGAGGGAGTCCAAGTAAATGGCTGTAGATTGCAGAAGGGAGCCCCTAGCTGATATTATTGGGTGTCCCAGAGGATCAACCAATGATTTGTGAATTTTAGGTGTGGTGTACATGATGGGAACCACCAGGTACTGCAGGATTACAGCCTTCTGCAATGATGTATGAATCTGACCTTGTTCAACAGCATTCTACAGGATTGTAGCCAATTTCTTAAGGACCACCTTGGATGGATCAGACGGAAGCATTTTATATGTTGCGGTATCATTAAGGTGTACCACTACTTGTGTTCTATATTTACATAGGTCCTGTATTACAAGTGCACTGCCTTTATTAGGTGAATGAAACACCAGATTATTATTCTTAGATAAATTCATTAGGCGGTATGTTCCTCCTTTGCTAAATTGAAGCAGGCTTGCGGTAATTTTGGAATAACATTGTCCACATTGGAGTTAAGCAGCCACATAAAGGTTTTAATAGATGGATTCAATGAAAGAGGGTCAAATGTGGTTCTGGTTTGTAGTTTGAGGAACTTTGGGGTAAGCTTATTAGCAGCACTGTTTAGAGGTGGTGGATTTTTGGTAAAGTATTCGATAAGTCTCAGCTGTCTGTGTAGGCTAAATTGCTCAGCCTGCCATTGTAAGGAGTTAAACTTCACTGTAGGGACAAAAGATAATCCTTCACATAACACACACAGCTCAGTGTCCGAAAGTTCATGTGAAGAAAAATTGATAACTAGGTCTTGCGAGGCAATGGGGGCTTTTTGCCACACCTATTTTCTTTTGTTTTGACCGCTTCATTGTGTATATTGTCTCCACCTCCTACCTTGATCGTCTGATCACCCCTAAAGTGATCTGCTTATACCCAGGTTTATGTCTCATTTCACCTTCCCTTTAGAAGATTTGTATTCATTGGATGTGTCAGATGCGCCATCTCTTGATCTATTTCTCCTAAAGAATGGTCTGCAGTTGTCGCAGTGTCTGTTGCTACCCGACGCCCATCGGTATACAGTGTGTAATTCATAGTCCACTTCAATCTTTTTTCTTTTTTATATATGATTATATCCCTTTTGTAATTCTGCACTTGGGTGTTCAGTTTATCCAGCCATTTAATATCATGATCACTTTCAAGAGTTGATTTGTATTGATTTTCAAATGATTTCATTTTCTCTTTCATCGTGTTGAGCTCTTTAGTTGATTGTTCAATAATTAAAAGCATGAGGTCAAATGAACATTTATTTAAAATAGCGACCAAGCGGCGACAAAATGCTGGGTTGTGTTTCCCAATAGTGGGGCAATTCTTAACTCATAAGCCTCTAGGTATTTTCTTAACTCTAAAGTATTCACTTAATGTAAGGCCATGGTAGAAGTATTCAATTTCTTTTTTTTGTATTTCAATAATTCATGGTATAGATCCTCTAAAGTCATAGACTCCAATTTTTCCATAAGGTCATGTTTAAATAATATATTTTCAGCTTCTGATTCTGAATAGGAATAAGTATCCCCAATTGCATATGTAACATGCAATTGGGGATACTTATTCTTATTCAGAATAAACTTTGATAAACTTTGATAGCCCCGCACACCCCCTCTAGTGTTTCTTCCATTTATTCTTCTTCTTCTTGTGCGGCACTGCGGTCGGGCATCGCAGCCGCCAGAATAGCCAGAAGCAGTGTCATCACCTTCCACCTCAGTTATATTTGCAAATGCATACAAGATAAATATAAAGTGCAACATTTGTGTTTTATGCTGCCCACTAAATAATAATATGTGGACTGTGCAAATATCAATAGGCAAAGTGCAAGTGCTATAGCAGCAGACATGTAAAGTGCAAAAGATTGAATTGACAGGTAGTCACTGGATGAAATAAAATATTGATTAAGGGTGCCTTGACAGTGTAAACCAGGTAGCCAATACTGGTGTACATAAACAACAATTTACAGGGTGCGGCACTTCACCAAACATGATTACTCAGCTGGTTGCCCCCACATAGTGATAATCATACCAATCCTCCAGTGTGTGGCACTCCAAGCATTCAATAATGACAATGGACTTAAGTGGTTTAAGGAAAGTCAACGTTTCAATGCATAATAGACAGCATTTTCATCAGGACAAGAGAGTATAGTGACATCTTGCAGTGTGATCATATGACCATATGACTCATTGTCCATTAAAGGTGGCAATAGGTCTTTAAGTTACTTAGATGTGAAACTTGATGGATCCATAGATTGAGTACTTTAGATCCTAGGGTTCTTAATGAACAGTTAAGTTTGGGCTCCTTTATATGAACCTCCGTATACATCCTGACCTTGATTGACCTGGATTGATCCTGAATATTGGTTATTAAATATGGTATCTATATATTGCTTATACTTGTATATATTGTGATAGCACCTAACTCAGGTGCTAATATGTTAATATTGCTAAATAAATGCATTGCATTGCCTACATGCCTAGGTATATTCACATTAGCTAGTCATATTAACCGAGATCTTTATGATTACTATTAATATTATATGTAACTTTATGCTGCACTTCACATTCTTGTGGACACTGTTGTTTTATTTACATGTACTAAGGTGATAGGTCACTCTGTGACGTATCCATGGTGTGATGGTGCATATTGACGTCACTACATGCAACGAGCTACTAAGTCCATATTCATTATTGAATGCATATATATACAAATATATATATATATATATATATATATATAAACATACACACACACATTAGCTGGAATATATATTTATATATATATATATATATATATATATATGTATATATATATATATACAGTACTGTGAAAAAGTTTTAGGGAGGTGTGGAAAAAATGCTTTGAAGAAAGAATTCTTTCAAAAATAGAGGTGTTAATAGTCTATTTTTATCAATAAACAAAATGTGGGCTTGGTCAAATCCTCCTGCCTCTTCATGTAATCCCAGACAGACTTGACAATGTTGAGATCAGGGCTCTGTGGGGGCCATATCATCACTTCTAGGACTCCTTGTTCTTATGTACGCTGTATGACATTGGCTGAATGTCTGGGGTTGTTGTCCTGCTGCAGAATAAATTTGGACCCAATCAGACACCTCCCTGATGGTACTGCAAGATTAATTACTACCTGCCTGTATTCTCCATTTGCTGAAATGCAGCCCAAACTTGCAAGGAACCTCCACCATGCTTCACTGTTACCTGCAGACACTCATTATTGTTCCGCTCTCCAGCCCTACGGCGAACAAACTGCCTTCTGTTACTGCCAAATATTTCAAATTTTGACTCATCAGTCCAGAACACCTGCTGCCATTTTTCTGCACCCCAGTTCCTATGTCTTTGTGCATAGTCGAGTCACTTGGCCTTGTTTCCACGTCAAAGGTATGGCTTGTTGTTACAATTTTTCCATGAAGACCACTTCTGGCCAGACTTCTCCAAACAGTAGATGGGTGTACCTGGTCCCACTGGTTTCTGCCAATTCCGAGCTAATGGCACTGCTGGATGTATTCCAATTTCAAAGGGAAGTAAGAATGATGTGTCTTTCATCTGAAGCACTAATGGCCTGATTCACTACCAATCGCAACTGTGATTGCAATAGCAATTACATATGCAGTCTCATTGCTTTAGTGTGCAAATCCATTGTGATCGCTATGCCGTCGCAGCACTACATAAGGAAGTCCACTTTACCTTACACACATCCGTGATCCTTAGCAAGACTGCAATACCATTGGTAACATTGAGTGCCATCGCAGCCTCACGCATACTTGTACATGCTCTGACCTCATTAATTGCTAACTTCGTTGCACACTATGAGTACTCAGACTGCGTAAGGCATCGCATTGTATAATTTATGCATGCCCATGCAACGGCGTTCGAACGCACTGGCACGCCTGCGTTTCTCCGACAACCCCCTCCCGTCACCACCCACAAAAAGCACTTCCTGTCAATCACTCTGAAATGGGTCTGTGTAGTCACTGTGATTGCAGTCCCGATTGCAGTGGGCAGTTTGCGCACGTGCACTGCGATGCATACGCATTCGCAGAATGCAGCAATCGGCCGATAGCTTGCTTAATCGCAGTTGCCTTGGCCGACCACTGGTCTATGGTCCTCAACATTGCCCATTTCTTTGTGCTTCTTCAAAAGAGCTTGAACAGCACATCTTAAAACCCCAGTCTGCTTTGAAATCTTTGCCTGGGAGAGACCTTGCTGATGCAGTATAACTACCTTGTATCTTGTTGCTGTGCTCAGTCTTGCCATGGTGTATGACCTGTGACGTGGAACTGTCTTCCATAACCTCACCTTTTTAGCAAAGTATGGCTGTTCCTCACCAGTTTTAAGCCTCCTACACAGCTGTTTCTGTTTCAGCTAATTACTGTGCTTCAACCTACATATGAAAATGATCATTGTCGCGTGTTTGATATGATTGGTTGAACATACACCTGACTATAATACTACAAAAACCCTGACTTTGTAAAGTGTACCTAGAAGAATTGATGCGGTTTTGAAGGCAAAGGGTGGTCACACCAAATATTAATTTGTTGTAGATTTCTCTTCTATTCATCCACTTTGCATTTTGTTAATTGATAAAATAAACTATTTACACTTCTAATTTTTAAAGCATTCTTACTTTTTTTTCCATACCTGCCTGAAAC
The DNA here is from genome assembly GCA_031769625.1 of Taudactylus pleione. Lineage (NCBI taxonomy): Eukaryota > Metazoa > Chordata > Amphibia > Anura > Myobatrachidae > Taudactylus > Taudactylus pleione. Next base: position 5,135,563 of record JAUIMM010000137.1, on the reverse strand, counting down.
TTTTGCACAGTACTACTGTATGTGTATATATATTAGGGGTGAGCGGGTTCAGATTTCTGAAATCCGAACCCCCCCGAGCCCCCCCGATCCGAAGCCGATCCGAGTCAGGCTCGACTTTTCCCGCCTGACTCGGATCTGAAATCGAGGCAAAACGTCATCATCCCGCCTTCTGGGTCTCGCGGGTTTGGATCCTATATAAGGTACCCGCGTCGGCGCCATTTTCTCACTCGGCTGTGGACAGTGAAGAGGGAGGGTGGGAGTTAGGGCTGGCTGGGCTGTGTAGTGTAGTGTAGTGTTGTAGTGTAGTGTAGTGCAGTGTAGTGTTGTGCTGTGCTGTGCTGCGCTGTGCTGCTGTTGTCCATAGGGGCTGTGTCCACTACTTCAAAGTCCATAGGGGCTCGCTGGACTGTGTTGTGCAGTCAGTTGTCCATAGGGGCTGTGTTCACTCCAAAGTCCTGTGCAGTGTTCCAGTCCTAAAGGGGTGCTGTACTGTTGTCCAGGGGGTGCTCTGTCCGTCAGGGGTGCTCCCCCCAAGTGCTAAAAAAAAAATATTTTTTCTGTGTTTGCGAATTGTGTGCACTGTGGCTGCACGTGCATCAACGAAGGAGCAGCGCCAAGCGTGCACCTGTGTCCCATAAGTAAAAGGGTGGCTGGCTTGTCCGTTAAAGGGTGCTGTAACCCCCAAAGGGCACTCCAAACAAAATAAAAAAATATATTTTTTGTGTTTGTGAATAGTGTGCGCAGTAGCCGCACGTGCATCAACAAAGTAGTGCCAAGCGTGCGCCTGTGTCATAAGTAAAGGGCCAGCTGGCTTGACCGTTAAAGGGTGCTGTAACCCCCAAAGTACACTCCAAACAAAATAAAAAAACATTTTCTGTGTTTGTGAATTGTGTGCGCAGTAGCCGCACGTGCATCAACAAAGTAGTGCCAAGCGTGCGCCTGTGTCCCATAAATAAAGGGCCGGCTGGATTGACCGCTAAAGGGTGCTGTAACCCCCAAAGGGCACTCCAAACAAAATAAAAAATTTTTTTCTGTGTTTGTGAATTGTGTGCACTGTGGCTGCACGTGCATCAACGAAGGAGCAGCGCCAAGCGTGCGCCTGTGTCCCATAAGTAAAAGGCCGGCTGGCTTGTCCATTACAGGGTGCTGTAACCCCCAAAGGGCACTCCAAACAAAAGAAAAAAATATATTTTTTTGTGTTTGTGAATTGTGTGCGCAGTAGCTGCACGTACATCAACAAAGTAGTGCCAAGCGTGCGCCTGTGTCCCATAAATAAAGGGCCGGCTGGATTGACCACTAAAGGGTGCTGTTACCCCCAAAGGGCACTCCAAACAAAATAAAAACATTTTTTCTGTGTTTGTGAATTGTGTGCACTGTGGCTGCACGTGTATCAACGAAGGAGCAGCGCCAAGCGTGCGCCTGTGTCCCATAAGTAAAAGGCCGGCTGGCTTGTCCGTTACAGGGTGCTGTAACCCCCAAAGGGCACTCCAAACAAAATAAACAAATATATTTTTTTGTGTTTGTGAATTGTGTGCGCAGTAGCCGCACGTGCATTAACAAAGTAGTGCCAAGCGTGCGCCTGTGTCCCATAAATAAAGGGCCAGCTGGATTGACCGCTAAAGGGTGCTGAAAGCCCCAAAGGGCACTCCAAAGAAAAGAAAATAATTTTTTCTGTGTTTGTGAATTGTGTGCACTGTGACTGCACGTGCATCAACGAAGGAGCAGCTCCAAGTGTGCGCCTGTGTCCCATAAGTAAAAGGCCGGCTGGATTGACCGCTAAAGGGTGCTGTAACCCCCAAAGGGCACTCCAAACAAAATAAAAAAATATTTTCTGTGTTTGTGAATTGTGTGCGCAGTAGCCGCACGTGCATCAACAAAGTAGTGCCAAGCGTGCGCCTGTGTCCCATAAATAAAGGGCCGGCTGGATTGACCACTAAAGGGTGCTGTAACCCCCAAAGGGCACTCCAAACAAAATAAAAACATTTTTTCTGTGTTTGTGAATTGTGTGCACTGTGGCTGCACGTGCATCAACGAAGGAGCAGCGCCAAGCGTGCGCCTGTGTCCCATAAGTAAAAGGCCGGCTGGCTTGTCCATTACAGGGTGCTGTAACCCCCAAAGGGCACTCCAAACAAAAGAAAAAAATATATTTTTTTGTGTTTGTGAATTGTGTGCGCAGTAGCTGCACGTACATCAACAAAGTAGTGCCAAGCGTGCGCCTGTGTCCCATAAATAAAGGGCCGGCTGGATTGACCACTAAAGGGTGCTGTTACCCCCAAAGGGCACTCCAAACAAAATAAAAACATTTTTTCTGTGTTTGTGAATTGTGTGCACTGTGGCTGCACGTGCATCAACGAAGGAGCAGCGCCAAGCGTGCGCCTGTGTCCCATAAGTAAAAGGCCGGCTGGCTTGTCCGTTACAGGGTGCTGTAACCCCCAAAGGGCACTCCAAACAAAATAAAAAAATATATTTTTTTGTGTTTGTGAATTGTGTGCGCAGTAGCCGCACGTGCATTAACAAAGTAGTGCCAAGCGTGCGCCTGTGTCCCATAAATAAAGGGCCAGCTGGATTGACCGCTAAAGGGTGCTGAAAGCCCCAAAGGGCACTCCAAAGAAAAGAAAATAATTTTTTCTGTGTTTGTGAATTGTGTGCACTGTGACTGCACGTGCATCAACGAAGGAGCAGCTCCAAGTGTGCGCCTGTGTCCCATAAGTAAAAGGCCGGCTGGATTGACCGCTAAAGCGTGCTGTAACCCCCAAAGGGCACTCCAAACAAAATAAAAAAAAAAATTCTGTGTTTGTGAATTGTGTGCACTGTGGCTGCACGTGCATCAACAAAGGAGCAGCACCAAGCGTGCGCCTGTGTCCCATAAGTAAAGGGCCGGCTAGCTCATTTCTTAAAGGGTGGTGTAACCCACAAAGTGCACTAGTCTCCAACAAAAATAAAAAATTATTTTCTGTGTTTGTGTGCGCCTTAGCCGCACGTATATATCAATATAACATAAATGGAGGACCAAACTTTCTCCGATAAAAATAAAATAGGGAAAGATCAAGAACCACTTCCTCCTAGTGCTGAAGCTGCTGCCACTAGTCATGACATAGACGATAACATGCCATCAACGTCGTCTGCCAAGGCCGATGCCCAATGTCATAGTAGAGGACACATACAATCCCAAATGACAAAGTTCAGGAAAATGACCTTGAAAAAAACATTTAAATCATCTGAAGAGAAACGTAAACTTGCCAATATGCCATTTACGACACGGAGTGGCAAGGAACGGCTAAGGTCTTTCCCTATGTTCATGACTAGTGGTTCAGCTTCACATGACGATGGAAGCCCTCCTCCCGCTAAAAAAATCAAACGAGTTAAGCTGGCAAAAGCACAGCGAAGAACTGTGCGTTCTAAGAAGATATCACAAATCCCCAAGGAGAGTCCAAGTGTGGTGGCGGTTACGATGCCTGACCTTCCCAGCACTGGACGGGAAGAGGTGGCTCTTTCCACCATTTGCACGCCCCCTGAAAGTGCTGAAAGGAGCACCCACAGTCCACTTGCTGATATGCAAATTGAAGATGTCACTGTTGAAGTACAACAGGATGAGGATACTGGTGTAGCTGGCACTGAGGAGGAAGTTGGCGAGGAGGATTCTTATGGTGATGTGGTTTGTTTAAATCAGGCTCCGGGGGAGACAGTTGTTGTCCGTGGGATGAAAAGGCCCATCACGGTCATGCCTGGGCAGAAGACCAAACATTCCACCTCTTTGGTCTGGCAATATTTCTATCCAAATCCGGACAACAACTGTCTTGCCATATGTACCATATGTAAAGGTGAAATAAGTAGGGGTAGGGACGTTAACCACATAGGAACATCCTCCCTTATACAGCACCAGCAGCGCGTTCATAAAAAGTTACTGTCAAGTTCAGAAACTTTGGCTAAGACCGTAAGCAGTCCAGGGACACCTAAATCCCTTTTTCCTGTTTTATCCAAGGAATCGGTGGATGAGGGGGATGAGGACGACATCTTGCCTCCATAGAGCCAGTTTGTGCAGGGACACATTAATTGCCAGCTTATTTTGTGGGGGCCCAAACGAACCAATCATTTCAGCCACAGTCATGTGGCAGACCCTGGCACTGAAATGATTGGTTTGTTAAAGTGTGCATGTCCTATTTATACAACATAAGAGTGGGTGGGAGGGCCCAAGGACAATTCCATCTTGCACCTCTTTTTTTTCTTTGCAGTATGTACTGTTTGGGGCCTAGTTTTTCAAACTGCCATCCTGTCTGCCACTGCAGTGTCACTCCTAGATGGGCCACGTGTTTGTGCTGCCCACTCGTGTCGCATAGCATAGTCATTCAGCTACCTCGGTGCAATCTTTTGGCCATAAAAACAATATTGTGAGGTGTGAGGTGTTCAGAATAGACTGGAAATGAGTGGAAATGAAGGTTATTGAGGTTAATAATTGCATAGGAGCAGAAAAACCCACAAATTCTGTGATTTAAGCTGTTTTTATGCTTTTTTTCAAAAAAATACAGATCCAAAACACAAAACCCAGAACCAAAAACACGGAAGGGTGGTTTTGGCAAAACCAATCCAGATCCAAAACACAAAGATCCAGATCCAAAACCAAAACACAAAACACGAAAAGTGGCCGGTGCACCCCCCTAATATATATATATATATATATATATATGGCAATGCATCATTCAAGTATTCGGACAGCATTGTCATGTGGCTCTAGTGATCAGCCGGTAGCCCGGCATTTTCTGGCATTCAATCATAATTTGGCATGCCTCCGCTACAGGATGATAGATCATATCCCACAGTCAATAAGAGGGGGTGATAGAAACCGTTTGCCATTACAGTGTGAGGCGAGATGGATTCATCGACTGGATGTAGTTGCTCCGCGTGGTTTAAATGAGGCTCTCACGTTATCGTGTTTCTAATAACTAATTACTGGAATTTAATAACATCAGTACCTCTATATGTATGTGAATGTTAGTCATTGCTGTAATTTGTGTTGACATGCATAGGGCTATTTGTATAGCATTGCATGCCTGCAGAGCCGGATTTAGACCTCATGGGGCCCTAGGCAAGCTACCGATTTGGGGCCCCCCACCCTCAAACAATCCTTTGCATATATTACAGTAGATGTCGCTGGAGCAGGATACACACATCAAATTATATACACACATCATAATTATATAATATATCGAATGTAGTTATTATACTGAAATGCGGCATCCCAGCGCCAGAATACCCCTACCTGGCTGCAAGACCGGCGCCGGAATCCAGACAGTAGGGGACATCTTGACACCAAAATCCCGACAGCCAGGATGCCGAATGTAAGTGTAGCTGGGCTGGTTAGGACTTAGCCGCGGGTGGGGAAGATTAGGTTTAGGCGTCACTTTGGTGGGGGGCTAAGGGTTAGTGTTAGGATGTAGAAACAGAGGGTTAGGGGGACAAGGGGGAGGGTAAGTATACTTACCCGACCCTTGTCGGTATCCTGGGCATCGGGATGCTGCTGTCGGTATATTGACAGCAGGCATCCTGACTGCCGGGTTTTCATACCCATTCCCAATATATCCTGTGTATGTATGTATATATATATATATATATATATATATAAAAAAATGTGTTTAACTTGATGCAGTGACACTACTGTAATATATGCAGATATTAGCATGGCAAAACATCAAGTATGACAAAGATTCAAACAGCGGTAGAGGGGAGTAAAGGGGGAGCAAACAGAGGTAGAGGGGAGTAAAGGCATACGCGCTCTCAGGGGGGGTTTCCGAGCACCTAGAAACCCCCCCTGCACGACATTCCATCGCAGCGCAGCTTAAATTTTTTTTTTTTTTTTTTAAAGAACCTGACTGATGCTGGCTGAGCTGGCTGTAGGGGGAGCTACAGCTGTAACGTGCAGCTCCTCCCGGGCAGTTCCCATGGTGCCCTGCCATTGTGGGAGGCTGGGAGATCGGAGCCTGCTGGGTGAGTCAGTGACCGGCGTTCTCTCCCAGACCCGCACCACAGGTAGGTGTAATGTATTACATGTGGGGGGAGCCGGTGGGGGCGGAGAGGTGATCTGTAATTAGCCATGCCAGCGCTTGTGTCAGTGTTTATTTCAGTGAGTGTGTGTCTGCTTTGTCAGTGTGTATGTGTGTGTGCCTAGGGTTTGTCAGTCTGTGTGTGTGTTTAGCATTGTCAGTGTGTGTGTGTCTAGGCTCTGTCAGTGAGTGTGTGTGTGTATAGGCTTTGTCACTGCAGTTTGTGTGTCTGTCAGTGGCGGATCCAGGGGGGGGGGGGGCGATTGGAGCGATCGCCCCCCCTAGCAAAGTCCGTCCCTGTAGTCCTGCACTACGCATGTTAGATCCCTGGCTCGGTCTGGCTTGTAATGGAGCTTAGCCCAGTTCCAGGAGCTGACTGCATGCAGGAATTACTTTCTGTACACTGCAGTCCTCCCCTACCACCGCGGAGCTCCTCGTTCACATAACAGCCTAATAAATCATACAGGCTGATCCGTTTCTGCAGATTTAACTCCTGAGTTCACACACCCCCAGGAGTTAAATCTGCAGAGACAGATCAGCCTGCATGATTTATTAGGCTGTTATGTGAACGGAGGAGCTCCGCGGTGGTAGGGGAGGGCTGCAGTGTACAGAAGTAATTCCTGCATGCACTCAGCTCCTGGATCTAGGCTAAGGGCTAAGCTCCACTACAAGCCAGGGGTGGGGGGCTGCTGAACATTCAGCTCATGGAGCCGCTGAGGCTGAGCTGCAGTACAGAGATCTGTAATAACAGCAGCAGGTGTGATCCTGTCCCCCCCTCTCTCTCATGGCCACACTACACTATGCCCTCTCAAGTCTGCACATTAAGCAATATGTTCACCCTGCTCTGCCTCGCCCAGGTAAGTGGCTGCAGATGTGGGCACCCAGCTGGGGCTGAAAAATTACTATTGGCACCTTCCTGTGTCTACTTTAAGCAGGTTTTAGTGCTGTTTGTCCTGGGCATTGTGCAGGGGGAACTTCCTGCACATGTTTGATATCCTATAGAAATCTATGGGCTTCCTTCAGCAGAAATCTCCAGAGAGAGGGATCCTTCTGATCCCTTTTTCCCCCTGTATGCGTTAGCCCATGGGCAAAAACACAGAAAGCATGGGACAGCTGTTATCGGAACAGTTGTCCCGTGAGTAAGTAATCATGCCAATATACATACGGTAAGGGGTGGGATGTACATGATACATCCCGTCTACAGTGGCTGCATAAATATATATCAGGTTTTTATCTGCAAGTGCAACGAAAAGGAATAAAAAATATAGAAATTGTAATAATCCATATGACCACCAAAATAAAAATAATAATAAAAAACACAGGTAAAGGGGAGGAGTTGGGACCAGAAAGGGGAGGTGCCAGGACAGGAGTCGCGATAAATAATGAAAATCGCCCCCCCTAAAAGAAAATTTCTAGATCCGCCCCTGGTCAGTGTGTGTGTATATAGGCTTTGTCAGTGTGTGTGTGTATGGGCTTTGCCAGTGCAGTGTGTCTGTCTGTGTCAATGTGTGCATGTGTAGGCTTTGTCAGTGCGGGGGTGTGTGTCAGTGTGTTTGTCGGCTTTGCCAGTGTGTGTGTGTGCGTGTATATATCACTGTGTATGTTGCAGTGCCGCCTTTTTATTTCTTGGAGGAGCTGAAAAGCTCCACATAAATATAGACAAGTAGACCAGCACTCCAAATAAAAAAGTTCAACAGCCGGGGTGCAGAGCCTAAAAACTAAGCAGACCGCTCAGTCTTGAACATACAATCAGATACAGGCAGCACTAGTCCTCGGGTACCCAATAATCCAAGCTTGTTAATCCATTACTGTACAACGTTTCAGATGCAATTATTACATATTTCGTCACAGTAATGGATTAACAAGCTTGGATTATTGAGTACCCGAGGACTAGTGCTGCCTGTATCTGGTGAGATTTTTTGCCATTGGTTTTGTACCCAAGTATTGGAAACCCCCCTTTCAAAATCCTGCGTTTGCCACTGAAAGGGGGGGCAAACAGAGGTAGAGGGGAGTAAAGGGGGGGGCAAACAGCGGTAGAGGGGAGTAAAGGGGGAGCAAACAGAGGTAGAGTGGAGTAAAGGGGGGGCAAGCAGAGGTAGAGGGGAGTAAAGGGGGGGCAAACAGAGGTAGAGGGGAGTAAAAGGGGGGGGACAAACAGAGGTAGATGGGAGTAAAAGGGGACAGATAGAGGTATATGGAAATAAAGGGGGACAAACAGAGGAAGAAGGAAAAGGGGGAACAACAGGTAGACTCAACGAATTTTATATATATTATACATACAATTTAAGCAGCATATACACACATACAGTATATAATATAATATATATATATATATATATATATATATATAAAACAAAGGTAGAGCGGTCTGGGCTATTTAACACAATAGGAATTTTTTTCTCTTCCATTGAAACTTGCCCAACTCTCTGTGTCTTAGCTGGGTCTCTCAGTTGGAGGAGTGGATGTCTCTCGCGGTTCCCACATCCAGGGATGCCGGAGGAGGCTGTCTTCTCCATGGAGTGAAGAGGAGGGGGGAAGCAGCTTGCTACATTGCGGGTGGGGGGAAGGGGGGGTTCTTGAGAGCAGGCAGCTTGCTAAATTGCGGGGGGGAGAGGGGGTCGATGCCGGAGGAGGGGGCTGTCTGCTACACTGCGGGGTGGGGGTAGGAGGCAACACTGTGGGGGGGGAAGCTGAGGTGGTCGATACCGGAGGAGGGGACTGTCTGCCACACTGCGTTGGGGTGGGGAGAGGAGGCAGCTTACCACACTGCTGGGGGGAGGTTGAAGCCGGGGGACGCATGCCACACTGTGTGGAAGGTGACTGGAGGTGGTCGATGCCGGAGAAGGGGGCCATCTGCTGCACTGCGGGGGGGAGAGAGTGAGAAGGTTGCTATACTGCAGGGGCTGTGGTAGAGGAGGATGGCTGCCACTCACTGTGTGACTGCAGCGCAGGCTGCTTGTAGATTGGTTGTTGGGGTAAGAAGGGGCTGGCTAGATGCTAGGGGTAGGGCCTTGGAACATGCTGCTACGTGTGCCAGCAGCAGTTTAACTTGTTATTAACTCAGCTCGGCACGGCAGCTTCACTCCAGGGCCGGATTCCGAAGGGTGGGGGGCCCGGCCACTGGCCCCTTGGAACCCGATGGGCCCTAGGCGGGTGCCTAGTTTGCCTAATGGTAAATCCGGCCCTGCATGCCTGTAATATTCCCTAATTATATCCGTGTATTACTGAGGCTACTATGCAACTGGGTATAGCATGGGCATGTGATAGACATTTTTATATATAATGATTTTTATGTATAATGACTATTATTGTGATTATTGTGAATGTGTTTTGATATCCACATATGTAACATTGTTGGTATCTGTAATGCTGTATATCCATTCCGCTCGTTTGACAATCATTTCATGTACATTTTTGTGGTAATTGTGGTTGCTAGGCAACCAGGCACAGTGCTATTGCATTATATGTCCTGGCTCTGTTTGTGTTTTTGTGTTTCTATGATGATGTGGTCCTGTAGTGATGACGAGCTTAGTTGCTGACGTCAACAGGAGGCGCTGTCAGTCTTGTCATGTGATCTGACTGGCTTGTGTTTTATTGATGGTGAGCCATTTGTTTGTATCTGTATATGGTTGAAGATAGTACTAAAAGTACTGAAATGTTCTATTGATCCTTTGGTCTCTGCTTGATTTATTGAGAGGGGAGTGCTGCACCTTCATGCTTCTATATATATATATATATATATATATATATATATATATATATACAAGGCCGCCATCAGGGGGGGACTGCCGTGACTGGAGTCCCGGGCCCAGATACCTGGCTCCACTCCCCCCTGTCGTTTCTAGCATTTTTTTTTTCACGGAGAGCAGCAGTGCTGCTGCTGTCTCTGTCATATTAAGTTGAGCCGGCGGGCGCTAGGACCCGCCACGGCTCTCAGTCTTGCTCCTGCTGCCCGGGAACACGTGCAGGCGCGTCAGTATTCAGGGGCCGGGACTCAGCAGAGAAGACACTGAGACAGCACAGCAGCAGACGGTAAGTTACATGTGCTGTGCTAGTGAAAGCGGAGGAGAGGGGGCTTGGCTGGATACAGAAGGGGGGCCTGGCTGTACACAGAAGGGGTCCTGGCTGGCTGGACACAGAAAGGGGGCCTGGCTGGCTGGACACAGAAGGGGGCCTGGCTGGACACACACAGAATGGGGGCCTGGCTGGACACACTCAGAAGGGGGGCCTGGCTGGACACACACAGAAGGGGGGCCTGGCTGGACACAGAAGGGGGCCTGGCTGGACACACACAGAATGGGAGCCTGGCTGAACACACACAGAAGGGGGCCTGGGTGGACACAGGAGGAGGCCTGGCTGGACACACACAGAAGGGGGGCCTGGCTGGATACAGAAGGGGGGCCTGGCTGGACACACACAGAAGGGGGGCCTGGCTGGACACAGAAGGGGGCCTGGCTGGACACAGAAAGGGGCCTGGCTGGACACACACAGAATGGGGGCCTGGCTGGACACACACAGAAGGGGGGCTGGTTGGACACATAAGGGGGGCCTGGCTAGACACAGGACACACACAGAAGGGGGGCTGGTTGGACACATAAGAGGGGCCTGGCTGGACACGCACAGAAGGGGGGCTGGCTGGACATAGAAGGGGGGCTGGCTGGACACAAAAGGGGGGCTGGCTGAATATACACAGAAGGGGGGCTGGCTGTACGTACACAAGAGGGGCCTGGCTGGATGCACATAAGGGGGGCCTTGCTGGACGCACATAAGGGGTGTCTTGCTGGATAACCATAAGCGGGGCTGTCTGGACACACATAAGGTGGGGTTAGCTGGACGCACATAAGAGGGCAGGTTTGATATTCTTTGGGCAAATTTTTTTTGTAGGAATAAGGTAGTGGGGGAAGGGGGGCCCTGACAATTTTGTCGGTCCCAGGCCCCACAATTTCTGATGGCAGCCCTGTATATATATATATATATATATATATATATACACACAAAGGATTAGAAAATTGTGCACTGTGGCCCTGATTCAGAGCCGGACGCTCTGAAAGAGCGTTCGTTCTGAATCAGGGCGTTTTTTGTTTTTTTTGGAGCAGCCTGCTGGCCGCTCGCATAACTGTGGGTGACCACCCACAGCTTTTGCGAGCGGCCAGGATGATGGTTGCGATGAACAAGACCATCGCGACCATCGGGCTTGCGATGAGACCCTTGTGGTAGGGTCTCGTGGCCGCAAGCCCCAGAGAGCTTCTGGCTCTAATAGAGCCGTAAGCTCTCTCACTGACATCACTGGTGATGTCAGTTGGGCCACCCACAAACGGCAGGCGTTCGCATGGAAACGCCTCTGTTTGTGAAGCCACCCCCTCGCTACACCTCCAAAACGGTGCAAGCTGTCGATCAAAATCTACAGCTGCCCACTTTTGGTGTGGAGCGCCCGCCGCTAGCCGGGTATCGCGCATGCGCACGTCGGAGCCGGCTCCGGCGTGCGCATGCACAGTGGCCTAACATCAACCTGCTCGCGAGCGCATAGCGCTTGCGAGCGGGTCTGAATCAGGCCCTGTGTCCACTTGTGTCTTATAAAAATTCACAGTCCCATATGCTGACTTATGTTGAAGTGCAGCTGCCTTGATTCAGGGTTTCACCACACCTGAGTTGAAGTATTTCTAGGAAAGAAGAACAAGGAGCGCACTCTTGTAATTTTCTGTAACACTTTATATAATATAAAAGCACATAGTCAATACATCAAAGTTAAAAGTCATCCATGTGAACCAGCATGTCCGTGATCGGCATGCTAATCACAGACAGGCTGATTCATAAGGATGACTTAACTTTGATGTATGTGACTATGTGCTTTTATATTAAAGTGTTACAGAAAATTACAGGTGCGCTCTCCTTGTTCTTCTTTCATATATATATATATATATATATATATATATATATATATACATATATATATATATATATATATATGTATAAGGGAAAAAAATATATATATTTATAAACCAGAAAAATGCCTTTATCTTGCGCTAAATTTTCAGTGCTGCACCTCACAGTAGGTTCCCTGTTAGTAAGAACCAACAATCATAAAACATTCAAAAGCACTTAGAGGGCACAAATAATGTCCAAATGACTTAAGTGACTAATTGTCTTCAAATCTGAAGATAACCTCTCTCAATTAAGAGGTTATATGTGCTCTTATGTATGAAGAATTTCATATATCCATGTATATCTTCGATGGTGGACATGTTATCTCAGTCTTTTCATCAATAACATTAATGATTCTTCAATGGTGGCGTGGAATATCCAGTGAATTCTAAAACTGTATAATATATATAGGAAGCGCTGCTACCAGGAAGAATACAAATCTTAATTGATTTCCATAAATTTTATTATTACATATGTATGGCCATAAATAAAACACATTCAAATAAGACACCATAAAACATCAATGACAAATGGATTAAAATTATCCTGATAATACTAATTAGCTATCTCAGCATCCAATATGTAGCCGCAATTCTGAAGACAATCTCAAGCTACAAGAAAAAATAAATAACTGTACAGTGATAAAATAAATAAAAGGTACTGTATTAAAAATAATAAGTTTTCTCCACACTCCTCTGGATATTTCTCTGTGTTTGATCCATACCACATATATAAAGTCACAGTCTGCTTATATCATTGACCATTTAATTTGGTTTGTAGAAAAATTTATAAAGCAGTGCTTTCCATTCCATATTCTTTTTGGAAGGATTTGATCATATGCTTGTGTGAACTCACAAATTTTTCAGTTGTTTATCCACTTGCAATAGAAAAGCTTCTCAGCAAATACTATGGATCTCGCCAAGCAGTTTAAATTGGTTTCAGCCAAATGCAAATATCTCAATGTCCTTATACCAGCCTTTTCAAGAATAAGAGCCAGTCTGAGGAAGCCGCCAAGGTATACCACAGTGCGGGGAAATGCGTTACGGGCGCTTTACTCCACATCTCCACATACCAAACAGGGCGCTCTGTTGGATCACCACACTGTGTGAAACCACTTTGAGAACTAGCAGTGAGTACCAATATCTGACTGGCTCTTATTCTTGAAGAGGCTGGTATAAGGACATTGAGATATTTGCATTTGGCCGCCAGCCAATCAGCAGCTGCTAACTGTAGAGCGGCCGCTGATTGGCTCCTGCAACTGACAGTTCCCACGTGGGCTGTTCAGTAAGTCAGGAGCCGCCAGCCAATCAGTGGCTGCTCTAAAGTTAGCGGCCGCTGATTGGCTGGCGGCTCCGGACTCATTGTCAGTCGGGAGCAGGTTAGCTCTGTAGGTGGTCACACACATGCAGCGCTAACCTTAGTAAATGCTTTGAGTATTTGTTTTTTTCTTTTTGCAAAGACTCCCCTTTTACGGGTGCCGCCCATCTGCTGGCACTTGTAATTCCACAAGTGCCAAAGGGCAGGCATGCTGGCACCTGTAGTACCACTGTAAAATACAATAGTTTACTACTATTTAACCATTTATTACTTCCGTACCCAACGCTCCAAGGGTGTGGGGAAGAGCCCTGGGCTTCAGAACAAGCCTGGGGTTTCGGGAGTAGGGGGGCCCCTTCTTGGGGGGTCCCCACCTCCCCTGAGATCCCCGGCTTGGTCTGACTGGCTTGGGGTTGTAATGCTTTTCCCATTGAGCCTCAGTGAAAGGGTCTCCAGGCTGTGGCATTACACCCTGGTCGGTTTGGTCCGGTGCTGGTTTTAAATATAGTGGGAACCCTACGCAATATTTGACCCCCTATATTTAAAAGCAGGACTGGTCCTGCAGCCTGGTCCTGGTTCCTAAATTATGGTGGAACCCTACTCATTTTGTTCCCCATAGTTTTAGGAACCAGGACTGGCTGGCAAGTCCGGGGCTGGTTATGCTTTAGGAAGGGGGACCCTACGTCATTTTTTTTTTAAATAAAAACACTTTATATTAGGTATACAGGCTGAAAAATACACAGATCACACTGATCTGTGTATGTTTCTACCAAATTCGCAGCTCAGGAGGTGAGTGTTTAAAACTTCTATTTCACAGTGAGTTTGCTACAATCTCACACAAGATTGGAAACTTAAATCTTAGTAAATTTTCGAGTTGCATCTTTTTCATCTAAAGTACTTCCTAATTTGGCCGATGGCGAGTTTTTCGAGTTTGCAATCTCACATGAGTTTTAACAGTGAAAAAAAGAGAACTCAGGAGCTCATTCAGACCTGATTGCAAGTTGCGGACGTTCGCTGGCAAAAAGGGTCCGGATATTTACATGATGTGCTCACACTACATCGTGTAAGGATGCCCTCTATGTTTTAGCGAGCTATGGCAAAGTGCGCTCGCAAGTGTATAAAGACACCCCCTTTCCACTCACAACACGTCATCTCCGGGAAATGTAGGATTAATCGGGAACATTGAGAGCCATCGGAGCTGCTCTCTGCCCTTGAGGTTGCCTTAACCCGCCGCAAGCACAGCGATCAGTGCGTGCTGAAATACATGCAGGTGACGTGTACAATGACGCTACTTTGGTAATTATGAACGCCCTTTAAACAGCGTTTTGCTGGCCTGACACGCCTGCGTCCGCAACAACACTCCCCCATTTACAAGCACCTTCTCCAGTTACCACCCACAAACGGCACTATCTGTCACTCAAAGTAGCGACCTGATAGTGGCTTATGAGCAACCAAAAACAGATCGCAAAGACTGGCTTGTGCACGCGCACTTCGAATTATACGCCTGCGCAGATGGACGAAAATCACTCAGAGCGAGCGCAACTTAGCGACCGGGTCTGAATCAGGTCCCCACTTCAAACACTCCAGTTTGTCTTTAGTAAATTTGCTAGATGCAAAAAATGACTAAACTCACGTGGGTTTGCAAACTCACACAAACTCATGCAAACTCGACCTTTAGTAAATTTACCCCAAGGTGTTTTGTGTTCTTACCAACTATATCAGTTGGAAAAACTTTATTCCCAAATAAATACATTTTTTTACTCAATTTTTTGGATCAATTAAAAACAAATAAATACTATTAAGAATTAATTATTTAGCACCAATAACAATTCCCAAACCAGTGTTTAAACACTTTCATCCTTATGCATTTAAACCAATTAAATGTAATTTTTACGACTTGAAATGTCAACCTTGGCAAATTTCTGTAAGTGACATCAAGCCTTAATATTTTACACATTGCACTCCCAAAGCTAAATCTAAATAAGGTCTCAGAAGCTTAAGTGTGCAACAGGCTGTAAACTCTGTGGCTATAACCAAGTGACCTTTGTTGATCATTGCTGATTTACTTCTTTACATTCCATGCGCTGTGAATGAAATGGGCAAATCTGAACTTGAGAAATCTTCAGAATGGAGTAGCCCATCTCTAATGACTATCTGTACCAGAATTATCAAGACTAAAGTAATCTTTAATAAAATGAAACCACATGCAGGCTAATTACAGTTTTCTAAACCTAAATCAGTAATATGTCTCTGAAATGTAACCCAAAAATCACTCAGCAAATGATCTTATTTCTATCAACAACTGATACAATAAAATTTATATTTACAGGGGGGGTTTCATAATATTACAATTATTATGAATGGTTTTTGCATAGTTACCAACACTTTCAAAACATATCCCAGGTTTTAAAAATGTGTTAACAACAATCAAAAATAGCCAGGGGAATCGGCACAATTTTATGTTGGGGGGACATGATATCATTTCGACGTCCGTGCATTCACCAATCCCTCCCTCCCTCCATCCATACCTCCCTCCATCCATACCTCCCTCCCTCCATACCTCTCTCTTACCTGTTACTGGGTGGCCGCAGACTGTCAGGGGCTGTGCTTTAGTTAGCATACATCTCTGAATTAGGCCCTAAGTGGGGAATTTTGGAATTTAAGACAAACCATTTGAGGCTAGGGACTCTTGCTGCATAATGCAGGGTAACATTTCAGATTATCTTTCAACATTCAAATTTCAATCTTGATAGTAAAAAAAAGTCCTAATACCTTCAAAAGATTCATCACAATCAATAGATTGCAACAAATGTTTCCAGCCCTGACAGACTAACTCCCAGCTGCTTTTGTGCATAAATATTTTGGGTGCAACATGCTTTGCATTGAATTAGGGGGATTAGAACATTTTTTGAATATTTATAACCTGCTGCATTGAGAACGAGCTGGAAGCACCTTGTACACAGCTTCATCAAAAACACCTCAAGAGCTGTTTATGCACTCTCTATGCAATCTCTTGTGATAATTTATGTGACAGATGCAGTACTACAGTATCCAGACAGATCAGCCAGACTTTCAATCAAAATGGCCTTTAAACATGATTCCGGGGCTGTGTACCTAGCTGCTGTGGAGAATTCGTAACATTCTAAAATGTTCCCATCTGTCTTCAAAGCCCTATTTGTAGACGAATTAACTATTAAACAGGGATGCAGATTAAATATGGTAATTTTCACAGAAACGCTCAAAGACTTTTTAATAAACATGCTAAAAACATCATAAATGACTTTAACCTTTTAAAATAAACACATTTATGTGGCCACGCTGGTTAAGCCAGTCATGCTATTACATAATACTTTCTTGTCTCAACCAAACAATAGCAAAAAGGTGTCTATGTACTAATAATCGTGGAACTGCCACGATTATTATGTATCCATATTGCAGGGGATATTTTAATTATTAATGAAAATATCCCAGCTATGTACAAAGGAGAACTCGCAGGGGTAGTGGTTGTGGTAACCGCTGTCCCACCAACTTATGTCCCCAGCATTTAGTAGAAGTCTTTCATATTTGTGAAAGACTTTTCCTATGGAAGCTGACACGGTGCATGTGTCAAGTGTAAAAGTGCAGACTCCCATTATTCTGAATAGAGCCCATGTTCCAGCTAAAGAAGAACATGATGCTCTAACCACCATGGCTCACAGTAGCTATGGTGCTCTGTAGGTGATTAGCTGTATCAGCACCAAAAATATCTTTTAGAATAAAGGGTGAAAATTCAACATTGGTCTTGTCAGATCATAAGAAATTTTCCAACATAGCATGAGGTGATCAAATATATCATTTGTAAAATTTAGACAGGCTGGATGTTAATTGGAGAGTGTTGTGCTGAAAAATAATAATGAAAACGTGCGCCTAGTAGTGTAGTGTATTTAAAGAAATTGTTAACATGTGCTCAAAAATAGGTAATGTGCATACCAAATTAAAATATGAATAAGCTTATCTGCTGTCCAAGTGATGTTCCCAATGGCCACACTTCAAGGGGTTTCCCAGAGGTATTCTTCCTGTGGTAAACTTAAATAGGGCTTAGAATTTTTTGCCAATAAAAAGTAGTATAGTGTAGTATTTCTTATACAAGGTAGAGGTGACAAAGGACTAACATAAATCTGCGCACCAGATAGCGCATAACATAATGCATGGAATATTATCACTCATATGTGTAGCAGGTCACAAACAATCCAGCTCCCAACGTCACCACGTGGTGGACCTCAGACAAAAAAAGTGGAGAGAGTCTCCGCAAGGGAATTGTTTTTAATTTAGACCAAACACAACACAAATATACACAGAGAAAAAAAAAATAAAGTTGTTCAAGAAACGCTTATCTTTTGAATTGTATAGCAGAATAGTCCACTCAAAGGGTTAGGGAGAACCAGTCCCAATGCATTTCGTCCCACTGGACTTCCTCAGGGGTAGTGCCAGGGTTCAGGAGTGCCTCTTTATATACCCTCTAATAAGTGTGGTACATTGATTATGCCAATTTTGCAAAAAACGCTGTCCGCGCATGCGCAATGTGCGGCGGCCATTTTGGTGATGTCACATGTCCGCGTCATCAACTAATCTACTGATTTTTTTCATTAGATAAAAACAGAGAGCGCGGTCACCAGAAAGGCTGCTTCTCCTCTCGCACCGGGAAGGAGACTATTTATCTATGGTGATCAGAAGATCTCCCATCGGAGGCACCTTTCCGGTTTACTAGAGGGCGGAAGTTGCCGTCACCATCTTGTGGAGGGCGGAAGTTGCCGTCGCCATCTTGTAGAGGGTCGCAATACCCTGAAAAGATGGCGGCCATCTTTTTGGTGGTTAGAATAGTCCATAGCGGTGACAACTACTGCTTTCCACCATTTTCAAAAGGGGTACATGCGGCGGCCATCTTTTTGGTGGTAGCCGTCCTGAATACCGACCAGTATTAATGTTCAGCGTTTTAGTTTGCAATAACAGAAGGTAGTTAATAAAAGCCCACTGTGACTACAGAAAGGGACATTTTTTAGGTGTTAAAGGTGAAAATCTACCATTTAGTTGAGGCCAACCAAGCTAGACTAACGACTGGCAGCCATCTTTTTATACAACAATAGCAAACAAACTTACAAAAAAAAAGGGGGTTTAGATCTATATCAATATATATACATATATATATATATATATATATATATAGATAGATCATGGCAATGCCCTGTTGTGCCACATTTTCTCAAATTACTGATGGTAGTCTTCAAAGTGATCCATGGTACATGTAATGCCTTTGAAGCTCTTTTATTTTCTTCTCCTGATTGGTACCTTCAAAAATGAGACCCTGTACTTGCTTTTAATGTTCCTTTGAGACCATGAATTTCCAGGTACAAATCTTGCATGGACAGCTGATTTGGGTTTAAACCCCATCACTGTCATTGCTGGCAGGAGTATGCTAATTACCTTTGAACATATTTATGAAAATGTTTAACTCAATACAGTCCCATTTGGAAGAATGTATACACTTATGCAACCAGACTATTGTTGGTTTTTATTTCACTTATTTTTAACAAAAAAGGTATTTTTTCCCTCAAATGTTGTTGGTTTCAAGGTCAAATTATAGGTGGGAAAGGTCTGATGTTATTTATCTTGATTGCAGCGTTTATATAACAAAAACCTACAATTTCTATAAAGGTATATACTATTTTTACATCCACTGTGTACAATTTTCACTTGAGTGTCCAAGTAGGCTGATTTTTTTTGTGGAAAAATGTATTTAATACAGTATATATAGTAGAATCAAGAAGCAAAAAGAAGAAACACAACTATCAATATCTTGGCAAGAAGGATAATTTAGTTGATCCTAATAAATGCTGGCTGCACCATTATTAAAAGAAGAAAACCATTAGATTGCTAATCTTATGTTGAGTCTCAGGATTCTAAAACACACTAAACTGCAATCACAGTAAATGTAATTAATATCCATTTAACAGCATGGTGCTGTCACAGCTCAGAAAGAGTCTTTTTCAACTTGGTTGCCCTGATTGTATTGCAGATTTCCAGTAATGTTAACTTTAGTTGTGACTTATTTAGAATTATATATATTTATATACAGTATATAAACCAGCACACGGCCCAACACTCTCCGTATAGAAATATTTCCTGCTCCGGTGCCCTCTGGAAACAAAATAGTATACAACTGTATACTACTGTAACTGACACCTTGACAAAGGGGCATGTGAGGCCCCGAAACATTGGTGGAATGGATTAAAACACATATTTTCTACTTCAGGGTCCATAGGGTATCCACAGGATACCTTGGGGTATAGGTGTGACGTCAGTCGCAGGGCACCAAAGAGTTAAGCTTTCAGCCTCCCAGGATGCACTAGGTCCCCCTCCTATACCCCGCCCCCGGGCCAAGGCACCTCAGTTTAGTTTGGTGCCCGGCCGGAGTCGGGTGCACCTGTTGGAGTGGGGGCTAGAAGAGCCCCTGAAGCTTATTCTTCATGCAGCTGTGGCTGCACATCTGGATGAACAGCATGGACAGTCAGTCCTGACGTCCATGCTGTCTTCCCTACACCCCGCCGGTACCAGAACGCCGGTACTGATCCGGGGATGCTGGTGGGCGTCTGGGGTCACAGCTAGCGGTGACCCCAGATGCTCCGGACCATGGCCGGATTCAAGGGGGACAGAGGTAAGCAGCGGGGTCCCGCGGTGGGTCCCCGCTGATCACATGGTCCTAAGTCCCCAGGCAGGGGGCTCCCTGGGGACTGGCTGCAGCGTGGAGCCAGGCGACCAACCTGCGCTTCCACTACCCCCTGGGACAGCGGACCGCAGCAGAGCGGTAGCGCTGCGGCGTCCCAGGGGTTAAATGCATGCCAGGGGAGCGCGCCTTCCCTGTCTCACAGCCGGCGCCTCCCCCGCTGCACACAGCCCTCTCTGCATGCTGCCGACTGGTCCTGTGGCAGCGCTCCTCCCCCAGGCCAGCCTCCTCTCTGCTCCTCGGCGGCCATCTTCTCCAGAACGCATGGTGAACGCTGCTGGAAGCGCTGGACGGAAGCATCGTGGTCTGGGTCCCCCCGCATACCTCTCCTCCGCTGTGGTCAGGTCTGTGTATGCAGCGCTGTGTCCTACCAGGCCCTGTGTCTGTGTAGTTGAGTGATCAGCGCTGTTAGTGCAGGAATTGTTATTTTTCTGCATTGTATGTGACTGTGCTAGCGCTGCTGCCTGTAATCTTTTCTTCTCTAAACTGTCAGCTTTATTACTGTCCCTGTTCTTTCTGCTAAAGCCCTTGCGGTGCGGTGCTGCAGGGTGGTCTCTCGCCTATTTAATACTTAATTGGTGAGAGAGGTCACATACGTGGTGCCATCATGTCTGAAAGTGATTTTCCCCTCCGGCTACAGTGTACCACGTGCAAAGTACCGTTAGCGGAGGGGGAGGGTAGCGCGGAGGGCCTTTGCCGGCAGTGTTTGTCCATGGCGCGGCCTATTACGGTTACAGCACCGGTACAGGAGCCGCCCTGGGCTTGTTTCGCTCAGGCGTTAACAGCTTTAGTGGGCCAGTTAGCTCCGCAGCCCGCGTTTACTCCGATGGGTTTGTCCCAGCAGTCTGGGGTGTCGTCACCCATGCAGGGGTTCCCACGACAATTGGTGGTACCCCACAGTCTCCCTATTTCCCCGCTCCCGGGTTCTCAGGAGCCAGCGTGGGTTAACTCCCTGACGAGTTCTGTACAGCACTTGTCGGATGTGTTGCAAGGGGAGTCTGTGATGCGGTCTCATAAAAGGCCGGTGGCGTCTCTGTCCGCTCCTTATGAGGATGACGAAGGGACGTCTGATGATGGGGAGATTCTAGATCCTTACGATCAGGAACCTCTCCATACTAAGGACGCTGATGCTAAGTCCAAAGTATATATTCCTGGACTTATTCGGGCGGTCCGCACAGCCTTGGTGATTGAGGACGAAGTTCCCCCAGCGGCTAAATCTAAGTATGCCTTTTTCAAAGATGTGAAGGGCGATGCCACAGTCTTTCCTCTTTCGGGTCAGTTGGTGGACCATTTAGAGGAGGCGTGGAAACAACCTGGCAAAAGATACCAGCCGCAGAGACGCCTGGCGGTGGCTTATCCGTTCGCGGATAATTATTTTGCGAAGTGGGAATCCCCTCCACAGGTGGATTCTCACGTGACCCGTCTTGTCCGTAGTGCCACATTGCCGATGCCATCCATGTCCTCCCTTAAGGATGCTACGGACCGCAAGGTAGAAATCTGCCTGAAGTCCGCTTATTCCCTTGCTGGGGGGGCAGCACGGCCGGCTATGGCCATTTGCTGGGTTGCCAGAGCGATGGAGCGCTGGGCGGATTCATTAGAGGCTTCTTTTGAATCCGACTGTCCGGCCGATCAGGCGGAGTTGATTGGCAATCTCCGTGATTCGGCCACCTACATCAACGAGGCGGCTCTAGACATTAGTACTCTGGTGTCTAGAATTTCTTCAGCAGCGGTAGCTGCTCGTCGCACCTTGTGGCTGCGATCCTGGAAGGCGGACGCAGATTCCAAGAAAGGTCTGGAAGCGTTGCCGTTTACCGGAGAAGTTCTCTTCGGTCCGGATCTGGATAAGATTGTGGCCACGCTGGCGGCAGCCAAATCTGCCTGTCTCCCGTCGGCCGCTGCTCCTTCTGGTTCGGGACCATCGTCCTTTCGGTCATCTAGGGCCCAGGGCAGGCCCAAACCACAGTCGTTTCCTCGACAGGCTGGCCCTAAGAAATCGGTCAAGCCCCGGAAGCAGGCATGGAGTACCAGACGTCCGGCCCCCAAGCCAGATGGCAAGCCTGCGGCCTGACGGTCCGGGCCTCCCTTTGGGGGATCCCAGGGTGGGAGGCCGCCTGCTACAGTTCGCCCAGTGTTGGTCGACCACTACGACAGACACTTGGGTTCTGGAGGTGGTTTCCCACGGATACGCCCTCTCCTTCCGGCACAGACCCCCGGCTCGCTTCTTCACCACGGGTCTCCCATCAGACCGGAACAAGGCTACGGAGCTGCGGAAGGTATTGCACACTATGCTCCAGGCTGGAGTTATAGTGGCGGTTCCATTCTCCCAGAGGGGCCAGGGTTTCTATTCAAATCTATTTTTGGTACAGAAACCCAATGGGTCATATCGTCCGATTCTCAACCTCAAAGCACTCAACAAGTCTTTGCGGGTCCCGAAGTTTCGGATGGAGACCCTACGGTCCATCATTCTGGCGCTGGAACCTGGGGACTACTTGGTGTCATTGGACATACAGGACGCTTACCTGCATGTCCCTATTCTTTGGCGCCATCAACAGTTCCTCAGGTTTGCAATCAGCAGCGACCACTTCCAGTTTCGGGCGTTACCTTTTGGCCTGGCAACAGCACCACGTGTTTTCACCAAGGTGATGGCGGTCATGGCGGCTTCTCTGCGGCTGCAGGGAGTCCGCATGTTGCCGTATTTGGACGACCTGTTATTGGTGGCAGGATCTCCAGAGCTCCTGTTACGCCACTTGGACCTGACCATTGCACTGCTGCAACGGCACGGCTGGCTAATCAACTGGCAGAAGTCCACTCTAATCCCGTCTCGGAGGATTCTGCATCTTGGAGCCTTATTGGACTCGGGACAGCAAAGGATCTTCGTGACGGAGGACAAGATCTCTGCTTTACAGTCAAGGGTGCGCAGTTGTCTGCACAGCCGCCGGGTGTCCTTACACTCGGCGATGAGGTTACTGGGCTCCATGGTGTCGGTGTTCGACATGGTGGAATACGCCCAGTTTCACTCCAGACCTCTGCAGCACCTGATCCTGTCCAAGTGGAACGGGCTGACTCAGTCTCTGAAGTCCCAGACGATTGTGCTCACCCAGGAGGTTCGCCTGTCCCTTACGTGGTGGTTACAGACGACCCACCTCAACAAGGGACGTCCGTTCTGGGTTCCAAATTGGGTCCTGTTGACAACGGACGCCAGTCTTCGGGGCTGGGGAGCAGTTTCGGGTCCACACTTGTTCCAGGGCAGGTGGACGCCGACAGAAGCGGAGCTTCCAATAAATATCTTGGAACTCCGTGCGGTCTTCAATGCTCTCCAGCAGGCACAGCGGTTTCTCCAGGGTCGCCCGGTGCAGGTCCAGTCGGACAACGCTACCACCGTGGCCTACATAAACAGGCAAGGAGGAACTCGCAGTCGGGCGGCTCTCGTAGAGGTCTCTCGGATCCTGGTTTGGGCGGAGCGCAATCTTCCGGCCATATCAGCGGTCTTCATCCCGGGAGTGCTCAATTGGGAGGCGGACTTTCTAAGTCGCCAGGACGTTCATCCGGGGGAATGGTCCCTGCACCCGGACGTTTTTCAACTACTGGTGGACAGGTGGGGTCTTCCAGAAATCGACCTCATGGCGTCCCGGCACAACAACAAGTTGCCGGTGTACGGGTCTCGCACAAGAGACGAAGGGGCGTCTCTGGTGGATGCTCTGTCCGTCCGGTGGACGTTCCGGTTCGCATACCTGTTCCCTCCGGTCTCCCTTCTTCCACGGGTAATCCGGAAATTCAAACAGGAAGGAGGGACGCTCCTGTTGATAGCTCCCGCGTGGCCCAGACGGCACTGGTTCTCAGACCTTCAGGGTCTGTCCGTGGACATTCCTCTGCGGTTGCCGCTACGACCGGACCTTCTGTCTCAGGGTCCTTGCCTTCACCCGGACCTGACTCGGCTGTCTTTGACGGCGTGGCTGTTGAGACGGCCATGCTGAGGTCCCGGGGGTTTTCCAGCTCTGTGGTGCGTACCATGTTACGAGCTCGGAAACCGTCTTCCGCGAGGATATACCATCGCGTGTGGCATACGTTCTTCCAGTGGTGTCGACCGAGAGGTTATGCACCGCGGGAGTTTCGTCTGTCTCGGATTCTCGCCTTCCTGCAAGCGGGACTAGATCATGGGCTTCGCCTTGCTTCTTTGAAGGTACAGGTTTCGGCCCTATCTGTCTGGTTTCACCGTAGGATTGCTACAATCCCGGATGTGCGCACCTTTATGCAGGGTGTTCTCCGCATTCAGCCGCCCTTTGTTCCACCTGTGGCGCCTTGGGATTTGGCTGTGGTCCTGAGGGCTCTCCAAGGACCGCCGTTTGAACCACTGGGCTCAGTGGATCTTAAATGGCTAACAGCTAAGACTGTTTTCCTTCTGGCCATTGCTTCGGCCAGACGTGTTTCTGAGTTAGGGGCTCTTTCTTGTAGACCCCCTTTCTTGGTTTTTTATGGGAACAGGGCAGTGCTCCGCACTCGGCCCGAGTTTCTTCCCAAAGTTATTTCCCAGTTTCATATTAACGAGGAAATAGTTGTTCCGGCCTTTAACTCACCGGGTCTTTCCGTGGGTGAGGCCTCTTTGGATGTTGTGCGGGCCTTAAGGACTTATGTTGACCGCACTTCTTCGTTTAGGAAGTCGGACGCTTTGTTTGTCCTCTTTGGCTTCCGTAAAAAGGGTTGGCCTGCTTCAAAGCAAACTTTGGCAGCCTGGATCCGTATGGCTATTTCTGAAGCTTATCTTCATGAAGGCCTACCGGTCCCTCCTTCTCTGAAGGCTCATTCCACTAGGTCTGTGGGTCCTTCGTGGGCAGCTCGACGTGGTGCCTCGGCAGTTCAGATCTGCAAGGCTGCTACGTGGTCTTCTGTCCATACCTTCGTGAGGTATTACAGGTTTGACACCTTCGCCTCTCAGGATGCTTCCTTCGGGCGGCGGATTCTCCTTTCTGCACAGGAGCGTCCCCACCCTTAAAGGATACTGCTTTGGGACATCCCCAAGGTATCCTGTGGATACCCTATGGACCCTGAAGTAGAAAATATGAGATATGGTAAGAACTTACCCTTGTTATCTCTATTTCTACGAAGTCCATAGGGTTCCACAGGACTCCCGCCCTGTCGCACCTGTGCTGCAGATGGGCTTTGCTCTGGTCACCGGTTTTCCGTCTCCCTCTGGTGAGAATGTGATTCTTGTATGTGTCCAGATCTTTGTTCTCTCTCTTCCTTCTCCTCCTCCGGCCTATGGCTTGGTAACTAACTGAGGTGCCTTGGCCCGGGGGCGGGGTATAGGAGGGGGACCTAGTGCATCCTGGGAGGCTGAAAGCTTAACTCTTTGGTGCCCTGCGACTGACGTCACACCTATACCCCAAGGTATCCTGTGGAACCCTATGGACTTCGTAGAAATAGAGATAACAAGGGTAAGTTCTTACCATATCTCATATTTTTGCTAACTTGAAGCCTCTGAGTATTTACAGTAAATATATAGATTGGCAGGAGAGAATACAGTATCACTGGAAGATGGACTGCATAACAGAAGAGAGGATAGTGCTGCAGGAATGAATACAATACAGAAGAAATTATTACTTTGTGGCAGGAAAGGGCATAATGTGGCAGGAAAGCCGATGATGCAGGTTTAGGGAGGACAGTATGGCAGGAGATTGGATAGAGTGGCAGGATAAAGGACAGTGTGTCAAGAAAGGATACAGTGCTGCAGGTAGAGAGTACAGTGCAATGAGAGAGAGGAGAGTGTGGCAGGAGAGGGAACCAGAAGTGCAGTGGCGTTACTACTATAAATTTGCTCCCCCTGCCGGAAAAACTTCTGATGCCCCCCCCATGGCATTTTGATAAAACTAATACAGGGCATTTCTAGGCAATTTGGCTCCCAGTGTGAACAGTTAAAAATGTACCCCATATACAGTTTACATTAATCATAATTTTTCCTCCTTATAGTAATGCCCATTACACATTATCCCACATACCATAAGGCCCCTAACACATTATTCCACACACTGTAATGCCCATTACACATTATGTCACACACCATAATGCCCATTACACAATATGCCACACCGTAATGCCCATTACACATTAATCCACACACTGTAAAGCCCATTACACATTATGCCACATACAGTTATGTCCCTGACACCATTTTATGCCCCACAATAAGACTAATTACTTTTAAATTGCCTGCTCATTTTCAGGGGTCTCATGCTCATTGTCAGGGGTTTTGTGCACTGATTTGCATGCTCATTGCCAGGGGTTTCATGCTGTGGGTTCCCATGCTCTTTGTCAGGGGTCTCATGCTCATTGTCAGGGGTTTCATGGCAGAAAATGCAGCTTTCTGCATCTTCCGGTGGCGCCAGTGTTCCCTGCACTTCCGGGTAATGCTATGCATACTATGCTTCCCTGACAGACACTAGAGGTCAAGTAGGACCTCTAGCATCTATCTCCTCCTAGGGGGCAGACATTTTTGGAGGGACATTTTTAGCAGATTCCATGTGGACTACTAGACCACATGGAAATCTGCACAAACACTGCCCCCAAGCTACCACACTCCACCAAGCTGCCGTGTCCCCAAGCTACTACAGAATCTGTGGGGGCTATTGTTATGCCCCTGCATAGGTGCTTCTATAATGGGTGCAGAGTGTGCAGTGTACTCAGGCCTCTACAGACCCTCCAACATGACCCCTTCCATCAGGTACAAAATGCTCTGCTTCTGTACTTTTCACCTAATTTTTGATTGCAGCCACCTGTGTTTGAACATCATTCTCTTCAATGAACTACTTCAACACAGGTGACTGCAATCATGAATTAGGAAGTAGGAAGTCCAGGAGCAGAGCATTTTGTACCTGATGGAAGGGGTCATGTTGGAGGTTCTGCCTCTCTATCAAGGGGAGCCCAAACAACACGCCTTCCACCTGCCTATCCTGCCAGCCATTTGCATCATTATTTCGTAAACTTTTTTGTACATATGAATAAGTCACTAGAAATATATCACTGGCGCATATTTCTTAAGAAATCAATGGAAATATGGCATTGGCACCATATTACTGAAGATAGTACTGAAAATATGGCATATGCACAAAAGACTGGCACAGTGCAAGTACTGTAGGTTTGTCATTTGCACATGCACATGTATAGGTGCCACTTTCTTCAGAGTGTAGAGGCCACACAGACATCTGTACACAGATCCCTTCCAGTCTTAATAAGCCCCAGGAGAGGACAGTGCAGTAGGAGAAAGAAGAGTGCAGCAGGAGTGAGGACCGTGTTGCAGGAGATAGGACAGTGTAATACCATCCAACATGACCCCTTCCACCAGATACAAAATGCTCTGCTACTTATCTTCCCACTTAATTTATGACTACAGTCACCTGTGTTGAAACACCCTTCTCTTCAATTGATCAGTTCAACATAGGTGCCTGCTATCTAGCGGCATATCTATAATGGGTGCAGGGTGTGAATTGCACATGGGGCCTGATTCAGAGCCGAACACTCTGACCAGAGCGCTCGCTCTGAATCAGTGCCCTCCTCCATGAAAATGGAGCGGCCTCCTGACCGCTCGCATAGCTGTGGGTGACCACCCACAGCATATGCGAGCGTCCATGATGATGGTCACGATGGTCTTGAC
The DNA here is from genome assembly GCA_031769625.1 of Taudactylus pleione. Classification (NCBI taxonomy): domain Eukaryota; kingdom Metazoa; phylum Chordata; class Amphibia; order Anura; family Myobatrachidae; genus Taudactylus; species Taudactylus pleione. The sequence continues at coordinate 5,107,884 of JAUIMM010000137.1, read as the reverse complement.
CTTCGCGACCATCGGGCTTGCGACGGAGACCCTGCAGTAGTGTCTCGCTGCCGCAAGCCCTGGAGTGATTTTGGCTCTATCAGAGCCAAAATCACTCCCACTGACATCTGACTAGTGATGTCAGTGGGGCCGGCTTCAGACGGTAGGTGTTCCCATGGGAACGCCTCCGTCTGGCAGGCACGCCCCCGGCACGCCCACCAAAGGGGTGTGCTGTCAATCAACATCGACAGCACGCCCCCTTTGGTGCGAGACCTGGAGCGATGGAGAGCCCGTCGATTGCCGGGTCTCGCGCATGCGCACGACGGAGCTCCCTCCATCGTGCGCATGCGCAGTGGGGGAACATCGACCCGCTTGTGAGCGTCCTGCGCTCGCGAGCGGGTCTGAATGACCCCCTTGGTCCCTATTCAATATACTTACCTTCTGCATGGTTGCTGCTATGCAGAAGAAATCTCTGGGAAAATGGCACCGGCATAATTTTTCCGGATATATACATATGCACAATAGAGGAATCACCAGAAAAATGGCACTGGTGCTATAGTGTGGTACTATAATAGAAGCATAGTGACATCAGAATAAAATGTAAGATAGATGTACTAAAATTCATCTTTGTTTTTGTATACTTATGTATATACTGTATCAGGGGTGTAAAAAAAAGTCTGCAAACCAAGTGGCATTGCTGCCTAGAATTAGGTTGTTGCTGAACAGCCACCTGACCTTCTCCATTATAAGGATGAGCATTGAACATTGATGTTTGGCAAACAGATTGTCAGAGTTTGACATTCATTGTTTTGCTTTCATGTGTCTCCCCCACATTGAAGACATTATCCTGCCATCAATGTTTTCTAGTTGATAGCAGAGGTCAATGCTTTCATCCAAAAACATCAATTATTTCTGACAAAAAATCTAAATTGTTAGCAGCTTATGTTTTTTTTCTGCCGTTGCTGGTCATGTATTGGTGATAATATCCAGGTAACATCGCTGTTGAGCCTTCAATGTACCAACCCTATAAAAACCAGTAATTGAGAAGCGATGCAATGGAATAGCACTTTGCTTTACACCCTACCTCCCCATACAGATGATTCTTCCATAGATCGGGAGGAGATATGACATTATAGTGATATTTCCACAAAGACAGCAATCTTCCTACACCGCTATGAACTCACACTAAATAAACATCAGAACAAGCTGCAATTATGAACACATTTAAGAATGAAGAACACTAATTATTTCTCAGTGACTAGAGTGAGGAGCATTCAGATGATGATCATTGTGATAATATACATTTATTTTCTGTGTAAATTTAAATAGGTTTTTTAAACTTCATAAAGGGGTTGTGAATGTGACCACGTCATGTTTGTACATGACAACATTACAAAAGGGGCATTGCCAATCTTCCAGAGGTGTATCTAGTGCTTCTAAAAGATGGAAGAAGTCCCAAATACAAAACACTAGTCACCTGCCTTTGACCCATTGTGAGCAAGTAAAATTCCCCCTAAATCCTACAAGTTAGAGACAAATGTGTTTACAGTGGAACGTTGGCATAGACCCTTCAAACTGAGACTGTTGCATCGAAATTGGGACTGTTGTATTCTCCATTTATAGAGTGCACTGGATATGAATGGGAGGGGGAATAAAACAAATGAGTGATGTGCTGGTGTTAAAAATTGGGCTGTTGAGGTATTCTTTGCTGAGTTCTACAGATTAAGCTGGCTCTTAATTTTTTTTCTAAATTTTGCACGCTCATGATACACACATACAGACCCACATACATACACACATATAGACACACATACAGACACACATACAAACCCACATACAGTATGTATGAGTATAGTGATGTATATAATCACTTTGAACTTTACTGAAAGACAATTGCACACGTACATAAGAAGCTTAAAATCGGGCCTGGTTTCGCGGTCTCAGCGTCTCTCTCCATCCAGATTTAAGCATCGCTCCACACTGCCAGCGTTCTGAGCCTCATTTTCAGCTCATAAACATCATCACGTCAGTTTGACTGAAGTTCAAAATTATTACATATCTCACTATTGTGCCCCCCCCATATTTTTCCTTCATACATACCAATTTGTCTGACTGGGTGAGGCAACAGAGAGATACTGCACTTTTAAATGGATATGAATTGTATTCTGGGCGTTTATTGTTTTTTTTTATTAGTTTCATTAAAAATGCAAATCTACTGATTTCTTTTTATTTATTTTCATTTCTGTTCATCCAACAAACATTCTTTGTGCCCTTCAAATATATTTCTACTTGAGAAGCTAATTAGTCTTTTCAGAAATTATTTCTCCTACAGTATATCAGCATCGCTATGCAAAAGTCAATGATACGTCTACAGATAGATAAACAAATAAAGATGTCTAGACTCTTTTAATCTGTTACGTGAGTCTTTCTAAGGCTTTATGTGTTTGAAGGAACAAATGGCATTTTTTTGTGGTTTCTGTAATGTTAATTGAATGTTTTAATGTCTAATAACATAATGTCACATAATAACTGTTTGTAGCATTACATCTAGGCTAATGCATCCAGACCAATTTAGTTCAAAATAAATGTTAATTCCGTAAATGAAGTAAAAAGTAAAGAATAAATCCTCTTTCTCTGCTACAAATAAATCTTAGATTGGACATGTGTCTGAGGTTGTCACCCTATGGTATATGTACCCATGGAGATTTCTGGATAGTTTCTTGAATAATTTATATATACTCAAAATTCAATTTTAATGTATTATAAGGAATACAACATATACAAAACTAACTTGAATAGATATTTTAAAACATTTTAATGCTTGAGTAATTTCCTGGTGTACATTTACTCAGAGTAGGGATTATTTTAAGTAACTATATATGCATTAGGAAGTATAACAAATAAACTTTAGGTGATACATAGTAAACTTTTACCATAACATGGGATACATATTACAAAAAGTTGGGATGTCCTGCTCAAAAATATAGATTGCATAATAATATAGAAACTGACCTCTGCTTTTTTATTTGAGTTGATAATGTTATTCATCACTCATGTGTCATTGCCTTCTCCGTTTACTCACTAGCGGTGCAATTGCGTAAAAAATGCAAACATAAACCACATGAGAAATTGCAAATAAATTATGGATATGGTCCTACATGCAGTATATTGACATGCGCAGGACACTTTTGAAGGTGGATCATAGCTTTTACCATACATTTAAATAGCCCATTAATTTAAATGTGTCTCTACCGCATGCAGACAGCTAATGGAAATGAATGGACTATTTTAAATGAATGTGAAAAGCTCCGCTAGTAAAAAAAGAAAATCAGCACCAGAGCTATACAGCCTGTGCTTATTTTTACTAGAAATAGGTTGACTTTGACCAAGGGGACCTTTAATAAAGTAGAAATCAGCTCCATGCTAGACCAGTTGGGCCATTGAGAAATGTCCCAGTATAGTGGGAATGGGATTCCTAAGAACACTGGGCCTGATTCAGAGCTGGACGCTCTGACCAGAGCGCTCGCTCTGAATCAGGGCCCTCCTACCTAAAATTGGAGCGGCCTCCTGGCCGCTCGCATAGCTTGGGTGACCACCCACAGCTTATGCGAGCGGCCAAAAAGATGGTCACGATGGTCAAGACCATCGCGACCATCGGGCTTGTGACGAGACCCTGCGGTAGGGTCTCGCTGCCACAAGCCCAGGAGCACTATCAGAGCCAAAAGCACTCCCACTGACATCACTAGTGATGTCAGTGGGGCCGGCCCCAGACGGTAGGCATTCCCATGGGAACGCCTCCGTCTGGGCAGCAACGCCCCCGACACACCCACCAAAGGGGGCGTGCTGTCACTCACCATCGACAGCACGCCCCCTTTGGTGCGAGACCAATAGCGACGGCTGGCCATCGCTATGCGGGTCTCGCGCATGCACACGACGGAGCTCCCTCCGTCGTGCACATGCGCACTAGGGCACCATCGACCCGTTTGCGAGCGCTCAGCGCTCGCGAGCAGGTCTGAATCAGGCCCAGTGTCCACTATACAAACATACTGTAGTATAGATAAAAGTAAGATTAACTAAATAAACACTCTCCAGGCCAATTCCCTCATTTACCAGTTGATTTCACCTGCATAATCATTAGGGAAAAGACCATGGTTAATTTAAAAAACAAAAACTGTAATAACAAATGACACTTAGGGGTATATAAACTAAAGTGAGTGTTTTTAGAAGTGGAGATGTTGCCAATAGCAAACAATCAGATTCTACTTAGCATATAACTAGCACCTTCTAGAACATAATAGTTATAATCTGATTAGTTGCTATAGGCAACAGTTCCACTTCTAAAAACTCTCATTTTAGTAAATTATCCCTTACAGTATGAAATCACTGTTTTCACTCACAGAAAATGGCCCCATTTAATAATCACTGTGATACTTATGAATATTCAGCCTGTATTTTATTAAAAATCTTTTTTATTGAATTGTCAGTAAAGGTACAAAGATAAAGTACACATGATAGCAGAAGCTGGATATTGTGATAACAACAAATAGTCACAGCAGGACATCAGGATAATGATAACAGCATAAATTACTCATTGTACTGAATTATAGGTCCCCCGGGACCAGCGCCATACCGTGCTGCCCCTCCACCACCTCCCCTCACTGTGCCTTCCTCCTGAGCATAAAATAATAATGGTAGCAGGTGGGTGGATCCCGGCACCCATGTGCGGCCACTTGCACGGAGTTTGCCTATAGTCGGTTATGGCTGCACCTTAACCACCCAACAGCTCCTCACCTCACCTTATGAACTGTGGGAGCCTTGGGTGGAGAGACGCCAAGACGTAATGACGTCTCTCCCGGCCCAATAGACTAAACAGGACTTGAGGTTGCTGGGAGGCAATGTCACATAAAGGGGGGAAGCTGCCGACTGCTGTTCTTTCAGAGCTGGGTGCCGAGCACTATAAGCAGCAGGCACCCTGTGGAGAGATTGTGGTGGGTGGTGGCACCGGCCGCACCACCCTAGTTACAGCCCTGTACAAACTATGTAAAATCAAGTAATAAGTAATCAGGATATTGCCAACTGTTCTACATTTTTATATTTAACATAGAGAAAAGAAAAAAGGGAGAAACAGAGAGTACAAAAGGAAAAAAAAAAGATGATGAAGGAGAGAATAGGTAAATGTTAAAGAAAAATGCATGGGATTCCCCTCTTCCCGAAATCAAAAACTAGCCCTGGACCTCCAGAGGGACAATCAAGAAACCCAGGGCTCTTCCCCACCCCATGAGGTGATGGGTACTGGGCTAATAGTGATTAAATAGTTAATATTATTTTACTTTACAGATGGCCTATAAGTCCCAGTAAGCTTGCCCCGGCATGATGGCACTTGTGCAGTGGCGTAAATTCATCCCAGACACCCGGAGGCAAGTTATAATTTGGTTCCCCCCTAAAAAAAGGGAAAATAAATATGGTACATATCTACTATCTATCTATCTATCTATCTATCTATCTATCTATCTATCTATCTATCTATCTATCTATTACATATGCACAAAAACACTAATATAGAGTAGCTTAAGTGGGGTGAATATATTGTGGGCAATGGAGAAGGTGCCCCTTCAGTGCTGGCGGCAGGTGGCTTCATTGTCTCCCATAGTTCTGCCCCTGCACTTATGCCTGGATATTGAGAGCCTACTGGTGCTTGTAGTTCACCTGCAAAAAAATTATAAAATAAACACAACATGCACCGAATATGGCATACATTTATTAAAAAAACACTTATCTCTTTCACCAATTTATTGCTTACAAAATACAGGGGTTACATCCTTTTTGTTCCATGTAGCATTCCAACACTTGGCAAAAAAAAAAATCCTGACAGACTGGCCGGCTGCAGAGTGTCACTTCATAGAAATGAATAAGGATGTTCTAATTGCCTCTAAGTCAATTAGCGTTTCCCCATTCATTTCTAATGAGTGACCATTAGTGACCCGGTCACACTATTGTGCTCTGAGTCTGCTCTAAAAATGGGTTAAAAAAATCTATTTAAAATATTCCAGTTACACAGGGCAATATCATACTGAGAATTACATTTAAGATACAATAAAAATAAAGTGGATGAATACAATCTATAAAGACAGAATGGGAGCAGGACCTGGGAATCACATCAAGTGTAAAGGTTAATACATGAAGTACATGTATTTTTTTGCACATAAACACAATACAGTAATGTGTTACTGAATATTGCAGGTGACAGTGTTACTGTGCACTTTGGGGGAGGGAGGGGGGGATTTATGAAATCTTGGAGATAGACAAAGATACCAACCAATCAACCTGTAAAATGGCAGTTATAAGATGATTGGTTGTTTATCTCTTTCCAAGGTTTGTTACATCTTCCCCGTCTAATAACTGCATTTACCATCATGTCCGATAATGATCCGATCAATTTCCATCAGATTATAATTGGGCTTTGCTGTTATATTCAGATGACACATGCTGCAATATTGTAGTTTATGGCAGTAGAATAATTCCAATATATTGTGGAATCTGAAAGAAATCTGTAGTTGTTATTTTTTTTTAGATGTTCTAACCTTTTAAACCTTTGCTAAATACAATATCTGTTCCCAAGACTGACATCTATCAAGGCTTTAATAAGCGTTCCTGCCTGGACATGCACTAAGACATCAGATAGGAGATTTTCTGCATCACAAACAGAGTTTATTAAAGGTCATTGTAAATTAGCAGATTGAAAGTGCAGCACATTGGAGATGCTAATTCCATCACTTTCTGGACTTTTTTCTCTCAATCAGACCAAGGACAATTAGAAGACAGTTTCCAGTGTGACATTTAACTATTCTGCTGCTGTGTGAACAGGTATCATATCGTAATGGAAGTTTTTGTCTTAATATATTGTTTCTCTTTATCTACAGATGTTTTCAGGAAACACAAATGCAGACGGTGTGGTGAACCACAAGTTCCAGCATTCCATAAAAGCCAGGTTCCTACGATTTGTTCCATTAGAGTGGAATCCAACTGGGAGGATTGGAATGAGAATTGAAGTCTATGGCTGTGCATATAGTAAGTAGTTTTCTTTTAAAATGTGAGTTTAAGGGGAATTACATGTGTTTGTTATCACAGCTACCCGATAAGACTAGACACTTTAATATCACATGTAGCTACTTTCTTTGACATTGTATTCAACTAATCTGAATGCATTGATTTAAGCAGGATACAGAATTCCTCTATTTTGTATAGATCAAATTTTAGATATATATCTGCACCTAAATTTAAATGGTTTAATTGTTGAAACAAATGTCCATTTTGTGCTAGAGCAGTAGTTGTTTAAGCCTCATAATTAGAAAATAGTGGTGATTTTAGGTTGAATGGTCTATGGTCAGCACCATCCGCCTGAGGCCAGGGATGTTGAGACAGCCATAAGGCCCAGGTACTGAAGGCGGTGTGGCCAAAATTGGGAGGTATGGCCATGCCCCCTTCAGAAAAAAATGGAAAATACAATGTAGAGCGCTGGGTAGCAACACAGTGCTCTACACAGATGGACTACAAATTTGTCCCCCCTCAGCAGTTACACCAGGCTCCCACCAGGTCCCTCCAACAGGTTTGCATATGGGTAATTAGTACCTGCTCCCCCTCCCTCTCGGCGCTCAGAAAGAGTGAGTACTGCTCCAGTTGGCATAGCTTGTAATGCTTTGTGCATGACCAGAAAATGTGCGGCTATGCAAATTTCTGTGATTCTGGTACTTTCACAAACTGGAGAGATGGGACAGGGAGAGAAGGACATTCTAACATAGACATTAAGGGGTAAATTTTCTAAAGTGAGAGTTTATAGAAGTGGAGAGGTTGCCCATCGCAACCAATCAGATTCTAGCTATTATCTTCTAGATAGTGCTTGTTAAATGTTAAGTAGAATCTGATTGGCTGCTATGGGCAATATCTCCACTTCTAAAAACTCTCACTTTAGTAAATTTACCTCTGAGTGTGTTTGTACAAATGCAAACACATGCAGACTGGGAAAAGATGAATATACTCCTGGAAAAACCATAATATTTTTGGGTGGTCAGGGGCAGATACAATGCCATATAATGACAGTGGCAGTGGACAGAAATATAGAGGTGTAGCATGTGGCCAGGGCACCCGCAGCACATACGTGCTACAGCGACCCTCCCCAAGTGTGCCAGGGAGGAGGTGTGTCCAGTATGTGGCTTCCTGGCTCCCTCACTTTCTCTCCTCAGATCTTCCCTCCATTATCCTAGGTGATTTTAATATTCCTATTGACATTCCCACAGAATCCTCTGCAACTAAACTCCTTACCCTCACCTCTTCATTTGGTCTCGCCCAATGGACCTCCTCACCCTCCCATGTGAGTGGGCACTCACTAGACCTGGTCTTTACGCACCGTTGTGATATTTCTGATTACTCCAATTGCCCATTCCCCCTCTCTGACCTTCACCTTCTCTCTTTTAACCTATCCCTCTCTCCTTCCCCTCCTTTAACTCCTAAGGCTACCATTACTAAGCGTAATATTGAGGCTATTGACACTGTTGCTTTTTCCTCCCTGCTGGACTCTCTTCTCTCCCCTATCATTTCTCTCTCCTGTCCTGAACAAGCTACTTCCCTGTACAATTCCTCCCTTACTTCTGCTCTTGATTCTGTTGCTCCAGCAATAACTACTCACCCTGGCAGATCCACACCACAACCCTGGCATTCCAAATGCACCAGATACCTACAAAAGTGTTCAAGAATTGCAGAGCGTCAGTGGAGAAAGTCACGCTCTAAGGCTGACTTCCTCCATTTCAAATTTATTCTCTCTTCCTACAGTGCTGCCCTGTCTCTCTCCAAACAAACATATTTCAAGAACCTCATCTCCTCCCAGTCCTCAAACCCCCGGCGTCTCTTTGCCACTTTCAACTCCCTACTCTGCCCTTCCCCTCCTTGCCTTCCCTCCTCACTCTCTGCCCTCGACTTTGCCACCCACTTTACATTTAAAATTGACTCCATACGTGAGGACATCATATCCCATCAGACCCTCAGCACTCCTCCCCCTCCTTGCCCTTACCACCCCTCCCCTTCTGTCTCACCAACTCTGACATCCTTCTCCCCTGCTTCTGGAGAGGAAGTCATGGCCCTCATCCGGTCCTCCCCTCCTTCCACCTCCCCTCTTGACCCTATCCGTTCCCGTCTCCTCTCCCACCTGTCTCCTTCTGCCTGTTCCCATCTGGCTCACCTCCTTAATCTCTCCCTATCATCTGGCACTGTCCCTTCTGCATTCAAACATGCTCTTGTCTCCCCCATTCTTAAAAAACCTACCCTTGATCCTAACATACTTTCCAACTATCGACCCATCTCTCTTCTCCCTTTTGCTTCCAAACTCCTTGAGCGTATTGTCTACACCCGCCTTACCACCTTTCTTTCCTCCCACTCCCACCTTGACTCATTTCAATCTGGCTTCCGATCTCTCCACTCTACTGAAACTGCCCTCACGAAAGTCAGCAACGACCTCCTTGCTGCCAAATCCAAGGGCCACTACTCTCTGCTCATTCTCCTTGACCTCTCTGCTGCATTTGACACTGTCGACCACCCTCTCCTCCTGCAAATCCTTTACTCTCTCGGTCTACGTGACACTGCCCTCTCCTGGCTATCCTCCTACCTCTCTGATCGTTCCTTCGCTGTGTCCTCTCATGACTCCTCTTCCCCTCCACTTCCACTAACAGTAGGAGTTCCCCAAGGTTCTGTTCTTGGACCTCTCCTTTTCTCCCTATATACATCCTCTTTAGGTGAACTCATTAACTCCTTTGACCTCCAATATCATCTGTATGCAGATGATACTCAAATTTACCTTTCCACCCCTGAGCTCACCCCTGAGCTCCTTACCCGTATCTCCAACTGTCTCTCTGCTGTCTCTTCATGGATGTCCCATTGCTTTCTTAAACTTAACATGTCTAAGACTGAGCTGATCATCTTCCCACCCTCTTCCACTACATCACTTTCCACAATTTCATTATCTATTGATGGCACAACTATTTCCTCTAGCCCCAAAGTGCGCTGTCTTGGAGTTATCCTAGACTCCTCCCTCTCCTTTAAACCGCACATTCAGCACCTCTCGCAGTCCTGCCATTTTCACCTAAAAAATATCTCCAGGATTAGACCCTTCCTCACCCAGGATGCCACTAAAACCCTCATCCACTCACTGGTCATATCCAGATTGGACTACTGTAACCTTCTCCTAGCTGGCCTCCCAGTCTCTCACCTCTCTCCACTACAATCTGTTCTCAATGCTGCTGCTCGGCTCATCTTCCTCTCCAGACGTTCTACATCTGCTTCCCCTCTCCTTCAAGCCCAACACTGGCTCCCCTTCCCCTTCAGATGCCAATTTAAGGTTCTTACATTCGCCTACAAAGCCCTCACCAAATCCTCTCCCGCATACATTTCTGACCTTCTCTCCCTTCACACTCCCGCCCGCCCACTTCGCTCAACTAATGCATGCCGCCTCTCTTGCCAACTGATTACTTCCTCCCACTCCCGCATCCGAGATTTTGCCCGTGCTGCTCCCTACCTTTGGAATGCTCTCCCTCTCCCCATCAGACTCTCCACCTCTCTACAAATCTTCAAACGGGCTCTCAAGACCCACTACTTCTTCAAGGCCTTCCAGCACTCATCCTAACCCACCTCATGCTCTTTCCTTCCTATCTTCCCCTTCTGTGTCACACCTGTCTGTCTGCCCCTCCCCTTAGAATGTAAGTTCTTACGAGCAGGGACCTCTTCCCTCATGTGCTTCTCTTTACATTTTCTTCTACTCTCTACTCCCCATAGGGCACCTAACACGTGACTGCCAACTCCCGGCAGCTTATTGTGAGTGTTTTAATCACTATTTCAGCAATGTATATAAGTTGTGTCCTTGTCCTGCACTATAATGTACTGTAAGTTACTTGTTTCTTGTTCACCTATTAGTTCTATGTACTATGTAAGGCGCTGCGGAACACTTGTGGCGCCATATAAATAAAGGATAATAATAATAATAATAATAATAATAATAATAATAAATTATAGGGAAATAAACAATTGGGGCAGCATCAAACTCTGGCATAGAGGGCTAGATATATTCCAACTGGAATGTAGTCAGGATGCCGGCAATCGAAATGCCGACCGCCGAAATCCCGACAATGAAAGCCCGGCATGGGACTAAAGATAGGTGTCTAATGTAGGTAAGCCGGGCGTTGGGAGCTCTTTGCTGTGGGGGGGGGTAGGTTTAGTGACTCCCGGGGGGACAGGGTCAGACACCCCCCACGGGAGGGTTAGGGTTAGGCTAGGGAAAGGGGGGGTAAGGGTTAGGCACCACTGGGGGAAGGTTAGGGTCAGACATCCATACAGGCAGGGTCACACATACTGTACCTAAGTATGTACATACATACATACATGCATACAAACATACATACATACATACACACATGCAGGCAGGATCACACATACATACATAATCTGCCAAAAATCACATAGTCCGTGTAAAATCCTTCAGTAGCTTTATTGCTAACCACAGGCAGGTATACAGGTTATGGCAGTTTCACAGGCAAGATGTTACACAAAGTCTTCCAAATAGCAATATTTCTTCAGTGGACTTGCAGGTCCAGGACCCCTAACACTAGTCACCCCCCGTGCCTATAAGCTGGGCGACTATCTTACCGTCAGGCTCAGTTTCCACAGTGTCACTGCAGTTCTTAAACCAGCCTCACACAGGTGTCTGTAATCAGCTGCCTTTCCAGACTCTGATTGAGGCAACACCTGGACTGGACATTTCACAATCCTAATGCCTTTGCTCTGCCAAACCTAGGAGATCTGGATATTCTACATTTACTTAATGTGGAATTATGCTGACCCTGTCACAATACATACATAATACACACATACAGGCAGGGTCACACATACATTTAGGCAGGATCACACATACATACATACACACATACAGGCAGGGTCACACATACATACAGGCAGGTTAACACATACATACATACATGCATACACACATATAGGCAGGGTCACACATACATTTATATACACAGACAGGCAGGGTCACACATACAGGCAGAAGGGGTCACACCTACACACATACAGGCAGGGAGGGTCATAGACATAATTAGACAGAATAACTGGAGTATAACCTCTCTCACCTTTATGTGGCAGCTTCTTCCTCCATGTTACAGGATAAATCCCTGTCAATATGCTGCTGTAGCCTGACCCTCTACTGGGGTCAGATGAGCATGTGTTGAGCTCCACCAATTAGGGCTCAGCACAAGCTCCTCTAACCACGGAGTCTCACTAGAGCAGCAGGAAGGCAGGATTAGAGCTGCTGCTGCTGCTGCTGCTGCTGCTGCTGCTCTGTATCCACAGCACCTGGCAGGCTGGATACGGACCCGTCAGGCTGTCAGCTATTTGATAGCTGCTTCCAGAGTCTGAATTCAGAGCACCCTCTGGCAACTTCTGAGCCTGGAGCTTGCGCTCTGGTGGAACCGCCCTCCCTACACCCCTACAGAAATAACAAACCATTTGTGATTGGCTGTTTGTAAAAATTCTGCTTGTCGATTTCTGTATTGCTTGGGCACATATTAAGCATGTGCATATACGTTTTTTAAGCCAAGTTGTTCTTTTTTGTCTTCTATACAAGACATGAAATTGTTTTAATGTATTAGAAAAGTATTTGAAGTTTTATTGTTGCTTATAGTGAAGGCAACTTTTGCCAATATACCAAATGCCAAATGACTGGTACTGTATGTGTTGTATGCCTGTCATAAACTGTGCACATATGCTACTGGTACAGAATTTTGGGATAGAATTACAGTATCTCCGATTCTGCGTAAGACCCTGTGGAGCAGATGTGCTAAGCTCTGAAAAGTGATAAATTGGAAAGTGATGAACTACCAACCACTCAGTTTCTGTCATTTTTCAAACACAGCCTGTAACATAACAGTGAGGAGCTGAGTGGCTGGTACTTTATCACTCTCCAATGTATCACTTTCCAGAGCTTAGTACATCTCCCCCTTAGAGTGAAGACGAGATATTATTTGTGAGATTGATCGCTGAGTCTTATAGAAGAACATGGTGCATTGCATGCAGAAGGACACTACTTTATATATTAATGTAAATATATGGCAACATTAATAAATGCATCAGAAAAAGCTAATTAACATTAGACCATTTACCACATACACATACACGTTCAGGAAGCAGGCTCAATTGCTGAATAATTACAGATATAGGGTCTGAATAAGAGGTCTATGCTTTTGCACAGCAGCTGCGTCTTCGATAGCAATGTTTGCAGCACCGGCCTAAGCTTACCCAGAATGGCCTTCTCCTGCCCGCTTGCCAGGCCAGTAAATCTGTGTTAGAAGACTCAGACACTTACCTTGGCACTCCCAGAAAATGGGGCCGACATGCCACCGTTATCTGGAAAGGCAGACAGTGCCGCCCCTTCCTTTCACACAAGCAGCCATGCTGTGGCTTGGGGGTGCTGCATGTAAGCTTGAAGAACTTGTTCTGCACATTTGCAGTATCGGTCTGGCAAACACACAGTCCACCAACCATCAGAGTTGTATGCAAACCATTGGGTTTGCTTCCAACTCTGAATCAGACCCATAGTAAGCAACAATTTCTCTTCTAACACCTGTGTTGGACTGGGGCATGTAGGGCTCACCGGGAAAATTCAGTGGTAGGGGCCATGCTTAAGGGGTGTGGCCAGCTACCATAGACACTTGACTATCCATTAATAAAATCTTGATGTACAGTAGTTTCTATAGAAGGAAACCAAGCCTCAATGTTGATCAGTGGTTCTGCTCCTCCAGGTAATTGGCCGTCTAGATAACAATCTATAATTTGAGGTCTGGAACCTGACACCTAAAAGAGGAGGGTGGTCCCACAGGCAGTGGGGCCCACCGGGGATTTCCCCTGTACCCCTGTGGGCCAGTCCAACCCTGTCTAACACTGTTCAATTTAGTTGGAGGAAACCTTATATCAACTGTCTCCTAAAGCTACAATAGACGTTATCTGCAATACAATTTTCTGCAACCTGATGGCACTTTCAGATGAATGCTAGTATGCAGTGCTTGCATCCTGTGCTTTGAGAATCAAATAACTATAATCACATCCTTGTTGTAATTAATGAATCAGCAGCATCTGTTGTTTGAGTGAAGGTAACTGTCAATCACTTTGAGAGAAAAAAACATGCTCTGCTGAATAGTGGATAACTACAAATGATTGACAGTTACATCTGGAGAAATGCTGCACTGTGTAATAAAACAAATAAATAGCTAGCAAATGGACACCATGCCCTTTGCAGAATACTCAATATCAACTCTAGACAGTCTTCATAAAAACAGGGAAATTAGGAGTTCCTCTGTCATAGTAAGTATCAGCCCAGGCTGGTCAGCACATTGGTAAGATTTAGACCCATGGGGCCTGATTTAGGGTTAAAAGCAAATTTAAAAAAAAAAAAGTAAAAAAAGCACAATTTGCACCTTGGCAAAAACACATTATACTGTAGGTAGGGCTGATTTAAAATGTGGAGAGAGATTTATAGTTAGGAAGGGTGTGCCATAGCTTAAATTTAAATGTCACTGAAAAACAAAGCTCACTGGAATTTGTCAGTATTTTCTCTGCATTTGCACCCCTTGGTTTATTCCAGGAGCAAATTGCTCTTTTTCTATTTTTCTATAAGTGATTCTAACTCTGAATCAGTCCCATGGAGTGTCAATTTTGCTACCACAGTACAACTGTACCAAAGACTGCACAGTATTCCATAATAAAAAAAACACACACATGTAATTTTCGATGAAGCTTTAATAGAATATAATACTCCTAATAAACCCTTGTTTGCAAAATTCATGGCATTGGGAACCTCAGAACTGGGCAGGTAGCCTCAGGGAGGTGCCAGCTCTGGCCTCATTGGCCTAATTCTAGAGCCTGTTTTCATTATCAGAGACTTTACATTTTTGGTCTCCATTATTGGTTAGTGGAAAGCAGCCTAGGCTGGAAAGTAGCCTAGGCTGTTTAGGGTCTAGAGCTGTTTGAGAAGTGGGAGGGCGCACATGCTACTAATTTGTTAATCATTTTATATTTTCAGTATTTCGGCCTGTGAATCAATACTCACAGCTTATTGTCTGTCATTGCAAATTGATGCAGTTCTCACTATGACTTCAAAAGTTTTGAGTGATTTAAAAGCAACCCTTGCATTTAGCCATGGCATTGTAAGAAAAATATATCAGGGTTTTTTGTGTTTAATGTTAAGATTACGTCTGGAGAAAGCCTACTACCTAGGCTATACAATGGCAGAATAATACAATTTGATGTGTGCTATATCTGGACCACAATGATAAAAAAAAACTGAACACAAAATGTTTAGTGTTTAGTTTAAGTAAGAATATATGCAAAATAAGCTGAAGGTGCTGGGCAACACTCTATGTAGATGTATCTGCCGGATCACTGGAAGTGACCTCACAATTATTGGTCTCTGCCCCGGAAGATCCCCCCAGCAGCCATGTTGCAAATGGAGTTCAGTAATGAAAAATACACTTTCAGCAGCTCTGGTGTTTGCTTATTATTTACTTGTTACACACAATTCTACACTCTATACATTACAATGAAGGGAGTACTACCCAATCAATCAATACTGCAGGTCCCTGCTCAAATCAAAATCAGGACGTAACAGACATCTTCAGACTCCCAGGTGTTACATGCCTTATAGTTTTTACTCCGCCCTTTATTCACAAAAGAAATAGACCTCAACAATGCCATTCAGTAACCCATGTGACATCCACCTCTTGTATCCAACTACAACAGCTTTGGTCCAGAAAACTAGGTACATTGGTATGTCGATGCCATACTTTGCCAGAAAAAAATTCTCTATATACAGGTTGAGTCTTCCATTACCAAAATGCTTCGGACCAGGGGTAGTTTGGATATCGGTATATTCCGTATTTTGGAATATACCATAATGAGATATGGGACCCAAATCTCTAAACACAGAATGCATTTATGTTTTATATACACCTTATACACACAGCCTGCAGGTCATTTTATACAATATTTTCAAAAATGTTGTGGCTCAAACAAATTTTTGTATATACATGAAATTAATTTGCCTTAAATAAAGTTTGTGTACATTGAAGCCTCAAAAAGCAAAGGTCTCACTATCTCAGTCATGCTAAAATAATTCCGTATTTCGGAATATTTGGATATGGGAGACTCAACCTGTACCTAATTCTTCCCTTCGTCCAGTGGAATATTTTTCTCCTCAGCAGATCCAGCTCATCTTGCAATGGTAACGTATGCATTTTGGCAGAAGCCTACATTATTTTGCACAAACTGAGGTGCATGGGATCTCTAAAGATGATTTTTGCTGTGCCTCAGCCTTTTGTGCTTCATAAACTAGGAACAGGGTCACTAATTTCAAATTGCCTCCTGCCCCATTGAAGACACTAGTTACAAGTGAATAATTAGTGCCTTTTCGTGAATATTTGTTCAGCTTACAACATGGCTGCTCCACTGTGGCCACTGTAACATTCAAAGGCCACTTTGTCCTCCACCTGTCATTACCGCAGCCTGACTTGGTCCTGCCAGCTTGCGAGGTCAGGAAGTCTGCATGCACCCACGCAGACCCTGGCCTCATCCCTCCAGGAAAAATGGGGTGACACGCCTCCATTTCTGGGAATGCTGCCCAGGAAACCCCTGCTCCACATCCTAAATGTCGCAGCCTGACAATCAGGCTGTGGGTGTGAGACTCTGCTAGCAAACTCGCAGACGGAGGGCTGCACATGCGCAGTACACCTCCTGCGCATGCGCAGTCCTCCCACTATCGGAGATGTGCACTAACCATCGGGTTAGCGTACATCTTTGAATCAAACCCACTGTCCAGACATGTAGACTACTACTATATTGAACATACATAAAAATATTTAGAATAATAGCACTGAGTTTGTTTTTTGTTTTTTGGCAAAAAGAATGTAATAAAACTTTTCAGAATGATATGTCTTGGGTATTTGTTCTTTCTTTTAACTGTTATTTATATTTACATACAAAGTACATATAAAAATAGGTTACGAAAACTTTCTTGCAGCGTCTTTCACGCTCTAATAGTAATGCACTTACATCATGTGATAGATATAAGAGGCGTTGTAAACAATTAGAGGTGAATTTTCTATTTTTTATTTTCTTTCTTCCAAATTCTTTCTTTTAAAGCTATTTTCTTTCTTTGGAATTTTTTAATGTATATCTTCAGTAACACTTATGGCAATATGTGCAGTTTATTATGTATGGCAGCAGAAGTAGTTTTTCTATAGCCAGATCACAGGTGTATCACAATCACTTCTGTCTGGAAGTAACATTGACTGTTCTTGTTACTTCCTGACAGAATTGATTGTGAAACATGTGACCTGGCTGCTAAAAAGCTACTTCTGCTGCCATATCATAACCTGCACATATTGCCATGAGTGTAACTTAAGAGATACATTAAAAAGAAGATATTAGAGAGAAAATAGCATTGAAAAGAAGAATTTGGAAGAAAGAAAATAGAAGATAGAAAATTCACCTCTAATTGTATTCAACGCCTTTTATGTCTATCATATGCAGAAATTGCATTACCATTAGGTCATTAAAGACGCTGCAAAAAAGTATTTGTAAACTATTTTTATTTGGACTTTTGTATGTAAATATAAGGAATGACAAATAACTGAGACTTCTAGAATTCTTATGTTTTATTACGTTCTTCTTACCAAAAATATAAATACTCTCAATGCTATTTTTCTAAATATTTTTATGTATGTAATATTATTTTAAGGTGTCGTGAACCTACTATTTAGGATCAGCAGCACAATAAGTTTTAATTTTATCATTATTGATGTACTATATTATGTATGAATTGTGTACTGCAACTTTGGTAGTTATGTTACTACCACTTACAACTGTAAAGCCACATCTTCTGGTTTAAACGAGGTCATATACTATTGTTTTGTCCAGGAGTAAAACATGCGCATATGCTACTCATGCAGAGTTGGATGCATCTTGAGATTCACCCAGATCCACAAACTAAACAAAATATGGATGTTTTAAGGACACATTTTGCAGTTGTGAATTAGAAGCAAATTCTGTCCAACTCACAATGAGTCCTATAGAGGGTAAATTGCATGGCAGAGCTTCATTTTCTAAGGTTCCACAGTGCCTTACAAAGTACATAAACAAATAAGTGACCATCCAATTAGCAACAGCAAAACCAAATGTTAGGTGCCCTAGTGGGGAGTAAGGAGTAAATGAAAATAAAGTAAAGAGAAGCCCAAGAGGGTAGAGGGCACTTCTCGTAAGAGCTTACATTATAAAGGTAAGGGAAGACAAACAGGCATGAAACAGATGGGGTAGACAGGGAGGAAGGAGCATGTAGCAGCAGGTTAGCATGAGAGCTGGAAGGCTTTGATGAAGTAATGGGTCTTGAGAGCTCGTTTGAAGGATTGTAGAGAGGTGGAGAGTCTGATGGGGAGAGAGAGAGTTCCAAAGGTGGGGAGCAGCAAGTGCAAAATCTTGGAGGTGGGAGTGGGAGGAAGTAATCAGTTGGCATGGATGTAGAGTGAATTTGTTGAACAAAGAGGGCGGCCAGGAGAGTGAAGGGAGATAAGGTCAGAGATGTAAAAGGGAGAGGATTGGCTGGGTGCTTTGTAAGCAAGTATAAGAACCTTGAATTGGGTTCTGAAGGGAGAGGGAAGCCTGTGGAGGGCTTGTAGGAGAGGGCTAGAGGGTTCTGTACTGTAGAACATTTGTAGAGGAAATTGAGCCAAGGAGCAGCATTGAGGACAGACTGGAGAGGAGAGAGATGGGAGTTGGGCAGGCCAGATAGGAGGAGATTACAGTAATTCAGTCTGGAGATGACCGGTGAGTGTATGAGTGTTTTAGTAGCATCTTGGGTGAGAAAGGGTCTGATCTTGGATATATTTTTGAGATGGAAATGACAGGACTGCGATAGATGCTGTATATGGAGTTTGAAGGAGAGGGAAGAGTCCAGGATAACTCCAAGACAGCACACTTTGTGGCTAGAGAAGATAGTTGTGCCATCAATTGATAAAGAAATAGTGAGAAGTGAGGTTATGGGGGAAGGTGGGAAGATGATTAGCTCAGTCTTAGATGTATTAAGTTTAAGAAATCATTGGGACATCCAGGAAGAGATAGCAGAGAGAAAGTTGGAGATATGAATGAGTAGAGAGGGGGAGAGGTCAGGGGAGGAAAGGTAGATCTGAGTATCATCAGCATAGAGATGATATTGGAGGTCAAAAGAGCTGATGTGTTCACCTAGAGTTGATGTATAGAGGGAGAATAGGAGAGGTCCAAGGACAGAACTTTGGGGAACACCTACTGTAAGAGGATGTGGGGGGAAGAGGAGTCATGTGAGGAGACAGAAAAGGATCAGTCAGAGAGGTAGGAGGACAGCAAGGTGAGGGCAGTGTCACATATACCAAGTGAATGAAGGATTTGTAGCCAGATTGAAAAGGGTCAAGGAGAGAGAGGGAGGAAAGAAAGGTGGTAAGGTGGTTGTAAACAATATGCTCAAGGAGTTTGGATGCAAAAGGGTGTAGACAGATGGGTCGGTAGTTGGGGAGAGCATATTAGGATCAAGGGTAGGGTTTTAAAAATGGGGGATCAAGAGCATGTTTGAAAGCAGAAAGGACAGTGCCAGGTGAGAGGGTGAGATTGAATATGTGAGCAAGATGGGAACAGGCACAAGGAGAAAGGTAGAAGAGGAGTCTGGAAAGAATAGGGTCAAGGGGGGAGGTGGAAGGGGGGGATGACCGGATGATGGCCATGACTTTCTCTCCAGATACAGGGGAGAAGGATGTCAAAGTTGGTAAAATGGATGGGGAGAGGTGATCTGAGAAAGGAGGGGGTGGAGTGCTGGGGGACTGGTGGGTATGATGTCCTGATGTATGGAATCAACTTTAGATGTAAAGTAAGTAACAAAGTCAAGGGCAGAAAGTGAGGAGGGGAGACGAGGAGGGGGTGGGCAGAGGAGGGAATTGGAGGTGGCAAAGTGATGTTGGGGGTTTGTGGACTCGGAGGAGATGAGGTTCTTGAAATATGACTGTTTAGACAGAGAAAGGGCAGCACTGTAGGTTGAGAGCATACATTTGAAATGGAGAAAGTTTGCCATAGAACATGATATTCTCCACTGTCGTTCTGCAGCTCATGAACACTTTTGCAGGTATCTGATGCATTTGGAATGCCAGGGTTGTGGTGGGGATCTGTGTGGGTGAGTAGTGGGTGAGTAGTGAGGAGCAAACAGAGTCAAGAACAGAAGTAAGGGAGGCATTTTATAGGGTGATGGCTAAGGGGTGTGAGAAGGTGAGACCCCCAAAGGAAAGAGCTGCAGGAGAAGTGTTGTCAGAGGGTTAAACCTAGGTTTCAGTAGTGGCTAGGAGATGGAAGGAGTTGGAGATGAACACTAATTTAGATGCAAATATGTTGTATTTGTTTTCATATCCCTAAGATCTATTAATGCCTGACTTCAAGCTATTGTAAGTGACACTGATCATATGTGATCAGAATGAATTACTTCCTACTTTGTACAGTGGCACCCAGACATGTAATCAGTGGTTATTCACGCATAAATATTTATACAAATCAAACTGACTTGTGTTCATTATGTAGATGTTTTTGGTCTCGATACAACAAGCAGATTAATAAGAAACTGACTCAACAATGTTTATTGAGCTGGAAGATAATAATATGTAAATTGAATGTATTTCCCTTTAGTTAATACAGCAGCATCCCTCCTGATAATAGGATCAATAGGATGTGAAGCAGGAGGAGATAT
The DNA here is from genome assembly GCA_031769625.1 of Taudactylus pleione. NCBI lineage: Eukaryota > Metazoa > Chordata > Amphibia > Anura > Myobatrachidae > Taudactylus > Taudactylus pleione. Next base: position 5,087,063 of record JAUIMM010000137.1, on the reverse strand, counting down.
TATCATCTGTAGAAAAGATTTCTATTAGGACTCATTGCATCACAGCTTATACTGTATATAACTTATAATCAGTGGCTGATACCCCCTCCACCCCCAGTAAAATCCACCACCTTCGGTAATCCAGTGAGTCCGTGCACTGGAAGCACTACCTGCCATTCACACACATGACTGGCACTCCCAGGGGCAGGTGTTCTCTCCCCCTGGGACTGCCAGTCTGGGCTGCGATTAACAGAGAGAGCTCTTTCAATAGGAAGCCACTTCTCTACCTAAAGGGGCATACACACGGTATGATATCTATGAACAATATTAACGATAACGATATCCTTCAATGATAAATCGTTCATATTGTTCATTTTTATGCAGCAAATGACCAACGATGCGTGTTCCCCCATGGACGATAATGATATCTATGGTCGTCTGTACATGGAGTCCAACTTGGTCGATCTCATTACGATTTGCATACTCAGAGATGCGGCAGGATGACTTCACTGAAAGATATCTATCATAGATCTATCAGTGTGTACACCCAATATTGTTTGTCCTGCACTACAGAATGTTCAAGGGAAATCAGTCAGCAATATCGTTGGTTGTGCAGATCGTACCGTGTGTATGCAGCTTTACCGTCAGCCCTGTCTGGCTTCTAAGGGCTGCAGCCGAAGCAGTCCCTAGAAGCTGATGTTTGTGCACATGCGCCATCGCTGGTCCCACTGGTGTTTCTGCGCATGCACCGGTCTCACCTGTCAGATCCATTACACAGGCACTTGGACTGTCTCCTCCATCTGGACTACAGCATGGGCATTACCACTATATGAGCAGGTAGAAGCCGCCACTGATTATAACACAGATTGGTGTGATTTAGCTATAAATAAATTGTTTTATTGTGTGTAATGATACTATACAGATTAATTGCTTCAAACCTGGGCACTGGGAGAGGCGGTTAAATGTGTCATCACCATTGTGTAAACACTCTTTTTATATAGAGGATCAATCAGAAATCTTAGATGAAACCGTCATACAGTATACAGTATAATCTCCTAATACTGAAATAATAAGCTATTATATAAACATCTTAAATTCTGTATCCACAGTTGCCCAGTAGAGACAGAATTGAGCCTATTCCCCTTCTCGCCTTTACATCTCTAACAGTGGCTGCCAGTGCACAGCCTTCCCGCCTCCTCCCCAATATTCTATCACTAATAGTGTGTCTACCCAGTCCAAAACCTGTCATACACATTCCCAGCCCTCTCCATACACCCTCCTAGACACATCCCTGTAATGCCGCATTGCCTGCTGTGTAAGCGGCAGTAGCCAACCCACCTCTCAGTGTTCTCCTACTCCGCATGCCTTGTCAATTTGCTAAATGTGCTATAGAAGCATGTAGAAGAAGAGAATATTTTCACTGGTTACGGTAAGTGCTTTACTTAGGACATGGAGAAACACAACATCACAATTTGAAGGAATAGAAGGTAGGAAAAAACTTAAAAGACACTGTTGCCAGCCAGTCTATGGTTTCCCCTGTCTATCGTAAAGGTAATATGCTTTGTAGCTAATAGGCTCATGACACATGAAACATAATTTTTCTGCAACAACAGGTTCTGCAGTCCTTGGATGGTTCCAGTGAATATAATACTAATAGGATCTACCTTATACTGTGTTTGTAATTGGTTTATGCAGTTTGTTGGATTTTTGAGTCCTATAATTAAAGAAAAAAGTTACGTTTTAACAAATGTAAAGAGTGCCCCAGCAAATAGAGTTCTCTTTTTTTCTCTCTAAACTTAAACCTGTAATCACGGCCAGGGGTAGCCGTACCCTGTGCAGCATGGGTAGTCATCGCCCCGAAAATGGGGGAGTGGCCTAATTACCATAAACCACGCCATAAATTACATTATTTGGGGGCGGGCCCGCATGGGACGCCTCCCGTGTAATGTCAGGCTGGGGGCGAGCCCAGCACTCCGTCACTAGCTGGGCTTCACCTAGCCCTTTCCCGGCAGTGAATGGATGCTGCACACATAAGCGCAGCATCCATTCAGCTACTCCGGGTTCCGGCACCACCGCACAGCTGCGGAGGTGGGGGTACCCAACCTCCCGATAAGACCACCCGCAGAACACTTCGGCCCACAGGTGGAACAGCAGGACAGTGCTGTCCCGCTTAAATCGGGATGTTGGGAGGGGTGCACCCTCTATAGTACGGCGCTCCTGTTCGACCGAACTGGTCAAACATGCCTCGAGCCAGCCCTGCCTGTAATGTCAGCATTGTGACTGTCAACAGTTATATTTCTACATAATAACTATGTCTACTATGTCTACATTATGTCCATGTTGACATATTGAATGTCAACATGTTCACTGTGTACATTCTGAATATCTACATATCAGTTAAAACACAATCATAAGAAAACACTAAAGACCTCATTCAGAGTCGGTCGTTGCGGTCGCACGGTTGTACACCACCGATGTTCGCTAAACTGCACATGCGTAAAATTCGCAATGCGCATGCGCAAACTAGCTATTACGATCAGAAATTGCTCTCTCCTTAAACTTGGCCAGGTGGTTAGTTTGAGTGACAGGATGAGGCGTTTCTGGGTGGTAACAGGGGAAGGTGCTTGTGAACGGGGGAGTGGAGATCCGAACGCAGGCGTGCCTGACTATGCAAACGGCGTTTTATGGGAGTGCATAATTAACTAAGTAGTGTCATGGTACATGTGACATCGGAGGTTTTTACACTGAATTGATCGTAGTGCTTAAGAGGGGGTATGGTCAACCTTAAGGTCTACGACCAGCTCCGATGGTTCCCAATGGTCTCGATTAATCCTTATGTGCCCGGAGATGACGTGTAATGGGAACGAGAAGGGGGCGTATTTTTAGTCTTACGGCCGAATCCTCCCCTCGCTCGTCCAGCTAACGATCCCCATCTTAACGACGCAACTTGCGAGTGCTTCATTTGCATATCCGGCCCCTTTTACCTTACGACCGTGCGGACGCAACGACCGACTCTGAATGAGGTCCTAAATGTGGTAGGTAAGGACCGCCTCCAGCACCCCTCTTATATCACATGAGGTAACCCTACCTCCCTGAGGGGGTCAGTACTCATTACTAAGCAAGGTACTGATATAATCTATGTATTTTTATGATATATTTGAAAATATATCTATTTTAATTTTGGTGCAATGCTATCAATCTAGCCATTTTTAATAGATTAGTTTATATGTGATTTCATGTAACTTTTACTAAATATATTTTAACTTTTTCAGACTTTTTTTACACGCCTTTTATAATGTCTCAAAGAAAACTGTTTTCAGCAGTGTTATATCCAAGACAAGCACGATGAATCCAGAAATATAAAACAGTGAATCCATGATTGCATATACAAAACCAATCAAATGCATTTATTTTTTTAATATAGTTCATTCAACAAAAGTCACTGTATAGCATTTCATTTTGTAATGCTTAATATTGTAAATTGTTCTTAATAATAAATGGATCCATCTGGTATCCAAAGTACTCTTGGCAGCTTTGATGTATATCAGTATTCAGTATTCACAAAAGTTTCCCATTGTCAGGATGTGCACTCCAAATAACGATGCTTCTGTGCACTTTCCCAATTCTGGTGACTTGCTATGACCAGCAAAATGATTTGGTTCACATACATTTGGAAAACTTGCTGCCGGTGGAGAGGAATAGAACTTGCCTGGCGCGAGTCTCCAGTATTAGGGGAGCTGTAGTCAGTGCTAGGTGATGGGCAGTGATATTTTGTTTCGCTACAGCACAGATATATTATCTGCACATCTGGCTACTTATCTTCTGCTGCCATATTTCCAACAGCCTGTGCTACCTGCTAGTTAGCAATTCTATTCTTATATTGTGACACTCATGCATTTTTGTGTAATTTAAGAGGTATATTTTATGGTGTTATTAGTGGGATTTCTATAGTAATGTAGAGTTGCCTATACTGTAGAGGTGACATGAGTGACCTTTTTCCAAATTGCTGGGCAGAATATTCTCCTTATTCTGGTTTTGGGCACATCATTTTGCTTTATTTCCCTAGCAGAATTTGGCCTAAGGTGTTCTGCTTGGAAGTTTCCTTAATATTTTATTTTCTATTTGGTGTGCCCCTATCATTTTTGTTTTGCACAAAAATCTACCCCAAACCTTTACAGAATACAATAAATTGACACCATCAATATTTCAGCACTAATATATATACACCAGTACCGGTGGCACTCCCATGTAATATGACCAACATATGGGTGCCTTCCGGAGAAGCTCCACTCCAGTGGGCTTCAATATACAAACAGACCGGCGGCACTCGTCCAAAAAAAACCACACAAACGGCAGGTCAAATGCGTTTCAACGTTTCGATGTTAATACATCGTCATATGTAACCCAGGGTCACTTATTTGGGTAATTCAGGTTACTCACATTCAGATGATATTCTTAAATGCTTTTACTCTCGTAGTGCCTCCACTAAAGCCAATAAATAGGGATAAAGTACCCTAAAGGATTGGGATGAGTCCTCTAGAATATTTTAATTATGAATTATTATGTACAGGTCTATAACAGAGATGTTGCAATCACTACACAAATAAGACACATAAGAAAGACAAAATATTTTTTAAGCTGGTTCTCAAGATATGCAATGGAGTCTAAACCATTAACACGTGATCCTTTCATAAAAAAATGTGCACTAGCTCTTTAGTTTATCCCTTATTTAAGGTATCCCCAACAGTAATCTAATAAATGTATGTAAAAAAAATGTGGGGCTGCGTTAATAGGCAATAAGTAGTATGGTTTGCTGCAATTGGAGTTAGGGATCCTCCTATTTCTTGGAACACATGGAACAAAAAAGAAGAAAAACCCACCACATCACCTATACTTTATTATATTGACTAATTAAAAATATACACAACAATGTGCACATTCATCAATTTAGTAGACTTTTATTGTATAAAACAAATAGCAGAAGATAATTCTAGATAAAAGGCTAATTATAAATACTTCCCTATTATGTGACCTAATACTGGTATACATACTGTACATAGAACATGACATATAGTAACAAACACATAGAATTGCTTAAAAAAGAGTATCTGTAAGAGTATTCAATTCAGTATGTTAAAAATATGGCAAAGTCCGATGTCAATTAAAAGTATTTTTAGTCCGATATTGTTTACAGGTAACAATCCATATTGGTGTAACACTTCGCTTCACATATTATCCTACACGCGGTATATTAATTACATTCCTGCGGGATTTGAATGATCACTCACCCTTCTCTAGAGTGGTATTCTGTTAACATCCAGGGTTCCGGGCACAGTGTAGTGCAAGAGTGTAGTTGAAGGGGGTTTTGCCAGCAAAACTCAGGTCTGATTCTCCAAGTGGATATCTTTTTTCAGTATATTTCTAACAGTCATAAATAATACATGAGATGATCATATGCTGTAGTGTAAGTGCTCATTAACAATGTTACAAGCCCGGACTTGGTTGTGTAATCCCTCCACAAGTAACAAATTGACTGGTTAATGTTGCTTTAATGAGTTTAATCATGGATTCTATACTGTATGTGGATAAGTATACATATAATTAGTAGTATTTTATAAATATAACATCTTGTTGCTGACGGATTAGTATTTTAATAGGTCACAAGTCACCCCTACTTTCTGGATTAGTTTAAATTAATAAATTAATAAGAGTTATAACACCAGGACTCCTTTTACTAGGTACTCCAATTTGCAGCAGTTAAGGCTGTACTTAAATGGACATGCTATGCTTAGCTGATATACTTGCCAGGAGTACATCAGTAATTTTTTAGTTCAGTTCTTTACTCTGTCCAGTATGTCCAGTACACTTGGAGTTAGTAAGGAAATTAGTATAATCTCTTTATTTGGGTAATGTACAGTACATATAATCAGCTGTGAAAAGTTTAAAGTCCTTTCATAAGGGTGCAAAATCTGTATTCTGATTCTACCCCTAAGGAAGTCCTGTTTAAGGGTCGAAATGCGTAGGGTTATTGGTGCCTTACCCATTTGTCCTATGTCAGGTTTCCACCATCGAGATCACACCCTTTGTGTTGGTTGCTGGTTAACATCTACCTAACAAAGGCAAAGCAACCACAGATTCTGTTAGTATAATTAAAAATCACTCAAACCAGTAGCAACAATGTATATAATAAATGAATTATATCTTTATTAAGACAAAGCAGCCAATGCTTATAAATTCAATAAGAGCAATAAAACACACATGTAAATAATGAAATTGCATGTAAATAATGGTTCCTAAAATGTATGAATATAGAGTCCCGGACTTTTGAACAACATTTGGTGAAACCCTCTGAAGAATTCCTCCATACACAAATATATTTTTTTAACTGATGTTGATTAGTTCATCATCCGGTATAAAAGTTACAAAGTAATAAATGGGTGTCGATATTACCTTCCGTATAGTTGGATCAGACCCAGATCTGGGTATATGAATACAATGTGGATGATGGTTACCGTGGCTGAAGATGGCAGACCTCCCGATCTCGACCCAGCTGACGATGGAGATGCAGAGGGAAGTGGGTGGTCGCTCTAGTGCTCCAGGTCCGGCACAGGAGGGGCAAAACAATGTACTCCGTGCTCTATGAGTGAATGGGTTGTCTGACCAAGATGCACGTGCTCTACCCGACCAGCGGGGAGACTTGGGAAGAATTGAATGACGCCGCTCTGAGGCTCCGTGTCAGGGGGAAAGGAACAGAGGGCTCTGCGTCCCGGATGGGTATGGAGGATATTCCACTGCAAGCTGATAGAATGGCTTAAAGCTTGCCAGGCACGGTGTGTAGACGTGCAGAGAGAGCCAGTGATGAGACTCCAGGAATCAAAAACCGGGTAGATGTAGCAAAATCAAGCACCAACGCGTTTCAACGTCCTTCTGACGCCTTTCTCACCTCTCTGCTCTCTTAAAGGTTCAGCCCCATTCTCCATCTATGGGCTGCAGGGCGCGTCCTCACTTTAAGGCTCTCTCTCTTTTCCCAAGTAAAAATTTAACCTGGTTTCCCAGAATGTTGCAGTCTCTTAAAAAATGGTTCTTTCTTGTACATTCATTCCACAGTAAAAAAAATATGTTAATGGTACTCCAAATATGCTATTTCATATGCCTTTATTTGGTATACAGTAAGTCATTGAAAATATCAGACATTTGCATATTGGGGTCTATTCATCATCACCTAATTTCTACAAATGCAGGTGAAAATTAACATTTTGGATCTGGATCTGGGTTACCATCCCTGTACATAAGTATGGGGAACTAAATGAATCAGAATTTTCGAAGCTTGACTGCGGGAACACTCGCCATCTTCAGATGATGTTTGCTCCCACACTCATGCTCCTTCCCTATGGGGTTGTGAAGAGGGATCCTTTCAGTTCCTTCCTTCTGCTGGACGTCGGGGCTTTGTGTGCCTGTGTGAAGCCCAGTTCACTCAGGTGCACTAGCATTGCCGAGTCAGTGAAGGGGATTGCATAGACAACTGATTTATGGATCAGCTGTCTCCGCACTGGAGCAATGTTGAATTGCTCTGGTGATTTTGTATCCACTACTGCGAATTGCATACTTAATTATTGGGGGCTGCCCAGTCCCAAATATTTAACATAAGGAATAGGCCTCATGGGGTTATATATAAATGGTATAGGCATACAATACCCAGTTAATTCAGAATGTTAATATGAAATGTAGTCGTTGTTGCAGATAATTTGAAGGTATTTGGTTTCAAATTCACAGAGCTATATCCACCCGATAATAGTCAGTCTCAGCCAGATCCACATGAGTAATTGTGTTGAACGCCTGGCTTTATAAATATGGATACCTGATATTTGCCGGGGATAATTAGTGACGAAGAGTACAAACACTGATGACCGTCAGATGGATAACAGGGCCTCCGGAAGAGTGTTGTTGTAAAGCTCACAGCCTTCTTATAAAGAAATGTCCTGTAGTTTCCACCATCTTCTCAGTCTTGTGCCACCATTTCCCTATAAGACATGTATAAAAAGACAACACATGTGTAATACATTTTAAACAATTTTTTGTACATTAAGAAACAAACACTACAATTTAATGGATTAATATAGTCCTCAATATCACCAAAATGTGGTTACATATATTAGATACTTAGGGCCCCATTTAACAATGATCATAACCCCTTTAGCATTTGCTAAAGGTGTTATGTCATCCTTTCGATATTTAACAGACAGTGGTAATCTAAGATTTCCGCTGTTTATCTCCGTATTACTATCGCCATCTTTAGATGGCAAGAGCGATATGGTCCCCATTGGCAGTAATCTTTCTGGCTTCAGCAAAGCCTTCCAGGCACTGCTGAAAACCCTGCCAGGTGAAACTGTCATGTCCATGCACAACTGACTGTCACACATGCGCATGACATAGAAGTCCGTCACTGGCAGCATTAGGCTGCCAGCTGCTGAGCAAAGGATGCCGACGACGATGGGGATGTAGCTGGACTTCACTGGCAAGGTAAGTAATAATGATTACCAGTTGTTTGTATCACTGCAGTACTAAGCAAAATATGATGCTGGTGTGAAGCTTTGTTGTTAAATGGGCCCTTAATATTCTATATTGTCTGTGAAATGCAGAATGTACAATTAAAGTCATACTTCTCTACTCTCGCAGAATGTCTGTGAGCCTGACTGTTTATTGGGAGCTCTCTTTGAAAGTAGGTCAGCCTCCCGAATCTGCTTACTGCCCCAGTGAGTGAGCGTTTTGCAGGGAATCATGACATTATGGTCCCACCCCCAAAACAATGAATCACACCAGGGGATAGGGCAGCGATGATGACAGTTCACCATGCCATGCTTCCCATAACTCACACCATCACCTGCTCTCCAGCATCTTATGGAGGGCAATTTAAAAAAAAGTCAGAATCTATGACTAAAGTGCCAGCTTTCTAGAAATGTCAGTAACTATGATTTGTGTGGAAATGCCCATTCCGCAGAACAGTGATGCAAAAGAAAGTAGAACTCAAAGATTCTCACCTGTGCGAAATCCAGTCCCAACTTTGCTCATCTGTATTGTCGGAGGTAGAGCTAAGCGGAGACAGATAAGTGGTTTAGCCTTTTCTTGATAATATAATAAATTTTGACCACTAGTAGGATTAAAAGCTATGTCTGCAATGTAAAAGCATAAATGTCTAGGAATAAGAACACATCTAAAATTTATTTCTGTGTGTATCCATCGCATATTACTGCTCAAATAGAAAATGGCAGTGCGGAGATTATAAGTCATTTCAATGCTATCTCTTCTATCTGTAAATGCGACTGATAAGCCTTCTCCTATTTCACTGAAACATTCAATTGCTTGAACTTAAGTGAACTTGCTACTTGAAATTTATGCTGAAATCTCTTTTTCAATCACCGTGACCTTCTACTAAATGACACGTTTTATATTTGGAGTTTACATTAAATTGCAGAACTCGCTTATGTATAATCAAAAATGGCTCCATTTGTTTTAAAGTATTAACTTTTACTGATGTTTCATTCATGACTTGCTCTCTTGGCTTTAAATATCTGTGACACCGTTGCTATTCTTTTTCCTTTGACGAGCCACATGTTCTGAAGTATAAATGACTTATGAAAGTATTTTTTAAAAGATTAACAAAGCTTTCTGCATGGTGAATGGATTCACTGCATACTCAGTTTGTCAAATTTATGTCAGGGTAAATTCAATAGACATGATGATACAGTAATTTTTCAAGTTAAGAATATCATAAATCTAGGAAAATTAGTTATGAGTACTTAAATATATGTAACAAGGATGATGAGAAATTGTATTGATATATTGTTTTGAATCCAAGTACACATGACGCATCACTTTTTGTGTCCTGCTGTTGGCCAAATCATTACAGGCGCTCCATACATTATTTGTATTACCATTCTGTATTGTCTACATGTCAGAAAAATTGTTTTCTGTTTGCATGTATAAGATAACACAAGATTTTTAGATATGTATTAATTCTACCAAATGAAATTGGGAATGTAAATATGTTAGTTGTCTGTAAACTTGTAATTCACAGAATCCCTTTAACTACTATAGGTTATTATAATCAAAGGATCACCTGGCATCAATTTACTCAGTATATCACTAATTTGTTTGCTGCTTTCAGTTAACAAGGGAATATTCAACCCTCATAAAATAGAAAAATAATTTAAAGAATGGAAAGTGCTGACAAACAGTGGGCCTGATTCAGAGCCGCTCGCTAGATATGATCGCTCGCACGATTTGTATGCAAATTGTGCAGGCAGTGCTCCCGCAATGCATTAGCACAACCAGTATTTTTTAGAGAGCAATCACATAGTGTATGCAGACACCCACCAGCCTGTTTTAAGATGCCCACTTGTGCACGTCATGTCCAGGAAGTGTATGCAACCATCGGTACATCGGGTAACATCGGATGCTATCGCAGCACTTGAGGTTGACCATACCCTGCTGCAAGCACTGCGAGCACTTCAGTGTAAAAACAAGCCAGGTGACGTGTACTGTGATACTGTCTTGTAATTATCTACACCTCTAAAACACCATTGAGATGCTCAGGCACGCCTGCGTTTGCACCTCCACTCCCCCTTTTTTAATGACCAGCCCCTGTTACCACCTACAAACGGCTTCCCCTGTCAGTCACTCTGCTGGGCTGTCTATGCGCAGCGATCGAGTGCATTGTGAACTTTCGCTAAGGTATGCGCATGCGCACTGCGATGCATACACAATGCATACCATCGGCAGCAGCAAGAGTATGCATCTTAGTGAGCGGGTCTGAATCAGGCCCAGTGTTCCCACAATATAACCTATTTATTAATATATTATAAAATATTCATTACATGTATAACACCAGCCAATTTCAACACTTTTTACATTTATATTTATATTTTTTATTTCATATTTTTAGATTTATCTCCATGTATGAAAACATATTCATATTCATATTATCAACATATTTTTCCATGGAAAAAAAAATATAACAATTATAAAAAAAAACCTCAAACTTAAAGCAGTATGCAGTCAATAATAATCTGTAAAAGCACCCTGGTTTGTATTAGTTTTGTTAAACAGCATCTAGGTTATTATAAATTCCCCCAAAAATCTGTTCACTATGATTCAATCACATTTTGGTTCACTATTTGCACATCAATGTAAATGTTATTACTATAGTTAGAGTCTTATACCCCTTTTCCACCTAAATTCCGGGTCTGACCCGGAGTTGGAACAAAGTTCCTATCCGGATCAGACCCGGAATTTTGCCGGCGCTGACTCGGGATATTCCCGAGTCAGCGCCGCTCACACCGCAGTCGGGTCTGCATAGACCCGGCTATTGCGGAGTGAAAGTGGACGCTTGGAGATGACGTCATCTCCAAGCGCCACTGAAGCCGGACCAATCGGCCGGCTAGCAGCGCACTCCAGGTCTTCGTGACCCGGAGTGCGCTGTTCCCATAGCAGGGTTTCACGGGCTACGCCCGTGTTAAACCCTGCTAGTTACCTGGGTTGGATTGCCGGGTCACTCGACCCGGCGATCCAACCCTCTGCCCTTTTACACCAGGGAGCTGCCCGGGTTAACCCTTCAAAAACCCGGGTTTTAGCTCCGGTGTAAAAGGGGTATTAGTGACCCCTGTCCATTATAGTGGTTCCAGGAGAACTATTCTTGATAATTATCTTAGCCCCCATAGCACCTGTGCTCAGTTTTTAAATGATTTATTAATTTTACTGTGTAGCCAGAATGGGAACTGAAGTGGTGGAGTGGTTTTCTTATCACTGTATGACCAGCTCCCACAGGAAACAAAGGTAGAGCTGCCGCATTAAGAATATCGTAGGTGTAATTACTTTGTAAATGGGGCTTTAGTTTCCTGATTCTCCACATGCTGTTTTTTAATCACAACATTTTTTGTGCATCAAATGGAGAATGATTCCATGGCAACAAATCTATGAAATTCAGATGAATTTCATAATCATCTCAATATATTTCCCCATCTCTACTTAGAACTCCCATATATTTTTAAACATATATTTTTTTTTACTTTGAAAGATTTGTTCATAGTTTGCAGATACATAATACATACTATTTTATATTAGAGGGGAGATGACAGAGCTTGATAGTAACTCCATTGTGGTGAAAGTTTGTTATTACATAAAATCCACTTGTTCTATATTTTTTTGCAATGAATGTTACAAGTGACCTTCAGGTGTTTTTTGGGCATAAATGCCACTTTTATTGTTCCAGATACTTTTTAAAGATCCTATTTCCATTATTTTTTTTATTCAAGTTTTCAGAGTTAGAGATTTTCCATTGGCAAAATATGAAAAAGAATACAGGACACTTTATAACAGTGTCGAAGTCAGGAATAGATTCTTACGTAGCATAAAAAGACACTCTAGGCCTGAGGCTATATACACCTGGCATGCCACTGGCTTACCCTTACTATAAATGTGCATTATTTGCACACTCATTTCTGTTGTCAGCTAAACAATTTCCATCTAATCCTCTTAACTTAGAGGACTAGCTACTTTGATGGGCAGTAGACAGTGATGTGTAAAGGGGCACATCCACTAGGCGATATTAATGAGCTATTGAATGATAATGATATTGATATAGTTCAATTGCTCATTAATCATGCATGAATCATGCACTAACTTGTCGGAAACGACCAGCAATGTGCGCTCCCGCTGGTCGTTTCCGACATCAATCATCTGCCGGACATGCCGGTCAATCTGCCGATATAGACAGCTTGGCCATGGTCAGGGATAATGGAGGGTGCCTACACTGAACGACTAATCATTCAGTGTAGGCACTGCAGGGAATGGGGAATGATGGTATGATTACGATGTCATAATCGTACTGTCTTTCCCTAGTCGGCATGTGGATGTGCGCCTTAAGTAATACAATCTACCAGAGACATTTCTATAGGACTTGTCTATGTCCTTTTTTCCTCTGGATGTGTGATCCATTCCACATTCCAAGTTCCATGCTTTGTGGAGCAGGGGAGCACTTTCACTCCCACTGACCCCAGGCCAACTTTTCTGTATGACTCGGTCATACAACCCTCCAAGAAACTCTGCAGTCTGGCTGGAGTAATATGTAGCAATTTTCCTTGTGCCTCACTGTCTATTTCCCTGTAGATTGTAAGTTTGTGAGCACGGTCCTCTTACCTATTTTTCTGTTTGTTATTACCCAGTCATGTGTTATTACTGATTTGTTCCCAATTGTAAAGTGCAACAGAATATGCTGGTGCTATTTAAGCAACTGTTATTAAATAATATATACTAAAGTCCAGGAGTCTAGGGGAGTGGTAGAAGAACATAGCACCAGCCCTTGACATATACAGTCAGGTCCATAAATATCGGGACATTGACAGAATTTTCAGATTTTGGCCTCTATTCACCACCACAATGGTTTTGAAATGAAACAAACAAGATGTGCTTTAACTGCGGACTTTCAGATTTAATTTGAGGGTAATTACATCCAAATCAGTTGAACGGTGTAGGAATTACAACGGTTTCTATATGTGCCTCCCACTTTTTAAGGGGCCAAAAGTAATGGGACTATCAACTCAAAAGCTATTTCATGGACAGGTGTGGGCTATTTCTCCTGTTATTTCATTATCAATTAAGCAGGTAAAAGGTCTGGAGTTGATTCTAGGTGTGACATTTGCATTTGGAATCAGTTGCTGTCAACTCTCAATATGAGATCCAAAGAGCTGTCACTATCAGTGAAGCAAGCCATCATTAGGCTGAAAAATCAAAACAAACCCATCAGAGAGATAGCAAAAACATTAGGTGTGGCCAAATCAACTGTTTGGAACATTCTTAAAAAGAAAGAATGCACCAGAGAGCTCAGCAACACCAAAAGACCCGGAAGACCACGGAAAACAACTGTGGTGGTTGACAGAAAAACCCCTTCACAACAGTTGGCCAAATCAAGAACACTCTCCAGGAGGTAGATATATATGTGTCAATGTCAACAATCAAGAGAAGACTTCACAAGAGTGAATACAGAGGGTTCACCACAAGATGCAAACCATTGGTGAGCCTCAAAAACAGGAAGACCAGATTAGAGTTTGCCAAACAACATCTAAAAAAGCCATTACAGTTCTGGAATGACATCCTATTGACAGATGAGACAAAGATCAACTTGTACCAGAGTGATGGGAAGAGAAGAGAAGGAAAGGAACTGCTCATGATCCAAAACATACCACCTCATCAGTGAAGCATGGTGGTGGTAGTGTCATGGCGTGGGCATGTATGGCTACCAATGGAATTGGTTCCCTTGTATTTATTGATGATGTGACTGCTGACAAAAGCAGCAGAATTAATTCTGAAGTGTATTTGGCATTATTATATGCTCATATTCAGTCAAATGCTTCAGAACTCATTGGACGGCGCTTCACAGTGCAGATGGACAATGACCCGAAGCATACTGCAAAAGCAACCAAAGAGTTTTTTAAGGCTAAAAAGTGGAATGTTATGCAATGGCCAAGTCAATCCCCTGACCTGAATCCGATTGAGCATGCATTTCACTTGATGAAGACAAAACTGAAGGGAAAATGCCCCAAGAACAAGCAGGAACTGAAGACATTTGCAGTAGAGGCCTGGCAGAGCATCACCAGGGATGAAACCCAGCGTCTGGTGATGTCTATGCGTTCCAGACTTCAGGCTGTAATTGCCTGCAAAGGATTTGCAACAAAGTATTAAAAAGTGAAAGTTAGATTAAGGATTGTTTAGTTTGTCCCATTACTTTTGGCCCCTTAAAAAGTGGGAGGCACATATAGAAACCGTTGTAATTCCTACACCGTTCACCTGATTTGGATGTAATTACCCTCAAATTAAATCTGAAAGTCTGCAGTTAAATCACATCTTGTTTGTTTCATTTCAAAGCCATTGTGGTGGTGAATAGAGGACAAAATATGAAAATTATGTCAATGTCCCAATATTTATGGACCTGACTGTATGTGCACATTGGTCTCCTTATACACTGGATATTCTATGTAATACAGTTTTCTTATTTAACACTATAGTGTTAAATAAGAAAACTTAATTTGGTCTTTACCAGTTTTCCATAAAACTCAATTGGTGGGTTTCCAGAAAACTGGAAACTCCCCCTGTATTTGCCTGTGCTGCCCCAGTCTAAGTTCCAGTCATATGGGGGGACTCCAGGAAAGTCAAAAGGGCAGACCAATGCCAGGGTGCCCCCATCATTTTCCAAAACATAATAACATTTTTTGTTCTAAATATAAGTTTATTAGATTCGATGTTGAGTCTTGAGATATAAAATTTTTTAAACTCATTACTCAAAGAAAAGTGGGCCCAGGATCAAAATTTGCTAGAGGGCCCATTATTGTAATGAGATATCCTATTCTCTATAACAACATTTCAATTAGACTGACACAACTTATTAAGTTTAACCCTAACTTAACATGGTATCACCACTGTTTCATGGTATCCATTTAAAAGCAAAAATGCAGTGGTAAAGCTTCTCATCTGTTGCACTCACATGCTACATGTTGTAATGGCAGGAGGCTGGCAGATAATTACAGTCAGTGGTGACCTGCAAGTGGCCTATATTGTCATCCTCATGCTCTAGGAGACAAAGTCAGATTTTGGAGCAAAGCAAAAAATAAAAAGGAGCAAATTTGAACCTGGACAAACCATGTTGCAAATACATATTTTATTCCCATGTAGGGAAAATGCTGGCTGCTTTTGCCTGTTGCCCACAAATACTGGACAGCTTTACTTTTACACTTCTATTTAGAGTATGGCTAGGACAGGTCTCCTCCCAAATTTAAATCTCTCTGCACATTTTAAATCTGCCCCACATACAACATGGTTTTACCAAGGTGCAAATGTTCTCATTTTTAATTTCCTATGCTGCAAAATCTGAGTCAGCCCCTAAGTGTGGAACTATGTTATATGCTGCCTCAGGATGCAGTCAGAAAGCCGGCGGCCGAAATGCCAACCAGCCGCTTCCTGACTGTGCAATCCTGACAGAGGACTAATGACAGGTGTTGAAATCCCAATGCCTGTCATTATACCTACGCTGGGAGCCCAACACCTGGCATAGGTAAGCCGGGCGCCAGATGCGGACAGCCGCGGGGTGGTGGGTTAGGTTAAGGGCTCCTGGGGGGGACTTAGGTTTAGGCACCCCCCTGGGAGGGTTTGGGTTAGGCTAGGGGAAGATGGGGTTAGAGGTAGGCACCTCCGGGGCAAGGTTAGGATTAGGCATCCCCCCATGTCAGTTTAGGCTGCGGGGAAAGGGGGGTTAGGTTTAGGCACTTACGGGGGGGTTAGGGTTAGGCACTTGGGGGGAAGTTAGAGTTAGGCACCCCTAAGGGAGGGTTAGGGGGGGAATATGGTTAGTAATACTTTAAAAAACTCACCTGTGGGGATCTTCTCTTGCCGGTCTTCCGGCATCGGGATTTGACCCGCCGGACATGCGTAGCCTATTACAGTTCACACACAATCCATAAAAAGCAAGTGGCTCTGTACAGTAAGTAGAGATTATTTTGTAACCACTTATCTGGCACGGTCACATGGGCTGCGACTACTGCAAGCTGGATTTTCACATACATGGTCACATGCCATGCAACAATGCCATCTGTGTCCATTCCTCATCTGTGAAAGAAAAATCCAGGAGTATATATTTACTAAAGTGTGGGTTTTTAGAACTGGATTTGTTGCTCACAGCAACCAATCAGATATGGGCAACACCTCCACTTCTAAAATTCTGCATTTTAGTTAATATACCCCCCATTCTGCATATGTGACATCATTTATAAGATTGCACCCCAGAATGGTGTGTGAATAGCACTCTGGGCATGTACCTGAATCAAAAGTGTGAGGAGGGGTACTTAGATTCCCCCGAGCAATATCTAGAATACCTCTGATGATCAGTTTCCCCTGAAATGGGTAATGTCAAAAGGGGTGATGGTATTGCTACACTTTATAATTATTGGGGAAGGAGGTTTATATATATCATATTGAAACAAAACATACCTACAGTACCCCCACATGAGTTGATTACTAACATGGGGGGTACTTGGAGGTGGGAGGTACTATTACAATGGGGGCCTATAGAGATGGGGGGATGCAAGACCCCTCCAGGAATTTTTTTCCATAAAATCTTTAAATACATTTTTAAAAATATATTCTAAACAGTGATGGCTCCAGAGGTGGAGCTGCAGTGCAGTCCAAAATTCAAATAGAAGACCCACACCAACTGCCACCCCAAATGCTGCCAACCATCGCTGGCTAGGACTCACTTGCTGTTGGTTTGGCTCCCCTATTTGAATTTGAACAGTGCTACAGCACCACCACTGGAGATGCCACTGATTCTAAATTTTATTAAATTAAAAGAATGACAATTGATTGGAATAATTGCTTCAATCTACTCCTGTGTGAAAGATTTTGTATGTTTCTACAGCAAAATTTGCTATAAAGTGTTTGTGTGGAATCAATACAACCACACCCCAGTGTGGAATTAATTCATACCATCACCCAGCTATATATACGTATAGATTAAAAATGACACTAAATTTGTGACAGAACAGTGTTCCATGAAATGGCAAAACAAAATTCCAATTCAAGGATTGATTTACCGTAACTCAATACCTCTATGTGCAAAGTTCTGCAGCAAGTGTTTTCACCTCTAGCTGTAAGTCCTACTGAACCTTTACCTATTCAATTAGATTTTCATTCAGCTGCACAATCTTTAAACTTAAATTTGTAAACTTGTCTGTAATTTTCTAGAATATTTAGTTTGATTTTATTTTATCTCTTTGGCGGTCTAAGTCAGTTTATTGCATTCCCCTACACCCTTGAGCTAGCCATAATACTCCCCTCACCATTTTCACCTCTGTCTTTAGCATTTATTTATGCTTTTTATTTTATTACCCTCTTGGCGATTAGGAAAGACAGTATGATTACGACATCATAATCGTACAGTCATTCCTGATCCCCTGTAGTGCCTACTCTGAATGATATGTCGTTAATTGCAGGCACCCTCCCTCATCCCTGGACATGGCCAATCTGTCGTTATCGGCAGATTGACCATCATGTTCAGGTGATGATAGATGTCGGAAACGACCAGCGGGAGCACGCATCGCTGGTCATTTCCGACATTATAGTGCATGATTTGTGCACGATTAATGAGCTATTAAATGATTATGATGTTGTAATTGTTCAATCGCTCATTAATATAGCCAAGTGTGTACGCACCATTACCGTGCCTATTGTTAGAAAAATTCAGAAGTTACAGTAATATAATTTAAAGTAACTTTCTACTTTCGACAATTTAGGAGGCAGAAACCCATAAACTTAGCAAAAGCCTTAGAGTACAAGTGAGAAATAAATAAAAAAATTGCTCCTAGGTTTGGACAGAATTTAAGCTAATGAAATAATTCCAAATAACAGCTGGCAAAATCAATGGAGAAACCGAAACACTGTACCAAGGCTCTTCAATTAATTCTAAACACATATCATATTTATAGACAACAAATGTAATCATGTTAGCACAAACTGTTTGGGGCCACAAGTGGTCCTTCAAGGCTATTTTTCCAGATGGGCCACTGCAGAACTTTTACAATTCCTGTATAGCCATCATTCTCCTTCATAAGAAATCTGTTGCTCAGATTGATAATATCGTATGGGAGCTGCAGATGTTGATCAACTTGTGAGCAGCCAGGTGAATAATCTGACGGCAAAAGCGAAGAGATAAAATCAGCACTCATGATGGAGATATATGAAATACAAGAATACAAGGGCCCCTGGGTATTTTCATCTTGTCGTATGTGTGAAAACATGTGCAGTAATGAACTCTGGATTTCTTTTGTAAAGACATCAAAGGCAGGTGGTTAAGTGTTTTCTTCTCTTCATAATTTCAAGGTGGACTCTCTAGAGACCTTGTTGCTTGTCGTGGCCTGGACTGAAAATGTATTATCCAGAGCTCGTTCAATCATTATTTTTCTTTAGCAACCAGGGAAATTTGCTCAATTCAGCAGAATATACTGCATGCAAATGATGGTGTCAGATCATTCTTTTATGTATATGCTTGCTGGCTGATTTACTACATCAAAGACTGACACAAAATCTCCTCCTTCAGCTCCTCAAACAATCAATTACTGTAGATTCCACATTGTTTTGCATATATTTTACTCTAAAACTGATGTACTAGGGCAGGTAATGGTTATTGTATTTTATTGTTTTATTAATTAAAAGCTAAGAAAACAAGTGTGTTGTCTTAATATGGACCCAGCCCCTAAAATAAATTGATGAATAGGTTTGTAAAAACTCTATTGAGACCTAAAATACAGTGTAAGTAAGAATATATTGTCAATTTCATTTCAGGCAATTACTAAGCTATCGTGCACGTGGTCTAAAGAATTAAGGGGCGTAACAAACACACCTGTGCTATCTGTGTCGCCCTCCCCACCCATGCACCACTTTTCACTAGCAAAAGAAGAACCAATATAGAACATACTTGCCAACATCCTGGCTCTCCCCTCTGGGAGTGGGCATCCAGGTGAGAGGTGTGGGGGACATGTATTGGCAGTGCTTGGGGGCTTGGTGCCACAATCACTAAAAAAGTTGCAATTCCCAGAATTGTGAAGCATAGGGCAAGGCCATGATGATGTGATTTAGTGCAAATCATGTTATCAAGTTGCCCAAACCGCCAACTACTAGAGTAGTCGAAGGCAGCAGGCTGCAGTAAGGGACCTGTGGTAGATTTGTCTACCTTTCCAGGTATTTGGTAGAGTAGGTAAGCAGAATATATACCAATTCTCTACAGTATTTGTAGGTAAGGTGACCACAAGGGCCACTGTTTTTATGAGTTTGTTGTTTAACTTCAATTAACATCAATAGTTTGGGCTGCCTTCTTCTTAAAACATGTAAAGATTTATGGTGGAGAGTATGGTGGCATTCTGCTTTAGACTGGGTCAGTGAGGTGGTTTGCATTGCTGGGGTCATGAGTTCCACTTGGACCAATGGCCTGTCAGTGTGTATATTGTCCTTATGCTTTCAAGAGTTTTCTACTATAGTTCAAAGACACACTAGTAGGCTAATGTTAGTGTTGTACAGAATTTAGGGTGCAACCTCCAGTAGGTAATGACAGTGGTTCCCAAATTGGGTTCCGCGTCTCAGGGCACTTGCAGGAGTGCCACTGGTTGGTGGTCCAGGACCAAATCAAAATCTTTATGGTCTATGCGATTGGCAAAACCAGATCTGGTGGCTTCCGATCATAAAATATGTGCGCAAACAGAAGCTCAACCCTTTCCACCACCACATAACTGAACATATGGATGACAGATAAGCACAATTGACTAGTTTTTGCAGAATTTCTCAATAAGAAACTTTTGGTGTGCCATGAAAAAAAAATGTAAACTCTAGGGTGCTGTGATTCAAGAAAATTTGGGAACCACTGGGTCAGGAACTGATGTGAACAATTAAATATACTCTGTTCCCTGTTTCACTTGGATACAGAGGTTTTCATATTTGGGTTTTTGTTTTAGACAAAATTTATTATATATATATTAGAACCAACATATGGTAAATTTAAATATACAGTGTCCACTTGCATATTAATTTATTTAACTATAAGGGCAACTGTTTCTCATCTAAATTCAGTTTCCAAATAATAATTTCTAATTGAAGATGTTTTGTACTGAATTACCAGTGTAATATATAAATACCACTGTAAAATGAAGAAAAACAATAATATAACTGCTTCTATTAAATTTTTGATTTTAGGTAGGATACTTAAAGTATAACCCAGTCTTAAAAGGTGTTTAGATTCAGACTTTTTGAGCTTTCCTGAACAACAGACACCTGGTACATAGACCCTTTGAGACTGGGATTTACTTACAATATTCCACCCAAAGCAGAATTTGAATATTGGGGTGGAATTATCCTTTACTTTCTAGTATTTTGTATTAATCTATATGCATAATTTTAAAGTACATTCAAATGTAAGGATTTCCATTGTGAAAATTGTGATATATTTCTGGTACCCCTTTTGTTGGTGTGGGCACAGATAAGTTAGGTTTAGATGGTACCTTACAGTTGAGACAGCACCTCCAGTGGGTCTTACAACTTCACAAGCTTATCCTTCTCAAGCTGCAGCAGAGAGGCTAGCCCAATAAACACAGTAAAATTATATAATGTGACAAATAGAAAAAAGTAGTATATTTACTAAAGGGGGTGTAAGATAATGTGGTTCCAGGGAGGTCAATATGAATAAAATAATAATCACCATACAAATCACTGTCAATTCAACACAAATGAAATACAGTATGATAGATACAATGCAGTAATTAGTAAATGGTCAATAGGTAATCATTTTCTCTAATAGTTAAAAAGGATTCTTTATCCTAACTGCTGCACCTCTTTAGCTATAACTATGAAAAATATGGTTTCTCAACTACTTCAATACACTATACTCTATACATTCAGAAACTTCCTCAATAAAACAAATATGTAGAAATAGCAAGGCAAATTATTACTCAGTAAACTAGCAAACTTTAGCCTGAATAGGTAGTCAGTGCTCTATTACATGTATGTACTTGTACTCCACAATAGGCAAAGGTGACAAACTTGGGGGTCTATGTACTAATCCTTGGGGAGAGATAAAATACCAATTAATCAGCTCCTATTTTTAACATTTGTTTGAAAAATGACAGTTAGGAACTGATTGATTGGTACTTTATCTCAGGTCACTTTATATCTCCTCAAGGCTTAGTGCACTGACCCCTTAGCATCTAATGCTGGTCCTTCTTGATTCCAAAGAACAATAGCTTCCACTTTCTAATTACAAAGCACAAAAATACAGTTTCACTTTAGTTGCATGGTTATCTTTAGCACTCAATAGTATCAGTAGCTCAGTCCCAATTGCACTCTTCATCAGCTCTTATATCAATCTTTCTCATAAAATGGTTTAATCTCTCTTTATACTAATAGACTCAGTCACTGGTTCAGTGGTAGTTCAGTCAGAACATCTATCATGTTGTCAGTATGTATATATCTCTAGCTCAGTCTCTTGCAGATATTAGAATTACTCAATATTGTAATACACATTCAGTAGGGATGTCTTCCTTTATCATTTTAACTCACAAATCCTCCTTGGATCACAGCTGTTGCTTGCAGCATTGAAACGCTGAGTCTGTGAATCTCTCAGAGACACTGCTGGTATACAGTGTCCTTGTGGGTGGGTGTCCCTCCAGCACATATGGGCCATAGTGGTGAAAGAGCAGCAGTCTCAAATAAAGAATCTTGAACAAATAATAGTCCCGATGAGGCCTCACTTGTGTCCTGATTCTGTCATTTTCTTTCTTCTGGTATTTTTTGTCAGTCTGGCCCGTATTCAAGTGAACATGTATGGCTGCTCGCTAGTGTCATCCCTGCAGTATATTTACCTCTGCGTGCCCGCATCCCCTATGACCAGTATTTGCGAGGTCATGGTCAGAATGGAGTGGGTTCTGGAGGTGCCCTGAGCACTCGACTCAGCTGGGTGGCCAGGGGGTGAGGAGACTTAATGGTAGGTCTGTCCTTCGGTTCTGAAATGATGAGTGGAAAGGATAAATTAACTCCCAACACGTATCGGCCTTCCTCAGGGAGTGGATGAATGGCAGCCATCTTAGGTCATGGTATATATGGTTTGGATTAGTGATGTCCTACTTGTCCATTATTGGCCCAGTCATTACTAGGTTACTCACACCGTATCAAGGGTGTGTTAAACTCCTGCATGGTATGTAGTCGGGGTCTGAATAGGGAGCATTTTCCTTGTCCGCTATTGGCCTGGATGTTGTTAGTTTGCTTTCAAAGTCACAGGGGTATGTCAGACTGCTCCGGCCATTCCTGGTTAACTTGCAAAATGACAGGGTTGTATTAGGCTCTTGCATGTTATGTGTAATACAAGGGAACTGACAGGTGAAATGGCTGTAATTATTGGCAGGTGAATTGGCTGTAATTATTGTAGAATAATAACTGTATGAATGGGAAATACCAGGGGAAGTGGAAGAGGGGCAGTTTGTGGAACAAAGAGCCCTCCTAAATTGGAGTACCTACATGTGTGATTCATACTTTTTGCGAAGGTGAGCCGTTCCGTATATGAAGTATGGTAATTAGAAAATGTTTGAGCTATAGATGGCAGCACCCTATATATACTTGTTCATATGTGGTATAATACAGTGTGGTAGCTAAATGGCAGCATGTAGCTGTAAGGGTACCATATGCACAGAATCTCTGTTCATAAGAGGGATAGGAAGAATCAAGGAAGGGAATGCAAGTGAATCTACATAGGCATGTCCGCAATAAGCTTATTTATGGAATTATTTAACCTGTTATTATGGATTTTACCTCGTTATCAAGATTCAACCCATGGGTGCGATGATTTTGAGGCTAACCATCCATTTCAGCTCCTCCTTATTTATCCTTTTGGTATAGTCTCCCCCTCTCCAGTAGGTGGATACTACTTACTATCACATGTATGCCACTCGTGTCTTTATTGTGTTTTTCTTTAAAGTGTCTGGATACATTGTGTGTATCCAGACCTTTCCTGACATTTCTGATGTGCTCAGAAATTCTAACTCTAAATTTTCTCATGGTCCTTCCTATCCCACAGTTAGTGGAACCCCTTCACCAGATACTTCAACCATCTGAAGTCATCCCACGCCATTTATGTCTGCCCATATCTCTCTCCCCCTTCCTCCCCCCTCTACCTTCCAATCCCAAATTAAATTATCCTATGTGAAATACATCTTATTGGAGGTTTTTCTATCCTTGATTTTACTTACAAAGCTAAAATAATTCTGGAGCACTGTGTCTCATATTAAAGGATTGTTTCATACATACCTTTCCTGTCTAGAGTCATTTATATCCTATACCTATAACCTGAGCTCACACGGTTTAGACATATAGAATCTCCACTAATATTGCTACATATTATACACACATAGTTTTTGAGTAAATTCTTTTCAGACACAGACTTAATTATATTTATTTCATGTGATTTATAAGGAGGTGGGGACCTCACTTTTGACTTAAGTCTGCAGCCACCCTGCAGTGAGCATGGAGGATTCTATTTGTCACTCAGTGTCCATGGCACTTGGTACCACCTGAGAATTGTCACTTACCTAGTGTTGACTCACAGACCCCTGCACCTCACACCGCTCTACAGCTGCACTCCTCAGCATCTGCCTCATGGCACTGTGCATGTGCAAACCAACAAATCTCTCTTTTTGCCAGCCCCCCCCTTTTCTGGCACTCTTTGGCTCCACTCAGTGGCAGCCTCGAACATTACAGTGTCCATATGCTCTTATTAGAGCCAGGGGTATCAAATATCTATATTCACAAATAAAATTATTTTTAGAAATAACAAGTAATAGATTGCAGACTGTACACACACCGCATTGCATTAAATGAAATGGATGTGCACATAACTTTTGAGCATTTTAATGCACATTAATTGTAGAATATTCAGTTCATTGAAGAGACCCCATCAAATTCATTACATATTAAACATATTTGCTTTAAATCTTTGGTGTGTAAATTTTTCTAAGGGATTTCAGATGCATAGTGCGATACACTAAATTTCGATACTAAATATGTTGGCTGTAGCTCATAACATCCAATTAGACTTTAGTTGTCATTGTCAATCTGGTACCATGACAATAGCAACTATTTGCTGATGGGTTGATATGGGTTAATGCAATTTGCATTTTTTAAAGTAGTTTAAACAACAAACTTGAGTTTAATAAAGTGATTTAATTGGATTTTGAGGCAGCTGCCTCCACCATTTAAAATAAAGTGCTCTTTTTGTCACCTGCAAACATAACCAACAAGGGCACAAACTGCGAATAAGAAAACTTATTCTTTAAGGGAACTGTCAGGGGGATTCAGTTAACCGAGAGAAGACAATGACTGCCGAATACTAGCCAATAATGATGCTGCTCATGTTCATGTCAATAGCGAGCAGAATTGTCATTGACCTTGCTTGTTTGCTTACAAGACCGCTTGTCAATTGCCGCTTTGTTTGTTTCCTATCTAGAATCTGATGTAGCTGACTTTGATGGCAGAAGCTCCCTCCTCTACAGGTTCAATCAGAAACTGATGACCACATTTAAAGATGTCATTTCCCTGAAGTTCAAGACCATGCAGAGTGATGGAGTATTATTTCACGGAGAAGGACAGCGTGGGGATTATATCACTCTAGAGTTACAGAAAGGAAGATTATCTCTCTACATAAGTCTAGGTATTTTTTTTAACCAATTAATTTAGGAGAATTGCTATTGCAAGTTTCTTTGTCAAAGTTTGTATTTAAAGGATTCTGCAGCTTTGTGACTGTTCCTATTATGTGCACTATTAATAGGTGCATAATAAACTTTTAATAGAGGAAAAAAAATGTATAAAAATGATAAACTTTCATAATTACCAACTAAGTTTTTTCCTTTCCCTAATTTTTAATTGACTAAATTTAATTTACCACTTATCTATTCTTTATGGATGAAATAGTCCTTAACTGTCATTGTTTTGATATATGAGGGGAAACTACAGTAATGAGAATATTTTGTATATTATATATGCTCCATTCTTTCAGAAGGCATAATTACCCTCTTTTTCATGTTAAATTTACATGACATTTTATTACATTAAAATGCACTTTTATAAGATATCTTTTAATAATTTCTAAATGTACACATATTTACAAACAGCTAGTGTCAAATGTCAGAAAAAAGCTTTCAAATACTATACTAACAAATATAAACACCATCATCCAGACCTGATACTTCAGATGTATCTGATATTTTTAATAGGATATTTTACAGTATTAGATTTTACACTATAGTGTAAAACAATTTTCTAGTGTCACTGTCTTGTTTTCTTATGATACTATAGCGATTAAACTGAACATATTAAATGATGTATGTGATGAAACAACAATAAATAGTTTTTACATACTCTAAACAACCTTATTATGCAAAGAGCTGGCATAGAGCTTTGCAAATTATCATATAAAAAATTAGGGTTAACTGAAGCAACAAAGTAATTTTTTTTTCCGGTCAAATTTCCGTACTGAATTTGAAATGGGACATTGCTCTGGGAGTGCAAGTCTGCTAACTGCTCCAAGAGGCAGAAATGTGTTCATAAATCCTACTTTCTAATGAGTAAAATGTCACAAGTAATTAGCTCATACATTGGTCGAGGCCCCAGTTGAAATACATCTGTTACATTCATGTATTCCAGACTTTCTATCATAAACAGAGAACCTTTAAATGTCAAATTTGCCCATGAAGTTTAGCAAGAGAGGAAAATTTGTGTTACGTATGGTTTCTTTCTAGGCTATTTTGAATATACTTAATACATGGTACATTATCCATGAATGAGGTCTCAAAGCCCTGCATATATAAACACTTTCTATGTGACTGATTAGTCAAATATACCCATCTTCTAGTACTGTATATTAATAAAATGCTAATAATGTGGTTGCAGATTTTTATAATTTGCAGCTAATGACATCTTTATATAAATAAGATGCTTTTTTACAAATGGAGAAAAAGCATTTTCCAGTAGATCCTAATAAGGGATATGAGGGATGGGAGTCTTTAACCACGTAACTGGCTAATATTTTTTCCAAAAATACCCCCAAATCTGTAATTTTTTTAAAATGATCACATTATATAAATATATAAATAATAGCTTTTTAACCTAAGTATAATATTTTTTAACAAATATGCATATTTGCCAATAAAATTATACTTATTAACTTTGACTCTGAGATACTGTTTTTGCAGATTAGCTGCATAATTATAGTTAGGGGCGAAGAAGTGAGTTATTTGCCCTAAATGGGGGCTAGGCATTTATCATTTTCTGTTAATTTGTGTTGCACCTGAATATGCTTAAAGTAAAGCACCATTTTCATTTAGTTTCCTAAAAGCTGTGTTGGATCCTGATTAAGCACCTTAGACATTGCACAAATTCACCCCTCTACCGAGCTAATTACCCCAAGTCATCACAAAATATATATATATAAATATATATAAATCCCAAAATACGAGCGGCAGGCCTGACGAAATGATGGGTTTTATATATATATATAAATATATATATATATATATATATATATATATATTAGAGATGTGGGGGTTCGGTTTTACTCGGATTTATTCGGATCTCAGAAACTGCATTTTATTGGCTATCGGCTATCACGTGTTTTGGATAGCCAATAAAATAAATCCTAACTTGCGATAATTTTGGCGTAAAGAACCAAGTAAATCCGAGTAAAACTGTACCTGTACATCTCTAATATATATATATATATATATATATATACAAACCTATATAGATTATATATATATATGTATACACATACATACACACATAAACACATACTCACACACACACATCAGCAGCAGGGGGTGGGTGTTCCTGAAGATCACCCATCACTGCAGCTGCCTGGGAGAAGGGAGGGGGACACAGATTTGGGGGAGGTGTGGCCGTGGCAAGGAGCTCAGACTGTGAACAGCGCTGATGACAATCTGTCAGTGTGCCTGCCTGGCCAGGGGGGGGGGCAGTGAAGGCAGCTGCTACAGCCCTGGGAGAATGGAAGAGGCACATTGGAGGATGTGCGCCTGCAGCAGGGAGCTCAGATTGTGATCACTGATCACAGTCTGTCAGTATGCCTTACACTGCGGCTGTGGATGAAGCAGAGGTACCAGCATGGTCTCCTAAGCATGGTAGCTTCCAGAAGATTATATTCCAGCAGCCACTAGTGGGCATTTCTGTTAGAGTTGCATCAGATGCAACCATGTCAGGGAAAGCCCAACTTGGCGTTGTCGCATTTTGATGCGAACATGCCAGGCAAGTGGTTAAGTGTGCATCAATCTCAGCTCCTCCAATGTTATAAGGAGGGAATACATCTCACACTTTAAGCAAAACAGGTATAAATGATACCCCTTAACTTAACTAAAAATAACCACACTGAGACAGACATATGTGGAGGGGGAAAGGGTCAGCTTTATTTATTTATTTTACCTAAATAAAAATGAATGAAATATATAGCCTAGTAGAGAATAAAGAAATGCCCCATTCACAGTATTTCTATCTCCCCAGGGCCAGATTAAAGGGGGACAACAGGTGCGGTTGTCCCGGGGCCCCCAGACATAGATAGAAGTGCCCCCACACAGGGTCGATGTGACTTTGCCGAGAACAGGTGTCCAGCGGCACCCTCCCGGATGGAGGCTGTGCTCAGAAGCTGCGGCTGTTGATTGCATGCAGCAGCATTGTCAGTGCGGCTGCATGCAGCACAGATTCAGAGTGGCTCCCGAGTCTCCTCATCAGTGTCATATGACACATGTCCATGACGCTGAGGAGGGAACCCAGGAGCAGCTCTGCCAGCCGGGACACATCAGATGAGAGAGGTTCCGTATGAGGCTCATTACCTAAGGGAGATGCAGAAGGCTGTAATGCAGATGACAATTCCAGCAATTCAAGCTCAGCCAGAGAACCTTTTTCAGTAACAAGCAACCCAGACCCTTGTACAGAATTACCTTATCCAGTCAGGCTTGCACCTGCAGAACCACTTTGGTCCCCCATAAAATCAGCAGCCCCAGACAGTGGTGCACTCCTGATGCCACTGCCAGATCCTGAAGGAGCCAGCATGCCACCAGATGGTGCTAATACTTGTGATGAGGTTCATATATTCAGTCCCCCACAGCCCTGTGGGAGATCTTTATCCCACGTCAGGTGGGCAGTCACGCACATGCATATCTGATCACCCTTTCCTGACTGGTAGCCCCCAGGATGCTGACAGGCAGAGTCCCTGGTTACTTGATGAGCCTCAGATGTGCCAAGGCAGCCAGCAGGGTTTACATCAAAGCAGGATGGGGGTGCACACAGAGTTATTTGCCTGAGACCTAACAGAAAAAACATGAACAGACAAAAAAAGTAAGAAGGTAGGAGAGGTAAGCAAAAGAACAGATAGAATAAAGCCAATCTAGAGAGAAAGTGATGAAACAATAGAATAAAGCTAATAAAACAAGGTAGAAAAAGCAAAAGTAACAGGAAGAATAAGTAAGGAGAAAAAAAGCATAGAATGAAATGACTAATCAAAGCGAGTACAGTCAGTATCATAGCAGCTACAGAGCACCACTTCTGTGGTCCAATGTCAAATGAAGACGGGAACCAGTAATTTCTTGAATCCTACTATAAAGGAAAACCACCCACAAAGCACCTCCCATTTAGCATCAAACAGTATAACCCAGGGCAATCCTCCTATAAACCTCCTAAATAATAATACTAACTCTGCTTTGCCAGTGTAAAATGATCCACCCATCAGGGTTTAAATCATAGCCAGGAATATAATATGCCTTCTGTCACTCTTATTCAGCTAAAACATTTCCTGGATGGGGTGATCCATTAAGGGAAAACTTAAAAATCTTAAAAATAATCTAAAAAATCTAAAAGATGTAAATGAGTAGCCCTAAGTTCTGCCATTTGCTGTATTCAGACCTTAGTCACAGTTACTCTAACCCTAAGAGCACCCCCAAAATGACTTAACCCTCAGTAAAAACTTAGCCCAAGCATAACTCATAGCTGTAAACTAGGTATATGGGCTTTAGGTTGCTGACATTAAAAATACCCCCAGGAGATAGTCGGTGTAGTTGGAATCGATTCACCATGAATTACATAATCAAGCTCCAGACTACAAGCTTCTCTGGAGAAGTGAGCAAATTTGAGAGACTGACTTTGTGGGTGCTCTGGAAAGCTCCCCCAAATTTTTGAGTCTCCCTTACATTCCTAAACAGTAGGCAGATATGAGTAAACCTATTCCTGCCTCATAAAGAGCTTGGATATCATATTAGTCATAGTGATATATTGCAAACTAACCTAGTCTCAATGGCAGATTTGTTTTTGTCTATTTTTTTTCCTTAAAATACCATAGCTGCGCTCTGGAGTTCAGTTAAAATCTTGTCCCTGTTATTGATGAATTTATTGGATCTTTTTTTAATTATCAAATATTTTTAACAAGAAAGACCAATAAAGATTACACTACTAGTGATTTCATGTACAAGTGGGGACACAGTTATTTCACATTTTATCTGTGTTTTCTGGGAAAGAAAATTCTGCTTGTCCTTTTTATCTAGCATGTTACTGTGAATGCTGCCATTCAGACAGTGGTGCAGAGGGGTGGAGCGAGTACTGGGGCCTGCAGGGGCCTAGATCTGCCCACCCTTGTACCCCCCCTTCTTACCTGACAGCAGAAGCAGCCTCTCTCCCAAGCCCCACTCAGGGCAGCAATCTCCTCTGCCTGCAAGTAGGAGCAATCGCACTGATTGTGATCATGCCTGGATTTGTCCCAGACTGAGGGGTGCATGGCGCACCCCCTGTGCCTAAACAGTCATTTCTTCATGTTTTTTTTATAATAGGGGGTGGCCACACCCCCATGATTAGGCCACTCCTCCTGCCATTGTCCCCTGCATTATCGGGGCCCGGACAAGCTCTGCACTGCATTCAGATATTGTTGCTGAGGAATTAAATTGTCCATATACCTGTAACTTGAATATCAGTGCAGATAGAGTGTGACATTTATCATATGAATAATCAAGTAATTTCATTAAAAAAGAGAAAAGCGCTATATAAATAAAATTATTATTATTATTATTAATTATTATATCCATGCCCTAATTTATATATTAAGTGCCTATTTATTAAAATGTGAAATGTAATTTTTTTTTTCAGAAACACTTGGGATTAGTTGATCCCCTCTTTTGGCTGTTAATTGCCATAAAACCTATGTCACATGCAAGTATAATCTAGTCTTCAATTTTACATCAATAATTTTTTTTTCGATAATTAGAGATGCTAAATACTTGGAACTAGTTCAGAACGTAATAAAACTTGGATGATTTAAGGGCTTAAAATGTGTTTATATTACCATCAAACGCTAACTCTCAAACTTACATACACAGTTTAAAGTTTATGGTTTTGGTTCTTAATGATGTTAAAATGAACTATTAAATGTTGCTTGCTAAATCTTAAATAGCTTCATTTTATACTTTTCTTTACCTTTTTTTAATGACACGACTTGATTATTCATATGATAAATGGTTAAAATATACTCTACTGTACAATGTAGCCATTGTGCTCAAACATGTTTGGAGCATCTTGGACACGACAGAATCTGTTTGGCTTTCTTGGATTTGCCTCACAGTTTTTGTCTATTCTACAGTCCAGGAATTTTCAAACTTGAGGTACCACTTTTAAACATTTTAAAACAAGTTTGGTTTTAATGGTTTGATAAGTAGGTGATATATAAATTGATTTACATGTGGTGATACATGGAAACATAAATTAAGTTGATACTAAAAGATCTTGTGAAATAAAAGGCCACATACAGTATATACAGTATAGGGTTCATTTTAGTCCACAAAACACTAACACATTTATACTGTTCTCCAATATCTGATTGAATTTGTAATCTATTTGCCTGATTTCCTATGTCATCAAGTCAGGGGTAAATGCAGAATTTTTAGATGGGGGTTTACAAATGTTTGAATTTAGAGTGAACATGACCAGTCCATGGTCCAATTAGCACTAAACATGATATAGTCTACCTCATACAAAGTGCAGTGTATGTAATATTTGAATCATATACATGGCCAGTGATCACAGTCTTGTGGAGTGGTAGAAGGACCTAGCACCAAACATGGACATATAGAGTATATGTACATTTTGGTCTCCATATACACTTGATAGTGTTTGTAATATAATATTATTATTGAATACTATAGATGATCAACAGTATAGACCGGTTGGTGGTGGTGGGTTTATGGGCAACCGGAAGTCCCCCTGTGTTTGCAAATGCTAGTATGCATCAACATAAGTCCCAAATCACAGGTATAAAGTACCAGGAAGCATTGCCCTGATCTTCTAAGAAAACATTTTATTAACTTTATGTAATTTTCTGTATACAGCTACTCTTCACTAGTTTGTTAATATGACAAATACTAATCCCTAATCTTTTCCTCCAGGGGATGCCAAGCTTCGTTTTGGTAACACTCACACCGTGGTCACATTGGGAAGCCTCCTGGATGACCAGCATTGGCATTCTGTTCTAATAGATCGATTCAACAAACAAGTCAACTTCACAGTGGATAAATATACCCAGCATTTTCGCACTAAGGGAGATTCGGATGACTTAGACATAGACTATGAGGTGTGTCCAGTAAAAAAAAATTAATTTTGTAATACTTTTACATCAATTTCAGATTTACATTAATATGGATAAACTTTTTAAGGATGATAATTTCATTTGAAAGGCCTGACAATTTGTTAATCATTATTAAAAGGATTAATGTATAAATGTCCCTTACCCCCTTATAATTTATCTCTTTAGTCAAATGTAGAGAGCTTAAATCTTTACTAAATTAGATTTAAGTGGCGTGTATCATTTGATGCAGATTACACGGGGGGATGAATAGAAAATTTCCTTAAACACCAGAGATGAATATTTAGTCATGCCGTTTGGTCTCTGTAATGCTTCAGACATTTTTCAGAATTTTTTCAGTGACATTTTCAGGTCAATTTGTAATTATTTATCTTGATTATATTTTTATTTTTTATAAGAACAAGTTTAGAAAAAATATTTGTATGTTGCACTTGAGAAATGTATTTTCCAACTACTAAAGTTCCCATACAGGGGAATAGGGGAACATGTATTAAATATCAGGTCCTAGATCCAATAATTATAATAAAAAAATGAAATATTGCCCAGATGTATTAAAAACAGCCACAGGGGACAGGGGCTCTTAAAGGAGCCCATCCCTGCTGTGTTGTAGAAGTGAAGGATTTGCTAATACACAAGTGGAGTGTGCTGGTAACTCTTGTGAAATTTAAGTTTAACCTATAAGATACAGCAGCTAATGCCATCTGGAGGGGTAATGTTCCGGAATGTGATGCCTACTGGTGCTTGGTAAATTTGGCAAGCAAGCAGCCCTCATAGAAATCTATGGGGGATACTTTTGCGAACGTAAACTGGGAACTGCAGCAGATATCTCCTGTATCTGCAATATCTCCTGCATTACCCCTTATATATATAATTAGGGGATACTATAAATTTGCGGATATCCCTCGAAAACTCCTGTAAATTTACTTTAATAAGTAGGCCCCATAGTTTTGCCAGTTCAGGGTTACACATGGATCTAGGAAATACTGCAGCATTGTTACTCATTTCTGTCATATTACAGTAGTCTTTAAGTTGTTCAGCTAATTTTTCCTCTGGTCAAGTGGTCTAAATTTCACTATTGTGTTTCAATTCAGATGTATTAAAAATCAGTAACTATTGTCTGTTTTTTCCTACTCTCCAAGCACATAGAAGCATTTGATGGAACACTTGCTTGTGTTTCTTTATAGCTTCTTATTTTTAGGTTTTTAAATACTCCAGAACTCCATTAACAATCAGACATCAAATGCAATGACTATAGATTCTAGCTGTAGTTACGAGTAGGGAAGAATGCAAAGCAAGTCATCTTATTAGGAAGAAGAGGGGAGGCAGTATTGTCTTGCAGAAAGGGTAGTTGGCAAGCTCCTATTTTGTTAATGCAGAAAGTTGTTAGTCCTTGCCAGAAAGTTGTAGCATTAGTAAGATTTCTCAAAGCATGCGTGCAAAATAAGGCAGTCACATCACCTTTAAACAGTTAGAAGCTCATCCCCTCAATGCCTTCCATAAAAGCACAATCATAATCCTCTGTCTCTTGTTCAATTGCATACTCACGGCTTTCTCTGGAGATAAAGGAATGGTATGTACCAGTTGGCAAAATAACTCTGATAATCCTTTATGCGTTACTCCGCCTTTATGAATAATCAGCGGCTTCCTCAGAACACACTTCATAAAGGTGGAGAAACGTGTAAAGGATTGTGAGAGTTACTTTACCAGCTGGTACATACAATTCCTTTATCTCCAGAGAGAGCCGTAAGTATGGAATTGAACAAGAGAGAGGATTACGATTGTGCTTTTATGGAAGGCATTGAGAGGATGATCTTCTGACTGTTTAAAGGTGATGTGAATGACTTATTTTGCACGCATGCTTTGAGAAATCTTACTAATGCTACAACTTTCTTGAAAGGACAAACAACTTTCTGCATTAACAAAATAGGAGCTTGCGAACTACCCTTTCTGCAAAACAATACTGCCTCCCCTCTGCTTCCTAATAAGACGACTTGCTTTGGATTCTTCCCTACTCTTAACTACAACTAGAAACTATAATCATTGCATTTGATGTCTGATTGTTAATGGAGTTCTGGAATATTTAAAAATCGAAATATAAGAAGCTATAAAGAAACACAAGCGAGTGTTCCATCAAATACTTCTATGTACTTGGTGAGTAGTAAAAAACAGACAATAGTTTCTGATTTTTAATACATCTCAATACTGCTTGCAAGTAGCTATACCGGCCGGTAAATAAGTGGTTATCTTATCATGTTTATTTCATTAGATTTTTTTTATTATCTTATAGAAGTATACTAAACTGATGTTTCAACATGGGTATATAATATGAAAATATTTTTGTCTATAAGCACTGTCCATATCTTTTTGTACTTGTTGTTGTTGGCATAGAGTTAAGCACACATCTATCAGTGATAGCAGCTGCAGATGAGAATATACGTTTTATAAGATTTAAAACCATTTCCCTCTGAGGGGTTAATTATTGAAGAGTAAATAGAGCACTTAGTCCCTTTTTCCTTTTTTTAGTGTTTCAATTCAGCATGTTTCTTTGTTAAGCCCAGGCATCAACCAGACAAGTTAGTACATACTGAAGTTCTACTTATATATATTTTGCAGAATGGTTGCTAGCTCATATTTCACAAGGCAGCTAGTCAGTATGAGCATAGCCAACAGTTTTTGAGTAGGATCCCCACTCATAGTATTTAGATTCTATTACATTCTAATTAGTTTCCAAAGATATTTTTGGGACCCTAGTTTTACACTGGAGTGGTCTAAGTGGTGGGATCTTATCTGTGACTGCTTCTGGAAGTTTAAGCTCAGTCTCTAGTTCATTAGATTTGAAGGTACTGAAGATCAAGCCTGCACACAATGATTACACCTTTAACATTTGAGAAAAACTTACCCGGACAGTTTTGTCACAATGGGTAATTATTCATTGGGTCTATTTCGCAACTGCAGTTCACAACACTCCAACATTAATACATTCCAGCTAAATTCTGTCAGTTGAATTGTACTGTAAACTCCTAATTCCTTAACTAAGGAGCATATTCATCAAAATCTGTTTTTTAATGTGATTTTGATCACATAATATTGGCATAAATCACATTGCAATATCTGTAAATTTTGTTGGAATGTATTAATGTTGACAGCAGACATTGTAATCACAGTGCATAGGTTTGGATAATTATCAGCATCACTACTGGAACTTGGAAGTAATGAGAGATGTGTCTTGCTGTTCATTAGTCCCTGCAGTAAAGATAAATAAATTACTCACACAGATCATGGAAAATGCCTGGACTCGATTATAAATAGATTCCAAGATCAAACAAATAAATGTTTATTATATCTCTTTATGATCAATGTTTTCAAAAATAAAAAAAATATTGTGAGTTTGTTGCTACAGTGTAAGCTCCAGCAACATGTTGGCTGAAGGGAAGCAGGTCAGGGGAGGAGAAGCAGGTCATGCAGATTTGGAAGTAATTGCTAACACCATCTGAAGATGACTTCAGCTATGTAATGCAACTTCCAAAAAACAATCATTGTTGGAGATTGAAACATTCAATAAAATCTCTGTTCCACTTACAAACATAAAAACTGCGGTAACAAGCATTTGTGATTATTAAGTCATAGAGATTTTTGAGAAATTTCCTTCAGTATGGCTTTAATACATCCTGGAGACACTTACATCATAGGATATTAGGGAAAAAATTTTGATTTTCTAATTTTGTATGTAAAAAAATACCTAATGTTAAATTTGCCCTTAAATCATGAATTTCACGTATCTCTAAATTGGTTACTTGCCTCATTCATAGTATGATAATATGTATTTTAATTGTCACTATATTTATATACTATTTTACTTTGCACTAGTTTTTATGAAAATAATAATTATTATTTTCGTAACCTTATTTTTTTTTGTTCTCTTATTAAATTGATACTATTAAATTAGAGGTTAGTTCTTTTCTGTAAACTTTTAGTACCAGGTAATAGGCCTACATCATGTGGCAACTGTATTTCCCTAAGTTTCACTGATATATGGGCAGCACAGATGGTGTAATGGTTAGTATTACTTCCTCAAAGCACTGAGGTCGTGGGTTCAATTCCCACCACGTCCCTAACTGTGCGGAGTTTGTATATTCTCCCTGTGCTTGCATGGGTTTCCTCCGGGCTCTCTGGTTTCCTCCCACAAAAAATATACTGGTAGGTTTATTGGCTCCCAACAAAAATTAACCCTAGTGTGTATGTGTGCGTGCATGTGATAGGGAATATAGATTGTAAGCTCCACTGGGGCAGGGTCTGATGTGAATGGCCAACTATTCTCTGCAAAGTGCTGCGGAATATGTGTGTGCTATATAAATAACTGGTAATAAAATAATAAATAAAATATACTTTGTACAAGTGTTTATAATTTGAATACATTTTATGTTTTTGCTAAAATGATAAACTGAATCCCACACAGGTTACACAGTATAACTTTATCCTCTGA
Source organism: Taudactylus pleione (assembly GCA_031769625.1). Classification (NCBI taxonomy): domain Eukaryota; kingdom Metazoa; phylum Chordata; class Amphibia; order Anura; family Myobatrachidae; genus Taudactylus; species Taudactylus pleione. Next base: position 5,050,344 of record JAUIMM010000137.1, on the reverse strand, counting down.
ATTATACCCATAAGCATATTTGTAATGTAGCCCAATGACATTAATATTTTGTTTATACTAATATATTTCTAATAAAATTTTGTGACATACCGAACTCACCCAAGATTATGACTGTCATTAATTAATATTTTAGTGTATTTGATGGGTGATAAAATAGTTTGAAATAAACGGTATTATTGCAATTTATTAGCCAATTAGAATGATAGCATAACAATGAAAGCTAAAAGGCTTGGAACAGCTGAAGTGTGCATCTTGTATGGTGATCTGAATCAGCTGAATTACTTACTGTGGCTGTTTAGGAAGTACGAAAATATGCATTAGATATGGCCAAGCCATACTGTATTTATTTATTATTTCCATCTAAATTAGAACATTCAGAAATGTAAATATACAGTAGATGGATAAAACGTAGAAAAAAGTAGAAAAAAAATATCATTTATTTTGTGTAGTTGGATGGTAGTACATCCAACTACACAAAATAAATGAAAAATGTTTCTACTGTTTTCAGAAAACATATAATTTTTTTTTAGCAATAAAATCATCAAGTAAATCTGTCTTATGTTTGGTGAAACTACAGTGTTTGATTGTAATTTTAGCTAATATTTCATGAGTCGCAAAGCAATAAAGGATATTTGGAAGTTTATAAGTTTATATTGTGTTAAAATAATAACACACTCTAGATTGTTTTTCCGCTTTGCCTTTTACAAGCTTTCTGAAAGACATAAAATCAGCAAATTTTAATTAAAATGGTCAATGATCTTTGCATGTCCCAGTGGCCTTTATTATTAAGGATAGAAGATGGTCATTGTTTAATATAAAATTTACATTGAAACCACTAAGATATTAATACTTTTTTATTGATATTTTTTAAATATATGACTTTTGAATAATATTACAGTCCAAGTTTTTTTTTAATTATCTAGCAAGCATAACACAATAAATAACACAATAAAGATTAATGTCAACATTCAAAGAATTCTATTACTAATCCAAGACCTCAATGCTATTTTCATTTTGCAATCCCTATTGTAAATTAATCTGGATATTATAAGTCACAAAGACGTCCTAAATAAAAGTTAAAGGTTATAGGCTGTGCTCTTTTATAAGGAAATCCACAGTGGTGTCTAATATCTGTATTCATTTACTGTATCGTACATAGGTGATGGATTATTTATTATGATAGAAACATTTTTCTAAAGACATAACTTGTGGATTATATATTATATTTTACTTTTTTTTTCTTAAGCTTGTTTTTTATTTTTTATTCTTTAATTAAATATATTACTGAATATTTAAATTTTGGACCTATGGTTTGAAGTAGACTTCATACTAAAGGGAAATAATAGGAAAATAATAGTGGCAATTTACTAATTGCAGCTCAAGCATTAATTTATAGTTCCCTTCACTGCATGGTTGTCTCTGATTACAGCCAACATAAATGCCAGATCCAATTTACTCAGATGGTGACTCTAGTGCTGTTCACTTAGCAAAAGGTGACGTCTATCAATGCTGACACATCCTCTGCACTTTTCTTTTGCCCCCCACATAGCCATTGTTTTAATGAGCATAATAAGCTTCAGAAAGACTGTTAAGAAAATTGCTGTGGTAACTCTCTACCTTCCACTTCACTGATGTTCCCACTTCAGTCAACCATTAAAGATGCTGCCAGGTATAGTAACAACCCAAATCAAACAACTACAGCTGATGATATGCCCATCCTTCTGCTGGTTTCCTTCACCTCTAAGGATCAAATAAAAAATATTAAACTATAACACCATCCACAATTGGGATCCCATTTTAATTATGCAAAATTAATTTCCAAATACATTCTCACTCTAAGCTCGACCAATATACTTTTGGTCACCACTTTCTATGTTTCTAGCTCACATGCAGGGCTACATAGAGGCCCCTCTTAACTGCCCCACAGTGTCTCTACCTAAGAGTGGTCACTAAATACTCATCTTTTCAGAGAAGTTTCTATACCTTTTAACATCCTTTTATTTCATGTACCTCTTGCTTTGCTTTCACACTGCTTGCGCATGTCCTATATCTGTCTTGTTCATCTTTAGATTGTAAGCTCTTATGAGCAATGCACTATTCATTCTTTTTGAATCTGCTTATTTTTATATATAATGTCTGTGTACCTCCAAGGAACTCTACATTGGTAGACAAACTGCTGAGTCTTTATAAATACTTCTCAATGATGATGATGATACTACTGCTACTACTACTACTACTACTACTACTACTACTACTACTAATAATAATAATAATAAAAATAATAGATTAATATAATAAAGTTGGTGTTTTTTATGTACTTTTTAGGATAACCAAGGATTTAGTTAAAATAGTCTACACAGAATATCACATTATTAAGCACTCTGAATGCCCAGTATACATGTTATTTATACTGTACAGTAGGTACAGCCACATACAGATTACAGGGGCTTCACTCATTTTATTGTAAATGCTAAGATCGAGAAATATGAGGAGGTTGGAGTCTGATTGCCGCTAAGCAGCTTGCAATCAATCAAATGCTGCCTTATACCGCTGAGTTGCCCCCAATCTACCATTTTACAGTTCTCTTGACTGATTGGTTTTTAAATCAGCGATCAGCAATAAACAAAAGTAGTACAGTATGTGTAGCTTCTGTGAGTACAGCAGAAATAACTCAAACAAAGCTAAAGTAAGAAATCTGATAACTAATCAAAAAACTGAAAAAAATATTTGATTTTTATCTAATCATTTTTTATTTAATTTATTTTTGGTTCAAAACAAATTATTTTAATAATGTGTGGTTTGTTTCAAAAGTGGGATTTATCATGTAAATTATTACACTTGTGACTATTTTTTAAGCTTTAATGATTGAATTTAACTTAAAATATGCAGTTTATCAAAGTAAAATGTTATCCGTTTAAACCGCCTTAACATCATGTGCTTCATTTATATATATATATATATATATATATATATATATATATATATATATATATATATATATATATATGTGAGATCTCCAAAAATGTGCCAATTAGGGACCATGGCAAATAATTTCCTTTATGATTACAGTGCAAGCACAATTCTGTCATAGCCAAACACACTAGCAAAGTGATTCTCTAATTACACATTAATCACTAATGCATTTTATACTGTGGTTCTAGTTGAGTAATATAAAACATTCTCCTTATGTTCGATGATGACAGAAAAGAGTTATACTTAGAAGGGAGCAGTGCCGGAACTTGTGAGTGGTGGGCCCAGGTGCAAAAATTTGCTTGGGGCCCCACTACTCTGCCCTACTGCAAGTTCAAAGTGCAGTGGGTGACAGAGAAAGGTAGAGGGTGACAGCCAGAGGCAAGAGGAAGACAAAGAGAGGCAAGAAGGTGACAAGGAGAGGGTGACAGGGAGAAGCAGTGGTTGACAGGGAGAGATAACAGGCAGATTTGTAACAGGGAGAGGAAAGAGGTAGTGGGTGACAGGGAGAGGGTGATAGGGAGGGATGACAGGCCGTGGGTTACAGGGAGAAGCAGCGGATGACAGGGAGAGGTGACAGTCATTGGGTGACAGAGGAGAGGGTGAGAGGTGACAGGGAGAAGTAGTGGGTGACAGAGAGGGTGATAGGGATAGTTGACAAGCAATGGATGAATGGGAGAGGGGATAGGCAGTGGGTGACAAGGAGAGAGTGATAGGAAGAGGTGACCGGCAGTGGATGACAGGTAGAGGTTGACAGGCAGTGTGTGACAGGGAGAGGGGAGAGGAAGTGGGTGCCGACACATTATACCACACTGTAGTAACCCCCCCACATTATGTCACACTGTAGTGCCATACACATTATGCTACACTGTAGTACCCCCCACATTATACCACCTGTAGTGCCTACAGATTATGCTACACTGTAGTCCCCACACATTATGCTACCTTTAGTCCCCACACATTATGCCACCTCTAGTGCCCACACATTATGCTTCACTGTAGTCCCCACACATTATGCTACCTGTAGTCCCCTAGTGCCCACACATTATGCTACCTGTAGTGCACACACATTATGCCACCTATAGTGCCCACACAGTGTACTCACCAGCAGCATCCACAGACAGCCGGCAGAGCAGCAGTCACATCCACACAATGAATCACACCCATGAGGCTGCGCTGCTGCTGGGTCAGAGGAGCATGTGATGGGCTCCTCCAATCAGAGCTCAGCACATGCTCCTCTGATCCCTCAGCAGAGACTACTGGAATTTATTACCCAGTAGTGCACTGCAATGCTGAGCCTGACTTCACTGTGCTCTGGTCCCCTGTGTGCAGCTGCCGGCTGGGTCAGTCACAGCCTTGATGATAGCCATGCAACCAGCTGCAGTGCACCTGCCATACAGGCAGGGTGGACCCCTATATTGTGGCGGGCCCTGGTGCAGTGCACTGGCTGCACCACCGATAGTTCCGACCCTGGAGGGGAGAGAAATTACATTAAAATTTCATGCAAATCACATTTTACCAAAGAACAGGCTGTTCACAGAAATGTGACCTTCTATTGATATAGTCCATGAATACTTTTGTTTTTTAATGCTACTCTGGGTGTCTAATTTAGAGTTGACACAAGTACACTTACATAATGTAAACATGTGCTATGTGTAAAATTTGACACACAGGGCATTAACCTAACTTGCGTATTTTAATTTGCGCATACAGTATTTCACTTGTGGCCCCGTCATGAATTCAATTTTAAATTAGACGCATCTCAATATATGCCATTTAGTACTGTAGGTGTTTTTAGGATGACCCACAGGTCTTGTGAATATTTGAGAATTGAGAATGATGACAGATACATTTATTGCATGTTTTGGATTTCAAGATGCACTCATTTTAAGATGCTTGTTATTCTACATACAGCAGCAGAAATGTAAGTGTATGGATGCATAGTTTCAAGTCTAAATCAGGGCCAATATTTAGCATTTTGCCGAATTTATAGACTTTGATGGTTGAGTGATAGAAGGAATACCACATGGATCACTTAAGGCCCAATTCTGCCAGAGAAATGTGCAAAAAGTCTGTAGCTAAATTTAGAACAAGGGGAATAGTTCCCTGAAACTTTTTTGCAAATTTCGCTAATCCCTAGTTTTATCTTTTTATGCGAATTTTGCCCCCCCAGGTGTACACAGTTCTATAGATGTTTATTTGTAATGATTAATTTTACATAAGCATACTGTTGTTGTAATACCCTCTATCAAATCTCACTATCATTAACAAGTGTAAATTTGCTTTTCAGAGGCTGTTTTAGTTTTGACCCAAAAGAGCAAATTACGTTCACAAAATATTTTGGGCCTAGGCCGCACAATTAATTTTTTTGAACCATAGGATGTGTTATTATTCTTATTTTTTCTCTTTGTTGTTGATTTTAATATGGTATAGAAAGAGAAATGAGCCAAGTTTTCATTTTTTTATTTCCCAAAGTTCAGCTTTGGAGGGATTCCAGTACCTGGAAAACCCGGAACATTTCTGAAGAGAAATTTTCATGGCTGCATCGAGAACCTTTATTACAATGGAGTAAATATTATTGATTTGGCCAAGAGACGCAAACCTCAGATCTACATTGTGGTAAGAAACCATATTCTGTTTTAAACTTACACTTACTTCCTGAAAATTTTCTGATAACCCATTCACCTTAAGGGTCCAATAATGCAAAGCTACAAATTTATTCTTTATGAAATACTTAATGGACATTTACAAAAATATATGTAAAACATATTGATACAGTGACAGAATTAGTGGATTTTTCAATGGTCGAAAGGAAAGGTTTTCAAAATCTGTATGATCATGAAATAAATGGGTGCGGTTCAATTGTATTATGGCAAGGACTGTTTTTACCTGTTGGCACAAATCTATTGCTTCCTGTAATCTTGTTATTCAATTATCAGACTTGAACAGTAGGCCCTTATGTAATAGGTTCTGATTTGCTGGTCCCGGCAAGATAGCTACTAGATTTAAAGTAGCAATTTGTCTTAATGCAAAAACAACCTGATTTTCGTTTAAAACAAATTGCTCCTTTAAATTTAGTGGTTATATCGTCAACAACACACCAGCTATTTAGAACCTATTTTATACTGTAAGAGCTTAGACTGAGACAGAAAAGTTTCAGGGATAATAACTTAAGTGTTGCAACATATTGACGTTTATTAGCAATTCTGACATGTGGATACATTATTATCCACAAACAAAATCAATTTAGGAATAATTACAGCAATTTTTTCTCATTGAATTTATTATAGGTGGAGTATTGGTATTCTCACTTACTTCCAAGAAAAGTTGCTGTTTGCCATCTATATATGTAAATATGTATTGCCCTGAGCAATTATAATGTATTACTTATGCACTTCCATACCCCTTTTTCACCAAAATTCTGGGTCTACCTGGAGTTGGAACAGAGTTCCGATCTGGATCAGACCCGGAATTTAGTCATCGCCGACTCGGGATATTCCCGAGTCGGCGCCGCTCACACCGGAGTCGAGTCTGCATAGACCAGGCTTTCCCGGCGTGAAAGTGGATGCTTGGAGATGACGTCATCTCCAAGCGCCACTGAAGCCGGAGCAATCGGCCGGCTAGCAGTGCACTCCAGGTCATCGTGACCCAGAGTGCACTGTTCGCACAGCAGGGTTTCACGGGCTACGCCCATGTGAAACCCTGCTATTTACCTGGGTTGGATTGCCGGGTCACTCGTCCCGGCGATCCAACCCTCTCCCCTTTTACACCAGGGAGCTGCCCAGGGTTAACCCTGCAATAACCCGGGTTTTCGCTCCGGTGTAAAAGGGGTTTCAGTTACAACTGAGCCTCCCATGCAGAAATACTGCATTGATATCCTAATCACTCATTATACTATTCATCAGTTTAATCTATAATGCAGAATTTATAGCATTAGCCATACAAAAATAAAAATAAAATCAAGTTAGAGGTAGAGTACTAACTTGTCCCATGATAATTTTTCAGGATGTTATTGATCTTCATCAGAATCATTTGCAAAACTATTTCAGGAGTCGCTTAGGTTAATATGGCATCAATATATAAAAAAATATATCTTTGGTAATTTTGGGAAAACGAATGCACTTTTTGTAGTACAGTATCTGACAGTTAGATTCAAATAGAAGATAATTTTATACTTAGGATGTATGCACTAAGTTAAACTGCAGCTTTTGATATGTGTAAACTGGGCATCTCCAGTATAAAACAAAAGCATGAAAAGCACAGTACAGAACTCTTGAACAGAGTATCAACTACAGTACTATCAGCATAAATGACCAGCAGCACTAAACTGAGAAATATTAGCGACAGCAGAATAACACTGACCTCACACATTGCAGTGTGTGTAATAAGCAAGACTTTACATAGTAGCCACCACACAGCACAAGTCTCTGTTACAAGACCTTATTTACCTTTGTCACCTACTGCTCCAGGAGGTCCTAAACAGAACACATGTTAACATGACATCTAGTTTTACCCTTGACATCTCCCCCCTTCGCCCTCTAACACATTTAATTGACAATTGCAGCAAGATAGTCATTAGATTTATAGCAGCAGTTAGGTTAAAGGCAAAACCAGGTTGATTTTGCCTTTAACCTAATTGTCGCCTTAAATCAAGTGACTGTCTTGCTGGAATCTTGCTGGCTCCTGCAAATCTCAAGCTTACAGTAAATTTGGCCCCAAGGTTTAGAAGAGGAGAGAAAAAAAAAAAAAAAAAAAAAGAAAAGACTCCTATCAGGGCACACTCCTGTGCTGTATTGATGGCTACAAAATTAGTATAGGAGAAATAGGACAAACTGATTACATCTAAGTGAGATCATGATCATATGTGAAATTTACATTAATGTCTCAATTAGCAGACAGACCACCATATATTTACCCATTTAATATATCTGAAATAGATGTATTGATGTTGATATTAAAACTAAAGTTTATTAAATTCTTAAAATGAAACATAGACACTCAAAATCAACTTATTATACAAAGACAGCATAGACAAATAAGAACATTAATAGTGTATGATACACTATATCTATTAACAGTGATCCACTATATCCAGGTCTATTTGACAGTACTGGAAGTATAGTTATAAATATTTTCTAATGATATACACAACTGAAATCGACAATTCATCGAAATGCCACCCTAAATAGTACACATGCGATAATTCACTAATCACAGAAACCATGCATATGGTGCTGGGGGTATAGTTATAAATATATGCACAATTGAAATAGATAATTCATCAAAGTACCACCCTACCTAGTACACATATTAAGATGCAATATTTCAATGATCACAGGAAACATACATATGGTATGTCTAGTGAAAGTAGTCCCTCAGTAATCCACCGGAACCAGTGAAAAAATAATATATAAGATGAGCCCACCACAGCCTTCTAATGTGATATTAGTTAATAAAGGTGTAATGTACTGTTATCTAGGGTAGGATATTCTAAGGTTGAGTGGATCCACCTGTATATTTAGATATACAAATAACATATGAATATAAAAAACATGTATCACAATTGACATACAAATACAAAACTAAAGGCGAAATAATAAACAAATACATACAACATGCAAAAGGTATAATGATACCACAATATTAAAATGCTGAACACCACGGATACCACCTATATATATAATATGGAGGTTATTAGAGGCGTCCCTCTATTCCGATCTGGGAGAGTACATATGGTACTAAATATTTTCCTGATATAGATACAGGTATAGAGTGGTGTGCTTATATGCCCAGGATCTGCTGTTGCCTGTCTTAGATATTAGAGGACAGGGAATGAGAGTCCCAGGAACTGGCACCAGAAATTAGAAAGCTGCTTCTGCTGTTACAGCCCAGTCTCACCAGTATCCCTGTTGTCTGACACGTGTTTCGCCGGGGCTTTATCAAAGACAGCCTGCTGGTGGGCTCCACAGTGCGCACTCTGGACCCCTGCACCACGGACGATCATACAGAAGGGAGACAATATTGGCAGGTACTTTCTTCCTTCTACTTTTTCCTGCTCTCTCATTATAGCCAGCTGCCTGGATTCCCTGCGCTGCTGTACGGCAACAGGGATACTGGTGAGACTGGGCTGTAACAGCAGAAGCAGCTTTCTAATTTCTGGTGCCAGTTCCTGGGACTCTCATTCCCTGTCCTCTAATATCTAAGACAGACAACAGCAGATCCTGGGCATATAAGCACACCACTCTATACCTGTATCTATATTAGGAAAATATTTAGTACCATATGTACTCTCCCAGATCGGAATAGAGGGACGCCTCTAATAACCTCCATATTATATATATAGGTGGTATCCGTGGTGTTCAGCATTTTAATATTGTGGTATCATTATACCTTTTGCATGTTGTATGTATTTGTTTATTATTTCGCCTTTAGTTTTGTATTTGTATGTCAATTGTGATACATGTTTTTTATATTTATATGTTATTTGTATATCTAAATATACAGGTGGATCCACTCAACCTTAGAATATCCTACCCTAGATAACAGTACATTACACCTTTATTAACTAATATCACATTAGAAGGCTGTGGTGGGCTCATCTTATATATTATTTTTTCACTGGTTCCGGTGGATTACTGAGGGACTACTTTCACTAGACATACCATATGTATGTTTCCTGTGATCATTGAAATATTGCATCTTAATATGTGTACTAGGTAGGGTGGTACTTTGATGAATTATCTATTTCAATTGTGCATATATTTATAACTATACCCCCAGCACCATATGCATGGTTTCTGTGATTAGTGAATTATCGCATGTGTACTATTTAGGGTGGCATTTCGATGAATTGTCGATTTCAGTTGTGTATATCATTAGCAAATATTTATAACTATACTTCCAGTACTGTCAAATAGACCTGGATATAGTGGATCACTGTTAATAGATATAGTGTATCATACACTATTAATGTTCTTATTTGTCTATGCTGTCTTTGTATAATAAGTTGATTTTGAGTGCCTATGTTTCATTTTAAGAATTTAATAAACTTTAGTTTTAATATCAACATCAATACATCTATTTCAGATATATTAAATGGGTAAATATATGGTGGTCTGTCTGCTAATTGAGACATTAATGTAAATTTCACATATGATCATGATCTCACTTAGATGTAATCAGTTTGTCCTATTTCTCCTATACTAATTTTGTAGCCATCAATACAGCACAGGAGTGTGCCCTGATAGGAGTCTTTTCTTTTTTTTTTTTTCTCTCCTCTTCTAAACCTTGATAATATTTACTCCTGGGATGCACCTCCAGTTTTTGAAATATACCAAGATACGTGTATCCAATAAATCTATAATTAGATCGTTAGAATTAACTGTTTTCCTGTGCAATCAATCTTCTTCCCCTTTTCCTGTATGAGAGTAAATTTGGCCCTCAAGCTTCATTATGTTCAATTGGTAGTTACATTTTTAGCGGTTTGAGTAAAATAATCTTGTACAGTACCTGACTTTTTTTGTAAAATAAATTGTAAAAAATTATCCTTAGCTAAAAAATAAGGATAATTAAAAAAGAAAGTTAATTAAGAAAATAATACACTTCCAGTTACTCTGCTGTTAGTCGTACAGGTCCATAGTTTTTGCTTTACTCTTTGTTTCCATGTGATAGTTCTCATCTTCATTATCTCAGTTTAATTGTGGCAAATATCACTAATTGAAGGTTGTTTAAGGTTTGATATAGAATAATCACTTTCTACAGGCTACAAACATCAAAACAAAACACAAAATATGATCAAACCAAAGCAAGTCTTTCTAATGAATATATTATGGTGTTCTCTCTGTAGAGAGCTCCTTGTTACAGGAAAATAAAATCATTCTAGCAGCCAAGTGTACAGTATGGGATCCTTTCAGTACTTTGCACAGAATTGTGACTCTGTATTGTAGGACAGCAGCCAATCAAGAAACCATAGGAGAGCGGCCAATCTTTGCACTTAATCGAAATGTGGAGAAGTTGGCTGCTTCAGAGTTTTAACTTGTCACTTCCAATTACAACATTATAGAGATAGCAACTTGTAAGGTAATACTTCTCTGCAAAGAGCACAGAATGTGCAAATTTTATCCTATGATCAAAGCAAGGAAGGGAAAACAAACATACAAATATTAAAATGCATTTTTATTTCAGCATTTCAATCACGGGTGAAAACGTGAAACTTGTTTGTGAATAATTCAGGAAGCTGTAGCAACAAGCAGCCTCAGCAAACGAGCATTCTGTCTTATGCCTTTTTAATTACCATTACCATCCGTAGGATAAACATTGCTGAATTTAGTGTATTTAAGAGGCGAGTAGTTTCCTGGCTCAACTTGTAGTGAATGGAGACCACTCTAGAACTGACACCAGCATACTGTAGCAGGAGAATGTAGGATGGGAACGAAGTTTCTACTGTTGAGCTGAAGAGGCCAACTGTGTTTTTGCTAATAATATTGCAGGTTTGCGTAACCAAATTCAAGGGGTGACTATGGTTGTACACGTTTATGATACAGATGCATAAATCTTTATTGAAGCTCTTAGCTTACCTGTGTCACTGATTGAAGAGATCATTTTGAAGTGCTTTCAGTTGGAACAAAGTAACTGCACCTTGGTTGCCATAGAAAGTGGGACCTAAGTCTATATCTTCTGCCAATTGAGCCATTTTGAATGCTGAGATGATTATACAGTATAGTTGGTTTTCATCATGCTTAATAGGGTGACTGCTGAAATTAAAGCACCAACCACAGATCAGGTCTAAGACTACAACTGTAGGCCAAGGCTGAAGATATTACTACAGTATTTACTATTTTTATATAGTACATACAGATTATGTTTCCCTGACAGCTTAGCTTACAACCTTAATTTTGTGCCTGTGTGGAATATGCAAAAGTTATCATTTGGTGTATTCTAGCATCTATTCTATTAATGCGCTAGATTGGGGCAATGTTCCAGTAGAGTCTAAGCAATTTACAATAAGCCAATTAATGCAAATACACTTACATACATTTCTATCCATCAGTATGTCCAAGTATTTTATTTAATAATTTTAGAAAGTTCAAATAAGTCTTATGTACAACTAGTGTATATTTTCTTTATTATGGATACATTTATTGTACTTTAGATAATGACTTTAGCAGAAAATAAACACGATTAATTATATGTTAATAGTGATAACTTAGTAACACTATACATTGGACACAACAGTGGTTAATTTATTATTTATAGTAACATCCCTGATGATCTTAATTTAAATGTATCTTACAAAATGTTCAGTACATAATGATACTCGCTTATTATATTAAGACTTTCTTTAACTTAAAAGTTATTTTAAATAATTGTATTAGACATCAAAAAGTTAAGCACTACTCAGTAAAGTAAATGAAAATAGGGAGCTTTGTGTTGGTGCTGATGCAGAGTCACAACAGGATTATTCTGACTAAATAACCAGGCTGTAAGTGTAAGGCCCCTGAGATAATTCCTCTGTGTATATCTGTATTGCCCCAGTACACCAAGAGACTTTGTCAGACAGTGTCAACTCAATTAGTAAGGCACGTATGAAGAATCCAGATGAGGGCTTATTTCAAGCTGATATTCTTGTAATTATGCATAACATAGTAGGTGAAAAGATGATAGTTTACCAGAGCTCAACAGGAACAACTGCAAGATAAAATGGCAGACACTCACTGAGCTAGAGACTGGAAGAAATGAGGACTGATGACATCAGATCCTAGCTACAGAGAATCAGGAAGGACAAAATTAACAAGATGCAAAGCCTTGCAATAATAACATGACAAACTAACAGCATGAAACATATATATAGTGGGACATGACAAGGATGCTACTGCGTGCCTGGCCTGCTCTGCTCCCACACGAGACATCATGGTGAGGGCGCAGGGCAGAGTGTGTGGAGCATCATAAGTATGCACCAGGCGGCTTCTCAGCAGCACTCCAGGATGCAAGCCACGTACAGCAGACACTTGGACAGTGACAGTCCCACCCCCTATTCCCTGCATTCTTGTTGGTGGCAGCACTCACTCACACAAAGTTATGGCTGTGATAGGTGGGAAATGCCAAATGTGAAAACTTGCAAAATCAAAGTATGTGTTGTATGTCATAAAATTTGGTTGGAATTTGAAAATATTAAGAAAAGATGCAGAATATTGAATTTAAGTCTCATAATACATCACAAGCAATACAAAATCAGACATAGCTGACATGTAAAGAAATAACAGAAAACCTCCCGCAGCACACCACAATGGGCCAGCAAAATAGATTTACATCCTACATGATAGCAATACAGAGATCTTAGTTACATAAACATGTGGTAAGCCACCAGCCACAGCAAGGCGTCTCTGCTCTGGTGGTCCTACACTACATGATAATGGCACCACTTTGGGTCATATGTTTATGTACTTCTAAATTAAGAGCTACTGTAACTCATCTGGAGGCTCCCCAGGATCCACTAACATAGCACCACAAGGATCAGCACATCCTCCAGCCACTGACCCCATACATACCTCTCATAGCTGTGACACACACAATGGTGGCTGCTCAATCAATTTATGACAATGAGCCACAAATATATATTTTGTTAACTTAAGATAGAACTCTCATTTCCCCTGGGCCTTCCCTTCAATTCAAATACTTACTTAAAACTTACTGCAATACCTTATGATGGTTCCACAGCTAAGGTGTCAGTCATAAATACTGCATACAATTTTTGGGTTCTACAACCTCCTGCCATTCTGAAGCTGAAGTCATCATACAAACAACTAATAGATCAACAAGGGATTTTTATATAAAAATAAGCCTTCTGTTAGGGAAAGATTCAATTCTCATGAGTCTCTTTGCCATGTTCTAAAGTTTCAGCGCTGACAAGCTCTTGCCTGAAGAATTATGTGCATTAAAAGATGTGATCATATGAAAATATTTATTTTAATGTTCATCTACATGCCCTACTTTTCTCTTCCAGGGGAATATAACGTTCTCCTGCTCAGAACCCCACACCGTTCCTGTCACCTTTATCAGCTCTAGCACAAGTTACCTGTTATTGCCAGGTTTCCCACAAATGGATGAACTATCTGTTAGTTTCCAGTTCCGTACATGGAATAGTGATGGACTTCTATTATCCACTAAACTTTCTGCAGAGTCCGGTGTCCTCCTACTCCAGCTATTTTCAGGGAAATTGCTTCTTATGATTCAGAAGGAGAATGCAAACATACTGCCAATAAGCACAGGTACTGTACTGTTTTACAAGCATTGTTATATCATACATTGGGGTCTATTCACTTGGAGCCTTGGAGAGAGATAAAGTGGAGGGAGATAAAGTAACAGCCAATCAGCTCCTAACTGCCATGTTACATGCTGTTTGAAAAATGACAGTTAGGAACTGGCTGGTTGATACTTTATCTCCGTCCACTTTATCTCCATCTAAGGCTTAGTAAATAGACCTCATTATCTATTGGTGTACTGTCCATTTTATAGACTAAAGTTTAATATATAATTTCCAATGGACTGTGTGTATGTGCTACATTTGTGTGCAGTATTAAAGATATATATGCCACCATAGAATATTTTTTTGGGATTGTACAAGTCCTCCTTCAACTTTTACTGAGTCCTTTGATTTGCTTTATGATTAAACATTTCACATATACTTGCAACTGTAACGACAAGGGTAGTCTTAGCTAATGTTAGGTGATCCAATGAGTCCTCCACAGACTGGAGAGCTCTAGATTGCATCACATGTGAGAATGATCTGTATTTATATCATCAAGCTATGTGTTTATTTCTCTTGCCCTTGGATACCACACAACTCTAGAAAAACACAGAGAGATAAAGTATATATCAAAATATACAGAGGACATGTAAGGGCCATTTAATTGAAGCCATGTTTAGGTTAGAATCTACTTTCAACACATATTGAATTTTTATACAGTCTGTGTCCTCCTTGAGTTTCACACAAGTTATCAGTATAGTGCAGGAAATTTGTATTCACAAGGACTACCATATTTATACTTATATATCTCTTAATATTTATATATCTCTTAATACTGTGCATGGTCATTAGAACATTCTTTCTCATAATGGCTTATTCATATTCTTTATATTGCACATAAGTCTTTTCCAAACCACTCCATGCAATCAACCATATAGGTATAAAATAATGTGGCCCTTCATATTCCAAAATATTGTACAGTTCTAGATCTGTAATGGTAGTTAATGACTCCTTTACATTAGTTACTATAGCAAGACTAGTCATGGTATTCACATCGATCCCTCTTTCCCATAGAGTTAAAAGTATTACCATAGTTTAGTTGGCTCTGGGTCTTGTTCAAATAGGTATAGTTGCTGAATAGAGCAGGTCACTATTATCTAAAAAATTAGAATGATCAGGGAGATGCTACTAAATCAGTAGGGGACATATCAGACACTAGGGTCAGTGCAGGCAGCAAATGACAGTCATGAACAAAGCAAAGGTCACCAATAGCCAAAGTCAGAAAAAACCCTATAATAGACATTTAAGTGATGGCAGGCTCAGTCTTATACAGTATGCGTGATAAAGACTGTCAGAAGACTTGTCGCAGGCTGCAACAAAGATAATAGAAATTTTCAAGGTTCTTTTTGCAGTTTCTTAGGGAAAATTATATACTGTATTTAGAAATACATTGAACTTCCTATGTAATTTTTTTCACATATTGCACAAATGAAAATGTCAAGAAAAAATGCAAATATTGTGAAAATGTATATAAATTTAGAGCATGTATAACATTGCTTTATATAGGACTGAATAGCCCATTAAATTATTTCCATCCTATAAAAAGATGAATCTCTTTAAAGCTAAATAATTAAAATATACAATATTGATACTATAGAGGCACTCTAGTAGATCAGATTACTACTGTGATTTTTTTCAGCTTACACATTATGTTATTTAAGCAAAGGCATAATGTTATTTTATAAAAAATATATCTTATTGACTGTTCCGTGAAACATTGCTTCAGTTTTCTTAGGCAAATGGCTGTATTTATTTGGTAGACTATTAGGGGTAAATTTACTAAAGTGAGCTATGGGCAACCTCACTTTTTAAACTCACTTCCAAAAACTCTCACTTTAGTAAATTTACCCCTTAGTCTGTTTTACCTCCCTGTTATCCAAAAGTACATTACTTTAAATACAACCACATTTGCTGCTTCAGTGTATAATGCAACATATCTGTACATATTGACAGTTCTAATTTGTCTGAAAACAGAGTAAAACATTTACAGAGGAAGCCTATTTGCACTCAACATGTACAGTACTACTTACCTGGGTGCAGATACTGAATTGGGCATGCAGCATTTACTTGGGCATGTGGCATTTATCAAATATGAAGCATTCCCCCGAGGCTCCAACCAATGTTCTCTGCTTGCACTCTGGTGACTCACTCAGGCAATAGGGTTGTTGTTCAGGTGAGAGGGCATCGACTACTGCTGCGTGCCTGAAACAGGACACTATAGAAAAAGAGGGAGCTGCAGCACTGGACAGAATTTTCAGGGAACTGACCTGAATGGAGGAACACCACAATTATTGCTCTGTATTTTGGTATTGTTCAATGGTGTATCTATAATGGGTGTAGGGTGTCCGATGCACAGGGTCCCTGGGTCCAGGAGGGCCCCCACCGGACACCCTGCACCCACATATAGTATATATATAGATATATATATATATACTGTATATATATATATATATATATATATATATATATATATAGTTACACTTACCTCTCCACATTCTCCAGAGTGATGTGTCTGCCGGCGGCCCAGAGCTAGGGGCACTGAGAGGAGGGGGCAGGTAATAATTGCCTCTTAACTCTTACCTCTCAGCAGCCCAGCACATGCTGCTGTGTGCTGGGCTGCAGTGGGAGACTGATCGTTGGGCAGTCTTCTTTGCCTAAGAGGGAGGAGTGGTCACACTGATCACGCCCACCACCGGATTTGCTCCATGGTGAGGGGCTCACAGCGTCCCTTTCCCCAGCGTGCGTGGCACTTCAGAAGTTTTTTCTCCCAAAGGGAGCGTGACCACGTCTCCCATGATTAGGCCATGCCCCCTTCATCAGGCCCAGCCCGGCTCACTGCGCCCCTGCGCAGAGCTACAGAGCAGCAAAAATCACAGGAAACATGGTGCAGTGGTCATTTTCCTGGTGATTTGCACATTCGCACTAGAGATGGTCCCAGGAATAAGGAACAGGTGCCATTTTCCCGGAGACATGTGTATGTGCAGTAGACTCTGGCACCAAGCCAGAGTCTACTGCGCTGCCATAGAGGAGGGGGCCAGAAGGGAGTCTGCACACAGGCCCTCTCCTCTCTTAAAACACCCCTGGTATTTTTCTAAATTAATATGGCTGCCTGCTTGTCAGCAGGGATTGATATTGTAAATATGAGAGAATTATAAATGAATTATTCTATTTGGCACTAGATGTCCATCTAGTGGAGTTTTAATTTAGTTTTCATTTGTTTTTCTCCTTTTGTTTTTTAAGTACAGTGGTGTTTGAGTCACAAAAGAACATTTTTACAAGGAATGTTATTATCTACTATAATCTGACATACCTGAAGACAGTGTCAAAACTGAGCAGCCTTTAAACGTCTGGATGGTATTTTTGGTTTTGACAGAATAGGAACTGAACGCTAATTGCTTTAAAAGAAAATGGCTTAGCAATCAAGTGAATATGATTGGGTATCCAATTTTTTCATTATACCATAAAAGTAAAAATATTTATATATATATATCTGTTAACAATAAGTGAAAATGGAGATTAAGAAAAATATCCAAATGTTTCTACTTTTCAATTACCATTGAAACTTTCTATTTCTTCCTAAGCTTGCTGTCCAGTGCAGATTTAAATTCACCAATGAAAAAACTGCCTTCTGTCAACAAAATAACGTATTTCATATTGGATAATGTGCAAACCATACACAAAATGCATATAAATAAATATAACTGAACAATCATAAAATAAAAGTTACAAACGTGAACATGCAAAAATGCAACAGAAGTTCAATTTGCCAGATGCAATTGAAAATCATCAATCAAGATGCAGAGCCACAACAAGGGGTGTGTGACCGGTGCCCAAGGCCAAGGGGGCAGCATATTCACTGCCCAGCGGCACTCTAGAGAGGAAGCCACAACTTCTTTTTCACGTTGCAGGGTGCCTCTAGATTTCTGAGATTCCCCCCTTCCTATTACAGATGTGTCCACACCATACTTGCCTACTTTTGAAGAAGCATGTCACAGAGATTGCGAATGCACCACCTACAGTATGAGCGCAGCGATAAAGTGGACGTTTACTGCTAAATCTGAGAGATGTGCCATAAAATTGATTTACCTCCAAATGTAAATAAACCCCAAAGCAGTTAGTAAGATCTACTTTTTGATGAAAACACACTAATACTTTTCAGAAAATACATTTAGCCATAGGGATATTTGTGCCTTATAACCAATGCAGGTAAAATTATACTAATAATCCCATTTGAATCTATACTTCTCTGGGTTTTTTTTATATAACAGCTCCATATTGGGTGGTAAGGTGCAATCAGGGAGATTGTTAGACTCTTCAGGGAGTCAGGGAGATTGCTACTATTTCAGGTAGAGTTTGCAAGTATGTTCCACATACGTCTAGCCTCCTTGCACATTAAACAGCCCTTCTAGTAGTGCATGTTGTGTCACGACTCAATAGCGAAGAGCTTTCTTTTTGTGCAACTTTTTCCGATAAAATGCATGTTATTCGCAAAGTGATGTGAATAGGACACACGCTTATGCTGATTAAAATGATATGCGACATGCCTATATATTCTGCGACTGTATCTGCATGCAAAATGCTACGTTTCAGTGTCACAGTCACTGACTGTAATGTAGCATTTTGCATGCAGATATAACCACAGTCGAACACAAAATATAGGCATGCTGCATATCATTTTAATCAGCATAAGCATGTGTCCTATTCACATCACTTTGCGAATAACATGCATTTTATGGGAAAAAGTCGCACAAAAAGATGCTGAGTGCTAACGTGTCACACATCGCTCATACGTTATGTGTAACGCAACTTGTAGTGCTTGGTGGATGGATGTATGTGGACATATCTGTATATAGAAAGGCGCAGAAGCTTCCGACACCCATCTTACTGCTTTCAGTGTTCCCCAGCACTTGGTGTATGATGTAACGACAACATGGAGGAGGGAGGTGCCATTCCAGGGCAGAGACACCCTGCTACTGCACTGTCAATATGTATTATAGTTTCTGTAAGTCCACATACAGTACAGTAAAGTATACTGTACCAAGAAGCAATAAATGATATGGAAGATATATATACAATGTAACACTTTTCCATTCCAGAACAAGGACAGACAAAAAGGGCAGCCAGATTTGTGATGCCCTGGGCAAAAATAAAGTAGGTGTCATCAACATTGTAGGCATTTGAAAATATAATGAACCACAAGAAAATTACAAAACAATTCTCTGTACAAAAAAATAGTAGTTAAAAAAAATAAACTCTGGACTGGTTTGAGGGACAGGGCAAGACAACAGTATACATAGGGCACATAATTATAAATTATTTTGAATTTTTTCAAATAACATTTGTCAAATAATCTGTACACTTAAAAATATGTTAATATCTATATATGTTTTGAACATTTACAAATTTGGAGGAAGTTACCAAGAACAAGCGTATCATTGTACTAGATTATCCAGCACACATGTATTGTATTAGGTTGCCCAGCACACATTCATTGTACTATATTGTCCAGCACACATTCATTGTACTACTGCAGGTTGCCCAGCACACATGCATTGTACTAGGGTGCCCAGCACACATTCATTGTGCTACATTGTCCAGAACACATACATTGTACTACATTGTCCAGCACACATTTATTGTGCTAGGTTGTCCAACACACATTCATTGTACCAAAATGTCCAGCACACATGCAGTGCACTACAGCAGGTTGTCTGGCGCACATTAATTTTTCTACATTGTTGGGTACACATTCATTGTTCTAGATTGTCTAGCACACATTCATTTTTCTACATTGTCCGGTACACATTCATTGTACCAGATTGTTCAGCAAACATTCATTTTACTACAGTAGGTTGTCAGGTACACATTCATTGTACTAAGTTGTCCAGCACACAGGGCCGGTTCTACCATTACGCATGGTACGCAGCTGAGTAGGGCGCCTCAGCTGCGACCATGCGGGCCGCTGGCAGACTGTGTCTCTGTGACATAGCTGCACCACGCGTGTAGCGCTGACCAGAAAGAGTTCGGTCAGCACTACACAGTGACAAACACACAGCCGCAGGCGCCGGCAGCTGTGTGTTTGTTTTGATTAACAGCCAATGAGAGTCAGTCAGACTGTCATTGGCTACTGCGCCCACTGCCGATGCCGGGCTGGAGCTTTCCGGCTCCCGCAGTGGATAATGGGAGAGACGTCATGACATCTCTCCCATAATGCAGAGTGGCCCGGCCCGGGAGGACGGTCTGAGGAGTGGATGGTGGCAGCCGGAACTGGAGCGGGGATTCAGGTAAGCGACTTCTACAAAGGGGAGGACTACTACAAGGGGGTGGCTACTACTGGGGCACTGCATAGCGGGGGGGTGCCTCTACTGGGGGCAAAACAAGGGGGGGACTGCTACAAGGGTTGAATACTACAACGGGGGTGGCTACTACTGGGGCACTGCATAGAGGGAACCTTCACTGTGGGAACAACAAAGGGGGGACTACTACAAAGGGGGGACTACTACAACGGGGTGGCTACTACAGGGGCACTGCATAGGGGGGTGAACCTCCACTGGGGGCACAACAAGGGGATGACTACTACAAAGGGGGGACTACTACAATGGGGTGGCTACTACTGGGGCACTGCGTAATGGGGGAACCTCCACTGGGGGCACAACAAGGGGGGGAGCTACTACAAGGAGGGACTACTACTAGGGGCAGTACAAGGGGGGACCACTACAAGGATGGGGACTACCACTGGGCGCACTACAAGAGGGGGACTACCACTGGGGGCACTGCATCGAGGGCCCACTACTGGGAGCACCATATAAAGGGCAATGCTGGGGCACTGCATGGGAGGGACCTCCACTGGGGCCACAACAAGGGGGGGGACTACTACAAAGGGGTGGCTACTACTGGGGCACTGCATAGTGGGGGGAGCCTCCACTGGGGGCACAACAAGGGGTGACTACTACTAGGGGCACTACAAGGGGGGACCACCAGAAAGGGGGGACTACCACTGGGGGCACTACAAGGGGGGCAGTACCACTGGGGGCACTGCATCGAGACACCACTATTGGGGGCACTATATAAAGGGCAATATTGGGGGTACTGCATAGGGGGGAACTACAACTGGGGCCACTGTTTAAAGGGCACTGCATAAGGGATACCACCATTGGAGGCACTGCATGGTTGTGTTAGATTCTTCAGTGCATATTTCATAGTACTAGAAGGTCCAGCACCCATTCATGGTACTAGATTGCCCAGCACACATTCATTGTACTAAGTGGCCAAACAGACATTCATTGTATCAGGTTATCCACAACACATTTGTGTTACATTATCCAGCACACAGTCACTGTTCTACAGTAAGTCATCCAGCAGACATTCAATGAACTAGATTGTCCAGCACAAATTTATTGTACTAGGTTGTCTAGCACACATTCATTGTACTATTTTGCCCAGCACACATTCATTGTACTTAATTGTCCAGTACACATTCACTGTACCAAATTGCCCAGAACACATTCATTGTACTAGGTTATCCAGCACACATTCATTGTACCAGGGTGTCCAGCACACATTCATTGTACTAGATTGTCCAGCACACATTTGTTGTATAAGATTGTTGTGCCTGTAATTCATAACTCAGCTATTGTACTAAATTGTCCATCATATAATTAATTGTACTAGACTATCGAGAACATTGTGGGCCTGATTCAGAAATGGACAATATGCCAATGCTTATGCGGTTGAGCGATTATTGATGGTCTGCAAATGTATCTGAGTCGCATTGCGCATGTGTCATGTTTCATTACCAATGTCGCTTGCAGTGAGGATTTATTTGCAAAGTGATTGACAGGCAGGGACTATTTGTGGTGACTCAAACACAGGGGTCTCATGGCTGTTTTCTGGGATCCAATATGCTGTAAAAACAGCTTCGGCAGTCTCAGTTCCTGCAGCCATTCTGTGCCTCCATAAGTTTACTCAGAAGTCTGCTAAGCAACTGATTAGCGACAGATGGTGTGTCTTTGTATGCAGTTACATGGATTTTCACATTCTACCGGTGTGTGTCTCAATACAAATCCTGACTACTGCGACTTTTGCCTAATTTTTCACAGCTGCTGTGTACAAATTTGCAGTTGTGATGGCATTAGTGTACAACTCTGTATTAGATTGTGCAGAGCACATTCATCACATGTGCCAAGACCTGACACAAAGCTATTAAACCCATACTTGCCTACTTTTGGAAAAGTATTTCAGGGAGATTGAGAAAGCAGCACCTTTGATCGCGGAAGTACAATGGACTTGTACTGCTATATCTGAGAGGCGTGGCATAAAATTGACTTTCATCCAAATGTAAACAAGCTGCAAAGCAGTAAGATCTAAATGTTGATGAAAGCACACTCATAGTTTTCAGGGCTTGTTCATGTATTGTGTATTACAAGGGGTTCCACATAAGTGGCCAAGTGAAATCTTATTTGAAAATGCATGTAGCCATAGATATCCATGGGGAGATGTACTAAGCTTTGGGAAGTGATAAATTAGAGAGTGATAAATTATTAGCCACTCAGCTCCTAACTGTCATGTTACAGGCTGTGGGGTCTATTTACTAAGCCTTGGATGGAGATAAAGTAGATAAAAATAACATACCAGCCAATCACCTCCTAACTGCCATGTCACAGACTGTGTTTGAAAATATACAGTTAGGAGCTGGTTGGCTTGTACTTGATCTCCGTCCACTTTATCTCCACCCAAAGCTTAGAAGATAGACCTCTGTGTTTGAAAAATTACAGTTAGGAGCTGATTGGTTGGTACTTTATCACTAAGTTTTCCCTTCCAGAGCTTAGTACATCTGTCTCATTTTGCCATATGCAGTACCTTGCCAAAGTATTCACCCCCCTTAGCATTTTTCATGTTTTGTTGCCTCACAATCTGGAATTAAATTGAATTGTTTGAAGGTGTGCATCATTTCATTTACAGAACATGCCTACAACTGTGAAGTTGTGCTTTTTTTAAAATTGTGAATCAAACAATATTTAGGACAACATAAGAGAAAACTTCAACGTATATAACTATTCACCCCCCTAAAGTCAGTACTTTGTCGAGACACCTTTTGCGGCAATTACAGCTGCACGTCGCTTTGGATAAGTCTCTATGAGCTTGCCACATCTTGCCCCTGTGACTATTGCCCATTCCCAGGGCCGGATTATAGGCGGGGCGACATGGGCGATCGTCCAGGGGCCCCCACACACACTACATCAACTCTTTTTTTTTACTTAATGGAGCCGCCAAGATCCTGGGCCAGTTCCCGCTGGGCATGTGACTTTGGTGGTCGGTGTCACACAGCCTGGCTTTCATTTACCGACCCACCTCCCCCCTCGCCGGGCTTCCGCGATCGGAGATTAAGCTCCGATCGGGCAGCTAGTTAAAAAAAACATGGCCGACGGGGGAGCTGCTGCACATGCCCAGCCGCAGCAGCTCCACCCATAAGCCTTTGCGGAGCACGGAGCAGTCAGTCACACTGATGGCTCCGCCTCCAGATCCTCCTCTGCCAGCCTCCATCCTGATGGCTCCGTCTTCATCCGTCCATAGAAGCCTCACAAACGGAAGGGGATCTATCTCATTCACCGGTGAGATGAGATTATATATATATATATAAATATCTCTATCTATCAGATATAGATATATATATATATATATATATATATAAAGATTCTTTTTAATTTTTCCTGTACACACACACTCTGATATACTCAGATATCTCATACATATGATATATTGTATATCATATATATTATGTATTGCTTTTCATATATATATATATATATATATATATATATATATATACACGCACCGAAACGGCTGTCGGGCGCTACTCTCTGGAGGGAGGACTTGTGATGAGTATTTTCATGATTGCCTGCTGTTTGTGCCATGATGAACTATTGCTATGACTTTGCTCACAAGCCCCTCAAATAACCTCGACATTTGTTCTCTACTGGATTAATAAATTTTCTATGGATTGATATGGATGTGCTGACTCCTTCTTTCTTTATTGTATATATATATATATATATATATATGCTTTTCATATATATTTATATATATATACATATATACGCACGCACACGTATATGTATATATATATATATGCTTTTCATATATATATATATATATATATACACACGTATATGTGTATATATATATATATATATATATATATTATAGAAAAAAAAACACTTTTATCGATAGGGGCCCCCACACGTTTGTTGCCCAGGGGCCCCCTCAGACCTCAAGGCAAAACTGCTCCAGCTCCTTCATGTTGGATGGTTTCCGCTTGTGAACAGCAATCTTCAAGTCTGACCAATGATTCTCAATTGGATTGAGATCTGGGCTTTGACTAGGTCATTCCAACACATTTAAATGTTTCCCCTTAAACCACTCGAGTGTTGCTTTAGCAGTATGCTTCGGGTCATTGTCCTGCTGGAAGGTGAACCTCCGTCCCAGTCTCAAATCCCAGGCAGACTGAAACAGGTTTTGCGCAAGAATATCCCTGTATTTAGCACCATCCATCTTTCCCTCGACTTGAATCAGTTTCCCAGTCCCTGCTGCTGAAAAACATCCCCACAGCACGATGCTGCCACCACCATGTTTCACTGTTGGGATGGTGTTCTAGGGGTGATGGGATGTGTTGGGTTTGCGCCAGACAGAGCATTTTCCTTGGTGGCCAAAAAGATACATTTTAGTCTCATCTGACCAGAGCACCTTCCTCCATACATTTGGGGAGTCGCCCACATGCCTTTTGGCAAACTCAAATTGTGTCTTCTTATTTTTATCACTAAGTAATGGCTTTTTTCTGGCCACTCTTCCATAAAGCCCAGCTCTATGGAGTGTACGGCTTATTGTGGTCACATGCACAGATACACCAGTCTCTGCTGTGTAACTCTGCAGCTCTTTCAGGGTTACCTTTGGTCTCTGTGCTGCCTCTCTGATTAATGCCCTCCTTGCCCGGTCTGTGAGTTTTGGTGGGCGGCCCTCTCTTGGTAGGTTTGTTGTGGTATCACGTTCTTTCCATTTGATGATTATGGATTTGATGGTGCTCCGGGGGATCATCAAAAATTTGGATATTTTTTTATAACCCAACCCAGAATTGTACTTGGTCTCCTTGGTCTTCATGGTGTGATGCCTCTTGCTTAGTGGTGTTGCAGCCTCTGGGGCCTTTCAGGAAAGGTGTGTTTATACTGACAGATCATCTGACAGTTAGATTTCACACACGTGGACTTAATTTCAGTAATTATGTGACTTCTGAAGGTAATTGGTTGCACCAGACCAGAACTTTTGAGGGGCTTCATAGCAAACGGGGTGATTACATATGCACATGCCAATTTTCAGAATTTTAATTATAAAGATTCTTTTTTATGTATATTTTTCTTATTTCACTTCACCAAATTAGACTATTTTGTGCAGATCCATCACATACAATTCAGATTAAAAATAAAAATAAATTAAAGGTTGTAATGTAACAAAAAAGGTAAAAAGCCAAGGGGGGTGAATACTTTTGCAAGGTACTGTAACCAATGCAGTGAAATGGCACTTATGAGCCCATTTGAATGTATATATCTCTGATTTTATTTCCCAAGTATATAACAGCTACATTATAGGGGTAGGGTGCAATCAGGTAGATTGCTAGGCTCTTCAGGGAGTCAGGGTGATTGCTACTATTTCATGGAGTCTCCCAGACAATCAGGGAGAGTTGGCAAGTATGATTAAACCTCTGTGCCACTAAAGAGTTTCTCTCCCCTGTGTTGAGCCAATTTATGTACACTTTTTGTGAAGGTAACATTCCAACATCAATATCAGTAACTTTATTTATAAAGTACCCTTTTTCTTCAGAAAACTTTGATATTGAAGTTAGTTTACACTATCCTCTTAAGGCAAATACAATCTACGCAAAATGACCAAAAAGGTTTTTTTAACACAAATGACAAGAAAGTGAAATAATAATAATAATAATAATACTAATAATACTAATAATACTAATAATACTAATATTAATAATAATTGTATTTTTTCTACTTATAAACACCTTATAGAACTACTTTGAGTTTCTCACTTTGGCATTAATCCACTTCTCTAAAACAGCAAAAAGCAGAATTGTACATTTTCTTAATAAAATCTGCATGTAAAAATGATAATGCATTTTATTTGTTTAATTTTTGGCAGTGTTTGTCACCTTACGCTAAACACAAAAATTAACTCTGCGCTTAAGATGTTTTAGTTTGGGCTCAATCCAGTTAGCCATGAAGGGTGCGAATTGCCATTACCATGGCATTAACACGCCAGTAACGGCACCACATCTCGCACCCCTCGCGGCTGGCTCCAAGCACAAATTCGCACAGTTTGGGCTGCCAAAAAGTGCCTAACTGCGAGATCATCATGGCTAATTAGGTTGACCCCATTGACTGTAAACCCCCAGATAACATCATCACACTGCCACAATGATGTCACTCATATGCGGCAGCCTCCTGGAAGTTGAATTTATAGGGGAGGATCCCCAGGGATTGGATGCTGTGCTCAGTTGGTCTGGGGGCAGCACTCAGGACCTCATTCAGAGTCGGTCGAAGCGGCCGCACGGTTGTACGCCACCGATGTTCGCTATACTGCGCATGCATACAGTTCGCAATGCGCGTGCGCAAACTAGCCGCTATGATCAGAAATTTCTCTCTCCTTGAACACAGCCAGGTCGGTAGTTTGAGTGACAGATTGAGGCGTTTGTGGGTGGTAACAGGGGAAGGTGCTTGAAAACAGGGGAGTGGAGATCCGAAAGCAGGCGTGCCTAATTATGCGGACGGCGTTTTGTGGGAGTGCATACGGTTTATGGGAGTACATAATTAACAAAGTAGCGTCATGGCACATGGGATATGGGAGGTTTTTACAATGACATGATCGTAGAGCTTAAGAGAGGGTATGGTCAACCTTAAGCTCTACGACCAGTTTCGATGGTTGCCGATGGTCTCGATTAATCCTTATATGCCCGGAGATGACGTGCAATGCGTACGAGAAGGGGGCGTATTTTTTTGTCTTCCGACCGC
Source organism: Taudactylus pleione (assembly GCA_031769625.1). NCBI lineage: Eukaryota > Metazoa > Chordata > Amphibia > Anura > Myobatrachidae > Taudactylus > Taudactylus pleione. The sequence continues at coordinate 5,022,999 of JAUIMM010000137.1, read as the reverse complement.
TTCCTCCCCTTGGTCGGCCAACTACCGATCCAAACTTAGGGACGCAACTTGCGAGGGAATCATTTGCATATACGGCCCCTGTTCGCATACAACCGTGCGGCCACTTCAACCGACTCTGAATGAGGTCCTCTGAGTGGAGGAAGTGCATCAGGTGACAGGGACCCTGATTCAGAGTCGGACGCTCTGAATGAGCGCTCGCTCTGAATCAGGGCGTTTTTTGTTTATTTTTTGCGGCCTCTTGGCCGCTCGCATAGCTGTGGGTGACCACCCACAGCTATAGCGAGCGGCCATGATGATGGTCGCGATGGTCAAGACCATCACTACCATCGGGCTTGCGACGAGACCCTTGTGGTAGGGTCTCGTGGACGCAAGCCCCAGAGAGATTCCAGCTCTAACAGAGCCAGAATCTCTCCACTGACATCACTCGTGATGTCAGTGGGGTCGCCCCCAAATGGGAGGCATTCTCATGGGAATTGCCTCAGTTTGGGCAGCCACCCCCCTGGCCCGCCCACCAAAGGGGGCAAGCTGTCACTCAACATCGACAGCTCGCACCCTTTTGTGTGAGACCCGGGGCGATGGATTACCCATCATGCGCATGCGCTCTGGGCCACCATTGACGCTCAGCGCTTGCGACCGGGTCTGAATCAGGCCCAGAGTCCAACATGGCTGCGCCCATACAGTTGTTTAGGAGGGAACTCTGAAATGCAGCCTGTGTGCCATTATGCTGGGAAAACATGCTCTGAGCAAGATGCTGCGGAGAGATTTCTCCATGCTCAGTAACAGGACACTGAGTAGACGGGGCAGGAGCAGCACAGCCAGACCTCAATGTGCAGCATGAGCAGATATCTGTGCTATCCTGGACAAGCACCAGAGTAGTAAAAAAGTGGTTTTAATTGTCCGGAGTGTGACAACGATGGAGGAGTTTGGTACTTTATATCCTCTCCATCTGTGGAAAATATATTGTGTGTACTCTTTTAAATGTTGTCTGGTGATCACCAGACAATAACCACTAAAGGGACATTTTGTTTGAAAGAGTGGACTCAACTTTTTCAAACAAGGTGCCCCACTTGTGTCCTCTTCCCAACCATGGATAAATTTAATATTTCCATAACTCAAGGCATGACTGGACTGGCCATCTCACAATTCTGGCAAATGCCTCAAGGGCTAATGTGCCGGTCCGGCTATCTGGAGACCTAACCAAGCATCTCCATCTTCCAGTGCTTTGCTCGTGCATCATGCTTAGACACGTGTAACATTTAGCAACATCCCTGTGACTCATGCTTCCCCCACCTTCACATTTGGCCACACCCTCTTTCCCATGTATGTTTGTTCACAGCCAGGATTACAACGTGAGGAATGAGAACTAATAAAGCCATTAGACTAGGTAATAGTAATAATTGTCCAACAATCTCAAGGTGTCAAGAGCCACACTTGTTCAGCTTTCACACATTTGTTATGTTTTAGATTTTGAAAACAGGGGATGTAGATATGTGCACATCCTGGTTGGATGAAGTGACTTCATGCTGACCATTTCCTGCCTTTTATGAGACAAGTGAAGAGATGTGTGTTGGTGCAGTTTTGTTGGTAGACTTGTATGTTAGTGAAGTCTTTTGTATTACATTTGGTTAAACAGATGCAGTATCCCAACAGCGGTATCCCGGCATCAATGAAAATTCCGATCGTCCCCCAGGAAAGTATTCTCTAACATATTCTACCCCCTAACCTTAACCCTCCCTTAGAGGTGCCTAACCATAACCACCCCCATAAGTGCCTAACCCTAATCCCCCTCTAAGTGCCTAAACCTAACCCCCCTTCCCCGCCGCCTAAAGCTAAGCCCCTCGGGGGGTGCCTAACCCTAACCTCCCCCGGGGGTGCCTAACCCTAACCCCCCCTTCCCCTAGCCTAAACCTAATCTCCGCCTGGGAACCCTAAACCTAACCCACCCCCCCACGGCTCTCCACGCCCGTCACCGGCTTACCTTTGATCGGTAAGCCTGGTGTCGGGCTCCCAGCGTAGGGAAAATGACAGGCATCGGGATGTCGATGCCTATCATTTAACCCTTGCTGGGATTATACAGTCAGGAAGCCGGCGGTTGGGTTTCCAGTCGGTATTTAGGAACTCATTCAGAGTCGGTCGTTGCGGCCGCACGGTCGTACGCCACCGATGTTCGCTAAACTGCGCATGCGTAAAGTTCACAATGCGCGTTCCAAAACTAGCTGCTACGATCAGAAATTTCTCTCTACTTGAACACAGCCAGGTTGGTAGTTTGAGTGACAGAATGAGGCGTTTGTGGGTGGTAACAGGGGAAGGTGCTTAAAAACGGGGGAGTGGAGATCCGAAGGCAGGCGTGCCTAATTATGCGAATGGCGTTTTATGGGAGTGCATAATTAACAAAGTAGTGTCATGGCACACGTGACATGGGTGGTTTGTACACTGACCTGATCGTAGTGCTTAAGAGAGGGTATGGTCAACCTTAAGCTCTACGACCAGTTCCGATGGTTACCGATGGTCTCGATTAATCCTTATATGGCCGGAGATGACGTGTAATGCGTACGAGATGGGGGCGTATTTTTTGTCTTACGGCCGCATCCTCCCCTTGGTCGGCCAGCTAACGATCCGATTTTAAGGACGCAACTTGTAAGTGCATCATTTGCATATCCAGCCCCATTTCCCTTACGACCGTGCGGCCGCAACGACCGACTCTGAATGAGGTCCTCAGTCTCTCCGACTGTTTCCCGGTTAAACACAGGCAACCAATATAGGCACTAACAGCAGATTAGCAGTAGATGAATGTTTTACAAGGAAAATTAATCTAGCTGCTGCATTCAAAATATATTGTATGAGTGAAAGTTTGTTTAGGGGAAGAACAGTAAGGAGTCTATTGCAATAGTCAATGTTACAGATAATTAGGGCATGAATTATAGCTTGTGTAGTGTCTATAAATGTACGCATTCTGAAAATGTTTCTTAGATGAGCAGCACAGTTGGTATAATGGTTAGCCTTACTGTTTTACATAACTGATGATTTGGGATTGATTCCCACTAAGGGCTTAAGGGCCTGATTTAGACCCGCTCGCAAGTGCATAGTGCTCGCAAGCGTATCGATGGCCGGACTGTGCGTGCGCGAGCCCCGGAGCGAGTGTGAAATTCGGGGCTCGCTACAAACGGGACGGCTGCCGATGTTGATCGACAGCTCGCCCCGTTTTGTAGGTGGGTCGGGGGGGTGGCTTGCCAAACGTAGGCATTCCCAAAGGAACACCTGCCGTTTGGGGGCGGCCCTACTGACATAACTCGTGATGTCAGTAGTGAGCTTCCTGCTCTATTAGAGCAGGAAGCTCACTGGGGCTTGTGGCAGACGAGACCCTACCACAAGGGTCTCGTCGCAAGCCCGATGGTCGAGATGGTCGCGACCATCGCAACCATCACCTGGCTGCTCGCAAAGCTGTGGGCGGTCATCCACAGCTTAGCGAGCGGCCAGATGGCCGGACAAAAAAAAAAGAAAACGCCCTTCAGACCTGTGAGCTGGTCTGAATCAGGGCCTAAATGCTTAGAATTTGTAAGTACTCTCCATGCTTATCTTGGTTTCCTCTGTGTACTCTGGTATCCTCCCACAATCCAAAAACATACTGGTAGGTTAATTGGATTCTAACAAAAAAAGAACCCCACTGTGTGTGGTAGGGAATATACATTGTAAGCAGGTACTGATGTGAGAAGCCAAATAATCTCCGCAGAGCACTGCATAATATATGTGTACTATATAAATATCTAAAATTAAAGTGATGTATGCAACTGGATTTGGATGCAGACTGAATGTGACAAACACAGGGCAAGTCTGAGTTAAATATAGCAACTTGTTAGCAAGTGTAAGGGGTAGGGTTTATTGTTGCATTGTCAATAGCAATAGAAATGTCAGATCGGTATCTTCTGTTGGCTGATAGGAATATTACTAGCTTTGTTTTTGAAAGATTGAGTTTCAGTGAGTCAGACAAAAATCCAAACTGAGATAGACAGTCAGTAATGCAGACCAACATAGGTGGTGAGAGATCTGAAAAGGACTGGTAAATGTCATTTGTATCATGGGAAAGGTTTCTGGACTGCACACCCTGTAATATATATATAATGAGAGGTGCTACCTGATGAGACTAATTGCAGGCATAAAAACAGACAAATCTCAGGTGCACAACTCCAAATTATTGATAATATATAAATGCAATAAAATTTTGCAATCAATAGAGGTTTTTAGCATAATCTTGGCCAAGGTTATGGGCCTACCCACCACATCCAGGTAACCTCTTTAGGGTAGGTCCCTAACATACTAGGGTTCAAATTCAGAGCGCAGGACACCCCCAAACTGGCCCAGCTAAGCCGCCCCAGGGCACCGCCATAGTAAGAAAAGTGCAGTGTAAAAGAGATAGTTAAGAGCAGCCACAGCTGCATATAAAGAATGAAAATAAAAAAGGTAAGTACATATATAATAAACAAACAGTGAAGGGTTAAAATGTGTTATAAAAGAAAAATGTGTTATAATGCAGTGCCCTGAAACAGATCAACAAAGGCAATCCAGGGGTACCCACACCCCAAAAATGAACCGAAGTTGCACTACAGTATATAACTTGTAGGACTTACCTAGAATTGTGCCTAATACCAGTGTGCATATACTATACCAGACTCCATGCTTTTAAACCAATAAGGTAGGGGTGCTAATCCAGACAGAGGGCTTCTCCTTTCCCTCAGGTGTGCAATAAAGCACATTAAATGGAGTATATGGGAAAGATTTCTGGACTGCACACCCTGTAATATATATATATAATGGGAGGTGCTACCTGATGAGACTAATTGTTTTTGTGCCTGCAATTAGTTATTATTAGTTAGGCAAAGTTATTCCTTCTGTATTTGAAGAGTGCCGGATCTTGGATAATATATATATATATATATATATATATATATATATATATGAGGGAGAGAGGTGACTGAAAGAGGAGAGTAAGGTATAATAAGTGGGGATGGGGAGAAATTAGAAAAATATTCAAAGGGAAAATACAGAGGTGGTTAAAGATGGATATTGGTGGGGATGAATGGTATAAAATAAATGATTTGCAAGGAGGGTGTGGAGAGAAGGGAGAACTATGATATAAGAGAGATAGACCAGGCTTCAGCAATATTGATTTTTAAATTAAAAGCTAAGGATCAGGTTTAGTTAGAGGTTTTAATTGTCTGGAACGATATTTATGTCAGCAATGATGGTGACAACATATTTACATAATTTAATTTATAGCATACCCTCTTCTTCCCTGCCCGTTTCTTACTCCATTCCCACTCCATGTCTTCCCATCTTCTACATAAGTCTCTGATCCCTCTCTATGTGTGCCTGTCTCTGTCATCCTCTGTGTGTTAGGTTGTCATTGATATTGTATATGAACAGTACCTGTTTATTTTTGCCCCATGTGCAACACTGGGCTCTGTGGCTATGTAACTTACTGAATTGTGGCAATTCAGGCACTTTTATCTGTGAAGCATCAGATTCACTTGTATGAAGTAAGTAGAGGCATAATAGGGGCAGGGGTGTATGTTACTTAAGCAAATGCACAAATGGGTGGGGAATATGCCCAGTGGGCATGGGAGGGAGGGCTAGTGTGCCTAGTAGACACTGAACATGCCCATTGTCTGGTGTTTGGGATGTGGAGGTGCAGGGCCCAAAGCAGTTGGGACTGAAAATAGGAGGAGCAAGGACTGAAAGTGGCAGGAATAATAAATTGAAATGGGAGATGTCAGGATTCATTCTTAAATCATCTCCCCTAAAAGATAAGTCTAAAGCCCCCATTTTGTGTATCCTGTGCCCATTTTTTTCCTTTGTTTTTCTATTGGTTCTCTCTTTCCTCCTTCTATCTATGGTGTGTCTGTTGCCCTACATTTCCCCGGTGTTTTACTTTTTTCAGACTCTCTCTCTCTCTCTCTCTCTTCTTCGTCTACTGTGTATGTTGTAAATTTTACCCTTTGTCTTTTCCAGTGTTTCCCTCTCTGATGTAGGACAGAGAGGTAGAATAGTGACGTTTTACAGTGCAGTATAGTTATATAATGTATGATATAGAGACTTCAGTAGCGTAGGCTATAGAGGGGTCAGTATTGTGGTGGTGTTTTATAGGGAGGTCAGTGTATGGATTATATTGTATGGTATAGAGTCTCACCAAAAATACTAATCCCACTTACCTAGGGGCTAATTCATTGTGTGAAATGCTGAACGCAGATTCCCAATTATCGGCAATCTGCGGGTGCTCAGGTCCCAGTCTGCGAATGTGCAGAATGGGTCCTGTGTGGTTGCATGCAGCCCATAGTATGCCTCTGTCTGGTTGACAGGCAGAGGCATTTAAGGGTGGTGCAGTGGCAGGATCAGCCGGCATTCCCTGAGACGGGGGCGTGTCCACACCGTTTTCCGGGACAGGCAAGGCCTGGGGCTACGTCCACAGAAGCAGTTTCCTTGTTCACAAGCTGGCTAGCCTGAGTAAGCTAAGCCTACTCGGCTGGTGGCCCGGCTCTACTGATACAATCCTCAAGTTTTACTTTGTTTTGATCAGTCCACGGAACAGCTCTTCCATACTGTATTTGAAAATTCCCATTTCATGGACTATACAGCCTAGGGGGTCAATTCAATTGGGGCGATGTTCTCATACAGTACCTGCTGTATGCCGCACTTACGATACCTCCAGACTCGCACACTTCTGTTTGCAGTCCCATAGGGCTGTGAGCAAAAATGTGCGCGTCTGGGATGAGATCGGGCCATGTGGGGGGCAAATTGCCATGCTGTTGCCGGCGTTTCTATGCCTTTCCAATGGCAATTCACCCCCTTCACTCTTAATTATATTGACCCCTTTTAATACAGCTCTGATGGTGACACTCAATTAATTCTGCCATGTTATCATTGGGTAGAACTGGAATACTCAAGGCCAGATTCCATAAATGAAACATGCAAAATTTGTCAAAATTTTAAAGGCAACAGTTCCATTAGTTTGGTATGAAAATAACTATATTTAGACCCTCACTCCCAAGCATTCTTGCTATACTAGTGCCAGCCAAACATCTAGTTTTAACAATATCATTACCCTGAAAATGTGACTGTGTGCATATCACACACAGTGACCCAGAGATCGACAGTCTTTTTCTGCTATCTGTCAATAATAACTGACAGGAGATAAAGGAATATCACTGCACATGTTAATGGAGTAAAATATACCAGCAGCTTCACTAATGAGTCCTCTTCCAAGTTTCCAAGCTGCAACTTATGAAAAGCGGATATGAATGACTCTGTATCGAAGCTGCAAAGTGATAGTTATCACCAATGCTTCCGTTCTACAACACATTAATCTACAGAACATACCAACACATGATAGATATTAATAAGTCAAAATACATGCAAGAATGTGCAAAATACAATTTACTTTGGTCATGAGATGCATCAGAAGCACCAAACAATAGTATAAACTAAACAGAACCCTTTCCAGTAAATAAACAAATAAATAATTATGTAAATTGTGCAATCTTTCCGGCAAGAAGTAAACCAAGAAATGGTTGCTGTACATTTCAAACAGCATTAATGCTATCAAAGTGTACATCCAGAAACATTCCCTCTGTTATAGCACCTGATGATGAATAACACCTCTCTAGGGAGAAGGAACATGTTCAATAAACACCTTTTGGTTCACAAGGCAAATGATCGTGTGTTCAAAAATAATGAACTACAGGAATTAAAGTGTCAAAATCATTCAATTTGCTGTCGTTTCATTAGTTATGGTCATGGGTAATCTTACTCTTATATTCACTAAGGTGACAAGTATTACTTCTTACTAAAAAATGAAAAAATTTACCAACGACTTTGTATTGTAAAAATAATAATAAGACCATTACAGACAAAGTATTTAGAATAACTATAAAAGGCACATTTCTATGCACAATGGATTAGCTATTGTCTGTATTTATAAAATTGATCTTCCAACATATTATGTCAATACATTTTTGCTGGTTTCAGGCAATGATACGATCTATATTTTGATTCTACAAGGTCTGCCCTGAGTAACACAGTTGTAGTGGGAGCATTTTTGTGCATGTCCAACTTTGGATAGACTCGAGCCCCATCTTTCTGCTAATGGTTCCCACTGCAGATAAGGGGAAGTGGAGAGAACACACGCAAGCAGAGAAAGGTGCATGGGAAATTGCAGCTGGGGTAAATGTTAGAGGGGAGGAGAAGAGAGGAGAAATCATTTGACTGGTGTCCAATATAGTAATGTAAAATATAGTGAAGATAGTGTTCACTTTATGAAAATTAAAATCATAAATGACAAAATCATCAAATCACAATAATGGTAATATAGATTATAATCCTTAAGTAAAATATCTACTGTTCCACCATTGGCAAGGTTCCAGCAATCAGAATAAACTCCACCACTTGAATCTTTTGAAGGATGTACAGTAGGAGGGTGATGAGTCAATACAATAGAAAAATGGGTCATAGGCATTAAAAATTCAATAAAACCATAGAATCCCGGCCAAGGCTGTTCAAGACTTCAAATGGGAAGATGTGGGGAGCAGCCTACTTCTAAATGTTTCATCCTGTGATTCTTTTATCTGCCTCATTGTGAGCATCCTGGTTTTATTGAAGCACTATTAAATTAATTTTCTCTAAATGAAGCTGTTTCTTCTATTCTATATCAATGTGTGCTCTTTCTTCATTTACAATGACACTTTGCAAAAAGTATTAATATCTATAAGTATCCAGCAAGCAAATTAGCATAAGATAATATCACTAATGACGTCCTTTAATACTCCCAAATTCTGGGTCTAGAATGGATTTTCAAAATTAATCAAGCATGATTTTTGGGTGACAAAACTCTGCTGAATTGATTCGTCCATCTCTATCCTTATGGGATGGTGTGTATTGTCTGTTTAAATGTTTTTGATTGTATAAAACCCAAACGGGGGTCTTATGACATGTTGTTGACTAAATATGATATTATAGAATTAACTGGTCAACACTTTTACCGTGGCTATCACATATTTAAGTGTATTTAAGTGCAAACAAAAGTGTAGTATACTGTGGGAGCGCTCTGGGGGCCAAATACCCTATGTGGCCTCCCACGGCACTGGCCCAGGCTATAAGCCTCTTAGTCAATCCAATCCCAAGTGTGGAACTCATATTCCACCTTCGTGGAGAGTATCAGATTTTTATTTGTATTTCTTCCTTCTTTTAGGCTATATCGTTTGGGTGTGTGTGACATTTTTTATTTTTTACATCTTATAGCAAATCAATGTAAAGCCTTTTATATGGCACATTGTATTTTATGTAGGTTTATTTATGACTAAAATAAAGTAGTACATTTTGCTATTACCTTATAGATAATTTGTACATTCAAGAAACAGGCTTCATCTACATGTGTCATATAATGTTCTGCGATAACTTGTTAACCTTCTCCATCCACTTGTTTTCTGACAAATATACAATATGGTGATTAACCCTCCGAACATTGTAAATGTAATATGAGCAAAGCAATGTGCAACTGGCTTACTGTAGTTTATACAATATAAGGTTTTATTTTATAACCATTGGGCAATTTGGTTATAAATATATTGCATGTGCCATATAGTGGGTAAACAAAAAGTCTTTTCATGAAGTCATATTTAAGCTGCAAAATAATTGAAAGTGAGGTGTAGTCCACAACAGGGTGGAAGTCATATCAAATCCATTTGGGACCAGATTTGTAAAATTATTTGAAATTAGCTCCAAAAGCCTTGTATCAGCATTACATATAATAGAGTTTATCTTTGACTTCTGCAGTGCACAAGTCATGACAAGATTGCACCTAGGAATTCCACTTCAATGGTAAATTACTATAATTTACCGCCATTACGGGCTCCCAAGTGCTTTACAGTATATTGTATTAAATTATAATGTTCAGATTTACTGAATCATGAAAATTTAGGTCGTAAACAGAAACATTGAGAAAAGCAGTCATTGATGAGGAAGGGAGGAATGTCGGGTCAGTATGCTTTGTCTCCAGCAAATGATCTCAGTTTACAGTACATGAAAACAATCGGGGTTCAAATACATTAATAGATCCAATGTCAGTAAAAACAACAGGGTTTTCAGAGACATTACATGTGGTCTTTAGTTCGTTATTGAGCCACCACTCTTGTGTAGGATATCAAATGCATTTTTATTACAGTGACTCCTCAAACATTTTGTTTGTCTGTGTATGCCTATTTAAAAATACATTATAATCGGCCTGAATTTTGATTGATTGCATGCAACCAGTGTCCTTGTTTGCCAGTTGAACCTACTGCCTACCAATATGCTGCCGTAATCTCTGTAAAGCAATAATTGTTTATTAAATGGGTTCTCCAATAATTACTAATTCACTTCCTCCATTGTCCAAATTTAAAATAATTCTAATAAATAATCATTTTTCAAACCAGCAATTTTGATCAGTGTAATAATGCAAACTTCTCAAATATTTGATAGATAAAATAAAATGTTGTTAATTTTGAATAAATTGTACTGATTTAAACACGTCCGAGTTTGCTCAAGTCCATTCAAGTTTAAATTTAATACTTTTAAAAGTAAAAAATTTATAATAATTAATATTAATATGAACCATGAACGCAAACAGCAAACCTCAAATGTGAATGGCAAAAAATATAAATATAAACCACATATTTGAGTCAGAGTAAATTGGCATGTGAAGTCATGGAACCAATAAAATTTCATCAAATTCCCAACAGGTTCAAAATGATTGTAGATCAACCTCTTTATAGAATTACTAGAAATAAGCATAAACTTATAAGGCAGTACAGGGGACACCAGCTACTAACCAGCTATTGAGGAAACTAATAAATTAACGCTTCAATTTTTGGCGCACACAGCAGGTGCAAAAAACGGAAAGATCAGTTTGGTATTCAAATCTGACATTTTATATTACAGACGGGAGCTCCAAAAGACAGCACAGTATTTTAGGTTCATGTTGAAAACTTAATCACGAATGTAGATCTGCTCTCTTAGCATACTGTGGGCCTGATTCAGCAAGGAATGTAGTTGCTTATATGCACACAATCAGCCGAATTGTTGCGTTCTGCACATGTTAATGCATCGCAGTGCGCAAACCAGTCATTGTGATCGGGACTATGATTGCAGTAACCACACAGACCCATCGCACAGTGATTGACAGGAAGTGTCGTTTGTGAGAGGTGATGTGCAGCCAAACCCAGGCGTGCCAGTGCATTTCAATGCCATTGCATGGGCGTGCATAAATTAGCAAAAAGAAGAAAAATGGACTGCACTCTAGAAGCCACCTGTAGTGTATAGTATATCTGTGTATCTGAAAAAAAAAAAAATTAAATATGATAATAAATAAATGGACAAATATGATAAATAGGATGCTGCTATCAATGAACAGTGGTCACCTGGTGTGGATATGATCATAGAAGAAAGGTGATAGCGCAACACGTGAATATGGGTGTATAGTGGAACAGGTAAATAGTGTAGACTGATAATGTATACCTAGATGAGGACTAATCACATGGCAAATACATAAACAACTGGTTTAATGATAAAATAAATGATTAAAAAAGAAGCATCATAAAAATAGGTGCAACTGTGGTACATGAATGAAGTATGGATGGTCTGATCACGAACATATAAGACAAACAATATAAATAAATTACATTTGGTATTTGGCATATAATATGATATTATTGTAACTTCATTGAGATAAAAAGTCAATAGATAAAAATGTGAGAAGAATCAATATGGGTATGAGTGTGGGTGCAGCTTAGTGCAGTGTTCTGAGGGAGATCATATAATCCTGAATGGTGCCAGTAGGAAACCAAACAAAGGACAGGAAACATATTGCTGAACATCCAATGGAAACGTGTGGGTTTTCAGACGGGATCAAATTGGCACTGTGGAGCATGTGAAGCCCGTCTAACGCGTTTCTCTGTCTCAAAACAGCTTCGTCAGCTGCACAGCTGACCAATATATTGGGAGTCACCACCTGTTCCAGTATTTCTACGGAATCCTTTGGACACGGATCATCAACTACTGTATATACCAACCTGCAGGTTATGTTCATTGGAACTCATCCACACACGGTTTTTAATTCCCCATTTTTTATAAGGATCTCCACATGAACTTTTCCAAGGAGCGCCGGTCACACCCATATTGATTCTTCTCACATTTTTATCTATTGACTTTTTATCTCAATGAAGTTACAATAATATCATATTATATGCCAAATACCAAATGTAATTTATTTATATTGTTTGTCTTATATGTTCATGATCAGACCATCCATACTTTATTCATGTACCACAGTTGCACCTATTGTTATGGTGCTTCTTTTTTAATCATTTATTTTATCATTAAACCAGGTGTTTATGTATTTGCCTTGTGATTAGTCCTCATGTAGGTATACATTATCAGTCTACACTATTTACCTGTTCCACTATACACCCATATTCATGTGTTGCGCTATCACCTTTCTTCTATGTGCATAAGTTATCCACTGCAATACCCTACGCAGCCTGGGGCCTCATAGCGTGCGCTGAAGTAAGCAATTCTTGAGTGAGATCTGACCTGCCTTAACTGTGCGTATGGGTCCGATGGTACTCGATTGTACCGATGTTTTCGCAGTCTTGCTAACCATTACAGATGTGTGTCTAAGGTAAAGTGAGCTTCCTTATGTAGTGCTGCAGTGGCATTGCGATCGCTATGGGTTAGCATACTATCCCACTGAACTGTGTGCATATGCTATATTGCAATTCGTAGCGAATCAGCTCATGTATTGGCAGGGTGTGCCAAGAGACTGTACAGCAATTATTATATAGGTTGAGAGATCTATCTGCTGCCTGAAAAGTAACCTAAGTCTCACCATCAGTATAGCACACTGAAAGATCTGTTCCAGAAAATGCTGTGCTGCCCCTCTGAGGCTCCTGTCAGTAAATAGAAAGATTTGCTCATAAATGGTTTTTCAATTTATTCTACTAGGGTTTATTCTGGGTAGCTGCATGACAGGGGCTCAGTGTTGGTATGACTGAGGGGTAAAATGGAAGTAGCTAAACAGACCATAGTGGGTCATATAAAAATAGTCCAGTCTTGCTTGCTCTGAGCTCCATACAATGGATTACTTTCTGATTTGGCAGTACTTGTGGGTGGCCACATTGGAAGAAACTAACAGTTCCCTTTATTACCTGTTAGTGTGGTTGTTACATGATTGCATTAACAAGCAGATAGAAATCCTTTGCTGATGGGATTTAGCCTATAATTATGCTATATCAAACGGAGGATAACTTGTGGGCATGCCAATTGGCTTGTGACCATACATCTGTTGAAAATGGGACAATTTGACCATATTGCTGAATGTGTCTCACTAGAATATCTCTGTGGAAACAAGACATAAAGAATATAGCTCAAAGTAAGTAGTCTGTCCCCGAACATTGAAGGAGTTTGAGAATCTCACAACACATTCAATTTACGTTCATTAGTAAATTTAGACCTCATTGTGCTAATCATAATTAGCTGAAGGAAATATCTCCTTGAAGTATTTCTTCTCTGTGTGTTGGACGTCTTGTTATCCACATAAATGCTGAATAATAATAATTATAATTTCATTACAATTCAATATTTTTTTAAGTTAGGAATTTAATACATTTATGAAGTGAAAAAAAAAATGTAAATAACAATTCCAGAACACACTAAGGACCTCATTCAGAGTCGGTCGTAAGCGGCTACTCGGTCGTACCCAGCGATGTTTGCAAAACAGCGCATGCATAAGTTTTGCAATGCGCGTGCGCAAACTAGCTGTTGCGATCGGAAATTTCTCTCTCCTTCAACTTGGCCAGGTCGTTAGTTTGAGTGACAGGATGAGGCGTTTGTGGGTGGTAACAGGGGAAGGTGCTTGTGAACGGGGGAGTGGAGATCCGAACGCAGGCGTGCCTGACTATGCAAACGGCATTTCATGGGAGTGCATAATTAACTAAGTAGTGTTATGGCATATGTGACATAGGAGGTTTTTACACTGACTTGATCGTAGTGCTTAAGAGAGGGTATGGTCAACCTTAAGCTCTAGGACCAGCTCCGATGGTCTTGATTAATCCTTATATGCCCGGAGATGACGTGTATTGCGAACGAGAAGGGGGCGTGATTTTAGTCTTTTGGCCGCATCCTCCCCTCGCTCGTCCAGCTAACGATCCGATCTTAAGGACGCAACTTGCGAGCGCTTCATTTGCATATATCGACCCCTTTTCCCTTATGTCCGAGCGGCCGCAACGACCGACTCTGAATGAGGTCCTAAATCCAAAAAGGGCTATAAACATTATTTTATTGTTGTGGATACCATGCTATAATAAAGTTTTTGATTTGTTTTATACACTTAATGCTTTTCACATATAGCGCTCGTTTTTCATCATTACATCATAAATTTAGAACTGAGCAGCTTTTAATTCACTCTCAAGCGCAGAAAACTTATTTATATAGTAAATAATTCCAGAACGCGTAATCTTACCTGATAAAAAGTCTATAAAGCAATGATTACTATTCCAAAAAATACATTTTTGATAAGAAAATTGTTTTATGAGGACACAGACAGGACATGTAATTCAAATGACTTTAACAAATAAATTGCAGTAAAAGGACACTGTACAGTATGACCCTAGTATCCCCTTTATGGAGAATACAGTGTGCTCTGCTGATCATAATAATCTCTATTACATTCTCTGTTTTGTTTCTTTTAACCCTTTATATAGAGAAAAAAAAACAGAAATAATCTTTTATTCATTCTCCAGGCAGTGGTTTGAATGACGGATTATGGCACACAGTTACTATAAATGCAAGAAGACTTCGCATGACGCTAACACTGGACAATGGGGCTACTTCACCAGTTCACGTCACACTCCCAGTACAGATTTCCACTGGGCACCAATACTACTTTGGAGGTGAGACGCTTCATTTGTAACCACTGTTTGGATTGCACGTTCCTTAGTTACTCTATCTATCTTCCCTATCTAGCTTCATCGCATGCTGTGATTTTTCATTATATAAACTGTTTACTCTGTGGATCACGTTATTGCAAAATACAGTAAAGCTTACATTGATTCTCAGGTTACTAAATTGTACTCTTTTTCCACAATCCCTTAATTTCCTACTGCTTTCAATAGACCCATTCCCTGCGGCTCTAATTCTTATTATTATTGTTTATTTATATGGCACCACAAGGGGTCTGCAGCGCCTTACAAAGTACATGAACAGAAATAGTATGAACAAAACAAGAAAAAAGTAATTTACAGTACAAAACATTACATACTGTAACATGGACAATGTTTATAAACATTGTCACATCAACAATCATAATACTCAAGTATGCAGTGGGGCAGCTGAACCCAAAGGTTTGGTGCCATTGTTGGCAGTGGGAGGAGATACTGGTATAAGTGAGAGATGAAAAAACACATGAGGAAAGAGGGCCCTACAATCTAAAGGGGAGTGGAAGACAAACGGGAGACACAAAAGGGAGATATAGTGAGCCAGGAGCATGAAGCAGTGGGTTAGAATGAGACCTGGAAGGCTTTGATAAAGAAGTAGGTGTTGACATTTTGTAGAGAGGTGGAAAGTCATATAGTGAGAGGGAGATATTTCCAGTGGTAGGAAGCAGCACAGGCAAAATCTTGGAGGCCAGAGTGGGAAGAAGTAATCAGTTGGGAATAGAAGTGGTGTTAATTTGTGAAGTAAAGTGGATGGTCTGCAGTATGAAGTGAAATAAGGTCAGAGATGTAAATAGGAGAGGACTGGGTGAGGGCTTTGTAAGTGAGTGTGAGGAATGTAGGGCTTGTAGTAGAGGAAAGGCAGACATAGTGCATTTGGAGAGGAAGCTGTGCTGGGCAGCAGCACTGAGGACAGATTTAAGTGGAGAGAGCTGAGTGACAGGGAGGCCAGATAAGAGGGGGTTACAGTAGTTCAGTCTAGAGATGACCAGTGAGTAGATGAAGGTCTTAGTTACCCTCAGAGTGAGAAAGAGTGTGATACCAGCGATATTTCTGAAATGGAAACAGCAGGACTGTGAAAGGTACTGAATGTGAGGTTTGAAGGTAAGGGATGAGTCAAGGATAACTCCAAGACAGCACAGTTATGGGTTAAAAGAGATGGTGGTACTGTCAAAAGATAATGAAATTGAGAGAGGTGAGATTATTCAGAAGGGTGGGAAGATTACCATTTTAGGAGCATATTTAATTAGCCGCAGGGTTTACCCCGAGGCTAATTGGCGCGCTGGACAGGAATCATTTAGCAGGGATTCCACGCGCAGGTGTCCCTGAGACCCCGCGCGCGAGTCCCCGCTGTTTGATTTTACCTCGCACCTCATGTAGGTGCGAGGTAAAATCAGCGTGAGGCCGCCGTATTCGGCCTCGCGCGAGCAAGACTAACACGCTGATTCCGCAGTTCTCGCGGAATCAGTGTGTTCTCGCGTGAAAGTCCGTTTTTTTGACACGGGGAAAAAGCTATTCTATTGAATAGCTTAACCCCGCGCCACAGGACTTTCACCCCACAATTACTCGCGGGAGAAGTCCCGCGAGTAATTGAATTTGCCCCATAGTTTTAGACATTTTAAGTTTAAAAAAGTGCTGATAAATCCAGAAGGAAATTGCAGAGAGATAGCTGGAGATGCGAGTGAGGAGAGAGAGGGAGATAGATCTGACTGTCATTAGCATAAAGATGATATTGGAGCTGAAAGGGGATGTATAAAGGGAGAACAGAAGAAGTACAAGAACAGAACCTTAGGGGATACCCACCGATAGTTAAAGAGGAGGAGAAGTGGAATCATGAGAGGAAACAGAGAAAGAACAGTCAAAGCGGTAGGAGAACCACTAAATGAGGGCAGTATTACGCAGACTGATGGAGTGAAGGATTTGCAGGAGGAGAGGGTGGTTCCTGGTGTCAAAAGCAGCAGCGAGTTCAAGGAGAATGAGCAGAGAGTAGTGGCCCTTGGATTTGGCAGCAAGGAGGTCATTGCTGACTGTTGTGAAGGCAGTTTCTGTGTAGTGGAGATAACGAAAGTCAGACTGAAATGGGTCAAGATTTCTTATAAAGTATCTCTAGATACAATATTACACAAAATAGTGCCTTGAGTTTCCTGTTGTTTATTATTTGAAGTTATCACTGTATAGTACTGTAGTTAATGCTATGGTATTACAAAACCACCAAAACACTACACAGTGGCATCACTAGGGGGCCCACACCGGTGACACTATATGAGGGGATGACACCAAAATATCAGAGAAGCTCTGCTATTTTGGTGTCACTCTCATGGATGGTGTCACTAAGCAGCTCTGCAGCAATGCTGATGATGCGTGCGTGATCCACATCACCCTGTGTTCATAGAGTGCTGGGCTAATGTACACATCAGGGGACGTGTCCTCACGGGCACGAAACCATGCCCCCTTTCGCACATGCATGCCAAAAGGATTACCTCAATGCCATACCAGGTGCCACAGCATGTAGTGACCCCACTGATTCTATATATTGATTAGAAGACTTTAAATAAATTAGATTTTTGTTCCTCCAGTTAACATTATTTAACTGTACAGATTTTGATTATTAGCAATAATAATAGTAATAATATTTATGATGAACAATTGCAAGTTGCCATGTACAGATGTGTCCTTTTTTTTGTACTGTTGCTTCAGTCGAAACAATTAACGCCTCTCAGCATACCAGTGCCCAGGCGTCTCAGAAGCATCAAGCATATTTTTGGTTCAAATGTGCATCGGATTCGCATATTTAAAACACATAGAAGTGCCAAAACTACATTGCTAGCTTACACTGAACAATTTGTTGTGCAACATTTGTACATTTGTGTACGACTGAGTCTGAAAATGTGTAAAAAGGGCTTTGATGCGAGCGGTTGCTGCTTTTCCTTACATGAAGTTCTGTTGCGCTTCATCTGTGTAAAAAGAATTCCGGTGCCATTAAAGTTGCAGCCCAGAGTCTCTGAAACACTGTAAGTGGCTTTTTCACTGTAACTGCCATGCAAATAATATGCAAACTTTATGCCATATGCTGTACAGACAACCAGTAAGTGAGGTCACATCTGTATTTTATTTTTTATTTCACTATACAGTACATTTGTTTTAGTTTTTTAGACCATTTTAAACCAATGTTTCTTTACCCCAAAAAATGTAAACCATAATGCCCTTCATGCTAAAAATGATAAATGTGTTCATAAAATGTGCTAAAAAGTTGTCTAAAAGTTTTGTAATGCATTTGTATGTTAGGACTAGTAACCCATGTGGTAAACAGAGCTTGGGAGGCACGTAATGATACAGAAAGGGATAATAATACAAACAGTGCTCCATCCCCAATCATGCATCACGTCCGTCGCTATGTCCCCCACTGTGCCGTACTGGCTACCTCCTCCCAGAGGGGGCAGCTAGATTGAACTAATCAGATGCTTGCTTTCATTGTTTAATTTACAATAGGCAGATAAAGTTGATAGATGGTTGGTTGCAATGGTTAGTAAATTAGATTTTAAGCCTAGGAAAATCTGAGGCTTATTGAAGCTTATTAGCAAAGTACTGTTTATATTGGTACAGAATAATTTAATTAATTTAGGTCCCACAATTCTGAGAGGAGCTGAAGCTAATTTACTTATGTAAGAAAGTTCAGTAATTGCTTGAATTTAAGGTTATTTGAGTTGATTCTGATTTGGGAACAAAGCAAAAATAACCAAGTAACTGATCACCTAGAGAAACCATATTGCATTGCTACATTTGCAATACTGGCTGATTGGCTGATTTTGCATGTAGCCCATGAATCCTGTACATGGACAGAGTTATTTTTACACTGCAATTTAGATTTGCTTTTGGACACACCCCTCCCAAATCTAAATCTCACTGCACATTTTAAATCTGCCCCACCTACAGTGCAACATGGTTTTGCCAAGGTGCAAGTTACTTTTTTTTTACTTTGTTCTCAACTTTGAATGAGCCCCATTATGTACATAAATTTAAATTTGTTTGTATAATAAAATAATGTACTGTATGAAGTCAAATATTTAAATCAGTAACGGGTCATGTATTCATTGCATTATCCTCCTAGTTTTCGTTCTTTTTTTTTAAACAACAAGGACTCCTGCTAAATGTTTGCATAAAATGTCATTGGTATTCATACTGTAAGGAAAATGTAAAAAAATTAGATTAAAAGCTGTAGAAGTACGCCAGTCATAATACCAATAAAGAAACCTCACACCCAGCTTAATGTCAGAAGGTGGTTACTTTGTTGGGATACTTTCCTCTACCTCACTAAGGTCTGATCCAGATTAAGAGGGGCATCATTTAGAGTACATAAGGTGTTTTTCAATCCAAAATGTATATAACACAAGTTTTTGGTTACTTTTTGCAATTGTTAAACATAGATGATGAAAGAGTGTTTTTGTTTTAAACGTATCTACAACAAAAGTTAACTCTGTTTTTAATCTCAGTTGTAATGCCTCTGACCTTCAGGCACAAACAAAATTAAATAAAACAATAAAAAAATGAAAATAAAATCCCTGTGACCTGCAATAATCAGAACGCGAGGTAGAAAGGCAGGCAGACAATAGGAGAGAGATGCAGTTCACCTCCTATGCCAAGCTGATTTCTTTCTTCATAACCGGAGATTTTATGACAAAGCTTATGTAATAAAGAAAACATCAGAAATATTGAGACCTCAGGGTTATCCATCAATTCTACTCATGAAAAATAAAAGTATTATCCAAAATTTGATTAGATGTGGTATCTTTGTCTTTTACTGAACAGGCTGTCCAGATCACCTCGCAGATTCCTTCTGTATAAATCCAATTTCATCGTTCCAAGGATGCATGAGGCTCATATTTATTGATAATCAGCCCAAGGACCTCATTTTAGTTCAACGGGGCACCCTGGGGATTTTCAGTGATTTGCAAATCGATATGTGTGGCATTAAAGACAGGTAATTTGAATCTGACTTGTGAACTTGACATTGCTAGAAATAAATATGAATCCATATGTATAAACATACTGCTGTCTACACATTGAATGCTTTAATAAAAATGGAAAAGAGATTATCCAATCAAGGTAAAGTGACACCACAAAGATCTTTTTTAATTTTGATTCTCCTAATGTAGCACAGATGCTTGGTGAATAGGTGGGTGGATGACACTCAAATGTAAATTACAACTAATACTCAAATATCAAAACACATTTTAAACATTTTAAGACTCTTAATCATACATTAGGGTCAAATCCACATCCTGACACACAATAAAGATAATTGTGATGTAAATGGAGAAAGAAACTGATTTATGTGCTGTAGATTACATTGCTGGGAATAGGTTTGTCTAGTATTTAATAAGTCTCAGCTCTACAGACTCAGTTCCTGACATTTTTTCCATCTAAACATAAATGAGGGCTGATTGAAAAGTAATAATGTATACGAGATTCTCAATATTGAGAGGATTGCAATATATAGGGCCAAGCTAGAACTACATTATGATTATGTACTATAGGTTGATCAGGTCATGTTGGGTGATGTAGTGTAAAGTCCTATGTCTGTTTAGAATGTAATAAAATTGTAATGTGGTCATGTCCAGTGGTCAGTACATGTTGGGAGGGATTCAGTGTGATTTACCCACGGCCGCATGGCACGACAGCGGCATCCCGGCTGCAGTGAAAATCCCAATCGTCGAAAGGTAAGTATTGACTAACCTATTCTACCCCCCTAACCCTAACCCTCCCTTAGGGGTGCCCTACTCCTACTCTCCCCTTCAAGTGCCTAAACCTAACCCCCCCCTTCCCCGCCACCTAAACCTAAGTCCCCCGGGGGGATTCCTAACCCTAACCTCCCCCCGGGGGTGCCTAACCCTAACCCTCCCTTCCCCTAGCCTAAACCTAACCTCTCGGGGGCTACCTAACCCTCCCCCCCATGGCTGTCCGCGCCCGGCTTACCTTCGATCGGTAAGCCGGGTGTTGGGCTCCATGCATAGGGAAAATGACAGGCGTCGAGATTTCAACACCTGTCATTTAACCCTTGCTGGGATTAGAGAGTCGGGAAGCCGGCGGTCGGGATTCCATCCATCGGCTTCCCAACTGCTTCCCGTTGGGAGTGTAGTGTCCTATATATGAATAGAGGTACTATAATTGTATTATGATTATGTACATTGGTCAGATCAGGTTGCATGGTTTAGTGTCCTATGTTTGTATGCCTATATAGTGTAATTGAATTGTATTTATGATCATGATAAGTGGTCATGATTTGTTGAGAGATGTATTGTACTATGTCTGTATAGAGAGTAATATATTATGTATTATAATTGTGTCCAGTGGTACAGTATGGAGTGTAATATGGAATCAGAACAAAGTCCCTCTCTTGTGCAATATGTCCATGGATCGCACTTTTCAATAAAGTCAATACTCACTGTCCAGATAATAGTGCCAATAGTCTCACCCAAATAGATGATTTATCTCCCTTCGACCTGGTTTACAGGCTGAGGTAAGGTGCATGTATATATTACAGCAGTCCCCATATCCACTGCAGCAGGCAGCCTTTAGGCAGCGTCGCACTCTGCACTTATGAACAATCAGCCGTCCGGGTGCTGTACAGATAGGTATTGGCCGCTGGTCTCAGTCCTGTGTTCTGAAGCGGCCATTATTGCCGGGCTGTCCTGTTGGCAGACATATGCTGACTCCTCTGTTCATGCCTTCTGAAGAAACAGGGTGTTATTGCCTGGAGAAACACTTAAAGGATCCAGTGACTGCTCTGCCTTTTTGCTTCTAAATTACCTTTACACCGCTTGGCCCACTGTGACTGTCTATCACCCCCCACTGATCTGTGAGCTCTGGCGAGCAGTGTGCCCATAACACTGGACCTTCACTATTGTAGCAGGAGAGAGAGGCCAGCATACCTCTGGTAATAGGAGAGCCCGGTGAGAACGGCTGCTTCAGAACACAGGACTGAGACCAGCAGCCAATACCCACCTGTACAGCACCTGGATGGCTAATTGTTCATAAGTGAGTGAGACATTGCCTAAAGGCTGCCTGCTGCAGTGGATACGGGGACTGCTGTAATATATACATGCACCTTACCTCAGCCTGTACACCAGGTCAGCGGGAGATAAATCATCCATTTGGGTGAGACTATTAGCACTTTTATCTGGACAGTGAGTTTTGACGTTATTGAAAAGTGCGATCCATGGACATATTTCACAAGAGAGGGACTTTTTTCTGGTTCCGTATTACATTCCACATATTGCCTTCTGCTGGATTGCATTTTTATTCTCACCTATACATTTAGTCTGAGCGTTCATAAATGTATAGGTGAGAATAAAAATGCAATCAATATATGTAATACACACATACAGTATATTGATTATAGATGTGTGTATTACCTTTTTACTCTGATCTATTAAACATTTAATTTTCCTTTAAATTGTGGTATTAAGCCTTGGAGAGAGATAAAGTGGAGAGAGATAGAGTACCAACCAATCAGCTCCTAAAAGTAACATTACAGGCTGTGTTTGAAAAATGATAGTTATGAACTGATTGGTTGGTACGTTATCTATCTCTCTCTCCTAGGCTTAGTACATCTACCACTAGGCATCATACTGGTCACTGCTACTAGTTGTGTAAGTGATGATACAAATGACAGAAGACATTGATCTTGAAAGGATTAAAGTAACTATAAAAGAAAATCACTATTATTTTTCAGGTTTGACATAATGCTCTGTGTGAATGCAGATTTAAAAGCCTCCACTTTTGCTGTTGATTAAATGCAGAATTTGAACAAATGTTGACAGACAGACCATTCCTGTAAAGTGTTTGTAAAGGCTGCAATTATATCTCTCTCTAAACCGTTTCTGCACACGTCTATGAATGGAACTTAATTAGTGAGTTCATGAATATACAGCTCATTTTGAATACACATCTGATTGGACATTTTCTGTGAATGGTGAAATCCAGGAAAAAAATAAATAAACTGATTTTATTTAAAGTAAAATGAAAAGAGGCATTGAAATTCTATTTTAATCTGCCTTTTGTAAAACTGTATTTATAATCCTAACAGATTTATTATTTAATTTATTGTATGCAAGAACAAATTGTTGATAGCATTCACAGTTAATGGAGTCAAATAAAGACCTGTTTATTTTACAGAAACCCATATACAGTAATGCTAGAATGTGTATTTTCTTTTATTATCTGTTCCACGATATTTATATAGGTTCCATTACCTCAAATTTGATGGAATTACAGATGATAATAAATTACAGATTATATTTTATGCATCACAAATATATAGGGGATGTAGTCATGATCCCGGCTGACGGCAGAGCTGGATTAAGGCTTTGGCGGGCCTGGAGCACTTAACACTGGAGTGCCCTAAAGAGCAAAATTTGGGATGCAAAAATTGGGTTATCGTGCGCTAGCCTTCAGTGCGTACATGAAAAGGGAGCGTGATCACACATCCCGCCCCGAATTCATGTCACGTGTATATTGCTACTCCAGCTGCTGGGCTGTCTCCGCTTTTGCGTGCTCAGCAGGTTGAGAGCATTTGCTCCCAATCTTTCCTCCCCACAGTACAATGCAGCCCAAGGGAGGGGGGGCAGTGCTTCAAATGAATGACTGGGCCACCAAAATTGGGATAGTTGGAGGGTATGCATACATACATAGTCATACACTTATACCCCTTCCTTGAGCTATCTTAACATGTAAGCATGCTGCTAGATAGTCAGGTTTCCTCCCGTCTCCCATTCTGCAGGCACTGATTATATAGTGCCGTGTAGCCCCACCTCCAGCTCATACAGTACTTCACCTTCCTTCTGCTCTATATCTTCCAGTACAGTTCTATGCTGCACCTGATTAAAGTATTAGGGGCCCCTAGAGAGAAGCCCCCCTTAATCTGGCTCTTGCTGTCAGGATGCTGGTTCTCTGAATGTCGGTGCCGGAATCCCAACATCAGTCAGAATCCCAGTTGGGGCAGTCATTTTGTGGACTAAATCCATATTTCTTAATACACAACCTGTTAACTCACTGGGATTCACTAACGGACCTTCATATTGAGTTCATGAGTTGTTCATTGTGATTTCAACAGGTTCAAATTAATTGATAGGCTATGTATTAACAATGGATGCACCACAAAAAGATTTCTGTTTGCATCTTTTTTGCCGAAAATGCATCGGTGATGTACTGTAACTTGGGCACGCCAGACTGCTGATTCATTTGATATGCTTCACTTATATCTGTGTGCGACAGAGTCTCTCAATCAGCGTGGAAAGAGCAACAGTGCTGCGGCAGCAGCTTTTTTCCATACCAAGGGATAAATGTAATAGGGTCTGACTTTTTCCTGCGGGACCTTCTCACACATTTAAAGGTCCAAGTTTGTCCCCCAACTCACCAAATGTCATAGCCTTCAAACTTGTGAGTTTGAAGCTATTTTATTAAGTGAGTGTGTGTGAGTTTTCTCCTATGAAAATTCTAACCTCTTAATGCACCTAGCATTAAAAGGTCCAAGTTATACAGAAGCCTTCACAGATCAATGAGATCTGTGGTTAATGGAGGCGAACCTTCCAGTTCACATTATAGGCGACAATGTAGCAGCTCCTACCGTAGACTTCAGTGGTGCTTTCCCATTATTGAAGTCTATTGGAAAAAGTGTGACAGACAGGCTGACCACTCAGAGCCTATAAGCGGGCAGCTCCCACGAAGGTGCCTGCTGGCTGGTGGTTCTTGTAATAGAAGTCACCGGGTCCCAGTCATTCATGCGGAGGAAGTGTATATGTAAATACATACCCTTCATCCTGTCCAACCTGGTTTCACGAGTCAGTTTCTTTGTTTTTAACCCCTTGGATGCCTACTTGGAATGAAGAGAACATGATCTACACTAGCAATAGGTGAGTTTTGATTTTTTTTACAGGTGTTGTGGATGCTACTTGACAAGTGGACATGAATGGCTACAGGGATTATAGGTGATATGCATGAGTGTGAGCATAAATGTGTGTGTGAATGTATGTTTAAATAAAATTTTACTTTCATGGTGTGTTTGTCTTGTGATTATTTTAATATTTATTTTGCAGGTAAACTAGTGGTACCAGCGGGCCCTTAGTGCCCCGCATGCTGGTTCTTGTGGTTCTCCAAATACCAGCATTTGGGGGAGGCTTGCTGAGACCTCTAGTTCTCCAGTAAAATACAATATTATTAAATCTATTTTTACACACGCATTTACACAATCAACCCGGCACTCAGCCAATGCCTGGGTTAACCCTGGAGAGGGGGAACCCCTTTATTGGGAGGGTTCCCACCTTCCCATGGATCCCTGACCTGGACTGACTAGCAGTCAGGTATAATGGTTTGGCTGGGGGACCTGGTGAAATGATTCCCTTGCTGTGACATTACACCCCCACTAGATAGAGTCCTTATTCATTTTTACCCCTGTATTTCCACAACCATGACCGGCTCAAAAGAGCCTGGTGCTGGTTCAGAAAATACAGGAGAACCCTACAAATTTTTCCCCTGTATTGTAAAAACCAGGAGAGGCTCCACAGAGTCTGGTGCTGGTTCATAAAATACAGGGGAACCCTAAGCATTTTTCCCCTGTATTTTAAGAACCAGATAAGGCTCAACAGAGTTCGGGGGTGGTTATGCTTGTGGGGAGAGGGAGGATGAACTCATTTAAAAACTCAAAAAAATCACTATTTACTTTTCATACCTCACAGAAACATGCACGGATCTCACAGATCTCATTTCTCTCAAGTTTTCAGGCTGTAATAGTATGCGAGTTAAACAGTTGCACTCTATTATATTGCCCAACTTGTATCCTCACAATGGCAAAACATCTGGATGCATATTTTGCCATTGCGGATTGCGGGGGAGTGAGAATCATGTGAGTTTGCATGTTCTTGCAGCATATTACATAGGGTGAGTTCTGAAAATGTGTGAGTATAACTCTATACTCGCACATTTTCCAAACTCGGACCCTATTACATTTTTCCCCAAGTTCTGTTTATAAACTCAGTTGCACCATACTTGCAGACTTTTGAAAACATCCTCTCCCGGTGAAGCCTGTAGAGAGATACACATGAGTTTTGATTGGGATGGGGCGGGGCCAGACTATTTGTGTCATTAGGCCTCACCCCCTCATGGTGAAATGCCATGAATTGCACACATTTATAAAATGGGTGATAAATGACACAATTATTATAGAATTGTGTCATTTTAATCTCTCTGTTGGAATGCAAATTCCCAGGAAAGATTCTTTCCATTCTGCCCACTTCATTTGAAAGTGGGTGGGATGCAGGAGAAGTAGCTACTCTTCCTGAGGTGCGGGGGTCTACCTGAAAAATCGTGAGCCTCCCGCAGATTCCGGGAGAGTAGACAAGTATGAGTTGCACACAGATATGCAAGTGTCAAATATCAAATTAACCAGCACAGTCTTCTGGTGCATCCTAGCCACCCAACGCAGCATACTTTCGGCAAAAACAGATGCCCGATGCTCGCACAGTTGCATAGGACCTGGCAACTCACTCATGCCAGGCATAACATGCTGCATGGCATATTGAGGCTAGATGAACAAGGACACACCTGTATTGCCCCTGGTGGCACAGAGGTGACTTACCTGCTCCTAACGGCTTTAGCAGCTCCAGTGCCATCTTCTGGGTCCCAGCAGTCATCTGACTTCTGGTTCGGACCTCTGTTCCTCAAACATTTGGATGAGTATTTCTCTCTTAACCCTAACCCTCCTACTAGTGGCTAAACATATTCGCCCGCCTGCAGCCTGACCCTAAACTCCTCTCGCAGCCTAACCCTAATGTTGACATTCTGACAATGTCAAAATTTCACCTGTCGACATTCTGAGAATATCAGCATTTTGTCTGTTAACAATTTTGCAATGTCAACATCATAACTGTCGCATTGTAGTGTCAATGTTATGAATGTCGATATTGTCATTGTCGACATTTTGACTACAACCCCATATAAGAACCCATCTCAGAAGTCCATGCTCCCAGAGGCTTGGAGGAAGGGTGAGGTGGACCTACAACAGAGTGCCACATTCTCGACATGCCGTTCAGAGGACCCAACTTTTATCATGATAGAACTTCATAGAACTAGTACTGGTGAGCATGGACATTTCAGCATGTACAATCAAGTGCACATAAAGTTGCTGGAAGTTAACTTATTTGTGTTTTATTTTGTGCCTTTCAAACTGTTTTTATTCATCACAATGTAGCAAAAGAATTTGATTACAAATTGTTCCATTTTTCAAAGTAGACTCCAGAAATATAAAATCATACAAACATTCCACTGCTTCTCTTTCCAGGTGTAAAATAACTCTTCGGATTCTCATCTTTCAGACCAAGGGGTAAATTTACTAAGAATCGTGTCTGGTCGAGATGGCGCTCAGAAATTACTAAAGGCAAACTCGGTGATAAATCATGAAACTCTCTGCAAAACGGGAGAAAACACAAATAGAAATAAACTCGCAAGTAATTTCCATAGACAGGAATACAACACTGGAATTTACCAAGAATCATGATTATAATCACGGGTATAATTTTAGCAAACTTGGGCTATAATAGAAGTTTTAAATAGACTACCTCTTGAGCTTTGTGTTTAGCATAAACATACACAGATTAGTGTGATCCGTGTTTGTTTCTGTAAATAAAAAAAATGGGTTACATTTTTTTTTAAATGATGCGGGGGTCCCCCCCCCAAAAAAAGCCTAGCCAGCCCTGGGCTCTGGGAGCCAGTCCAGGTTCTAAAAATATGGGGGTCAAAATGTGTAGGGGTTCCCTAAATTTCATGAACCAGCACTGGGCTCTGTGAGCCGGTCCTCATTTTAAAAATATGGGGAATAAATTGCATAAGGTTCCCCAGATTTTTAAAACCAGCATGAACACATACATCACTGAAAAACACGATTCAGCAAAATATGATTCTTGGTAAATTTTAATGTTTCCACTGTTAAAAGTCTCCTGTCCTTCAGAGATACTGTGAGTGTTTCAACTTGTTCCAGACACGATTCTTAATAAATTTATCCCCCAGTGTCATTGAGAGGGGTGGAAGGAGTGGATACTATCTAACTGGGCTTGTCGGAAGGGCCTAGCAGAGGCCTGGGTTAATTGCTGAGGGTGACATTGTCCCCATTTGCAGCGTGATGCAGCATGGGCCAGGGAAAGTTGCTGAGCTGGACTGCTGAGATCGGCATTGCAGTAGCCCCCTTAGCAGAGTGCAAAAGCACATAGTATTTTTTATTTTTTTAGTGGGTGTGGCCACACCTCCCAGATTTAGTCACTTCCCACCCCAGTATCTGGGCCCATCCACACTTTTGAAGGCCCTGTTCAGTTTTCTGTTCATAGTGAACAGTACTATGGCATTATGCTAATTTGATAAATACATAGAAACTACAGGATTACACTTTGGTGAGGCGCTGACTCAACAGAAAGTTAAAATATTCAGTATTTTAGAGAAAAACACAATAAATTATCAGTTAGGGGATTTGAAGCCAATTCAGTGAGATTTCTGATCCACAGCATGTTCAGAACTTTATCAAAAGAAAAGGTGCATGGGGGCGAGGCCATGGTGGACTAGGAGTAAGGCGTGCATTTGTGAGCTATCTTGTTAGTTCTCTCTCCACTATGTATCCTGATGGCCAAGGCCGATAGTCAGTAATCTGCACTGAGGGGGAGAGCCATGGTGCCTCTATATGTGGGCATGCTGTCACAGATCCAAGCTCACCAGAGACCAGAAGCAGCTTTCCCTGCCTGCAGCCTAGCAAGCTTTACTGTGGCATAACACTGGAGAAGTAGTGCTGCAGTTTCTGGACCCATCTTGGGGAGATTTCAGTCACACTGGACTTGATTCGGACCTGCTCGCTAGATGCGTATGATCGCACCCAGCATATGCAAATCTGGCACACACCCAGCAAGGCAGATGATCGCACGGCAAGGCATAAGCATGCCCACTACTTTGCGTGCGATTGCTTTGTGTATACAGACGCCCACCAGCCTGTCTTAAGACACCCACTTGTGCACGTCATCTCCAGAAAGTGTATGCAACCATCGGTACATCGGGTACCATCGGAAAAGAAAGCGCAGTGCTTGAGGTTGACTATACCCTACTGCAATCACTTCAGTGTGAAATACAACCAGGTGACGTGTACAATGACGCTGCCTGTTATTTATGCACGCCTCTGAAAGACACTCAGGCATGCCTGCGTTCACTCCTCCACTCAACCGTTGTTAATGGCCAGCCCCTGTCACCACCCATAAATGGCTTTTCCTGTCACTCACTCTGCTGGGCTGTCTATGGAATCAGGTCCACTATCCAGCGGCTTTGTGGTGCCAGTGAGCGTCTCTCCCTCACTGACTGCTAAGTGTTAATTGCAGTGCCCTCTGCTGTGTCTCCTTAATGTTTGTATGTCCTGCAAAGGCTGTCTAGCTGTCTCATTTCCACAGTTGTACACTTCCTGGTACTTCTATTACATAATATGGGAAAAACTGTGGCGTCTGCCAAGTTGGAACACTACACCCTTTTGTCTACCCCCCAAGCTCCATTGGGGATGAGCCTCAGGAGTCCTGTACTTCTCCTCCACAGCATACTCCTGACACAGGACTGCAAACGCCATCTGGAGTTACTATCCAACAGGTGCTGGAGGAAGTCACCAACAGTGAAGAAAGGGTTACTGCCAAATTTGGAGAGACGCAATTGGATCCAAGTAGGTGCATGAGAGGATTCTCATTCACCATTCAAGGCTCAAGTTGAGACTCTGGCTTCTCAGAAGTCCGCCATGCAGAATACAATTTCTGACATGGAGGGTAATCTAGGCGCAATAATGATGATGAGGTTCGTGGGCCTTCCACAAAAGAAGATGAGGTAATACACTGAGGAATTTTTGGAGAATTTGCTGATTGCTTCATATGGTCAGGATGCCTTTACCTCCCAATTTGCAGTGAAGAGGGCCCAGATCGCTACTAAAGTCTTGCCACTTAGTGCCCCGCTATGCACCATTATTGCCAAATTACTTCATTATCAAGACTGCGATGTTATACTTTGAATCACTAGCACTAAAGGCTATCTGGAATGAAATGCTGTTCGGTTCTGCGTATTTCTGGATTTTGCCATGGAAGTTAAAAAATGCCGAATTCAATTCCTCCCCTCTAAAGGGCATCTTTAGGATCTGAATTTGTCATATGCCATGCTTTTTCCATCAAAATTAAGGGTCGTGGCTAATGGCTGTGAGGCTGCAGCCTGGCTGGATCTTCGGATTCCGGGATATAGGCAGATGTCTAATGATTGATGTTGATACTGGTTGCTCTCTATCTTTTGTGACTACTGCATAACTGTTACATAGAGCTCTGCACTGTGTAGTTCTTTTACTGTATAATATGTGATTATCTAATTATCATTGCCATCTCGGATCACTGCTGTTCCTCCTTTATGTTTTTGTATTTCGTCATGGCTGCCACCTTGTGGCTGGAGAGCGCCCCTTTTCATTTGGTCATTCCAATACATTTCTCCGATTGCACTACGTGGTACTGTGTTCTACTGTTTGGCCTCCTACTATAGGTTCAGGATAGGCTTTGTTTAGCTAAGGAATCTAAATAAGCCTAAGGTGGGGTAGGTATACGGGGTGTGTTTTTTTGAGTTTGTGGTTATCTGTTTTTACTGTTCTATAGTTTGTTTACTTACTTTTCTATATCAATGTGTTTATGTGATATTTACAATCATTTTGGTGCTATTTTTTTTCTTTATATTATGGAATATGTGTACAGTATGTTTGTATTGTTTTTGGGGTTCCCGGGGTGCAGTGGCCACTTTGATTGAGTGCATTGGGATAATGCTAGGCTGGGTGGTGCATTTTGTCTGATATTTACCATTCACACACCTACGAGGGTGCTTAAGGTATCGCGTCTGGGGCCTCAATGTCAAGGTCAAATGCTCCTTGGGCCTTAAACAGATTAAACAGTATGGCACTGTAAAATGTTTAACCAAGACTCACTTAGCTCTTGTCCCTAATAAAGCCATGGGTTGTATGGACATATCATATTTCTCATGCGCCCTCATCTTGTACTAGGTACTGTTCAGACTGACCCAGGGGGTAGATATATCTTCCTTAACTGTAAAGTGTACTCAGTGTCGATTTTCCTATTGCCGCCTATTCCTATTAAAAAGGGAGGCTGAGTTTGTCGCATATATACCCTGATCCTCTTGTACTGTGTCTGTATTTTAATAACGTTTTAGACCTAACTGTGGATAGATGAGGAGAGTTGTCTAGTGCATCCCCACAGGGTGGTTGTAGGGATGCTAGTTTGATGGCTTATGTGGGCCTGGATTTAAGCATCCAGTAATGAGGCAGTACTCTTGCTGTTCGCATTCTAACCACTCATTTATCACAGATTGACATGGCTGTGCTTTCCAACAATCTCTTATATAAATTACATGCTGAGAAATATAAATTTCAGACCACTATCTATTTGTCTTGATGGTTTATACTCATTTCTACATGATTCTATTGTCCGAGTAATTTATAAATTGCGCTCTGTCCCCCGTCGGATGTATGGCACCTCTAATTTGTGTTTGCATGGCATGTATTTTGTCCTGATTACTTTTTTCGCTGTCTTGTTGACTGTTTTTTTATTTTAATAAACATTACTCTTTTAATTTAAAGCAAAGATTATACTTAATTATACCTCATGTGTTGCTCATTTTCAAGAAATTTGAAATCCCTTTCTGGGAACATGGAGTTTCCAAAGAACACATCTCATACCAAGTCTACATTGCAACAGAATCATACAGCCTCTTTTTTATATTACAGACATACACTGTTTGAGTTATTTATTTGGCTTTTTTTGAACTCTAAATGAGACTTGTTGCCTTATTGTTAAACGCATCATGAAAGTCTCTTATGATAAAGTTGGGCAAATCAACTCAGTCAGTTAACATGAATTTCAGAAATTCACCACAACTTTGCAGAATAATTTATACTGCCTGGAGAATCAGCCCAATCACAATGCATGGTCGTAATATATTTATCTGTTTGAAGTTGAATGCAGACCTTAGTTAAATGCACTTTAGAAATAAAACCTAGAAAAGTCACTTTATAAAAAAATATATTTCCTTGCTATAGCCTGTGGTGTTTATTATATTATGTAAAACTTAGGTTTAGGTGTCTAATTATCACCTGAAAACACTTTACATGCAGCAGGAAGTGTTGTGATATTCGCTCATATGTTCTATTTAATTAGATTTCATTTAAATTGTGGTAGTATTTTAATCTGCAAGATATCTGAAAACAAACTGATTAACCTAATTTTCTTTCTGAAGTCAAACTTAAAGAATAAGAAAAAATTATTAAATAATAATGTTTAACTTAGACTTTCCTGAAATTCAGATTTTCAATGCTACAGAACTAATGGAAATGTTTAATTTATTTTCCAGTATAAATACACTTTTTACCAGATCCTCTCTGTTCTTAATACTGAATTTAGCATGGTCCTAATAAACTTTTCCAATCCCTTTGATGCTGCTTAAATGTCTGTAACAGGATGGATCTAATGCACTGAAGGATCCTCTTAATGAAAATTGGCTGCTGATTGGAGAACAAAGTACTAATACTGGGTAGACAGGGTATTTAACAGAACATATATTTAAAGTAGAAGCACCATTTTTTTTATTGCTAAGAAGCACTGCTATTCTGCCTGACATTGCATTCCCATTGACGGCTGAGGCTTATTGTCACTAAACGCTCTGCCTGAAGGGCTTCATGTTCCATAGGATTGATATTTTCTCTGGTGCCACTTTTGGACTAATGCACTAACTCCATTGGAACAGAAATTTACATGAAGAATCACATATTCTGCTGCTGTCTTAGTTGATTAGAATCTGGTCTTTTTCCTCCAATACTTATTTGGTCATTTACCTTTCTACTTCAGGGTCCATAGGGTATCCACAGGATACCTTGGGGGTATAGGTGTGACGTCAGTCGCAGGGCACCAAAGAGTTAAGCTTTCAGCCTCCCAGGATGCACTAGGTCCCCCTCCTATACCCCGCCCCCGGGCCAAGGCACCTCAGTTTAGTTTGGTGCCCGGCCGGAGTCGGGTGCACCTGTTGGAGTGGGGGCTAGAAGAGCCCCTGAAGCTTTTTCTTCATGCAGCTGTGGCTGCACATCTGGATGAACAGCATGGACAGTCAGTCCTGACGTCCATGCTGTCTTCCCTACACCCCGCCGGTACCAGAACGCCGGTACTGATCCGGGGATGCTGGTGGGCATCTGGGGTCACAGCTAGCGGTGACCCCAGATGCTCCGGACCATGGCCGGATTCAAGGGGGACAGAGGTAAGCAGCGGGGTCCCGCGGTGGGTCCCCGCTGATCACATGGTCCTAAGTCCCCAGGCAGGGGGCTCCCTGGGGACTGGCTGCAGCGTGGAGCCAGGCGACCAACCTGCGCTTCCACTACCCCCTGGGACAGCGGACCGCAGCAGAGCGGTAGCGCTGCGGCGTCCCAGGGGTTAAATGCATGCCAGGGGAGCGCGCCTTCCCTGTCTCACAGCCGGCGCCTCCCCCGCTGCACACAGCCCTCTCTGCATGCTGCCGACTGGTCCTGTGGCAGCGCTCCTCCCCCAGGCCAGCTTCTCTCTGCTCCTCGGCGGCCATCTTCTCTGCAACGCATGGTGAACGCTGCTGGAAGTCTGGAAGGAAGCATCGTGGTCTGGGTTCCCCCGCATACCTCTCCTCTGCTGTGGCTCAGGTCTGTGTATGCTGCGCTGTGTCCTACCAGGCCCTGTGTCTGTGTAGTTGAGTGATCAGCGCTGTTAGTGCAGGAATTGTTATTTCTCTGCATTGTATGTGACTGTGCTAGCGCTGCCTGTAACTTTTCTTCTCTAAACTGTCAGCTTTATTACTGTCCCTGTTCTTTCTGCTAAAGCCCTTGCGGTGCGGTGCT
Source organism: Taudactylus pleione (assembly GCA_031769625.1). Taxonomy (NCBI): domain Eukaryota; kingdom Metazoa; phylum Chordata; class Amphibia; order Anura; family Myobatrachidae; genus Taudactylus; species Taudactylus pleione. Next base: position 4,989,027 of record JAUIMM010000137.1, on the reverse strand, counting down.
GCAGGGTGGTCTCTCACCTATTTAATACTTAATTGGTGAGAGAGGTCACATACGTGGTGCCATCATGTCTGAAAGTGATTTTCCCCTCCGGCTACAGTGTACCACGTGCAAAGTACCGTTAGCGGAGGGGGAGGGTAGCGCGGAGGGCCTTTGCCGGCAGTGTTTGTCCATGGCGCGGCCTATTACGGTTACAGCACCGGTACAGGAGCTGCCCTGGGCTTGTTTCGCTCAGGCGTTAACAGCTTTAATGGGCCAGTTAGCTCCGCAGCCCGCGTTTACTCCGATGGGTTTGTCCCAGCAGTCTGTGGTGTCGTCACCCATGCAGGGGTTCCCACGACAATTGGTGGTACCCCACAGTCTCCCTATTTCCCCGCTCCCGGGTTCTCAGGAGCCAGCGTGGGTTAACTCCCTGACGAGTTCTGTACAGCACTTGTCGGATGTGTTGCAAGGGGAGTCTGTGATGCGGCCTCATAAAAGGCCGGTGGCGTCTCTGTCCGCTCCTTATGAGGATGACGAAGGGACGTCTGATGATGGGGAGATTCTGGATCCTTACGATCAGGAACCTCTCCATACTAAGGACGCTGATGCTAAGTCCAGAGTATATATTCCTGGACTTATTCGGGCGGTCCGCACAGCCTTGGTGATTGAGGACGAAGTTCCCCCAGCGGCTAAATCTAAGTATGCCTTTTTCAAAGATGTGAAGGGCGATGCCACAGTCTTTCCTCTTTCGGGTCAGTTGGTGGACCATTTAGAGGAGGCGTGGAAACAACCTGGCAAAAGATACCAGCCGCAGAGACGCCTGGCGGTGGCTTATCCGTTCGCGGATAATTATTTTGCTAAGTGGGAATCCCCTCCACAGGTGGATTCTCACGTGACCCGTCTTGTCCGTAGTGCCACATTGCCGATGCCATCCATGTCCTCCCTTAAGGAAGCTACGGACCGCAAGGTAGAAATCTGCCTGAAGTCCGCTTATTCCCTTGCAGGGGGGGCAGCACGGCCGGCTATGGCCATTTGCTGGGTTGCCAGAGCGATGGAGCGCTGGGCGGATTCATTAGAGGCTTCTTTTGAATCCGACTGTCCGGCCGAACAGGCGGAGTTGATTGGCAATCTCCGTGATTCGGCCACCTACATCAACGAGGCGGCTCTAGACATTAGTACTCTGGTGTCTAGAATTTCTTCAGCAGCGGTAGCTGCTCGTCGCACCTTGTGGCTGCGATCCTGGAAGGCGGACGCAGATTCCAAGAAAGGTCTGGAAGCGTTGCCGTTTACCAGAGAAGTTCTCTTCGGTCCGGATCTGGATAAGATTGTGGCCACGCTGGCGGCAGCCAAATCTGCTTGTCTCCCGTCGGCCGCTGCTCCTTCTGGTTCTGGACCATCGTCCTTTCGGTCATCTAGGGCCCAGGGCAGGCCCAAACCACAGTCGTTTCCTCGACAGGCTGGCCCTAAGAAATCGGTCAAGCCCCGGAAACAGGCATGGAGTACCAGACGTCCGGCCCCCAAGCCAGATGACAAGCCTGCGGCCTGACGGTCCGGGTCTCCCCTTGGGGGATCCCAGGGTGGGAGGCCGCCTGCTGCAGTTCTCCCGGTGTTGGTCGTTCACTAAGACAGACACTTGGGTTCTGGAGGTGGTCTCCCACGGGTACGCCCTCTCCTTCCGGCACAGACCCCCGGCTCGATTCTTCACCACGGGTCTACCATCAGACCGGAACAAGGCTACGGAGCTGCGGAAGGTATTGCACACTATGCTCCAGGCTGGAGTTATAGTGCCTGTTCCATTCTCCCAGAAGGGCCAGGGTTTCTATTCAAATTTTTTTTTTGGTACAGAAACCCAATGGGTCATATCGTCCGATTCTCAACCTCAAAGCACTCAACAAGTCTTTGCGGGTCCCGAAGTTTCGGATGGAGACCCTACGGTCCATCATTCTGGCGCTGGAACCTGGGGACTACATGGTGTCATTGGACATACAGGACGCTTACCTGCATGTCCCTATTCTTTTGCGCCATCAAGAGTTCCTTCGGTTTGCAATCCGCAGCGACCATTTCCAGTTTCGGGCGTTACCTTTTGGCCTGGCGACAGCACCACGTGTTTTCACCAAGGTGATGGCGGTCATGGCGGCTTCTCTGCGGCTGCAAGGAGTCCGCATGTTGCCGTACTTGGACGACCTGTTATTGGTGACAGGATCTCCAGAGCTCCTGTTACACCACTTGGACCTGACCATTGCACTGCTGCAACGGCACGGCTGGCTAATCAACTGGCAGAAGTCCACTCTAATCCCGTCTCGGAGGATTCTGCATCTTGGAGCCTTATTGGACTCGGGACAGCAAAGGATCTTCGTGACGGAAGACAAGATCTCTGCTTTACAGTCAAGGGTGCGCAGTTGTCTGCACAGCCGCCGGGTGTCCTTACACTCGGCGATGAGGTTACTGGGCTCCATGGTGTCGGTGTTCGACATGGTGGAATACGCCCTGTTTCACTCCAGACCTCTGCAGCACCTGATCCTGTCCAAGTGGAACGGGCTGCCTCAGTCTCTGAAGTTCCAGACGATTGTGCTCACCCCGGAGGTTCGCCTGTCCCTTGCGTGGTGGTTAAAGACGACCCACCTCAACAAGGGACGTCCGTTCTGGGTTCCAAATTGGGTCCTGTTGACAACGGACGCCAGTCTTCGGGGCTGGGGAGCAGTTTCGGGTCCACACTTGTTCCAGGGCAGGTGGACGCCGACAGAAGCGGAGCTTCCAATAAATATCTTGGAACTCCGTGCGGTCTTCAATGCTCTCCTGCAGGCACAGCGGTTTCTCCAGGGTCACCCGGTGCAGGTCCAGTCGGACAATGCTACCACTGTGGCCTACATAAACAGGCAAGGAGGAACTCGCAGTCGGGCGGCTCTCGTAGAGGTCTCTCGGATCCTGGTTTGAGCGGAGCGCAATCTTCCGGCCATATCAGCGGTCTTCATCCCGGGAGTGCTAAATTGGCAGGCGGACTTTCTAAGTCGCCAGGACGTTCATCCAGGGGAATGGTCCCTGCACCCGGACGTTTTTCAACTACTGGTGGACAGGTGGGGTCTTCCAGAAATCGACCTCATGGCGTCCCGGCACAACAACAAGTTGCCGGTGTACGGGTCTCGCACAAGAGACGAAGGGGCGTCTCTGGTGGATGCTCTGTCCGTCCGGTGGACGTTCAGGTTCGCATACCTGTTCCCTCCGGTCTCCCTTCTTCCACGGGTAATCCGGAAATTCAAACAGGAAGGAGGGATGCTCCTGTTGATAGCTCCCGCGTGGCCCAGACGGCACTGGTTCTCAGACCTTCAGGGTCTGTCCGTGGACAGTCCTCTGCGGTTGCCGCTACGACCGGACATTCTGTCTCAGGGTCCTTGTCTTCACCCGGACCTGACTCGGCTGTCTTTGGCGGCGTGGCTGTTGAGACGGCCATGCTGAGGTCCCGGGGGTTTTCCAGCTCTGTGGTGCGTACCATGTTACGAGCTCGGAAACCGTCTTCCGCGAGGATATACCATCGCGTGTGGCATACGTTCTTCCAGTGGTGTCGACCGATAGGTTATGCACCGCGGGAGTTTCGTCTGTCTCGGATTCTCGCCTTCCTGCAAGCGGGACTAGATCATGGGCTTCGCCTTGCTTCTTTGAAGGTACAGGTTTCGGCCCTATCTGTCTGGTTTCACCGTAGGATTGCTACAATCCCGGATGTGCGCACCTTTATGCAAGGTGTTCTCCGTATTTAGCCGCCCTTTGTTCCACCTATGGCGCCTTGGGATTTGGCTGTGGTCCTGAGGGCTCTCCAAGGACCGCCGTTTGAACCACTGGGCTCAGTGGATATTAAATGGCTAACAGCTAAGACTGTTTTCCTTCTGGCCGTTGCTTCGGCCAGACGTGTTTCTGAGTTAGGGGCTCTTTCTTGTAGACCCCCTTTCTTGGTTTTTCATGGGAACAGGGCAGTGCTCCGCACTCGGCCCGAGTTTCTTCCCAAAGTTGTTTCCCAGTTTCATGTTAACGAGGAAATAGTTGTTCCGGCCTTTAACTCACCGGGTCTTTCCGTGGGTGAGGCCTCTTTGGATGTTGTGCGGGCCTTAAGGACTTATGTTGACCGCACTTCTTCGTTTAGGAAGTCGGACGCTTTGTTTGTCCTCTATGGCTTCCGTAAGAAGGGTTGGCCTGCTTCAAAGCAAACTTTGGCAGCCTGGATCCGTATGGCTATTTCTGAAGCTTATCTTCATGAAGGCCTACCGGTCCCTCCTTCTCTGAAGGCTCATTCCACTAGGTCTGTGGGTCCTTCGTGGGCAGCTCGACGTGGTGCCTCGGCAGTTCAGATCTGCAAGGCTGCTACGTGGTCTTCTGTCCATACCTTCGTGAGGTATTACAGGTTTGACACCTTCGCCTCTCAGGATGCTTCCTTCAGGCAGCGGATTCTCCTTTCTGCACAGGAGCGTCCCCACCCTTAAAGGATACTGCTTTGGGACATCCCCAAGGTATCCTGTGGATACCCTATGGACCCTGAAGTAGAAAATATGAGATATGGTAAGAACTTACCCTTGTTATCTCTATTTCTACGAAGTCCATAGGGTTCCACAGGACTCCCGCCCTGTCGCATCTGTGCTGCAGATGGGCTTTGCTCTGGTCACCGGTTTTCCGTCTCCCTCTGGTGAGAATGTGATTCTTGTATGTGTCCAGATCTTTGTTCTCTCTCTTCCTTCTCCTCCTCCGGCCTATGGCTTGGTAACTAACTGAGGTGCCTTGGCCTGGGGGCGGGGTATAGGAGGGGGACCTAGTGCATCCTGGGAGGCTGAAAGCTTAACTCTTTGGTGCCCTGCGACTGACGTCACACCTATACCCCCAAGGTATCCTGTGGAACCCTATGGACTTCGTAGAAATAGAGATAACAAGGGTAAGTTCTTACCATATCTCATATTTTCTTTATTGTACCATGTTACCTTGAAGTGAAGCATCATTAGGACTTATAACATTAGAAACCTAAAGTTCTCTATCGACTACAACAATATTAAAGTTGCCAATTAAATTTCCCTCTATACCATAAATTATTCACTCTGTTAATACATCCATATCCATTTGCCATATTTAACCAGGTGATGGTTTTAAAAACCTTGGATGGAATCACTTTCTTTTTTACTTTACACTTTATGTATTTAATTGTTGGCCTATTCAATGAGAGAGCTGGCTGTTGAGAAGCTAGAGCTTTGGTACAGACTGCAGGATGAGCTGTTTGCATCTCTTTGTTATTAAATAGTCCTTGATATGGAAGCTCTGCCTACTGATATTTTGGATCCATCATCAACTAAGTCCCGACCAGTTGCCCCTAGCTGCAAGAATAACTACTTCTCTGTAATGTTTATGGTTGTCTGTACACATATGGATTACATTGCCTCTCCTCCCACACCTTCAGCATTCTGAGTCTGTCCCTCTACCTGCTGGTAGTTGAAACTTGTACTTTTTGGATCAGCTGTTGCTGTAGATTCAAAGTATCCACTTTGGCCAATTCAGGCTTTTTGGTTGGAAGAAAAACTGTGGGTAGTTAGATAAAGGCAAATCTATGTGTCTATGCTTAGTGATGGCTTCAGTTTCAATCTAATGAAATGTAAGAGAATTATCTCAGTACACTCTTCATTTTCATATCTTTTGAAGAGACCTGTTACAAAGGTCAATGTGGTCCAGATGCATTATCCACCTCAAGCAATTGACACAGCACTTGATCTTCCATTCTGTTTGGAGATGGCTCATCAACTCTTGAAGGCAGTTTGAATTGGAGAACTTGTTTTGCTCTTCTTCTTTTTTTTCAAGGCACCAGTATTTTCACAGGCCTAACATTCCAGATGTCGGGTTCAGACTTAGTGACAATCTTTACCCACCTGCACCTACCTGCACCCACCTATCACATTAACACACACCCTCTCCTGCTACTTCCAATTGGGACACTGCTGTCTGGTTTATTGATAGAAGAAGCCATAATGTAAATGCTGGAGTACCAGGAGCACTCAGAGCTGCTTAGACTTTGGGGAGACGTGAAGTATAAATCAGTATGGTAAACACCTTGACATCTTAATGGCAGTATTGCAGGGGGCAGATGGTCTCATTCAGACCCGCTCGCGAGTGCAGGACGCTCGCAAGCGGGTCGATGGTACCCAAATGCGCATGCGCACGACGGAGGGAGCTCCGTCGTGCGCATGCGCGAGACCCAGCTAGCGACGGGGTAGCCGTCGCTCCGGGTCTCGCACCAAAGGGGGCGTGTTGTCGATTGACAGCACGCCCCTTTGGTGAGCGTGTCGGGGGCTTGGCTTCCAGGTGGAGGCGTTCCCATGGGAACGCCTACCGTCTGGGTCCGGCCCCACTGACATCACTAGTGATGTCAGTGGGAGTGATTTTGGCTCTGATAGAGCCAAAATCACTCCAGGGCTTGCGGCAGTGAGACCCTACCGCAGGGTCTCCATCGCAAGCCCGATGGTCGTAATGGTCTTGACCATCACGACCATCATCATGGACGCTCGCATAAGCTGTGGGTGGTAACCCACAGCTATGCGAGTGTCCATAAGGCCGCTCCAAGTTGAGGTAGGAGGGCCCTGATTCAGAGCGAGAGCCCAGAGACCGATGTCTGGGTAATCTGTATCCACTACTCTGCCTCAGAGACCCCTGGATGCACTATTGCAGCCAATATGCAGTTTCTAAAAGAAATTATTCTGGACCAGGTAAGTAATAATTACTCCTTATACTGCCAAATATAAAATGGTTGACACAGTGGTGAAAGTACCTTCTCCCCATTTAAACCTGCAGGCCTCCAGTATGCTCTAAAAAGCAGGTTGAAATAAAGGTTTATACTACAACTGTTCAAAATGCTCTCTGTATAATCTCAAAGCAGATATGTAAAAGTAGAATTGCTGATGAGGGTCTTGCTGCTTCTCTTTTTGATATGACATCAAATTTTACCTTTTATCAAAGCTACAATGTAAATCTGGTAACTCAGTGCTCTTAGCCTGCACCATTCACCAAACTAAAATTTCATCCTGTAAATTCAATTTATTTTTTCTCCTGCACCAAAATAATAATTAAGACACAGGTTGGGCTTTTTCACTATCAATAATAAGAGGTTTAAAATGTAATTTATAGAGATGTGCACCAGACCATTTTTGCTAGTTTTGGTTCTAATTCATCGTACGGTTTTGGTTCTGCCAAAATGCAGTGACTGGTTTTGGTTTTGGATTTTTCCAAAAATTGTCAAAAATGCTAAAATCAAATAACTTTGGCCATTTTTTGTTTCTACAGTATTATTAACCTTAATAACATTAATTTCCAGTAGTTTCCACTCAATTTTGACAACCTCATAGCTCACAATATTGTTCACCAACATAGACCAAAGGCTGGCTGGCTAAATTAAGCAACAGTGCAGTGGCACAAATACATGACAGTTATTTCTGTTTAAAAATGTTTTTCAAATTAGTAATGTATTAGCAATAACCAATCGAACCAACTCACAAGTACTTTCAATAGAAAACAATCCAGCACAGAAATTTACTAAAAATTGTGTGTGAAATATCATTGCTCTAGTAGTTAACAAACAGCAAAGAAGAAAAAACCCTAAACCATGTGTAAAGTAACAACAGCAGAAGTGAATGCCCCCTACACAAGTGCATATGCATCCAGCACATGCCTATACCCAGTGCCCAATCTGTACCTCCCTCCTTTGGGCCTTGGGCCATTGGTGACTGGCATTCCGTACCCGTGGGTCAGATACAGTGCAGGTTACAGTGTGGGTCGTATACACTGCGGGTCAGATAAAGTACAGGTTGCATACAGTACGGGTTGCATGCAGTGCGAGATACAGTGTGGGTTGGATACAGTGTGGGTTTGACACAGTGTTGTTGGGAAACAGTGTGAGTCGGATACAGTGCAGGATACAGTGCGGGTTGGATACACTGGAGGTTGGATACAGTGCGGGTCGCATACAATGCAGGATAAGTGTTGGTTGGTTACTGTGTGGGTTGGATACAGTGTATCATACAGTATCCAGTGTTGGATACAGTGTATCATCCGTGGGATACAGTATGGGTTGGATACAGTGCAGGATACAGTGTGGGTCAGATACAGTGTGGATTACAGTGCAGGTTGTATACAGTGCGGGTCAGATACAGTGCGGGTTACAGTGCAGGTAGGATACAGTGCGGGTCAAAAATAGTGTGGGTAGGATACAGTGCAGTTTGGATACACCAATGGTGCACTTACTGTGACAGAGGGTGCCAGCATTGTCCTCAGTGTGGGGGTGCCGGTAGTGTTCTCAGGGGTGCCAGCAGTGTTGGCAGTGCAGGAGTGACATCCATGTCCTCAATGAAGGGGTGGCGGGGGTGTCGGCGGTGCGGGGTGGCGACAGTGTCCTTAGTGCAGGAGTGCAGGCGGTGTTGGCAGTGCAGGAGTGCCAGTAGTGTTCTCTGTGTGGGGGTGCCAGAGGTGTCCTCAGTGCAGGGGTGCTGGTGGTGGACTTTTGAAATTGGCGTCTGAGCCAAAACCACGAGATTCATCAGTGGGATCTCGAGGTTTTGACTCGGATAGGGATGTGAAGCAGATAATGAGATCCAAGCTGCAGCTCGGAGCACCACAGATCCCGGAAGTTTGGAGCGGTTTGGATTCCAAGGAATCCAAACTGCTCATCTCTAGTCATTTGTATATCAAACTGGGGGGTCATTCAGAACCGCTCGTGAGCGGCAGTGCGCTCGCAAGCGGGTCGATGTTCCCCCACTGCGCATGCGCACGACGGAGGGAGCTCGAGACCCGAGCTCTCCATCGCTCCGGGTCTCGCACCAAAGGGGGCGTTCTGACAATGTTGATTGACAGCACACCCCCTTTGGTGGGCGTGCCGGGGGCGTGCCTGCCAGACGGAGGCGTTCCCATGGGAACGCCTACCGTCTCAAGCCGGCCCCACTGACATCACTAGTGATGTCAGTGGGAGTGATTTTGGCTCTGATAGAGCCAAAATCACACCAGGGCTTGCGGCAGCGAGACCCTACCGCAGGGTCTCCGTCGCAAGCCCGATGGTCGCGATGGTCAAGACCATCGCGCCCATCATCATGGACGCTCACTATAGCTGTGGGTGGTAACCCACAGCTATGCGAGCGTCCATGAGGATGCTCCAAAAAAAGGTAGGAGGGCCCTGATTCAGAGCGAGAACTCTGGTCAGAGCGTTCAGCTCTGAATCAGGCCCAGTATCCTTTCCTTAAATTTTCTTTTATATAACTGAGGTATCTTCAAAAACACTCTACTGTTGTGGTTAATGTTTTCAAAGAAAATATATATCTAAATTTAAGAGCATAACTGCTGAATTAAAAAATATGTATTTATTTATATCCACACATTATAAACAATAAAAGTACAAATATATTTCAGATCATAAGCAACACTATAAAAGCTTCAATTTATCATAGCCTATATACAGTATATCCTCCTAAATAATCTGTGACCACAGAACACAAAAAATTATAAACATATAGCGGTCAATTCATTTAGTCACGATAATGTTGGGGTGCAAGTCATCGCGGCAAAAGACGCACTCACACAAAAGTGCTCACAGCCCATAGGGATTGACCCCATAGATTTCAAAATGCTATATATAAGAAAGAAGGCATTTACCTTTAACATATAATCCATCTGTGTTAGTGGTGTTAGCCATTTAATATTAAGTAGAACTGTTCATGTTATTTCTATTTTGTTGAGCATCAGCTTTATGTCCAACCAAACAGGCAATTAAAAATGTTTTATTATATTTATTATATGCTATGTTCCAGATTGCTCCTCCACATGGATATACTGTACAGTAATTTCTAGTATTTGCAATTCCAACCGGACAATTTGTAGTGTTCCCTTTAATGATGTTTCTGCATATGGGGCACTTTGGTTTATTAGGAGGTATTATTTATGAGCTCCCACTGAGGATAAGAAGTCCATATATATACTTTAGACTTCGGCACTGACAATTGAAGTGCCGGACTGGCTGATTTAATATGCCAATATTATCATTATCTGTTTGATTTCAAAATGGGGACCCTCAGTCCTTGGCAGCAAAAACTAAGACTAATAGGTTCCACACTGGTTTACCCTCTAGTCTGTGCTGGCAATGTAAGCTTGGTCTGAGTAGAGGACTCCTGTGCGGTGCTAATAAACTTGTCTGTCTGAGTAAGTGTATAATCAGGCATGAAAAAGCTGCAACCGATGCTGTGCATGTAGTTCTGCTGCAGCTACATATGTGGCACATGCAACACCACATTCAGGGCCCAAACACCCACAGCTCTAACGACAGCTAGGGTGATTGTCGTGATGGTCATTGACCATCGGGGCTTACGACGAGACCCTAGGGTAGGGTCTCACTTGTCGTAAGCCCCGGAGAGCTTCTGGCTCTGTCAGAGCCGGAAGCTCTCCACTGACATCACTAGTGAATCAATCAACATCGACAGCTCGCACCCTTTAGAAAGAGACCCGCTACTACCAGCGCTGTCGGTCGTAGCGGGTCTCACGCATGCGCACGAAGGAGCCGGCTCCCTCGTGCGCATGCGCACTAGACAAACATCGAGGCGGCCGTGCGGTCGTAGACTGTACGGCCGCCTCTGAATACAGCCCTCAGTCCCTTCCATATCAGCATGTCCAAAGCTGGGTCGTTTCTCCGCCTTAGTCATATGGTTGGTTGCTCAAAGGAACAGCCTAAACAACATTTTATTTTTGTTATCTGAGTAAAAGTGCTCTTCTTGTCTGTAAAAATATCAGAAGATTCATTTTATATGAAATCTTGTTTCCAGTCAGATGTTTCTTTTTCAATCTCTCCTAACAGTTGTGTCTGTAATGATCGTGTGCAACAAGACCAATTAGGGTCCACAGGAGACCAACGTTCTGCAAAGAATGCCAGTTCTAACTGAGCACTGAGGCTAAAAAACTATCTCTGCAAAAACAAATAATCATTCATAGATCATAAGTCATTTTTCAATTATTATTTTATGCTGTAAATTGTATTTTATTTTCTTCCTAAATAACTTACATAGAAAAGGGTAATTTATCTTCTACAAAGACTAACTTTTATAAATATAACCAGGGCTGTAAGTGTCCTGTACACTACAAGTCTAATAAATATAGCCAGGGCTGTATCCTATACACTACCTAGGAACATCTCTAATAATATAGCCAGGGCTGTAAGTGTCCTATACACTACCTAGGAACATGTCTAATAAATATAGCCAGGGCTGTAAGTGTCCTATACAATACCTAGGAACATGTCTAATAAATATAGTCAGGGCTGTAAGTGTCCTATACACTACATGTCTAATAAATATAGCCAGGGCTGTAAGTGTCTATGCACTACCTAGGAACATGTCTCAAAAATATAGCCAGGGATGTAAGTGTCCTATACACTACCTAGGAACATGTCTAATAAATATAGCCAGGGATGTAAGTGTCCTATAAACTTCCTAGGAACATGTCTAATAAATATAGCCAGGGATGCAAGTGACCTATACACTACCTAGGAACATGTCTAATAAAAATAACCAGGGATGTAAGTGTCCTATACACTACCTAGGAACATGTCTAATACATATAGCCATGGCTGTAGGTGTCCTATACACTACCTAGGAACATGTCTAATAAATATTTCCAGGGCTGTAAGCATCCTATGCACTACCAAGGAACATATCTAATAAATATAACCATGGCTGTAAGTGTCCTATACACTACCTAGGAACATGTCTAATAAATATAGCCAGGGATGTAAGTGGCCTAAACACTACCTAGGAACATGTCTAATAAATATAGCCAGGGCTGTAAGTTTCCTATACACTACCAAGGAACATGTATAATAAATATAGCCAGGGCTGTAAGTGTCCTATGCACTACCTAGGAACATGTCTAATAAATATAGCCAGGGCTGTAAGTGTCCTATACACTACATAGGAACATGTCTAATAAATATAGCCAGGGCTGTAAGTGTCCGATACACTACATAGGAACATGTCTAATAAATATAGCCAGGGGTGTAAGTGTCCTATGCACTACATAGGAACATGTCTAATTAATATAGCCAGGGAGGTAAGTGTCCTATACACTTCCTAGGAACATGTCTAATAAATATAGCCATGGATGTAAGTGTCCTATGCACTACCTAGGAACATGTCTAATAAATATAAATAGGGCTGTAAGTGTCCTATACACTACATGTCTAATAAATATAGCCAGGGCTGTAAGTGTCCTATACACTTCCTAGGAACATGTCTAATAAATATAGCCATGGATGTAAGTGTCCTATGCACTACCTAGGAACATGTGTAATAAAAATAACCAGGGCTGTAAGTGTCCTATACAATACATGTCTAATAAATATAGCCAGGGATATAAGTGTCCTATACAATACCTAGGAACATGTCTAATACATATAGCCAGGGCTGTAAGTGTCCTATACAGTACCTAGGAACATATCTAATAAATATTTCCAGGGCTGTAAACATCCTATGCACTACCAAGGAACAGGTCTAATAAATATAGCCAGGGCTGTAAGTGTCCTATACACTACCTAGGAGCATGTCTAATAAATATAACCAGGGCTGTAAGTGTCCTATGCACTACCAAGGAACATGTCTAATAAATATAGCCAGGGCTGTAAGTGTCCTATACACTACCTAGGAACATGTCTAATAAATATAGCCAGGGATGTAAGTGTCCTATACACTACCTAGGAACATGTCTAATAAATATAGCCAGGAATGTAAGTGTCCTATACACTACCTAGGAACATGTCTAATACATATAGCCAGGGCTGTAAGTGTCCTATGTACTACCTAGGAACATGTCTAATAAATATAGCCAGGGCTGTAAGCATCCTATGCAGTACCTAGGAACAGGTCTAATAAATATAGCCAGGTCTGTAAGTGTCCTATACACTACCTGGGAACATGTCTAATAAATATAGCCAGGGATGTAATTGTCCTATGCACTACCAAGGAACATGTCTAATAAATATAGCCTGGGCTGTAAGTGTCCTATGCACTACCTAGGAACATGTCTAATAAATATAGCCAGGGCTGTAAGTGTCCTATACACTACCTAGGAGCATGTCTAATAAATATAACCAGGGCTGTAAGTGTCCTATGCACTACCTAGGAACATGTCTAATAAATATAGCCAGGGCTGTAAGTGTCCTATGCACTACCTAGGGACAGGTCTAATAAATATAGCCAGGGATGTAAGTGGCCTAAACACTACCTAGGAACATGTCTAATAAATATAGCCAGGGCTGTAAGTTTCCTATACACTACCAAGGAACATGTATAATAAATATAGCCAGGGCTGTAAGTGTCCTATGCACTACCTAGGAACATGTCTAATAAATATAGCCAGGGCTGTAAGTGTCCTATACACTACATAGGAACATGTCTAATAAATATAGCCAGGGCTGTGTGTCCGATACACTACATAGGAACATGTCTAATAAATATAGTCAGGGCTGTAAGTGTCCTATACACTACATGTCTAATAAATATAGCCAGGGCTGTAAGTGTCTATGCACTACCTAGGAACATGTCTCAAAAATATAGCCAGGGATGTAAGTGTCCTATACACTACCTAGGAACATGTCTAATAAATATAGCCAGGGATGTAAGTGTCCTATAAACTTCCTAGGAACATGTCTAATAAATATAGCCAGGGATGCAAGTGACCTATACACTACCTAGGAACATGTCTAATAAAAATAACCAGGGATGTAAGTGTCCTATACACTACCTAGGAACATGTCTAATACATATAGCCATGGCTGTAGGTGTCCTATACACTACCTAGGAACATGTCTAATAAATATTTCCAGGGCTGTAAGCATCCTATGCATTACCAAGGAACATATCTAATAAATATAACCATGGCTGTAAGTGTCCTATACACTACCTACGAACATGTCTAATAAATATAGCCAGGGCTGTAAGTGTCCTATGCACTACCTAGGGACAGGTCTAATAAATATAGCCAGGGATGTAAGTGGCCTAAACACTACCTAGGAACATGTCTAATAAATATAGCCAGGGCTGTAAGTTTCCTATACACTACCAAGGAACATGTCTAATAAATATAGCCAGGGGTGTAAGTGTCCTATGCACTACATAGGAACATGTCTAATTAATATAGCCAGGGAGGTAAGTGTCCTATACACTTCCTAGGAACATGTCTAATAAATATAGCCATGGATGTAAGTGTCCTATGCACTACCTAGGAACATGTCTAATAAATATAAATAGGGCTGTAAGTGTCCTATACACTACATGTCTAATAAATATAGCCAGGGCTGTAAGTGTCCTATACACTTCCTAGGAACATGTCTAATAAATATAGCCATGGATGTAAGTGTCCTATGCACTACCTAGGAACATGTGTAATAAAAATAACCAGGGCTGTAAGTGTCCTATACAATACATGTCTAATAAATATAGCCAGGGATATAAGTGTCCTATACAATACCTAGGAACATGTCTAATACATATAGCCAGGGCTGTAAGTGTCCTATACAGTACCTAGGAACATATCTAAGAAATATTTCCAGGGCTGTAAGCATCCTATGCACTACCAAGGAACAGGTCTAATAAATATAGCCAGGGCTGTAAGTGTCCTATACACTACCTAGGAGCATGTCTAATAAATATAACCAGGGCTGTAAGTGTCCTATGCACTACCAAGGAACATGTCTAATAAATATAGCCAGGGCTGTAAGTGTCCTATACACTACCTAGGAACATGTCTAATAAATATAGCCAGGGATGTAAGTGTCCTATACACTACCTAGGAACATGTCTAATAAATATAGCCAGGAATGTAAGTGTCCTATACACTACCTAGGAACATGTCTAATACATATAGCCAGGGCTGTAAGTGTCCTATGTACTACCTTGGAACATGTCTAATAAATATAGCCAGGGCTGTAAGCATCCTATGCAGTACCTAGGAACAGGTCTAATAAATATAGCCAGGGCTGTAAGTGTCCTATACACTACCTGGGAACATGTCTAATAAATATAGCCAGGGATGTAATTGTCCTATGCACTACCAAGGAACATGTCTAATAAATATAGCCTGGGCTGTAAGTGTCCTATGCACTACCTAGGAACATGTCTAATAAATATAGCCAGGGCTGTAAGTGTCCTATACACTACCTAGGAGCATGTCTAATAAATATAACCAGGGCTGTAAGTGTCCTATGCACTACCTAGGAACATGTCTAATAAATATAGCCAGGGCTGTAAGTGTCCTATGCACTACCTAGGGACAGGTCTAATAAATATAGCCAGGGATGTAAGTGGCCTAAACACTACCTAGGAACATGTCTAATAAATATAGCCAGGGCTGTAAGTTTCCTATACACTACCAAGGAACATGTATAATAAATATAGCCAGGGCTGTAAGTGTCCTATACACTACATAGGAACATGTCTAATAAATATAGCCAGGGCTGTAAGTGTCCGATACACTACATAGGAACATGTCTAATAAATATAGCCAGGGGTGTAAGTGTCCTATGCACTACATAGGAACATGTCTAATTAATATAGCCAGGGAGGTAAGTGTCCTATACACTTCCTAGGAACATGTCTAATAAATATAGCCATGGATGTAAGTGTCCTATGCACTACCTAGGAACATGTCTAATAAATATAAATAGGGCTGTAAGTGTCCTATACACTACATGTCTAATAAATATAGCCAGGGCTGTAAGTGTCCTATACACTTCCTAGGAAAATGTCTAATAAATATAGCCATGGATGTAAGTGTCCTATGCACTACCTAGGAACATGTGTAATAAAAATAACCAGGGCTGTAAGTGTCCTATACAATACATGTCTAATAAATATAGCCAGGGATATAAGTGTCCTATACAATACCTAGGAACATGTCTAATACATATAGCCAGGGCTGTAAGTGTCCTATACAGTACCTAGGAACATATCTAATAAATATTTCCAGGGCTGTAAGCATCCTATGCACTACCAAGGAACAGGTCTAATAAATATAGCCAGGGCTGTAAGTGTCCTATACACTACCTAGGAGCATGTCTAATAAATATAACCAGGGCTGTAAGTGTCCTATGCACTAACAAGGAACATGTCTAATAAATATAGCCAGGGCTGTAAGTGTCCTATACACTACCTAGGAACATGTCTAATAAATATAGCCAGGGATGTAAGTGTCCTATACACTACCTAGGAACATGTCTAATAAATATAGCCAGGAATGTAAGTGTCCTATACACTACCTAGGAACATGTCTAATACATATAGCCAGGGCTGTAAGTGTCCTATGTACTACCTAGGAACATGTCTAATAAATATAGCCAGGGCTGTAAGCATCCTATGCAGTACCTAGGAACAGGTCTAATAAATATAGCCAGGGCTGTAAGTATCCTATACACTACCTGGGAACATGTCTAATAAATATAGCCAGGGATGTAATTGTCCTATGCACTACCAAGGAACATGTCTAATAAATATAGCCTGGGCTGTAAGTGTCCTATGCACTACCTAGGAACATGTCTAATAAATATAGCCAGGGCTGTAAGTGTCCTATACACTACCTAGGAGCATGTCTAATAAATATAACCAGGGCTGTAAGTGTCCTATGCACTACCTAGGAACATGTCTAATAAATATAGCCAGGGCTGTAAGTGTCCTATACACTACCTAGGAACATGTCTAATAAATATAGCCAGGGATGTAAGTGTCCTATACACTACCTAGGAACATGTCTAATAAATATAGCCAGGAATGTAAGTGTCCTATACACTACCTAGGAACATGTCTAATACATATAGCCAGGGCTGTAAGTGTCCTATGTACTACCTAGGAACATGTCTAATAAATATTGCCAGGGCTGTAAGCATCCTATGCAGTACCTAGGAACAGGTCTTCTAAATATAGCCAGGGATGTAATTGTCCTATGCACTACCAAGGAACATGTCTAATAAATATAGCCTGGGCTGTAAGTGTCCTATGCACTACCTAGGAACATGTCTAATAAATATAGCCAGGGCTGTTAGTGTCCAATGCACTACCTAGAAACATGTCTAATAAATATAGCCAGGGCTGTAAGTGTCCTATGCAATACCTAGCAACATGTCTTATAAATATAGCCTGGTCTGTAAGTTACCTATACACTACCTAGGAACATGTCTAATAAATATAGCCAGGAATGTAAGTGTCCTATGCACTAACTAGGGACAGGTCTAATAAATATAGCCAGGGATGTAACTGTCCTAAACACTACCTAGGAACTTGTCTAATAAATATAGCCAGGGCTGTAAGTGGCCTATACACTATCTAGGAACATGACTAATAAATATAGCCAGGGATGTAGGTTTCCTATACACTACCTAGGAACATGTCTAATAAATATAGCCAGGGATGTAAGTATCCCATACACTACCTAGGAACATGTCTAAAAAATATAGCCAGGGATGTAAGTGTCCTATACACTACTTAGGAACATGTCTAATACATGTAGACAGGTATGTAAGTGTCCTATATACTACCTAGGAACATGTCTAATAAATATAACCAGGGCTGTAAGTGTCCTATGCACTACCTAGGAAAATGTCTAATAAATATAGCCAGGGCTGTAAGTGTCCTATTCACTATCTAGGTACATGACTAATAAATATAGCCAGGGCTGAAAGTGTTCTATACGTACCTATGAACATGTCTAATAAATATAGCCAGGGCTGTAAGTGTCCTATCCACTACCTAGGAACAGGTCTAATAAATATAGCCAGGGAGGTAAGTGTCCTATACACTACCTAGGAACATGTCTAATAAATATAGCCAGGGAGGTAAGTGTCCTAAACACTACCTAGGAACATGTCTAATAAATATAGCCAGGGCTGTAAGTGTCCTATACACTATCTAGGAACATGACTAATAAATATAGCCAGGGCGGATAGTGTCCTATACACTACCTAGGAACATGTCTAACACATAGCCAGGGCTGTAAGTGTCCTATACACTACCTAGGAACATGTATAATAAATATAGCCAGGGCTGTAAGCGTCCTATGCTGTACCTAGGAACAGGTCTAATAAATATAGCCAAGGATGTAAGTGGACTAAACACTACCTAGGAACATGTCTAATAAATATAGCCAGGGCTGTAAGTTTCCTATACACTACCAAGGAACATGTATAATAAATATAGCCAGGGCTGTAAGTGTCCTATGCACTACCTAGGAACATGTCTAATAAATATAGCCAGGGCTGTAAGTGTCCTATACACTACATAGGAACATGTCTAATAAATATAGCCAGGGGTGTAAGTGTCCTATGCACTACATAGTAACATGTCTAATTAATATAGGCAGGGAGGGAAGTGTCCTATACACTTCCTAGGAACATGTCTAATAAATATAGCCATGGATGTAAGTGTCCTATGCAGTACCTAGGAACATGTCTAATAAATATAAATAGGGCTGTAAGTGCCTATACACTACATGTCTAATAAATATAGCCAGGGCTGTAAGTGTCCTATACACTTCCTAGGAACATGTCTAATAAATATAGCCATGGATGTAAGTGTCCTATGCACTACCTAGGAACATGTGTAATAAAAATAACCAGGGCTGTAAGTGTCCTATACTATACATGTCTAATAAATATAGCCAGGGATATAAGTGTCCTATACAATACCTTGGAACATGTCTAATACATATAGCCAGGGCTGTAAGTGTCCTATACAGTACCTAGGAACATATCTAATAAATATTTCCAGGGCTGTAAGCATCCTATGCACTACCAAGGAACAGGTCTAATAAATATAGCCAGGGCTGTAAGTGTCCTATACACTACCTAGGAGCATGTCTAATAAATATAACCAGGGCTGTAAGTGTCCTATGCACTACCTAGGAACATGTCTAATAAATATAGCCAGGGCTGTAAGTGTCCTATACACTACCTAGGAACATGTCTAATAAATATAGCCAGGGATGTAAGTGTCCTATACACTACCTAGGAACATGTCTAATAAATATAGCCAGGAATGTAAGTGTCCTATACACTACCTAGGAACATGTCTAATACATATAGCCAGGGCTGTAAGTGTCCTATGTACTACCTAGGAACATGTCTAATAAATATTGCCAGGGCTGTAAGCATCCTATGCAGTACCTAGGAACAGGTCTTCTAAATATAGCCAGGACTGTAAGTGTCCTATACACTACCTGGGAACATGTCTAATAAATATAGCCAGGGCTGTAAGTGTCCTATACAGTACCTAGGAACATATCTAATAAATATTTCCAGGGCTGTAAGCATCCTATGCACTACCAAGGAACAGGTCTAATAAATATAGCCAAGGCTGTAAGTGTCCTATACACTACCTAGGAGCATGTCTAATAAATATAACCAGGGCTGTAAGTGTCCTATGCACTACCTAGGAACATGTCTAATAAATATAGCCAGGGCTGTAAGTGTCCTATACACTACCTAGGAACATGTCTAATAAATATAGCCAGGGATGTAAGTGTCCTATACACTACCTAGGAACATGTCTAATAAATATAGCCAGGAATGTAAGTGTCCTATACACTACCTAGGAACATGTCTAATACATATAGCCAGGGCTGTAAGTGTCCTATGTACTACCTAGGAACATGTCTAATAAATATTGCCAGGGCTGTAAGCATCCTATGCAGTACCTAGGAACAGGTCTTCTAAATATAGCCAGGGATGTAATTGTCCTATGCACTACCAAGGAACATGTCTAATAAATATAGCCTGGGCTGTAAGTGTCCTATGCACTACCTAGGAACATGTCTAATAAATATAGCCAGGGCTGTTAGTGTCCAATGCACTACCTAGAAACATGTCTAATAAATATAGCCTGGGCTGTAAGTGTCCTATGCAATACCTAGCAACATATCTTATAAATATAGCCAGGTCTGTAAGTTACCTATACACTACCTAGGAACATGTCTAATAAATATAGCCAGGAATGTAAGTGTCCTATGCACTAACTAGGGACAGGTCTAATAAATATAGCCAGGGATGTAACTGTCCTAAACACTACCTAGGAACATGTCTAATAAATATAGCCAGGGCTGTAAGTGTCCTATACACTATCTAGGAACATGACTAATAAATATAGCCAGGGCGGATAGTGTCCTATACAGTACCTATGAACATGTCTAATAAATATAGCCAAGGATGTAAGTGTCCTATACACTTCCTAGGAATATTTCTAATAAATATAGCCAGGGATGTAGGTTTCCTATACACTACCTAGGAACATGTCTAATAAATATAGCCAGGGATGTAAGTATCCCATACACTACCTAGGAACATGTCTAAAAAATATAGCCAGGGATGTAAGTGTCCTATACACTACTTAGGAACATGTCTAATACATGTAGACAGGTATGTAAGTGTCCTATATACTACCTAGGAACATGTCTAATAAATATAACCAGGGATGTAAGTGTCCTATACACTACCTAGCAACATGTCTAATAAATATAGCCTGGAATGTAAGTTTCCTACACACTACCTAGGAACATGTCTAATACATATAGCCAGGGCTGTAAGTGTCCTATGCACTACCTAGGAACATGTCTAATAAATATAGCCAAGGATGTAAGTGTCCTATACACTGCCAAGGAACATGTCTAATAAATATAGCCAGGGCTGTAAGTGTCCTATGCACTACCTAGGAACATGTCTAATAAATATAGCCCGGGATGTAAGTGTGCTATCCACTCCCTAGGAACAGGTCTAATACATATAGCCAGGGCTGTAAGTGTCCTATGCACTACCTAGGAACATGTCTAATAAATATAGCCAGGGCTGTAAGTGTCCTATGCACTACCTAGGAACATGTCTAATAAATATAGCCATGGATGTAAGTGTCCTATACACTACCTAGGATCATGTCTAATAAATATAGTCAGGTGTGTAAGTGTCCTATACACTACCGAGGAACATGTCTAATAAATATAGCCAGGGAGGTAAGTGTCCTATACACTACCTAGGAACATGTATAATAAATATAGCCAGGGCTGTAAGTGTCCTATACACTACATAGGAACATGTCTAATAAATATAGCCAGGGCTGTAAGTGTCCGATACACTACATAGGAACATGTCTAATAAATATAGCCAGGGGTGTAAGTGTCCTATGCACTACATAGGAACAAGTCTAATTAATATAGCCAGGGAGGTAAGTGTCCTATACACTTCCTAGGAACATGTCGAATAAATATAGCCATGGATGTAAGTGTCCTATGCAGTACCTAGGAACATGTCTAATAAATATAAATAGGGCTGTAAGTGCCTATACCCTACATGTCTAATAAATATAGCCAGGGCTGTAAGTGTCCTATACACTTCCTAGGAACATGTCTAATAAATATAGCCATGGATGTAAGTGTCCTATGCACTACCTAGGAACATGTCTAATACATATAGCCAGGGCTGTAAGTGTCCTATACAGTACCTAGGAACATATCTAATAAATATTTCCAGGGCTATAAGCATCCTATGCACTACCAAGGAACAGGTCTAATAAATATAGCCAGGGCTGTAAGTGTCCTATACACTACCTAGGAGCATGTCTAATAAATATAACCAGGGCTGTAAGTGTCCTATGCACTACCTAGGAACATGTCTAATAAATATAGCCAGGGCTGTAAGTGTCCTATACACTACCTAGGAACATGTCTAATAAATATAGCCAGGGATGTAAGTGTCCTATACACTACCTAGGAACATGTCTAATAAATATAGCCAGGAATGTAAGTGTCCTATACACTACCTAGGAACATGTCTAATACATATAGCCAGGGCTGTAAGTGTCCTATGTACTACCTAGGAACATGTCTAATAAATATTGCAAGGGCTGTAAGCATCCTATGCAGTACCTAGGAACAGGTCTTCTAAATATAGCCAGGGCTGTAAGTGTCCTATACACTACCTGGGAACATGTCTAATAAATATAGCCAGGGATGTAAGTGTCCTATGCACTACCAAGGAACATGTCTAATAAATATAGCCTGGGCTGTAAGTGTCCTATGCACTACCTAGGAACATGTCTAATAAATATAGCCAGGGCTGTAAGTGTCCTATACACTACCTAGGAACATGTCTAATAAATATAGCCAGGGCTGTAAGTGTCCTATACACTATCTAGGAACATGACTAATAAATATAGCCAGGGCAGATAGTGTCCTATACAGTACCTATGAACATGTTTAATAAATATAGCCAAGGATGTAAGTGTCCTATACACTTCCTAGGAATATGTCTAATAAATATAGCCAGGGATGTAGGTTTCCTATACACTACCTAGGAACATGTCTAATAAATATAGCCAGGGATGTAAGTATCCCATACACTACCTAGGAACATGTCTAAAAAATATAGCCAGGGATGTAAGTGTCCTATACACTACTTAGGAACATGTCTAATACATGTAGACAGGTATGTAAGTGTCCTATATACTACCTAGGAACATGTCTAATAAATATAACCAGGGCTGTAAGTGTCCTATGCACTACCTAGGAAAATGTCTAATAAATATAGCCAGGGCTGTAAGTGTCCTATACACTATCTAGGTACATGACTAATAAATATAGCCAAGGCTGAAAGTGTTCTATACAGTACCTATGAACATGTCTAATAAATATAGCCAGGGCTGTAAGTGTCCTATCCACTACCTAGTAACAGGTCTAATAAATATAGCCAGGGAGGTAAGTGTCCTATACACTACCTAGGAACATGTCTAATAAATATAGCCAGGGAGGTAAGTGTCCTATACACTACCAAGGAACATGACTAATAAATATAGCCAGGGATGTAAGTGTCCTATACACTACCTAGGAACATGTCTAATACATGTAGCCAGGGATGTAAGTGTCCTATACACTACCTAGGAACATGTCTAATAAATATAACCAGGGATGTAAGTGTCCTATACACTACCTAGGAACATGTCTAATAAATATAACCAGGGATGTAAGTGTCCTATACACTACCTAGGAACATGTCTAATACATATAGCCAGGGCTGTAAGTGTCCTATGCACTACCTAGGAACATGTCTAATAAATATAGCCAGGGCTGTAAGTGTCCTATACACTGCCAAGGAACATGTCTAATAAATATAGCCAGGGCTGTAAGTGTCCTATGCACTACCTAGGAACATGTCTAATAAATATAGCCAGGGATGTAAGTGTGCTATCCACTCCCTAGGAACAGGTCTAATAAATATAGCCAGGAATGTAAGTTTCCTATACACTACCTAGAAACATGTCTAATACATATAGCCAGGGCTGTAAGTGTCCTATGCACTACCTAGGAACATGTCTAATAAATATAGCCAGGGATGTAAGTGTCCTATACACTACCTAGGATCATGTCTAATAAATATAGTCAGGTGTGTAAGTGTCCTATACACTACCGAGGAACATGTCTAATAAATATAGCCAGGGAGGTAAGTGTCCTATCCACTACGTAGGAACATGTCTAATAAATATAGCAAGGGATGTAAGTTTCCTATACACTTCCTAGGAACATGTATAATAAATATAGCCAGGGCTGTAAGCGTCCTATGCTGTACCTAGGAACAGGTCTAATAAATATAGCCAGGGATATAAGTGGACTAAACACTACCTAGGAACATGTCTAATAAATATAGCCAGGGCTGTAAGTTTCCTATACACTACCAAGGAACATGTATAATAAATATAGCCAGGGCTGTAAGTGTCCTATGCACTACCTAGGAACATGTCTAATAAATATAGCCAGGGCTGTAAGTGTCCTATACACTACATAGGAACATGTCTAATAAATATAGCCAGGGCTGTAAGTATCCGATACACTACATAGGAACATGTCTAATAAATATAGCCAGGGGTGTAAGTGTCCTATGCACTACATAGGAACAAGTCTAATTAATATAGCCAGGGAGGTAAGTGTCCTATACACTTCCTAGGAACATGTCTAATAAATATAGCCATGGATGTAAGTGTCCTATGCAGTACCTAGGAACATGTCTAATAAATATAAATAGGGCTGTAAGTGCCTATACCCTACATGTCTAATAAATATAGCCAGGGCTGTAAGTGTCCTATACACTTCCTAGGAACATGTCTAATAAATATAGCCATGGATGTAAGTGTCCTATGCACTACCTAGGAACATGTGTAATAAAAATAACCAGGGCTGTAAGTGTCCTATACAATACATGTCTAATAAATATAGCCAGGGATATAAGTGTCCTATACATTACCTAGGAACATGTCTAATACATATAGCCAGGGCTGTAAGTGTCCTATACAGTACCTAGGAACATATCTAATAAATATTTCCAGGGCTATAAGCATCCTATGCACTACCAAGGAACAGGTCTAATAAATATAGCCAGGGCTGTAAGTGTCCTATACACTACCTAGGAGCATGTCTAATAAATATAACCAGGGCTGTAAGTGTCCTATGCACTACCTAGGAACATGTCTAATAAATATAGCCAGGGCTGTAAGTGTCCTATACACTACCTAGGAACATGTCTAATAAATATAGCCAGGGATGTAAGTGTCCTATACACTACCTAGGAACATGTCTAATAAATATAGCCAGGAATGTAAGTGTCCTATACACTACCTAGGAACATGTCTAATACATATAGCCAGGGCTGTAAGTGTCCTATGTACTACCTAGGAACATGTCTAATAAATATTGCCAGGGCTGTAAGCATCCTATGCACTACCAAGGAACAGGTCTAATAAATATAGCCAGGGCTGTAAGTGTCCTATACACTACCTAGGAGCATGTCTAATAAATATAACCAGGGCTGTAAGTGTCCTATGCACTACCTAGGAACATGTCTAATAAATATAGCCTGGGCTGTAAGTGTCCTATGCACTACCTAGGAACATGTCTAATAAATATAGCCAGGGCTGTAAGTGTCCAATGCACTACGTAGAAACATGTCTAATAAATATAGCCAGGGCTGTAAGTGTCCTATGCAATACCTAGCAACATGTCTTATAAATATAGCCAGGTCTGTAAGTTACCTATACACTACCTAGGAACATGTCTAATAAATATAGCCAGGAATGTAAGTGTCCTATGCACTAACTATGCACAGGTCTAATAATTATAGCCAGGGATGTAACTGTCCTAAACACTACCTAGGAACATGTCTAATAAACATAGCCAGGGCTGTAAGTGTCCTATACAATATCTAGGAACATGACTAATAAATATAGCCAGGGCGGATAGTGTCCTATACAGTACCTATGAACATGTCTAATAAATATAGCCAAGGATGTAAGTGTCCTATACACTTCCTAGGAATATGTCTAATAAATATAGCCAGGGATGTAGGTTTCCTATACACTACATAGTAACATGTCTAATAAATATAGCCAGGGCTGTAAGTGTCCGATACACTACATAGGAACATGTCTAATAAATATAGCCAGGGGTGTAAGTGTCGTATGCACTACATAGGAACATGTCTAATTAATATAGCCAGGGAGGTAGGTGTCCTATACACTTCCTAGGAACAAGTCTAATAAATATAGCCATGGATGTAAGTGTCCTATGTACTACCTAGGAACATGTCTAATAAATATAAATAGGGCTGTAAGTGCCTATACACTACATGTCTAATAAATATAGCCAGGGCTTTAAGTGTCCTATACACTTCCTAGGAACATGTCTAATAAATATAGCCATGGATGTAAGTGTCCTATGCACTACCTAGGAACATGTGTAATAAAAATAACCAGGGCTGTAAGTGTCCTATACAATACATGTCTAATAAATATAGCCAGGGATATAAGTGTCCTATACAATACCTAGGAACATGTCTAATACATATAGCCAGGGCTGTAAGTGTCCTATACAGTACCTAGGAACATATCTAATAAATATTTCCAGGGCTGTAAGCATCCTATGCACTACCAAGGAACAGGTCTAATAAATATAGCCAGGGCTGTAAGTGTCCTATACACTACCTAGGAGCATGTCTAATAAATATAACCAGGGCTGTAAGTGTCCTATGCACTACCTAGGAACATGTCTAATAAATATACCCAGGGCTGTAAGTGTCCTATACACTACCTAGGAACATGTCTAATAAATATAGCCTGGGATGTAAGTGTCCTATACACTACCTAGGAACATGTCTAATAAATATAGCCAGGAATGTAAGTGTCCTATACACTACCTAGGAACATGTCTAATACATATAGCCAGGGCTGTAAGTGTCCTATGTACTACCTAGGAACATGTCTAATAAATATAGCCAGGGCTGTAAGCATCCAATGCAGTACCTAGGAACAGGTCTAATAAATATAGCCAGGGCTGTAAGTGTCCTATACACTACCTGGGAACATGTCTAATAAATATAGCCAGGGATGTAAGTGTCCTATGCACTACCAAGGAACATGTCTAATAAATATAGCCTGGGCTGTAAGTGTCCTATGCACTACCTAGGAACATGTCTAATAAATATAGCCAGGGCTGTAAGTGTCCAATGCACTACCTAGAAACATGTCTAATAAATATAGCCAGGGCTGTAAGTGTCCTATGCAATACCTAGCAACATGTCTTATAAATATAGCCAGGTCTGTAAGTTACCTATACACTACCTAGGAACATGTCTAATAAATATAGCCAGGAATGTAAGTGTCCTATGCACTAACTAGGGACAGGTCTAATAAATATAGCCAGGGATGTAACTGTCCTAAACACTACCTATTAACATGTCTAATAAATATAGCCAGGGCTGTAAGTGTCCTATACACTATCTAGGAACATGACTAATAAATATAGCCAGGGCGGATAGTGTCCTATACAGTACCTATGAACATGTCTAATAAATATAGCCAAGGATGTAAGTGTCCTATACACTTCCTAGGAATATGTCTAATAAATATAGCCAGGGATGTAGGTTTCCTATACACTACCTAGGAACATGTCTAATAAATATAGCCAGGGATGTAAGTATCCCATACACTACCTAGGAACATGTCTAAAAAATATAGCCAGGGATGTAAGTGTCCTATACACTACTTAGGAACATATCTAATACATGTAGCCAGGTATGTAAGTGTCCTATATACTACCTAGGAACATGTCTAATAAATATAACCAGGGCTGTAAGTGTCCTATGCACTACCTAGGAAAATGTCTAATAAATATAGCCAGGGCTGTAATTGTCCTATACACTATCTAGGTACATGACTAATAAATATAGCCAGGGCTGAAGTGTTCTATACAGTACCTATGAACATGTCTAATAAATATAGCCAGGGCTGTAAGTGTCCTATCCACTACCTAGGAACAGGTCTAATAAATATTGCCAGGGATGTAAGTGTCCTATACACTACCTAGGAACATGTCTAATAAATATAGCCAGGGAGGTAAGTGTCCTATACACTACCAAGGAACATGACTAATAAATATAGCCAGGGATGTAAGTGTCCGATACACTACCTAGGAACATGTCTAATACATGTAGCCAGGGATGTAAGTGTCCTATACACTACCTAGGAACATGTCTAATAAATATAACCAGGGATGTAAGTGTCCTATACACTACCTAGCAACATGTCTAATAAATATAGCCAGGGATGTAAGTGTGCTATCCACTCCCTAGGAACAGGTCTAATAAATATAGCCAGGAATGTAAGTTTCCTATACACTACCTAGGAACATGTCTAATACATATAGCCAGGGCTGTAAGTGTCCTATGCACTACCTAGGAACATGTCTAATAAATATAGCCAGGGATGTAAGTGTCCTATACACTACCAAGGAACATGTCTAATAAATATAGTCAGGTGTGTAAGTGTCCTATACACTACCGAGGAACATGTCTAATAAATATAGCCAGGGAGGTAAGTGTCCTATCCACTACCTAGGAACATGTCTAATAAATATAGCCAGGGATGTAAGTTTCCTATACACTTCCTAGGAACATGTCTAATAAATATAGCCAGGGATGTAAGTGTCCTATACACTACCTAGGAACATGTCTAATAAATATAACCAGGGATGCAAGTGTCCTATACACTACCGAGGAACATGTCTAATAAATATAGCCAGGGATGTAAGTGTCCTATACACTACCTAGGAACATGTCTAACACATATAGCCAGGGCTGTAAGTGTCCTATACACTACCTAGGAACATGTATAATAAATATAGCCAGGGCTGTAAGCGTCCTATGCAGTACCTAGGAACAGGTCTAATAAATATAGCCAGGGATGTAAGTGGACTAAACACTACCTAGGAACATGTCTAATAAATATAGCCAGGGCTGTAAGTTTCCTATACACTACCAAGGAACATGTATAATAAATATAGCCAGAGCTGTAAGTGTCCTATGCACTACCTAGGAACATGTCTAATAAATATAGCCAGGGCTGTAAGTGTCCTATACACTACATAGGAACATGTCTATTAAATATAGCCAGGGCTGTAAGTGTCCGATACACTACATAGGAACATGTCTAATAAATATAGCCAGGGGTGTAAGTGTCCTATGCACTACATAGGAACATGTCTAATTAATATAGCCAGGGAGGTAAGTGTCCTATACACTTCCTAGGAACATGTCTAATAAATATAGCCATGGATGTAAGTGTCCTATGCAGTACCTAGGAACATGTCTAATAAATATAAATAGGGCTGTAAGTGCCTATACTCTACATGTCTAATAAATATAGCCAGGGCTGTAAGTGTCCTTTACACTTCCTAGGAACATGTCTAATAAATATAGCCATGGATGTAAGTGTCCTATGCACTACCTAGGAACATGTGTAATAAAAATAACCAGGGCTGTAAGTGTCCTATACAATACATGTCTAATAAATATAGCCAGGGATATAAGTGTCCTATACAATACCTAGGAACATGTCTAATACATATAGGCAGGGCTGTAAGTGTCCTATACAGTACCTAGGAACATATCTAATAAATATTTCCAGGGCTGTAAGCATCCTATGCACTACCAAGGAACAGGTCTAATAAATATAGCCAGGGCTGTAAGTGTCCTATACACTACCTAGGAGCATGTCTAATAAATATAACCAGGGCTGTAAGTGTCCTATGCACTACCTAGGAACATGTCTAATAAATATAGCCTGGGCTGTAAGTGTCCTATGCACTACCTAGGAACATGTCTAATAAATATAGCCAGGGCTGTAAGTGTCCAATGCACTACGTAGAAACATGTCTAATAAATATAGCCAGGGCTGTAAGTGTCCTATGCAATACCTAGCAACATGTCTTATAAATATAGCCAGGTCTGTAAGTTACCTATACACTACCTAGGAACATGTCTAATAAATATAGCCAGGAATGTAAGTGTCCTATGCACTAACTATGCACAGGTCTAATAATTATAGCCAGGGATGTAACTGTCCTAAACACTACCTAGGAACATGTCTAATAAACATAGCCAGGGCTGTAAGTGTCCTATACAATATCTAGGAACATGACTAATAAATATAGCCAGGGCGGATAGTGTCCTATACAGTACCTATGAACATGTCTAATAAATATAGCCAAGGATGTAAGTGTCCTATACACTTCCTAGGAATATGTCTAATAAATATAGCCAGGGATGTAGGTTTCCTATACACTACATAGTAACATGTCTAATAAATATAGCCAGGGCTGTAAGTGTCCGATACACTACATAGGAACATGTCTAATAAATGTAGCCAGGGGTGTAAGGGTCGTATGCACTACATAGGAACATGTCTAATTAATATAGCCAGGGAGGTAGGTGTCCTATACACTTCCTAGGAACAAGTCTAATAAATATAGCCATGGATGTAAGTGTCCTATGTACTACCTAGGAACATGTCTAATAAATATAAATAGGGCTGTAAGTGCCTATACACTACATGTCTAATAAATATAGCCAGGGCTTTAAGTGTCCTATACACTTCCTAGGAACATGTCTAATAAATATAGCCATGGATGTAAGTGTCCTATGCACTACCTAGGAACATGTGTAATAAAAATAACCAGGGCTGTAAGTGTCCTATACAATACATGTCTAATAAATATAGCCAGGGATATAAGTGTCCTATACAATACCTAGGAACATGTCTAATACATATAGCCAGGGCTGTAAGTGTCCTATACAGTACCTAGGAACATATCTAATAAATATTTCCAGGGCTGTAAGCATCCTATGCACTACCAAGGAACAGGTCTAATAAATATAGCCAGGGCTGTAAGTGTCCTATACACTACCTAGGAGCATGTCTAATAAATATAACCAGGGCTGTAAGTGTCCTATGCACTACCTAGGAACATGTCTAATAAATATACCCAGGGCTGTAAGTGTCCTATACACTACCTAGGAACATGTCTAATAAATATAGCCTGGGATGTAAGTGTCCTATACACTACCTAGGAACATGTCTAATAAATATAGCCAGGAATGTAAGTGTCCTATACACTACCTAGGAACATGTCTAATACATATAGCCAGGGCTGTAAGTGTCCTATGTACTACCTAGGAACATGTCTAATAAATATAGCCAGGGCTGTAAGCATCCAATGCAGTACCTAGGAACAGGTCTAATAAATATAGCCAGGGCTGTAAGTGTCCTATACACTACCTGGGAACATGTCTAATAAATATAGCCAGGGATGTAAGTGTCCTATGCACTACCAAGGAACATGTCTAATAAATATAGCCTGGGCTGTAAGTGTCCTATGCACTACCTAGGAACATGTCTAATAAATATAGCCAGGGCTGTAAGTGTCCAATGCACTACCTAGAAACATGTCTAATAAATATAGCCAGGGCTGTAAGTGTCCTATGCAATACCTAGCAACATGTCTTATAAATATAGCCAGGTCTGTAAGTTACCTATACACTACCTAGGAACATGTCTAATAAATATAGCCAGGAATGTAAGTGTCCTATGCACTAACTAGGGACAGGTCTAATAAATATAGCCAGGGATGTAACTGTCCTAAACACTACCTATTAACATGTCTAATAAATATAGCCAGGGCTGTAAGTGTCCTATACACTATCTAGGAACATGACTAATAAATATAGCCAGGGCGGATAGTGTCCTATACAGTACCTATGAACATGTCTAATAAATATAGCCAAGGATGTAAGTGTCCTATACACTTCCTAGGAATATGTCTAATAAATATAGCCAGGGATGTAGGTTTCCTATACACTACCTAGGAACATGTCTAATAAATATAGCCAGGGATGTAAGTATCCCATACACTACCTAGGAACATGTCTAAAAAATATAGCCAGGGATGTAAGTGTCCTATACACTACTTAGGAACATGTCTAATACATGTAGCCAGGTATGTAAGTGTCCTATATACTACCTAGGAACATGTCTAATAAATATAACCAGGGCTGTAAGTGTCCTATGCACTACCTAGGAAAATGTCTAATAAATATAGCCAGGGCTGTAATTGTCCTATACACTATCTAGGTACATGACTAATAAATATAGCCAGGGCTGAAGTGTTCTATACAGTACCTATGAACATGTCTAATAAATATAGCCAGGGCTGTAAGTGTCCTATCCACTACCTAGGAACAGGTCTAATAAATATTGCCAGGGATGTAAGTGTCCTATACACTACCTAGGAACATGTCTAATAAATATAGCCAGGGAGGTAAGTGTCCTATACACTACCAAGGAACATGACTAATAAATATAGCCAGGGATGTAAGTGTCCGATACACTACCTAGGAACATGTCTAATACATGTAGCCAGGGATGTAAGTGTCCTATACACTACCTAGGAACATGTCTAATAAATATAACCAGGGATGTAAGTGTCCTATACACTACCTAGCAACATGTCTAATAAATATAGCCAGGAATGTAAGTTTCCTACACACTACCTAGGAACATGTCTAATACATATAGCCAGGGCTGTAAGTGTCCTATGCACTACCTAGGAACATGTCTAATAAATATAGCCAAGGATGTAAGTGTCCTATACACTACCAAGGAACATGTCTAATAAATATAGCCAGGGCTGTAAGTGTCCTATGCACTACCTAGGAACATGTCTAATAAATATAGCCAGGGATGTAAGTGTGCTATCCACTCCCTAGGAACAGGTCTAATAAATATAGCCAGGAATGTAAGTTTCCTATACACTACCTAGGAACATGTCTAATACATATAGCCAGGGCTGTAAGTGTCCTATGCACTACCTAGGAACATGTCTAATAAATATAGCCAGGGATGTAAGTGTCCTATACACTACCAAGGAACATGTCTAATAAATATAGTCAGGTGTGTAAGTGTCCTATACACTACCGAGGAACATGTCTAATAAATATAGCCAGGGAGGTAAGTGTCCTATCCACTACCTAGGAACATGTCTAATAAATATAGCCAGGGATGTAAGTTTCCTATACACTTCCTAGGAACATGTCTAATAAATATAGCCAGGGATGTAAGTGTCCTATACACTACCTAGGAACATGTCTAATAAATATAACCAGGGATGCAAGTGTCCTATACACTACCGAGGAACATGTCTAATAAATATAGCCAGGGATGTAAGTGTCCTATACACTACCTAGGAACATGTCTAACACATATAGCCAGGGCTGTAAGTGTCCTATACACTACCTAGGAACATGTATAATAAATATAGCCAGGGCTGTAAGCGTCCTATGCAGTACCTAGGAACAGGTCTAATAAATATAGCCAGGGATGTAAGTGGACTAAACACTACCTAGGAACATGTCTAATAAATATAGCCAGGGCTGTAAGTTTCCTATACACTACCAAGGAACATGTCTAATAAATATAGCCAAGGATGTAAGTGTCCTATACACTTCCTAGGAATATGTCTAATAAATATAGCCAGGGATGTAGGTTTCCTATACACTACATAGTAACATGTCTAATAAATATAGCCAGGGCTGTAAGTGTCCGATACACTACATAGGAACATGTCTAATAAATATAGCCAGGGGTGTAAGGGTCGTATGCACTACATAGGAACATGTCTAATTAATATAGCCAGGGAGGTAGGTGTCCTATACACTTCCTAGGAACAAGTCTAATAAATATAGCCATGGATGTAAGTGTCCTATGTACTACCTAGGAACATGTCTAATAAATATAAATAGGGCTGTAAGTGCCTATACACTACATGTCTAATAAATATAGCCAGGGCTTTAAGTGTCCTATACACTTCCTAGGAACATGTCTAATAAATATAGCCATGGATGTAAGTGTCCTATGCACTACCTAGGAACATGTGTAATAAAAATAACCAGGGCTGTAAGTGTCCTATACAATACATGTCTAATAAATATAGCCAGGGATATAAGTGTCCTATACAATACCTAGGAACATGTCTAATACATATAGCCAGGGCTGTAAGTGTCCTATACAGTACCTAGGAACATATCTAATAAATATTTCCAGGGCTGTAAGCATCCTATGCACTACCAAGGAACAGGTCTAATAAATATAGCCAGGGCTGTAAGTGTCCTATACACTACCTAGGAGCATGTCTAATAAATATAACCAGGGCTGTAAGTGTCCTATGCACTACCTAGGAACATGTCTAATAAATATACCCAGGGCTGTAAGTGTCCTATACACTACCTAGGAACATGTCTAATAAATATAGCCTGGGATGTAAGTGTCCTATACACTACCTAGGAACATGTCTAATAAATATAGCCAGGAATGTAAGTGTCCTATACACTACCTAGGAACATGTCTAATACATATAGCCAGGGCTGTAAGTGTCCTATGTACTACCTAGGAACATGTCTAATAAATATAGCCAGGGCTGTAAGCATCCAATGCAGTACCTAGGAACAGGTCTAATAAATATAGCCAGGGCTGTAAGTGTCCTATACACTACCTGGGAACATGTCTAATAAATATAGCCAGGGATGTAAGTGTCCTATGCACTACCAAGGAACATGTCTAATAAATATAGCCTGGGCTGTAAGTGTCCTATGCACTACCTAGGAACATGTCTAATAAATATAGCCAGGGCTGTAAGTGTCCAATGCACTACCTAGAAACATGTCTAATAAATATAGCCAGGGCTGTAAGTGTCCTATGCAATACCTAGCAACATGTCTTATAAATATAGCCAGGTCTGTAAGTTACCTATACACTACCTAGGAACATGTCTAATAAATATAGCCAGGAATGTAAGTGTCCTATGCACTAACTAGGGACAGGTCTAATAAATATAGCCAGGGATGTAACTGTCCTAAACACTACCTATTAACATGTCTAATAAATATAGCCAGGGCTGTAAGTGTCCTATACACTATCTAGGAACATGACTAATAAATATAGCCAGGGCGGATAGTGTCCTATACAGTACCTATGAACATGTCTAATAAATATAGCCAAGGATGTAAGTGTCCTATACACTTCCTAGGAATATGTCTAATAAATATAGCCAGGGATGTAGGTTTCCTATACACTACCTAGGAACATGTCTAATAAATATAGCCAGGGATGTAAGTATCCCATACACTACCTAGGAACATGTCTAAAAAATATAGCCAGGGATGTAAGTGTCCTATACACTACTTAGGAACATGTCTAATACATGTAGCCAGGTATGTAAGTGTCCTATATACTACCTAGGAACATGTCTAATAAATATAACCAGGGCTGTAAGTGTCCTATGCACTACCTAGGAAAATGTCTAATAAATATAGCCAGGGCTGTAATTGTCCTATACACTATCTAGGTACATGACTAATAAATATAGCCAGGGCTGAAGTGTTCTATACAGTACCTATGAACATGTCTAATAAATATAGCCAGGGCTGTAAGTGTCCTATCCACTACCTAGGAACAGGTCTAATAAATATTGCCAGGGATGTAAGTGTCCTATACACTACCTAGGAACATGTCTAATAAATATAGCCAGGGAGGTAAGTGTCCTATACACTACCAAGGAACATGACTAATAAATATAGCCAGGGATGTAAGTGTCCGATACACTACCTAGGAACATGTCTAATACATGTAGCCAGGGATGTAAGTGTCCTATACACTACCCAGGAACATGTCTAATAAATATAACCAGGGATGTAAGTGTCCTATACACTACCTAGCAACATGTCTAATAAATATAGCCAGGAATGTAAGTTTCCTACACACTACCTAGGAACATGTCTAATACATATAGCCAGGGCTGTAAGTGTCCTATGCACTACCTAGGAACATGTCTAATAAATATAGCCAAGGATGTAAGTGTCCTATACACTACCAAGGAACATGTCTAATAAATATAGCCAGGGCTGTAAGTGTCCTATGCACTACCTAGGAACATGTCTAATAAATATAGCCAGGGATGTAAGTGTGCTATCCACTCCCTAGGAACAGGTCTAATAAATATAGCCAGGAATGTAAGTTTCCTATACACTACCTAGGAACATGTCTAATACATATAGCCAGGGCTGTAAGTGTCCTATGCACTACCTAGGAACATGTCTAATAAATATAGCCAGGGATGTAAGTGTCCTATACACTACCAAGGAACATGTCTAATAAATATAGTCAGGTGTGTAAGTGTCCTATACACTACCGAGGAACATGTCTAATAAATATAGCCAGGGAGGTAAGTGTCCTATCCACTACCTAGGAACATGTCTAATAAATATAGCCAGGGATGTAAGTTTCCTATACACTTCCTAGGAACATGTCTAATAAATATAGCCAGGGATGTAAGTGTCCTATACACTACCTAGGAACATGTCTAATAAATATAACCAGGGATGCAAGTGTCCTATACACTACCGAGGAACATGTCTAATAAATATAGCCAGGGATGTAAGTGTCCTATACACTACCTAGGAACATGTCTAACACATATAGCCAGGGCTGTAAGTGTCCTATACACTACCTAGGAACATGTATAATAAATATAGCCAGGGCTGTAAGCGTCCTATGCAGTACCTAGGAACAGGTCTAATAAATATAGCCAGGGATGTAAGTGGACTAAACACTACCTAGGAACATGTCTAATAAATATAGCCAGGGCTGTAAGTTTCCTATACACTACCAAGGAACATGTATAATAAATATAGCCAGAGCTGTAAGTGTCCTATGCACTACCTAGGAACATGTCTAATAAATATAGCCAGGGCTGTAAGTGTCCTATACACTACATAGGAACATGTCTATTAAATATAGCCAGGGCTGTAAGTGTCCGATACACTACATAGGAACATGTCTAATAAATATAGCCAGGGGTGTAAGTGTCCTATGCACTACATAGGAACATGTCTAATTAATATAGCCAGGGAGGTAAGTGTCCTATACACTTCCTAGGAACATGTCTAATAAATATAGCCATGGATGTAAGTGTCCTATGCAGTACCTAGGAACATGTCTAATAAATATAAATAGGGCTGTAAGTGCCTATACTCTACATGTCTAATAAATATAGCCAGGGCTGTAAGTGTCCTTTACACTTCCTAGGAACATGTCTAATAAATATAGCCATGGATGTAAGTGTCCTATGCACTACCTAGGAACATGTGTAATAAAAATAACCAGGGCTGTAAGTGTCCTATACAATACATGTCTAATAAATATAGCCAGGGATATAAGTGTCCTATACAATACCTAGGAACATGTCTAATACATATAGGCAGGGCTGTAAGTGTCCTATACAGTACCTAGGAACATATCTAATAAATATTTCCAGGGCTGTAAGCATCCTATGCACTACCAAGGAACAGGTCTAATAAATATAGCCAGGGCTGTAAGTGTCCTATACACTACCTAGGAGCATGTCTAATAAATATAACCAGGGCTGTAAGTGTCCTATGCACTACCTAGGAACATGTCTAATAAATATAGCCTGGGCTGTAAGTGTCCTATGCACTACCTAGGAACATGTCTAATAAATATAGCCAGGGCTGTAAGTGTCCTATGCAATACCTAGCAACATGTCTTATAAATATAGCCAGGTCTGTAAGTTACCTATACACTACCTAGGAACATGTCTAATAAATATAGCCAGGAATGTAAGTGTCCTATGCACTAACTATGCACAGGTCTAATAATTATAGCCAGGGATGTAACTGTCCTAAACACTACCTAGGAACATGTCTAATAAATATAGCCAGGGCTGTAAGTGTACTATACAATATCTAGGAACATGACTAATAAATATAGCCAGGGCGGATAGTGTCCTATACAGTACCTATGAACATGTCTAATAAATATAGCCAAGGATGTAAGTGTCCTATACACTTCCTAGGAATATGTCTAATAAATATAGCCAGGGATGTAGGTTTCCTATACACTACATAGTAACATGTCTAATAAATATAGCCAGGGCTGTAAGTGTCCGATACACTACATAGGAACATGTCTAATAAATATAGCCAGGGGTGTAAGTGTCGTATGCACTACATAGGAACATGTCTAATTAATATAGCCAGGGAGGTAGGTGTCCTATACACTTCCTAGGAACAAGTCTAATAAATATAGCCATGGATGTAAGTGTCCTATGTACTACCTAGGAACATGTCTAATAAATATAAATAGGGCTGTAAGTGCCTATACACTACATGTCTAATAAATATAGCCAGGGCTTTAAGTGTCCTATACACTTCCTAGGAACATGTCTAATAAATATAGCCATGGATGTAAGTGTCCTATGCACTACCTAGGAACATGTGTAATAAAAATAACCAGGGCTGTAAGTGTCCTATACAATACATGTCTAATAAATATAGCCAGGGATATAAGTGTCCTATACAATACCTCGGTACATGTCTAATACATATAGCCAGGGCTGTAAGTGTCCTATACAGTACCTAGGAACATATCTAATAAATATTTCCAGGGCTGTAAGCATCCTATGCACTACCAAGGAACAGGTCTAATAAATATAGCCAGGGCTGTAAGTGTCCTATACACTACCTAGGAGCATGTCTAATAAATATAACCAGGGCTGTAAGTGTCCTATGCACTACCTAGGAACATGTCTAATAAATATACCCTGGGCTGTAAGTGTCCTATACACTACCTAGGAACATGTCTAATAAATATAGCCAGGGATGTAAGTGTCCTATACACTACCTAGGAACATGTCTAATAAATATAGCCTGGGCTGTAAGTGTCCTATGCACTACCTAGGAACATGTCTAATAAATATAGCCAGGGCTGTAAGTGTCCAATGCACTACCTAGAAACATGTCTAATAAATATAGCCAGGGCTGTAAGTGTCCTATGCAATACCTAGCAACATGTCTTATAAATATAGCCAGGTCTGTAAGTTACCTATACACTACCTAGGAACATGTCTAATAAATATAGCCAGGAATGTAAGTGTCCTATGCACTAACTATGCACAGGTCTAATAATTATAGCCAGGGATGTAACTGTCCTAAACACTACCTAGGAACATGTCTAATAAATATAGCCAGGGCTGTAAGTGTCCTATACAATATCTAGGAACATGACTAATAAATATAGCCAGGGCGGATAGTGTCCTATACAGTACCTATGAACATGTCTAATAAATATAGCCAAGGATGTAAGTGTCCTATACACTTCCTAGGAATATGTCTAATAAATATAGCCAGGGATGTAGGTTTCCTATACACTACATAGTAACATGTCTAATAAATATAGCCAGGGCTGTAAGTGTCCGATACACTACATAGGAACATGTCTAATAAATATAGCCAGGGGTGTAAGTGTCGTATGCACTACATAGGAACATGTCTAATTAATATAGCCAGGGAGGTAGGTGTCCTATACACTTCCTAGGAACAAGTCTAATAAATATAGCCATGGATGTAAGTGTCCTATGTACTACCTAGGAACATGTCTAATAAATATAAATAGGGCTGTAAGTGCCTATACACTACATGTCTAATAAATATAGCCAGGGCTTTAAGTGTCCTATACACTTCCTAGGAACATGTCTAATAAATATAGCCATGGATGTAAGTGTCCTATGCACTACCTAGGAACATGTGTAATAAAAATATCCAGGGCTGTAAGTGTCCTATACAATACATGTCTAATAAATATAGCCAGGGATATAAGTGTCCTATACAATACCTCGGAACATGTCTAATACATATAGCCAGGGCTGTAAGTGTCCTATACAGTACCTAGGAACATATCTAATAAATATTTCCAGGGCTGTAAGCATCCTATGCACTACCAAGGAACAGGTCTAATAAATATAGCCAGGGCTGTAAGTGTCCTATACACTACCTAGGAGCATGTCTAATAAATATAACCAGGGCTGTAAGTGTCCTATGCACTACCTAGGAACATGTCTAATAAATATACCCTGGGCTGTAAGTGTCCTATACACTACCTAGGAACATGTCTAATAAATATAGCCAGGGATGTAAGTGTCCTATACACTACCTAGGAACATGTCTAATAAATATAGCCAGGAATGTAAGTGTCCTATACACTACCTAGGAACATGTCTAATACATATAGCCAGGGCTGTAAGTGTCCTATGTACTACCTAGGAACATGTCTTATAAATATAGCCAGGGCTGTAAGCATCCAATGCAGTACCTAGGAACAGGTCTAATAAATATAGCCAGGGCTGTAAGTGTCCTATACACTACCTGGGAACATGTCTAATAAATATAGCCAGGGATGTAAGTGTCCTATGCACTACCAAGGAACATGTCTAATAAATATAGCCTGGGCTGTAAGTGTCCTATGCACTACCTAGGAACATGTCTAATAAATATAGCCAGGGCTGTAAGTGTCCAATGCACTACCTAGAAACATGTCTAATAAATATAGCCAGGGCTGTAAGTGTCCTATACAGTACCTATGAACATGTCTAATAAATATAGCCAAGGATGTAAGTGTCCTATACACTTCCTAGGAATATGTCTAATAAATATAGCCAGGGATGTAGGTTTCCTATACACTACATAGTAACATGTCTAATAAATATAGCCAGGGCTGTAAGTGTCCGATACACTACATAGGAACATGTCTAATAAATATAGCCAGGGGTGTAAGTGTCGTATGCACTACATAGGAACATGTCTAATTAATATAGCCAGGGAGGTAGGTGTCCTATACACTTCCTAGGAACAAGTCTAATAAATATAGCCATGGATGTAAGTGTCCTATGTACTACCTAGGAACATGTCTAATAAATATAAATAGGGCTGTAAGTGCCTATACACTACATGTCTAATAAATATAGCCAGGGCTTTAAGTGTCCTATACACTTCCTAGGAACATGTCTAATAAATATAGCCATGGATGTAAGTGTCCTATGCACTACCTAGGAACATGTGTAATAAAAATATCCAGGGCTGTAAGTGTCCTATACAATACATGTCTAATAAATATAGCCAGGGATATAAGTGTCCTATACAATACCTCGGAACATGTCTAATACATATAGCCAGGGCTGTAAGTGTCCTATACAGTACCTAGGAACATATCTAATAAATATTTCCAGGGCTGTAAGCATCCTATGCACTACCAAGGAACAGGTCTAATAAATATAGCCAGGGCTGTAAGTGTCCTATACACTACCTAGGAGCATGTCTAATAAATATAACCAGGGCTGTAAGTGTCCTATGCACTACCTAGGAACATGTCTAATAAATATACCCTGGGCTGTAAGTGTCCTATACACTACCTAGGAACATGTCTAATAAATATAGCCAGGGATGTAAGTGTCCTATACACTACCTAGGAACATGTCTAATAAATATAGCCAGGAATGTAAGTGTCCTATACACTACCTAGGAACATGTCTAATACATATAGCCAGGGCTGTAAGTGTCCTATGTACTACCTAGGAACATGTCTTATAAATATAGCCAGGGCTGTAAGCATCCAATGCAGTACCTAGGAACAGGTCTAATAAATATAGCCAGGGCTGTAAGTGTCCTATACACTACCTGGGAACATGTCTAATAAATATAGCCAGGGATGTAAGTGTCCTATGCACTACCAAGGAACATGTCTAATAAATATAGCCTGGGCTGTAAGTGTCCTATGCACTACCTAGGAACATGTCTAATAAATATAGCCAGGGCTGTAAGTGTCCAATGCACTACCTAGAAACATGTCTAATAAATATAGCCAGGGCTGTAAGTGTCCTATGCAATACCTAGCAACATGTCTTATAAATATAGCCAGGTCTGTAAGTTACCTATACACTACCTAGGAACATGTCTAATAAATATAGCCAGGAATGTAAGTGTCCTATGCACTAACTAGGGACAGGTCTAATAAATATAGCCAGGGATGTAACTGTCCTAAACACTACCTATTAACATGTCTAATAAATATAGCCAGGGCTGTAAGTGTCCTATACACTATCTAGGAACATGACTAATAAATATAGCCAGGGCGGATAGTGTCCTATACAGTACCTATGAACATGTCTAATAAATATAGCCAAGGATGTAAGTGTCCTATACACTTCCTAGGAATATGTCTAATAAATATAGCCAGGGATGTAGGTTTCCTATACACTACCTAGGAACATGTCTAATAAATATAGCCAGGGATGTAAGTATCCCATACACTACCTAGGAACATGTCTAAAAAATATAGCCAGGGATGTAAGTGTCCTATACACTACTTAGGAACATGTCTAATACATGTAGCCAGGTATGTAAGTGTCCTATATACTACCTAGGAACATGTCTAATAAATATAACCAGGGCTGTAAGTGTCCTATGCACTACCTAGGAAAATGTCTAATAAATATAGCCAGGGCTGTAAGTGTCCTATACACTATCTAGGTACGTGACTAATAAATATAGCCAGGGCTGAAAGTGTTCTATACAGTACCTATGAACATGTCTAATAAATATAGCCAGGGCTGTAAGTGTCCTGTCCACTACCTAGGAACAGGTCTAATAAATATAGCCAGGGATGTAAGTGTCCTATACACTACCTAGTAACATGTCTAATAAATATAGCCAGGGAGGTAAGTGTCCTATACACTACCAAGGAACATGACTAATAAATATAGCCAGGGATGTAAGTGTCCGATACACTACCTAGGAATATGTCTAATACATGTAGCCAGGGATGTAAGTGTCCTATACACTACCTAGGAACATGTCTAATAAATATAACCAGGGATGTAAGTGTCCTATACACTACCTAGCAACATGTCTAATAAATATAGCCAGGAATGTAAGTTTCCTACACACTACCTAGGAACATGTCTAATACATATAGCCAGGGCTGTAAGTGTCCTATGCACTACCTAGGAACATGTCTAATAAATATAGCCAAGGATGTAAGTGTCCTATACACTACCAAGGAACATGGCTAATAAATATAGCCAGGGCTGTAAGTGTCCTATGCACTACCTAGGAACATGTCTAATAAATATAGCCAGGGATGTAAGTGTGCTATCCACTCCCTAGGAACAGGTCTAACAAATATAGCCAGGAATGTAAGTTTCCTATACACTACCTAGGAACATGTCTAATACATATAGCCAGGGCTGTAAGTGTCCTATGCACTACCTAGGAACATGTCTAATAAATATAGCCAGGGATGTAAGTGTCCTATACACTACCAAGGAACATGTCTAATAAATATAGTCAGGTGTGTAAGTGTCCTATACACTACCGAGGAACATGTCTAATAAATATAGCCAGGGAGGTAAGTGTCCTATCCACTACCTAGGAACATGTCTAATAAATATAGCCAGGGATGTAAGTTTCCTATACACTTCTTAGGAACATGTCTAATAAATATAGCCAGGGATGTAAGTGTCCTATACACTACTTAGGAACATGTCTAATAAATATAGCCAGGGATGTAAGTGTCCTATACACTACCTAGGATCATGTCTAATAAATATAGTCAGGTGTGTAAGTATCCTATACACTACCGAGGAACATGTCTAATAAATATAGCCAGGGAGGTAAGTGTCCTATACACTACCTAGGAACATGTCTAATAAATATAGCCAGGGATGTAAGTTTCCTTTACACTTCCTAGGAACATGTCTAATAAATATAGCCAGGGATGTAAGTGTCCTATACACTACCTAGGAACATGTCTAATAAATATAACCAGGGATGTAAGTGTCCTATACACTACCTAGGAACATGTCTAATAAATATAGCCAGGGATGTAAGTGTCCTATACACTACCAAGGAACATGTCTAACACATATAGCCAGGGTTGTAAGTGTCCTATACACTACCAAGGAACAGGTCTAATAAATATAGCAAGGGCTGTAAGCGTCCTATGCAGTACCTAGGAACAGGTCTAATAAATATACCCAGTGCTGTAAGTGTCCTATGCACTACCTAGGAACATGTCTAATAAATATAGCCAGAGATGGAAGTGTCCTATACACTACCTAGGAACATGTCTAATAAATATAGCCAGGGATGTATGTGTCCTATACACTACCTAGGAACATGTCTAATACATGTAGCCAGCG
The DNA here is from genome assembly GCA_031769625.1 of Taudactylus pleione. Classification (NCBI taxonomy): domain Eukaryota; kingdom Metazoa; phylum Chordata; class Amphibia; order Anura; family Myobatrachidae; genus Taudactylus; species Taudactylus pleione. The sequence goes on along the minus strand of JAUIMM010000137.1, from coordinate 4,945,560 downwards.
ATGTAAGTGTCCTATACACTACCTAGGAACATGTCTAATAAATGTAGCCAGGGAGGTAACTGTCCTATACACTTCCTAGGAACATGTCTAATAAATATAACCAGGGCTGTAAGTGTCCTATGCACTACCTAGGAACATGTCTAATAAATATAGCCAGGGCTGTAAGTGTCCAATGCATTACCTAGGAACATGTCTAATAAATATAGCCAATGCTGTAAGTGTCCTATGCACTACCTACCAACATGTCTAATAAATATAGCCAGGGTTGTAAGTTACATATACACTGCCTAGGAGCATGTCTAATAAATATAGCCAGGGCGGTAAGTGTCCTATGCACTACCTAGGAACATTTATAATGAATATAGCCAGGGCTGTAAGTGTCCTATGCACTACCTAGGAACATGTCTAATAAATATAGCCAGGGCTGTAAGTGTCCAATGCACTACCTAGAAACATGTCTAATAAATATAGCCAGTGCTGTAAGTGTCCTATGCACTACCTAGCAACATGTCTAATAAATATAGCCAGGTCTGTAAGTTACCTATACACTACCTAGGAACATGTCTAATAAATATAGCCAGGAATGTAAGTGTCCTATGCACTAACTAGGGACAGGTCTAATAAATATAGCCAGGGATGTAACTGTCTTAAACACTACCTAGGAACATGTCTAATAAATATAGCCAGGGCTGTAAGTGTCCTTTACACTATCTAGGAACATGACTAATAAATATAGCCAGGGCTGATAGTGTCCTATACAGTACCTATGAAAATGTCTAATAAATATAGACAAGGATGTAAGTGTCCTATACACTTCCTAGGAACATGTCTAATAAATATAGCCAGGGATGTAGGTTTCCTATACACTACCTAGGAACATGTCTAATAAATATAGCCAGGGATGTAAGTATCCCATACACTACCAAGGAACATGACTAATAAATATAGCCAGGGATGTAAGTGTCCTATACACTACCTAGGAACATGTCTAATACATGGAGCCAGGGATGTAAGTGTCCTATACACTACCTAGGAACATGTCTAAAAAATATAACCAGGGATGTAAGTGTCCTATACACTACCTAGCAACATGTCTAATAAATATAGCCAGGAATGTAAGTTTCCTACACACTACCTAGGAACATGTCTAATACATATAGCCAGGGCTGTAAGTGTCCTATGCACTACCTAGGAACATGTCTAATAAATATAGCCAAGGATGTAAGTGTCCTATACACTACCAAGGAACATGTCTAATAAATATAGCCAGGGCTGTAAGTGTCCTATGCACTAGCTAGGAACATGTCTAATAAATATAGCCAGGGATTTAAGTGTCCTATCCACTACCTAGGAACAGGTCTAATAAATATAGCCAGGAATGTAAGTTTCCTATACACTACCTAGGAACATGTCTAATACATATAGCCAGGGCTGTAAGTGTCCTATGCACTACCTAGGAACAGGTCTAATAAATATAGCCAGGGATGTAAGTGTCCTATACACTACCTAGGATCATGTCTAATAAATATAGTCAGGTGTGTAAGTGTCCTATACACTACCTAGGAACATGCCTAATAAATGTAGCCAGGGAGGTAAGTGTCCTATACACTTCCTAGGAACATGTCTAATAAATATAGCCATGGATATAAGTGTCCTATACACTACCGAGGAACATGTCTAATAAATATAACCAGGGCTGTAAGTGTCCTATGCACTACCTAGGAACATGTCTAATAAATATAGCCAGGGCTGTAAGTGTCCTATGCACTACCTAGCAACATGTTTAATAAATATAGCCAGGGCTGTAAGTTACCTATACACTACCTAGGAACATGTCTAATAAATATAGTCAGGGCTGTAAGTGTCCTATGCACTACCTAGGAACATTTCTAATAAATATAGCCAGGCTGTAAGTGTCCTATACACTACCTAGGAACATGTCTAATAAATATAGCCAGGGATGTAAGTGTCCCATACACTACCTAGGAACATGTCTAAAAATATAGCCAGGGATGTAAGTGTCCTATACACTACCTAGGAACATGTCTAATACATGTAGCCAGCGATGTAAGTGTCCTATACACTACCTAGGAACATGTCTAATAAATGTAGCCAGGGAGGTAACTGTCCTATACACTTCCTAGGAACATGTCTAATAAATAAAACCAGGGCTGTAAGTGTCCTATGCACTACCTAGGAACATGTCTAATAAATATAGCCAGGGTTGTAAGTGTCCAATGCACTACCTAGGAACATGTCTAATAAATTTAGCCAGTGCTGTAAGTGTCCTATGCACTACCTACCAACATGTCTAATAAATATAGCCAGGGCTGTAAGTTACCTATACACTACCTAGGAGCATGTCTAATAAATAAAGCCAGGGCTGTAAGTGTCCTATGCACTACCTAGGAACATTTATAATAAATATAGCCAGTGCTGTAAGTGTCCTATGCACTACCTAGGAACTTGTCTAATAAATAAATAAAGCCAGGGCTGTTAGCATCCAATGCACTACCTAGGAACATGTCTAATAAATATAGCCAGGGATGTAAGGGTCCTATGCACTACCTAGGAACATGTCTAATTAATATAACCAGGGCTGTAAGTGTCCTTTGCACTACCTAGGAACATGTCTAATAAATATAGCCAGGGCTGTAGGTGTCCTTCACATTACCTAGGAACATGTCTAATAAATATAGCCAGGGCTGTAAGTGTCCTATCCACTACGTAGGAACATGTCTAATAAATATAGCCAGGGATGTAGTGTCCTATACACTATCTAGGAACATGTCTAATAAATATAGCCAGGGAGGTAAGTGTCCTATACACTTCTTAGGAACATGTCTAATAAATATAGCCAGGGATGTAAGTGTCCTATACACTACCTAGGAACATGTCTAATAAATATAGCCAGGGCTGTAAGCATCCTATGCAGTACCTAGGAACATGTCTAATAAATATAGCCAGGGAGGTAAGTGTCCTATACACTTCTTAGGAACATGTCTAATAAATATAGCCAGGGATGTAAGTGTCCTATACACTACCTAGGAACATGTCTAATAAATATAGCCAGGGCTGTAAGCATCCTATGCAGTACCTAGGAACATGTCTAATAAATATAGCCAGGGAGGTAAGTGTCCTATACACTTCTTAGGAACATGTCTAATAAATATAGCCAGGGATGTAAGTGTCCTATACACTACCTAGGAACATGTCTAATAAATATAGCCAGGGCTGTAAGCATCCTATGCAGTACCTAGGAACATGTCTAATAAATATAGCCAGGGAGGTAAGTGTCCTATACACTTCTTAGGAACATGTCTAATAAATATAGCCAGGAATGTAAGTATCCTATACACTACCTAGGAACATGTCTAATAAATATTTCCAGGGCTGTAAGCGTCCTATACACTACCTAGAAACATGACTACCACAGCCATGTTCAGGGAGCAGTATAGGAAAATGTTTATAACAATTCTATTTACCTTTACTTTCCTTTATCATATTTTGGGCCTATTATTAACACCATCTATTAAATGTGGTCAATTGAGGTTTGCTCCATTTTTGGGTATTGTAGCTATTTAGCAATGGTTAACAAAGCAGATAAATTAGATATCTACTTCATTCCCTATGTTAAGGATCACAAAAGCAGCCATATGACTGCCGGGACACAAAGACACCGCTGGAGATATCAGGAGCAGGTAAGTCACAGCTGGGCCTGGATGATATGTTGACAATATGAATCATGGGCTTTGTACTTCAATAAGTAGAGACCCACAATCCCTCTATTTCTGCTATATACAAGGAGTGATCTATAATATAAGATATTCTATTCCTTCTGATGGATCATGCTCCCACATGTTAAAGAGATAACATCACATCTGATCGCTTAAATAATATAGATATAGATAAATAACAGAGTTTGCACATAGAGGGCCCGACTCAGAGATACACGCAATGCCGATGTTAGCATGCACACAAAATTCAGAAAACCCTACCACGCATGTGTTCCAGTGATTGTACGGTGTTGTTTATGGGAGTGCTGGCATTAGAAATGGTGAGGTAAATACATTGGCGTTCCTGGGTGGCCTAAAATGTATGCAAGAAGAGGTTGTCTCATGGGCATGTTATGGGGGTGCCACAGGTGTGTCAGTGAAAGCAGCTACTGTACAGTCTCAGACACAGAGCCGCCAAGGCCATGTTCTGACAAATTTCAGGAGACCCTGCGCCTGCCAGAGGCTGTTGGGCTGGTGGTGCACAAGATGATGCATCAATGGTTAAGTGTTCAAAACCACCAGTAGAGTTGTACCATCCACGAGCATTGATAATATTTTCCAAGGGCTTGCATACTCCAGCGTACGCTATTACACAAGGGGATTGCTCAAACTAGCATTTGCATATTAACATGGCAGCGATTCTGCAACAAGTCCCAGGCACCACTGCAATTGTGTGCACCACTGCATCAGGACCAGAGTAATATCACTTGCATTTGAAAAAAACAAACAAACATTACATCTGCTTATTTTTCCCTACTGCAAATATGTATTAATGAATGGTCAAACACAGCAGCATGAAAATGTAGATATGCCTGCAGAGTTACTAGCACATCATTTAAATGAAAAAGTATGTATTGCAGGCATCTTTTTGTTATGCAAATGCTCCTAAAATCATCCCCAACTTCCAATGGTTCTTCTCCGGTTTGATATTTTCACTGGCATGGAGAAAAAAAAAACTCAGATTGTACAGTAATTGAGTCTGAACGGAGTCTCTTATGTTGGAGCATTTGACTTTTGTTTAGTAATTTACCGTATCTGGTTCATCAAAATCAAGAGTATCTACCATTTGAAATTATTGATTTGCTTAGATCTCTTTCAGTCTCTTCACAGCTAATTAACTGTCAACATCATTTGGAAGTCATTTTTACATTCAGCTGTGCAGTGACACTCGCAAATCACACCCTGTGGACTTTGTGTTTCCAATAGATGCCTGCCAAATTACTGCGAGCACGGAGGAGAGTGTTCCCAGACTTGGAGCACATTTCACTGTGACTGTGAGGACACGGGTTACGCTGACGCCACGTGTCATAGCTGTAAGTACAGTGTTTGTTTAAGTGAAGGTATACTTAGAGGAACCAATGCTAATATATTATTCAACTATCATTAGCATCTATTCTCAAGCACAGGTTGCATGGGTGAGGGACTGTGACTAGGAGTCACTGGGCAAGCATTTGGAAGGGCACACACTAAGGTTTAGCAGGACTAACTAACCCCAGCAAGGCCCTTATGGCTTTCCCATGTATGCTGCTTGGAATAAATGCCATTAATAACTGAATCAAAATTAAATATATCTTGATTTTCTCAGAACGATCTTGGATTTTGCCTAAGGCTGTGACTATAATGATGCAATGTGTCAGACAGCAAGTAAAATGTTATAATGTGGCAGCATACATTAGTGGTATTCATCTTGTCAATGGATTTAATCCTGCTAAAAATGTTCTCAATTCATAGAAGATTGTGAAAGGAATGAGAAGGGCACCCTTTAATTTACTGCCTCATGCAACCGAAAAGCTACCAAACCCCCCTCCCTGATTGTGTCAGTGCTAATCATTGCAATAAATGTTTATTTTGCCCACAACTCAGACATGATATACTGGAAATGCTGCTCATCACTGTCCCATATGCTGGACATCACTAGTCCATATGGTGATTATCACTAGGTCATATTCTGGACAACACTAGTCATAAACTGGATATCACTAGTCCGTATACTGACCATCACTACTCCATATGCTGGACTTCCATATGCTCGACATCACTAGTCCATATGGTTATCATCACTAGGTCATATTCTGGACATCACTAGTCATATGTTGGATATCACTAGTCCATATGGTGATCATCACTAGTTCATATTCTGGACATCACTAGTTCATATACTGACCACCACTACTCCATATGCTGGTCTTCCATATGCTGGACATCACTAGTCCATATGGTGATCATTATTAGTCTATATGCTGTTTATGCATATTAGTCAAAAATTATTGGTGCACATTCTAAATTTGCTATATATTAAATTAGGATTTTTGCAACTGATACGGAAAGTATTGAGTAATGGCCCCCATACACTAGTGATTGATTGATTGTCACGTTCCTGCGATCCGCAGATGCCTGGTTGCAGGATTGGTGAAATCCAACATACTAGATTTCACTGATTTGACGATCACGATTAAAATATGATCGTGATTTGCAAATTGGTGAAATTTAACATGGAAATTTCACCGTCACTCTGATGGATCATGGAACATCGATGGCCGCTGGTCTGCATTTCTGACCAGCAGATCGGTGTTTCTGATCCGAACGCAGGATTGTGAAACCTGTCGGTAGGTATTTGGGGGCCTTAAAATTAAATCCAAATAAATATTTCAAATGCCACTCAATTTGTTAAGTCACTCCACCTGTGCATGAAAGTAGAGAATCACTTGTTGATAATTTTGCTATTTTATTTTACTGCCTATTGTATGTTGTCACAAAAGTCTGTTTACTCACAAATTCATTTTAAAAGTTGCTCACTAAACACTGCAATATTTTGGTAAAGGCCCATGCAAGTCACTAACTTCAATCAGTATATATACAGTAAATTCCTTGAGAAAGGTACCCAAGCACTGAAACAGCTGTCGGGTGATGGAAGGAGTGTCTCCCTTATATATATGAAGCTGCCTATGCTAAGTATTACTTGCAACATGTAATTAATACATAAATAAAATGGCTTTTTTTGTTCACTTTGAAAAGGTGATATTAAATGCTTTTAGACAAAGATTGGAGTGCTGGTCTCCTCCCCTTTTTGAGCCCCTGGTGGATTAAGGATGGACGGTAGTTTATATATAGTGAGTCCTGGTCAGTGATGTTTGGCAGTATTTGAAAGGGCAGTTGGTGTGGCTCCCCTGTTTGAATTTTGGACTGTGCTGCAGCCCCACCTCTTGAGCTGCCACTGTATATAAGTATATATATATATAGATAGATAGATAGATAGAGAGAGAGAGAGAGAGAGAGAGAGAGAGAGAGAGAGAGAGAGAGAGAAAGAGAGAGAGAGAGAGAGAGAGAGAGAGAGAGAGAGAGAGAGAAAGAGAGGTGATTACTATAATGCATTTAAAGTAGTTATTGCTTATGCTTGCTATGCAGTTTCACCAGTGGACCATGCAGTTAATGAAACTAACAATGATGCACTGATACGTTGAGTATTATGTCATTTTTTTTTTATTTATCAAACTTAAGGCCCAATTCAGAGGTGGATGCAGAACCATAAGACGGACCATCTCTATGCATGCGCTAAGACACCTCCCTGTTATCGCCCAGCAACGCCCACTATATTTTCAGTATGCGTGTACCTGAAATGACAATCGAAAAGCATGCACAGTAATAAACAATTGCTCCACTACATCTGACATCAGCAGTGCATACACCTCTAAATCATGCTCATAATGTGTGTACTGTACAATAAAAGAAATATACAGCATGTGAACTGAACAGGTGGTTAGGACCCTGCTACACTCATTCTTTCAAATGGGGTACAGGATATAAAAATAAACCAAGCGTTCTACAGTAAATAATTGTACATTATATAACAGTGATATTAAAATATGTATTTTCTTATATGGAAAATGTGCCCTTTCACAAGACTGCTGACCCACAGCTATAATTTTCATCAGGAACTAATTAAATTCTTCTGGCTGGCATGCCAAAACAGTTGACATTTTTAATATTAAAATTAATCATTTTCGCTAAAAATTAAGCAGCTTTCACAAGAAATAAATATAGAAAAATAATTATACACAATTTCCTCCCACAGAGTAATTAATCTGGTAGTACACACTTCAAAACAAACACAAAAGAAAGTGTAACAAGTGTTACCCAATTATAACTCCTATAATAGTTTATTGGACAGATGAGACCTTGAGTAAACTGGAAGATTTCAGGTGCTGAATATACAGCAGCCTCAGGATATGAAATCACATCTAAAAAACCTTTCAGCTGTTAATTATAACTGTGACTTGGAGCATTAATAAACTTGTTAGAAGAAAAAGTATTTCACCGTGTTTCAACTTGCAATGTGTTAGGAAAAAAAGATTTAGATAAGTCACAAGTAATGATCTTTTTATTAAAGTAGATTACAACCAGCTTTATTTGGCTTTAAATCCTGGAAACTGTTTTCATATCAGTGTCTAGTTTCCTTATGATCACATTCAGGCCTTTTTTTGATCACATCTGATTTTGGAGGTGTACTTAGACAATGGGCAAAATTTACTAAGAGGCGGGTTGTAAACCCCTGCGGTTTTGGTGGCAGTTTGACAGCGGTTTCTATTCTGTTCTAAACATCGGGGGTTTGGTGGCGGTTTTGCAGTAGTTTCTAAATTACAGCCCTTTTCTATTCTATTCTAAAATGTGTTTTGACGGAGGTTTTGCAGTGGTTTTGGCCTTAGTAAATCTACAGATAGCAAAACCGCCACGGTTTAGAACCGTCCGCTTAGTAAATTTTGGCTAATGTCTGCTTGGTGCAGTAAAGAGCTTAACGTGGACCAGTCATTCACACATTCCCCTTCTCTATACCAGTATTGGCCAGTGCACTGCTTGCATTGCTGAGCCTCACAGCAAAACTTAGGCAAGGGTCCAGCTTCCCAGATCCACCACTCTGCCGGAAAACAGCAGAATAGTTGTCTTTTCTTAGCATGTGTGTCCAGCTCAAGCACCTCTTAGAAAAAAAAAGACTCTTGTCTTATGAGAGGGTAGGGGAGGAGGAAGCAGGGACTTTGGGTAAGGGAGTACCCAGCATTGCCAGGACCCCCTCACTCATAACAAGGCCCTGGAGCAGCTGCACCATTGTTCCACCAAGGTACAAACTTACAAATTTGACCCCTTTTGCTTGGTAGAAAATGCTGTGCTCTTAAACTTTCAACTTAATTTACCATTGCAGTTACCTGCGCTGCATTAATTAATTGAGTTAATGTTAATTAATTAATTCAGCATAGATAACTGTTATAGTAAAATTAGAAATTAATTTGGGATGGAAGGAGTCCCATTGGGGCATCTACCATCTTCCTTCAGACAGTTCCCACCACCGTCATTGCTGCCTCAGTTGGTAAATGGTATAGTGAGCACTGCAGATTTATTGAGAAATCTGATTGATAGCAGTAGTTGTGAGTGTCCCACACCTGGGAACTCTGTCATTATGGGGACAAATTACTGTAGTTCTAAGGTTCTCAGGTTGTAAAAATTGTTTAGTGACCATTGCGAAAGTACATCCAAGTCACTGACTTGAATCAATACATAAACTGCCTTTACGACAGCAATATATGGCACAGCAAAGTGTTTTCCACGCTTCTTTTTGCTTACACATCAATATGGAAAGTAGAGTAAGCCAATTTAAGCTCTGTTATCTTGAAATTGACTTTAATTTGATACAGTTTTATCATTTATATATTATTTATCTTATTTACTAACATTTATATAGTGCACACATATCACACAGATGTCAGCGCTGTAAGGTATAAATGCTAACCATTGTGCCACCATGCTTGGCTTTTACATCATTTCCCTTGTTGATTTTACACTGCATATATTGCATCTAGGATCCCCTTGTCACCACAAATATGGTTCCATTTCCAAAATTGTAATAAAAATCCACTTTTATGACTTAAGAATAATGAAGAATGCTAGTTAACATCACATATTCACATATCACATATTCTTCAACTTTTAATTCATTCTTTTTAACATTAAAGCAAGTGGAAGCAGTAGCTGAACTAGTAGTGGGCCCAGGTACAGTAATTTACTTTGCCTCCACTTCATACATACATGCCTACTCTCCCTGGAGCCTCCAAATATTTCAGGTAGACCCCAGCACCTCCGGAAGAGTAGCCACTTCTCCCGCATTCTGCCCAGTGGCCAGAATGGGGAGAATCTTACCATGATTCCGCGAAAAAGTCAGGAGGTGATGGAGCTTATTGAATTGATTATATAATAATAGCATTATTTGGCTCCACCCCTATTCAAATATCTGTAATTCCTGGCATTTTGTTGTGAGGGGTCGGGGCTTGAGGGCGCAATCGTCTGGCTTGACCCCCATCACTGCCCACCTGCATCTAGGGATAGAGTCTTCTCCCAGACAGAAGACTTCAAATGTCTGTAAGTATGCTCCACTTCCTTCCCTCCAACACTGCAAATTAGGGTCTTTTTGCTTTTCTAATAAGGGGGCGTGGCCTCATGGGAAAGGGGCGTGACTTTGAAGCATACAGTGTATAAGTGCCTGTGTCACTGCTCCAGTCACAGAATCACATACTGGATGCATCACAGTGCCCACCATATTATGCAGAGAGCATAGCAGTGACTGTCTGCCAGACAATGCAAGGAGCATTTCAGTGAGCTCCATACAACATAGAAAGTATCACAGTGACTGCCATATACGGCAAAGAGTGTCGCAGAGACTGTCATATAATACAGAGACTATCAGTGCACCCTATATAATGCAGAAAGCATTGCAATGACTGCCATGTAATGCAGAATGTTGCAGTGCCCACCATATAATGCAGAGCATTGCAGTGACCACCATATAATACAGTGACCATCAGTGCCCATCATATAATGCATGGAGCATCACAGTGACTGTCATATAATGCAGAGAGTGTCTCAGTGCCCATCATATAATGTACAGGACATGACAGTGCCTGTCATATATTCCAGAGAGCAATGCAGTGACCACCACCATCAGTGACCCACATATAACACAAATAATATAAATACTGTACACCCCTCAAACTCACATACACATCATTTTATCAATACCCCCCACACACACACACACTTCATTAATACACCGCCCCAACCACAGACAGTGTTTGTAAAACACACACCACACCCCACTTCCAAAAAAGAAATACACCCCTACCCATTGCATAAATATACCACCCCTTAGTAAACATTAAAATATTTTCAGACCTCCACTGGCATTTACGTGTCCAGAAGGAGGATCTGAGGGGTCCCTGATGAGCTCCAAGGCACAGGAAAGGAGAGAGACAAGGCAATACTGGAGAGAAAGGGGCGGTGACTTGGGGTTAGGGGACGGGGTCTCAGGCAGGAATAGAAGGATGACTGTAGAAGAATACACAGAAAAGAGGGGGCGGGATTAGGCTGAAGGGGCAGAGTCTTGGGCAGGTATAGAAGGGAGAATGTAGAAGAATAGTGTCACTCTAGTCTAAAGTGACAGGTAGAGGATACAGAGGGATGGGCCCATCCACTTCTCCAACCAAACCGCCTCCCCCACCTTCTTTACGGCTGCAGCATACTGTAATGGGTTAGTTTGACTTATTATTAATACATGATTATATTAATAGGCTCCTCCTCATCAACTACAGATGTGGTCTCATACACTGGCTTCAATCACGCCAAACAGCTCCTATCGACGTGCCAGGTACAGGGTAACTCGGACGCACAGAGCATCTTTTTCACTCAAAATGTGCATCTTATTCACATAAATAATACAACTGGAAGCAACAAAACTACTTTGCTAGATTACATTGATCAATTTGATGTGCAACCTTTATACATTTGTGTGCAACTGAGGGCCTGATTCAATAAGGATCGCTATTGAGATCGCAGCTCCGTAATCGCACATAGGTCTGCTGCGAAAATATGCTAATGATTGCTATTGTAATGCCGTCACACTGCCAGCATAGCGACGCCCACTGCCTCCCACTACTGCTATCTCACATCCATAATACCTTCCACACCTCCATAAACATCGGTAACATTGAGTACCATCAGGCCCTCATGCAGAATTACAGCAGCCCTGAACTTACTTAGAAATTGCTAACCTCATTGCACGCAGTGAGTACTACAGCTGCGTATGCAATAGCAAAGGCTAATTATGCACGGCCATGCAACAGCATTCATATGGTCAGGCACACCTGCGTTTCTCCGATCACCCCCCCTGTCACCACCCCCAAAAATCTCACTGCCTGTCAATCATTCTGCGATGGCTCTGCATGGTCTCCGTGATCGCAATGTGATCGCATTGGTGCCTTCGCACACGCACACTGCAATGCATATGCATGCGCAGCATGCAACAATCGGCCATCTACGCACGATTTAGCAATAGCGCTCCTTAATGAATCAGGACCTGAGTCTGAATCTGTATACAAAGTGCTATGATGCAGCACCCATGGCTTTTTAACCACACCAAGGGGGTCATTCAGACCCGCTTGCGAGTTCAGGACGCTCGCAAGCGGGTCGATGTTCCCCCACTGCGCATGCGCACTATGGAGGGAGCTCCGTCGTGCGCATGCGCGAGACCTGGCGAGCGACGGGCTCTCGATCGATCCGGGTCTCGCACCAATGGGGGCGTGCTGTCGATGTTGATTGACAGCACGCCCCCTTTGGTGGGCGTGCCGGGGGCGTGCCTTCCAGACGGAGGCGTTCCCATGGGTACGCCTACCGTCTGAAGCCGGCCCCACTGACATCACTAGTGATGTCAGTGGGAGTGATTTTGGCTCTGATAGAGCCAAAATCACTCCAGGGCTTGCTGCAGCGAGACCCTACCGCAGGGTCTCCGTCGCAAGCCCGATGGTCGTGATGGTCAAGACCATCGCGACAATCATCATGGACGCTCGCATATGCTGTGGGTGGTCACCCACAGCTATGCAAGCGGCCAGGAGGCCGCTACATTTTCATGGAGGAGGGCACTGATTCAGAGCGAGCGCTCTGGTCAGAGCGTTCGGCTCTGAATCAGGCCCCAAGTTCCGTTGTGCTTCATCTGGGACTTTGTATGTGTTTAAATATAAATCATGTGCGGTTAAAGTCGCAGCCCAGAGTCACCTTTGTGTGGAGCTTTGCTGCATCTATAATGCTATTAAGACACAATTTTTTTTAAAAATAGATGGTACTCTGCACTTCTTAGTGCGGCTCAGTCGCACCAAGCGTCTTACATTATATGGCGTATAGACACTAAGGTGTATGGGGACTTATCTGTATTTCCCAATTTGCTCTCCAAATGCCTTGTGTGAATATTTGCTGTATGATCACTGATATAGACCAGACACAGTAATCACTTACAGCCCAATAGCATTATTTCACCATATGGGCATTTTAAGCCACACCCCCATTCACCACCCAAGCCATGCCCATAGTTTCTTCTAATAATCACAACTCTGAACCATGAGGCCTTGGCACTTATTGTTTTTATTCCTATTCCTTTCAATAACAACCATAAATGACCCTGTGAGTATAAGCAAAGAACCCTGTCTACTACTTCTTGTTGTGGTATTTAAAGTAAATATGGCCCAAATTGCGATTTTTATGACAACATTTTGCTTTTATCTATCATAAAAATGTAATGGAGGTCATCAGGCGGCGGCGGTTTAACCGTGAGAGACCATAAACCCTGAATGTGGTCATAATCTGCAGAGTTTGCTAAAAATATTTATCACTTTTATATTGTAAATAAATATTTTAATACCAGTATGAACACAGCTGTAACATAATGGACAGTTTTACCTTTCTACCAAAGAAATGCACCGCACCAGGATCTCATATTTATTCAGACAACAATGTGCAAATGAGTTCCAGGCAGCTCATCACACCGGTGATTGAATAATTAATTAGTTGTTACTCTATTGATATTTCAGTAAAACCCATAAGACGTGTTACATTAAAAGTGCTGCGCGGAGGCTATGAAGGCCTTGACGATGTTTAGCACTTTTTTAAGTATTTATTCAACAATGCCTGACATTTATTACCTCAACTCAAGTAATAATCATCTGTGCAGTGAATTTTTCTATCTACACACTCCCAGCTTTGTGTATAAACTGTCCCTGGTTTAATTGCTGAATCTATAATTATTTATGCATTAATTAATGGGGATTTCTGCATAATATTTTCAGAATCACTATGTTATGCTAAATTTACAGGATGGTGAGATAACTCCCTCCCCACACCAGAAGCCTAATACCACTTTTACACCAAAATTCTGTGTTTGACCCGGAGTTGGAACAGAGGCCCTGATTCAGAGCCGGACGCTCTGAAAGAGCGCTCGCTCTGAATCTGGGCGTTTTTTTTTTTTTGTGCAGCCCCCTGGCCGCCCGCATAGGTGTGACCATCCACAGCTATTGCGAGAGGCCAGGATGATGGTAAAGACCATCGCGACCATCAGGCTTGCGACGAGACCCTTGTGGTAGGGTCTCATGGCCGCAAGCCCCAGAGAGCTTCTGGCTCTAATAGAGCCGGAAGCTCTCCCACTGACATCACTTGTGATGTCAGTGGGGCCGCCCACAAACGGAAGGCGTTCGATTGGGAACGCCTCCGTTTGTGAAGCCACCCCGCCGGTCACGCCTATCAAATGGGGTGAGCTGTCAATCACCATCGACAGCTCGCCCCCTTTGGTGCGAGACCCGAAGCGACGGAGCACCTGTAGCTAGCCGGGACTCGCGCATGCGCACGACGGAGTCGGCTCCGTCATGCGCATGCCCAGTGGGCAAACATCGAACTGGTTGCGAGCGCTCAGCGTTTGCGACCGGGTCTCAATTAGGCCCAGAGTTCCAACCTGGATCAGCCCTGAAATTTCCCCAACGCTGACCCAGGATATTCCTGAGTTGGCGCCGTTCACACCGAATCCGGGCCAGCATTGACCCGGCTTTTCCGGCACTGAAGTGCACGCTAGGAGATGACGTCATTTCCAAGCGCCACTGAAGCCGGACCAATCGGCTGGCATGTGGCGCGCTCCTGATCATCGTGACCCAGAACGCGCCGTTCACACTGCAGGGTTTCATGGGTTATTCCCGTGTTAAACCCTGCAATTTACCCTTTCCCTTTTTACACCAAGGACCTACACGAGTTAACCCTGCAATAACCCATTTTTTAGCTCTGGTGTAAAAGGGGTATGTAAAAGGGGTATAACAGTTTTTAGTTGAGTTTTTTTATTTTATATCTAGATCCTGAAATGTTAATTGTCTTGATTTAGATTAAACCTGATGAAGTTCTAAATACTCCAAATTAATGATTACTAAAAGCCACCCTTTTGGTCAGTCTAGGTCACCTATTCACTTCTGGATAATACTCTGGACACAAAAAAAACAATATTTTTTCCTGATTATGACCCCTTGAGGTCCCAGGATAGATACTGGATTAGGGCCCTTCCCTGCTCTATATTTCAAAAACACAAACACATAAAATCAGATTATATTAGTGTGGCTTCCTCCATGCCCTTTGAAACGGGATGTACTGAGGATACCGGTGGCTGCTATCCTGGCTGACGAAATCCCAGCACTAAAAGCCAGACATGGGACTAAAGATAGGCATTGAAATCCCAATGACTATCATTAGCCCCATGACGAAATCCTGATACCTGGCATAACGAACGAAGGTAAGCCGGGCATCTTAGGTTCTAGCCGCGGGGGTGGGGAGGGATGGCGTTAGGAACCCCGGGGGGATTTAAGGTCAGGCACTCCCCTTGGGACGGTTGGGGTTAGGTTAGGGTAAGGGGGGGTTAGGGTTAGGTACCCACCCCCCAGGAGGGTTAGGTTTAGGGTGTGGGAAGGGGGGGTTAGGTTTAGGCACCAACGGGGTGAGATTAGAGTTAGGCACTAAGGTGGGAGGTCAGGGTTAGGCACCACTAAGGGAGGGTTAGGGTTGAGTAGGGAGAGGGGAGGATTAGGGCACTTACCACCCCTCGTCAGGATTTCCAACCATCGGTCTTCCGCTGTCGGTATTTGGCCTCCATCATCCGTAAATGGAAGAACTTCAGTATTAAAATCACTGATTTGGAATAATTTCCACAATAAAGTAATAAATAAATAAATAAAGTTAGAGCACAAACCTTTGAGAAGAATGTTGAGGGGATCCTTGCCATGCAGCCAGTGATACAGTAATGCAATAGTGAGGGCTGGGTTAGAGCAGCTCATTCCTTTACATCCTCTTCAGTTCAGGTGTAGCAGCATTGAACAATGGGGGTGATTCATTCAGGTGAAAACGCTATTGCTATTGCAGCTGCTAACATGGTAGCAGCTGTGATAGCACTAGGGGTGTGCACCGGCCACTTTTCGTGTTTTGGTTTTGGATCTGGATCTTTCTTCGTGTTTTGGATCTGGATTGGTTTTGCCAAAACCACCCTTCCGTGTTTTGGGTTCTGGGTTTTGTGTTTTGGATCTGTATTTTTTTTAAAAAAAGAACAAAAACAACTATAATCACAAATGTGTTGGTTTTTCTGCTCCTATGCTATTATTAACCTCAATAACCTTAATTTCCACTCATTTCCAATCTATTCTGAACACCTCACACCTCACAATAATGTTTTTATGTCCAAAAGGCAATGCTCAGTGACATGAGTGGGCGGCACAAACACGTGGCCCATCTAGGAGTGGCACTGCAGTGGCAGACAGGATGGCAGTTTGAAAAACTAGGCCCCAAACAGTACATAATGCAAAGAAAAAAAAGAGGTGCAAGATGGAATTGTCCTTGGAGATATGTTGTATAAACAGGACATGCACACTTTAACAAACCAATCATTTCAGCGCCAGGGTCTGCCACACGCCTGTGGCTGAAATGATTGGTTCATTTGGGCCCCCACAAAACAAACTGGCAATTAATCTGTCCCTGCACAAACTGGCTCTACGGAGGCAAGATGTCGTCCTCATCCTCCTCATCCACCGATTCCTCACCCTCTTCAGTGTTGTGTACATCCTCACAGACTATTAACTTGTCCCCGCTGGAATCCACCACCACAGGTCCCTCTGTACGTTCTGGAGGCTGGTCTCCCTGGAAGAGTTGATAATTAATTTTTATGAACATCATCTTCTCCACATTTTCTGGAAGCAACCTCCTACGCCTTTTGCTGACAAGGTTCCCGGCTGCACTAAACACTCTTTCGGAGTACACACTGGAGGGGGGGCAACTCAGGTAAAATAGAGCCAGTTTGTACGCCAAATTGCCTCTTTTTCCTGCCAGTACATTTACGGACTGTCTGACATGCCTACTTGGATACTGTCACCGATGTAATCCTTTAACAGACAGACGCACGCTTGTCGCTGCTGCTGCTTTGAGGATGCAGGTGTGGCTACAGCCCACACATTTCACAAAGACTGAAAAAAAAAGAAGAATTTTTTTATTGTTTGTGGAACGCACTTTGAGGGTTACACCACCCTTTAACAGACAGACGCACGCTTGTCACTGCTGCTTTGAGGATGCAGGTGCGGCAACAGCCCATACAATTCACAAAGACAGAAAAAAAAGAAGAATTTTTTTATTGTTTGTGGAGCGCACTTTGAGGGTTACACCACCCTTTAACAGACAGACGCACGCTTGGCGCTGCTGCTATGAGGATGCAGATGCGGCTACTGCGCATACATTTCACACACAAACACAGAAAAAAAGAAGATTATTTTATTTTGTTGGAGCGCACTTTGGGGGTAACACCACCCTTTAACAGACAGACGCACGCTTGTCGCTGCTGCTTTGAGGACAGTATCATATGCAGTGACAGTAGACTTGTCAGAAATTGTTGGCACGTCCTTCAGTCCGGACCAGATGTCCAAACCGGCCCTTGACTTATGACACAGGCGCGCGCTTGGCGCTGCTACTGTGTTGACGCATGTGCGGCTACATCGCACACAAGTCACAAACACATAAAAGAAATTGTTTTTTATTTTTTGGAGCACTTTGAGGGTTACACAACCCTTTAACAGACAGACGCACGCTTGTTGCTGATGCTTTGAGGATGCAGGTGCGGCTACAGCCCACACAATTCACAAAGACAGAAAAAAAGAGGAATTTTTTTATTGTTTGTGGAGCTCACTTTGAGGGTTACACCACCCTTTAACAGACAGACGCATGCTTGTCGCTGCTGCTTTGAGGATGCAGGTGCAGCTACAGCCCACACAATTCACAAAGACAGAAAAAAAGAGGAATTTTTTTATTGTTTGTGGAGCGCACTTTGAGGGTTACACCACCCTTTAATAGACAGACACACGCTTGTCTCTGCTGCTTTGAGGATGCAGGTGCAGCTACAGCCCACACAATTCACAAAGACAGAAAAAAAGAAGAATTTTTTTATTGTTTGTGGAGCGCACTTTGAGGGTTACACCACTCTTTAACAGACAGACGCACGCATGTCGCTGCTGCTTTGAGGATGCAGGTGGAATCTAGACGGGATTTGGAACCGGGGATACACTACCTCCATCAATTGTCTAAATCCTACTGCACTAATGGCGGTTACCGGACGCACGTCTAACACCAACATAGCAGTCAAGGCCTCAGTTATACGTTTTGCTTCAGGATGACTGCTGTCATACTTCATCCTCCTCGCTAGGTACTGTTGGAGGGTCAATTGTTTAGTAAAAGTAGTGGTGTTCCTACTTCCTCTCTGGGATGATGAACAACTCCCAGCAGCAGCAACAGCACTAGGAGGAAGTGGTTCTTGATCTTTCCCTATTTTATTTTTATCTGAGAAAGTTTGTTCCTCCATTTGTTATATTGATATATACGTGTGGCTAAGGCGCACACAAACACAGAAAATACTTTTTTATTTTTGTTGGACACTAGTGCACTTTGTGGGTTACACCACCCGGCCCTTTACTTATGGGACACAGGCGCACGCTTGGCGCTGCTCCTTTGTAGATGCACGTGCAGCCACAGTGAACACAATTCACAAACACAGAAAATATTTTTTTATTTTGTTTGGAGTGCCCTTTGGGGGTTACAGCACCCTTTAATGGACAAGCCAGCCGGCCCTTTACTTATGACATAGGCGCACGCTTGGCACTACTTTGTTGATGCACGTGCTGCTACTGTGTACACAATTCACTAAAACAAAAAAATATATTTTTTGATTGGAGAGCCCTTTGAGGGTTACAGCACCCTTTAACGGACAAGCCAGCCGGCCCTTTACTTATGGGACACAGGCGTACACTTGGCACTGCTCCTTTGTTGATGCACGTGCAGCCACAGTGCACACAATTCACAAACACAGAAAATATTTTTTTATTTTGTTTGGAGTGCACTTTGGGGGTTACAGCACCCTTTAACGGTCAAGCCAGCCGGCCCTTTACTTATGACACAGGTGCATGCTTGGCACTACTTTGTTGATGCACGTGCTGCTACTGCGCACACAATTCACAAACACAAAAAAATATATTTGTTTATTTTTTTTGGAGTGCACTTTGGGGGTTACAGCACCCTTTAATGGTCAAGCCAGCCGGCCCTTTACCTATGACACAGGCGCACGCTTGGTGCTACTTTGTTGATGCACGTGCGGCTACTGCGCACACAATTCACAAACACAGAAAAAATATTTATTTTTTTTTCACTTGGGGGGAGCACCCCTGATGGACAGAGCACCCCCTGGACAACACCACAGCACCCCTTTAGGACTGGGACTCTGCACAGGACTTTGGAGTGGACACAGCCCCTATGGACAACTGACTGCACAACACAGTCCAGCCAGCCCCTATGGACTTTGGAGGATTGGACTCAGCCCCTATGGACAACAGCAGCACAGCACAACACAGCAAGCCCCTATGGACTTTGGAGGAGTGACACAGCCCCTATGGACAACAGCAGCACAGTACAACACAGCCAGCCCCTATGGACTTTGGAGGAGTGGACACAGCCCCTATGGACAACAGCAGCACAGCACAACACAGCCAGCACCTATGGACTTTGGAGGAGTGGACACAGCCCCTATGGACAACAGCAGCACATCACTACACTACACTACACTACACAGCCCAGCCAGCCTTAACTCCCACCCTCCCTCTTCACTGTCCACAGCCGAGTGAGAAAATGGCGCCGACGCAGGTACCTTATATAGAATCCAAAACCCGCGAGACCCGGAAGGTGGGATGATGACGTTTTGCCTCGATTTCAGATCCGAGTCAGGCGGGAAAAGTCGAGCCTGACTAGGATCGGCCTCGGATCGGGGGGGCTCGGGAGGGTTCAGATTTCAGAAATCCGAACCCGCTCACCCCTAGATAACACTATTATGGTAATGCAGTAGGAGGCCTCCTGCATGCATTACTGATCTGAGCTGTGTCCATGGATGCAGCATCGGATCATCTGCGTGATCTTCGGGCAGCTGACTGACCATGAGATCACTCTAGTTGACCGTTGCAGGTGCACAAAAGGGGCCAGGAAATCTCTGGCAGCCGACGGAGATCCTGGCCTTTTCCCTCCCCCTTAGCAGCAGCGACATGCCTTTGTTTGGGAAACAGATCCTGTCGCCACCCCTTCCCTTTCCAGAAATGGCAGCAGAATGTTAATCACTGACAGTCTGCTGCCGCTCTGTGTGTGGGTATGCAGACCTGTACCGCACATGTGCAGTACGGGTCATGCACCGGAGCCGAGGAGTCACAATCGGAGATAGGCACTAACCATCAGGTTAATGCAGATCTCTGAATTGGCTGCAATATATCCAAATAAAATGTGCTTCATCTGTACAATAAAAAGGTACAAAATAAAGGGGATACGGTCAATATCCCGGAAAAGTGGATTCCAACGCTTAGAATGCCAGCACCAGAATCCCGACACCAGTCAGAAACCCGGCGCCGGCATCCTGAAGGTAAGTTGCGAGGTTAGGGGGAGGAGGAGAGGACAGAGTTAGGCACTAGGGGGAGGGTTAGGGTTAGGCACTGGGGGGAGGGTTAAGTTTAGGGTGCGGGGAGGTTAGGTTAGGTTTAGGCACAAGGGGGGGAGGTTAGGTTTAGGCACTAGGGAGGTAGGTTTAGGGGTAGGAAAAGGGTTAGGATACTTACCGGCGGTCAGGAATTTGACCGCTGGGATCCCGAGCGCCAGCATCCCGTACCCAACCCAAATAAAGCACAAACGTGCAAAAAAAGGAGTGTTCAGAAATAATACAGAAAGTGTAGTATATGCAAATCAGATAAATGTTTTATCATGGAAATAGAAAATCTAAAAAAAACCTCTGAATGTTGTATAAAATCACAAATTAAACTACAGATGTTTTGGATGTGTGTTAATGGCAATGGACATTTGCTTCCTAGCCAGAAATAGCACCAAGAAACGGACAGGCTCTGCCAAACATCAATGATTTTTAGATAATTCGGAAATAAAATAATGAACAAGGTGTGTGCTTTTAATTTATATATAAAATAACTGATAATACAGTTATTATAGTTCTTTGACTGTTTCATACAGTTATTGTATCTCCACATTTAGGGGTCAATTGAAAAAAAAGCTAAAAAGAGGCATAAAAATTGCTACTTTTGGCAGCTTATTGCTTATATATTTCCATTGTATTTCTCACGCTAAAGGTCTGCCCTGCAATTAGATAAAGTAACCTGGAGTAGCATCTTTTTGGCATCTCTCACATTTGTGAAAGACGGCATTATGTTTTCCTCTTACACTGTGCATGTGCCTAATGGGTGTGGGAGGTTCTTGTGGCGGAAAGCACTGATGGAGATAATAGGAGGAGAATGATCTCTTCCTGCTTTTCCCCACTGTGAGTGCACATACTGTAACTGTAGCACCACATTCAAATGGCGTTACAATATGTTTTATTGTGTGTTCTTTAAATTGCGGAAGTGCCCGGACTCCAGTGTAAGCTATGGGGACCGACACATCCACTTTGCGCAAAGTAAAACATTGGCGATCTGACTGTTTCTCTGCTTTTTCTACTTTTTTTTAAATTATCAACAAACAATAACAACTAAAAAGCAGGAAAAAAGGGATGTATTTATTTTCTAAAATGAACCCTTTTTTATGTATCAGTATGAGTCTAGATGTAATCTTTCATGTGACCCGCTGACTACAATGCTGCCCTTGAAGATATATATGAAGAACTAATTAAGGATGAAGATTATCTACATCCACTGCCTGCAGCATAACTTTTATATTACTATGGTACCCAGAGTTGACTAAGAATTGAGTCTGATCGAGTTGTTTTTTTTTTTATTCAACTCGATTTGCATCGCTGAAACTCAGGTGATTTGATGCTTTTGAAACTCACAAATTTATTAAGATGTGAGTTTAGCTGAGAGTGAGTTGGCCAATGGTGAAGCATTTCGAGATCTCTCCTCTGAGTAGCAAGTTTAGATGAGATTACTCACCAGAGATTGCAGTGTCTTCTCTCTGCCTAACTCTCCCGAGCAAGCAGCCTGCACATATCAGTGAGATATGTGTAATCTGCTTGTGTGGTCTACCTGTAAAAAAAGTTTTATTTTGTTTATGAAAATATGACATATGGTCCCCCCCAAAAAGCATAACCAACTCCTGGGCTGCTCAGCCAGTCCTGGTTCCTAAAAATACAGGGGAAAAGGGAATAGGGTCCCCCGTATTTTGGGAACCAGCACTTGGCTGCTGGGCCAGTCTTGGTTTTAAAAATAGTGGGCAAAAAATTGCGTAGGGTTCCTCCTATAATTAAAACCAGCACCAGGCTCAAATCCAGCTGGGGTGTAATGCCACAACCAGGGGATCCTATCACCAAGTCACACCAGCCAAACCATATGCACCCCAAGCCGGCCAGCCCAAGCCGGGGATCTCAGGGGAGGTGGGGACCCCCCAATAAATGGGTAACCCCCTCTCCCGACAACCCAGGCTTAGTCTGAAGCCCGAGGCTCCTCCCTGCACCCCTGGGCTGTGGGTACGGTGGTAATAGTATTGTAAATAGTGTAAAACTATTGGTTTTTACTGTGAAACTACAGGTGCCAGCATGCCTGCTCTTTGGCACTTGTGGAATTACAAGTGCCAGCAGGCGGCCGGCACCCGTACTCCCGCTGTAAAAAAAATAGTTAAAAAACCATAACACACACACACACCGTGTCAAGTATAACTATAACATACACCTACCTCACTCACACATACTTACTTTGCCAGTCGCTAGGTCACCTTCTCTAGTAGAATCCAAAAAACAACAACACTCACCTCCTTCGTGGCGCTAGTCTCCGTAGCATCCCTGTGTGTTGGAAAAAAAACTGGCACCCGGACCAGACACTTACTGATGTCACTGACAGTTAGTCCTTTGGCACTTGTGGAACTACAAGTACCAGCAGGCGGCCGGCACACGTACCCCCGCTGTAAAAAAAATTGTTAAAAAACCACAACACACACACCGTGTCATACTTACCTGTTGCCCGTAGCTCGGTCCCCTTCTCTAGTAGAAATCAATGGGGTACCTGAAAAAGAAACCATCAACTCCTTCCTGGCACCGGTCTCCGTAGCATCCCCGTGTCTTAGCACCCGGATCAGACACTTACATTAGCAATGTATGTGTGTGACCACATACACCGCTACCCAGCTCCTCGCTGCTGGGTTTTTTTTTAGGTACCCCATTGATTTCTACTAGAGAAGGGGACCGAGCTACGGACAACAGGTAAGTATGACACGATGTGTGTGTTATGGTTTTTTAACATTTGTTTTTAGAGCGGGGGTACGTGTGCCGGCCGCCTGCTGGCACTTGTAGTTCCACAAGTGCCAAAGGACTCACTACCAGTGATATCAGGGAGACCGGTTCAGCTTCTTTGATTTGTTACATGTGTCAGACCTGAAAATGTTTGTGCTGTTTGCTGTCTGACACTGTTAGCATATCAGAGTTTACTAGTTGCTACTGACAGCTTCTTGTTGCTCTACTCCCTAGCAATCACTTGAAACCCCTATGCCTGAAACCAATATAACTCCCTAAAGGCGACACTGCTGCGCTTTGTCTAAAAGGGAAGCCTGAATTTTCCATTCTCTGCTGTGCTTCACACCACAACAGACAACTTGCTGGAGAAACAGAGATTTCTCAAACACCCTAGTGACACTAGCCTTAAACTAATACGTCCTTGAAATAAAATGTTTTTCAGACCCAGTTTAGCAAGATATATTTTATTCTCAAGAGACATTACTCTAAGAAATTTAAAACAAACCCAATATTTAGCCACATAGATCTAATTTGTGCAGCTTATCTCAATGAGCGCAGTCCCCTGGCATCTATGGACAGGCTCATGCCAGACTGCTTTCTAAATATTCCTGTGGGCACATATCAAATATTGCTTAAGATCCTTGCAGGCAAGAGTGAATAATGTTCATAATTATGCAGAAAAACATATAATATTATTCTAATGTGAAACTGCTGTGGGATAATTCAGCGTTGTTTCTCCATTTCTTTTACATTGCAGCTTTGTTCGAACAGTCGTGTGAGGCATACAGACACAAGGGAGCCCCCTCCGACTTCTACTACATCGATTCTGATGGAAGCGGGCCACTTGGACCGATGCGTGTTTACTGCAATATAGCCGGTAAGAGCCCTGTGTGCTCATTCATATTTAGCTGTTATTAAATATTTCACAATCTCCTCCATGCAAAAGAGATCAGCCAAGCCATTAATTGTAGCAGGAGTCCAATTTATGCCGGTATTAAGTGACTACAGTCTACGCTTTGCTTTATAAATTGAATCTGTAGCTTCAAACTTTAAACATTGTCACCTGCGCCCCACACAAGCTAAAATGAAGATTATGTAGTTTTGTGTTTAGCTGGATACGTACTGTAGGCAGATGACAGGGCAGCTGTTGTTGCATTAAATATCAGGAGAAACTGTATTAAACATGCAGCAAGAGTCTCGGGAGGAGATGGCTCATTGCAGCCTATTTACACCTAAAAAGAAACAATTAATTTTTTGAGTGAGCAATAAATATCACATTTTAGCATTTTAAACTGTGCTGTATGTTTGCTCTTTGCTCATTTCAAGTTTGGTTTGTGGTTATAATCCTAGTGCTAAATACTATAAATTCTATGACATTTTTTTTCACCAGTTAATCTCCCCATACTTTTATTATAATTGCAGTTTAGACTCATAGAAAGAGTATGGTACAGAGGTGTCCTCATATACCCAAAGTCTCTTCACTTCACCATATGGTGCAGGACACCTGTCGTTACTATGATGCTCCGCCACGGGTAGTGAAGCATAATTTCTCCTAAATTGTGCATCTTGGTTGCATCATAGCCACATACAAAACCTCTAACCGTGTACCAGAGACACTAGGTTGTTACTTTTATCACAATGGAATTGTTATAAAATGTGTATAAAGTCACAGATTAACTATCACAGAACGTGGTGGTAGGAATGTCTGCAGCTAATCATATTTAAATCTTTTTTACCTACGTTTTTACTTACAGTAGTCACACACAGAAGTAAATGCACTGCCAGACCAAGTGATCAGTGTACTCTTGCAATGTGGTTTTGGTGCTTTAGCGATGTGAATAAGAGACAAATTTTCAGGAAAAAAGACGATTGGCACGGCTAAGTTGCAAAGTCCATGGTGTGCCAAGTGAGGCTATTTGGTGCGATTAGAGCAAAGGTCTATTAGGATGGGATGTAGTTGGGGTGCCGGCGCTCAGAATTCCGGTCCCAGCATCCCGATCGCTGGCATCCCAATGGTAAGTATTGGGGTTAGGGGGAACATTAGGGGTTAGGCACTATGGGGAGGGTTAGGCTGCGGGGGGAGGGAAGGTTAGGATTAGGCTGCGGGGGGGGGCAGTTAGGTTTAGGCTGCGGGGAGAGAGACTTAGGTTTAGGGGTAGAGTTAGGATACTTACTTATGGGTGTTGGTATCCTAACCCTGTCAGGTTGCCGGCGTCTGGATTCTGATGGCGGGATCCTGAACGCTGCATCCCATGCCCAACCCTCTGTATGTTCCGTAGTTGAGGAGTTGTTTGGCAGAATAGTGGCAGAATAATTGGAATTGAAAAGTGAGAACTGAGATAATAAACAATTGGGGGGTAGTACAGCTTGTTGGTATAGTATTGGGGGTGTTACATGTTGAGTTATTTTGACAGAAGATCAGAAATGAGTGCAACTGGTACAATATGAAGTTAGTGAGGCGCATGATGATGATGATGTACATGGGTGGGATGTATCAAGCATCGCATTTTGGATGTGATTCAATCTGCCACTTACCACATGCATACCTGCTTTAATAACATTGGTATGCACGTACAATTGTGATTAAAATCGCAAAGGACAGCTGTTTCGAAAACAGCCGTTATTTGCATGAGCTACAGGAAACCCTAGAAGGGAACATATTGGAACCCTCTCAGGGAATTATGTGGTGAGAAGCCCAAAGGCTTCTATTAGGCAATACCATCTATAGATGGTGTTGCCTGTCCGGAGAAAGCTCCAGAAAGTTTTGCTCTCTCTAGCCTTGTACATATGTGAAATGCGATCATACCTCGGAAAACGTCAGTTTTTGGAGATTTGACCACATTTTAGGGTTAGTACATCCCACCGTAAACTAGTTTGAAGCATACTTACTGGGATCCTAGAGGTGAGAAGTGCGTGACGCATGACAAGGTACCTTGCTACTCAGTTATGTGATTTTCAGCATTGGGCAGTGGGGCCACAATGATGTAAATCACATCATGGGTGTTTCTTCTAGCCTCTTGTAGAGTTTGTGAGAGCTCACTATATTTCTCCTCAATGATATTATATCAGTAAAGTTGTGTGAATCTTAGTGTTCTCTGTCAGTGGTAGATAAATATTTTGGAATTAGATGTCGCTAATGCTGGCCATACACGCTGCAATTATCGGGACGATCCTCCCAATATTGGCGGATCGCCGCAATAATTGTAGCGTGGGGGGGGCGACCGAGGGTTAAATATTGCTCGGTCGGGCATGCTGGATTGTCCAGCATGCCCGTCCGATGCGATATTTACCCGGTAACTGTCGGTCGCATCGGGCAGTGTATGCCCAGCGCGGCCGACAGACAGACATTTCCTGTGTTCCTTCCTAAGGAAGGAACAGGGAAATGTCTCCTACCCCAGGGGCGGAGCGCAGATGTCGGGCTATACACTGTGAGATTTCTTTCACAGTGTATGCCGCGGACATCTGCGGCTGGCAGCCGGCCAGATAAAATTTCTGTCGGTCGGTCTGACAGACATTTTATCTTGCCGTGTATGCCCAGCATTACTTAAAAACTGAACTCCCTGAACAACATCTGTAACTTTGGACTGCAAGTGTTTCCATGGTTACAGATGTAGCAAAAGGAATGTCTGTTCTTAACAACTACCTTGTAAAATGTAGCAAAAGTGAACTTCTGAGTTGACAGCAGCCAATTTGAAGTATCAGAATTTATTTTCTTAGGTCCTTGTGCCCATCTTAGAGATATTAATTAGAAAATGTGTGTCTGTCTCTGCAGCATTGTAGCATATTGAGCTCTGGGGTTATCTGGTGTATATTGACATCCCTTTAAACCACTAAATATACACAGAATTCAAATAATTTATTTTTTTAAGGCTCAAAAGCTGATATATCCATGTACAGGTTGAGTCCCCCATATCCAAATATTCTGAAATACGGAATATTCCGATATACGGAATATTTTTAGCATTCACTGATAGTGAAACATTTGCTTTTTGATGGTTCAATGTACACAAACTTTGTTTAAGGCACAAATTATTACAAATAAAGTATAAAATGACCTATAGGCTGGGTGTATTAGGTGTATATGTAATATAAATTCATTTCATGTATGTACACAAACTTTGTTTGAGCCACAAAATTATTGAAAATATTGTATAAAATTACCTGCAGGCTGTGTGTATAAGGTGTATATAAAACATAAATGCATTCTGTGATTAGATTTTGGCCCTATTCTTAAGACATTTCAATATGGAATGCAAATATTCCAAAATACGAAATATTCCAATATCCAAAATACCCTTGGTCCCAAGCATTTTGGATATGGGAGACTCAACCTGTATTCAGAAGGGAGGCGAGATGAAGTGTTGTTGCCTGTTTTTCCACGCCTTTGCAATGGCAACTTGCGGCTAATTGAATAAACCCCTATGGTGTCAAGTCAGTTAGCTGTGAGGGGGCAACACGTGGAAATGCCTGCAATAGAACTGCAACCTGCCAGTCTCACAGCTTGATCTCGCCCCGCACTTGCTGATTTTTGTAAGCAGCCCAAACCCAAAACTACAAAAAGAGGGGCATATAGTTGCACTTACTTGTGCCACAAGCCTACTTGTTTAGTGCTTTTAAACCCTTGAAAAACTGCCTTAAAGGGTATGCATATAATAATAATAATAATAATAATAATAATAATAATAAATGAACAGAAAGATTTCAAGAGTTAATAAAAAGAACCCTCTTTCATCTTTCAGATGCAATTAGTATATGGTGATACAGGTTGTAATATACACTACACATAATGAAGTTTGTTTTTTTGTTTTTTTCTTTATGTGTATTTGCTAACCATATGATTAATTTGTGATAATTAATGCTAACTCCTAACTGTCACTCCTGGGCCCATCTCTCTGTGTTGTTCCATGTTTCTCTGAGCCATTAACCTTAGACTTTTTCCTCTGCTATGATCCCTGCTCTTCTCTCCATCTCTCCCTGGAGGGTTTTGTAGATGAAACTTCTGAGAACCTCTGGGAAATTCAGCTTCTCATAATATTCTGGGGTTAGAAATATAAAACGATGTTGGAATTATGAAGTCACTCGGCAGTATTGATGAATACTTAATTTAAAATTAATATGTAGCTGGAGGAATAATTTCCACTTGTTTTGTATATATAGACGAACTCATCATGACCTGATGTTAAGAATATATTAGAGCAAGTGATTTCTGTCCCAGATAATCCGCTCTTAGTGACACTGGGCATTGGCTTTGAAGTAACCTTAAGCAGGGAATTATGTGGTGAGAAGCCCAAAGGCTTCTATTAGGCAATACCATCTATAGATGGCGTTGCCTGTCGGGAAAAAGCTCCCGAAAGTTTTGCTCTCTGTAGCCTTGTACATATGGGAAATGCGATCATACCTCAGAAAACGTCAGTTTTGTGTCCAATAAGAGACACAATTGTGTCCAATAAGAGACACATGCCAGGCAGTTCATTGTAATTTTACTGTCCTACTTCAATAAAGCATTGATTGGCTCCTCCTGAGATCTTACAAATAGGTTTTGTATTATGGAAAGTTGCAAGTAACTGCTCTCTTCTTTCACTACACTGGTGTCCCGATGGAATGCAGCAGCTGGGAGCAACACTAGTGTAGAATTTCAGACTGACCCAAAAACAGAATCTCCAGATTTCTATGCAGCGTTTATTGTTTTTCTGTGCTCAGATCATTAAAAACAATAAATACACTTGCCTAACTTTTTGTTCTACTATCTAGGAGAACTGGGAGAGTAGATCTAGGTAGCATGTGCCCGGGGTATGGTGACACAATTCAACTCGACATGGCCCCACACCATGTTTTGCAATGCCCTAATGTAGAAATTTGCTGCAAACCATGTCATCACCATGTAGTTACGGTTTAGAGAAAACACAACTGTACAGGCTACAGGTTTCCTAACTCTGGTCTAGTATTTGACAACTTACTTGTATAGTTGTAATTATTATCCCTTGCACACAGTTTCAAAACTATTTTTAAGTCACTAAAATGTTCCTCACTCACTGGTTTCACACTTTTGTCATTTGCATTCAGCAGTAATTGGTATTAGTGTGAAATCAGGAAAAGAAATGACTAAGAAAGGAAGCATTTTTAGACAAGTAGAAAACCTGATATATATATATATAAAGTAGGTAATGTTTTGGATTTTAAAACAGTAAACAGTGATAATCCTAAATCTATATATCTATACATAGACAGTCAAAAATATATATGAAAACTATTTTTGAAGAAATATTTTTCAAGAAGCCCAATAATGAGAAACGCCATTGGACCACGGTCCCACTATCAAAACACCCTTTTAAACCAAACTCCACTTTTTACCCAACTCATTTCAAAGGACTGCACATTCACACATTTCAACTTATAGAAAAGGAAGTAGAAACTCTTCCGGACAAAATGAACCTGAATTACAACCTTACAAAAATGTTGAATGAATTAAAAGAAGATAGTACCATCATCATAAAACCAGCAAATAAGGAAGGAGGTCTGGTAATCATTGAAAAAGAGAAATACCAAAAGCAAAAGAATGGGAGCGCTGATAATAATTAAAATGTAATGATACAATTTTGCTAATAAGACACATAAATAACACTTCAATAAGCAGGTGAAATAGAAAGTATCATTACAGTTTAATTATTATCAGTGCTCCCATTCTTCTGCTTTTAGTGTTTACAGTGGAGAGGAGCTAGCCACCCCTATTTGGTGAGCTGCTTGGAGCTATTATAATTATTATACTGATTATTGAAACACCCTAATTTTCGTTTTTGGTAAAAAGAGAAAAACACTCAGGAATTAGAGAGGTTACTGTCAGACTCCACCACATATAAGAAGCTAGATGGCGATCCTACAAAAAATTATCAAGAGGAAATGAACTTACTGCTGGAAGAAGGTATGGAACTTAAAATCCTGACCAAAAAAGAATTTCACTACTTGACAGAAAAGATTGCAAAAATACCAGTGTTTTACCATCTACACAAGGATAAGGTCAACCCACCAGGTAGACCTATGGTGTTAAGGATAGGGTCCTTAAATGCTAAACTATCCCATTACATAGATTATTCTCTACAAACAATAGTAAGCAAACAAAGTAGCTACTGAAAAGACACCATCCAAGTGCTACAGTTTCTAGAACAACTGGAATGGAAGGAAAATTACATTTTGTGTACAAGTGATGTGAAATCACAATACACATGCAAATCTTTTTGTATCAAAATGGGAGGATGACCATATTTGGAATGACAACATATATGGAAATAATCTTATTTGCTGGAAATGCTACATTGATAATGTCCTTTTTATATGGGATGGACCAGAAGAAAGATTAATGGTCTTCAAACAATCTATAAATGCAAATAAATTGGCTGGGAATTCACCACACAAAGTAGCAAAGAAATTATTACCTTTTTGGATCTGGAAATATTTTGTAAAATATAACATACTAAAAACAAGAATACACATCAATGAAGTTGATGGGAATAACATCCTTTGAGTATCCAGCAGCCATAAATAAAAATGGAAAAATATATCAGAAACATTCCTGGAGGTCAAGTGAAGAGGTTATGTAGAAACTGTACAGATGAAGTAGATTTTTTGTTACAAAGTGTAGAACTCAAACAAAAATTCCTAGAGAAAGGATATAAGGAAAAAGATCTACAGTATGAAATTACACAGAAAATGAGTTTGGAAAGAAAATAAATGATCCAATACAAACAAAAATCTGCAGAAAACCCAGAATTGACCTTAATAACACGATACAATAGCAACTATAGTACAATAGAAAATATCTACCAAAAACATTGGCACATTTAGATGAAGCTCTCAAAATGTTGACTGTGAAGAAACCAAAAATCATTTACACCAGAGCCAAAAATCTGAAACTGAAATTAACAAAGAGCAACATCCTGATTGAAGAAAACAAGAGAAGAACAAGGGATTTTTCCACTGCCTGACATGCAAAGGATGTAAAAATTATGGATACACCTCAATAAAGAAAACAGAAGAATTTAGATCAAATCAACCTAAAAGGAATTCATAATTAAGGGATCAAATCACCTATGAAACAGAAGGGGCGATCTATCTACTGGAGTGCCCCTGCGGATTACAGTATGTGGGGCAAACAAAAAGGAATATCATAGGGAGACATTCTGTAGTGAATGATAAAACTTTCCTATCAGCTGTTTATAACTCAGATTCAGCTGGGAATTCAGACAGTGCTGCCCTTCTATCACTTGATGCCGAAATACCTTCGATATGGTCATGTGGGATCACTTATTGGAATTTTTGCGGCGCTTTAGGTTCCCGGTACATTTTATACAAATACTATCCACTATTTATACTGGCTCTATGACGCAAGTTTGTTGTAATGAGTACCTTTCCCAACCTTTTTCCATTCATAGAGGTACTCGCCAGGGATGCCTTTTGTCTCCACTCTTGTTCTCCTTATCATTGGAACATTTGGCTGTGGTTTTGCGAGAGACACAGGGATACCATGGAATTAAAATTGGTAATGTGGAAACTAAAATAGCCCTCTTTGCAGATGGCATGATGCTAATTATACCCAGAAACTACTATACCCATGGTGATAGACATTATTTCCCATTTTGGTTCCTTTTCAGGCTATAAGATTGACTTTCACAAATTGGAATTATTACCACTGGGTCCTGCCTCTCAACTTTCCTCACTTCATTTACTATGACCACAATTTATCAGAGCTAAAAGTAGTATAAAATATCTTGGTAGCTTTATTAACCCTACTATATCTAAGTCATACACAGCCAATTTCACTCCTTTACTCTCCAAAATTGCCAAAATGTTGTCTGACATGTTGCTTCTTCCACTGTCTCTGATGGGCCACATTGCCATGATTAAGAGTATGATCTTCCCTAAATTTAATATTTAATACAAATGTTACCTATAGATATGACTCGAAATGCCATGATACCCTGCTCCAAATTGTTTACCAAATTTTTGTGGAAGAATGGGAAGCCTAGAGTGACCTTGTCTAAGCTACAGCATACTAGGCGAACTGGAGGTTTGGGAGTTCCTAATTTGCTCGATTTCTCTAATGCGATGCATTTTAAAAATATTATAGATTGGTGCTTAGGGTGAGATAGTTATTCAGCATTGTCTCTTGAAACAGAGTTATTTGCTCCCTTCTCACCTAGTGCCCTTCTACATGCTCCTAAATCATCAATTCTTCCCTTACTACTAGAAAACATTATGTTTAGAGACACGTATAAGGCTTGGCTATCATGTCATCGCAAACTGGGGTGTAACCCCCAATACTCTAAATAAACCAAATTTCTTCCATAATTTCTGGGAGTGTGGGCACATTCATAAGTTTTGAAACAAGGTAGTAAATTTTATTGGTGGTATACTTTCTTTACATCTCAGGAAAGACCCGTTAGCATTACTATGTGCCAATTTTGATAATTGGAATCTGGGAGCCCATAACAAAAGAGATGTTATACCTTTACTCACAACCATTGTGACTATAGCTAAAAAGATTATTCTGCTAAACTGGACTATTAAAACTCCTCCCTTTGTCACGTCAGTTAAACGAATGTTACTACAATTTTTTTCAATATTTCTGATTAATTCTGTTATTATATTATTTGATATGGAATGTCATGTGATTTTTCCTTTTTATTATATTCTCTATAACCCCAAAATGTTTCTGGTGGACTCGACAACCTCAACAAGATCAGCTGGACTGATATTTAAGGACAATTATTTGTCTTTTTCTTTTTACTCATTGGCCGTCTTTTTGGTCTTTATCTGTTGCTGTTTGTTCCGTATTATCTATTTTGTTTTGAAATAATATTTGTCTCCATATCATGATAAATAATAATCCCTATTTGATGATGGATGATTATGATGGCGTGAAGTGTAGATAAGACAAATGATCTGTAATTAGTTAAAAGGTACTTTACTAATCAATATAAATCTTAAGTAACAAGCAGGTCAATCAGTTTGAAACACGAATACAGTCCCCCTTAGGAAACTGTTGTATAGACTTGGGCTGTACCTGTACAGTTGTGCTGCTGCTGCACTCCTAAAATTGGTATTGCTGATGCACTGAAAGTCGTACCAATTTTAAGAGTGCATCAGCAGCACAACTGTACAGCTACAGCCCAAGTCTATACAACAGTTTCCTAAGGGGAGCTGTATTCATGTGTCATACTGATTGACCTGCCTGTTATTTAAGATATATATTGATTAGTAAAGTACCTATTAACTAATTACAGACCATTTGTCTTATCTACACTTCACGCTATCATAATCATCCATCCTCAAATAGGGGTTTTGAGCGCTGAGTTTACCCATTTTTTGTATCTATTATTGTAGAAGGCAAGACACCCTTCAAACCCAGCAGCATGCTCTGTAACATTAGAGAATCCCAGTGCGCAGTGCCAATCTTATATCACATGATAAATAATAAATAGATATTTAAAAAATATAAAAAAAGAATATCAAGACACAGATAGCCAAACACAAATATATTATAAAAAAGCTCTAACTACACATAGTGTTTCTCAACATTTTTTGGAGAAACATAACAAATACCCAAGTGGAATAAAATTTATGGGAATTCAGAAAATAA
Organism: Taudactylus pleione; assembly: GCA_031769625.1. Lineage (NCBI taxonomy): Eukaryota > Metazoa > Chordata > Amphibia > Anura > Myobatrachidae > Taudactylus > Taudactylus pleione. Next base: position 4,911,533 of record JAUIMM010000137.1, on the reverse strand, counting down.
TTCCACGCTGGAGGGGAGGCAAGTGGAATCACAGGGCCTCATTCAGACCCACTCGCAAGCGGCTGTCTGCTCGCAAGTGGGTCGATGGTGTGCACTGCACATGCGCACGACAGAGGGAGCTCCGTCGTGCGCATGCGCCAGACACGACGAGCGAAGGACTTTCCTTCGCTCGTTGTGTCTGATCAAAGGGGGCGTGCTGTCGATGTTGATTGACAGCACGCCCCCTTTGGTGGGCGTGCCTGCCAGACGGAGGCGTTCCCAAGGGAACGCCTACCGTCAGAAGCCGGCCCCACTGACATCACTAGTGATGTCAGTGGGAGTGATTTTGGCTCTGATAGAGCCAAAATCACACCAGGGCTTGTGGTCGAAAAACCCGACCACAGGCTTCTGGTCGCAAGACCATCGCGACCATCATCCTGCACGCTCGTATGTGCTGTGGGTGGTGACCCACAGCTATACGAGCGTCCAGGAGGACGCTCCATTTTTATGGAGGACGGCCCTCATTCAGAGCGAGCGCTCTGCTCAGAGCGTCCGGCTCTAAATGAGGGCCATAGTCCCATCTTTCAGAAAATGTGAGACCAAATGGATACACACATTGGGGACTCTAACCCCCAAAGGACTGACTATCAATATTGAACTAAAAGTCTATTTGTAATATTGCCCAGTGAAATATATTTTTTTCTATTTCTTTTTTTTCTAATGCTCTTTTTTATTTAGAATGTCTGTTTTATACATTTAAATAGACCTTTTAAAATATCAAACTTATATCTTAACAATTTTTATATAGCTTGTATATATAAATTTTTATTATAGATCTTATATATATAACATTTTCTATACATTTTACTTCTATATTTTAGACATACACTTTTGCATTTTTATATTTTTACAAATACAGTACCACAAAGAAGCATTGCAAAGACTTTCTACCGTGAGCATGCCGCTCTTTTTAAACCCTGTCCATGTGCATTGTAACAGAAGTAATACAGTTCTTCACCATTTTTACTCATACGTACTTACTCTCCTGGCAGGTGTAGGAGACTCATGATTTTTTGTTTAGTTACCTGCACCCACGGATGTGTGAGCAGATCTCCTGGATCCCGCCCACTTCTTCATGAAGTTGTCTGGATTGAAAGATAATACCAGGAGCCATGGCTCCATAGGGAGGGTGTGGGGCTAAAATTATGCAAATTGTGCAATTTTAGCCTTGTACCCTCCCCACAAACCCTAAAGATGTAAATAGCCCAGCCCCACCACTAAAGTGGTCAATTGCATCACCTCTTCGGGTTTCTCCTGGAGAGCATAATTAAAATGTAGGCAAGTTTATCTCTCTCCAATTTATCTACCTCCAAGCTTTGATAAATCTCCTCCATTGTACTTTATTTAAACATAGAAAGCTCCTCTATTTCTGGGGTGTTTTTGTGCTTTTTTGAATATGTAAGAGCTTACATTTACTGTATGTTATATAGGCAATGTTTTTGTAGCTTTCAGATCAATGATATTTCATGCAATAATTGAGAAAATGTACAGTAAATAAAGGAAATGGTAAACATTTACTGTAGTCTGAGAACTATAAGCAGCAGTCTCCTCTGCCCTCATCTGATAGGAGGAGAGTGAGTGATCACAGTGATCGTGCCCCCCCTTCCCCGCCTCCTTGGATGTTCTCTTGGCTGAGAGGCACAATGGTGCAGCGACACTGCATATCCTGTGGGGGGTTTTCTAAGGAGGCGTGGCCATGTCTCCTTACCCGGGCCCGGCCAGACCCTCTGAAGCTCTAATGGTAACATGCAGTGTCAAACATCTAAAGGATTAGTCAACCTACAGATGTAATTTTTTTACTGTTGCTTCAGTGCACCAAATAGGCCCTCTTGATACATAAAGTCCGGCGCTACTCAGCTGCGCCAAGTTTGTTGTTTGCTCAATATTTGCCTCTTATTCGCAAAATAAATACAAATAGCAGTGACAACACTAAATTGCTAGCCTACACTAATCAATGGGATGAGTGTCTGAGTCTGGATCTGTGTAAAACAGGCTCCAATGCGAGCAGACATGACTTTTCCTTATGCCAAGTTCTGTTGTGCTTTTTTCTGCGACTTTGTGCATGTGTAAAACCACTTCTTGTGCGGTTAAAGTTAAAGCATCTATGAGGCTACTAAGATGTAAAATGTAAATAAAAATATGGTTGCGACAGGCATCTCACTCCATATAGCCTTACTATGCCCAGTATGTATGCATACTTTTTATGTCAATATATGTTACATATGGACAGGGTCATATTTGTAACTACTATTCTCTGTATACCATTGATTATTTGTTAGGTACACCCACTGGTAGAAAGAATCTGATAGTACTTGGATATTGAAGAGCCTCTCTCTTTTGAGTGTAGGCATTTACAATATGTGCTACAAAAATTACTGCAATTTCTCAGTGTCTTGCTTTTCTGTGAATCCTGCAGGGTGAATAGAATTTTGCATTTTAGAATTCAGATCTGCTGATGTCAGGTGACGCAGGACTGGGGGCAGATACAATAACATACAGTTTCCTTTAGCAGCAATAGTTCATTTAGAACACAACATGACAGCCTCTACTCTGTGCTGGAAATTCTTCACATTAAAGTAGGCAACTGACTTAAACATGCAGTTTGCCTTTATGAATCCCTTTCAAATAAATCAACATGTTGCAGTTCCATCTTATTTTGGATCATTTTTATCACTTATTGTTTTTTGTTGCCATCTGCAGTTTTCCTATCACACTTGGAAGCAGCTGGTGTAATCTTTTGGGTAGATTTTTCACATGTATTATATTTCACACGGGTCAACATTCCCATGAAAAGCCCAGATGGCTGTTTTAGAAAACGTTATTTTGCTCAGTTACCTCCTGAAGTGCCAGAATATACTTTGTAGCCAATTATACAATTCTCACCCACAATCATGTGAACTGTATCAGATAGGTTGACAAAGCTGTTAATGGAGAAACCACAGACAGAAACCACAATATGGGCCAGTGCATATGACACCTGAGAGATATATACATTGGATACAGTTACTCACACTTTCAGTTTCTATAAAATTAATTAAACAAAATGCAATTCTAATTTGGTAAGGAATATTTAAACAACCCAGAGGATATATTACAATATTCCAAAACAGGAGGGTGCTTGTTCAGCCTCAACATTAAAGTTGCAGATCCCAGCAATATACACCACAAATGTTCAGCATAAAGCATCGCAAATTCCAATAGTGGAAATACTCTGCTGTATTTGTATGCTGTCACTTTTACCAAATGTGCAGTGATGTCTGACAATGTGCACATCTTCAATAGATACAATATTCTCTTTAGCTGATGGTTTATTTGACATTAATTATTTGTACTTTTAAGATCACCTGAATGTGGAGCTGGACAATCATAAATGCATATATGTGGGGGTGATTCAGCAGTGCACGGTAGTATGCAAATTCCCGATAGTTGGGACCCGTTCTGTGCAAGTGCAGAACGGGTCCTGCGTAATCGGATGCAGGGCGGATGCAGATTGTCAGTGATTGACAGTCTGCTGCCATTTGGGGGTGCGGAGGAGGCGTGTTGCCACAGCTGGGGGCAGGGAATAGGCCAGGATAGACTTTCAATGTCTGCCACTTATTTGTGATACAACTGAACTTTGTGCTGTATTATAAATTTTGATGCTCTTGACCTTGTGAATTTGGTGGCTGCTGAATCATTGCTCTGCTCAGAAAAAAATTATTATCATCATAAAATATTACGCAGGGCTGTACATTGAGGTAACATGCTATAAATAGAAAATATACAATGACATGAAGCAGAGATTAAAGATGACTCTGTCCAAATTAATTTACAATTTAAAAGATAGGGTCAGTGGCAGAATTTACCTAGGGCCCCCCAGTAAAATCTACCACTCCCAGAAAGCCCCCAGTCCGTGCAACCCGGACTGTCAGTCCCAGGGGAAGGTATTTTTCTGGATGGCTATTAGCAGAAGCGCATCCAATGTGAAACTGCTAGGGCTGCTATAATCCCAGCATTACCTGACTTCCATGGGCTGCAGCCTATGCAGTCCCTTGAAACCAGCTGTGTGTGCATGCACTCTTTTTTCCCCTGGCTATATTTTTGTGCAACCATTGGAGTCTGGGTCGGCGTGAGCTGCAGCCTGAAGCAGCCGCTCAGACTAAAAATGGTAGCAACTGCCGCTGTGGATCAATTAATATATAATGTAGCATGATAACTATTGTAGATGCTGATGGGGAAAGGCTGTGTGGATACTGTGAGGCAGAAGCACTATCAGCCACCAACAATAAAGATGTCATTGGTGATTACTGTGCAGGTACTGGTGATGTGGCACAATTTGGATGAGGAGACAGTGGAAGATGGAGATATTAGGAAGTAGTCATTGTAGAATTTTTATGAACTGTATCTACTGGCACCTATAACTGCTCTTCACTGTGAATATTAACTGGTTCTGCATAAGGCCTTCACTTTTGTGCTTCAAGGGCACTTCTTTGGCCAGCTCTGAGAAGTGGCAATGGGAAAAGCATAGTCTTCCCTCGTGCTCACTTCAGATGTGAGTGAAAACTCACACAGCTGACATTATGAATTGCCTATCCTCTTTCTGCTTGTAGTGCCAGAGCAGTGGGGATTGGCAGTGGTGGTTTGGGAACAAAATGGCAGGGACACAGCATTATTGTGTCCCATCATAAAGTGCCATAAAATCAGTATCATGCATTCTTACAGTATGTGATGGGAAGCAGTCGGGAAGCGGATGGACGGAATACCGACGGTCAGCTTCCCGACTGTCTAATCCCGGCAAGTGTTAAATGACAGGCGTTGAAATCCCGACGCCAGTCGTTTTCCCTATGCCGGGAGCCCGACACCCGGCTTGCCGATTGAAGGTAAGCCGGGCGCCAGACATGGACAGCCACAAGGGGGGGAGGTTGGTTTAGGATTCCCGGGTTGGATTTAGGATTAGGCACTCCCCCCAGGAGTTTAGGTTTAGGTTAGGGGAAGGGAGGGTTAGGCAGCCCTGTGGAGGTTAGGGTTAGGCACTCCCCTATTGGACTTAGGTTTAGGCGACGGGAAAGGGGGGGTTAGGTTTAGGCAGTTAGAGGGGGGATTAGGGTTAGGTACTTTGGGGGAAGGTTAGGATTAGGCACCCCTAAGGGAGGGTTAGGGAGTAGAATAGGTTAGAACATACTTAGCTTGGACGATAGGGATTTTCACCCCCGCCAAGCTCACGCTGTCGGGATTTAAATAATACTGAATCCGTATGTGATAGTTGTAAAACAAATGCAGGCAGTGTCAGAACTACCACTACTGCTGTAGGCCCAGCCATGCAAGGTCCCCCCCCACACACCAAGTACCTGCTCTCCTACGAGATATCCTCTCTGCTCTGTACATCCCCTTGACCCACACCTGCTAAGATGAGTCCCCTTCTGCTCTATTGAGAGTTGAGTGGGACCCAGGGGTCTAGAGCGGCTAGAGCAGCTTCACTGGACTTTTACCCCAATTTTATTATGTATTTTACAATCACTGTTCTGCCCATTGACATATCTATAATGGGTTCAGAGTGTGTGGTGCACATAGGACCCTAGACTCAGGGGAGAAACACCACATGCCATGCACCCATTCCAGATACCTTCTCCTGTTGCCATCTACGCTGTTCTGATTAAACTTATTTCTGAAGTAATCACTAGAAATATGGCTTGGTGCCATATTTCCAAAGAAATGCCAGAAATCTACTCATGCACAGAGTACTCTGGCACTATGCTAGAGTCTTTTTAATTGTTTGCGCATGCACCGGCACCAGCATTTTTTCAGGTGCTATGGGGCCCACTGACACTTGTACACAGGCCGCGTCCTGTCTTAAAATGTCCTGGTTCCACCCTAGACTGCAGGATTGCATTAGAGGAGTTCTGTAGTATCACAATACTTCTCCTGACTTGTCTCCCTGCCACCACCACCACCTGTCTTTCACAAACCAATAGAAGACAAATAACACATAATTCACAATGCCCTGCTGTTACAAACATCATGATATTTACTTACATTTCTCTTTACTAGATTTAGTTTTTTTTTTTTGCTTTGGCAAATCTTTTAAACATTACAGTGAACACTGAAAATCCTCCATCTGTAGGTTTTCCTCTGCCAGGAGTGTAGTTTTTTTTGTAGTGAAAAAGTCATAGTGATAGAAACATTTAATTGCTAAATGAGGTGGAACAGATTTCAGCTTGTCACAACAGTGAGACTCTGTGAGCTTCATTCCAGCAAGCATATTCTTACAGGTACAGTACATAGCATCATTCCCACACATTTATATATATCATCACACTCTTACCTAAATGTTTGTCCAATTAGTGCTAAAACTTTACTGCTGACAAACTGAATCCACATTTATAAAATACAGTAACTATTAGTAAAGTAAGATAGCATGTACATTTGTTTTACCTTTTATGTACCAGAAGTGACCCTCAGGGGTTAATAAATATTCAATACTATTGTTCTCAGCATTGACGAGCTTGTCAATCTAACATTAGTAAGTGGTAGATCTTTCTACTGACCTCAATATTGTTTAGATAAATAATACAAAACGAAAGTGTGATTAAATTGTACACAAGAAACCTCTTGTTTGGAGCACAGTATATATCTTTATTTTTTAGAGCTCAGCTTTACTAATCTTGCAAACATTATGTAGAAGACCTGCGGCTCTTCAGTTGTGGTGCTCTTCAACTGTGGTGACTCATTATTTCACATTGTCATAGGCAGGTGCTCCCAGGCAGAGATGTTTCTAGAACTTTGTGGGCTTCATAGCAATACTTCTAGAGAGACACTTCTATGTGCAGTAATCCACCTGAGTGAGCATGGCCTCACTTTGCACCATTGTGGCTAGGACTAATGGTGTGCTAATGGTGTCTACCTTTGGGTTGGATGTGCCCAGATATGTTTTGGTCCCATCTACCTGAGGCCACTTTCAACATTTTTCCAGGGCCACTTAAGTACCAAGTTTCCCCTCCTGGGAGTGCTTCAGTATACCTGTCTTGTAAAGGGCTGTAACAGGGTGATTCACTGCCCTGTGCCAGCTCCACCCCCTGAACATGTGACATCATAACATTACAATGATTGGACGGGTTGCTAGGATACGAAAGAAGCTAATCTCCCAGAGCATCCTTGAGACTGCAAGACACTCTGCAAGCCAAATGCAGTTGTCACATGGGCTGATGGTGCTGCCCTCTAGACTCTGTGCCATGGGCGGCGACACTGCTCACCCACCCCTAGTCATGGCCCTGTTAAGGATCAACATTAGTAACCTAATACTGTCTGTTTTGAGAAACACTACACACCAAGTACAGTGTTCTACAGTAAAGTAATCACATATGAAGTGGGTCATGCAGTGAATCTTAATCATGGTTTCAGGTTTCATGCACTGTGCAGATGTACAGCTATACTCACTGTAACAATAACAGGTAGCAAAGGTGAAGTGGAACATACAGCCGACCATCCAGTCATATACATGCAGCGGTATAGAGGAAAACACAGGGTCTCCCTGGAGCTGAGTACTACACGTTCGTGTCGTACCATGACACTCAAACATAGTGACAAGATGGTGCCATGCATGCGCAGTAGCACTTCAATGGTGGGAACCGCAAGGTTACTAAAGTGCATTCCCACCATTGAAGTCTATGTGAATTGCAGCCGCTGGAGCATCATTAGAGGACAATACTATGTCCAGTGGGACCGCGCTTCTCATTTTTTTTATTTTAGGAATTTCTAGGGATGAGCGGGTTAAGTTCTCAGAGAACCGAACCCACCAAAATTTCTGAGATTTGGTGCGATCCGAGCCAAGCTCGGATCTTCCTGCCTGCCACGGATCCCTCACCTGAGGCAAAACCTCGCGATCCCGCTGTCGGGTCACTGCTGTCACAGTGAGTGCGCTATTGGTGTATCCACACTGTATCTGTGTTGGAAATTGGTGTTAGTGCCGCCACCTGTGTCACTTAGCTTAGTCAGCCAACTAGATGAAAAAATAATATTACGAGGTGGTCAAAATTGATTGGAAATTACTGGAAATAAATGTTATTGAGGTTATTAATACTGTAGGGAAAAAAAAGGCTCATTTTATGTGATTGTAGCTGTTTCTTTTACTTTTTAAAAAAAAAATCCAGTTCCCAAAACCAAAACCTGACAACAAAACACAGAGGTGAGGTTTTGGCAAAACCAATCCAGATCCAAAACCAGGGGAGATACCGATCCAAAACCAAAACACAGGGGTCGGCGCACATCCCTAGTAATTTCTGTTTCAGACATGCATCAAGCTGCTGGCATATCCAATTTCACATACTTGCTGTGCAATTCCTGTTCCAGCTTTGTTTTAAGTGGTGCTGTTTGTTGGTATATAACATCTCTTGACTTTATAAGCTTTTTCTTTTCAGGGTTCCAGAGCCTGTACCCTTGACTCTCCTGGCAGTAGGCAAGCATTATACATTTTACAGATTTTTGATCCAGCTTTTGTTTTTTCTCCTTAGGAATATGTACTGTACATATGCAGTACAAAAATCTTTGAGATGGTTGATGTTTGGTTTTCTTCCATACTGTGCCATTGTGTTTTAGCTGTCACAGCAAGTGGAAGCACGATCCTTCAAATACACTGCCTTAGATACTGCGTCTGCCTGAAGGCACTTATTCTGGCTGACATCTTTTATCATTGATTGAGCTCTCTCCCCTATAGTATGGTTTGCACACTCACTTACACCATTCTGTTCAGGCGTCTATGCATTGGTCAGTTGATGTTCAATGCCATGATCTTTAGGAAGGTTTCAACATCTTTGTTTTGATATTCTCCTCCATTGTCAGTCCTTAAGTCTTTCAACTTGTGACCAGTTTGAATTTCTACTAATCTCTTGTCTGCAATTTTACAATTTGTTTTCATTCTTTGCTCTAATGACATAAACATGTGTCATTCCAGTGAGTCATTGATGAGTGTTATGAAGTGTCTGAGCAACTTATACATTTTATCTCCTTTGGACCAAACACATCTGTATGCACCAATGTTAGGGGTGCATCAGCTCTGGCTGCTGATTTTGGAAATGGGCAGTTGGTTTGCTTACCTATTATACAGTTCTCACACATTGGTGTTACTGTGTTACTCATGGATATTCCTGTCACCATCCCACCTAGAAGTTCATGGACACTGTCATATCCAAAATGGTCTAGTAATCTGTGCCAGACTTACATAGACTGTTAGTCATATAGTCTTTATCGCATAATACTCCTCTGTGTCTCAGACATATATTTGTCAGCACAGGGCACCTTTTGCAATCACAGTCCCTCTTTTGTTCTGTATGAACCACTTTCCTTCTGCTAACTGGACTCTGAATCCGTTTTTATCTAGGATAATTAAGGATTAAGGATAATGAGGCTTGTCTCCATATCTGGCACATATATAAAACATCCTAGATCTCTGGGACATTGGTTTCACCTCCTGTTCTCAGGTTAGCCATAATTGTTCCAATTTTTGTGGCTCTAAGTACTTTGTGGTCACCCACAGCTATGCGAGCGGCCAGGAGGCCGCTCCAAAAAGAAAAAAAAACGCCCCGGTTCACAGCGAGCTTTCTTTCAGAGCGTCCGTCTCTGAATCAGGCCCTTTGTCTCCTATTCCTTTGACTTTTATAGAATCACACATACTTATTGTAGTGAGCCATTATTCATTGCATCCAAAATGCCTCATGGCTTCTGAGTCAATGTACCAGCAATCTCTTGTATAACACTCTGTGACACTTAAAACGGACTCATTTTTGCTGTTACATTTCTTTTTCTATGCAGCATTTACATTTTCCAGTTTGAATTCAGTTGTTTTGTGTCCTACCTTATGTCATACAAAGCACCTCTACTTTAATTTTCTGGGCTTTGCATCTTTAGTGTGGAATGCAGTATCCTCAGCATTTAATTGAGCTGGTACACATTCTTGGAACTGCTGCAGTTTTGTTCTAACAATCTTTTTGATAGTTTGGCTGTATTACCTTCTAAAGCTACTATTAAAAAATAAAAATCAGATGTTACATTTTCTAGCATTGCCATAGCAATCTCCGCGTCCTCGACTTGGACTCCTACAGACGTTAATTGCTGAGATATGGACATCATTTTATCAATATAGTCAACCATACATGTGGATTCACTCAACTTAGTATTATACAATATTTGCCTCAGATTAATTCTTCTCATGAGACCTTTATCTGTATGCGCTGTGTGCTGGACAATCCACGTGTCATATGCTGACACCTTTCTGTGTATCGTGGAATAATCATGTTGTTACACACTTAAACCTATGGTTCCTATGACTATATCTACATCATCGGGACTAGAACTGTCACATGGATTAATAGTAACTTTCTACAGCCTCCCACACTTATATGGCATTTCGACTGCAAACTTCCATGTTGCATAGTTCTCTAAGTTTAACAAAGCTTATTGTGGATGCAGCCACTGTGTACATGATATATGCTGAATCAGTCTGCAGGTCTTACTGTTTGTTTTCACATGCGGCATTCCTTAGTACCTGTAGGGCCTGGGCCCATAACCTGTTGAAACAGTATGTTAGTACTATTTGTGGTATACACAAATAAGATAATAGTATACTCCAGTGGAATCAGCATATGTAGTGCGTCACGCTTCAGGTGCTGTCATACAGTACACAGTCATATTCACAGTAACAATAACAGGTAGCGCAGGTTAACTGGAACATACAGACTGGTCATGTGTATGTAAAAAAACTTCATGGAACTTAGCACTACACGTCTGTGTAGGACCGTGGTGCTCAAACACAGTGGCAAGATGGTGCCGCGCAGTAGTACTGTCGGCGGCAATCTTGGTAAAGGACATAATGGAGATAGAGCAGGAGTGCACTCCATTATCATAACCAAATAGGAATACGATTGGAAAAATTGCTTTATCAAAACGCACATTATTAGCAGGAGAACATCTCCGCTTACTGTTAATTTTTTAAAGATATTACAAGTCACCTTGAAGTTCTATGACCTCTACAGCAGCATACAGGCCTTTATCTTTTTATATGGCCATAAAACTCCTTGGTTAATGACAATGTAGGGTTGTATTATCCTACGTATATCTGGTCCTAGCCCCCATCATCCCTATTATAGTAGTCTATAGGTTGCATTTTCTACTAGGACGTGAAGCATACTTTGAGTTTCATGTTACTGACATATGAAAAGGCAAATGAAGAGGAGCGATAGCAGAGTTTAGCAGCTTGCGCTGTGGTCTTTAGCTGTAAAACTGTCTCCCAGGACTGACTGCAGACAGCATCTTCTGCTAAATTGGACAATGAAATAAAACTACTGAGTCATAAAGTTGTAGCATTAGCCTGGAATTAAAGCATTGTCACCTTTGCATTAGAAAGCAGTTTAAGCAGCTCTTAAAAATGTTTTTTTTTAAAGATGAATTTAACTTTGCATGGGTGGACAGTGCAATGAATTCTGTAATATTTACAGCTTCTATCCTTTTTTTTTTTTTCACTCGGTTTCCTGGAGCGGTATAAACTTGCACCCAGTTATGGGCGATAAAATAATGATATCTCTCAGGCTAATGGTAGCAAATGATATTAAAGTGAGAGGGATAATGAGTGAAGGAAGGTTATCCTGGTTTATATGTACCATAAATCTAGAGATGCTTCTCAATAGCTTTTCATTTTATGCTGCTGAACGTCCATTAATTGTTCAGTTGGAGACACTAATGCACAGAACTATAGAGAGACTTTGGTGAGGTTGCAATCTAGATCTTGTTTGTTTATTTTTGAGAGTATTATATATAAATCTTTTTTGTGAAGAACCTATTTCTATTTGCCAATGTTTAGCTTTAATCAGTAAATATAAAAAAAATCACATTATGACAAGTCTGTCCACCTGGAGGCCTCAGGATAGTGTTCTGGTGGCAGGTTCCTAGGCTTAGTATCCCCTTCCCTCCCTGTCAACCTCAAAAGACTTGGTTGTATTTTGTTATACTGTAAGTAGTCTTCTATGAGCGGATGGTTATAACATAATTGCCGCTCTGTTTATGTATATACTTCAACAGCATTGCCTTATTGAGTAAATAAATATATTATGGTGGGTATTATTACTACACTTATAGGATTTGTGAAACATTTACTTGGCCAGTTATCGGTAAAATACAGTACAAAACTTGCCAGGTGCATTCTTTTTTATATGTAATATAATAAATAAATTAATTTAACATATTTATATTTTCCTTTAAGCATCTCATATGTCAGTCGTTGAAAACTGAAGAAGACAAGCACATTCTGCTTTTTTATGTATTTTTATAAATGCCATTTTTAAACCTGAAACAAATCCATCTGCTTTCTCTGTGCCCAATTATAGGCTTGATTGTGAGTTGGGCGCAAAGTGGCTGTTATCGTGGGCAGCCACAGAGCCAGATTTACTACCTTATGCTAATGCAAGTACCCATACGACTAGTGCGAGTATCCGTACGGCTAATGCGAGGATCCATCGGCTAATGCATACCACCAACTGTTTTTTCATCCACAACAGTCAACATTAGATTTGGCATATGTACAGATGTGTCCTTATACAGTCGCGCTAAAAAGCCCCTCTTGGTGCACCAAGTCCCACTCTTTTTTTGCCGAAAATGCGTCTAAGTCACAATGCAATACGACTTTTGTGGACCCGCAGAATGTGCTGATTAACTTGATATGTGACACTTGTATATCTGTGTGCGAACGAGTCCCTGAATCTGTATATAAAGTGCTGCAGATTTTTTCATTCCAAGTGCTGTTGTTCTTCATGTACATACTCAGGTAAACACAGATCTACAGGTGTCACATATCAAATTAATCAGCACAGTCTGCTTGTGCATCCCAGTCACATCACATTGCGACTTAGATGCATTTTGGGCAAAAATAGCCACCCAACGCTAGCAGAGTAGCACTGTACCTGGCAGCTCATTCATGGCATATTGAGGCTAGATGTATGAGGACACATCTGTATCTGCTCCATGCTAGTTGCAGAAAATCTGTCAGAAACCAGCTTCCCTGCAGTGTACATGTGCCTCAGAATAGCTTGGAATTCTAGCTACATGTCCACAACACTACCAGTACACTCCCCCAAGATGGATTTCTTGACAGTAACATTGCTGCCTAGTTGCTACCCAGAAACAACCATTCATGCAAGGAGAGATGCAGACAACATCGATCCAACTCAAAATTGCCTGGAGATGCGCAAAACATAGTAAATTTGCTTCTGCGCTTGCACAGTTTGCTAAAACTCACTATTTGCTGTGGTATATGGATCTGAGTCTGACTCACAATCAGGCCGTATGTGTTTTATGCTAATCTTGCCCATGAAATAATTGACATCACATGTGAGCAAATCCTTTATGGCTTGGAAACGTTGCTGATGTCTAAGGGCCTGATTCAGCTTGGATTGCAACTGCTAATATGCACGCAATTGTTGCGTACTGCGCATGCATCGCAATACGCGTGCACGAAGCAGCCATTGCGATTGGGACTGCGATCGCAGAGACCACGCAGACCTATTGCAGTGTGATTGACAGGAAGCGCCATTTGTGGGTGATGACAGGGGGGTGGTAAGAGAAACGCAGGCATGCCAATGCCTATGAATGCCGTTGCAGGGGCTTGCATCCATTATCCACTGTGATGCCTTACGTAGCTTGAGTTCTCATAGCGTGCGATGAAGTTAGAAACTTCAGAAAAAGGTTTGAGCTTGTGCAAGTGTGTGTGAGGCTGCAATGGTGCTCGGTTCTACCGATGGTTTCACAGTATTGCTAAATATTATGGATGTGTGTAAGGTAAAGTGGGCGTCCTTGTGTTGTGCTGCGGTGGCATAGGGATCGCAATGGATTAGCAAACTATCGCAGTTGAACTGTGTGCATAATTGCTATTGCAATTGCAGTTGTGATCGGTAGTGAACCAGGCCGTAAGTTAGTTTATTTTAATGCAGTATATAAGCTGCTGTTTAACAACTGCACCAGCACACACTTCGGACATGGTCCTTAAGCATATACAGTTCCGTCCTGTTTTTACAAAATTGACCATCGTTGTTTGCAATGGGCAGTGCCACAATGCCAATGAAGGTGCACCATGTCATAATAAGAAAATATACAATCTATAAGAAACACATAATGTGAGCTGTCTTGTCTAATCTTTAAGTGTATCGTATGATAAGATGTCCCTAGTGTAGCACTCTGGGCTGGATGACTTGACATTGTCAAGACCACCAGTCTGCTTTGTTGCTGACTTCACAGAAATCTCTAGTGTGAGGATTTTGTGGCCTTTATTTTGCATATGATACCATGAATAAGTGGTAAGAATTCCTCACTGGAAAGGTAAAGAAAGATTGTTTGGTAAAATAACACAAACTTGTTAACAGTTATAGATTTAGGCACCCATTTATTACTCCATGATCTTCTTTAATGTAACACACACGATTAATTGACTTCATATGTGGGAAACTGTCATATAAAAAGATATAGCTGCTGTTTCCTACATTCTCATTGGAACAATGAAACAGAGAGTTTTCACGTACTTCCATTTGACAACATGCAAATGAGCCAGTATTATTCACAGAACCAACTCCTGGGAAAATGCAATTAACATCTCAGACCTTAAGTCATTGCTTTACCAACTGGTACTAAGAGTATAATACTGGTTAATGTTAAGGCAGATTTCCAATACAGTATTAACATTATTGACATTTATTTAGCAAAATCTTTAAAGCCTTTAGGTTAGAATGCTTCTTGCGCTCTGAGGGGGACATCTACTTAGTGTTGGTTTTTCAGGGGTTTTGAAACCCCTGCACATCGCCGGGAAATTGAAGCACCAAACCAATGTATTTACTATTAAGCTGTTTTAATGAGGTTTTGTAAATCACATTCAGTTTTATGGATGTTTTTATAATGGGATTTTAAGCAAACCCGCATAAAACCATAAAAAAAAACAATGTAAAACCTATGCATCTACAATATCTGGACAATGAAAAAGAGAGGAATAATGATGAAGTATTTTAATGATGGCAAATTGTTTATTATTTTAGGTTATATAAATGATACCCACCTTATAAAATACTTAATGCTTGGACTATCATTAAAAGCTTTTTTAAGTACAAACAAATAATTACTTAATATTGTCCCATTAATTTAATTAATAAATATTATTTCTCTCTTAATAAAATTAAACAATATTTTTTCACTAATAAATTAATAAAATAGTATTTCCTCCATAAGAGAATTATCTTGCCTGTCACAACCATTTAATTTATTTTGGCGAGTTCTCTTCATTTTTGTGTCGGTTTCTAAAGTTGACGTTTAGTAAAAAGGGGGTGTCTATACTTGTAATGTGAAAAACATCAATGATGAGCTGATCTTCTATTCTATTCTAAAATTTTGTTATTCTGCAGTTTCCCATTGGTTTAGGCTTTGACTGATTGCATAATCACCAGAAGTCTAACCCAAAATCCAAAACCAACAATTAGTAAATATATCCTTGGAACCCTCCAATACATAAAAGCATACAATTAAACTAATTTTCCATAACACACACATTTGTACTCATATAGGGGCAAATGTACAGTATCAAGGCTTTTTCATTAAAGTATTGCGAAAAGTGCATTTTATGCATGATTTTCGTGTCAATTATTTTTTCACTATAAGCATTAAAACATTTACAGCTTAATTATCGCAAATATTCTCAATTAATATTTTGAAACTTAAAAATAATAAAAAAACACTGCAATTGTTATCAAAAAGTGAAATGTTTTCGAATGTACAGTATCTAGCACAGAACAGGCTTTCATATTCAATTATTATTGATTTTGTTTTCACCATCTATTGAGGCAAGTGATGTTAGAATTTCAGGAAAATGCATGGGGGAAAGCTTTCTTCTCTCATCCCTCCCCTGAATCTCTGTCTTACTCCTCTTCTCCCAGCATTGGGAGCATATATTGGTGGCACCAAAAGATTAAATAAATATCACTACCCATTTTAACATGATTCCTTAATATCTTTCATTTATTATTTGCCATATTCAGGTGAGCAAATAATTTTTAAATAATTTTGTTTGCATTATTATCATTAATATTATTATTATTATTATTATTATTATTATTATTATTATTATTATTATTAATAAACATATTGCAGCCTATAAACATGTAGGTACAAATGCAGTGCATTGTTCAATATTTTGTTATTAATAATATTTCTCACCGGTCAACAGACAGGTCACTTTTGCTGGTACTATATAAACCTTTTCTTCTTTTTTTAGATAAAATTAGAATTTTACAATTTCCTCTTATAGGGAGATGAAATAACTGACACAAAGTCCAAGCCATAAAGGCAGCAGAATTAATGTTACCTTGGTCTTTCATGATAACAAAGTCTTTTGAAGTTGTCGAGTCCCGACTACTGTTTCTTAACAGACCCCTGTACTTTCAGAATATGTTGCACAGAATCTTATAAGAATTACTTTTTTATATTTCACTGTCATGGTGTTACATTACTTTGAAATATTATGGTATTTTACATTCTCTGAAACTCATTTATGATGTACAAAAAGGCTTAAATGTGGTGCAGAATTATTTGATGGTGCCAAGTGCCTTGATACATGCTGGTGAACATACTGTAGATGTCCATTAATGCGTATGAATTTGCAGAGCAAGAAACCAGCTTTGTGGAAGATTACAATTGGCATAGACCGAAGAGTTGGTTGGTACACCTATTTTTCAGGAGATGTGCAAAACTAGATTTTATTTTAATGAGTGAAATTATGGAATGAGATAAAGGAGTTTTGCAGAAAGGATGTGCAGTCATTTCCTCTCATCAAAATGAATTGAACTTTGCACTCATTTGGAGCTGCCAGAGATCGGGTCTCATCCTATTCCTATAATAAGATGTATTTTCCTCCCAATCATTGCATTTCAGATGGAAAGCTTATTTCTGTGCCAACTATCTGCAGTATAAAAAACAGTTCACATTGAAAAAAAAGCCATGTGTATGAGAGTTTTGGCTACCCTAAAGATAAATTTAAGACGTATGTTTATGCAAAAAGTAGTATTTTAGGGCAAATACTGAATATATTTAATGAAATGGGTTGTTCTAGAGAGCTAGAAGTTTGGTGTACTTCTCTTTTGGAGGTATGTCCCGTGAGTGCTTCCTGATGTGAGCTAGATGGACCATTTCCAGACCCATCCTATCAATAATTTGTAAGGATGTAATGGCTGAATTTCAGTCAGTGTGATTAGTGACTACTAAGGTGTGATGCAGGTATTTACCAGCATAGGAGTGCACAGGGACTTGATAAGGGATGTTCCCCATCCTCCCTGATTTGTCAATCTATATAAAATAAGAACTTACTTGCTGTCTGTCACTCCAAGCTCTGTAGCAATAACCACCAAGGCGAGGCATAACTGCAACCTGAAGCTACTTATTCTGGGGGGGTCACTCCTCCCCAGGAGCGGATTGGAGGTAGAGCTCATGGGGAGTTTCCCCGGTGGGCCAGACCGTTTTAGGGCCGTTGGAATCAATTATCAATTGAAAAAAAAAGAAATACGTGACTCGGCCAGCGCTGATTGTAAACTGGCTCTGGAGTCTGGATCTTTGACTAAGGCTGACATTGTTTTGTTGATGGTGGCTGATCCCTCGCCAGGGATCAGCCACCTATGGCTGTGCTTCTCCGATCAGCCCAGCCCATCCCTTCCTGATTGTATACTAACCTCTACTAGTGGATGCCAATCATCTCCTAGTACTGGAGTCTGACTGCTAGCCCCACCCCCTTCTACAGCCCCGCAGCGTGTTACTCACCCAATGGCCAGGACAGCTAATCCTGCAGCAGCCAGCGTTATTGCCGGGGCTGGGGTAGGACAAGGAGCCATGTGTCCAAACCTCCCCTTGCAGCAACAGTCACTGCGTCTTCACCACCTTTTGCACTGTGGGTTGATTCATCACTGCACACAGGCCAGACAGCAGGTGGCAGCCCTCAGCATCAGGTTTACCGGTCAGGACATGTACATGGTGGCCATGATTGCTAAAGCTCCCAGCGTCATCCTGTCACCTGCCTGGGAACACACACACTATCATACTGACAAAGGGCCACACACACTGTCGCACTGATCAGCGGCCACTCTCACACTGACCAGGGTCCACTTACACACTGTCACACTGACGAGGGCAAATAACAGTGTCTCGCACTCTGGGGGCTAATCACAGTCACACACAGCCCCAAGCAGATACTATGCATCACTGTCTCCTGTCTCTGACCCCCTCCCATGGCCTCTGCCTGACCAATGCCTGTACTACAGTATGCTCAGAGTTCCAGGAGGCAGCAGCTGGCTCATACATGTGGAAGCTGCAATGTGCCGCCAATGAGAAGAGCCATGAAGAGGAACACAGACAGAAGACAGGTATGGTAAGTATTACTTACTGCTGTAGACACAGGGGAATGGGGTCAGATAGACACAGATGGAGGTTGGGGAGAGGAGATAGAGCGATAGACACAGAGGAGAGGTTACTGGGGGCACAGAGGAGATGACTCTGGGGGCACAGGAGATGGCACTGGGAGCAAAGAGGAGATGGTACTGGGGACAAAGGGGGATGGTGGTTGAAAGACCCAGTGATTAGAGAGAAATAGCGGGATGGTGTTGGAGACACAGTGGGTTGGTGGTAGAGACACACATGGGAATGATGCTAGGGAGACACATGGGGATGGTTTTGAAGTGACACATCGGGATGGTTTTGAAGTGACACACGGGGATGGTGCTGGAAAGACACAAAGGGGGGCTGGTGCTGGGGAGACACACCAGGAGATGGTGCTAGGGAGACACACAGGGGGGTGGTGCTGGAGACACTCTAGGGGATGGTGCTAGGGATACACACAGGGGGATGGTGCTGGAGACACACGGGTGGGACCACTGGTACAAGAAAAGGCTGGAGAACAGTAATCTTCAGTAAGACACCATCTGTGGCATAATGATGACATTGGCTTTATTCCTACGCAAACAGTTGGCTTTTGGACCATGTGATCTTCTACATGAATAGTGAATACCGACTCAAGAAACTGCCTGTCTAAAGAGGATCAATTTCTTCAGTGGTTCCTAGTTGCAGAGAAATCATATAGGTAACAAAATATCACATGCTCGCTCTATTAATTCACTGTAGGGAGGGACTGGGGCATGCCCATCTGCTTCCAGAGTGGTGTGTATGCCCCCAGCATGCCGAAAATGTGGGGAGAATGGCTTGCACGCATGTAATTTCTTACAAGGCCACACCCCTTTTTGGCCCATCGGGCCGCTTTAGCAGAGTTTTCCAGGGCCACTTTGAATTCCCAATCCGCCCCTGCTCCTCCCACTGCCCAGCTCATCCCCATACTGTCTCTGATAGCCAAATTACATAACTAGAGAACATCTGCAGCAAACAGACAGCTGCTAGGATTTGGGCAGCAGGCGTGTTAAGGCTGCAGTTCAACTGTGTTTGTAAAGTAACATACAACAAGGACAAGCGACAGGGTAGATGGACCATCAGTGCCCCATATGACAGACTCCTCTGTCACTCCGTATGAGAAGTGGACATCTTTGTACACCTGGGAACCCCTGAAGGGAAATGGACTTTGTTTCTGACACCACACTATTTGCAACTTCTGTGTAAGTACTAGAGAAGAAGGTCAGGAACAGATGAAGATGGGATATGAGATTGTCACTGACAGAATGAATAGATTACAGTGAGGTCCCGATTCAGAGGTGGATACAGCGCAGATGTTTGCACAGCTGTCTGATCTTTCGTACTGCACATGCGTCCGAATTGCACTGTGCATGTGCCTTGATGGTTACCGCTGGTCAAACGCCTGCATGTTGCAGTAAGAGATTGTGTATTTTTTCGCAGTTACACTGTAATGTCCGATGGTGTGACTGATGGTGACAGTTTGGAATTCTTTCGGCAAAGCAGCGGTTTAGAGCCACAGTTGGTGGGCTTCTCTGTACAAATTCCATCAGCTGTGGCATTAGCATAAAGACGCAGTCACTCTGCATCCAAAGATACAGTCGCCATTGCATTAGTGTCCACCTCTGAATCAGGTCCTGAGGCACAAGGGTATCACTGGCAGAATTAATAGATGACAATGAGGAATGAGGACAATATGGGAGCAGAAGAGGAGAACCTGGATACTATGTACTAGCAACCCGGACAAAAAAATTCCCTAATACAGGAAACAGTAGTAAGATAACTACTGTAAGGGCCCGGTTCAGAGTTGTTCGTTATTGCAAAGCCGCTGCAACTTTTTATGGAGCGCATGTGCAATAATATGATAATGCCGCAGGAGGAGTCTTGTGTAAATAGAGGCTTACTGCCAGCTTCTGTGATCCGATGCTGCATCCAAGGACACAGCCATCTAATCACTTGCGTGTACATCGGCCACCTGAGTAACTACCAAATTACTCAGAATGCGCATGAAATTCAAACAGCCGGGGTCAGTGAAAGCTGCATCAGAAGATGCAGACACTGGCTATCACCACCCCTTCCCTGCCCCAAATGGCCTCAACATGTCAATCCTGCTGCATCTTAGGGGGCACTGTGACCTTTATCTCAGACACTGAGCAGTACAGATCCATCACATGCGGCAATTAGCAACCATCAGAGTTTTACGCAAACAACTCTGAATCAGGACCTAAAACTGAATTTCTGGCAACCTGAGAAGTGCTGGGTGGATTTACATGTATGTGACACACCAAACATTTCATGCTGAGCAATTGAGAGGTATAGCCGTGCCCGTGTGTATCTGAAGGAACCATATTATGAAATATCTTGTCTGAGGCTAAATATATGGCACAAATGTAGCTATATATGTAGAGAGACACTGTTTATTTTAGGTATTTATAAACTTTGGAGTAGCAACAAGATTGTCTATTTTCTATTTGAACTATCCATCTAGGAAATATGCCAGCTGCTTGCTAGATGACTAGAAGTGTTACAACAGCGTTTACGTTACTTTGCAGAATTCTGCACATATTGTGATAGGTAACAACTTCCATAAGTGATGCCCACTGTACAATATCACAAAGGAAGGGGATTTATTTTTTCATTCAAGCACAGCTTGCTGCAAAGAGATTTATTGAACTTGCTGGGAAGAGTAATTTTTAGTGCTCTCCAGGCTGGGAGCTCTTTTTTTGTGCTTAATATAAATGGTAACCCAAGAAATAGTCTGGTGTGATTGACAAGCCTGAGATTGCCATGGAGGCCCTTGTGTTGATTATTGCAGAAGACATCCTCACCTTGCTGGCTGTGACTTGCAAACATATTATCTAATAACTGAGGCCATTTCAGGGCTGTCCGGATCTAGATATACTGGAACCAATGTTATTGATGGCCGATGTTCAACACTAAGTGCTTACAGTACATTTTTGCATTTAGCCAAATCACATACAATCATATGTAAAACATAACAGAAAATGTCTAGTATAAGCAAATATATGTCAAAAATTTAAGATTGGTAAGACATTATTTTAATTATTTTTTAATGTATGTAATGTCATTATACAATATACAATATCCACATAAAATGTCATAGCACGTCGGAGCCCAAAGCTCATTTGCCGGGTCTGGCAGAGCAGCTCTCCTGTAGCTGTTGCGATCCAGCTGCGGACATGTGGCCGCCAGCACACGCCGCAGTCATGTAGTCACGGCCAGTGGTCCGCCTCCTGCTGGCTTCTTCTCTGCATTATGGGGTGGGTCTGGCTGCTGGCTGTCATGGCTACCATAGGGGTGCACGCGCTGCTAATTTAAGGGGAATGTGCCAAATGTAATCACCTTCCAATATAGGGGAGTCACTGAGCACTGTCAAGTGCCAGAGTATTAGGTTCCCTACCTAGCTCCAGCATTTATTACCTGTGTAAGTTTATAGTGATTCCTGGTTCTGACCATGACTATTTTAACTGACCTAATTCTGGTTAACCCTTGGTACTGCTTCCAGTTATTCCTTGTATTGACTTTGGCTATTCCTTGATCTGATTCTGCTCATTCCCTGGTCCCAATTTGCCCGCCTGGTTCTGATCCTTTTCCTGGCAACTATACTCCAGTTTGCTCCATGGCAACAAGCCTCTGCCTGCTCTCAGTTCCCTTCATACCACCAGTACGTACATTGGAACCCAGACTGAGG
Organism: Taudactylus pleione; assembly: GCA_031769625.1. NCBI lineage: Eukaryota > Metazoa > Chordata > Amphibia > Anura > Myobatrachidae > Taudactylus > Taudactylus pleione. The sequence goes on along the minus strand of JAUIMM010000137.1, from coordinate 4,889,347 downwards.
GCTGCAACATACGTATTGAGGGCCTGATTTAGATTGGTTTGCAAGGCTGCGTTCGCACGCAGCTGGCCGATGTTTGCATTCTGCACTTGCGCGAACCACTGCGATCGGGAAGCGATCGCAGTAAGCACGCAGTCCCATTACACATAGATTGACAGGAAGTGACCATTTTGATATATGGTTGGGCGTGGTTGGGCGAACGCAGGCTTGCCTGTGCGTTTGAATGCCATTACAGGGACGTGCATAAGTAAGCCACTGTGATTTTATAGGTAGCCAGAGATCTAGATGGTGATAGGAAGTTTAGCAATTTGTGCAGCAAGTCATGGTCAACCACAACTGTGTGTATGGGTTCGAAGTTCCTCAATGTTACTAATGTTTTCGCTGACTGACGGCAGCATATTTTCGCAGCGAGCAGGTGCGTGCAAACGCAGCCTTGCAAACCAACCTGAATTGGGCCCTGAGTGCAGCGAATTCCAAATTCTCTTTGTGGGGTCCCTGGTAAAAGCCACCAATTCTGGTAAAAGCCATCAGTTCAGGATATACGCCAACTCCAAGTGTACAGTCAGCATACACACTGACACTCTATATTTAGATACTAGCTTGGAAGTTGCACATTTTATGAAAACAGTCAACATCAGTGTTTCAAAGACATCTATAATTATGGGTACGGTGGTGTGGAAATAATGGTCATATTCAACTATTAATATCTTACATGTTTCCCATTTCATAATAAATTCAGGCTACAGAATGTCTGATAATATTATGGTTGGTATTTACAGTACGCATATTTCTTTGGGGCCATACTTTTAGAAAAACATTTCAGCGAGATTGTGAAAGCAACACCTATGAGCCCTGCAATAAAGTGCATGTCTGCTGCTACATTTGAGAGTTGTGTCAGTTGATCCACATCCAAATGTAAATGAGATCTAAAGCAGGTAGTGTATATATGTATTATATACAATATATATATATATATATATATATATATATATATGGCTACATAATGGGGGTAAGGTGTAGTCAGTTAAGTTGCTAGACTCTTCAGGGGGTCAGGGAGATTGCTCTGGATCTGATTCAGAATTAGGACCAAATAATGCAAACAAAGTAGCAATTTACACCTTGGCAGGTGGTACAGATTTAAAATATGCCGAAAGATTTATAGTTGGAACGGGCAATTCCTAGCTAATGTGTACATTTTAGTAAAAAAGTACAACTATAAAATAAGTACACACTGACTCTCTAAGTATTTTGAGACAGTTAATAAATAAATGTGATTGCTAGGATTTTATAAAATGAAAAATTTATTTTATTAATAGAAATATTAATATAACAAATATTAATAAATAAATATCTAAAAAAAGAAACAAATACATAAAATGTCTCATGCAAATGACATTTGTTCAGCCCTCTGATTATAGGCGTAGCTACCATAGGAGAAAGGGATACAGCTGCTATGGGGCCCAGAGCTGAGGTCCGAGGTCTGAAGGGAAGGTCAAATAGCTGTTCAGACGGACCTTATGTGGGTGTACATACTGCCCTTCTGTCAGTCATAATGAGCAGAGTCGGCCATTGGTGGTCATTGCAGAAATTAAAGATGCCAAATTTACCAACCACAAAGACACACCCCAGTGTGGCAAAATCACAGACCCTGCCTTAACATGCAAGTAAAGTACTTTTTGTATGTCATATACTGGGAAATGTAACAGGAATGGTGCCGGTTCTTGTTTTCTCTGAACAAAAAATATACCAGCACTCAGTAAAAAGGGTACTGATGCTCACATAAAGTTTTATAGAATAATCTATACTATGAACTGGTCTTAAGACCAGAGGAGTAAGTTCATAACAGGCATCCCGAAGCTAAATAGTTAATGTTTCCCCTCCCCCACCCCGGATGGCTCCAGCATTTGCAGTAGCATAGCTGAGGTGGCAAAAAGGAAGCAATGTGCCAGTAATCCTGCCAGTTGTGGATAATATCCAGCCAGGGGTGGATTGGGATAGAAAACCAGCCAGGGAAATTTATGGAAGCAGCCACAATGGGGGGCGGGATCTGTTGAGGGGTGGGATCTGTCAAGGGGGGTGAGATCCCTTCCCATAGAGTTTGATTCTGAGTTGGACACAGTTGCGGCCTTTCTTGCATCCTTTTCTGAAGTTGTGTCTTTGACTTTAGGCTAATGCCGCTACAATGTCTTTCCTTGGTGTACAGCCATGTTCCGAATATGCAATGACTGAGACTCCCACTGTCAGTGTCTACAGACCCTGCAATTATGCTTTGTGTATCTTTAGTTGCCACCATTGGTCACACCATTGCAACTTTCACCAGGTCTAGGCTAGGTACAGGTCATCCATGGCCTCTAATGTGAGCAATTCAGCATCTCTATAGCCAACCCCCTGTAACCACCCATGAATTCCCAACACATTTCTAATACACTTCTCGAAGCATGCATTGAATCCATACTGCAACTCTGTACAAACATCATCGGGACGCATGCGTGGTGTTTTTCAGACTCATGCACAGATGAAAAACAATGCACAAGAAAAAAATAAAACACTTTGGCTCCCACTGGAAAAAACACACACATTGGCCCCCACATAAAAAAACACCTTAGCCCCAACAGGAAAAAATAAAACACATTGGCCCCCACAGGGAAAAAATAAAAATACATTGGCCCCCACAAAAAAGTAAAACCCATTGACTCCCACAGGAAAAAAACACATACATTGACATCCAACAGGAAAAAAAACACATTAGCCCCCACAGAAAAAAATAAAACAAATTGACCCCCACAAAAAAATATAATAAAACACATTTGCCACCACAGGAAAAAACACACACGTTGACCCTTGGCAGGGGGTAGGTTGGTTGTAGTGGTGGGAATAAGTGGGCAGGATGGTGATGGAAAGGACTCCCGGGAAGAAGCTGAACAAGAATCACATCCACACTGGGGTCACCTCAGTCAGATCACTTTAACTCATGGGTCCTGGCTGTCGACACTCTCTCAGCGCTGACAGCAGCCTCACACAGCCACCAGAGTGAGTGTGTTAAGAAAGCTCCATGCCACCCATATCTCGCTCCTCTGGGTCCTACTCTGTCCCAGGCACAGCTGCATATACCCCTATCTCTCATCCATGCAGGGTCCACCTTGTCTCCGCAAGCCTCAGGGAATGAGCCAGCCCCGACCATCCCACAGAGACAGGGTGGCTGGCAGTGGGCGGTGGAAGCTGAGGAAGGGGACACCGCACAGTGATGGTGGAGCTGGGAACTTCTGGAAGCGTGGCATCTGGCAGGCAGTGTCGGCCAGGCTAGCAGTGTCAGCCAGCTCAGCAGTGGGGTTCATGGGACCGGCCCAGCAGAAACTTTCCTGGCAGCCCAATCCACCCAAGTCTCTAGCCACTTCTCCCTCAGTTCTCTTCAGTTTCATCCCCCCTGTCTCCAGCCTCATTCTTCTGTGTTCCTCCAGATCCAGTGCCCCAGTGTTTTCCCAGCGCCAGGTGTCTTTCCAGCTCCAGCCAGCTCCCATCTGTCCCTCCAGTTCCCCAATGTCTCTCCAGATCCCTTTTCTCTCTCTCCAACACCCCTCAGTCTCTCAGCCCTGCAGTGTTTCTTCAGCCCAGCAGTGTCTCTCTAACTCTGACATCCCTTTGGCTCCAGCCTAAAGACACTTACATATTTTGTGTCATCTTTCCTGCTCCATTTTGCTTTACATGTCCATTGCCTTTCAGCAGCATGGCATGATGTCATGATGTCACATGCTCTTCAGTGCAATAAACAAAGAAAACTTTATTGCATCAGCCACTGCCAGTACCAGAAGATGAAGCAACAGCAGCTCCCTGGACCCCACAGATTAATCTATCTTTACCCTATGCCTGCGCCACTACAGTGATCAGCAGGGCACAGTCAGTGGTAATAGATTTATCTGTGAGCATGGAACCTCAGGGACCATTACAGCTGTGCTCCTTGTGACCCCTGTCATCTAACCTGCTCCTTGGTGCCCCCCTTAAAGCTGGTGCCTGGAGGCCAATACTTCCATTGAAATTTCAAAAATGTGAACACATTCAAGGCACTACTACAGTACTTTACCAAACACATAATAATTAGAAATTAAAATTAACTAGAACTTTCCTCAAAAGTGAGTTCCACACATATTTCCACTTACAAATTTACCAGTTCTCTTATTTCATGTCCATAGAAAAAATGACACCAGCTTCTCTTTATAGTCAAGAATGTGGGGATAGGGTTGAGATTTTTCTCCAATAAATATACCCAAAAAGACATAATAAACAACACACAAAATTATATGCAGTATCATAATAACAGTGCAAATGGAACCATACTGTGACAGTCCTTAACAAAGGAGCAAAGAAGAAGGTTTCAGTATGGGTGGCTCCGGAAACTTCCCTCCTCACTTCCAATCCAATGTCAGGGGCTCTCTTAGGCAAGATCCTACCAAATCTTGACTGGTTAACCAGCCAGGTATAAACAGGTAAGTACAAATACTGACAATGCGTTTCAAGTCTCTAGGACTCTTCCTAAGGACAATGCTTCCATTGGCTCCGGGAGTTCCACCATTGCTTCAGTTGCTTATCTTATTCATTTCTGAAAATAATTCACTGATTTGTTCTTGATTTTGTAACTAGTTCTAAGAAATAAACATTATACATAAAAAATGAATAGTTCCATTACTGTACTCCTTTGAGAACCATTAGAAGAAAATCACTGGACGGTGCATTCTATTGGTGTATCATAAGGCAACTTAGAAATAACTTAATTTTGAGTCTTTAGTATCAACAGTAGTGTACAGTATACATACTTTTATTCTTTTTACCTTATAGGTTCCCTAGTCATTTGAATTTATACCTATTTGGGTCAAAATGGAGACATTCTGTTGGAACCTGGGACCTTTGTCAGTCAGTATCCCACTATATTTCTGATTGGTTTGCAAGTCATTGAGACACATAACTGATCTTTATAACTATGCAAAATATAAGTATGCAAAATAATTTGAAACCTACTTTTTATTATTCATATAGATTGAAAATATTTGCAATTTAATTTAAATATAATATTTTCTTGCATAGAAAATCGTCTCTTTATGTTTTTGATTGTTAATATAATGATGATGTTTTTAAAGTTCTCAAACTTAAAAAAGTGTAATGTTTTAGAATGTATGATCTTACCGCTCGGCATGTGTTTGAGGTACAAGGAAGCTGAAATATGGAACTATTAGAAATTATGATAACATTCTTCCTCACGTAACCAGCAGGATTCCAGAAATGAAACCTAATTTGAAAATAATAATTTGCCTTCAGTTAAAAACACATGTGAGAAGTTTCCCTATGGGAATATTGCTTAGCGATAGTAATAATGATTGTGGTTGCTCACAATGCTCCCTGTTGCTTTTGTTAGTTACTGGCTTGAAGACTAATGTTAGATTCTGGAATTTTGTTTAGGTTTAAAATTAGAGTTTATCTACTGTATATCAATATTAGAGTTGGATGGGAAGATTAGTATTGAGCTGTTGTGGGAAGGTTAGAATTAGGCTGTGGTAGAAAAATTAGGTTTGGGATATGGTGTGAAGGTTAGGGTTGGACTGCAATATATACATTAGTGTTGGACTGCGGTGGGAAGGTTAGGGTTGAGATGTTGGAATGAAGTGATAGGGACCCATGCTAAAGGAGTTTGGCCAGTCACCATGGTGGTTGTGACCAACCCTCACAGAGGCTTTGCCAGCCATAAGAGACCATGGCATTAGAGGAAGAGGTGAGACCTTCAAGCAGTGGGGCCCACCAGGTATGTTTCTTGTTCCCCTATGGGCCAGTCCGACCTTGCTGGTTGCTTTTGGTTAAGCTGTGAGAATAAACAAATAAACAGTTTAGGAGTGGGCCAAGCAGGAAATATAATGTTTTTATGAACTTCTGGTATTGTTAATGAATATAGGTGTTTATGTTTCCACAGAAAATTTAATGTGGATTTGTTATTAAATATTCCCAACAGATGAGAAAATCTGGACCATTGTTCAGCACAACATCACAGAGCTAACTCCTGTGCATGGTTCATTTTCGGGGAGACCATACTCCATGTCATTTAACTACAGTGCCAGTCCAGAACAGTTAGAAGTCATGATCAACAACGCGGAGTACTGTGAACAAGAGGTGACTTATCATTGTAGACATTCCCGGCTGCTGAATTCTCCTAGTAAGTGAAAAGGCTTCACGTACCATTATATTTCCTACTCTTTTCATCTCTTTTTCTCATAAGCTGCTTTCCTTATTGCTACAGTGCCAATACTTTTTTTATAGTAAGATTGAAATGTACCTGTCTAGTATTACTTTGCTTTATAGAATAATACCATATGCACAATGTTGAAATTTAAAAATGTTCTTCTATTATTCAACTTATTCTGTCTCATTTAGGCCTCTTCCATTCTGCAGTAGAGCGGTCACATGTAGAGAAAGCCATCTCAAGACACAGCATAGGTCTATCTGACAACTGAAGGTGCCCATCCACTAGACGAATAAGTTGAGCGATTGAACGATAATGATCGTTCAATCGTTCATAAATCGTTTGCAAATCTTTGCAAAAATATCTAAAACGACCAGCGATGCGCATGCCCGCTGGTCGTTTAGACATCTATTATCGTGCAAACATGCTGGTCAACCTGACGATAACGTCAGGTTGAGCATGTTTGCGGATGATTGATGAACCTGCACTGAATGACTGATCGTTCAGTGCAGGCTAATCACAGACTTACAAAAGACTGCACGATTGCAATGTCGTAATTGTGGAGTCGTTTCCATGTCTTCTAGTGGATGGGCACCTTTACAGTAGAAGCTATATTAGTCTGTCCCACTAGAGTGCTGGCTTCCATGCATGCCTTCTCTACATGTCACCTCTCTGCTTCTGTACAGAACAGAAGTGGGCTGAGTAGGAGAGAGCATTAGGTGCTGAATAAATTGTTCTCTCCTTCTCATTTGTGGATGGGTTTCCATTAGAATACTGTTTTGTTTTTTGCCTCCCTACAAAATCCACATTGTTGTTTATATGTGAATTATTTACTTGGCATGTGCATAGGGATATAGCTTAAATACGGGTACAGTTGTGTCTGTTTATTCTTATATTAAAAAAAAACCCAAGCAAACAACAGTTTGGAAGGATTATTTAGATCACTTGTTGTAGAAGGAAACTGTATAGATTTCTGTTTCCCCCTGTATGAGAGATGCTTTGTTCACAAATTACATCTAGGTACTATGATACTTTCATCCTGTAATATTCTCTGGCTCTGTTTGCGCTCCCCTTACACAGTAAAAAACAAGAAAGTAAAAAAAAAAATCGAAATTGAACATTTGTTCCCAAATCCTGTGAAGAGAATTTTTTTTCGTTGTGTTACTTTTTATTTGATAACACAGTACAGTTTTCCCTAGGGCCTTAACTAGAAGTGTGCGAGTGGTGCAGCCACTCTGGGCACAAGGCCAAGGGAGCAACATTGTAGTTGCCCCTTTGGTACCTGTATATGGCTTGCATGGAGTCATCGGGTGCTCAATTTACTGGTCTTGGCGACAGCCACACACATGTGACATCTTGATGTCACATAGAAGGGGCCATGTCACACCTGATCTCCCAACTATCTGTCTGTTAACACCTCACTTTATTCAATGTATTCAATGAAGTCTGTTTTTGATATTGTATAATTCTTACCTTAGTATCTCCTGCTATTTCTATCCTTAGCATCTCCTGCTATTTGTTTGTTTTCTTCCTCTATGCTCATTCTCCTTTTCCAGACCCATATTTATTTTTTACTGCCAAACAATGAGCTATGATTACTTCACTGCTTGCCAGGAGTTATGGTCACAGATCCACAGCATATTTATATATTTATGCTACTAATAATATCACTATATGCACAGCTGATTCATTTTTAGAGAGACTACTCTGGTACATAATAATAGAGCATCCCAGTGGTGCAATCAGCAATTGGAGATGACTGCAGTGTAATGTGAGTTTTCCAAGCATTATATACAGAGAAACAAAGTGAGGCTAAATTATGTCTTGTTAATGAGGATGATCTGGTGCATTGTTCCCAGCAGTCACTGGTTAAAATAGTTTTCTCAAGTAATGTAACATGAGCATTGTATAGATGATGAACAATGTCCTACTCCTAAAACGTCATTTCAAATTAATTCCAATTAGACTGTAAAAGAATAATGATTGACTATTTACAATATGTAGCACGTATCTATCCTTATTTCCCTGTAGATTATACACTTGAGAGCAGGGCCCTTTACCTATTTTTCTGTCCGTTATTCCCCAATCTTCTGTTATTACTGTTTTGTTGCCCAATTGTAAAGTGCAATGGAATATGTTGGTGCTAAATATATATATAAATACATAATAATAACATCTATTACTAGGAAGACTGATGCAGGCTCCATTGTCCTAACAGTCCCAGGGCAAATCCTCTCCTTCTCTCTTTATAAAATCTTTCCACAGAGAACACGCATTTCTCCACCTTCCTCAGACTCTATCCTCAGTTTGAATCCTGATGATAATTAGCCAAGAATGAGGTTTTCATTTCCAAGAGCTGCACAGATTGACAGTTAATAGTATTTCACCAACACATCAGTTTCAGACAAAAAATAACCTCCCAGTATTTCTCAGAAGATGTAGAGAGCAATAAAATTTTTGGTATACAGGAAAATAATACATAATAACCCCACTGCACACACACATTACAATCACATCCATAGGAGTGTAAGGTGAGAAATATCTGATGTAGTCTTGCACGCTGTTTGATCGGCACTGTAGGCTGTTTACATTTCTTTTTGGATTCTTCCTAATTTGATTAACTATTTATTTTATTACCAGTTATTTATATAGCGCACACATATTCCAAAAGCGCTTTACAGAGAATATTTGGCCATTCACATCAGTCCCTGCCCCATTGGAGCTTACAATCTATGGGCCTGATTCAGACCCACTCGCAAGCGGCTCGCAAGTGGGTCGATGTTGTGCACTGCGCATGCGCACGATGGCGGGAGCTCCATCGTGCGCATGCGCCAGACGCGACGAGCGAAGGACTTTCCTTCGCTCGTTGTGTCTGATCAAAGGGGGCGTGCTGTCGATGTTGAATGACAGCACGCCCCCTTTGGTGGGCGTGCCAGGGGGCGTGCCTCCCTGACGGAGGCGTTCCCAAGGGAACGCCTACCGTCAGAAGCCGGCCCACTGACATCACTAGTGATGTCAGTGGGAGTGATTTTGGCTCTGATAGAGCCAAAATCACTCCGGGCCTTGCGGTTGAAAACCTCAACCGCAGGCTCCGGCTCGCAGTGGCGATGGTTGCGATGGTCAAGACCATCGCGGCCATCAAACTGCACGCTCGTATAGGCTGTGGGTGGTGACCCACAGCTATACGAGCGTCCAGGAGGACGCTCCATAAATATGGAGGGCGGCCCTCATTCAGAGCGTGCGCTTTGCTCAGAGCGTACGGCTCTGAATGAGGGCCTATATTCCCTATCACATGCGCACACAAATACACACTAGGGTTAATTTGTGTTGGGAGCCAATTAACCTACCAGTATATTTTTGGAGTGTGGGAGGAAACCGGAGTACCCGGAGGAAACTCACGCAAGCACAGGGAGAATATACAAACTCCGCACAGGGCCGTGGTGGGAATCGAATCCACGACCTCAGTGCTGTGAGGCTGTAACGCTAACCATTACACTGTCTCTGCTGCCCTAACTATTATGTGAGAGCATACATAGTACATACACACAGTACCATAGTATACCTGGTGAAATTGAGGTTGTACCGCAATGTTCCAGAAATGAATGTCTATTTGGTGAATTGGTTCTTTCTGTTTTAGGTGCATATTTATCGTAATCCGAATCTCAGATGCAGATTGGCCATGATAAATTCACCCAATATCGCAATGCGATATATAAATATATCACAAGAATGTATCAAATATTGCATGCACGTGATAAAGCTCTGTCCCTGCTATTCCTTACTGCACTCTTCTTACTGTATTTTTTGCAAAAATATAGAGAGAGTGTCTTGGCACATGTGCTGCCGCCGTCTAGCACTAAACCCCCACCCACCTTTCCCCTCTACTTGCACGTACCTACTCAGTGATCGGTGAGCTCTCTCCTCCGGTCAGCTGGTCGTTAGGCTCCTGCTCTGTAACCCTGGTCAGCTGATTTGTGCTGTAAACTGAAATGCAGTTTTACAGCACAGCTGACCAGGGTGACAGTGAGTGCAGGAGCCCAGCGACCAGCTGACCAGAGTAGAGAGCTCACTGATCACCGTTCACCAGATGCCTGGATGCAGGTATGTGGGGTTTTTTTTAAAAACATTTTCTTACAGTGATCACCTTGTGATCTATTTAGACCACAAAGCTGATCACAGGGGCCAGCTCCCAGCTCTGGTCTGCCTTTCAGAGTGGAGTGGAGTCGGGAAAGCCCTGATAACACCATCTGAAGATGACATTATTACCACAGAGCTTTCCGTGGTATTATATTACAATTTATTTTTAGCAAATTTCAGGCAGATCACATTTCCCATTAGAAGTATGGGAAATGCAATCTGCATACTAAAAATATGCAAATTGAAGGGATTGGAGTAGTTTTTCATTAAAACTACTCCAAACGCCCTTTAATAAATTTATGTGATATTGAAATAATGTGAAACGGGGAAATAATGTTGATAAATAAGCCCTGTATGCTGAGATGTTTTAAACCATCTGAAGAGGGCAAGTGATGAAGTTTCCTGTAGCAACCAATCAGATGCTACAGGGTAAGTGTGGCTTTTAGAAGTGGAGATGTTGCCCATAGCAACCAGTCAGGTTCTACTTTACATTTTCCTAGCACCTTCTAGAAGATAATAGCTAGAATCTGATTGTTTGCTATGGGCAACATCTCCCCTTCTGAAAACCTGCACTGTAGTAAATCTACCCCTACCCATTCATAGAATGTACTAAACAAAAGATAGATAGAAGTTGATCTGTTGCTATGGGCAATTCTCCATTTGTTCTCTTTAGAAGGTTTCATACATTTCCCCTGAGTTAGTTCTTCAGAGAGAATTGAAAATAATTCATAAAGTTTTTCTGTAAATTCAGCATTCTAGCACCAGTGAATCAGTGTGACTTTTGCACTGAAATATTTTGGTGGAATTTGAAGTTGTCCTTTCATGAAAATATTATTACAAGGACAAGGAAAATGCTCTTGAATTGTCTCTCTGATGTAGGTGATGGTAGGGTCCCTGAGGACATGAATACATGAATGCAGGGGAACTCCGCCTTTAGAGAATTCTAGTTGTCCAGGTACATTTGCTAAATTTTGACCTTAGATACATCAATTGTGTAGATACAATTGTACGCAGTGCATAATTCTGAGTTTATCTGCTGTCTATGGACAATACGGACAATGAAAGTAAAACACTTGCAGAGAGAATATGATTCTCTGAAGTTGGAGTTCCCCATTAAATGTTAGACCTTTCCGCAAAGTTTAGAGCCAAACATATGCCCTTTAAGCAAATACATTGTCTTCACTCTTGTCTAATGTTTTATACCGGTTTTGATGTAAACATTTTAAACAACAAATGGGTTATTTGTATCAAAGTCTGTAAATCAGCTGTACACTTCTCATTGTCTCTGACATTTAACTACAGCACTTCAGACATTGCTTACAAAAACTTTGCATCTTTCTTGATAGTTTTCAAGTGACTGCAGAGTCTGTGAAGCCTCATTAAGGATGGAAGATGTAATGATACAAGTCACTATGTAATGAGGTGTTTTCTCCTCATTCTCTTCAGACTTAGAACCGGGAATGCAGATCTCATTAAAAAAATATTTCATGCAATCTCTGGCTGGTTAGTTTAGGCTGATGTGAACGTAAATAGCAAAACTTGATTTTCTCAGCTGCGATTGAATCCCAGCAAGAGAGCAATGTTTAATTTACTGATAGTATATGCTAAGCTTCTGCAACTCAGTTTTGCTCATTGCATCGTTTATGAGGTATCCAGGATTGTTAATACCAAATTGAATCCTGATAAATTGGACCACATTATCAGTATACGAAAACAAATAACCCAGGCGCCAATCCGGGTATATGAATAGATTATTCTTTACTATAATACACAGCTGCACACCTACAAAGAGGTATTGCCAACCCTATTACAAAATAGATATACAAAAACAAAAGAGTAGGTTGCGCTAATAGATCACAGCAGAGGATTTGATAAATATTTGTAATAATCCATAATCAGCAATACATGGCCAATATCTCATATATGTGCACTTTATGTGTATTTAATATATGCTCTTATTTAATACTGTATTATTTTATTCCAAATTAGGGAATTTATTATGAGATATTGGGCATGTATTGCTGATAATGGATTATTAAAAATATTTATCAAATCCTCTGCTGTGATCTATTTGCACAACCTACTCTTTTGTTTTTGCACATTATTAAACAATAGTTTTTTTTAAATATACCACATTAGTACCCCCATACCCAGGGCTGCCATCAGGAATTGTGGGGCCTGGGACTAACAAAATAGGCAGGCCCCCCCCCCAACCCACACTCAAGCCTCCCTTCCCCTGCTCCCCCACCCCACATCCCCCCTTCCCCACTGGCTGTGAGAAAGTAACCAAATAACAAAACAGCCACCTAGCCAGTTGCACTCCCCACATCTGCAACACCTGACATGCTGCAATAATGCAAGAAGAATCACTTACCTTACTAACCTCGCTCCTTCTGTTCTGGCTGCTCCGGCTCTTCAGTCCTCACACCACACGCACACGCAGCGTCCCAGCTCCTTTCTCAATCAGCGTTGCAACGTCATGACGTCAGGCTGCGCCGGCTCAGAGTCACAAGCAAAACTTTATTGCTGCTTAGGTAGGAGGCAGAGCAGGACGATGCCAGTGGCTGGGTACATATTGTATGGTGGCGGAGGTTAGTAGTGGGTGGCTCTCTGTTAGGAGTGGGCCCCAGGCCGGGCCTGTCACTCACTATCGAGGTGACAGGAGTGGGCAGGCAGTCACTATTGTGCAGCAGCAGGGGGGTGGTAGCGGGCGGGCCACCCGAGTATCCGGGCCTGGGACTCCAGGCCTAGCAGTCCCCCCCTGATGGCGGCCCTGCCCATACCCACAGCCCAGGAGTGCGAGGAATAGCCCCGGGCTTCAGCCTAATCCCGGGGTTTTGGGAGAGGGGGGACCCCTTCTTGGGGGGTCCCCACCTCCCCTGAGATCCCTGACTTGGGCCGACCGTCTTGGGGTGTTAATGCTTTGGCCCTGGTGACCCAGTGATAGGGCTGGTGATCCTGGCTGTGGCATTACACCCTGGACAGTTTGGGTCTGATGCTGGTTTTAAATATAGGGGACCCTACACATTTTTTTACCCCCTATATTTAAAACCAGGACTGGCCTTGCATCCAGGTGCTGGTTTATAAATTACAGGGGAATCCTGCACTTTTTTTCCTGGGAATTTTAAGTACCAGGAGTGGCTGATCAGTCCGGACCTGGTTATGCTTTTTGTGTGGGGACCTAGGTCACTTTTTTAAAAATTGACCCTTACAACACTGTTTCCAATGTTAAACATACACAAATCACACTGATCAGTGTATGTTTGATGGAAACTTGCAGCATTTGCTACTTCTATTTAGTACCCGATTTGGCTGCTAATATGGCCGAATACAGCAAAACAAATAATGGTAAATTCCCAAATTATGCTAAAGTGAATGAAAAGTTCTTCCAATTTCAGTTGATGGTGCATTCATTTCTAGTTAAAAAAACCAGTCAAATTTGTGGTATGAACACGCCCGATTTCCCCCCAAAAAATGAAAAAAACACCCGAGTTTAATAATAGTAAATTACCGATAAGCAGAAAAGTAATATTTTCTTCCAAGATTGCAATCTCAGTCCAACATGAATCTTGGCAAATTTACCCCATAATGTCTAACAAAAAGAAATTGGACCAAAACTAGGAGAACTGTGCACACAGCAGGACCACCAAATCTCGGCTACATTTTGTGATAACCTAAGCACAGCACCTCATAATGTCACAGGTCTGCACACATAGCCATCCAGAAATAATTGTAATTCATGAATGCATGAGACACAAACCTTTTAATTTTACAATATGACATGAAACAGGTTACATCATAATATGACTGTTAAATAATCTACAAATTTACAGGTATTTCCAACTGAATGTTTGTCCAGTGGTAATCCTACCCTAATCTTACCCTAATCCTTCACTAATCCTAACCTAATCCTTCACTAATCCTAACCTAATCCTAACCTAATCCTACCCTAAACAAAGCCCCCTCTATCCCAGCTGTATCTCCACCATTTTGACAGTTTGTGATTATAACTTGTGAAGATAAATATGCAGCGGCGTAACTACGGTATTTGGAGCCCAGGGCAAATGTAAAAATAGAGCACCATCCCCCCTATGTGCGCGGGCCGAAGGCTCGCGTGGCAAAAAATGGGCGTGGTCAAAAAGGGCATGGACACTTAAAAATGGGGCATGTCAACATGACACACATACCACTTTCTCGTCACTCTGAACATTCCTTTCCATTCCATATGCACCTTAACCCCAGTAATGCCCCTTATACAGTCCCCCCTATGCAGTGCCCCCAGTAGTGGTCCCTCTTATGCAGACCCCCAGTAGTGCCCCTTATACAGTACCCCCAGTATGCAATGTCCCCAGTAGTGGTCCCTCTTCTGCAGGCCCCCAGTAGTGCCCCTTGTACAGTACCCCCAGCATGCAATGTCCCCAGTAGTGGTCCCTCTTATGCATTCCCTCAGTAGTGCCCCTTGTACAGTACCCCCAGTAGTGGTCCCCCTTATGCAGGCCCCCAGTAGTGCCCCTTATACAGTACCCCCAGTATGCAATGTCCCCAGTAGTGGTCCCTCTTCTGCAGGCCCCCAGTAGTGCCCCTTGTACAGTACCCCCAGCATGCAATGTCCCCAGTAGTGGTCCCTCTTATGCATTCCCTCAGTAGTGCCCCTTGTACAGTACCCCCAGTAGTGGTCCCCCTTATGCAGGCCCCCAGTAGTGCCCCTTATACAGTGCCCCCAGTAATAATCCCCCTTATGCAGCGCCCCATGTAGTGGTCCACCCTATGCAGTGCCCCCAGTAGGGCCCCTTATACAGTGCCCCCAGTACTGGTCCCCCTTATGCGGCGATCTGTGTGCAGCAGCCAATGAGAGTCTGACTCTCATTCGCTGCTGATTAACACACACATCGCCACCATGCTGGTGGCAATGTGTGTGTTAGAATGCACAGCATGAGCCTGCCTGCCACCCTCCTACTGGCGCTATTGGGCAAGGGGGGAGGGTCTCGGCTGTGCAGTACAAGACCAGCGCTGGGAAGCCTAGCACCGGTCCTGTGTAAATGTGTAGTGCTGACTGCGGTCAGCACTACACCGGCTAACTAGGACGGGCCGGTACCGTGGACGGCGGTACCCCCCACGCACCACCGATCCCATGGTGCCCAGGGCACGTGCCCCACTCACCCTGCCCTAGTTACGCCACTGCAAATATGTGAAAGAAAAAAAATCAAAGGGAGAAAAGGGCACAATAATAATTAAATGCATGTGAGATCAGGGCTACATCAGAGCTAAGATTAAAGCAAATATCTTCCTACTATCCTCAGACTTAAAAGCTATATTTACCTCTGACTTCAGATGAACTTCATGTAACGGGCATTATAGTAGGTTACTGGATGAAAAGAGAATAGTGGAGCACACTGACTCCTCCAGATGCAAGCCATGTAATATATAATCTGCTGAGTAGAGAAGTGTATGAGTTGGAAAATTGTGTAAACACTGCAAATCAATAGATAAAGTGTTAGCAATAATAGAGGCATTTCTTTGTGTGCTTTCACGGTCGTGTCAACAAATCTTCTCTGGTTTCTTTTCCTGAATCATTTCTGAGTCTGGGTCAATATTTTGTGCAAGTTAAATTATCAGTAGGTTTGTTTGAAGCATTGAACTGAAACAAATCAATGATAAATACATAATGCAGCCTGGAATAGGGGCCCTACTCTGTCTGCCTCCTCTAATTCCTCAACTATTTCCCATGTCCACATCGGCCAAAGAACAGGGCAGCATTGCTCTCAATTCTCTTAGTCCCAGGTACTCTGGGGCATGGCCATGCAAGTGTCACCTCCCCAATGTGAATACCAAGGACCACTGCACAGCATGTCCAGAGCAGGCGGCACAGTATATACAGAGGGCGCCAGTATTCATTTTTTTTTACCCAATACTGACCTCTTGTCTTCCCTAGACTAGAGAGAGGTAGGGGAAAGTTACCATCTATCATATTGCAGGCAAGATTTATGCAGATGTCACTGCAAAGTGGTCTCTCAATGTGGACCTGAGCAATCTTCTATGTACCATACAAAGGGTGTGCTACCTGCAGTGACCAATGGCCACTGCCACTCCTGAATGTTTATGATAGTTAAAGGAAGTCCAGTAATGGCAATGGAGCCACCCTCTATGTGCACAGAGTCAGATCATTCATAAGTCACCTGGGCTCCTGTCTCGGGGTCAGTGGGCACTGAGGGTCTAGGATTAAAATTATGTGTTATTATTATTATTATTATTATTATTATTATTATTATTATTATTATTATGTGTGTTTTTTCAATAAAGAATGGGTAGAAGGGACTCCAAACAAATATATTGCCTAGGGATCTTAATCAGGCTTTGTCTGTGTTGTATGGTTGTGAGTATCTGGGTCCATCACAATCACATTCTTATGGTGCGTACACATTGGGTGATTAAAGTGGATGACTGAACCATAACGATATCGTTATCGTTCAGTCGTCCACTTTATCGTCCATTTTCAACATCAAAAAGATGAACGATAACTACGACGCATGTTCCCGCGGGTCATTTGTCATTATCGTTCATCAAGTAAACACGCAGGCCAACCTGACGATGTCATCAGGTTGCTGCATGTTGGGGAATGGGGGAGAGAGCCCGGAGCTGAACGATATCGTTAATGGTATCCTTCAGCGGGTGTGTTCAATGTCATGAACGACATTGAGCACACCCTGGCGGGAACACACTAGACGATATCGCTCAGGGAGCTCCTTTAGGGGTTTTACTAAGAATAATGTCTGTCTGAGGTAGCATTCCTGTGAGTGTTTCCCTTGATTTCCAAACATGGAGATTTATTAAAGCCAAACATGGGTAAAAACAAGAATCTATCTGCAAAACACGGCTGAACACACAAATAGAAGTCAATACACCATCGGCCAAACTTAGAAGTACTTTCCATAGATAGGAATACAACATAGGGTTTAACCAAGAATTGTGTCTGCAAACACAATTGCAAATGGTGCAAACCGGGACAAAATAAAAGTTGAAAATAGTCCCCCTCCTCAACAGCGTGTTTAGCAGAAGCACTGCACAGTACAGTGTGATCTGTGCATGCTTCTGTATTTTAAAATATATGGAAAGGGTTAAAAAAAAATAAAAATGGTGTTGAGTACCCCATAAAAGCATAACCAGCCGTGGACCTCTGAGCACGTTCTGGTACAGGAAAATCAGTGGAAAAACTGACATGGTGTTCCCCCTATTTTCCTATAAACAGCACCGGGCTAAACCAGACAGGTTGATGTGAATTCCTCCTGCCAAACCATTCTCCAGCCCCAAATTGGTCAGCCAAGGGCTGGCAATCCTTGGAAAGTGAGGACCCTCCCTTACAAAAAAAAGGAGTCTCCGCTCCCGAGCATCAACTAGTCCTGGGCTGAAAACCCAGGACTCTTCCACACATCCCTTGTGGTGGTGGCTGCAGGGCTAATGGTATAAATCAACTACTATTATTGTTTGTCCCCACAGCATTTTCTTTTTAAACCCTTTCTGTACATTATACAATACAGAAGCTTTGCACAGATCACACTGATCTGTGCAGTGCTTCTGCTAAACACACAGGCCCTGATTCAGAGCTGGACGCTCTGACAGAGCACTCGTTCTGAATCAGGGCCGACCCTTCTCCTTTTTGGAGCGGCCTCCTGGCCGCTCGCATAGCTGTGGGTGACCGCCCACAGCTATAGCAAGCGGCCAAAATGATGGTCGTGATGGACAAGACCATCGCGACCATCGGGCTTGCGACGAGACCCTGTGGTAGGGTCTCGCTGCCGCAAGCCCTGGAGTGCTTTTGGCTCTATCAGAGCCAAAAGCACTCCCACAGACATCACTAGTGATGTCAGTGGGGCCGGCCCCAGATGGTAGGCGTTCCCATGGGAACGCCTCCATGTGGGCAGGCACGCCTACCAAAGGGGGCGTGCTGTCAATCACCATCAACAGCACGCCCGCTTTGGTGCGAGACCCATAACGACGGCTTGGCCGTCGTTATTTGGGTATCTCGCAAGCGCACGATGGAGCCCCCTCCGTCGTGCACATGCGCACTTGGGCAACATCGACCCGCTTGCGAGCGCTTAGTGCTCGCAAGCGCATCTGAATCAGGCCCACAGTGCACAGGCACGTCTACTCTTTTCAGTCCAAACACGACTGAACACAAACACGAATCTATACACCATTGAAAAACACAATTTAGTAAACCACGATTCTTAGTACATTTGTGTGTTTGATTGGGAAAACTCACTCGTGTCCCTGCGATGCCCAGTGTGTTTATTCCTTGGTCAGACACAATTCTTAGTAAATTTACACCTCAGTGTTTGCTGACATTACCTGGACATTAGGAATCAGTTATGTGAACAACATGTTATAGAGATTTAGGGCTATATTTACTAAAGTTTGGGTTTTTAGAAGTGGAGATGTTGCCCATAGCAACCAATCAGATTCTAGCTATTATCTTTTATAAGGTGCTAGATAAATGTTTAGTAGAAACTGATTGGTTGTTTTGGACAACAGTTCCACTTCTAAAATAATGCACTATTGTATATATACTCCTTATTGTTCTTGATGTCTTATACAGCATAATTTGATCATGCTGCATTCTGTGTTTACTTCCTCTCTCTTTAGATTGCCAATGAAGCGTTAATAATAATGAGATTATATCTAGTGAATATACGCTCTGCTTAGAGACTGCTTTGCTCACCTGATTGGATCAGAGACCTTAGCATGTGGGTGTATTATACCTGGACCTGCTGGCACGCAATGTGTCAGCTCTTATTACATTTCCAACTGTTGCAAAATCTGCTTTTAATGAGGTACAGTTGATTAGTATGACCGTGACTTGGTGTTATTATCTGCATTAATTAACTTAAATCGGTCTTAGCTTAGTGATCTGTTTATCTCCCAACTGTCGACATTGAAACTTGAAACACAGATATTTGCTTGTCTCCACACTGATTTCAAGCATCTATTGATCATGTGTTTTCTAGAAGAAAATATTCATCCTCCAGAGAGTCTGGAGCACTGTTCCTGAGTTAGAGACACTGTAAACATGTTTATATCTTTTTTTTACATTTGTCAAAATAAACAGTGTAAGCTAAATATATGTAACTAATATATCCTTGTTATAAAGCATTATCCAAGTTCTGTAATGGTGATAATAAGTCAGTATACTCCCTTTGTTAGGCTCTCTAAGGGGCCCATTTATCATTCTATTTTTGCGGTTATATTCCCAAAAACACCAGTTTTCAGGGGTTAACTGCAAATATTAAGTTTCCCCCGGATGGATGAAGGAGGAAGACCACAGCAGGTATCGGAGATACCTCCTGCTATCCCTCTATTCTCACAGGTAGCCGCAATCCCCATAGGTTTCTATGGGGAATGTGATGCTGTCAAATTTACCAACATCCGGAATGTGATGCATTATGGAGATTGGCTAATACCATCTGAAGATGGCGTTAGCCGCTGTAGGCTATGGGCTACACTGAGCATAAATAGGCAGCAGAGGGTTCCCTCCCTGGCAATGGCGGCCGTGTATGTGCAGTCAGCGGGACTGTTCATGCGCAGCAGCCCTGACTTCTCTCCGGACACATCGCAGGGAAGAGCTCCTTCGGAGCCCCTCTCCCTGCATGTGCCGAATGATACATATTGCAATGCAATCATGGGCGGTAATGTCATGCCCAGATCACATTGCAATTGCTATCATTAATAAATGGGCCCCATAAAATAAACAGTGTAAGCTAAATATATCTAAAATATCCTTGTTATATAGCAATATCCAAGTTCTGTAATGGTGATAATAAGTCTGCTTGCAGAACTTTCAATTCAGTATACTCCCATTGTTAGTCGCTCTAAGAGTTATTTGTGAACCACAAGAATGGTGGGTAACACAAAGCTTCATTGTGTACCCAGGCGATGGTTGCCAATGCTCCCGGAGCGTCTGGGAGCATCACAAATTTCAAGGAGCACTCTCAGACTCCAAACAGACTTGGTAAGACTCTTGCATACATCCTACTTCCTGGATAAAGTGGCAGCTCAATGGTTTGATGGCATAATTCACTGAATTGAGTCATCATGGCCCTGCCCCCTTCTCTAAAATGCTGCAAATTGCTGATTTTAACAACAGAGGGTGGAGCTACCATGATGCTATCACATTGCTATGGGCCTGATTCTGAGTTATAGTCTATCGCTGTAAGTTTTTCAGCTGTGGATGTGTAAAATTACGCTAATGGTACAGCTTCTGGGACTTGTACTAAGACACCTACTGGAGCCATTGCAACTGCATACACATAGGCAGATCAGGCAAACATTGACTCCTTGGGGTAAATGTAATAGAGTCCGAGTTTTAATTGCAATACAAACTCTGACCGTCTCACACAAGTCGGCAAGTGTAATAGCGAACTTGTGAGTTTGAGGCTATTACATTATGCGAGTCTTGCATTACAAGGTCTGAATTAAATAGAAGCCTTCACAGATCAGTGAGATCCATGTAGGTTTCTGTTTTAAAAATAATAGTAAACAGTAACCCCCCCCCCACAAGCATAACCAGCCCTGGGCTCTGTTGTGCGTGTCTTGGTTCTTAAAATACAGGGGAAAAATGTGTAGGGTTCTCCTGTATTTTATGAACCGGCATCAAGCTCTGTTGATCCAATCCCGGTTGTGGAAATAAAGGAGACAAAAAGAGCAGGGGTTCCCTGTATTTTTCCATAACCAGCACCAGACTCTTTCTAGCGGGGTTTTAATGCCACATCCGAGGAACCCTTTCACATGGTCCCCCGGCCCAAGCATTATACCTGACCGCTAGTCAGCCCAGGCTGGGGATCCCTGGGGAAGTTGAAACCCCCGCAATAAAGGGGTTCATCCTCTCCAGGGTACAACAGGCCTGGACTGATAGCCCGGGCTATCCCCGGCACCCCTGGATGGTGGGTGCCAGGTTAATTGCGTAAATGCATTAAAAAAAATAAAATTAATAATGTATTTTACTGGAAAACTACTGGAAGACACACACACTGCGACAGTAAAATTTTATTCAAACATACATGCACACTCACATTTACACTTACACTCGCATTCACGCATAATTACCTGTAATCCCTGTAGACAATCATGTACACTTGTCCTGTAGCATCCACCAATCCCTTATTCTGGTCCTCTTCTGTCCCTGTAGGCATCCAAGTCTTTGGAAATAAAAAAACGCAGTTACCCGAGCCCAGGGAAAGGTACTGTCCTCTAGGGCCCTTACCTTGCAAATGAGGGGCTTAGCCGCTGCATTTCTTATATAAATGCTTTGGCTGACCATTCATTGGCTGAGAGAGAAGGGCCTCCACCTCTCTGAGCCAATGAGAAGTTCCCACTATTGAATTGAGTGGTGGTAACTGCTAGGTAACTTTTAGGTAATGTACTTCTACGGATGTGCAGTGGCAATAAATTGCTCCAGTCAGGCCCCACGTCCCCAGTACATAGGACTGGGTTGTTTCCAGGACTCTGACACTTTATAAAAATCAGCAAGTCTGACCCAAGAGAAACTAATTGCATTTTACAAGGTTCACACCCACTTCAACCTCTGCCTACATTACCACTTTTATGGATGCTTAGGAAATTATACATATTGGAAACAGTACAAATTTCACATTAAAGTCCAACCTACTTCGACTGTAGGATCACATTTTGGGGGTCATTCAGACCCACTCGCGAGCGGCAGTACGCTCGCAAGTGGGTCGATGTTCCCCACTGTGCATGCGCACGACGGAGGGAGCTCCGTCGTGCGCATGCGCGATACCCGACGAGCGAAGGACTTTCCTTCATAGAAAAGGAGGGGGATTTAACCCCCTATTGTACCTCAGCACACTGAATAATACCTGCAACAATATATGAAGACTATATGGTCATAGAAATTCAGAGATATTAGTTGCATGCATTTGCAAACACATGGGAGGCTGCTGGGCCATGTCACGGCTTCTCTGTTACCAGCAGTCCCTAACACTAAGAGGTTCACGTCCGGGGCGCAGTGCACCCCAAAAAACGTCCAGCCCAGGACCCCCCCAGGGCATCACACGAAAATGGAAAAAGAGTGACAGTGCAGTGCAAAGTATAGCTGTGTGTGAGTAATCATTAAGTGTGGAATGAGAGGTTAAAATATATGTGAAAAAATACATGAATAATAAACAAACATAAAAGGTGATGTGAAAAGCAACTATGTGTATTAAGTGGTGATGCCCTGAGGAGGCCCAGCCAGACCATTCCCGGGGGCCCTACGCCCAAACGCTCACCCCAAATGTAAAATATCCCAATTATAAGGCCTCATGATAAAGGCACATATATAATTTTGTCAAATTTAAGGACTCATGATAAAGGCACATACATAAATGCATCCAAATTGAGAGCCAGCTTACCTGGGAGTCACCCCTGGGAACTCCAACTAGCACTACTAGAACCAGCATGCCCTACTAATGCTGGCTCCTTCATTCAACTCATAACAAACAAACAAAAATGGCAGCTGCTCAATCAATCTAGCAGTACTAATCAGGTGCATGAAAGGGAGGGGTCATACTAAGTAGAAAAGGAGGGGAATTTAACCCTCTATTGTACCTCAGCACACTGAATAATACCTGCAACAACGAAGGACTTTCCTTCGCTCCGAGTGTCTCATCAAAGGGGGCGTGCTGTCGATGGTGACTGACAGCACGCCCCCTTTGGTGGGCGTGCCAGGGGCGTGCCTGCCAGACGGAGGCGTTCCCAAGGGAACACCTACCGTCTGAAGCCGGCCCCACTGACATCACTAGTGATGTCAGTGGGAGTGATTTTGGCTCTGATAGAGCCAAAATCACTCCTGGCCTTGCTGTTGAGAAACCCAACCGCAGGCTTTCACTCGCAGTTCCGATGGTCGCGATGGTCAAGACCATCGCGACCATCATTTTGCACGCTCGTATATGCTGTGGCTGGTGACCCACAGCTATACAAGCGTCCAGGAGGACGCTCCATATTATTGGAGGTGGGCCCTGATTCAGAGCGAGCGCTCTGGTCAGAGCGTAAGGCTCTGAATCTGGGCCCTTGTTTCAGTAACAAACTTTTCTATTTTTCTGCTAAATCACTGCTTGGTTTATTCTCATTTGTGCCTTACATTAATAGAGTCTGGGGACATCGGGATTTTTATTATACGTCACATATGAATGTCAATATTAACAATGTCGACCCTGACATGATGTCACCATTGTGCATGTCAACAGCCAGCATTTCTACATCAGATTGTAGGGTTAGGGTAAAGTTATGGTTAGGGTTAGGTTGCAGTTAGGGTGCAAAATCGCATTTTCAACATGCTGACAGTTGACATTAATAATGTTGACATTCTGTCAATGTCGACATCATGGCAGTGTCGACACTGGCAACATGTCAACATTTTGGTGTCATTCTGAGCGAAATGTGTTGCTGCCAATAAGAAATATTCCTGTATCCAATTTTACTGGAGAAGCCTCACAATATCAATAACTGTATAAGAGATCTGAGGCTGCTACTGATGCTGCCTTACCAACAGATCCAATGGGTCCTACTGTGCCTTTCAGCTGCAGACAGGCTAAGGACCACAGTGGCAAAGATCTGACAGCCTCTGCAGCCGCTCTACCCACAGAGCCGGTGGGTACCTGTGGGAGAAGCAAGCTGCAGAGAGACACAGGACTAGAGCAGATACAAATCTGATAGCTGCTGAAGTGCAAACCACAGAAATACCACCCTGGTTTATAGTGCAAAAATCAGATCCTATTTAATGCGGTCAATGATAATCTGTGGCACAAATTAAAAACAGGTAAATTAATGACATTGGCCCTCATTCAGAGCCGTACGCTCTGAGCAGAGCGCACGCTCTGAATGAGGGCCGGTCTCCATGAAAATGGAGCGTCCTCCTGGACGCTCGTATAGCTGTGGGTCACCACCCACCGGCTATATGAGCGTGCATTTTGATGGCCGCGATGGTCTTGACCATCGCGACCATCGAAACTGCGAGCCGGAGCCTGCAGTTGAGGTTTTCAACCACAAGCTCCGGAGTGATTTTGGCTCTATCAGAGCCAAAATCACTCCCACTGACATCACTAGTGATGTCAGTGGGCCGGCTTTTGACGGGAGGCGTTCCCGTGGGAACGCCCCCGTCAGGGAGGCACGCCCCCGGCCAGCCTCTCGCGAGTGGGTCTGAATCAGGCCCATTGTGCATTGAAATATCATTTGGTTAATATTGAACTGATAATTTGGAAACAATTTCCT
Organism: Taudactylus pleione; assembly: GCA_031769625.1. Taxonomy (NCBI): domain Eukaryota; kingdom Metazoa; phylum Chordata; class Amphibia; order Anura; family Myobatrachidae; genus Taudactylus; species Taudactylus pleione. The sequence goes on along the minus strand of JAUIMM010000137.1, from coordinate 4,864,731 downwards.
AATAACTTGCCTAAACAATGTATATTTCATAAGACTATCCTTGTTTTTTTTTAGAGATGAGCGGGTCCGAAAATGAGGCAAAAAACTTCCTCCCACTGTGGGATTCTCGCGGGTTTCGGATTTTAAATATAGGTCCCGGTGATTGGTGTCATTTTCACTCTGGGTGTGGCAGGGCCGCAACTAGGGGGACTAGAGGTGCACGTGCACCGGGTGCCGGATTGCAGGGGGTGAAAAAAGCTGACTCGAGGTGGCTTGGGGTCTGCAGATTCATAAAATGGCCATCCAAAAATGGCCACCACCAAAGAGGAGACAAATGCTAGAGGTCCTTACTGGCCCTCTAGTGTCTGTCTCCTCCTAGGCGGCGGCCATTTTTGGATGGCCGTTTCCAGCAGATTCCATGCGGACTAGCCGTCCGCATGGACTCTGCTGAAAATGTCCATCCAAAAATGGCCGCCGCCTAGGAGGAGACAGATGCTAGAGGTCCTACTGGACCTCTAGTGTCTGCTAGGCCAGCGCAATGCACACAGCGTTCCTGGCACCTGACACTGCCGGGAGAAGATGCTGAAAGCTGCATTTTCTCCCGTGAAATCCCCTGGCAACGAGCCTAAACCCCATGGCAATGACCATAAACTCCATGGCAACGAGCATGTAACCCCTGTCAACGAGCATAAACCCCCTGGCAACAAGCATGTAACCCCATGACAACAAGCATAAACCCCATGGCAACAAGCACAAACCCCATGGCAACGAGCATAAACCCCTATGGCAACAAGCATGAAACCCCATGGCAACAAGAATGTAACCCCATGGCAATGAGCACGTAATTTTAAAGTAATTAGAAGCCTTACTGTGGTGTATAAAATGGTGTTGGGCAAATATGTAAGTGGCACTTTGGTAATAGGCATTACAGTGTGTGGAATAATGTGTAATGGATATTATGGTGTGTGGAATAATGTGTCACTATACCAGGGACGTCTGAGTAGTGCACTGCCTTATGGAGGACCAAGGACAAGCTTCAGGTACAGGAAGGGAGGGGGAGCAAAATTGCTGCCTTGCATCGGGTGACAGATATCCTAGTTTCGGCCCTGGGTGTGGATGGTAAACTGAACAGTGCCACTTTCTGTATCAGAGTGATGTCGAACTTGTCCTGTCGGGGTCTGGGGCTGAATGCTGATGCTGTGTTTTCCATAAAGGGGCTGGGGCTGCAGTATATAAAGGGGGGCTTCAGTGGGTGCTGCAGCTCCAGTGTCACTTGTCCTGTCAATCAAGGGGCTGCTGCTGTGTTATGCATAAGGGCTGCGCTGTGTTGTTGTCCTGTTCAAGGGGCTAGGCCTGCAGTCCATAAAGGGGTGCTGTGTTGTCCAGTGGGGGTGCTCTGTAAATCAGGGGTGCTCTTCCCCAGTGTAAAATAAAAGGTTTTTTTTTTTGGTGTGTGTACGTTAGCAACTTAGCTGTGCTATTATTGTTTGGTGGCACTGCCTGCCAGACCACAGTTTATCGTCCACGTATTTGTGACTCTGCAGGTGGTCTGTCTACACTCGGCAGGGGTGCTTTGTTGTCTATAAAAAAGAGATGCTGACTATGTTGTTCATCAAGGGGTTGCTGCCTCGATCAGGGGTGCTCTTCCCCAGTGTAAAAAAGAAAAAGTGAAACAAATGAATACTATCAATCCACAAAAAATAAAAATTAAAATATATTTTTTTGTCTGTGTTTGCATTAACAACTTAGCTGCGCTATTATTGTTTCGTTGCACTGCCGGCCAGACCGCAGTTTATTGTCCACGTATTTGTGATTCTGCAGGTGGTCTGTCCGCACTCAGCAGGGGTGTTTTGTTCTCAATAAAAACTGGTGCTGTCTATGTTGTTCATCAAGGGTCTGCTGCCTCATTCAGGGGTGCTCTTCCCCGGTGTAAAGAAAATAAAGGAGAAATAAATATATCAATCCACAAAAAAATAAAAAAAGATAAAGTGCAAATACGTTTAATACAAAAATTAGTTGTGTATATTGGTCACATACATACATATTTACATGTTACATACAGTGTGTAAAGCAGGCTGAGGTAACCTGAAGCATGCCACCTGTTGTTGACAAGTAACTTCCAGTAGGCCCTGCAAACATCACAGATGCTGGGAGTTCTAGCTCAGCCGGAGAACTACAAACTGTTTCCTCTGATGTAATCAGCAAGTCTTGGTCCCATTATCCCTAACAACCTCCCTGAGTACAAAGAAAATGTCTGTTTACAGTATGTTCTAACAGCACCTCCACAAGCAAGGCCATCTCATATCACAAGAACATATACAGTATTCTGAGGCTTACATGTTTTCAATTCTTAAACAAAGCTACCAACAGTACCTTATGTCCTCCCAGTGCCCTCTTATTTATGCATAATAATCCTCATGCAAGACTATAACTTTGAACATGGTCCATCAGTAAGGAATGAGTATAAAACATAGTTGACATGTTTTTTTACCAGATAGAAGTGAGATGTTCGGTTTATGTGGTTCCATGATTTATGTCTTCTCTGTGGCCCTGTGATTTATGTATTTGCAGCCACACCCTCTACTGTGTAATGCTATGTTTTGTGACAACAGGCAAGAAGGGCTGGGTCATGATGACATGAATAGCTGCATGTCATCAAGCACCTTGATCTCCAACTTCATTGGGAAATTAAGTTAATGGGATCAAAGAGCCTGGTTTACTTTCCCAGAAGTATGAAATTCAGGGGTGTCCTGCATGTGCTGGGAGTGTAGGAAAGTATGCTAGCACCTACTAGAGGGATCACTTTAGGACAGAGAGCAGATATTCCCAGTCATTTACAGCAGAGCTTAGAGAAATGAAATTAAAATATTCCCATATTATATTTCATATATTAATAGATACCTCTTCTATGTTGAATGATGCATTTTTTTACATTTAATTCCACATTGAAATGTTAGATTCCTGGCATTTAAATAAAATCAATAATCCAAGTAACAAAGATATGTGGTTTTAAACAGAATTTTTCAGCATTTGGCAGGGCTTTTTGAAAATTACTTTGGGGGGATGACATTTTTGACCACACGAAAGCAGCTGAAATTCTTGATTTCTTACAGACCCATTTCTGTGACTTTTGTGCTCTTTTGTTTCTCTTTTCCAGCACGCAGTGATACATGACCGAGATCCTGCGACACGTGTGTGTCTTTGACCCACATCAACAATAGTTTTTTGCCAGAGGTGTCCTAGGGAATTGAATGCTTTCATTCTCAAATGCTGTCTTTTTCTATCTTCACAATGTGCATTGTGATTGGTGACTTCAAGGCTTTTTGTGCAAAAAGAGTTTAACCTTGTAGGATAAAAAGCAAGAACATGCCAGCTATATTGTACACAATCATAATCACAGTAAGCTGGTTGTCACAAGTTTATATTTTCACACCTTGTCTAACTCTCTTGCATTGTGCTATTAGAAGTTACACTTCTTCTCTTCGTCAAAGAAGAACACGTCATGTAATGGTATATCACAACCTTGGAAATGTGGCTTGCAATAATTTATTTGCTCAGTCTGACCCTTTATCCCGGCTTTGTGAGCAAAGCTTCAAGTTAAGAAGAGAATTCTCTATTGCTATTATAGACATGTACCAAGAGAAAATGTATTGACATAAACAACAATTGCCTAGCTTCATAAATGACATGAACATGTTGTGCTGCTGCAGGATAAAAATTTCTATGCACTAATCCTCAACAATATTCTCTGCTGTAAAGTTCTATCACCCTTTATATCTTCATATAGTCCAGTGTCTTCTTTGTAAATGGGTTCCTTCTGCATTGTAGTCTCACAACTTAAATCTCTCTCTCTGACTGCGTCTACATCTGTAACCCTTCACATCTGTCTTTAGATACTTGGGGACCTATTCATCAACACTAAATTAATGTTTTTAAGGACATTTTCCTAAATAACGTTATTTTAGTATTCATGAAGCCACTTAGCACAGGAGATATCACTGATATCTCCTTGCTAAGTCCCCCTGCGTTAAATTCCACACTCCCCATACATTAGTATGGGGATGTGGAAATTATGGTATTCATCAAATTCCGAAAATTATGAATTTTCGGAATTTGATGGAGGTACTATCCGACACTGTGAGGTGGCGAATAGCAGTTGAAACTTACCTGCTTCCAGCTGGACAGGTCCCCCGGCATCTTCCTCCGGCGGTCTGGTGCGTCCTCTGCCTCCAGAGGCTGGTCGGACACTGTGTTCTCCCAGCAGAACACAATAAAGATTAGAGAAAAAAAAAACTTTTTTTTTTCTAATCTGTACTGTGGTCTGCTGGGAGACCATGTGACAGACTAGCAGGACGGAGCCGGAGGCTGCTGCGCGGACAGGTAAGTGCTGAAGGGGGGGAGGTGAGCGGGGCAGGTGAGTGGAGGGGGGGCACAAACTTACCGCATGTGTAGGCAGTGCTGCCATTGTGCTGGGTTAACAAATTTAACAGCGTATGCGCAGCACTGTTTCCAGCTGCGGTAAGTTAGAGCAGGCTGGGATAACTATCTATTTCCTGAAAAGCTGTCATCGCAAAAATTACAGCTTTTCGGAATAGATAGTTATAGGGAGGAGGAATGATGAATTCGTCTGGTAATTAGGTAGAACTCCATGCGAGTTCTAAACCTAATTACCTCCTGGGAAACTTTAGTTATGATGAATAGGCCTCTCAGTGTCTCCATACTATTATAAAGCCAAAGCTCGGTGGCATACCTGTTTGTTGATGTATGTCTACTGCCTAAATAACTAAGCTATCCCATAAATGATTAGTGTGTCCCCTTCTGCAAAGTTAAATCCATAAAATCAAGTTGGACACCTGCAAATTAGCCAAGATAATATTTTAAGAGAAATTTCAAGTGTTCCATACAACAAGAAAAAAAAAAGTTTTAACTCCGCTCTCAGTGTAAAAAAGCCTTTATAATCAATTCGTTGCTGCTTGAAAAAATGAGTATACTCTATTGTACCCATAATATAAATAATAATAAAATACAATAATCCAACCGTATACGATTGGAATGATTAATGATATTGGATAATTAATTCAATATGTTTATTTTGCACTTAACTATATCACAATGGTTAAATATATAACCAATATAGTAAATAATTAATATTTACTGGTAGGTTAATTGGTTAAAATATATCTTAGGGGTAAATTTACTAAGCTCGAATGACATCGAATGAGGCAATATCGTCCGTGAACTGCATATTCAGAATTTACTAAAGGCTAATCTCTGCCGACTTTGCTCCATTAGAAAAGGAAAAATCGGTCGAGAACACCTGAAACTCGAACGGTAACATGTTTTCCAACAAATACTGTAGACCACCGGAACAACTTGGCAGCCTTTTGTCATAGACATCAATAGGACCTGGAAATTTACTAAAGATTTGTATTTGTTATAATGGCCAAAATATAGGGCAACTCGGCTGCTAAAGATGCCAAATAGAAATCTCAAACACCATTTTCATTTCAAGTTTGACATATGAACATATTTAACCATCACTGACAACGCTGCATGCATGGATCAGGGAGATCAATGATACATGCATCTGTGTGTAAAAAAATAAACACAGATACACGGACGGATCAGTGAGGTCTGTCTGTGCTTCTGTGTTTAAAAAACACAGTGTGAGTTGTGTTTTTTTAAGTAATTATGTTGCAGTGGAACTACAGGTACCAACAGGCCTGTAATGCCCCGCATGCTGGTACTTGTGGTTCTCCAGGGATAGCCCTGGGATATCAGCCTAGGCCTGGGGTACCCTGGAGAGGGGGACCCCTTTATTGGGAGGGTCCCAAGTTCCCCAGGGATCCCTGGCCTGGGCTGACTAGCGGTCAGGGGTAATGCTTTGCCTGGGGGACCCGGTGAAAGGGTTCCCCTGGCTGTTGCATTACCCCCCCCCCCCCCCCGCTAGAAAAAGTTTGGTGCTGGTAATGGAAATTACAGTGAACCCTTATGCTATTTGTCCCTTGTATTTCCAGAATTAGGATTGGATCAGAGCCCAGTGCTTATTGCGCTAAATACAGGGGACCCCTACGTCGTTTGTCCCCGGTTCTGAATAGCTTGGTGCTGGTTGTGCTTAATACAGTGGACCCCTATGTCATTTGTCCCCTGTATTTAGCACAGCCAGTACTGGGTCTCCAAAGCCCGGTGCTGGTTGTTCTTTTGGGAAGGGGGGCATGCCGGTTTTTTTATTGCTACACCGGTTTTAATTTTTTAAACATAAAAGCACAGACGGATCTCACTGATCCATCCATGTATCTGTGTTTATTTTTTGATACACTGATGCATGCATCACGGATGTCCCTGATCCGTCCGTGCTTCTGTTCGTTCAAGTTAGTCGAAATCGAACACTGAATACAAATTATTAATATGAATGATATTGAATGAATACACCATCGAACAACACAAATGAGAGCAACTCAGCAGCTTAGTAAATTCAGTAACCTGTTCGAAAAATTGAACACATGAATACGAACGATGTCATCCGAGATTGATCTCGGATGACACTGAAAAGAAATCGCCAGCTAAGTAAATTTACCCCTTAGTGTCTGTGTGTGTATTTGCTTGTGGACTGCAAGCTCCAATTGGATAGGAACTAATGTAAATTATGAATTTTCTCTTTATACTGCGCTGCTAATTTTGCTGGTGCTATATAAATAAACAGAATAATAATGGTGACCGGGTCTGTAGCTTCAAAATTCAATTGGATTTAGGCCAATCATTTATGTTTTTGATCTTTTTTAGAATAATTTTCTTTCTTTTTTTTTTTTGCTCGCTGGCCTTTAATAGCTATCTAGTCACCTAATAAAAATATGAATCATGGGGTGTTCTGCAGTGGAATGTACGCACAATTTTCTTTTCAGATACGATTTATACAGTATACGATTGCCTAGGGAAGTATAACATTTAGATGTGACTCTGTATAAGAGTGCAGATGCACTATCATTAATTATCCCCTATACAATAAACTACACTCTGTAAAAGCATCTCGTTCTTGCAGATCAATAGTTTACGAGCTTTGCTTGTCAAATAAAACAAGAGTAGAAGGCAGGAATGGCAGCCACAATCCTCACAGTGTTGGCGTTTCCCTAACTGCAGCCTAGGGCTGAGCTGACTGATTATTGCATTATATGATATCAGACCCCCAGGACCCTCTCGCTTTATGTTTTCTTGCAGCATTAATCTTAACCTCACAAGTGATAAACAGGCTACAGTTGTATGACATTGTAAAATAAAAAATGTTGAATTGTAATGTAATGCTTTTATGGTAACAACGTTTAAATGAATGTGACAGGATTCATCCCTTTGATCTGCTTCCTTTGATGTCAGTGAACTAGTAGATTAGAATTGCTACAATAGAAATCAATTTTTTGGAATATCTTGGTAGAAAATATTTTGTAGAATAGTTCATAGACCACAAACAGTCATTTGTGAGTTAATTGTAAATAACGGGCTACATTATAATATCATGCAGTGGTATAGGGGGGGTCTCAGTGGTGCCTCTTTTGCGCATGAGCTGTGAAGTGCCATATAGGGCTTCAAGGCATGTGCACAATGCCCAGCAAAGGTACACAATAGAGAAGGGTACCGGCCCAGACTGGTGTATAGGTTCTGCTAGTTTATAAGGGAAAACAACTCTCTGACGTGCATTATATGGTGACATTCATTAACTATTATTTACAACCCTAACAACCCTTAAATGCTGTTAGCACTTTAAGTAAATAAGAAGAAGACCAGGTTATCAGGCTTTATAGTAGTTGAAAAAGGTTACCTGGCCATTGTACAGTAACTATGGAGGGACAAATGGAGAGATATATTGTAAAGACTCTGTGTAGTTGTAACTGTAAGGCAACTATATTTGCTGCTCTTAGATGATATCACACCTATCATAGGGGCATTTAAATTCCGAGCAGTGCACATAACTTGGATTTGTGGGAGATAAAATGAGTGATGTTGCTGTCATGATGTTCCAGGGCTACAAAGCATTACTACGCCATTTCAATGGCATATCGCATACACCACTCAGAATTCAATTGCAGCAATAGGGGTGCACAGTAAAATGAGTGATGTGCACAGTAACACATTTTCAGTGCTTGGAATTGGATTTGCCCCCCTGCTAAAATTCAAATGCAGCAGGATGTATCTGACACCTCTTTGCTGAATCTGCAATCCCAGCGCTGTGATTGAAGTCGCAGTCTGGGATCCCCATTGCAGCCATTATGACCGATGGTAGTGATTGTTGCTCCTTTGAGCAGGCTGAAGCTTACCGCAACCTGTCCGGGTCCTGGAAGTCTGCGAGTACTGATCAGATTTACAAAAAAAAATTAAACCAAGTAGGCTTTTTTGTGCCTTCCTAAACCTTGATGAAGATACCTAAGTAGTTCTTTATTAATGTTTCTGTAACTGCTGTTCAGTCATCTGTACAAATAACTAAACCCCAGCACATCATATACAGTGCCTTGCAAAAGTATTCACCCCCTTTGCATTTTTTATGTTTTGTTGCTTCACAACCTGGAATTAAAATGGATTGTTTGAAGGTGTGCATCATTTAATTCACAGAAAATGCTTACAACTTTGAAGTTGTGTTTTTCTTATATTGTGAATCCAACAACATTTAGGACAACATAACAGAAAACTTCAGCGTGCATAACTATTCACCCCCCTAAAGTCAGTACTTTGTCGAGCCACTTTTTGCAGCAATAACAGCTGCAAGTCGCTTTGGATAAGTCTCTATGAGCTTGCCACATCTTGCCCCTGGTATTTTTGCCCATTCCCCAAGGCAAAACTGCTCCAGCTCCTTCATGTTGGATGGTTTCCGCTTGTGAACAGCAATCTTCAAGTCCGACCGCAGATTCTCATTTGGATTGAGATCTGGGATTTGACTAGGCCATTCCAACACATTTAAATGTTTCCCCTTAAACCACTCGAGTGTTGCTTTAGCAGTATGCTTCGGGTCATTGTCCTGCTGGAAGGTGAACCTCCATCTCAGTTTCAAATCACAGGCAGACTGAAACAGGTTTTGCTCAAGAATATCCTTGTATTTAGCACCATCCATCTTTACCTCGACTCAAAACAGTTTCCAGGTCCCTGCTGCTGAAAAACATCCCCACAGCATGATACCGTGACCACCATGTTTCATTGTGGTGTTCTTGGGGTGATCAGATGTGTTGGGTTTGCGTCAGACATAGCATTTTCCTTGGTGGCCGAAAAGTTTAATTCAGTCTGATCGGACCAGAGCACTTTCCGCCATACATTTGGGGAGTCGCCCACATGCCTTTTGGCAAACTCAAATCGTGTCTTCTTATTTGTATCACTAAGTAATGGCTTTTTTCTGACCACTCTTCCATAAAGCCTAGCTCTATGGAGTGTACGGCTTATTGTGGTCACATGCACAGATACACCAGTCTCTGCTGTGGAACTCTGCAGCTCCTTCAGGGTTACCTTTGGTCTCTTTGCTGCCTCTCTGATTAATACCCTCCTTGCCCGGACTGTGAGTTTTTGGTGGGCGACCCTCTCTTGGCAGGTTTGTTATGGTACCATGTTCTTTCCATTTGATGATGATGGATTTGATGGTGCTCCGGGTGATCATCAAAGATTTGGATTTTTTTCTAGAAGCCAACCCAGAATTGTACTTCTCAACAACTTTGTCCATGACTTGTCTGGAGAGCTCCTTGGTCTTCATTGTGTGATGCCTCTTGCTTAGTGGTGTTGCAGCCTCTGGGGCCTTTCAGAAAAGGTGTGTTTATACTGACAAATCATGTGACACTTAGATTTTACACAGGAGGACTTAATTTCACTAGTTATGTGACTTCTGAAGGTAATTGGTTGCACCAGAACTTTTGAAGGGCTTCATAGCAAAGGGGGTGATTATATATGCACATGCCAATTTTCAGAATTTTATTTATAAAGATTCTTTTTTATATATATTTTTCTTATTTCACTTCCCCAAATTAGACTATTTTGTGCAGATTTATGGGATAAAATTCAGATAAAAAAATAAAAATAAATTACAGGTTGTAATGTAACAAAAAAGGTAAAAAGCCAAGGGGGGGGGTGAATACCTTTGCAAGGCACTGTAACTATCACTAGCACTTACGTTTATTTTGATACGTGTCATGTAAACTTTATTTCCCAATGCGACCCTGATCTCTACACTTGCCTTGGAGTCTGTACAGTAGATTTAAGCTTCAAGCTACAAAAATGTAAATATCAAGGAATAAAGTGGAGCAAAGCATGCCACGAGTCATATTTTACATATCTTTGTCTTGTCTCTATTACTTTTGGTCATAAAATTCAGGTCAGATCATCACCATATATTCCTGCTGCTTCCTGACTGCCTTAATCATATCCGTACAATAGATGACACAGACTTACCCCCCTAAAGAAATGTGACCTTAATTGAATTGCAGTCACCTTAATCTCCCAACATAAAGAATGAGTTTCCTTAAAGATGATTTATGCTGGAGGAGTGCTAGGGGACTGGCATTATACTATATAAAAAAGAAACAGATAAAAAATATAATTGTCAGTTGATATCCCACTTTTGGCAAATGTTAAAGTGCAATCACTATGGCTTAATTGCTTTTTATTAATATTTATATAACACATACGCAGGGTCTCAGCTGGGCGGAGCAACCTGGGGCTCTGATGGGCTCTCCACAGGCACTAATCTATTTTCCTTCTCACCTAGTAGTCTAGCTCACTACTGAGCTGATATAGGGCAGGGCTTGATTAAGAGGTGCACTCGAGTTCATGTGAGGCTGTGATTTCTCACAGATTCTCATTCCTCTTGTGTACTTCCTTGTGACGGGTAGTGCAAACCCTGCGACACCCACTTTGCATATCTGAGCAATGCTTAACTGAGCTGGTGGTTCCAATTACTCCACCATCGATGCAACAATGGTTGCAACATTGACTCCACGAGCAGCCCCTGCCTGGAGCACAGTCTCCCTTGTTACTTTCTCAAATTATCCCCACTGCGGCTGCAGTGCTGAAAAAGAGATCACAGCCGCATTCCTAAAATGTGCCCATGACACCTCTTCTTTTTGTGATCACCTAACAGTCTCCACCCTGAAATTCCCATGGATATATCAGCTATCAAAAGTCATAGCAATGCCATACGCAAATGCATACACCATCACACACATTGGTTCACACTTGCACAGTAAGGGTTTCCTGGACTTTTCATACATGCGGAGTAGCAAAGAATCACTCAAATGTGCAAACATCGGCTCTGCGTGCAGCTCTGAATCAGGCTCCTTGTCTCATTGCTACACTCTTCCATTTTGTTTTGTGCCTGCAGCTGATGACACAGTTTGCAGTCCCTGATAGGCAGGCAGCACAATGATGAGGTCAATGCAATCCCAATCAGTGACAGGGAAATACATCATAAGGTACAGGGGTGGACTCCAGCTCCTCTGGGTGGATGATGGATGTTCAGTAAATAACACACATCCCATTCTTGTGTACAGCCTGATAAGATGCATTAGGGATTAATTAAATTAGTTGGTTATTGTGACAATAATCTCATGTGATCAGTCACACCCAGGGCCTGATTTAGAGGTGCAGATAATGTGGATGCTGGACACAGGCGGCCAATGTTTTCAGTCTGCACATGCATCAGAGTCACAGAGAGATGCTAGCTAGATATGGGCGTGTTGTGGTCAGCGACTGCATCCAAAAACACAGTCGCACTGAAGCCAACGGCCATGTACAGACCACAAAATTGCACCTGCCATAGCTTAGATTGAATCATTGATGGTGCTCTTAGTGCGGTGATGGAATACCGCCCCTACCAGTGGTCATCTCAATAGGCTGAGAATCGGTTGCAGCATTTGCCTAAAGATGCAGATGCTGTGGCGATAAAAGGTGCAGTCACTGCTGCAACTGTAACCATCACTGAATCAGGCTCACAATGTGCTGAACACTTGTAGACCAAAAGCCTGACAGTGGATTTTCAGGAGTGTCTTTTGCCCATTCTCCTTTCCCTATTTCTTATGGTCTTACACTCATTAATTAAATTAATACATTCCTGGAAGATGGCTTAGCTGATGGAGATCCTTCAAATGGGGTATTTAGATGAAACTATATCACTATAACACATAGTGAATGTAAAATATGTTAATGTTAATTGTATATATCTATAAAATTTGTAGTCATGTGTTAGTGACAGGCCCACTTTAAACAAGCACTTCGAGTCTCCACATTAGTATAATAGATATTAAATGGAGGGTTATAAACTATGAGGCGCTAACAGGAAAATGTGTAAGGCAGCATTCTTTGCATCGCATCATTGCTGCAAGAAAGAGATTCAGCAAGTTTTCAGAATATATTATCAATGTGGAGTGTAGGACAGGAATAGTATGCTATTACTCAAAATTACACCATTGAATTTTGATCCTCGATACTCTTGTAATGCTTCATAACACCAGATGACAGGATGAAGGTTATTACTGTTCCCTGACTTTGAAAATTGAATTTGAGCTTTTTAGCATCCAAGTCTGAGCCCAATGCACCTGCTAAGCATCACGGATCACACACTGCTGCCCAGGTCCTTGGAGTAAGTGAAAATCCTCCTAAATACAGAGGCTTTGTACTTTGTACGCTGTGCATTGGATATCATACAACTGAATGCAGAGAGCAGCTTGGTTCCCTATGCTAGGGAAAGTAATATAGTCAGTCAGGTGTTTCTGCAGGTATGTCACTACGATGTCTGCCCGGGTGTTGGTGGTGAGGGTAGGAAATATCCAGTACACAGGCTCCCTGGTACCATCGGCAATTGAACTGCATGTCCAAGTGGTCCCTCCTTCTCTCCGGATATGGGACTAAGGGTAAATCACAGCACGGGACGCCATGACTGTAGACATACAAAGCCTTGTGACAGTACAGACAGTGTGTGTGTGTGTTTTTTTGAGACTGCTACATACCAGCACATGCTTACAGGGGTGACGTACGCTAATCCAGCATATGGAAAGGCACTGTTTCATCCAGATTCCCTTATCACCCCCAGAAGCACAAAACTTACAAAACTTAGTGGTAACTACAAGGGTGACGTATTTATAATACGGTGAGTAACCCTCTAAAGTGGCACACCTACTAAGCTCACCACCAACACCCAGTCAGACATCGCAGTGACATACCTGCAGAAACACCTGATTGCCAAGGCGGCATTGGGACTAGCTGTATTTGCAGCTGTTATACGAAGACCCGGGGACGTATGTACACTATGGATACGGGCTCCCTAAAGAAAACTACTGATTTCCCGGTCACGTTTTCAAGCCACAGTCCTGCAGCACATTCATAACCAATCTTACTTTGATTTTACGTTTTCATTTTTTTGTTTTTTATTTTAATTACATTTTTGGAGCAATGTGTCTCCTATGGATTAATTGAATAATACATTTTCTTTTTAACATAAGCATTGGTGAGAGATCCTACATTTATTATTATGATTATCCTATTATCACAGCTTCCATCAACATATAGGCGAAAGCTTCTGTGTCATATTTGATAAATACATGGTTTTCTGTAATAAAATCGGAGATGAGGACAAAAAATTTAAAGAAATCAACACAACTATCAGTATGGCACCCTCCTAACTGTACGTAGACACTGTAATACAGCTTATTGTAAACTGTCAGATATTGTCAGACATATCACTATGGGGTAACTTTAGCCATTAATATGATGATTATTAAATCCAACAGATCCAGGTTGCACACTCCTCCATGAATCTGATATTAGCCCGGAAATACAGAGCAGTGACTGTACCCTCTGTTTATTCTGCATCTCAGGTTTACCCTTAAACCAATTTGAAAAGAGTGTTTTAGTAACTGAGACTTGTGCAATCATGAGAGTAAAATTGGAAAAAAGCTCAGTGCAGATTAAACCTTAAGTGAACCATATAATAGGAGACGAAATTTATTCCTTATTTAATCCTAATGCTATTGAGCCTATAGAGTCCCAGTGGTTTGTATTTTATCAATGACTGTCGGCTAAAAGCATTTAATACAGGATTTAATATTCTTCTGGCAGACAGAAAAGTTTATAGTTTATGCAGGCTATTTCTTAATTTTTGGGGGTTATCATATGTTTGCCTGCACCAACATTTTGAAGCTCATATCTATTCCATAGTTCTACATAGGGCTGCTGACAGCTCTGCCAGAGCCCGATACTGGGAGGGGGTATAGCCAACTCAGGGGGGTGTGGCTATACACTCTCCTTATGAAGAAAAAAATACAATATGTTTGCGACCACCCGCACCACACAGAAGGGTGCCAGTATCTGGTATGGGGGGTTACTGGTGTCTGGGAGGCAGGAGAGTTTAATTTCTCCTTTGGCACATTATGCAGGGAGAGAGGGGACTGACTACTGCTGCTGTAGCAGCAGCCTCTCTCCCTACTCAGGGCACAGTGTGACAGCAGTGTGTGTGCTGGGCTGGGGAGAGAGGCAGCTGGAGCAGCAGCAAACAGTCCTCTCTCTCCTGGCCCAAAGTATCATGGGGGAGTGGTCTTCAGGATGCAGTCCCGCATCCAGCCTGAGTAAAGAGTACCCACTCACCCCCTCTCATGCTCCTGGCTATACTTAATACTAATGTACTAATGTACAGTAGTTCAGGAAGCTAATTCAAGGTAAATGAAAGACTAAAACTTTAGCGTTCTATTTCCTGTTAATTAGGCACTGAATTAATTAGCCTTGATTATATTCTCTCAAAGTGCTGTTAAAGACGTAGAACTTCACAGGGATTTCTGCTTGCCGTGCACCATGGGAGAGATACTCTTGTCCCATTGGAAGAGATTATAATTTGTGCTAATTATACAAAAAAAATGATGAATAATTGAAAATCATGATGGTCTTTATATTAATATGTGTACTAAAGATGCATGTTCAGAAATGGATGGCTAAGGGAAATGTTTGGGACCAGTGTTAAACAGCAACAGTAAAAAAACAACAATGGACACATCACTAAAGCCAGACACACAATTTGTTTAAATAAGCAACATACAAAATGAAAAATAAATAAAAATAAAATACAATCTATTAAAATGAGACGCATATGTATCCTAACAAGAAAATATACATAAGATTTACGTGTCTACACAAATAGTAAACACTGAGGCAGTGATGGATATTTATTTTCGTATTGCAAATTAAATTATATGCCAATTGTTTGTATATTATTCAGTGTACTAAAATAACTAATATTTCAGTTGTTTGGATATGGATGTACAGTACTCAGTGCTTTACAAATACTGGTGGTACAAAAATTCCAAGGTCTTGTATTGCTCAAAGTTTCTAAATGATCTTCAAAACCATAAGGGGCAAATTTATTAATTATTAGGTTTTAGATGTGGTCTGGTGACCACGCATGGGTGACCAGCCTTTGCCGTTGAGGGATTCTATTGCAGATTGTAGCCATTAAGCTACAGTGGCTAACACCATCTGCAGCTACTGGGCCAATGTTAACTGGCCCTACCTACTGGTGTCATGTCATTTATACAGAACGTGTTAATTGGTAAAAGTATTTTAAGTATTAAGTATATACTGAATTAAAGAATGTACTGAATTAAAACTCTGATCCAATGGCCATCACATACTGCACAATGGCCCTGATTCAGACCCACTCGCGAGCGGCTGTCCGCTCGCAAGTGGGTCGATGTTCTGCACTGAGCATGCGCACGACGGAGGGAGCTCTGTCGTGCGCATGCGTCAGACGCGACCAGCGAAGGACTGCTGTCGACTGCTGTCGATGTTGATTGACAGCACGCCCCCTTTGGTGGGCGTGCCGGGGGCGTGCCTCCCTGACAGGGGCGTTCCTAAGGGAACGCCTCCCGTCAGAAGCCGGCCCACTGACATCACTAGTGATGTCAGTGGGAGTGATTTTGGCTCTGATAGAGCCAAAATCACTCCGGGCCTTGCGGTTGAAAACCTCAACCGCAGGCTCCGGCACGCAGTTTCGATGGTCGCGATGGTCAAGACCATCGCGGCCATCAAACTGCACGCTCGTATAGGCTGTGGGTGGTGACCCACAGCTATACGAGCGTCCAGGAGGACGCTCCATAGTTATGGAGGCCGGCCCTCATTCAGAGCGTGCGCTCTGCTCAGAGCGTACGGCTCTGAATGAGGGCCAATGTTTGATGCGTTACTGCACTTTCAGTAACTGAATTTACAGTGTTTTATGGAAATCCACATTTGTTTTTATAAAAACCCTTACATTGATATTACTATATTTTTATATTTATTGATATTGATTTTTATACTGCTCTCTGTTCAAAAAGTAACTTGTTTCTGTTTCAAATCTATCTATCGGTGTTCTGGAAAATTCAATAAACTTTCATAGAACTTGACAGGAAACCACAACTACTTTTTACTTTGTTGTAACAATGATGCTATTCATTTCAAAGCTGATTATCTTTAGTGCTACAGGGAAGCTAAGTTTAAATATTGATTTTACATTATAAAAAACATGAATACAAATATTTGCAAATCAACTTATTATAAAATATCAGACAGAAATTAAAAGAGATAGCACCTTGGTCCCAGTTACATAAATAAGATGATTTGGCTGCTGCTGTGTTAGTTTCTGTACACCGGGATCTCAGCTATGTCCTAAAATGTTTTTAAAAATGTACAGTTTAAGATGGAAAACATGGTTAAAAGTTAGATACTCTAAATTCACTGAGGGGTCTGAAAATAATACCTATCGTCACCCTTCAGGAGATAATAAATGGTTTTGACAATGCAAGCGCACAGAGTATGGGATCAGTTAATCAGATGGATAAGAAGATGGTGTTGGGTCATTTTTATTGTGCAATTAATGTTGTTTATCACCATAATTAATATGTAAATGATCCTCTTCATTTACACAATGACTTGCAAAACTGTCAGCATATTTATTATCTCTATTGTTTTATAAATACATCAACATAAAATTACTGGTCACCCTACACAGTTCTATCATTACTAATGTCTGACTACAGTCAGGTGCATAAATATTGGGGCATTGACAGAAATTTCTTATATGTGCCTCCCACTTTTTAAGGGGCCAAAAGTAATGGGACAAACTAAACAATCCTAAATCTAACTTTCACTTTTTAATACTTTGTTGTAAATCCTTTGCAGGCAATTACAGCCTGAAGCCTGGAACGCATAGACATCACCAGACGCTGAGTTTCATCCCTGGTGATGCTCTGCCAGGCCTCTACTGCAAATGTCTTCAGTTCTAGCTTGTTCTTGGGGCATTTTCCCTTCAGTTTTGTCTTCATCAAGTTAAATGCATGCTCAATCGGATTCAGGTCAGGGAATTGACTTGGCCATTGCATAACATTCCACTTTTTAGCCTTAAAAAAACTCTTTGGTTGCTTTTGCAGTATGCTTTGGGTCATTGTCCATCTGCACTGTGAAGCACTGTCCAATGAGTTCTGAAGCATTAGACTGAATATGAGCACATAATATTTCCCAAAACACTAAATACAAGGGAACCAGTTCCATTGGCAGCCATACATGCCCACATCATGACACTACCACCACCATGATTCACTGATGAGGTGGTATGTTTTGGATCATGAGCAGTTCCTTTCCTTCTCCATACTCTTCTCTTCCCATCACTGTGGTACAAGTTGATCTTTATCTCATCTGTCCATAAGATGTTGTTCCAGAACTGTAATGGCTTTTTTAGATGTTGTTTGGCAAACTCTAATCTGGTCTTCCTGTTTTTGAGGCTCACCAATGGTTTACATCTTGTGGTGAACCCTCTATATTCACTCTTGTGAAGTCTTCTCTTGATTGTTGACTTTGACACATATACACCTACCTCCTGGAGAGTGTTCTTGATTTGGCCAACTGTTGTGAAATGGTTTTTCTTCACCAGGGAAATAATTCTTCTGTCATACACCACAGCTGTTTTCCGTGGTCTTCCGGGTCTTTTGGTGTTGCTGAGTTCTCCGTTGTGTTCTTTCTTTTTAAGAATGTTCCAAACAATTGATTTGGCCACACCCAATGTTTTTGCTATCTCTCTGATGGGTTTGTTTTGATTTTTCAGCCTAATGATGGCTTGCTTCACTGATAGTGACAGCTCTTTGGATCTCATTTTGAGAGTCGACAGCAACTGATTCCAAATGCAAATGTCACACCTAGAATCAACTCCAGACCTTTTACCTGCTTAATTGATAATGAAATAACAAGGGAATAGCCCACACCTGTCCATGAAATAGCTTTTTGAGTTGATAGTCCCATTAATTTTGGCCCCTTAAAAAGTGGGAGGCACATATAGAAACCATTGTAATTCCTACACTGTTCACCTGATTTGGATGTAATTACCCTCAAATTAAATCTGAAAGTCTGCAGTTAAAGCACATCTTGTTTGTTTCATTTCAAAGCCATTGTAGTGGTGAATAGAGGCCTAAATATGGAAATTCTGTCAATGTCCCAATATTTATGCACCTGACTGTATATTCTTAGCTACTGGGAAGGTGCACCTATGTCACACACTCTTTGGATTCCCCATTTTTATCCCAAATATATTTTTTTAAAGATTTTTTTTAATACAACCTGTACAGTAACATTACACAAACTAAAACAAAAAGCCCCATCATTAATGAGAGTTCACTTAGGTACACTCTCTATAGGAATGAATGGGGCCGCACTGATTGTTCAGAGTGTGGGACCTGCAACAACCTGACCAAGCAGCATGTCCCCTTTCCCAGTCCTGTCTTTTGTTTAATATTTCTATTAGAAATGAAATACCTCCACCTGCAAAGCCCCAGGGGTGCAAGGAGTGCATTGGTTGTACTTGGGGTCGGAGGACCACATTTTTGGGGGAGTCCCCACTTCCCTAGGGATTCCAGCACTGAGGTATCTTTTGTAAAAAGACGCCTACTGCTGGCATCACTTTTCTTAAAATAACATCAACTGTGAGCCGATGTTCTATTGTGTTCTAAAATGTGCATTTTCAGCAGATTCCCTTAGTATTTGGCTATAGTAAATCTTCGGACTGCAAACAAGCTGGAATCTGATGGAAGTTGCAAATAATAATACAATCAGTGTCCAACAGGGCATGAAGGGCCCTCTAGGGAATGCAATGGTAGGGGCCCAAGTTTAAGGGGCGTGGTCATCTACCAGAGGGGGTGTGGCCAGCCAAAAAAGATGGACTTGGCCAACCATTAGAGAGGACATGCAAAGAACAGGGCCCCTTTATAGTAGATGGGACAGTGGTGTGTCAGCACACCCACTTTGATTGGCAGGAGGGCTAATGCTTGACTCTGCTCCACCCCTAAAGGAGGGGGTGAGGCCCAAAGGCGATTTCCCCTGTACCCCTCTTTGCCAGTCCGATGCTGAATACAATAGTTACAATAAATTGCAAATAAATAGTAATCAAAACTACACAACAGTGAATGGGAAATGAATGAGTTGGAGAATGAGGACTGTGCATTATAATAGCTGAATTTTCCTTCCCAGGGTTGCTATAATCAACTATAGTGACTTCAGTTCTTCTTTTAGGAGCACTGGTCACTCTTTTTTTTCTGAAGGCATTTTTCCCTGTACTTTGAACCTTGCTGTTGTTTCTGCAGAATGGTGTAGCCAAAAATACTAAAGATGATCCAGTGTAAATAAATACTGCAGATCCATATGCTCACCTTATGCCCTCTCCCCAGGTCTGATGTCATGCTACTATAAGCACACCCATCATGCGCATTAATGCAACCAGCCCTGTTTAAAAAAAATATAATGGTGGCTGGAGTCAGCCTGCCAGATCAGTTAAGGGATGAACATCAAAATCTGATGGTGACTAACCATAAAAGTTTTTGTTCCTTAGGTAGTGATTTTGCCAGTCGATGGTGGTGGTCTGATATTTGCCACCATCGAAGAGAAATGATTTGATGGTATTCCAATGGTTGTTTTTTTTTAATTCCTTATAGCTATGCCTCCCCTGGCTCCTTCTTGACTACTGCATCTGCATCAGAGTATCTTCATGGGTTTAGTGGAGGCTGTCTCTCACTCTCTGCCTCAGACATGACCCTGCTCAGTCCCTGACTCCCTCCCCCTTCTCTAGGTTGCTGCTAAACTACAGGGCATTTAGCTTGCTCTGATAGGCTCTCACTGTCTCAGAGAACTAATCAGAGCACAACCCTTGCCCCTGCAGCAGCACTCAGTCACTCACTCACTCACACAGCGCAATACTGGTTCAGCACCATGGTCAGTTCCTGTATATATATATATATAGAGAGAGAGAGAGAGAGAGAGAGAGAGAGAGAGAGAGAGAGAGAGAGAGAGAGAGAGAGACATATATGTGTCTAAAAAAACAAATCAGCACTATTGCATAATCACTGGTTAATACAGAACTGACGTGTTGCAGTAGACCATCATATATTTCATCCTACTGCTTCCACCAGAATCTACCCATTTTCTTTCAAATGGAAATATACTATATACAATATAATACAGGAAATATTTTGATTGACTTCATAGGACAACAGGGTTGGTGAAATGCTACAAAAAATTAAATGCATAGTTGATTTTCTAGTTAAAAAAGAAACAAATGTCTTCATCCAGGTCATTGGTCATGCCACTGTGTGTGAATTGACTAATCTCTTTATACCACAAATGTCTGACAGCCACTCACTGAAATCTGTGAATATTAAATCTGCAATGTGCACCTGTCTGCTGCTCATAGTAGCTTTAAGCTACAGAATGATATGCTTGCTAAGGAATAACCTTACAGTTTTCAGGACTATTATTTGATTTTGTGTGTAGACTTTTATAGTTCCGATGACTGAATCACAATAACTTTTCCCTGTGCATTTGTACTGTATACAATTATTGATTATTTAAATAATACAGTTTGTAAATACACAACTTACGTAACTAGAGAGATTGCCAGTGAATTGAGCTTTGTGGCAGAACATTCTGCTATTCAACACATTAATAAATGTTTGCAGAATTTATAGGCTATGAGTACAGCTGGAATGACAACGGTCCATTTAGTCATTATGTCTTGTTTGGAGTAGTACTGAGAATACCTAAGGTCAAATTCCATAGATGAAAATTGCTAAACATTAGGGCCTGATTCAGAGCCGGACGCTCTTTCAGAGCACTCGCTCTGAATCAGTGCCCTCCCTCTCTTATTTTAGAGCGGCCTCCTGGCCGTTCGCATAGCTGTGGGTGACCACCCACAGCTATAGCAAGCGGCCAAAAGGATGGTCGCGATGGTCAAGACCATCGCGACCATCGGGCTTGCGACGAGACCCTTGTGGTAGGGTCTCGTCTGCCGCAAACCCTGGAGTGCTTTTGGCTCTATCAGAGCCAAAAGCACTCCCACTGATATCATTTGTGATGTCAGTGGGGACGGCCCCAGACGGTAGGCGTTCCCATGGGAACGCCTCCATCTGGGCAGCAACGCCCCCGGCTCGCCCACTCAACATCGACAGCATGCCCCCTTTGTAGCGAGACCCATAGCGACGGCTTGCCGTCGCTATGCGGGTCTTGCGCATGCGCCCATCGTAGCCGGCTCCCTCGTGCGCATGCGCTCTTGGCCAACATTTGCTGGGCGCTCGCGAATGGGTCTGAATCAGGCCCTTAGTCCTCTCTACCCACAAAAAAAGTGTAAAGGATAACTCCGGAACTTCAGAGCTGTAAGAGAGTTGAAAGTGCAAATGACGTTTTATGTTGTTATACTGCTTTATCCTGTCACAACAGTTATACATCAAGTATCTACCGCAACAGTACACACAATGGCTAAACCATGTTCTAAAAAAATGTTACTTCTACTTGGTTTTGCCAAGTGGTAATTTTTGAAGTAAACATACTGTACTGTAAGCATCTTTAAGACAGGGGGATACTGTTGTTTCTGCCCTCTAGATTATAAATGTGCTTTTTATTTAATGTTAATTTTAGAGCAACTTATTGTTTATAGCAACATTATCTTCCCCACCTGTATATTCTTGTAATGCCTGAAGTTTCCACTTTCCAAATTAATATGACTTTGTGTTGTAATATTTGCAGATGGAGCTCCATACACATGGTGGATTGGGAGAGGCAATGAGAGACACACGTATTGGGGCGGGTCGCTCCCCGGGCAGTGTGCCTGTGGTTTAGAGGAAAGCTGCATTGATATGAGGCATTACTGTAACTGTGACGCTGACAAATATGAGTGGTAAGATGAAAGTGAAGCAAACAAGAAGTAGTAACATATTTACAACAGATTTCTACAGTATGAGAATAGAAAGAGAAAAAAAATGTGTCAACTTTTTAACATAAATTGCAAGTCAATGCATCTTGAACTGTGTTCTTCACCTACACACAATAGAGGCAGTCAGGAACCAGTGCCTATCAGCAAGAGTGGGACCTCTCTCCTTCTGTCCCTAGCCGCCAGTGAGAGCTGTGAGGGAGGGACAGGGCCTCCCCTCAGCTCGAGAGAACAACTGCTAGACTGATACTTAAGGAGGTTATAATTAAGATTATCAAAGTAGTACTGAAGTGATTTTCTCATCTTTTACTGTATAGTATTGATCATTATTATAGTATAGTGTCATAAAAACATAAAGCCAAAAGGTAACTATAAGCTGTAACAATACATAAGACTTTTGCAGGGCTCACCCCCCAAAAAATATTTGTCTAGAATGACCCCTCTGGCTTTGCATATGTAATCTCATGAAAGTCATACTTTACAGACATGGATAAATATGTCATTCATGCAGTAAGGTTTTGCTTTGTGGGGGTAGACTTAGAATGGGGCAGATATGTACATTCCAAATTTCACCGGGTTCACCATATTCAAGCTTTTTAACACAAATTAGATGGTTTACACACGTGTGAACTGAATTGTGCATGTCTAATTAAATTGAATCATTTGAATGGTGTTCGGGATTCTGATGCAGACGGCATCCTGCTTGTCGGATGCTTGCCACATCCCGTTTGGGCCCATCAAAAATTTAAATTTCAAGCAAATTACATTTTTGAGTTCATCTCTGTTTAAATGTTTACTCTTTGAACTGAATACAGTATGCTGATGTAAATTCAATTGTTTTGCTTCTCTTTGCATTTGTAAAAAAAGCAAATAGCTAAATTGTGAAATATTAATTATTTGTGAAGTATGATTCAATTTAAGCAGCAGAAATCAATGGCAAACTTTAATATGTATTACTAATAAATACCAGAAGCCCCAGGTGTACCGGCTCAATAGTATCACCATACAGTAATGATTTAAGCAGTAATATATTCTGCTAATTCGAGTTGCATTGTTCTGCCTGCAGCTTTTGTACATGTACTTTTATTTTGTTATACATTAATAATACATAGTAAAAAATGTTATTTAGCAGGAGGTCAAGATTAGAACTGGCATTTTGTTTCTTTTACCTATGTGCAAACTGTGGATGAAAAATTGCTCCTAGTATTTTAGTGGCATTACAAATACAGATTATAGTAAGAGCTGACAATTTGCCTCACTTGGTATTTTAGTCGATGTTACTGTATGTAATTTGCTTTTATTCTAAACAAAGAAGCACAGACATTGAAAACAACTTCTTAATTAGTGGATATTGGTGATGCTGCACTACATAAACAATTTTTATTTGATGAATAAAGTTTTTAAAATATGATTTTTAAATGCAATAATTAAAAAAAATATATATTTTCCCATGTTAGTTGAACTAAAAGCTCTTTGGGCTTTCAGTTCTACTGTCAACTCATGCATGCACATATCGGCAAGAATGGCCTGGCAAGAGGTGAGTTAACTCTTCCTGGTTACCTCTTTGAGCCTGTAATGCAGCTGTATTGATGTATGTAGGGATGGCCATCAACCAATGATAGCTTGTCACAGATAACCGATTATTTTACAAACAATGGTGACTATCCAATGGTTTTTCGCCATTGATTGCAGAGTGATGGTTTTATTTCTTCCCGGTGCCAGGGACATATGGAGTTTCTTTGCCCCCCTATAAGTCCTACAAGGCCCCACCCATTCCCTGTTTGGCCTGCCATCCACCAAGTCCTGCTTCCATCCTTGGCACTGGAGGCACCATTGATGTTTTCCTATTGATGATTTCCAGCCATGAATGTAGATGGCCATCCATAAGTTGTGGAGATAGTTGCTATTTAACTGCCTCTGTAAAAAAAATTAGCATTATCGCTGCTGTATTAATACATAGACAGCTTTGTTCAGAAATAATTCCTCTGCTCAGTGTCAGGCATAGTAGAATCTTCCTTTGCGGTTACTGTGAAAACAAACAGACATTTAATTTACCTCTTGCAATGAACCACACTTCATTTCTGCTCAGTAACTGAGTTCTGCAGTTGCTCCATTTGACCTCCTGATTCAAAATGACTTTTGCATTTTGTGTCATGCAGAGATTTGGAATATGTAGCCTGCCCGCTGACTGCAAGACTTCAGGGCATTGTGGGACGTGTGTGTTTTCCTGACTGCGTTCTCATATAAAAACCACCAGAATGATGAAGAGAAAAAATAAATTGCTGTTTTTTTTCTGACAAAACCATGAGCTCAGAAAGGCAGAACAACGGTCATTGTCTGACTGTGTTCCCCAGAGGAAATGTTGTGAGTTCATCTGAAAACCGCACATGTACTTAAAATGCCAGTAACTGTATGCACAAGTTATGTACAGCCACAGTACAATGGAGAAAGCATAGATTGAAATTAAAGTGATATTGTAAATCTAAGGTACAGATGAAAAATAATGGGCCAAAGTTAAAACTGAAAATTTGTATTGTAGAAATCAGGTTGCAATAAAAAAGTTAGTATAATAATCTCTCCCCACAGAGGCAGTTTAATAGAGGAGAGGGCCTGTGTGTAGGCTTCATGTGGAACTCCTCTCTGGCAGCGCAGCTTTGTGGCACCGTCTTCTGCACATTTGCAGGTATCCGGGAAAAAGGTGCCACGCCATTTTCCCAGTGATTTCTGTTGCACTGCAGTTTCGACCGGCATGGGACTTCAGAATGGTAAGTATACATATGGGTGCATTATAGATACACCAATGTCTGCCCACCTGCATTACTGTTGTGTGTGTAAGACTGTTAGGTCTGATTCAGAGGTGCACATAATGTTGATGCAGATCGCAAGCGGCCAAAGTTTTCAGTTTGCACGTGCTTCCTAGACGCACTGTGCATGCTTCCTGATTGTTTCCACTGGAAATTTAGATGCAATAGCTAGGAATTTCCATGGGTATACCTGTGAAGTAACAGGGGAGTGCTCCGGTGGTCTCTAATTACTTGCAGGGACAAGACAGAGCAGTTGCTTGCCAAAAGCATCCAGGTTGGAATATGCTTGCTTTGGTGGGCGGTAAGCAGAAGAGGGATGTCCCCCTGGTTGTACAATCATTTGGGGTTGGCTGCTGATCTGACTTTTTTGCACTTGTGGCCAAATTGTCACATATATGTCAGCTAGCTGGGCCACCATCAAGCTGGGGGCTCCTGGTCTAGCAACCATTCCTTCACCTCTGGGGTGCACCTGTGATAGAACTGTCCTTGGCACATCAGGTCAATGAGTGCATCCCAGGTGGTGGCACCAGACCCCTTCACCCACTACACCACCTCAGTTGGGTGGCTAACGACTCATGGGTGATCTTTGGGTCACCACAGTCCTCATTGGCCACTTCTTAATAGGCCTCTGGTGCCACTCAATGCAGAGTGGGTACCAGATGTCTGATCCACTCCTTCTTAGGCAAATCATCGAGTTTACAAGTCCTTTTAAAAACATGTAAGTGTCCATCAATGTCACCATCACTGTCCACAAATTTGGTGAACTGCATGGATCCTGAGATGGGCACAGCAGCTGGCAACAGTTCTCGGGGTACCACAGCCTGTAGTGTCTGCTCACCATGCCATGTCCAGATGATGAGGCGCTCTTGCTCCCTTGCTCTTTCTTCCAATTCAACTAGCTAATCCATTAAGGTATCCTTTCCACCACCCCACCCACCTGGGACATTGGGAATCCTGCCATGCAGTGGGATGTTGAGAAACAGGACTACTGTGAGATAGGCAGTGTTTGTAGATCTCTCCAGGTTCTAAGTGGTGTCCACTGTTAGGTCATCCTCTTCAATGCTGCCACTGTCAGTGATCCCCACCTCCATGTGGTGCGACTCCTTCAAGCTCATAAGCACCTCCCTCATGTCGCTTTTGGTTGCGTTGTAAGGGATTTCAAAACCTTTTTCTTGACACACCATTGCAAAATCATCCTTGAACATTTCGCTGTAGTTAGTCATCCTGTGCATTCTCCTGTGCTAAAGTTACTCCTCTCTTGAGTAACTCGGCTTGTCCAGTCGGGTGAATGAAAAGTCACCTGAGATTATCCCACCTCTATGCCAATAATATCTTTGACCCGATGACTTTGCCTCACCAAGCGTTCACAAATTACTTTTGATCCTACTAGATCTTGTGGTAAAAGGGTATTCCCTCTTACCATCAGTAACCACCAGTTACTTTTTCTGCCCACTGTGCTGTGGCCGGGTAACTTGCTGTCACCACCAGGCTCCTTTGAATAACACCTGTAACTGCTTGTTCCACCCAAGCTCCTACACTGGCACCAGGAACCACTTCCCCCAGGCTCCTCCCTTTGGCACCTGGAACTGCCTACTGCTGCCTATGCATGGACACGCTGCTGCCACACCTCCTGATTGGTGTTGGCTGATTCTCACTGATCCTTCACCATGGACCAGGCCCTGCTTGGAAACACTGGGCTCAATCCAGAACAGCCAGAGAATGGAATAGCATTTCATGCAATTCTGTTTTTGCAGAATACAGATGCAGTCATCTTGAATGCAAAATATTTATTGCTCAAAAAGTAATGAAAAAGACTCTTCCCCTTTGAGAGTATTGCTTGGGGGGTACAGCATACATATGTTCACAGCAGTACAATTCTTCTTGATTTCACAGAAGGTATACCTTTTCAAAGAATTCAGACAGTATGTTCACAGCAGTACAACTCTTCTTGATTTCACAGAAGGTATTCCTTTTCAAAGAATTCAGACTTGTACAGTATATTATCTTAGTCCAACACATAATACCACAGAGGGTAAGTCTGCCCTGTGGTTTTTACCCAATCAAGTTAAGTGCATGTGCCTGGCATAATGAGAAAGCATAATGTCAGCACCAAAAAGGGTGGAGTGCACCCTTTGTCGGCCCTGCTTCCTACACCTGTGATGTCATTATATCATGCCTAGAGGGTACAGCTGATGGCTATAGGATGTGAAGCACTGCCCGGAGCATCCTAAGTACATTCTGAGCAGTTCCAAAGGCTGCAGAGTGCCTGCCTTGAGCGTCCCTTGTACACTCCAGATGGATCTGCAGTAGCACTACCGGCTGCGGGGTACTTTTCCAGGCACCCTCAAGCCACATGTAGGTTTCATGGGGCAGCGATGGTGCCACTCCCAAGTCCCTGCTCTATGTGCCGCCCACAGCACTGCTTGCACAACCCTAATTATGGGCCTGCATAATGTTTACAGTTATAATACTGACACTTAAGTAACATTACAACTGTGCTGGCATAATGGCAGAATTTTAAAGATTTCACTCCACTCTACTCATAATGATCAGATGTGTTTTTGAGCATTTAAAGTTGCGCTACCATCTACCATCCCTGACTGCTCCATCAAGGGAATTGTGGCTTGTGATTGCCTTTGAACGCACACATGCACTGTTAAAAGTCTAGAGTTAAGTTAAAATTCTGAGATGCAGTACCCCAGGATACCAGGAAAATTGGCTGCATGGAGTTAAGGTGCGTACACACTGGATGATTAAATGGTAATTAATGATATCGTTATCGTTCAGTGGTTCACTCTATTGTCCATTTTTTCACGATGAACGATAACGATGAACGACCAACGATGCGCGTTCCCGCAGGTCGTTCGTCTTTATCGTTCATCTGGCAAACATGCAGGCCAACCTGACGATATTGTCAGGTTGCTGCATGTTTGGGAATGGGGGAGAGAGCCCGTCGCTGAACGATATCGTTAATGATATCGTTCAGCGGGTGTGCTCAATGTCATGAATGACATTGAGCACACCCTGCCAGGGACACACTTGACGATATCGCTGAGGGAACATATAATCTAGTGTGTATGCTCCTTAACCTGTGTATTTCTTGCTAGAATAGGGGCAAGCTTAGCAAAAGCGATTGCATAGTCGGCAGTGCAGCTTTAATCCTATGTAGCAATAATTTAGATTTTTCTGTTTAACAGAGCATAAAAAAATATTTCCATGAATTCCATTATTTATTTATCATATCAGCTACTTTTAACATAATAGTGGAATTTTATATGCTCCAGTGTTTGGAATTGACAAATAGAAGAAAGAAAATATTCAGTGATACAAAAGAAACAAATGACTAAAAAAAACGATAAAAAAATCTTAAAGAATAAAAAATTTTCAGACAAGTCCTAGAACTGAGATCTTCTGATCAGTATGCTTGAAGCTGTCATTCTTCTTATTTGAGTTATTAAAATGGTTTATATTCCATCAGATTAGAACGTACTGCATTTATTCCTAGAAATTGCTTCTTTTAAAGTGTCTGTAAATTCAAACCAAATTGCTACAGTAAATCCCTTGGTATCACAAATCACACATTCTGCTCATTTACTTTTATAAGTATATATGAAATAAAAAAGCCAGAATCTGAAACTAAACACTTTGATTGTTAGCTCTTGGGATCAGAACCCATACATAGCAGGCTATTTAGACACTTTAAATAAAAAACAGGCAGTCAGCGCTAACAGTAATAGGCTGTGGTAAGTAAGAAATAAAAGCCATTTATTTTAGGAGTCAAAATCAGACACTAAGGTGCAAATTTACTAACTAAATCTATAAATGAGAGGTGATAAGTTTGTATAAACTAGTGTATAATTTATATGTTGCAGTATTTTCTGACAAATATACTAAATTCAAAATATAAAATATGTTCTTTCAACTAGTAAAATAGCTAAAACAAACATATATATAGCATGTATATAATGCTTTTGTATGAAATATATTGAATAATAATATTTAATAATACCATAAAATAAGAGCATACAATCAGAGAGAATCTCAAAATAGCAATAGTAATTAAAATACTGTCAAAAAGATTATATACACAGTAACAAAACATGACCTTAAATCTCCACCGAAAAAAAGTTTTTTTTCAGAAACTTATATGTACTGTATAAATATATCCACCTGCAGGTATGTAAATTGTATTGTTCTTAAAACCCCATAGATCACTGTATAAATAATAGGTGGTTTATATTATTTGCAACTGATGTTGAATGTATCTCAAGCATCCCATAAAGCGCTGAATAAACTTAAGAATCAGCCCTGAGAGACTGTGTTTCAATTACTTTTGTATCCACTTTAGGGGCATATTCAATTAGATGCGAAAAGTCCCGTACTTTTCGCATGCCTGACTTTTCGCCATCATCGCTGGTTTTCCATGCAAAAAAGTATAGTGCGTGTCCCCGCTTATCCCTGTATTTAATTCCAAAGGACGCGAAAACCCATCCCGGTGAAATGCAAACAGGCGAAAAGTGCTGTCAGATTTAGGAAAATCAGCCTGACACCCCCCAAAAAATGCACTAACATTGGGGATCATGGTAGATGCCCCCGAATAGCCCTGATGAAGCTATTTGGGGTACTAAAATGCTGTCATTAACTGCTAATTAGCGTCTTTGCACAAGTGGTGAAGAATAGTCGTTTTTTTTGGTGGAAATAACTAGTCCCAGCAAATTTGGGGTACATGAAAATGGGTGCAAGCATGGTTAAAAATCACAAAAGTGAGATCTTAAAAAGCGTGAAAAACACACCTTCAGCAAGCAATCAAAAAAAAAACCTCTCCCATACTAGCAGATCCCACCAAAGTCTATTTTGCTAGTTTTTAAGTTTGTACCCCAACTTTGTACTTTTTTGCCCCCTTTTTCAAAGTAATTTTTTGTGGTGTTTTGATGCAGTTTACCTTTGGGGACCTGTCCTAAGGGTGCAGGGTGGTTTCCCCACCTTTGCACCCCAAAACCGCAATTCTGTACTTTTTAACGACAGCTATTCACAGGCAAAACTTTTCCGCCAGGTACATTGCATTGCGTTTTCGCACCGGTGAAAGGTCGCCACAATTGAATACGGGAATAAGTTTCTGCTGGCAAAATTACGTCATCTGCAAAACTTTTTCGCTGAATACGGCTTTTCACCTCTAAGTGAATATGACCCTTAGTTGTAACAGTTTAAGAAACATAGCATAGTATGCAAACACAGTCTCCTATTCAGACTCTGTACTCTTGTAGTCATGAGCGGCCTCAGGAGAGCAACCGTTCTGACTACTTCTCGTCCTTCTGCCGCTTAGAGGATTTCTACCCCACCTCCAGCTGCTTCCCTTTCCCGGTAAGTCTTGCCCAGTGGTATGCTGGTCCAGATACTCCAGAGGTGATGTCTGTTGCATTGGCGGCCATGTTTTGCTATGCGGAGGTGGCATGTCATGTGATGGGGGTTACTTCTTCCTGTCAGTGCACGTCCTGCATTCTAATGCATTTCATTTGTACAGAGATTGTTGGAGTGTCTTCTGAGGCTGATGTAAATCTCTTTCTTGGGCCACCAATCATCAAGAAAGGCAAATACCAGTGGAATTTTTCGTTTAGTATCACTGTGATGCAAACGAAAAATTTACAAGTATTTACCAATACTTAACCCTCCAGTAAGGTCCTGTGAAGTCCATCAAAGTCCTCCTACTCTGCGAGGTCCTCCGCTGGGCTGCTGGCAGTCTAACACTGCCAGTGACGGGGCTCTGGTGTAAGGCGCATACGTGATGGTCCGTATGTGCATGACCCGGGGACCCGGCAGTGCCTGGAGGGCGTTGCAGCAGCGATGCTGTGACAAACATTATTAATCTTAGATTACCGCTTTTTGTTAAATCCAGAAACGAGGACATAACCCCTTTAGCGAGCGCTAAAGGGGTTATGCCTCGTTGATAAATGTGGGCCTTGATCTCAATCCTGTTCTGCTAATGGTGATGATTTTTAGTGTTAATAAACCCTCTTTTTAGTGTTAATAAACCCTCTTTCATGATGTGGTCCTTTCAAGGTTTCTTTTATTACCTGCATGTTAGCAGTATAGAGTTACACCTTATCACACATATGTAAACTTGTTCATTTTTCTGTGAAACAAAATATAAAAGAAAAAGGCATCATACTAATATCAATAACAAACATTTGACCCTACTGATATAGGTATTAGAAGATATAAGTTGATAAACAGAGTATATATGGAAAACATTCTTCTGTTTAAATAAGAACATATTGCATTTATTCATAGATCGTTAGCAGAATCAGCAGATTTTGCACATATGCTTTCATTTCTGGGATCAATATACCTTCCCATATATGTAATATTAAAAAATGAAAATTTAAGTATCACTTTTAATTAGGGGTGAGCGGGTTCGGATTTCAGAAATCCAAACCCCCCCGAGCCCCCCCGCTCCGAGGCCGCTCCGAGTCAGGCTCGACTTTTCCCGCCTGACTCGGATCTGAAATCAAGGCAAAACGTCATCATCCCGCCTTCCGAGTCTCGCGGGTTTTGGATCCTGTATAAGGTATCCGCGTCGGCGCCATTTTCTCACTCGGCTGTGGACAGTGAAGAAGGAGGGTGGGAGTTAGGGCTGGCTGGGCTGTGTAGTGTAGTGCAGTGTAGTGTTGTGCTGTGCTGCGCTGTGCTGCTGTTGTCCATAGGGACTGTGTCCACTACTTCAAAGTCCATAGGGGCTGGCTGGACTGTGTTGTGCAGTCAGTTGTCCATAGGGGCTGTGTCCATTCCCAAGTCCTGTGCAGTGTCCCAGTCCTAAAGGGGTGCTGTAGTGTTGTCCAGGGGGTGCTCTGTCCATCAGGGGTGCTCCCCCCAAGTGCAAAAAAATATATATATTTTTTCTGTGTTTGTGAATTGTGTGCACTGTGGCAGCACGTGCATCAACAAAGGAGCAGCGCCAAGCGTGCGCCTGTGTCCCATAAGTAAAAGGCCGGCTGGCTTGTCCGTTAAAGGGTGCTGTAACCCCCAAAGGGCACTCCAAACAAAATAAAAATATATATTTTTTTGTGTTTGTGAATTGTGTGCGCAGTAGCCGCACGTGCATCAACAGAGTAGTGCCAAGCGTGCGCCTGTGTCCCATAAATAAAGGACCGGCTGGATTGACCGCTAAAGGGTGCTGTAACCCCCAAAGGGCACTCCAAACAAAATGAAAAAAAATTTCTGTGTTTGTGAATTGTGTGCACTGTGGCTGCACATGCATCAACAAAGGAGCAGCGCCAAGCATGCACCTGTGTCCCATAAGTAAAAGGCTGGCTGGCTTGTCCGTTAAAGGGTGCTGTAACTCCCAAAGGGCACTCCAAACAAAATAAAAAAATATATTTTTTTGTGTTTGTGAATTGTGTGCGCAGTAGCCGCACGTGCATCAAGAAAGTAGTGCCAAGCGTGCGCCTGTGTCCCATAAATAAAGGGCCTTCTGGATTGACCGCTAAAGGGTGCTGTAACCCCCAAAGGGCACTCCAAACAAAATAAAAAAATATTTTCTGTGTTTGTGAATTGTGTGCACAGTGGCTGCACGTGCATCAACAAAGGAGCAGCGCCAAGCGTGCGCCTGTGTCCCAAAAGTAAAAGGCCAGCTGGCTTGTCCATTAAAGGGTGCTGTAACCCCCAAAGGGCACTCCAAACAAAATAAAAATATATATTTTTTTGTGTTTGTGAATTGTGTGCGCAGTAGCCACACGTGCATCAACAAAGTAGTGCCAAGCGTGCGCCTGAGTCCCATAAATAAAGGGCCGGCTGGATTGACCGCTAAAGGGTGCTGTAAACCCCAAAGGGCACTCCAAACAAAATAAAAAAAAAATTTCTGTGTTTGTGAATTGTGTGCACTGTGGCTGCACGTGCATCAATAAAGGAGCAGTGCCAAGCATGCGCCTGTGTCCCATAAGTAAAAGGCCGGCTGGCTTGTCCGTTAAAGGGTGCTGTAACCCCCAAAGGGCACTCCAAACAAAATAAAAAAATGTTTTCTGTGTTTGTGAATTGTGTGGGCTGTAGCTGCACGTGCATCAACAAAGGAGCAGCGCCAAGTGTGCGCCTGTGTCCCATAAGTAAAGGGCCGGCTGGCTCATTTCTTAAAGGGTGGTGTAACCCACAAAGTGCACTAGTCTCCAACAAAAATAAAAAATAATTTTCTGTGTTAGCCTTAGCCGCACGTATATATCAATATAACATAAATGGAGGACCAAACTTTCTCCGATAAAAATAAGATAGGGAAAGATCAAGAACCACTTCCTCCTAGTGCTGAAGCTGCTACCACTAATCATGACATAGATGATAACATGCCATCAACGTTGTCTGCCAAGGCCGTTGCCCAATGTCATAGTAGAGGGCACATACAATCCCAAATGACAAAGTTCAGGAAAATGACCTTGAAAAAAACATTTAAATCATCTGAAGAGAAACGTAAACTTGCCAATATGCCATTTACGACACGGAGTGGCTAGGAATGGCTAATGTCTTTCCCTATGTTCATGACTAGTGGTTCAGCTTCACATGACGATGGAAGCCCTCCTCCCACTAAAAAAAAAAGAGTTAAGCTGGCAAAAGCACAGCGAAGAACTGTGCGTTCTAAGAAGATATCACAAATCCCCAAGGAGAGTCCAAGTGTGGTGGTGGTTGCGATGCCTGACCTTCCCAGCACTGGACGGGAAGAGGTGGCTCTTTCCACCATTTGCACGCCCCCTGCAAGTGCTGAAAGGAGCACCCACAGTCCACTTGCTGATATGCAAATTGAAGATGTCACTGTTGAAGTACAACAGGATGAGGATACTGGTGTAGCTGGCGCTGAGGAGGAAGTTGGCGAGGAGGATTCTGATGGTGATGTGGTTTGTTTAAATCAGGCTTCGGGGGAGACAGTTGTTGTCCGTGGGATGAAAAAGCCCTTCATGGTCATGCCTGGGCAGAAGACCAAACATTCCACCTCTTTGGTCTGGCAATATTTCTATCCAAATCCGGACAACAACTGTCTTGCCATATGTACCATATGTAAAGGTGAAATAAGTAGGGGTAGGGACGTTAACCACCTAGGAACATCCTCCCTTATACGGCACCTGCAGCGCGTTCATAAAAAGTTACTGTCAAGTTCAGAAACTTTGGCTAAGACCGTAAGCACTCCAGGGACACCTAAATCCCATTGTCCTGTTGTATCCAAGTGCCTGGAAACCACACCGTCAACTCCCTCCTCGTCAATTTCCTCCTTAGTCAGGATCGGAAGTAGTCCTGCAGGCCATGTCACTGGCATGACTGACTCTCCTATCTGGGATTCCTCCGGAGGATCCTGCATTGCTACGCCTCCTGCTGCCACTGCTGCTGTTGCTGCTGCTGGGAGTCGTTCATCATCCCAGAGAGGAAGTAGGAACACCACTACTTTTACTAAACAATTGACCCTCCAACAGTCATTAGCGAGGAGGATGAAGTACGACAGCAGTCATCCTGAAGCAAAACGTATAACTGAGGCCTTGACTGCTATGTTGGTGTTAGACGTGCATCCGGTATCCACCATTAGTGCAGTGGGATTTAGACAATTGATGGAGGTAGTGTGTCCCCGGTTCCAAATCCCATCTAGATTCCACTTCACTAGGCAGGCGATACCGAGACTGTACAGAAACGTCAGAAAAAGTGTCCTCAGTGTCCTGAAAAATGCCGTTATACCCAATGTCCACTTAACCACGGACATGTGGACAATTGGAACAGGGCAGACTAAGGACTATATGACTGTGACAGCCCACTGGGTAGATGTATCACCTTACGCAGTAACAGCAGCAGCGTCACCAGTAGCAGCATCTCAGAAACGCCAGCTCATTCCAAGGCAGGCTACACTGTGTATCACCGGTTTCAGTAAGAGGCACACCGCCGACAACCTCTTAGAGAAACTGAGGGAAATCATCGCCCAGTGGCTTACCCCACTTAGACTCTCCTGTGGATTTGTGATATCTGGCAACGCCACCAATATTGTGCGGGCATTACATCTGGGCAAATTCCAGCATGTCCCATGTTTTGCTCGCACAGTAAACTTGGTGGTGCAGAATTTTCTGAAAAGCGACAGGGGCATGCAGGAGACGCTTTGGGTGGGCCGAAAAATTTCTGGCCACTTTCGCCTTTCAGCGACTGCGTGCCGAAGACTGGAGCGCCAGCAAACACTCTTGAACCTGCCCCGCCATCACCTGAAGCAAGAGGTTGTGACGCGTTGGAACTCAACCCTCTATATGCTTCAGAGGATGGAGGAGCAGCAAAAGGCCATTCAAGCCTATACATCCACCTATGACATAGGCAAAGGAGGGGGTATGCACCTGACTCAAGCGCAGTGGAGAATGATTTCCGTGTTGTGCAAGGTTCTCCAGCCCTTCGAACTTGCCACACGTGAAGTCAGTTCAGACATTGCCAGCTTGAGTCAGGTCATTCCCCTCATCAGGCTTTTGCAGAAGCAGCTGGAGAAAGTGAAGGAGGAGCTAAGACGGAGCGATTCCGCTCGGCATGTGGGACTTGTGGATGAAGCCCTTCATTCGCTTTGCCAGGATTCCAGGGTGGTCAATCTGTTGAAATCAGACCACTACATTTTGGCCACCGTGCTCGATCCTAGGTTTAAAGCCTATGTGGTGTCTCTCTTTCCGGCCGACACAAGCCTGCAGAGGTGCAAAGACCTGCTGGTGAAAACACTGTCAGCTGAAGCGGAACGTGACACGTCAACAGCTCCTTCTTAATTTTCTCCCGCAACTGGGGCTGCCAGGAAAAAACTTAGGTACCCTAAGCAATCCACTGGCGGTGATGCAGGGCAGGCAGGACCAAGTTTGGACATCTGGTCCGGACTGAAGGACCTGGCAACAATTTCTGACATTTCTACTGTCACTGCATATGATACTGTCACCATTGACAGAATGGTGAAGGATTACATTGGTTGACAGCATCCAAGTAGGCATGTCAGACAGTCCGTACCTGTACTGGCAGGAAAAAGAGGCAATTTGGAGGCCCCTGTACAAACTGGCTCTATTTTACCTGAGTTGCCCCCCCTCCAGTGTGTACTCCGAAAGAGTGTTTAGTGCAGCCGGGAACCTTGTCAGCGAAAGGCGTAGGAGGTTGCTTCCACAAAATGTGGAGAAGATGATGTTCATAAAAATGAATTATCAACTCTTCCAGGGAGACCAGCCTCCAGAACGTACAGAGAGACCTGTGGTGGTGGATTCCAGCGGGGACGACTTAATAGTCTGTGAGGATGAGGATGTACACAACACTGAAGAGGGTGAGGAATCGGTGGATGAGGAGGATGAGGACGACATCTTGCCTCCGTAGAGCCAGTTTGTGCAGGGACAGATTAATTGCCAGCTTGTTTTGTGGGGGCCCAAACGAACCAATCATTTCAGCCACAGTCGTGTGGCAGACCCTGGCACTGAAATGATTGGTTTGTTAAATTGTGCATGTCCTGTTTATACAACATAAGGGTGGGTGGGAGGGCCCAAGGACAATTCCATCTTGCACCTCTTTTTTTTCTTTGCATTTACATTATGTACTGTTTGGGGCCTAGTTTTTCAAACTGCCATCCTGTCTGCCACTGCAGTGCCACTCCTAGATGGGCCACGTGTTTGTTCCGCCCACTCGTATCGCTTCGCATAGTCATCCATTACCTCGGTGCAACCTTTTGGACATAAAAACACTATTGTGAGGTGTTCAGAATAGACTGGAAATGAGTGGAAATTAAGGTTATTGGGGTTAATAATAGCATAGGAGCAGAAAAACCCACAAATTCTGTGATTTTAGCTTTTTTTATGCTTTTTTTTTAAAGAAAATACAGATCCAAAACACAAAACCCAGAACCCAAAACACGGAAGGGTGGTTTTGGCAAAAGCAATCCAGATCCAAAACACGAAGAAAGATCCAGATCCAAAACCAAAACACAAAACACGAAAAGTGGCCGGTGCACACCCCTACTTTTAATACAGTCAGTGCAATAATGCTTGTATATCAGCATTATGTAACTTAAATACCATTTAACAATAATGTGCACTTATATTAGAGATATATGTACTCTGTTAGGATGGACAATAGTTCTGTGAGGATTAATATTTTTATGCATATGAGCAACCTTTATAAAGCCTAGGTGATCAAAATGTATGATCTAAATATAATGCCTGTAGTACTAGAATTAGTGTCCTATCTACAATAAGGGTCTCAACTCCCTTGCAATTTTTGGATACATTACTTTAGAGTTGTATTACGAACTGCAAATCTGTATTAAGCCATATACCAAGATGATGCAGTAAATCTTGGTGTATTCATGGATCAAAAATTTGTGCCTGCTATGGCAAAGAGGTCAATTTTGATTGATTTTATTTGTTCTAAATTGATCAACATCAATGTGGGGCTAAATCACACATTTACTAGCAGACAATTTTTTATATTGATTTTTAAGTGTTAGTAAATGTGTGATTTAGCCCCTGAAACACCACAATAGATGTTGATCGATTTTGATTGATTTCTTAATTTATTAAAATCAACCTTTATTACATTTTCCCTGGGGGAGTTTATTTACTGAGCGACGGGTTCTAAAAGCCTTCTCACTTATGCCCGAACTTTAAAAGGGCACAGTGGCAAATGCAGGATTTCTAGAGGGGGGTTTCCAAATGCTTGATTTTAGAGTGAGTGTAGCCAGTCCATGAAGAGGGCATAACCAGCTTTAATATGTTACATACAAAGTATATTGTGTTGCATAATTCCAGCATA
The DNA here is from genome assembly GCA_031769625.1 of Taudactylus pleione. Classification (NCBI taxonomy): domain Eukaryota; kingdom Metazoa; phylum Chordata; class Amphibia; order Anura; family Myobatrachidae; genus Taudactylus; species Taudactylus pleione. The sequence continues at coordinate 4,826,964 of JAUIMM010000137.1, read as the reverse complement.
TACAGGACCAGTAATCACAATAAGGCATTAGATGCGGCAGTGGGTCCATCCTGTCTGAGCAGGATGTTTTTTTCAGATGTGGGGACCCTTCCTGAGCATTGGAGCAAGTCCAGGAGTCTGAGGGAGCAGCAGAAGAACCTAGCACTGCCCTGGACATATATATATACATATCGGTCTCCTTATGTACTGGATAGTGTATTATTATACAGTATTAATAATTAACCCTATTGATGGTCTGTAGCAGTGCATCTCTAACAGTGCATCTTTTCCACATCTCCTAGTTGGTGCACAGGTATATTTATGTATTACTGGCTGACATATTTTAAAAGATCCATAGGTGGTGCTAATTATTTCATTTGTGATACTGAGAAGAGCATGCAGCACTAGTAACATTCTATTATATTACTATTTCTATTGTGGTCATGGTATGTGCTGGAGAGGGGGGTTTCCAAGCAGATGGAAACCCTCCCTGCGTTTGCCTATGGGGCAACACTTTTACTAGTAAAATCATTGTCCTTTTAAATTTTGGGCATTAACATGTTTGGAAATGCTGGGTTTCAGAACCTGTTGCTTTGTTATTAAACCCCTAATGCCTAGTGGTTTAATAACAATGTCATTGTAAATAACTACCTGTATCACAAAATTGGATGTATCAATTAGAAAATCTGCTGATAAAAACTATCTACAATGCAAATAAAACCGATGTGGCAATGCTCACCAGTATTGTACTAGTATAGATTCACCAATAAATTGTATCAGAAAAATGTTGCAGATTAAGGCCCGCATTCAATTAGAGGCGACAAGTCAGAATCCGTGGAAAAGTATCGCGGAATATTTCATTTCGCAAGGCGGAAAGTTTCCGCCATATTCTATTCCAAAGTCTTTTCGTGTACGTGAAAGTCAATGCAATGTAATCAGCGGAAAAGTTTTGCCTATGAATAGCAGGCAGAAAAAAGTGCAGAATTCGGGTTTTGGGGCGCAAACTTCCGGAAACCCCCCTGCACCCTTGGGACAGTCCTCCAAAGATAAACTGTGTCAAAAAATTTTTAAAAAAAGACTTTAGAACACTCCAAAAAAATACATTCATTTTGGGGGTTAAAAAGTGCAAAGTAGGGGGACAAACTTAAAAACTAGCGAAATAGACTTCAGAGGGGTCCCAAAGTATGGGGCAGGTGTTTTTTTGATTGCAGGTGCTTGCGGAAGGTGGATTTTTAACGTAATTTAAAACTTCACTTTAGCAACTTAAAAATATGCTAGCACCCATTTTCAAGTACCCTGAATTTGCTGGGAGTAGTTATTTTCACATAACAATACTGCTTAATGCTATTCTTCCCCACTTGTGTTAATGCGCTAATTGGCACCATTTGTTACAACTTAAGCACCCCAAATGCCTTCATTAGGGCTAATCGGGGGCATCTATAGTGATCCCCAATGTTAGTGCATCTATTGGGGGGTATCAGGCTGAGTTCCCCATTTTCGACAGGACGTTTCGCCTGTTTCAGTTTCGCCTGGTGCCGTTTTCGCGTCCTTCCTAATTGAATACGGCGAATAGCGAGAGCGCGACCGATACTTTTCCACAGCTAAAACACGCAATGCAGGCGAAAAGTCCGGCAGGCGGAAAAGTATCGTGGGTGTGAAACTAATTGAATACGGGCCTAAATACACAATTGTACAATTGAAAATCCACAGTATAAGAATCAGTGTAAAATATTGTGCTGGTGTTAGATCTTTAACGTTATACTTTATCTGGTTTAAATGGGGCAGTAACTAAATTCAGCAGTCAAGTGCCATTAAGACCCTTTAGATGTTATACATCCTTTTAGGTATCCAGAATCCAGTCTATGAAGATGAGATCATGTAGTCCACCTCATAGTATCCTTAGACAATTGAATTTAATCTAAGCTCAGTGGAAATTGCAGCTGGAAACTGAAGGGCCGCAAAACATGTATACACAGATGGCTCGCTTGTTAACAATCTCACTCCTGGGCTTGTGTTGTGGCCTGTTCCTATGGACACCGCTGAGCACGCACCTTGGGGAGGATGTACTAAGCCTTGGAGAGAGCTAAAGTGAAGAGAGATAAAGTACCAACCAATCAGATACTAAATGTCATATTACAGACTGTGTTTGAAAAATGACAGTTAAGAACTGATTGGTTCGTACTTTATCTCTGTCCACTTTATCTCTCTCCAAGGTTAAGTATATCTACCCCCTTGTGTGATCCAGTGGTAAGGTAATGTTCAGGAGACTGCAAAGTTGGTAGCGCTAGGTATCGCATCCCAGAATATGATGACCACTGTTTCCAATGGACACCGCTGAGCAAGCACTTTGTGTGGTCCACTGGTGAAGAAATGTTCAGAAGACTGCCAGGTCTTTAGTGCTAATAGCACACTGCAGATGATGATGACTGTTGTCTCCAGTAATGCTGTGCAGAGATCACAATCCTTACCACCATTTGTGATAGATCTCTACAGAGGTAAAACACTGATCCCATTGGAATAAGCACTCCCCTCTAATGCATTTTGTCACGTGTCTTGTGATGTTATGAAAGTATTTATACACTTTCTTTACAGTACATAAAATATAAAAATACTACAGCTGTACTGCCTTTTATTTCTAATGTTTGCACTGTGCCTCTTACTGAGTTAAAGTGAATTCTGAGTATCAATAATCAGTATTTGGCATGATCCTGTAGGAACTTTTTTCCAATAAGCTTTTACTGTATTGAGCTAAAGTAAATTGCATCTCCCGACTTATGTGCCAGACGCAATTAAATAGCTCCGGGCACTCATCCCGGGATCTTAAACCTCACGCTGAATTGAATTCCCCCCAATGACTGAAATTAAATAACCACTGCTGCATAGATTCTGGCTGCAGTGTGCCATTCTAGGCACCCTGCTAGCCAGGTGAGGCTAGCAGAAAAAAGCTCCGAGGGCCAGATCAAATGATTCCGAGGGCCTTATATGATCCCGGGCCTGAGGTTCCCCATACCTGCTTTATAAAAGAATTTATACATGTTCGACATAAAACAGATCTATGACGAAAAAATTAATAAGTAGAACTGGCAGACTGGATGGACCAGTAGGTCCATGGGCTTAACTACCATTGGTGCAAGTGTGCAGCTAGTATGGGGCCCAGAGCTGAGTGGGTCCCATCTTCATTGTCAAAGTTACATGAGTTACAGTATATACATTTTTCACCATTGGGTGGTACATAGGGGACCTTACAATTTTTTGCTATGTGGCCTTCAAATACCTAGTTACCTGCATAGATCTTTACCATCAGTGCTCTATATTTCTATGTATAAAATATTTAATGTAACAAGTTGAACATTGTATTTTTTCCCTTAGGACAAATGACACTGGATTCCTGACCTTTAAAGATCACTTACCAGTCTCTCAGATTATGATTACCGACACAAACAGACCAGGCTCAGAAGTGGCCTGGAAAGTGGGTCCATTACGTTGCTATGGTGACAGTGAGTATGCATGATCCATATATGATCCCTACATAATCCCTACATGATAGCCTTCCTAGATTCTTACTAATTTAGATCATAAAATCCAGTAAAATCTAAGACGTTTGTGAAAATAAAATATTGTTTTCTTGCAGGAAGCTTTTGGAATTCTGCTTCTTTCTCCACAATTGCATCCTACCTGTACTTCCCAACCTTCCACTCCGAGTTCAGCGCTGACATCTCATTCTTCTTCAAAACCACCAGCTCATCCGGCATCTTTCTGGAACACATCGGGGTGAGGGACTTGATAAGAATCGAGTTAGTCTGTAAGTATTTTAAGGTCTGTTTATTATTATAAGTGTTTATACATAACTACCCTGCATTGTAAGTGTCACCTGAGTAATTAAGGTCAATTTGTGTGGACATAGCATTGAGGGATCAAGGATAACTGTGACACATGTATGACTGTGGAATGAAATGCAGTTTACATTTAATCATCCATCTAGTTCTGGGAGTTCATCAGTCATATTGTAATTGTGAACAGTCACAGGACACACACACACACACACACACACACACACACACACACACACACACACACACACACACACACACACACACACACACACACACACACACACACACACACTTATTGTCTCTCTCCCATTATATTTCCAGAGTCAGTATTAATAACAAGGGACACATCTTTCCTATTACAAATGATTAGGAAATTAAAGCAGGGACTTTATCTGTAATCATTTGGAGTATTATTGTGTTACTATTACAGAGACTCAGCACAGGGGAGATTGGCACAATCCCCTGATTTGCTCATGTGCTATACAGAAAGATATATAAAATATAAATTTTCCTATGACAGACATAATTAAGCAAAAATTATATGATGTTTGAAGTTAACTCGCACCAATAAGAAATGTAGTGTTAAAGATCAGGAATGATGTATTGTTGGGCTGTTTCACATTCCTAATATATTGAAAACATAATTAAATTCATTATATATTATGAAACTCTCTTATGCATAGGGACCCCCTAAGCAGAGTGTTCTTTTATTTGCTAACTGATCAGAAGAGATAGATAGATAGATAGATAGATAGATAGATAGATAGATAGATAGATAGATAGATAGATTTAGTGTGTGCATGCGTGCATGTGATATGTACGAGTATCATATATCCCCTTTTCTGCCTAGGAAAAGTACAACTCAAAGTTTCATTCCAATAACGCTAGCGCTAGATGCAGTAAAAGGGGGCCTAGAGGCCCTTAAACTCATTAAACAAATGATTCATTTTATGAAAGCTAATTACTTCATAATGAGGATTGATATAATGATAATTGCACATCAAAGTCCAATTCAATTGGTTTCTCATTTTTGTGGACATAACATTTTAAATAAAATAAACAGCCATAAATGAGGACTATAATTGCTCATTGCAACTTGCCATATAGGCTCAAACTTCACAGAAACAAAATAATAAGCTACAGGAATTTTAAATAATATTGACTTCTCATTGGCCTAGCATTGTTTCTATATGAGATGCAGATGAGTTTGTTGCCTGAAGCCATTCTCCATGGACAAGCTGCCCAGGAGGAGATGTTTTTCTGAGCAGGTATAGGGGTCACAGAGATAGCTGCATCACTTAATGATTGGAGGAACAGCTTAGACACCCCATCAAATTAGACTAAACTACTATTACATCTCTGAATCACTTTCTGATTCAAAAAGCTGCAACAAAGCACTAATGAAATAGAGATTGACGAAAACACTTTGGATGAGCAGATAACTTGGTATACTGTAACCAGAGATTAAATAATTTGTTTTCTTACAGGAACATAATCTATTGATTTAAATTCTTTATCATTCAGAAACTCATTGTTCCTCTCTTGTTTTATGTGCATAAAGATTTTATACATTTCCTCACCTCTCTAAATATCTGCAGAACATACCTTGCTCCAGTTCTTCTCTAGTAGATAGATTCCATATACAGTCCTGGCAACAATTGTTCATTTAAAGGGACAGTCTACTTTTTCAGAATTGTTCAGCAATTTGGTTCTCAGAAGTGTTCATGTCCCCTTATTTATGTTTTTCTAAAATACTATGACATGTTAAATGAGCATAGTTTGTTATTGTTGTTGTTGTTTATATTATTTGTAATTAATGTCTACATTCTAAAGACAAGGATATATCTGAAGCAGAATTAGTTCCGCTTATTATTGTATGAGTATCTCCAGTGCATTCATCAGGGTAACTGTTTGTTCCAATGTTGAATGTTGCTTGCAGTAAAATACTATTATGAGCAGTAGGTAACCATAAGGTTTCAGCCTAAGGTGAGCTCCTTTTGAATAGCCATGGTTATTACTACAGTATTTCCTCTCTTGAAGGCTGTTAGTGAAATCTGCTGTATGACTTCACAATGGCGAGTCCTGACCAATAAACATCTGCACACACTTTATACACTGAGTACACAATTAGCTGTGCGAGGAACTAAAGGGAACCTCAGCAACTTCTCAGTGTCCATATTCATCTATAAAAGCAGAAGTTGTTCACCAGCTCCATTGCTAATTTTCCTCCACAACTATATATCTGTGTAGAACTGTAGATATTAATGGAGTATGGCAACAGCTACAGGATGGACAGTAGGTGTTGCTGTGTCTTAAGTTGTCACTTTTGTGGTTGCTCTGTGATGGGTCATTGCACTATATATTACAGATTCTTTCTTGTAAATCATTTACGTTATGTTATGAAGTTTTATATGTACTGGTCACAGTAAAGTTTATTTCACAATCTTCCCTACTGGTTGAGGCTTATATTTGAGAAAAATATTCAGTGGCAGAATTTATTTTTAAGGCTCATGTTTTATGACGATGCCATCTTACACACTAAATAATATAAGTAGCAAACAAAAACCACAAATGTAATTATAAGCACAAATATATATTTCTACATTGGTAATGGTGAAATCTGAAGTCATAACCTCACTATACATTAGACAATTGTCTTTAATATAAGAAAGTTACTGCAAATTTTAATGGATACTAGCTGAAGTACCTGGTGTTCCCAGGGTTTAAATCTTGAAGTTATTAAGTTTTATAATGTGATGTCATCCAAATTCATCCAGTGGAAGGCCCAGTACAGGCTCCCAGTGTTAAAGTTCTGCCTGGCAGACCCTGCCGGGGACCCCAACTGCTCCATTAGGCATCTCAGACCACTTGCGACCCCTCTGTGAAGTTTTCATAAAAATCCATTCAGTGGAAGGCCCAGAACAGGCTCCCTGGGTCAAAGTTCTGCCCAGCATCAACCTACAGGTGGTCCGATCGGAACCAAAACCCCCTAGTGTGTCTTCTGGGATCCAATGTTCCCACTCTGTGAAATTTTCATCCAAATCCATCCAGTAGAAGGCTCAGAACAGGCTCCCCAGGTCAAAGTTCTGTCCAGCGTACACCAACATGAGGTCCGACCCAAACCCTAACCCCCTAAAACCTGGCCTGGATCCAACTGGTCCACCTCACGTTGGTTTCAACCCAATCAGTGCTGGGGTTTCCGAATGTGTAACCTGACAGACAAACAAACAGACCAATGAATTTTATATATAAGATCTGTTGCATTGTCGCTATGTGGTCTAATAACCTACTTTTTCGATACTAAATAACTATGTAAGATTTGGCAGCTTTGCCATGAGAGCTGTGAAAGATATTCACAAACAAACAAACTTATTTTATATTTCTAGATTAGAGGTCATGCTGGATATACCTGACTGACTCACAGGGGCGGGCTGGGCCAGGGGGCTGAGTGCCATCTGCCCCCCGGGCCGATACTATTTCAGTGCTGGGGGGCTGGCATCTGTCTGCAGCCAAATGCTGTATGAATGCCTGGTGACTGGAGACAGGCAGAGGATGCTACTGGGCCACTCCATTTGTGTACACATATGGAGCCAAAGCTGGATTATGGAAGGGGGCATAAGCAGGCCCGCTGAGAGCCGCGGCGGGCCCGGGTAATAGGGGGCATGGCCTAATCGCGGGAGGCACGCTGTGTGCTGGGCTGCTGGGAGGGAGGGGGAGCGGCGCCGGACCCGGGCCCCTGCCGGGCCCCTCAGGAAGCTCGGGCCCCGGTAATATGTACCCGCTCGCCCCCCTCTCGGCGCCCCTGGGCATAGGGGGTAGGTGGTAAGTTCCCCGGTGCCCTCCCTTTCTCAGAAGCACCCCCAGGCCCCAGCCTTCGATCGCGATCTGAGAAAAACGGAATAGAGGTATTTTGGAGGCGGAGTCCTGGTAGGGAGCGGGGCTACACGGCACTGTCTGAAGTCGGGGCTAGGAGGAGCAGCATAGATGGGAGAGAGCATGGAGGAGTCACAGAGGCAGAGTTTAATGTAAGTGGGAGGGAGGACACTAATGTCTCAATGTATATACTGTATATGACAAGTGTGTGACTGTATGTATGTGTGAGACTATGTAATGACTGTATGTATGTATGTATGTATGTGTGACTATGTGATGACTGTATGCATGTATGTGACTGTATGTATGTACAGTATGTATGTGTGAGACTATGTGATGACTGTATGTATGTGTGACTATGTGATGACTGTATGTATGTTTGCATGAGACTATGTGTATGTGACTGTATGTATGTACAGTATGTATGTGTGAGACTATCTGATGACAGTATGTATGTGTGACTATGTGATGACTGTATGTATGTGTGTATCTACCCCTACTCAGCCCCCCCCTACTACTACCACCTTCATCACCTCCCTCAGCTGCCATGTTTAATGTTTTCTCTACATTATATGGTGGTCATTGCAATGCTCTGTGCATTATATGGCAGTCACTGTGACACACTGCATTTTATGAAGGTCACTGTGACACACTGCATTATATAGAGGTCACTGTGACACACTGCATTATATGGAGGTCACGGTGACACACTGCATTATATAGAGGTCACTGTGACACACTGCATTATATGGAGGTCACTGTGACACACTGCATTATATGGAGGTCACTGTGACACACTGCATTATATGGAGGTCACTGTGACAGTGCATTATATGGAGGTCACTGTGACACAGTGCATTATATGGTGGTCACTGTGACACACTGCATTATATGGAGGTCTCTGTGACACACTGCATTATATGGAGGTCTCTGTGACACAGTGCATTATATGGAGGTCACTGTGACACACTGCATTATATGGAGGCCACTGTGACACAGTGCATTATATGGAGGTCACTGTGACACAGTGCATTATATGGTGGTCACTGTGACACACTGCATTATATGGAGGTCACTGTGACACACTGCATTATATGGAGGTCTCTGTGACACACTGCATTATATGGAGGTCTCTGTGACACACTGCATTATATGGAGGTCTCTGTGACACATTGCATTATATGGAGGTCACTGTGACACAGTGCATTATATGGAGGTCACTGTGACACACTGCATTATATGGAGGTCACTGTGACACACTGCATTATATGGAGGTCACTGTGACACTCTGCATTATATGGAGATCACTGTGACACACTGCATTAGATGGAGGTCACTGTGACACACTGCATTAGATGGAGGTCACTGTGACACACTTTGCATTATATGCTGTCTCTGTGATGCTCTCTGGGTTATATGGTAATCCCTGCTATGCTCTGATTTATATGTGGTCCCTGCTATGCTTTCTGCATTATATGCATTCCCTGCTATGCAATCTGGTGGTCACTGATGCTCACTGAATTATATGGTGGTCACTACAATGCTCTGTGGAGTTGAGGTAGTGTAGTACAGGCAACAATACTTAGCCATTGATTCTGGAGACAGTAGAGTATGCAAGCTCCTTTTAAAAGTGTAGATAGCCCAGAACCACAGAAGAAATGCAGCAGGCGCTGACATCTTAATGTAATGGAATTAAAGATGTTGTATTCCCTCATCCTAACACTTTTCAGTCTTAACAATGTTGACAGCTGTATCAAAGCTTGCCAAGGATGACTACTATCTACAGGGAGGGAAGGGTGAGAGAAAGTCTAGCTTCAGCCCTAATGTTGCGCCATTCATAGACACACGCCCATGTTTAATGTACATTTCATAATGGTGTGAATGGGGAGCACACCAGTGTCTTGTGGCTACAGCACACACCTAACAAGAAACACACCCCCTACTGAGCATTACACCATCTGCATATCTAGCTACACACCTGCCTGAACCTCTGTATCCAACCTACTCCCACATTATCTGCTAAGGTTACAGGGATCCAGCCATTGATTGGAAATTAATTACATTTCTTGCTGGCTGTCGGAGTTGGGTGACTTTCGCAAACTCCTTGTATACTGATTACTAGAATGGTCCCTGCATTTTATACCAGTCACTAGAATAGTCCCAGTATTATATACCTGTAACGAAAATGGTTCCTATATTCAATACCGGTAACTAGAATGTCCCCTATATTGCATATCAGTAACTAGAATGGTCCCTGCATTGCAGATCAGTAACTAGAATGGTCCCTGCATTGTATATCAGTCATGAGAATGGTCCCTGTATTCCAGATCGATTTACGAGAATCGTTTCTGTATTGTATATTGGTCACGAGAATGGTTCCTGTGTTGTACATCCATCACTAGAGTGCTGTGTGCATTTTGCAGGGGTCTCTAGAATGGTCTCTGCTTTATCAGATTGGGCTGGTACTTGTATTTGTTTATAGCTCTTTGACATAACAATTTTGAACATTTAATGGACTATTTAAAGCACTCCCACCTTTTACATACCATACCTACAGAGGTTATTATCATGTGTCTTTGCTTATTGCAATGCACTGGTAGAAAAGCTGGGCCACTTACTTGTGTCTGCCCCCCAGACTAAAATTTGCCAGCCAGCCCCATCTGACTCACCAAACTCTTTGGGGAATTCCAATATACTAATAATTGACCAATAGTGGTACATAATCGCATATACTGTATTTTAAGTTATATAGTACAGTATTTTATAAGTTTTTCTAATTTCATTTATATATCTATCTCAAACTTGACTACTCTACCGGAATGTATGGAAGTCTCCAGAAGTTAGGGAAATCCTCCTCTCTTCCTCCTGTATCCTGCCTATTGCCTCTAGTGATATTGTGCTGTGGAATCATGGCCAGGACAACACAATTTGGGTCACCACACCTCTGGCACTTGTCACTTGCATGGCCCCTCTGGAAACTCCTGGAGGAGTGATAAAATGTTGTTGTCTATCCTATTTGTTATACTTTACAGTGATGGTCAATGTGTACATTTCTCTTAGCTTTATATTATATGGACTATGCATGAATGGATCAGTAAAAATCAATCTCAACAGGGAATCTTAATCATCATTTATACAGTGGAATTACATATATTATCAGGAGCTATTATTTTTCTGTTTCTGTTAGTGTATAAGTATCAGCAGTGTGGAAAAAAAAATAGGATGTTTTTGACTTCTTTGCTACATTCAGTAGGAAGTAGTTTAAGTTTGAATAAATGTAGAACATTAAAAGCATCTAGCGTAATGTTACCTCTTAATCTCCTTTTATTCTATATATTAGAGGTGCAATTGTAAAGGTACCTCACATTTCCATGCCTGCTTTACCAAGCAAACACTAGTGCATTTAGTATAGTAGATTCCAGCTGTTCTTTTGTAAAGACTTTTTCACATGAAAAATACATGGATATGTGCATTGTAATACATCATGGACCGATTGCTATTGTTGATCAGCTAAAAGCTTTGCAATGTATAGTCAGTCCCAATGCTGTTGTCACTGTTGAACAGAATGGCAGATCTAAAAATGTTTCACACTGGTTAAAATCTGTTTTTTTCATGGTAGGTGGAACATTATAACAATTTTTTCCAGATCTAAGTTGAGTCACTATCTTCATTTTGTTCAATATTTTTAGAAAATATGATTAATTAATTGAAGACTAGGTCAAGTACAAGTGGTGTGTTCTTACAGAGAATTGCAATGAATATAAGACACTGGTTCCATGGACCCATTGCTGGACTTAGAGCCATTACAGGGGGGGTACAAGCAGCTCCTTGGCCTAGAGATGAGGGGCCCATAGCTGCTGCAGACTCTGTGATGAATTTTCCATTAGGCACGTGAGGCACACGCCTATGGGTGCCGCTTGCTGGAGATGTCACTTCATACTGACTGTAATAAAACAAGTTTCTCAGTGTTGCCCTGCTCCCAGCAAGTGGTGCACATATTATATGAAATGTTATAGCACATGACTTGCTTTAGAATTATGTTATATTACTTTGCTACACTGGCAATCATCAAATTAGTGCTTATAACTTAATAATGAAAATAATAAAATTGGAGTCAGCCATTAATTTTGTGCCATGGGGATGTATGACCACTAAATCTGCCCCTGTGTACTGGCGGTAGCTACTATTGCAGAATGTACTCCTTGTTCAAGCATCAAACACACTGGAGGTGAGATGTACTAACAGTAAAATGCAGTAAAAACTCAGAAAATTGCCATCTTCAGAGGTTTGACTGCATTCCCCATATGTATCAAGCTTCAGAAAACAAAACTTTCCACAGCTTGTACACCAATAGGCAACGACATACTGTATATAGATGGTGTTGCCTAATAGAAGCCTATGGGCTTCTTTCCACATAATTCCCCAAGCGGGATCCGGCAGGATCCCTCCTAGGGTCCCCTGCAGCTCATGCCTGCACTGACCTACAGTCATTCATGCACAGTAGAACTCTCAGGTCATAAACCCGGAAGTCCTCACACCACAAAGGACAGCTCTTGTTGAAAGAGCTGTCCTTTACAGTTTTAATCGCAAATCGACATGCATATGGCATTAACAAACGTGGAAGTGGGGGGATGTATTACATTCAAAATGTGATGCTTGATACATCCAGACCTGGGAAAAGTTGGGGATAACTTTACTGAGACGACTACATGTAATCTTCATTGCATGGAAGATTTGCAAGAATACACTAGAAAAGAAAACACTATCACAACAAAGATAGTCTACAAAATGACAAAGAAAACAAAATGACAAACAAAAGAAAACACTATCACAACAAAGATAGTCTACAAATGGCTAAGGTACAGTACCACCTACAGTCCTTCCAGTAAAGCATCTGAAGTCATGTTTGGCCTGGACTGTAGTTGTTGTTATACTCCAACAGTTATTACTATTAGGTGCAGGCAGCAATAGTGGGCATAGGCAGTTACACCATTGCTTGCACCTACTATGATCTCTGAAGAGCACAGCTGGGCTCCGTCCAACAATTTTTCTGTGTGGCCTAGTGGTTCAGTAAACAACCCCTGCATGGACCTTTTTGTTGTTCTTCATTGCTTATTTTCATCTTTACATTGCTAAGTTGGAAACCAAGTCATATGTCAATCAAGTTCATCTTTGATCCTCAAGACACAAAAATAGATATGAATTTGGATCTAAAAACAGGCTCTAGAATGAGTTGTTAGACCAAGCAGCTACTTAAAGAAGGGATAGTCAGTCCCTAATATAAACAAGTATAGTCACAAAAAAAGTAGTGCTATACATAGTGTAACTATGAATCAATAGAAAATAAATATATTTGGCAATAAATTTCATATAAAGTGCTAATTTATTTTTACTTAAAATCACTTCAATAATGACAAATAAGTGAGCAAATTATCTCACCCACCACAGTTAAAAAGTTCAACAACAGCCTGTTCCTGTATAATGCCTTCGTGGTGGACACTAGTAGTGCCAGATGGTGTTAGTCAATTGGGAAGAGCTGTCCATTAGGTAATGGACCTTTTTCACCAATAGAGGAATATTTCAGATATATTTGTCGTAGAAGCACAATGAATCCTCACGTCGCACAGTGGGCCTAATTCATACCCGCTCGCGAGCGCTGAGCTCTCACAAGTGGGTCGATGTTGGCCCAGTGCACATGCGCACGAGGGAGCGGGCTCCATCGTGCGCATGCGCGAGACCCAGATAGCGACGGCCAAGCGCTCTGATAGAGCCAAAAGCACTCCAGGGCTTGCGGCAACGAGACCCTACCACAAGGGTCTCGTCGCAAGCCTAATGGTCACGATGGTTTTGACCATCGCGACCATCTTTTTGGCCGCTTGCTATAGCTGTGAGTGGTCACCCACAGCTATGCGAGCGCCAGGAGGCCGCTCCAAAAGGTAGGAAGGACGGCCCTGATTCAGAGCGAGCGCTCTGTCAGAGCGTCCGGCTCTGAATCAGGGTCAGTGTCCTTTTGTGGTCCTGTCCAAGCAGGAGGAGAGCACACTACCTCCTAGCTAATAGTGTCCTGTTAAATCCTGAGGGCTCGTTCAGGCCGATAAATAGTGCATCCAATAAATGGCCAAAGTTTGGTATAAAAGTGGGTGAGGGTAAATGTCACTGACGCATTTCGCTGTATCAAAGTGCAGCTTTTTCAAAGGTGTCCACTATGTGCCCAAGGTGGTATATTAATACCTATCCTAAAATGGCTGCTCTTTAGCACCTGATTTCAATTACAACGATGCAGTGCCATATATGTAATACAATAGTGATAAAAAAATCATTTATTTACAAACATAATCATGTACACCATATACAAATACATTAAAGTCAGACCTATTTCCAAATATTTGAAGTAAATGTAAGTTATTTCATATACACTCACGGGACTTCTGGTTTTCAGTGCGCGATCACAGGATGTAAACAATCTCTGTTATCGCTATAAACCTCCCATATCACCGATCATGGGTGTCCCTCTCCATCATGTTGGACTCTCAGCTAGGGGGGAGCTCATAGGTTGATGTCCACACATCCCCTCTTATTGCGGGTTTTTTCTTCCACGATCGGCTATAGCTTGATAGTTCGGTCACGTGTATTAGACACGGGAGCGGACGGTTATCCAATCCCTATGTATTGGATCAGCAACTAATCAAATATTTTCTGTAAGGATCTTGGGAATTGTAGTTAATCCGTTTTTGCTATAGTCATTCTAAAGCATATTGGATCTGATATTTATCACATAAGTTAAAAAAAACATATTTTCCTCAGGGAGTCTATCAGTTATAGTTATACGTACATTTAGAATGATTTGTACACTTAATATGTGCCAAGATTATATGGGCTATATTCAATCATTATAAAATCGATCAGAAACTATCCCTTGTCAATTATGAGAAGACCATGGGCCAAATGTAATAGGGTGAAAGTTTAGAAAATGTGATAGAAAACTCTAAAATTTTTAAACTCAGCCAATGTAATAAAGTCACAGAACATGCAAACTTGCATGTTTTTCAGACTCAAAACACTCTCAAGATATAAACTCTCATCCAGGTGTTTTCTGTTTTGAAAATACAACTCGATCAATATATTAGTGTGAGAGTTTTACTGCTAAACTCTCACATCATCTAAACTCTCACCCTATTACATTTGGCCCCATATGTATGATACATGTTCTTGTTTATCCATGTTCATAGGTCATGTCAATATATCCTCTCTACAAATAACATAGTTACAACATTCGAAAACTAGATGTATATAATGTTTTCCTATCCTCTAGTACAAGGGATTATTGCTCATATATATGCGTACTTTAAGATAAAAAAAAAAGAATATATATATATATATATATAATTATATATATATATATATAATAAAGATATAAATAAAACTTTTGCCTATATATGACTACATATTTAAAAATGAATTCAAGTGAAGCAAGGAGGGGAAGGGGGGCGGGTTTTGAAAAGGGGAGGTGGGGGGGGTGGAGTTGCCAGATAAAGGATGTACTAATATATTATTATATTACTATGTTCAGCTTTACTGCCACATTCAATCCCTCTGGATATATGGAATTAATTTTAAACATCCAGAACACTTCCTGTTTACATACATTTTTGAAGCGATCTCTGTCTCGTCTCGTCACTGGTATATGTTCCAGACCCACCAAATGCAAGCACTTTGGATCACCATAATGGTGATCAACAAAATGCTTTGATACACTATGGGTCTGAACTTTATTATTATTGAAGAGATTTTAAGTAAAAATAAATTAGCACTTTATATGAAATGTATTGCCATATATATATTTATTTGCTATTGATTGATAATTAAACTATTTATAGCGCTGCTTCCTTTTTTTCTGATTCTCAAGAACCTCAGTTGATCCAAAAGAACACAAAAAGCAAATAAAGTGGAGGCAATACTGACAATTGTACAGCTCCATTGATCAACACACTATTATGTTTTTTGTTTTTCTTTAATAGAAGCAGGTCTGTTTATTTTTTTGTTAAGGAAATGTCCACTCCCATCTTAAATCTATAGTAAGTACCAGTTCTTGTGAATTCATTACACAGTTTCACTGCTCTTACTGTTAAGAATTTTTTTTAGATGGATGTTTGTCCAATCTCAAGGCATGACCTAGTGTCCTCTGCAAGGATTCTATAATGAATTGGTTGTCAGTGATTTTTGTGTATGAGCCATTAATATATTTATACACAGTTATTCATTATTATTATTATTATTATTATTATTATTATTATTATCCTTTATTTATATGGCACCACAAGTGTTCCGCAGTGCCTTACAAAGTACACAAACAAATTATTTGACAACTGACTTACAGTAAAAAATAGGACAAGGACATGGATAATATACATTGCTACATTAGTGGCCATAACACCTAGATATGCAACAGAGCGTAAGCAACCAAGTGTTATATGCCCTGGTGGGGGGTAAGAAGAAGGTGAAAGTAAAGAAAGGAGAAGCACAAGAGGGTAGAGGCCCTGCTCATAAGAGATTATATTCTAAAGGGGGGGGGGGGCAGACAAACAGGTGTGACACAGATGGGGTAAACGGAGGAAGGAGCATGTTGCAGCAAGTTAGGATGGGAGCTGGAAGGCTTTGATGAAGTACTGGGTCTTGAGAGCCCTTTTGAAGGATTGTAAAGAGGAGGACAGTCTGATAGGGAGAGGGAGAGAGGTGCAAAGGTCGGGAGCAGCACGGGCAAAATCTTGGAGGCGGGAGTGGGAGGAAGTAATCAGTTGGCATGAGAGGCGGTGTGCATTGGTTTTGCGAAGGGGGCGGCCAGGAGAGAGGAGGGAGATGAAGTCAGAAATGTAAATGGGAGAGGAATGGATGAGGGCGTTGTAAGCAAGTGTGAGAACCTTGAATTGGGTTCTAAAAGGGAAGGGGAGCCAGTGGAAGGCTTGTAGGAGAGGAGAGGCAGATGTAGAGCATTTGGAGAGAAAGATGAGTCGAGCAGCATCATTGAGGACAGACTGGAGAGGAGAGAGATGGGAGTTTGGGAGGCCAGATAGGAGAAGGTTACAGTAGTCCAATCTGGATATGACCAGTGAGTGTATGAGGGTTTTGGTGGCATCCTGGGTGAGAAAGGGTTTAATATTGGAAATATTTTTGAGATGGAAGCGACAGGACTGTGAGAGGCTCTGGATATGTGGTTTGTAGGAGAGGGAGGAGTCCAGGATAACGCCAAGACAGCGCACTTTGGGGCTAGAAGAGATAGTTGTGCCCTCAATTGTTAAATAAATAGTGGGAAGTGAGGTTATGTTGGAGGGTAGAAAAATGATCAGCTCAGTCTTAGACATATTAAGTTTTAGAAATCGCTGGGACATCCAGGAAGAAATAGCAGAGAGACAGTTGGAGATACGAGTGAGGAGAGAGGGGGAGAGGTCAGGGGAGGAAAGGTAGATTTGAGTATCATCAGCATAGAGATGATAATGGAGGTCAAAAGAGCTGATGAGTTCACCTAGAGAGGACATATAGAGGGAGAATAGTAGAGGTCCAAGAATGGAACCTTGGGGAACACCCACTGTAAGAGGCTGTGGTGGGGAAGAGGAGTCATGAGAAGAGACAGAGAAGGACCGGTCTGAAAGGTAGGATGACAGCCAGGAGAGAGCAGTGTCACATAAACCAAGTGAGTGAAGGATTTTCAGCAGGAGAGGGTGGCAACAGTGTCGAAGGCAGCAGAGATGTCAAGGAGAATAAGCAGAGAGTAATGGCCCTTGGATTTGGCAGCAAGGAGGTTGTTGCTGACTTTTGTCAGGGTAGTTTCAGTGGAGTGGAGAGAACGGAAGCCAGACTGAAAGTAAGGTGTTTGTAAACAACACGCTCAAGGAGCTTGGAGGCAAAAGGGAGGAGAGAGATGGGATGGTAGTTGGAGAGAGTGTTGGGATCAAGGGTAGGTTTTTAACAATGGGGGAGACTATCGCATGTTTGAATGCAGAAGGGA
The DNA here is from genome assembly GCA_031769625.1 of Taudactylus pleione. Taxonomy (NCBI): domain Eukaryota; kingdom Metazoa; phylum Chordata; class Amphibia; order Anura; family Myobatrachidae; genus Taudactylus; species Taudactylus pleione. The sequence goes on along the minus strand of JAUIMM010000137.1, from coordinate 4,809,276 downwards.
CAGTGCCAGATGAGAGGGAGAGATTAAGGAGATGGGCAAGGAGAGAGGTAGCAGAGGAGATGTGAAGGGATAGGGTCAAGGAGGGAGGTAGAGAGGGGGGAGGACTGGATGAGAGCCATGACTTCCTCTCCTGATACAGGGGAGAAGGCTGTCAGAGTTGGTGAAATAGATGGAGATGGGTGATCAGGGAAAGAAGGAGGTGTAGAGCAGAGGGACTGGTGGGATGTGATGTCCTGATGTATGGAATCGATTTTGGATGTAAAGTAGGTAGCAAAGTCAATGGCAGTGAGTGGGGAGGGCTTGGACAGAGGAGGGAGTTGAAGGTGGTGAAGACGCTGGGGATTTGAGGACTGGGAGGAAATGAGGTTCTTGAAATAGGACTGTTTAGATAGGGAAAGGGCAACACTGTAGGATGAGAGCATAAATTTGAAGTGGAGAAAATCTGACTTAGAGCGTGATCTTCTCCACTGTCGCTCAGCGGTTCTTGAACACTTTTGCAGATATCTAGTGCATTTGGAATGCCAGGGTTGTAGTGTGGATCTGCAAGGGTGAGTAGTGATTGCCGGTGCAACAGAGTCTAGAGCAGAAGTAAGGGAGGCATTGTATAGGGAAGCAGCTTCTTCAGGGCAGGAGAGAGAGAGGATAGGGGAGAGAAGCGAGTCAAGCAGGGAAGATAGAAACGGCATTGATAGCCTCAATGTTACGCTTAGTGATGGTGGCCTTCGGAGGTAGAGGAGAGGAGGGAGAGAGAGATAGGTTAAAAGAGAGAAGGTGATGATCAGAGAGGGGGAATGGGGAGTTGGAATAATTCGAAATATTACAGTGGTGAGTGAAGACTAAATCAAGTGAGTGCCCACTCACATGTGAGGGTGAGGAGGTCCATTGTGAGAGACCAAATGAAGATGTGAGGGTAAGGAGTTTGGAGGCAGAGGATTCTTTGGGGATACCAATTGGAATATTGAAGTTACCAAGGATAATGGAGGGGAGGTCAGAGGACAGAAAGTGAGGGAGCCAGGAAGCAAAGTTGTCAAGGAACTTAGAGGGAGGGCCAGGGGAATGGTAAATGACAGCTACTCGCAGGTGTACTGGTTGGAAGAGGCGTATAGCATGAACCTCAAATGTAGAGAATGTAAGGGATGGGTCAGAGGGTAGGAGTTGGTAGGAGTAACCTGGGGATAGAAGGACCCCCACACCACCACCATGGCGACCCCCGGGGCGAGGGGTGTGAGAGAAGGTGAGGCCCCCAGAAGTGAGAGCTGCAGGGGAAGTAATGTCAGAAGGTGAAATCCAGGTTTCAGTAATGGCTATGAGATGCAAGTTTTTGGAAATGAAAAGGTCATGGGTGGGAACCAGTTTATTACAGACTGATCTGGCATTCCAGAGGGCACACGATAGAGGGACAGTGTTTATTGGAGAGAAGTGAATGAAATTATCAGGGTTGCTGTGACAAGAAGGTGAGATTAATTTGGGTGACCGAGATGAATGTAGTAGAGAGATTGTGCGGGCACCAGTGTTGGGAAGGGAACCTGGAGGTGGTGGGCAGGGAAGGATTTTAATGAGGTGGAGGTGGGGTGGCACGGTGTGGAGAGGAGGCTTGGAGGAAGGATTAGCGGTGGGGTAGTAGGACCCAGGTGGGGTAGAAGAGAACAAATGTGGAGTAATGAGAGAGGAGAGGGAGGAAGGCAGACAGAGGAGGGGAGATAAAGGAAGGAGGAGGTGGAGGAGATATGGGGGAAATGATAAAGGTGGAAGAAGGGGGCAAAGCAGTGGATCAGGTAAACACTGAGTGGAGGAGGAATTGGGTGAAAACATGGTCATGGTGTGGCTGGGTAGAGTTTGGGGAGGAAATCTAGATGTAGGCACAGAGTATATATGTAAGAGAAAGTGCAGGAGATTTGCAGAGAATCAAGTAAAAGTACAGCGGAAGAAAGTGTATTGATAAAAGGTTATAATTGAGGGAAGGAAAAATGGAGATTTAGCGGGGAAGAAATGGATTATTAAAGTAAACTGTGTTAGAAGAGTAAAGGTGCATACACACTAGACGATATGCTCCCTGAGCGATATCGTCTAGTGTGTCCCCGGCAGGCTGTGCTCAATGTCGTTCATGACATTGAGCACAGCCGCTGAACGATATCATTAGCGATATCGTTCAGCGCCGGGCTCTCTCACCCATTCCCTGACATGCAGCAACCTGACGAGGTCGTCAGGTTGGCCTGCATGTCAGCCCGATGAACGAGGATGACGAACGACCCGCGGGAACGCGCGTCGTCGTCATCGTTGATCTTTTTTGTGTTAAAAATGGACGATAAAGTGGACGACTGAACGATAACGATATCGTTATCGTTCAGTCGTCCACTTTAATCGCCCAGTGTGTACGCACCAATAAACTGAAATTGGCACAGATACAGTACATTATGCTGTAAAATATTTGTGAAATCAGAGAGCCAGCCCAAATATTAGCAAGTAAAGTGTTAAGTTCTTAGAGTGAGCAAACAGAGGGCCTGATTCAGAGCCGGACGCTATTTGCGGACGGTAGTTCCGAAAAAGGGGCCGGCTATTTAAATTGAGCGCTCGCTCTTTGCAGTTTGTTGACGCCTCTATGTCTGAGCGAGCGAACGAAATATACGCTCGCTATTTTACAAAGATGCCCCTTTGCTGTTCGCATCACACGTCATCTCTGGTATTTATTAGATTAATCGGGTACATCGAAAGGCATCTGAACTGCTCGCAGTGCTTGTGGTAGGTTTTTCTTACTGCTATCACTGCGAGCAGTTCAGGCTAAAAGACAACCAAGTGACGTGGTCGATGGCGCTCCTTTACTAATTATGCACTCCCATTAAATGCCCTTTTGACCGTTCGGCACGCCTGCGTTCGGATCTCCACTCCCCCGTTTTCAAGCACCTTCCCCTGTTACCACCCACAAACGGTACATTCTGTCAATCAAATTAGCAGCCCCTCACTGTTTTGCGAGCGCACAATTTCCGACCGCAATGACTGGTTTGTGCATGCGCATTACGACCCCTACGCATGCGCAGTTGTGCGAACATCGCTCAAAGCGAACGAGCGGCCGCTTACGAGCGGCTCTGAATCAGGCCCAGAGTCCAGTGAGTAATGTCCAGTTTGAGCAGACAGCAGTTGCTTGTAGAGAAGAGATTGTGAATTTACATATCTTGTTTATACTTTGTCCAGATGGTCAGGTTTTTTGGATGGGTTGAGGTTAGAGTGGTCTCCTTATGTTTGACTTCGGTTTAACGCCGGTCTAACGCCAAAATATGGCTACAGTGCACTTGTAAAATTATGCACTTATTAATATTATGCACCAGCAGCCTCCCAATGAAAGTTAAATAGTGAATGTGTATGTGTATGCAATGATTGCAATCAACCCCCAAAACCCACAAACTAAAATGGCAAGTAATACAATTCCTACCACAAACAAACAGTGAATACCACAAAGCTAAGAGGAACTTGGTCTAGTTAGCAATGCACTGTAGAGATAGTTTAGAAAGAGACATACTGCAGCAGTGATGGAATTTAGATAGATATACCTAGTAATCAGTAGATAACTGCAAACATCAGAATATACTTCCAGCAATGTTTGGTTTTAGATATACCTGCAGATGGAGGAGAAAGGCGGGGTCAGTTCACAATCAATAACAGCAGAAGATAAAATCTAATAAACATCGGTCTAATGCCAAAATATGGCTACAGTGCACTTGTAAAATTATGCTCTTATTAATATTATGCACCAGCAGCCTGCGGCCTGCAGCCTCCCACATTCATACGTACTCTTAAGAATCTTGCTTTAGTCATAACTGACATCTTTCTATACAGTGGATTAATTTTTTTCCTCTCTCCTGTTCAAGAGTTGCACTATGGTTTTTGAATTGTGTCATTATTATACTGAGCAATTCTAGCTTCTAAATAAATCAATAATTTCATATACTGCAATTTAACACACACTTTTAACAGCATTGTATGTACTTTATGCTGTGATTTTTTTTCCTCCAAACTGTGATAAATGATTTAGTTTTTTAAGTTTCATGCTACTGCAATGTCAACCAGTCACATGATATATGACATGGTGAGCAGAGACACTTTGGAACATCCCTTTTTCAACATGATTGATCACAGCACAGTTACACTAATCCCCTCCTTCCGCTGCCAGCGTGTACATGGAGGGAGGGCTCTGACTCAGAAATCAAGTAAATCTCTCCTCAGTAATGAGCTTCAGTGCTGAAATGCAAATACATCCAGATAATAGACATGGTATATTTACTAAAGTGCGGGTTATTAGAAGTGGAAATATTGCCCAAGGCAACCAATCAGATTCTACTTAACATTTATCGAGCACCTTCTAGAAGATAATAGCTAGAATCTGATTGGTTGCTATTGGCAACATCTTCACTTCTAAAAACCCGTACTTTAGTAAATAGACCCCTACAATTGATTACACTTCCCCCACAGAGAAATCTATGTAAAACATATATATTAAAAGAAAGTATAAACAATTAATTAAGAAGAAAGTCAATGTGAAATTGCAACTTTATTTTATAACTTCAATGAAAGAAGGAGGACACCATTTGGATAATGGTTAACATTGTAGCAGGAGACAGAAGTTTGTATATATTCTATTTTCTGTTTTAAAAGGATTACAGGTCCCTGGACATTATCTAAGCTGGTTAGGCTTAATTCTTTGCATCACAAGCAGATGCACTTTGTGTGTTGTGTGAATATATACACACAGACACATTATATACTATTTTTATAACTGATTACAATTGTGCTTTTTTATTATATATTGTTGTTTATACATCTCCAGGTACCTGGTATTTATTGTTATTTGTGAAACAATTTTATGAATACTTTGCTATAGAATAAATACATATATTTTTGTAGCCATTTACTCAGAGCGGGAGTTCTCTCATTCTTTTTACTTTTCTTCCTTATACTATCTGTGTTTTAATTATCTTCCTTCTTTCTAATCTTAATATGTTTTAGGGCCATAAGCATGGCTATAGTTTAGACTTTAGCTTTTTCTAGCTCTTAACATGTTGGGAGTTATAGTTTTACAGCATCTTGTCAACTTCCCCTTCATATCAAACCTTTTATATTCCCTTTTTATAAAACATAATCCTGACCTGTTTAGTTCTGGAAGGAGACAATATGCTAATAGAAACTGAGTCAATTTGATGGATGTGTTTTCTAAATCTTAAGCTTAATGATTAGTGTGTTTCTTGTTTAATTGGTGCAATCATACATTTTCAAGTACAAATCAGTTACAATAAAATGACATCAGCTTGATTCTAGCAAAGTGCAACTTGTAAAAACACAAAGAAAAATAATTTTACAGCATTTGAATAATAACCTTTCAGAACTCACAGCAGCATGATAACATAATGAACACAATTTAACAAATGGTGCAGTTTCCAAGTAGATTTATCTTGTGATCCGTACTGTGTGGGAAGAAAAAGAACATTTCAGAGTTATATGTTTATATTTTTTCTCTCAATCTACATTTAATAAATTGCTAATCAGGCGCTTCTTGCTTTAATGTCAAAATCAACTACACAAATAAAGAAAACCTCAAATTGTAACTATTATGGACAGCAGTTTGTGGGTTGCAAGTTTTTTTCTTACCGTCTAAAGCTAAGTTATTCTTGGCATTCTGAAATTAAGTTATAGCCACAAGTGGAACTGTTTGATAGATTTTGCTGTTTTGGTCACAGAAAGATCACATTTAGAACCAATTTAAGCATATACAGCACAATCATACTGCAAAACCACTGACAGTCAATCAATGAACCCTGACACTTCATGCACAGTAAAGGGGCCTATCCATTAGCAGATTAGCAGATCTTTCTCTAACAATGAAGGACAAAAGATTATCCCTTGAAAATTCGTGGGACTGCGGTGACAGATATCTGTCATGTACATGACAGATATTTGCGAATGACGAACGATATTGCATGACATCATTCAGGGAGTGGATTTTTTTTATGTATCTATGAATATTCATTAAAAATATCGTTCCTCGTTCCTCGTTTACCGCTTATAAACTGCCAGATATTTCTAATATCTGGCAGTGATAAGTAAACACATAGTCAAAGTATGTAATATGAATTAGAGGCCAAAATGAGTTCAAGCCCAGAAGAGCAAACAAATTATTAACAAATATAAATCAATTGGTAAAAATAGATATTGATTGTGTTATTGATTGGCTTATGTACTTTACAGCTCCCTATCAAGTCACATTTTCATTTGATGTGGGAAGTGGTCCCATGGAGGTTTCTCTGCAATCAGTCAAGGCTTTGAATGATGGTCAGTGGCATCATGTCAGGGCTGAGAGGAATATTAAAGAAACCAGTCTCAGCTTAGATGGCCAGCCAAGAAAACTTGTACAGAGTCCATCAGATGCACGAGTTCGAGTCCAGGTGAACACTCAGTTATATGTGGGTAAGTAAAGATTGTTTACAAGACATTTATTGTGAAGCGAAAAACCAGCAAAATGTTTTCACTTTAAGTGTAAATGTACAGAACAAAAAGTATTTCCTGTTAAAATCAAATCCTAAGTATTCTTTCAATCAAAATAAAACTAAAGAAAAACCCAATAAGATATTTCATAGTGTAACACATATTAAAAATATCAAACTTTAAACAGGGAGCAAATGTACACTCACACACTAACTAGATCATACGTACAAGAAGTCACAATTGCTTGTTTAGAATTTATTTAAGTGCCCATGCTAGGGATAAAGTTTATTTGCAGACAAAACACATAGTAAATTATAATCTACAGTATGTGTGTCTACCTGCTATGGCAATATTCCACTGGCTAGTTCAGCCTGGTGCTGGTAATTGGAGGAACCCCACGTCATTTTCTCCCCCTGTTTTACAGTACCATGCCAGGCTTAGAGATCCGTGGCTGGTTACTGATTTTTTTGGGGGGTTCCACTTTTTAAAAACATTTTAACCCTCATACATGGGTATTCAATATGGAGCGAAAACTCTGTTTTTGCGATGTTTTCGCACCTATGACATCATTGTCGCAGGTTTTGGTTTTACACCGTATTCAATTTCAAAGACTTTTTGCAGGTTCGAAAAGTCTTTGAAAAAAAACGGGGATAACTTTTCACCACTGAATAGGTGTCGAAAAAAAGTGCAGAATTGGGGTTTAGGCGTGCAGGCTTAAAAAAAATAGCCTGCACCCTTCAGAATGGCCCCTTGAAACGATCTGTGTAAAAAAAAAAAAAATCGGGACACCCCAAAAAAAGCACTTTGAATTTGGGGGCCAAAAAAAAATAAATGTTGGGGAACAAAGTTAAAAAATAGCAAACTTGACTCTGGGGGGTCCCCAAGTATGCCCCAGATGTTTTTTTCATTGCAGCTCCTTGCGGCAGGTGGGTTTTTCACGATTTTTTCAAGTCTCTTTAGCAACTTTAAAATATGCTGACCCCCATTTTCAAGTACCCCAAATTTGCTGGGCATAGTTATTTTTCTCCCCAAAAAAATCTAAATGCTCTTCTGTACCACTTTCTTCAAAGTCGCATTTATGCACTTGCCGCTGCTATTAGAAACCCCGACTTCCTTCAGGAGTTAAAAATGGGGGTACCCATTGTGATCCCCCATGTGTAGACATCTTTAGGGGGGTCCCTAGAATATTTCCCGAAAATTCCCGTTTTTGTTATCCTGCAAAAAAATTTTGTAAAAATGTACAAAAAAAATGACATAAGGTCCCCCCCTCAAAAGCCAAACCAGCCCCAGGCTTGCAGCCAGTGGTGGTTTCTAAAAATACTGGGAACAAAATGTGTAGGGTTCCACCGTATTTTAGAAACCAACACCAGGCTGCAGGGACTAGTGCTGGTTTTAAATATAGGGGGCAAAAACGATGTGGCGTACCCCCTATATTTAAGACCAGCACCAGACCCAACCGACCGGGGTGTAATGCCACAGCCCGGAGACCCAAACACCGTGGCTCCAGGTCCAAAGCATTACACCCCAAGTCGGTCAGCGCAAGCCTGGGGCTCATCCCCATACCCCTGGAATGGTGGGTATGGGGGTAATAGGGGGGCCAAATAATGTAACACTATTGTACTTTACAGTGGAACTACAAGTGCCAGCATGCCTGCCATTTTGCACTTGTGGAACTACAAGTGCCAGCTGACATGTGGCACCTGTAATTTCACTGTAAAATAAATAGTTAAAAAAGACAAAACACACACACCGTGCCCAGTATAAGTTTATTACAGACACCTACCCACTCACACATACTTACCTATACCAAAAGTTTCTGTCCCCTCTCCAGTAGAGATCCTTAAAACTTGGCCCTGCAAGGAAGATTTCATACTCCCCTACATCCAGCGCTGGTCTCCGCAGTAATCCATGAGATTTAAAAAAAAAAAAAAACACATTTAGCCGATCCACGCAACACAGCTATCTGTATGTGTGTTGTCACACATACATATAGCTCCCGAATGCCTGCTATCGGCACTTCACGGGGGGCATTGCAGTCCCGTCAGCCAATCAGCGGAAGCGTTGACTGTAGAGTGCCCGCTGATTGGCTCCGGTAACTGACATTTCCCACGTGGGCTGACTGCGGCAGGAAAAGACATCTTGCAAAGCTATTTAAAATCCCAACTTTCTTTTGCAGGCAAAAACGGGGTTACCCATAGTGATCCCCCATGTCTGGACATCTTTAGGGGGGTCCCAGGCATATTTCCCAAAAATTCCCATTTTTTTCCTTAAATGGGGTCAAGGGTCATTTTTAAAAAAAAACAGGGATAATTTTTCTAAGCACTATAGCAAGTGAAAAAAAAATGCAGAATAGGGGTTTGGGGGTGTAGGCTTATAAAAAATAGCCTGTAGCTTTGGGATTGTCCCTTTAAAAGGAAATGTTAAAAAAATGTCCTAAAAAAAATCGGGACACCCTTAAAAAAAGAAAAAAAAAATTTGGGTTTAAAAAAAAAAATTAGGTAAAAAAAAAAACAAAGTAAAAAAATTATTTCTGGTGGGGTCCCCAAGTATGGGGCGGGTGTTTTTTTCATTGCGCAAAGTAGCGGCAGGTGCATTTTTGCAGAATTTTTAAAAATTGCCTTTAGGGACTTAAAAATATGCTAGTACCCATTTTCATGTACCCCAAATTTGATGAGACCACTTAAAAAAACGAAACAAAAAAAACTAAGTGCTCTTCTGCATCACTTCTTCAATGTCGGGAAAAAAACACCTGCACGGCTATTTAAAAACCCCGACTTTCTTATGCAGGCAAAAACGGGGGTACCCATTGTGATCCCCGAGGTCTGGACATCTTAAGGGGGCTCCTACAATTAATTCCTGAAAATTCAAGGTTTTTTTTGCCAATCCAAGTATCGCCGGGTCCGGTTTTCGATGATTTCAAATAAGCAATATTTTTTCGCTGGCAAAACCTCCGATGTTCGGCGAAAACCTCGCTGACGAGGTTAACGTTTCATATTGAATACCCCTCATAGTGAGTTGTACAGTGCTTTTCCCAAACTTGCCTGCCTCAGGTACAGTATATTTGGGCAGTTTCATAGTTTTTGTATGGTCCAATTTTGGTCGGTTTTAAAGCCGACCATTAGTAAATCTGCGGATCCTATTCTGATCTATGTTAAATAATCGATTATTGGTCCAATGTTCTAGTGAACTAAAGTCTGGTTTTTGGATGGTTTCCATCAGTTTTGACATTAGTAAATGGTCGGTTTGCCAAACCGACGGTAAATGGCCCAAAAACCAAAAATGGACCTTTAGTAAATATACCCCTTTTTTGTTTTAAATGGGCTAAAGTATGTCCTGCTATGCTAGGAAAAGTTTTACTACATCATAGTTCTGTAAGCTGCAGTATACATGCACAACCAGTGGATCTGGTCCCCAAACTGCGGTCTTAGGGGTAAATAGTCAATATGGTGCCCATAGCAACCAATCAGATTCTACTTAACATTTGACTAGCACCTTCTGGAAGATAATAGCTACTGTAGAATGTGATTGGTTGCTATAGGCAACATCTCCACTTCTAAAAACTGTCACTTTAGAAAATTTACCCCTTAGAATCCGTTTTAAGGTCCAGAATGCCTGAGGGGCAAAACATTGTCTTGTTAATTGCCTTTTGGATCCCAGAAAGATTATAAACTGCCATTATCAGTGCCAGAATTCTAATACCACCCATTGAACTTTGGGTTACCCTTGAAGATTTATTTTTGCCCCTGAACATTGACATCTAGAGACATTTGGTCTCATTCAGATTTAGTTTGAAACGTATTTGCGGTTTGTAATTTAAAAAAATATACAATGTATCTCTGCAACTTATTCACAGTCTGTTGCACATGTAAATCTCGAGCTGTAACTTTATACCCTTGAGTGTGACTCCCTCTTCTTGTCATACCTGGCTAAGATGAGACTGGATTATTACTGGAGAGTTCACTGAAAATACAGCAATGCTACAAATTGCAGCACACAATGGAAATATATTGAAGTTAATGGTCAGAGGGCCTGATTCAGAGATGGATGCTAATACGATCGTAACTGCATATTCGTACGCAATGCAGTTGCGAAAATATGCAAATGTCAGCAAAGATCACCTGAGCGTTAAGACGGCCACTGCTGCCTTCTCACCTGCGTGCAACTATGCATACCTATGTAAACATCGGTAACATCGAAGTACATCGGCAGCCATCTTACTCTTGTGGCAGGTCTGACCTGCCGCAGCCATGGGAGCTTTTCTGACATGCAGAGCTGCGTATGCAAGCGCATGGATAATTTATGCACACCCATGTAACAGTGTTCAAACAGACAGACACGCCTGCATTTTTGTGACCACTCCCCATTACCACCCCCAAATGCCAGCAGTCTGTTTCTCACTTGGTGATAGATTCCTCGTGCGTGATCACAATGCAACCGCAGCTCACGCGCAGTGCTGTGAATATGCATTCTCAATGGCAATCAATCGCTCGATCTGCGACAAAATTGCATTAGCATCCGTCTCTGAATAAGGCCCAGAATGTGCAGCTATTAACCTTCTACCCGCGCCACGAACCACTCGTCAGAATGCTTTGAAGGTTTAATATGGAGAATTTAGATTAATTGCATGCAACATTTTAGGTCTGCTATGTAAAATTGAATGGACGATAGACATATTCCACATGTATAATATTGGCAGCGTGAACAATATTTGCGTGATTTTCCACATTTTTATTTTGACCTGACAAGGACATGGCTCAAACACAAATAGTAAAATGTAAACAAAGTAACAAATAATATACTCTCTGAGGCGGGGGCATCTTAAGTAGGAGGGGCCAGTGTGCAGGACCCCCTCCACTAATCCTGGCAGCGCGCTAAGCAAAGTAGGATCTGAGCACTAGTTCTGTGCTAGAGTCTACTGTGCATGCCCAAGTGCAGCAGCCATTTTCCCAGCGTCTATTCTAGTGCACTTGCACATAATGTCAGGAAAATGGCCGCTGCACCATTTTCACGGACTCCAGAGAGGTAAGTATTGGAGAAATGGGTGAGGGGTATTCGGTGTGGCCATGTGCACCGCACACCCTCCACCCATTATAGATATGTCATTGCTCTGAGGGGACTGCTATCTAATCAGATTTTCATGAAAGGCTTGAAAACATTTTTCATACAAACGTTTAGCAAAAAATTCACATAATTTATTTTCCGACAAACACAGCATCTACCTAGTTGTAGAGGGCATGAAATGTCCAAGCTTCATGTAGCAGTGGGACCACTTTTTCCTTTTTGCAAAACATTAAGTCCAGCTTTCATGGCAACAGTGGCAATTTCATGATGAACCTCTAAATGGCTTCGGGCTTCCTAAGAGCCTACTGCAGTCTCCAAGCAGAAATGAAATAAAACAACATGAAATGAACAAATGAACAAATTCCTACAAAACAGAAGAAAAATTGTTTAGTACTCTGAAGTGCCATTGTTCCATACCTTACTAAGTAAGATAAAACAATATTTTATACATACTAATGTGTGACAAACACTACACAATATAACTATCACAGACATGTGACACCAATTTGAATGCCACGTGTACAGCTGGAGCTAAAAGCAAATGCTACTATTTTTTATGACAATTCAACAAGCAGCAGATTGAAAAATACACATTATCAAATGTCCAGCAGCTTTATTGCAACAGTTTAAGCTTCAAATAGCCGATGTTCCACTTGTAGAACATTAGCGGGTAAAAGGTTATATACCCAAGTGGCTTAGAGCAAGATTTTTTTTTTTTCATGTCATCATCTAAAAATACACATTCAGGCTTCCCCTTCGCCATTTGTTCATGAAGCATTCTTTGTTTCTATAAAATGAGTGTTCCGTGCACTTTAAAGTGTCTTTTTAAGCATAGCTGATGCTGTTTTCATGTATTTGAAAAAATGGATGTGTTTTTCACATTTTCAAACAATCATAAGCAGACATCATTAGCAGCTTGACTGTCATTACTACCAACTGTACACCAGGATCAGAGCTGACACCAGTCAGACCCTTTCAGGAGGCTGATGATCTGATTCATTACGGATTGCAATATTGTGTACGCATGCAGTTCAACTGCAATAGTATGCTAATCCATTGCGATCGCAATGCAAATTCAGCACTGCAGAAGGACACCCACTTTACATTGCACACATCTGTAATACTTAGCAGAATAGAGAAACCATCGGTACAATCTTGTTCCATTGCAGCCTCATGCACGCTTGCACAAGCTCTGACCTTACTCAGAAATTGCTAACAACCCTGCACGCTATGAGACCTCACACTGCATATGGCATCGCAGTGGCTAATTTATGCACGCCCCTGCAACGGCTTGCAAATGCACTGGTACACCTGCGCTCAGCCGACCACCCCCTGTCACCACCCACAAATGGCACTTCCTGTCAGTCACTCTGCGATGGGTCTGCGTATTAACCAATCGCATAGGCTGGTTTACGCACGTGCACTGTGATGCGTACACATGTGCAGTGCGAAACAATCGGATGATTGCTTGCGTATTCGCAGTTGCATATAGTAGTAAATCAGGCCCTGAGTTTAAGACTTTTTGGCGCTCATCATCTTGAATTGAGACGTCCAGAACATGCCCTTACTTTTTTGCGACTGCACCCCCACTGCAGTTGCATTCACTCCCATTTCCCGCGATCACACACACATTCCAGCTCTGGTCTCAGGGCCTGATTAAGACCCGCTCGCATGCGCTGAGCGCGCGCAAGCGGGTCGATGTTGCCCAAGTGCGCATGCGCACGATGGAGGCGGCTCTGTTGTGCGCATGCGCGAGACCCGAATAACGACGGCCAAGCCGTCGTTATTGGTCTCGCACCAACCGGGGCGTGCTGTCGATGGTGATTGACAGCACGCCCCCTTTGGAGGGCGTGCCGGGGGCGTGGCTGCCCAGACGGAGGCGTTCCCATGGGAATGCCTACCGTCTGGGGCCAGCCCCACTGACATCGCTAGTGTTGTCAGTGGGAGAGCTTTTGGCTCTGATTGAGCCAAAAGCACTCCAGGGCTTGCGGCAGTGAGACCCTACCGCAAGGGTCTCGTCGCAAGCCCGATGGTCGCGATGGTCTTGACCATCACGACCATCATTTTGGCTGCTCGCTATAGCTGTGAGTGGTCACCCACAGCTATGCGAGCGCCAGGAGGCCGCTCCAAAAGGTAGGAGGGACGGCCCTGATTCAGGGCGAGCGCTCTGTCAGAGCGTCCAGCTCTGAATCAGGGCCTCAGTCCCCTAGTTGCAGACAGTCACAAGTCAGATACCTGAAGCAGAAAAAAAAACCACTGAAAGTAAAAAAGATGCATACAGTATGTGCAGTGCAATCAATACAACGTTACAGTTTACACTTGTGGCTGGTCCAATGTTTTGTGTGCTTAATAAAATATATTAATATACACAAACAAATACATGATAGGAGTAAATATTGTAATTTGTAAAACTGATATGTTGGAAAGTTGTTGGAGTATTTATCAATAAATGCTTAATTAGTTACCTGAAGCTTAACATATTTCTGTGCTCTGTAGGGGGAACGGCATCCAAGCAAAAAGGGTTTGTGGGATGTATCCGCTTCCTCCAGTTAAATGGACAAACCATGGATCTGGAAGAGAAGGCCAGAGTAACTCCGGGAATCAGGCCAGGCTGTCCGGGACACTGCACCAGTTACGGCAATTTATGTCAAAACAATGGGAAATGTGTGGAGAAGCGCAATGGATTTACGTGTGACTGCACAAATTCTGCCTTTGAGGGCCCATATTGTGAAAAAGGTGAGAACTATTTCACAGCTGGATAAGAGAACTGCAAGTGATTTGTTGCCATATTATGGAGAATTGCCACGCAAGACACATTTATTTTCATTAATAGAATTTCTAACTAACATTGTACACATTTCATTTCATTTCCTGGTTCATTGTGTTTCCGTCACTGTAGGAAATCATGGCTTTGACTAGTATTTGTGGCCACAGTAGTGATATTATGTATTGGTTGCTGTGCACAGAACATTTCAGCCACTGTAGTTAGATGGAATAAGGCAGTGTTCTGCAGATCTGTAGAAGTCAGTAGGTAATAGTCTGCAGAATATACTACTATATATCTTATCATGGATGGAGCAGAGCAATGTTCTGTAGCTCTCAAGAGACTACAGTAATTTAATAATGTACTTTATGTTGGAAGGTATAGCAACATAACCTAAAACATAAAGTGGGAGGTATAGCAGTCTCCTACAGCTGTACTGAAAGGAATAAACCTGAGGATTGTGTCTTAAACCAAATAAACTACTACGTCTTTGCATTCAGTTTAAAAAATTCTGCACAATACCAACACATTATGTTGACGCACATTTACGCCCCCTTTTTTTTTCATTAAGCTACCAGCCAGAAGGACCTCTCTCTGTTAACCCCAGCTCCATCCACATACAATGCAAAATAGCGCAGATCCAAACTCCCTCTTACTGTATATACAATAATGTACTGCAGGTCTCTAGAGAGGTCAGCAATCTAATAACCTAATAACCTGCAGGACAAATCAATAGGTATCTGTCAGAGTCTGATGGAACAAACTGTGTTCTGCAGATCTCTAGAGATCAATAACTAATAATTTACAGATATTTCAATATATATATATCTGGGGAACGGGAGGTAGATACAGAGATGGAACATGTAATCTATATGTACCATAACAAAGTTTGTGGCTTCAGTGCTCTTCTGAACATACAATGCCCTGAAGTGCAGTGTGCGGGCCTCAGAAGGGCAGACAGGCACAATGTCAGAGTGGGGCATAAAGGGTCCACCAGGGGAATGCAGTGTTAGGGGCCCGTGCTTAAGGGGTGTGGTCAGCCTCTAGAAGGGGTGTGGCCAGCCGCCACAGTGGATTGGCTAACCATTACAGAGTGAATGGTCAGGGTCAGTTTATACATATATATAATTATATATATAGAAAATACTGATGGTGCATGCATGATAATGTACCAGATTGTAACATCAATTCACTGTAGTGTTTACACCATAGTCTTGAGTATAATTTATCATATATATTGTATAATAATTAACTACATAATGGTTATCCTGTCTATATATACTACATTATTGCACTTTATATGTGATATGTGGCCAGTGTCTGAAACTCAATTTTAACTGCATGAGGACTAGCAAAGGCAAAATACATACCATTGTAATCTATCTTAGCTTTTACCACTTGGATGACTTACTTGTAGGTGAGCGAATGAATGCAGAGCTGCAATGTTATTCCAATCACTGGCAGGAACTGTGGGCCCGATTCAAACCCGGTAGCTATGCTGCGTACACACATAGCCTGCTGATGTTGCAATGTGCGCATGCGTATACAATGCAGTGAACCAGTCCATGCAATCATGAAGCGATTGCCCCTTGTACACAGATGCCTCACTACATTGAGTGACAGGACAAGCTGTTTGTGGGTGGCAACAGGGTTTGGTCGATGGAAACAGGGGAGTGGTGGTGGGAACACAGGCGATTCTGAGCATCTTAACGCCGTTTCAGAGGCGTACATAATTAAGACGGAGCATCATAGTACACGTCACATGGTTGAATTACACAGTGAAGCAGTGCTTGCAGTAGGGTATGGTCAGCCACAAGTGCTGCATATGGGTGTGATGGTACTCGATGTTATCGATGGTTGCATACAATTCCTGGAGATGACGTGTATTACTAAGGGAAAGAGGGCATCTTAAGACAGGCTGGTAGGTGTCTAAATACACACCACGATTGCACGCCAAGACATAGTGGGCGTGCTAATGATTGCGGGATTTGCATACTTTGGCAGCTGACGGCTGCGTGTGAATGCATCTAGCGAGCGGGTCTGAATCGGGCCCTGTGTTCATTATGCTAAAGTCCATAGAAAATGCAAAGAGGGAATAGGGGTGTGTACTTATCACCCATTTTGAATGGCAGGAGGGCAAATCTTGGTGTAGTTTCTAAAGAAGTGAACCAAGCACCCATGTTTATCCGTGCTCCTGTTTCACCAGGTTACTGACCCTCTAATAGACTAACAATACATAATTTGATTCCACTGTCTGGAACCTGACCCCTAGAGGAGGGGGTGGAGCCTCAGACAGAGGGATCCACCGGGGAATTCCCCTGTACCCCTGTGGGCCAGTCCAACCCTGGATGGGCAGGTCCTGTAGAGGATGGTACAAGTTTATAAGTCAGGCCATACTGTATGTATTTCATTACTATGAGAGAATATAACAATTTACACTCTAGGTCTGTGGTTCTCAAACATGGTCCTCAGGACCCCACACAGGTCATGTTTTCCAGGTCTCCCAGCAGGTGCACAGGTGTATTCATTACTCACTGACACATTTTAAAAGATCCACAGGTGGAGCTCATTATTTCACTTGTGATTCTCTAAGGACACATGGAAAACATGCACTGTTTGGGGTCCTGAGAACGGAGTTTAAGAACCTGTGCTCTAACTCTGTAACTGTAACTCCCCCATACATGCTGTTATTTATGATTTATTTTCATTTTAAAATGACCAGAAAAGCATTAAACTCTGTTCTATTTTTATGTTTATAATTTCCTCTGAGTGCCTTCTGTCTACAGTGAGCACCATTGCTAGTCTGGTTTCCCTGTCTACTCAGATTTATATTGGATATTAGTGAGGTGCACCTACAGTTTAGAGACATCAGA
This sequence comes from Taudactylus pleione, assembly GCA_031769625.1. Lineage (NCBI taxonomy): Eukaryota > Metazoa > Chordata > Amphibia > Anura > Myobatrachidae > Taudactylus > Taudactylus pleione. The sequence continues at coordinate 4,792,107 of JAUIMM010000137.1, read as the reverse complement.
TTAGCTCACACAAGAACATATGGGGAAAGTGATAGTTTACAGTATATAAGGTGCCCATATCCAGTGGAGGTCTCTAGTCACAAGCCTAGAGTGCTCATTTGTAAATTTAGATGCACAGTTTGGAGAAAGGGTCTTTGTGAGGATCAATCTGGGTGTTTGGTTTTTAAGAGCTCTTTTTCTTTTCTGTTGTTATCCTAGAAGTTTCTGCCATGTTTGAAGCTGGAACCTCCGTCACCTATGTTTTCCAGGAGCCGTATCCCGTGTCCAGGAACGCAAGCTCATCTGCGTCAGCAATATATGCAGACACTGTGATATCTCGGGAGAATATTGCATTCAGCTTTCTGACGGGACAAGCTCCAAGCCTTTTACTCTATGTGAATTCATTCTATCAGGATTACCTGGCTGTGCTTCTCTGCAGAAACGGTGAGTCTGGGAATTACAAGACCCTTTTACAATACAATGGTTATGCTGGAGATTTGTATTAGATATTAATCTCAAAATTGCATATGCTTATTGTTAGGGATTGCCATTTTATGTCACACCTATTCAGTCCATAATAGCCTTCCTGTGATGCCTTTACTGTGCCAAATACAATAAAACAGTTAATAGAAACATATTTCCAGCAACCAGGTTAATCCAAGTAATGTACATGAGTAATTTAAATTCTAGCATAATTTCATCCTTGCAATGGAGGAAGCCATCTCTTTGGTTGAACTGATATCTATAAGAATGCTACTGTTAATAATCCATTATTGAGGCACTGAGAATGCAGCCTGACAGTTCTAAACAAATAAGTGATGTTACTAGTTTCTAATGAGTTGATATTGTGTATTTCACACATATTAGTTTAGTCCTGAAAACTAGTGAGTCCACAAAAGATTGTTTATGAAAGTGCCTTTCCAGTAGTTAAGATTCCAGAGACAAATATAGGGACTCTAGAGGAAAGTTCACATTTCTGTTAGATTTGTATCATTATAAAAAATGCTTTATTCTTTGAATAATGGCCCTCATTCAGAGCCTTACGCTCTGAGCAGAGCGCACGCTCTGAATGAGGGCCGGGCTCCATTTTCATGGAGCGTCCTCCTGGACGCTCGTATAGCTGTGGGTCACCACCCACAGGCTATACGAGCGTGCAGGATGATGGTCGCGATGGTCTTGCGACCAGAAGCCTGTGGTCGGGTTTTTCGACCACAAGCCCTGGTGTGATTTTGGCTCCATCGAATTTGCGAGCCGGAGCCTGCGGTTGAGGTTTTCAACCGCAAGCTCCGGAGTGATTTTGGGTCTATCAGAGCCAAAATCACTCCCACTGACATCACTAGTGATGTCAGCGGGCCGGCTTTTGACGGGAGGCGTTCCCTTGGGAACGCCCCCGTCAGGGAGGCACGCCCACCAAAGGGGGCGTGCTGTCAATCAACATTGACAGCACGCCCCCTTTGATCGGACACAACGAGCGAAGGACTTTCCTTCGCTTGTCGCGTCTGGCGCATGCGCACGACGGAGCTCCCTCTGTCGTGCGCATGCTCAGTCCATAACATCGACCCACTTGCGAGCGGACAGCCGCTCGCGAGTGGGTCTGAATCAGGCCCAATGTTTTTGAACCATTTGATTATTTTCAATATTTGTTAAGGAAATTGAATCCCACAACAACTTTAGAGGCAAAGAGAAACACAACATAGTGAGAGAGAGAGTGTTATGTTCTGGGTTGTTTGTGGACCCGGGGTGGTAGCAGGAGCGATCACAGAAGCAGATTTGAAAATAAAACTAGGATTTTTAATAAGTGCTTGAGTAGACATATAATGTGGCAGTAAATAAAAGTCCAGGAGTATATAAATGTGCACTAGAGTTCTGTGGTGGGAGTAAAAGGGTTAATGTCCAAGTAGAAACAATTAGAGCTGTCCAGGGGTGCAGGTAGTGAACTGAAAATAATCAAGCCAGGTATGCAGGTAGTGAACTGAAAATAATCAAGCAGGTATGCAGGTAGTGAACTGAAGCGCAGGATGTCAGCAGGCTCAGGCACTCAGGTATGGGCAAGGGTGATGGAGGAAGCGGGGTAGTCCAGGGGGAGTTAGGAGCTGACAGGCAGACTGGCAGACAGCGAATTCACAGGAACAGGATAAGCACAGAGAACTCCCTCTCAGCTAGGCTGAGATACACGTTGCACTGGCAAAGGAGGAAGGCACTGACCCTTCCTAAATACCCCATGCCGTGCTGTTACTGGCTGGAGGGAACATGTGACTCACCAGGATTGGCCAGCCGCATCACATGGCCAGAAGGCAAGATGGCGGCGCCCATGCCAAATGGAATGGAGACGCCGCCAGGCCTTACCAGCGCAGAGTGCCAACAGGCCCGCACAACAACGCGCGCAGCCAAAGCCCCCCGCCAGACACCAGCTCCGCCACCAGACAGCCACAATGACCTCACAGGTAACACTCGCCTAGCGCCATGCTGAAATACCCTGGCCGTGACAGAGAGAGAGAGAGAGGGGGAGAGGGAGAGGGAGAGAGAGAGTGAAGACAGAAAGGGAGAGAGAGAGAGAAGACAGAGAGAGGAGAGAGTGAGAGAGAGAGAGAGATTCACATGCAGTATTGGAGAAAGTGTCACAAATGGGACTATTATTATTATTATTATTATTATCGTTTATTTATATGGCACCACAAGTGTTCCGCAGCGCCTTACAAAGTACATAGACAAATAAGTGAACAAGCAACAAGTGACTTACAGTATAATACAACACAGGACAAGGACAAGGTTTATATTGCTGCATTAGTGGGCGCTGTTATCTTTATGTAATAGACAGCATGCATGTGGTGCAGAGAAAGTGGATCCCTCTCAGAGGTAAGGGGCCATTAAATGCTCTATTGGCACATATAATTTGGAAACCAGTATGTATGTAACTTAACTAATATTAAATAACTAATTAATTTAATATTGCTAATATTAACTTAACTAATAAAGATTGACACTGACAACAATATGGAATTCAAAGTTAACTTTTTTTTTTTTAAATTCCAAAATAAAATACTTATGGTGGCAAAGGAAATAATGGCAGCTGATCAATTGCAACCCATCTTACACCAACAAGATGACAATAAGAAACTTGCAGGGTCAACGGCAAGTGTTAGGTACAAACCCTGCTTAAGAATAACAACGAAGTGGCTGAGAAGAAAGACATTGACCTCACTAGGGTAAAGTAAGCCTACATAATGTACTGAAGAGGAGCGCACCTAGATGGTATTGCATTGAGCTATCCAATGGATGGCAAAAAGCAAAAGCAAGGAAACAAAATAGGGAGGGAGGGAAAGTCCATCTTTCCAGACCCATAAACATGCCCCTGTGCAAAGCACTAATTGGGTACCTAAAACAACAGAAATTAACCCTATAGATCCCTGTAGCTAATCCACTAATCTGAAACTACAGTACCTAGTGTTGTTAGCTTTCTCCTGCACATGAAGTGCACTGGCTATTCAGTACAGCAGTATTTGACTGCACATCTGCTTTTTTTTCAGTCCCATGATGTTACTGGGTCACTGGACCACAGGAAAACCTGGTCTCTTCTACTGGAGGTGGGAATTAGGGTATAGGGAGGTGGGTTACTGGGAAATTGGAACCCCCTAAGTGTGTGCCTAGCTTCGCTATTTGCAGCAAATTATCTGCCTAGTAAATACATAGCTTAATACCCCCTTAACAAATTTTCTCACAGAGAAGTATTATTTGGATTTATGAGTGCAGATGCAACTGGAAATGTACATGGGGGGACTTTAATATCTATCCCTTAGGTTCAGTTTGATTCCTTAAGTATGTCTTATGAGAGTAATGGGCTTTGTTAGTGCTTTAGTACATTTGTCACTTTTCTAAAGTAAAAGTGTTTCTGGAAGGTTTAAACGGTGTATAATTTAGAGTACAAGATCTATTGTGGTTACCAGTGTAATTCAAATGTTTTAACAGGAATTGTTCACTTTCCCCTGCAAAACTGAATATGTTCCCCCTAAATGGAACTTTCTGAAGCTTCTATCCGATAGGCAATGCCATCTATAAATGGTGTTGCCTATAGAAGCCTATTGGCTCCTTCCTGCACAAATCCCCCAAGAGGAATCTGAATGATCCCTCTCTGACCCCCTGGCAGCCAAACCTGGATGTCCTCACAATGCAAAGGACAGCTCTTATCGGAAGAATCCTATTTGCAATTATTCATGCATAAGGCATTAATAAACGTCACTATGCATACGACAAGTGGTGGGATGTATCGCATGCAATCTGGCCCTCTGTGATTACAATACTAATTTTTTTTCTCTTGACCAAGAATTCCTTGTGATAGTAGAGGCAGGCATTTTGTGAGTAAATCTATATATTAGAGGGGTTGAGACAGAGTTGATTGCAAGTCCATTTGCAGAGCATATCTTATGTGTTTCTGCTATGTGCATCCCCCTAGATCTATCGTACCCAAGTATGGGTGATGCAGTGTCATATATTGTTCAGTCTCATCTACGCTAGTGATTGAAGGGGTGTCAGTGGGCTGTAATGAGGTGTTCTGACATAGGCAATGTACACTGAGGCCATGTTGATGGAAGAGTTGTGTGACCATGTACAGTAAATACACCTTTTTAGATGGAATGTTTACACCAAGTATAGGGCTGGTGCAAGTGTGCACTGGTGATGATGATGATGATGATGATGATGCTAATTAAACCAAGTACATGAATAAGGGCGATCTAGTCACAAAGATTCATACAACAATTCTGCATATACTGTAAGCAAATAAAAGCATTTTATTCCTTGCAGAAACATTTACGGCCAACTTACATTCAACTCTGCATCTGCATCAACCCAGTGTCCCCAGTGAATTAACAGGTCATATTCTTACTGGTACTGTCCCCAAAATGGCTGCTTTCACTGTGTCAGAGAAGTCCTGTACTGAGATGTCCTGCATTCATCAATATTGTATTACATTGGGAATGCTTCAGGATATTTGCTCTCAGCTATGATGCCATAGCCTAGAATGCTGAGGACTTGGGAGCCTGCTGCTAATAAGATAAACATGTTAGCTCGAAAGTTGATTATCCCATCAACCATCAGCCTGAGACCATGCTTGTAATTTGGTAAATAAACTACAAAACTCATTTGTTTTTTGTGACAATTTATACACTTTTTTGAATCAGGATTAAAAAGCATTGGACGAGCTTGAGATCTGCTATTTTATATCAGCAGCTGCCTCTCCAACGAGCAAATTTACCAAATAAAAGTCCCTCGGGGATAGCGCTAATTAAGAAACAGGTTTCCTACCCAGCTGTTCAAAATAGTGAGAGTTAGTTCATTTAAAATAAAATAAAAAAACATTAGAGCAATAAAGTGGAGTACTGCAGTCTTAGGACCTAAAAGACGCCAGGAAATATTTCAGACTGAATGACAGCAGGAATTGCTTGCTTCTGTGTGATAAGGAATTAAACAGAAGAGCCTTTCCATCTAAATCACTGGAAAATGTCGGTAAGCAAAAAATGAATAACAACAGTTTGTGCAGTGCGACGCTAATAATATTTGCTAATGTCTGACCTCCATTCTTTAATTAAGTTCTACCTTAATTATTCTTTTCTAAGCTTATAAATATTTCATTCTCAAACTGAGAAGAGTTTTAATAAATTAAAATAGCATTCTTAATCATTTTAATTGTCTCTCTGCACCAATTTTTAATCTTGGAGAGTGTCATATAAATCTCACTGTTTGAATGAGCAGGATATTATATTTGCTGATACAACAGGTTTTGCTGTCTAAGAGAATTTATTTCTACTTTGATAAGGATACTCAAGTAGGACAAACAAGTTAATATTTATTGCATACCCGAAAAACTTTTTTTTTTGTTTTATTTATTTTTTTCATCTGGAAATTACTTTTCTTCAAATTTTCTTCTGTATCAATTTAACAGAAGCCTGCAAACATTTTGCTGTGCTGCTGGGACACCCTTTTCTTTCCAGTATCTATTTCTCAGCCTGTAGCGTCCTGTTCACCTCTATTCCACTTATCACATCATTGATCAGTTGTGCTAGGGGATCTTGTCTTTTTCATTAACTAACATAGTAATAATACAGCCTACAGAACAATTTGGTCCAGCATGTTAGATGCAGCACCTGTGCTGGTACTGCTGCAGGCAGGGGTTAAATGAACTAGTAGTGTTTACTGTAGCGTAAACAGGTGGCAGAGCTCCTGTCAGAAAAGGGCACTTTAGCGCATGCCATGGCCAAGCCCTCACAGAAAATGCTGGGCTGCCCAAAGCTCTCCCGCAAACCTTCCCCCCAACAGGACACTGAGGCCGCAGGTGGGGACAACTGTTTGAGCAGGGGGCCGCCATATAGCAAGGGTGCATTTTAGCGCTTTCAAATCGGGCTGGGATCACTAAACTAGTGATGCCATTGTTTGCGCTTTCAAAGTTTCAGGGTTCCTGGTCTCTACCTGTGTCTACCAGTGACAGCCAGAGTTATAGGAAATGGTGCATGTCGGCCCTGTTTTCTGGGTGCGCCGAGGCTAATAGCTACATCATTGGATGCAGCTTTACTGGACCCTGCAGTGAAATTCTGTACACGGCCATCTTGAATAACCTAAGGATTATTCAGATGATGTTTATGCAGATTATCTGATGCTGCGTCTTTGGCACAGGCTCCATGTTCCTGGAAATTTGCGCAGTAGACTCTGGCACAAAGCCAGAGTCTACTGTGCTGCCAGACAGGAGGTAGCCCGCACGGAGCCTGCACATGGGCCCCCTCCTATCTTAAACTGCCTTTGGGAGTAGGATCACTGCCAGAGAGTGAGTTACTCGGTCACAGTGCACCATGAGCCATTGGGGAATGCTGCCCCTTCCACTACACAACTCTCAGTCTATGCCTTCCTGTTGTCTCCATTCTACTCCATACATCATGACACTGCCCCTGTCACATGCAGCACTGTTCTTACTAACACATCACTCATCTCCTGATATACTATGTGCTACTGGAGGCCCTGCACCTTCAACTATATAACTCTGTCTATGGTTTCATACTGCCTGAATTCTCCTCCTCACAGCATGACATGGCCACAGTCACTTGCAGCCCAGTCCTTACTAACACAACACTTATCCCCTGATATGTTTTGTGCTGTGAGGGACACTGTTCTATCCACTATACTGCACATATAATACTCAGGGCCGTATTCAATTAATCTCGTACCAGCGATATTTCTTTGCATGCTTCACTTTGATGACTTCATGTGTTTTAGCCGTGGAAACTAATCATGCTCGCCCCCGCTATTCGCCGTATTCAATTCCAAAGGACGCGAAAATGCATCCAGGCGAAACTCAACAGGCGAGAAGTGCTGTCAGAAATGGGGAAATCAGCCTGACGTCCTCCAAAAGATGCACTAACATTGGGGTTCAATATAGATGTCCCCGAATAGCCCTGCTAAAACTATTTGGGGTACTTAAGTCATTTCAATTGCCTCTAATTAGCATATTTACACAAGTGGTGAAGCATTAAGCAGTTTTTTGGGGAGAAAATAAATAGTCCTGTCAAATTTGGGGTACTTGAAAATGGGTGCAAGCATGGTTTAAAGTCGCTAAAGTAAGTTATAAAAAACTTAAAAAACGCACCTTCAGCAAGCACCTGCAATCAAAAAAACACCTCACCCCTACTTGTAGTCTATTTCGCTAGTTTTTAAGTTTGAACCCCCACTATGCACTTTTTCACCCCCTTTTTCTTAGTCATTTTTTGGGGTGTTCCTCAATTTTTTTTATTTTTTTTTACGCAGTTATGCTTTGGGTGGCTGTCCCAAGGGTGCTGAGTGGTTTCCCCACATTTGCACCCCAAAATAGTGATTTTGCACTTTTTTCCAACACCTATTCCTTGGCGAATCTTTTTCGCCTATTACATTGCTTTGCGTTTTCGCGTACACAAAAAATGTTTGTAATTGAATACAGCGATACTTTTCCGCCTGGCGAAAAGTCACAATCGGTGATACTCTTTCAAGGATTCTCACTTTTCACTGGCAATTAAATACAGGCCTCAGTCTGTGGCTTCCTGCTGCCTGTATTCCCCTCCTCATATCAAGACACTACCCATTCACATGCTATTTTGTCCTCACTGACACATCACTCGTCTTCTAACAAAATCTGTGCAGCTGTGGGAATCTGCTCTTTCCACTATATAACTTTCAGTCATATGATAAGACTGCCCTTGCAACATGGAGCTCTGTTTCACCAATATAATCACAATCTCCTGTCTAGTGATCTGTGTTGCAGCAACAATATATTTTATACAAAAGTCATGTGGACATTTGCTATTAATGGTATTATTTCAAATATTGAAAGCAATAATGACTATCAATGGACATCCTCACCTCTTTCAGTATATATGTATCTAATTCAGAAATATTAAAAGTACATTTGTGTTATTTTTAACAGCAGCAAGGATGTTATATAAAAAATGTACATCACTGACCATAATTCATCATATGCAGATAAAACGTAGGGTAGAATTACTTATGACAGTTAGATTTTTAGGATTGTGCACCCACTGTAGATAATAGATGCTATTATTAAACAGAGAAATGATGTCTGTGCTAAACCTCATAACTTTGTTACAATGCAACATGATTGATTCAATCGCGCTATTTATGTCACTTTGTTGCACACAGTAAGTATTTAAACAAAATGTTCCAGCAATTTGCATTCATTGTATCTGGACTGGGGAAAAAACACAGCAGAGTGCAACTTTCACTTCAATCTATTTTGGAAACAAAACTACAGCTGAGTGTGAGCTTTAGTACCATAAATAATAAGGTGACATGAGATATTGTGAGGAGGAGAACGAGACCATCATTAGCATTATCCTTAATGTCTGATATTCCAACAAAAGGGATAATTCTGCATGATCTTTTATTTTGGCATGGATCTGAAGTGTTCTGGCACCCCTAAAATGGCCCTTCATTGACATATATAGGATTTTTAAAAATTACATGTAGTACAGTATATGTCTATGGGTTAAATAAGATGAGACAAAGGACTTCAATAACAATAGTTAAAGATAACCTGCTCGGTTGTATTGAGGAATCCAGCTAAGAACATTTATACTTTTAGTATAGTTAAGTAACCTTTTACTTTTTCAAGGGACCAGGTAACATTTGTGTAAAACTGAGAATTCTGTAACATGAATAAAAACTCTATAACCAAAACTTCAAGCAAGATAAGTACATATACTGACAATCTCTGTGAAGCATTTTTTTCTAATTCTATTTGTGAGCATTGGCTACATTGCAACCCTATAATAAATGATAGTTATCTCTAAAATTAATATTAAAAAACAAGGACAATTGCACTGCAAATTCTGTTTTTACTAGTCTTACAAATGTTAGTTGGTACATAGTCCAATTGGCTTATTGCATGTAGGTGTAAAATTTCTTCCCATGTCTGCTGACGCTGACAATCAGTCACCTTATTCACATAACTTCAGCTGGAGATCTGCAGACCAGTTTTAATACTTCTTGGGTGGCCACTCACACATCAGGTACCGCATTTGTAACTATAAGGAACTATTCTGCAGAGATATTTTACTACCAGGCACAGGAGATATACTTGTGATGACTATTAAAGGAACTGCCTCCAGAGAGGTATGTGAGGACATTATCTAACATGCCTCACTATCTATCAGCCACAGATTGGCTTCCTTATTGTTTATTTCCACCATTCCAGGTGGAAATAAACACAGGTTAAACACAGTGAAATAAAAACAAGTAAAAAAGTAAGGACAGGACATCAATGCTATTATTGATACATGACCATTGATGTACTGTATCAGCATTGGCCACTAAACAACTATGTTTTGTCCATCAATGTTTTTGAATGAAAACATCAGCTGCTGTTATTTTGTTGTTGTTGTATTGCAACAGTGTTGGTCTGACTGGGGGTTGGAAGGTGGGATAAGAAGGACATAGACATTGGAAAACACAGATGGCATGAAAACATTGACCTCTCACCATTGATGGACAAAAGCACCACAGCACATCAAAAATCCACCTCAGAACATTGAGGTTTGTAAAACACTGATGTAAGATGCACATGCCTACTCAGAAGAGCAGATTGGGCACACTGACCACATGTAGGATGTATCACATATAGCCTCCTCCCAATTTTCTATGTAACCCAATGATGTAGTGTTCTGCCTCTGATCATTATATTGACAGATACTGTCAGACCCACTAATGATCAGCCACACTAAATAAGCTGACAACAGAAGTAGAGATATATCATCATTCCGAGAAATTATACACAGTGTAATTCAAGTATTTTCAATCCCACGTCATAACACATATTGAGGGGTTGCAGACAGACATGATAATAAGCACATTTTCATCATAAAAGTATGTAATTGTTTGCATTTTGTTATATACTGTACATGTAGTCTTTCTTCTAGCACCACAAAGTATGCAAAGCAGCTGCGTTACTTGAGAATTTGTTCTGACAGAGTCTTTGTAAGCGATTTTGCTTGGCTGGATGTTGCAGCACAGAATGAATACATTTCCACAGTTTACTAGCTTGTAAGAACAATATTGTGCAAAAAAGAATATACTTAGCCTATATCAGAATATCCTAAAATGTGCTGCTGATTATTGGAATAGTTTCTAAAGTAAAGAATAAAGAATTAATTCATGACCAAGCACTCAGATTCACCATGTTTTATTTTTCTTATCCACAATACATTAGGATCACCTGAGCTTTTATAGTTCTAGAAATTATAGAGCCCCTCTGTTTTATGTAATGGAGAATTTCAGTGACTAAGTCTGCATTTCCATTGACCAGAGCCCTGTGGTTTAATAGGTGATTTAGGGCCCAAGGAAATAATAATATAGCATAGTATTTTCATCTTTCTTTCTATACTTCTCATGCTGACATCCAATTGATGGGCTACTTACATATTTCCAATCACAATTACAGCCAATTGGCATCATGACTGGCCCACTGGCACTAACATCCATGAACCAACCAATTTGAAGAATAAGTTGGTAAGGTTGTGCAGAGTCTAGTCGGCATTGTATATTATTATTATTATTATTATTGTTATTATTATCATCATCCTTTATTTATATGGTGCCACAAGGGTTTCACAGCGCCTCACAAAGTACATTAACAAATGAGTAAACTTGTAGAACAGCGACTTACAGTACAAGACAATACAGAATAAGAACATGGTTTATAAACGTTGCTGCAGTGAACATAACACTCAAAAAACAGTAGGGCATCAGGGGCTGCATTGTTTACTGGTCAAAGGAGGCTGTGTTGTATTCCAATGCGACTAGGCCACATTATCTACTGGTCAGATTGGGAGTATGTGTTTTACTGGTCAGATGGTTTTGCATTGTATATTGATCCAAATAGGCTATACTGTATACTTGTCAGCCCGAGAGCTACTGTACAATATATACTGGTTAGAAGGGGTAACAATGTATACTGATCAGACTAGGCTGCATTGTATATTGGATGAGCAGAGTTGCATTTGCTACCTGATTGCAGTTTTTCATAAATTTACTTGCCTGTATAATCTAAGAGGAATTTAGGCTGCAGCACAGAAAATAAGCATTAATTAGTTACTAGTGGCTTCAAACTTTAAATTCCCCTAGAGTCAATGTAGGAGCCAGATGTGTGAGTAATGGGACAAGTTTATAAACTCCAGAGTCCAATTGTACATGTTATGTTATTAGATTGTTTGGTTACTCATACTGCTATTCAATATATATTACTTTGTTCTAGAGATGAGGTAATTTGATTATATTGCCCAAGGTATGAAATTTCATACAGAAAATAAATTTGATTCCTTTGAAAAAAAAGATAAGATTTGTTCATTGCCTTCTAAAAATAATTGTTGTACATAAATATCCTCAAACATGGTATCTGATGCATGCGTGTTTTATCTTTTTATACATAATATAATTTAGGTAATAAAAATCTTGTTTACAATTATCCAAGGCTCTGGCAATTTGTTTTTTGGTTTTTTTTTGTTCTACAGTAGGAAATGCACTCTTTTTAATCTGCTGTGTGCAAAGTCCATTGGACTGTCTTTTTCTTGGGTTGTCCAAGCAGTTCTATTTAAAACAAATGCTGAGTTGCTCACCTAATGGTGTCATATTACTGAAAGGATGCTTACTGATCATAGTGCAAACCTTTTTTCAGCCCTACTATTTAAGAGCAAAATATAAAAGCAAAACCTATATTGTCCATATAAATTGATCTATACTTCATCTGCTATATGTCTATAATTATCAAATTGAAAAAGTTGTACCACGAAGATGTTGGGGCATCTGGAGATAAAAAATCCACTAGGTACTGGAGAGAATAGTATTGCCTTTATATGATTCTCCAGTTTTCTGCACCCTACACTTAAGGTGTGTGACACAGGTAGAAGAGTGCTAAGGGTTTAATTAGGATGCTTAGGATAGGGGTGTAGTCATAATGTCAACATTTACAATTTTGACAATCATAGTTATGAAGTTGTCTATGTTAGGATCAGGCACAAGGGGGTTGTATAGGGGTTAGTGATACTCATCGCCGGAACCGATGCAGGAACAGCCAAAAGTTCCCATCATCTGACCGCTGGACACGGAAGACAGGACTGTAGTCACCGGACCAGGCATGTCACCACTAATCTACCAGGAACATTGTGTCGACATTCTGATTATGTCAAATTTTACCAGTGTCGACATGATAAATATCCATGTGGTCAATGTCGACATGCCAAGCATGTTGACATGATGAATGTTGACCAAATATATACTAAATCCTTATGAAACACAGATGTGGCTGCTAATCTAAGTCAGGGTAAGGAAAACTAATTAAATAAACAAAACAAAAAGACAACATCTAAAAATGCCACTAAATGTTGTGATGGGACAACCTTCTTCTTAGGTCGGAAACAGGAATAGGGTCAGTACATAGAAATCACAAATACCTAAATATGGATTGTGGGATTTCGCTCACACTTATCACTGTGACTCCTTATTAGATCACCAACATATATATATATTTTAAGAATAGAAGAATAAAGTTGTAAAGGAGACATACTGTATTGTAGCAGTCTGTGAAATCTGAGAAAATGAGCCAGAGAATATGTAATAGAATCCATCTATATCATCGGGCACATGTAGTAAAACTATAATGAGGTGTAAGATTACTAAAATTATGCCCAGATAGTTCTAACAGAACATGAGTCACAGCAGAGGAACATGAGTCACAGCAGAAGAACATGAGTCACAGCAGAAGAACATGAGTCACAGCAGAGGAATATGTACTAATTTTTCTGTCCATTGTCTTTTTGTTCAATATTGTCAATATGCACTTGCTCTACATTCAGTGTATGGATCAATGATCTGGTTTACGCTTCGTCTGCAATTAGTTCACTGCTGGGTAAATGGAGCTGAGCTCAGACACAGCTAAAAACACCTCTGTATGTACTGTACAACATTTCATTAAGAATGTGCTGGTAGCTATGATATGTTTTCAAAAAGTGTAACTGCTGCTTTTCTGAAGACTATTATTATTATTATTAGTAGTAGTAGTAGTAGTAGTAGTAGTAGTAGTAGTAGTAGTAGTAGTAGTACATTTCAAATGTGGTTGATAAAACATTTAATAAAAATGTAGAGATGTACAATGTCTGATAAAAATGTAACTATATATAAAGTTCTATATACTGTAAGTCTGTTGAAAGATAATTAGATGACCTGAGGTGCTGTGGGATAAAGCAATACAACTGTTGCAGAAAGTCCGAGTGCAGAATTCTGGGAACAAAATGTATCTCATGGATGTATGCCTTTTGGTGGAGGGTATGTTGCGTGTTTTGGCACTGTGCATGCTCCTGAGCTTAGCGCCTGCAGGTAGAAGTGATACAGAGTCATACACTTTTCAGCAGCTTCTACACTTACAGCTGGAAAGTTGTAACTGGGCTGTAATAGGGAGGTCTCACATAGACAAAGTTCAGTGCAGGGTTTCTGACAAATCTGCGGATTAGGCAGAGATGGAAGTAAGTGAAAGTATATCTGTTATCAAGTATAATTTTCATGTATTATTATAGGTAGGTGCAAGCAGGGGAACAAAGAGGGACTGGGTACTAATTAACAGAGCCCGGGCCTGATGGAGGGTCATGGCAGGAGCAAGGGTTCGGACACTCACTCACCTTCCTTACCTGACAGCGGCAGCAGCCTGTGTCTCCCCAGCTGAGCACACTGCTGCTGTGTGCTAGGCTGCGGAGGGTCCAGGGTGGCTGCTGCCACTAAGCAGCAGCAGTCTCCTCTGGCTGTGCTGTGTGGAAGGGAGCAATCACATTGATGGCCCCTCCATCAAATTTTCCATGGCTGAGAGGCACCCCTCACCCCCTGTGGAGCACGTTGTACCGAAATGCTATTTTATCACCTTACATTAGGACACCCCCCCCAAAAGTAACTGGGCCCTGAACAGCTCTCTATAGCCCTGGGTGCAAGGGTGTATTTATGATAATGTCTAGTAGTAAATCAAGTGTACACATAGGGAGTGGGAGCATTGCAAGACATCACTGAGTATTTGTTATATATGTAAATTCTAATTAACTTTTCTGCTATCCTCTGGTACAAAAATATTTATACTCTACGATTATTGTATCAAAAATCCACAGAGCTGGACAGTGGGTATAACCAATCCTACACAACAGGACTAGTACATTGGAGGTTTATGGAGGTATTGACTGAGTATGAGGGTACGTAGTATATAGTGAGGGTCCAGCTCTTGATAGCTTACAGCTTAGAGGGATAGTGCAGCGCAGAGATAATTAGAGCTAATTGGCTTTGAAAAGAGCTAGATTAAGGTTTGTGAGGCCCCAGTGCAAATAATTTGTACCAATAAAATTGTCAATATTATATGCTGGCAATGTTATTAAAAAGTATAATGTGTAAATACACCCAGCACCACATACGAGTCAAACACACTTCACATATTATTCAGTGTCTCCTATGTTTAGGGGTCCTCCTGTGTGTGGGAGCCTTTGGGTGATTGCCCTGGTCACACTGTTCTTGAGCTAGCTCTGACTTTGGAGTGGACATTGGGACAGTAACTTGTTGTAGACCCAGAGGTGTGGAGGGGCAGGCTATAGTGCAGATGTGAATTTTGACAGAGAGTTTAAAAGACTGAATGCTGGGGTAGAGTCTGGTTAGGCTGAGTACAGAGCTCTATAAGTGGGGAGCAGCATAAGAGAAGTCTGAAAATGTTAATCAGAGAGGTGGTCAGATCAGAAGTAAATCTCAGAAGGTGAGAGAGAATATCTCACGAGGAGGTCAGACATGTATGAGGGAGAGAAGTTGCTAAAGGCTTTGATGGCTGAACACATATTTCAGTTAGTTATTTCTAACCTACTGTAACTACTTGTGAGCTGGAGATTTCATCAGACATGTATGTACAGTATTCAGTATGAAAAGTTATTAGGGAGAACTCTCATATCTATCTTCTTCTGGTCTTCGTATTACAGCAATGTTTCAGCTCTTAGAACCACTGTTAAGTTTAGTGCTGCACATTCATCTCTTTAATCACAATAGTTTCTTTGCGCAGGTTTATTATATGAGTATCAACCTAACAGCCATTTACCTGACTTACAGGAAGTATTTGCTGACAAAAATTGGAACCACATCAAACCTAAAATTAATACTCCTCTTCCTCAGAAGTATTATATTCAAAAGTTATTCGATGTTGTTATTTTCTGTTATGTTACATAATAGAAATTGCTACCCAGGGCCACTATTCCAGTTCCTTTGGTGTCTATAGCATTCATGCATAAATGGAGGTTGTAAATCTACACATGACAGTTGGTGCCATCGCATCTGCACATGAACAATGCATCTTGTGGACGCATCAGATGAGCAATATACTTGCGTGTTTGCTAAGCCTGACTAAGTCATAATTGTGAACTGTAATATTAAATACATTAGTAAGTACCACTATAAACTAAACAAGAGAGCATCTATACTCCAACACTGGAAAAATTTAATAATATAAATATATAAATTGGCTAGAATAAATCCAACTCACATTTTCTAGCAAAAGTTATTTAATAATATTAAATGCATACAAATAGCAAATTAAAAGGTAAAACAGGAGAAACAATACCTCAAGATTTACATAAAACGCTGATGTTTATAAATCAATTGCAGTATAGAATACATATACTTTAGTAACTATCCTGTAGAGAAAGGTGCACAAAGTATCTCTTAAGCTCGTGAAACTCTTTACTATTACATTTCCAGATTGTTATTATAGATTCATGTACATGTTTGATATATGACATGATGCATAATTATTTTTAACACATAGTACTAGAAACTATTTCACAAGCACGGTACATACGCATAGAGGCTAAGTGAAAATAAAACATACCTAAACAAATACAAAACAAGAACAACAAGGAATTACAAATCTCAACTGTAAAATATAATTAGATCTCCAGAGCACGGCCACCTTATCCACGAAATAAATGCAAATTTCTCAGAAGTAAATTAATTAAAAGCACTAAACAACACAAAATATGTCACTTTAATCTGGAATTTTAAATATCCATGTACTAATACTGTCTGCAAATGAGACAATCAGCTATTTATTTACTGCAACAAGAAAGGGAAACTAATTCAGTACAATTCAGTAACTAGATAATTGTTATGTTTTTACTATTATCCTAAATTATTAATCTACACACATGAAAATCACAGGAGAACATAAATCACTCTGCAGACATGTAATTATGGAGCCCAATAATTGAAAACAAGATTTGTTCCTGTAAATGTGCATTGCACTCATAAGAAAATTCAATTTGCAATATATCTCAGAATACAGAGCATTTCTGCAGGTTTTAATGTCTTCACCCAGAGACACTTCAGTTTCTTGAAAAGGATTTTTTTGTGTTAAAATATATTGAGAAACAAAGTTGTCGTGTTGTTATTCAACAACATATACTAATAAGCAAACAATAATAAGTCTCTGTGGATCAGTCTAAAGTGGTTTATACTATGTAAACTATTATTATTATAAATGTATAAGTTAGTAGTTGCGTATTATTCTGAGAGAGGTAGGTTTAAAACTTTTTAACAACATATTGGTCAGAATGTAAGCTATCACAAATAGTGTCCTCTCCCCTTTGTTTCTCTCAGTGTAATTATGTAACTTGCAGACTGTAATTATATATATATACATACATACAGTATACAATTGTGAATCTGTATCAGTCAGTTTCATATATTGTTAGTTCTTAATTCTGTTTACAACACTACAGAACCATTGTGGTGCCACATGCTGTAAATAAAAGATAATAAAATATCCTATAATTAGGTAACCAAACAAAGAGACTACCAGTAAGTGTAGTCATTGCGGGTCATCTGTCATTGCAGGCCCTTATCCCACTGGTTACAGGAAGAAATCCTGCACCAAGAATAATAAAAAAATGACAATTTACATCAAAGGGAATCTACAAATATAACTTATACATAGAACAGAAAATGAATACATAAATATAACATGTAGGTGCTACCTATTGATTCGAGTACAAATATACTAGACATAAAGAAGCAAGAAATCAGTTTACACAGAGTGCACTATATTCCCTGGTATTAATGCAAATTTGTAAAACTATTTTTTATTAGATATCCTTTAAAAACATGTATCCAAACTATTCATTATTTATAATATTATTTATGAAGGTAATAATAAAAATATCTTCATGAAAATGTTTAAATCAGAATTGGTGATAGGAATTATGATTAGAGCTTTATTGGACTTCTTGGCCTATCCAACCAAAAACTTGGTTAATGTTATTAACCCCTTGTAATTTCCTCTAGAATGTAAGCTCTTGTGATCAGGGCTCTAACTTTTTTTGTTAAACAACAGTTATAATTATATAATCTGCAGATTGTAATTATGTATATACAGTACTTACTGTACAGTTGTGAACATGTCTATTACTGAACTATTTGATCACCCTTGTATTATGTAATTTTACTGTTTGTACTGTCCCTAAGTATGATGCTGCAGAACCCTTATGGTGCCATATAAATAAAATATAATAATAATTAAGGGCAGAATGTGTTTTTACATATTGTTAAGTGAAATTGCTCAGCCATTGATAACTGGTAATTGTCTGTTTTGTAGGTAGTTTACAAGTCATATATAAACTTAGCAAAGAAAGAAAGTATGTTTTTACAATCAACTCAGAGAGACTGGACAACCGAAGAGTACATCACGTGAAGATACGTAGGGAAGGAAAAGAGATCACCATCCAGGTAGTAAAACAAGTTAAATTATCTTGCAGGAAATATATTGATACTAATTATTGATAATAATATGTACTTTGTGTAATATTGTGTTTTTCTAATTTTTTTTGAGCACGAGTTTAAATCATTACCATATATTTCATTATTTTAACTGCAGTACTACTTTCAATTTGAAAGAACATTTTCTGAAATTATAGTACAGTATATAAAAAAGTGCCTATGCAGTATTTATGCTTACTTTTTGGAAACACTGATTATTTTAGTTTGTCTTTAAAAATAAATAATTTATTTGGCATTTCCTGCCAAAATAGTAGTGGCATTTATTATGTTAGTAATGGAAGAGGCATAATCAGCATTATTCTAGTAGTGTAAAAAGAAAAATGTGTCCCTGTGTTTTGAAAAGACAATACAAGAGGCCATTAAAGCAGTACTATATTTCTTGTAATAACTTTCAGCCAATCACACAAAGCTATATTTGATGTTTTAATGTCACCGATGTAATTTAGTGTAGGAGTGACTGATGGTCTCTGAAACAGTTACTAATGTACAATTGGACATCTGTGGTACTGATTATCTAGAATTAAAATAGAGAACAATTAAAAATGCTTACAATAAAATTCTGCTTGATTTAAACTGTTTTAATTTGAGAATTAAAAGAAAATGCAGCTTCGCAAACGGTTCTAAAATAACTACTGTTCAAATCAGTTTGGTATAACTAGCTTCATCTGTACCTCTCCCTTTGTTACTATACTGTGGTGTCCTCTGGAACCTGGTAAATTCTTCATCAATCTCCAGCCATTGGCAAACAGCCAACATTCGGACAGAAGCCCTGACAAGTCCTTACTGCAGGGACAGCTCATTATAATTGGAACAGCTTACATCTGAACAATTGGGATGTACATTTGTTAGAGACATTTATATATGGTGTTGTGTGTGATGATGGTGTATTAGAATTATTATATTCTGATTATTTGAAATGGTTGTTTTTTGCATAGTTTTTCTCTTAATGACAAAACACACCCAAAATCCCTTTAAAATGCTAGCTGCTACTAATGCAGCATGGGCCAGTGATTTGTGTTTGCCTCCTGTAATCGTGCAATCGCTCAGTAACATGGCGTAGTGGTTATGCGCTATTAAACGACTTCAAACTATCTTTAACTATGGAAGATATTAAAGATAATAATGTAAATAAGTAAATAAAGTGAAAGTGTAAAAAAGTGGCTCAGTAATTATGGCCATTAAGGTTACAATATATATATATATCCTGTTGAAAAGATCCCAGAGGTCTTGAAATGTTGATTGAGTTTGGAATAAACCACGATTTGCTTCTTTGAAGTCCGCTGAGTGCCGCCTGATCTCTTCTTACATAGGGGGTCCTCACATTTGTGTGTATGTATATATATATAAGCTTTTTACATTTTCAATACTATAATAATAAGCAATAAAAAATAAATTGAATTTGTTTTGTTAAAACTTGTCTTCAACTGAGGTTTGTCATAGACCCATGGCGTCTGGAGCAAGTGCGGGTGATAATGGTGGTTACCAGCTTTTATTAAATATTCTTCTGCATGCACCCAACATGCACTCCCATGCTTATCAACATGCTTCCTTTCACATATTCTCCCATGCACGACAACACGCCCTCCCTGCTCAATAACATGACCACCTACTGCACTACTTGAATTTGACCACCCCCTGAACAACATAACCTTCCCTGCACAACAACATGACCCCTCCACAAAAACATTACACCCTGACCCTGAACACCCTGAACAACATGACGCCCCTGCACAACATGACCCCATCTGCACAACATGACTTCTCAAAGCACAACATGACACATTTTGAACAACCTTCTTGCACCCTGCCATGCACAAAAACATGGCCCTCCCTGCACACCAACATGACCCCCTTCTTCAGACAACACATGTACCCTTATTTCACACCACACATGTCCCCTCCTTTACACCACATAATGCCTCCTCCTGCACACCAACATGTCTCCCTTCTGCACAACATGTGCCCCATCTGCATATCAACATGCGCTTCGTACAATACACCAAACATGCCCTTGCACATCAACATGACTGCACTGCACACCAAATTAGTCACCACATTTAATTACCTGATTTTCCTGGAGTGTTGTCAGAACCTACTTTAGCTGGAACACCAGCAGCCCTCCATGTAATGTGATTGCAGCAGTCACATAACCATATCAACAGGAAGTCTTCTGATTGGGAACTGACCTACTATGTTTTCCCTTACCCTTTGGTCTGTTAACAATGAGGGAGAGCAAAAATATGGACCCCAAATGGTGCCCCCGGTAGGCTCTGGTACGGGCTCCACCAGGTCCGCCCATGCTATGCCCCTGATCCGAAATGATCATGTCATGCCTTCCACAGATGTGTTATTAGCATACTATAAGATACTATGAGACTGTAAGTAATACAGAAGATATAAGAAGTATTCATGTTTAAAGTATTTACTTTAAAATATATTCTGCAGTGGATTTCAAATTATGTAGAAGGATTTGTTTTTTATTAGAAAAGTAGGCATTGATTGTTTGATGTGTTGTATCTTTGTCTCATTCTTGCATTCAAAAAATCAAAATACTATTTTTCATTTTAGATTGACAAGATAATTAAACAACGACATAATTTTTCATCAGACGTCTATTTCAAAGCAATAAAATCATTGACGTTGGGGAAGGTTATAGGTAGGTCCCAAGATATATTTCATTCAATTGTATGACTTGCTGGATGATGAGTACTGTATGTAAAGTGTAACTCCACTCAAAAATAATATTACCTATTTCTATCATTATATAAGGTGCTATAACTTACTGGAATAAATGATAATATTTGAAATAGGGCTTCTGCCTAAAATTCCCTGTTAAAATCTCTGTTGCTGACATTTGATGGATTAATTGTGAATACCTGGCCTTCCTTTGCAACATTTGTTTTCATGGTTTTACAGTAGATGTTATTAAGGATCGATAGTTACATTCCAAACTATCAAACATTAGTATAACAGTATGTCTCAAGTTATCAACTGCCAATTTTAGACAGGATTATACATTATGCAACATATTTTTGAGTGGAGTTGACACATCACTTTCACATACAGTAGAGGAGCCAGATACTTTTTGGGCTTAATTAAATATTCAGTAATGTTACTAGCTCTTAGATGATTTATAGGCTGAATATTGGTTAAGCAGTCAAGGCTGTATTTATTGTATGTAATGGGTGCAATTGAATACATTTGTTTCCTGTGTAATTATATAGGACTGTGTAATTATATAGTACTGGGAACAGAACATGTGGATAATTATTCTAACACTGATACCTCATTTCAAAAGTGTGATTGATTGGTTTGTGAAATATAACATTATTATGCTTCACATAGTACTTATGCTAATTAATAACATAGGGGGAGATGTATCAACGCTTGGAGAGGGATACAGTGGAAAGAGTTAAAGTACCAACTGATCAGCACCTGTCATTTTTCACACAGATTGTAAAATTGCAGTTAGATGCTGATTGGTTGGTACTTTATCTTTCTCCAAGCTTTGATACATCTTCCCCATAATATGTTATGAGCTGAATGTTCCAGTAATTGTTATTTATCAGTACTTACAATCATAGTTAGCTATATAGAGATAATGTGACCATAACCCATCCAAAAAAGTTATTCTATTTTTCATGTGTTTCAAATCCATTGAATCATCTACTTTATGCAGTATGTCAACTATGGAATTATAGCAGCCCATTTCCTTATGAAAGTGATGTTTCGTGCCACTAGCCTATAATTTTTGTACTACCTGGATGATATTGTCCATCAAAACTGTAAGGATCATTTGTAAAATGTAATATACAATATCTGTTATGGGTGCAGTCCCCCCCACATTCCCATATACCAGGCGTGTGAGGTTGCTGTGCTGGACAACTCTAAACATTCTGTTTCTTTTGGAACATTTTATTTAGTGCTCAGACTGTGTGCTAGACTGAAACTACAAGTAGAAAGTCAGTTGTTGACGGGTGTTGTCCAATCAGTAGGTTTTCCCTTCACTACACTGCTCTTTTCTGGAGGCTTGCACCCTCTTGAGTAGTAAGAAATGTGGCAGTTGTGACAAAAATACATTGAAGCAGGACTTAATGCCACCCTGTGTCAGCCTCTCCCCCTAAACCCATTACATCACGATGTCACACCTAGAAAGTAAAACACTGCACAGAGCATCCTAAGGATGCAACAACATAACCCTAGAAGCCACATGTGATGGTGCCTCCCCCCAGGGCCCTGTGTGGTGGCACTGCTCGCACACCCCTAGTTACGGCCCTGCATTGAATATAGGATTTCTAGGAAAAGACTTTCCAACTGTTACACAAGTTGGCCCATACTTGGAGTAAAGCAGACTTGGTGTAAATGAATGCTGGCTACCTGTAAGATGTGCGTCTATGGTACCAATGTTTTCACAGAAGAGCGACTTTGGATGGATGTGAGAAGCAGTAGTGGGCGTCTTTATGCTGGCTGAGCTTTGGAAAGCATTAGCATATTTTCACCACTGCATTATGTGCAAATTTGCAGCTGAGAACGCCATAGCGATCCTTATTGAATCAGGCCCCTAGAATGCAAGTTTGTCTACCTGTCCAGCAGGTGACTTTGAAGGTGAATGATCTTTGCAAACATCCTCAGTCAAGTGTTGGGGGTGGTGAAAGACCTGTAAAATGTGTATGGTCAGTCAGCCTACTTCTGCTGTAGGATCACTCAGTTCAATAATGTTTATTTTTCAGTATCTATACTTATAATAAAGTTGTAATGGTTCACATATATATGGAGACATATAATAATGGTTGTGTCTGTACATAGAATTTTTGTTTAGAAAAGTACTCCATGAGATTGTATGAAATATGGTGAGAACACTATTTTTTCGGAATTTTAGTTTCTTTGACTGTCTGTTCTTTCCGGTATCATGCAAAAACGATGGGATGAATTTGGATTGTGTTTTCAGTCTTTTATAGCTTAGTCACCTAGAAATAAACTGAGGCATGTATTATCTCAATGTGACATCAGGGGGAGGAACAATAAAGGAAAAAACAGATGCTTGACACTCAGCACATGCAATGTGCAGGAGCTCAAGTCAAAATGACTAGATATATATTATAATATTATTTATTGGGAAATATACACTTTTAGAGACTGTTCATGAACTATGGAGACAAAAAAGATTGTTTTTCGGAATTTGCATAGGCTCCTCAAGTCCAAAATGACTATATGTATATAAATATATGGAGGTAAATAACAGACGGCACTCCAGGTGTTATAGAAAATCACTTATATTCAAAGCATGTCACACAAAGCACACCGATGTTTTGAGTGTACAACACTGTTATTTCAAGGCTATATATATATATATATATATATATATTGCACACCCCAAATGCAAAGTTATTTATGTATTCCTATAGAAATACATACATATATATATATATATATATATTAATATATAATAAAATATATATATATATCAAGATTTATTTAGCATGAAAATCCAACTATATTTTAAGCACTAATCAGACAGCTCATCTTGACTCATGAAGTTGCAGTATACATGTCAATCCAGTGGATGTTGCACTAAGACAAGTATTACATATCAAATATACATCACAATATTAGATGCCACTACTGTCTTAGTAAAGCTAGTTCCACTGAGCAATAACAGACATCCACGCGAGCAAAGCTGCTGGCAAATGCTAGCTTCTACTAAAATACTGATTGGCTTAGATTAATTTATGTTTTATGTCATAAATGAGAAAGAGGTGACATGGGACTATGGCCCTCATTCAGAGCCGTACGCTCTGAGCAGAGCGTACACTCTGAATGAGGGCCGCCCTCCATAATTATGGAGCGTCCTCCAGGACGCTCGTATAGCTGTGGGTCACCACCCACAGCCTATACGAGCGTGCATTTTGATGGCCGCTATGGTCATCGAAACTGCGAGCCGGAGCCTGCGGTTGAGGTTTTCAACCGCAAGGCCCGGAGTGATTTTGGCTCTATCAGAGCCAAAATCACTCCCACTGACATCACTAGTGATGTCAGTAGGCCGGCTTCTGACGGTAGGCGTTCCCTTGGGAACGCCCCCGTCAGGGAGGCACGCCCCCGGCACGCCCACCAAAGGTGGCGTCCTGTCAATCAACATCGACAGCACGCCCCCTTTGATCAGACACAACGAGCGAAGGAAAGTCCTGTGCTCATCGCATCTGGCGCATGCGCACGACGGAGCTCCCGCCGTCGTGCGCATGCGCAGTGCACAACATCGACCCACTTGCGAGCGGACAGCCGCTTGCGAGTGGGTCTGAATCAGGCCCTATATTTATTACTGTATGAATAACTTCTGAGTTTGTGTGTAAAATGCATCCCTATTACAAGTATAAAGATGAGACCTACGGGATGGGTAAGGGGTGCCTTCGCACTGGATCCCAGTGGTCAGAATCTGACAGGGTTGGGATACTGACACTTATTAGTCAGTATCCTAACCCTTCCCCTTTGCCTACTACAAACCCTCCCTCCCTGGTGCCTAAACCTAACCTCCCCCTATTGCCTAAACCTAACCTCCCCACACATTAAACCTAACCCTCCCCCCTTAGTTCCTATCCCTAAACCTCCCCCTAGTGCCTAATCCTAACCCCAGTACTTACCATTGGCAGGATTCTGACAGGTGTCCGGATTCCAGTGGCGGCATTCTAAGCGCCGGCATCTGGCTGTCTGATCACCAGTGATCTTGTGAATAATACAGAGCAACATAAAAAGTCCAAACATTTCCTATTGTATATCCCAAATAATTGCTCTATTTAAGAAAAAAAAATAAAAAAAAATCTTGCTTGTACAGTTCACATTTAGTGAAGGGATTAAATACATAATATATTTCAATTTAGAGTAATTAGATTTTTATTAGACATTTCTATACTCTGTTAAGCTCCTTAACATGCCTTACTGTAGAGAACACAGAACATTAAATTAATTGCAGTTATCAATGGAGAATAATTCAAATTATCCTGATCCCAGCAGGATATTATTTTATACTTAGTTACAGACAATGTAACTTGTACTGTACATAAAGTAAGAGGTAAAACAAGTGCAACAAATGTAATTATATATGCCTAAAACAATCAATTGAAAGTTGTTACCCCATAACAGTGAAAACACACTATAAAGTATGTTAGGTTTAATTAATATGAAAATAACATGCATAGAGGCTGTGTTTGGTTGCAGTGCTAATTTGAACCATAAAAACAGCATATGGTGGCACAAAGAGTAGCAAAGGTGAGACTTGTGCCTTAAGCATGTTGTAAGTGAAAGAAGGAAATGTGGAAAATGGGTGTGAATTTAAAGAGGTAAAATGTGCAATAGGCGTTAAGCATATATAGTATACTGGTATAGTATGTTGTTGCTTTTTAAGTGTAACATATTATATATAGTGTTCGGATTTTTCTTCTGGTTAACCTATCGGAGATAAATGAGAATAAATAGACATTTAAATATCACCTATTTTTATGCATTTAAATAGGAATGTCTAATATTAAGTGAATATGTTCTTACCTCGCTTCGAAAATCAGAAGAACAATGACAGCAACAGCATGCTCATTGGGTGCTACTAGTTAGTGATGGTGGAACATGCCACTATGCTAAGGTTCAACATGGTTTTGTCCAGCATCTTCCGCCACACCCTTTTCTTCCAACTTTGCCCCCTTCACCCCTCACCTTGCTTATTGCATTCTGATGATAATGCCGCTGTTGATTGGTGGTGATGTGGTTTTTATTAATTTTTGCCCTGTAGAGTCAGCAAATTTTATCACCAGCAATAACTCCTAGACAGCACACACACATTCCTCTACATTTATAACAGTATTTGTTTACAATTATTAATATGTACAGTTATATAACTGACACATGCAAAAATGCAAAATTACAATATCGGAAGATGGCATAGAAGAGTAAAGGCTTAACCTGTCCACATTGTGAATGGAAACCATTATGCAACATAATTAGGAGATTTAAAAACACAGAACCAGAGCGTCACCACTGTGGATTGTTCCTACATAACGGAACTGGAAACATGGCAGTGACTCTCACGGTAAATAAATATATTGAAAGATACAACCACTGAATATAAAGTGAACATAGTTATAGGAACACAAGTCTCCTACAGGAAGCCAGCCGTGGAGAGGAGCATATAGCATACGTTGAGTTTAAGATTCTCTACCTATGATTTTGAGAACATTTTTAATAAAATATATTTCAATCAATCATATAATCACATGAACTTATCCGTAGTCTGTTTATCGAAAACAACAATTAGCTTGGTAAGTAATTGTTTCCTCATGTTAAAATCAGTTTACAAAAATGAAATCATTATCTCAGGTTCATTTCCGCTGTCTCTTCTGTTGTCATAAAGTATTTAAATGTGTGGTGAGACTGCTGGATGAAAGTGCTGCCTATTATACCAGTATTTACTTATTGATTAGCGTACAACTGAACTGGAAGAAAAATTCCGTTTACAGAGGAGAAAGACCTCAGGCATGAAATGTATCTGCAACCAGCCTAGAAAAGCTACACATGTTAGGAAAGATTAACACATTTTAAAAGACACTCTATGGATATAGCTGCAAGTTTGCTCCTGAGACTGACAAGCAGATTGCAGCTCCTAATAGCTAGAGAAGGAATTGTGTTTCATAGAGATAATACTGCAGTACAACTTGGGATTTACTACTCTTCCAAGGGGATTTTCCACTTTATTTCTCTCTCTATTTCCAGATAGTATATTAAGAAGACATTAGACCACACTTCCCTTATAACCATGGTGCATTGATGACCAAGCATGTTCCTTTTATAGTGCTGGGCTCCTGGCTCTAATGCTGGGCATACACTATACAATTTTCTGTCCAATCTGGCTGGTTGGAATGAAAATCTGGTAATGTACAGGAGCAAATGACATTCAACCATTTGCTCACAAATACTGGAAAAGAGACAAAAATTGTCGTTCTGTCGAATTGGTTATATCAGATGAATTTAACCTATTTGAATAATCGATTTTGACCATTTCCAGTGTATGGTAAACATATGGTCGAATGTCATTTGCTCCCATACATTACCAGGTTTCATTCCAACCAGCCAGATTGGACAGATGTCTGACAGATAATTGTATAGTGTATGCCAAGCATAAGATGCATGGCCACCGAGAGTAATGTGGTCCCCACTACAGCAACTTCTTGGGCCGCCCTCTACAGATTCTTAGGACAAACTGTGTTGTAGTTGTGACACGCCACATGCTACACTGCCCCCCTACAATTAATGCAAGTGCATATGATGTCCGCTCCCAACTTATCTGCTATGCAGATGCTGCCTATCATGGAGGCAAGGAGGTAAAATATGTTAGTTACACACAACACACACTTTACAGGCCCTTATATTTGTACCAACCCACCTTCTTCATGATCCTGCTCCCTGACACCAGAATGTAATGCACTGTATTTATAGCTATTAGACAGTAGATACTTTGGGACCTATTCATCATCACTTAAATGGCCTGTTACACATGTGGAAACACTAGTTTCTGCATATTTCATGTAATGGGTCATTCATTACTAGGGGTACGATCGGGCCACCTAATATTCAGAAAACTCTGAAAACTGAATGTTTTCAGAATTTGCTTGTGAGAACAAACACCATCTTCAGATGGAGCTGGTTCTTAGAGCCCCACTACTTCCTATGGGAAGGAGATGCAGGGTTGCGAAGAGGAATCAGAGTGGGTCAGTCGACTGCCTTCTCACTGTATATTCAGCGCCTTTGCGCATGCGTGGCATGATGAATAATCCCTTTATTAGATATACTACTGTATATTAAGCTTTCATAATATAGAGCATTACAATACATTAGATATACTCAATTGTGCTCACATAGTATAGGGCATAATAAGACAGGGAGCATAGAAGATAGAATTAGGGAACTCCACCAAAGGACTGGACGCAGTTCAATCAGACTTGTCTTGAAGGTTGTCATAGTAATACAGTTATCACTTAATAGTCTTACATGTTCTCGCAGTGAAATCCTAAAAAAATACATTGTGTTGAGTAATCTTGAGGAGGCTTGTGCAAGTCTATCATCCACATCAAAGTAGGGTTTACAAATGTAGGGATTAGTAAAAATCAGATGAGACAGCCTCCTGACAGCACAATAATATACAGAGATGTCACACATTGATGAGCTGGAGATTGTGTTTGGCTTGAATCTAGTACTTGCAGTACGAGACTTGATACCTCTTCATTTCTAAATGTTGCTCCTGCTTTCAGTCCTGGAAACATTAGAAATATCACATATATTGGATCTGAGGCGAACTTGAAAGCAAGTTGCTTTTGCACACATATCCTGCGAGCTTTCACACTGTGCATGATCCAGAGCTCTAGACTGTGTACAATTATAGGCATTGCAGAATGTAGGCAACTCAGTTGCATCGCCACTTACAGCTGAATGGGCATATCTGGTGGTTACAAAGCATTCACATGTAGACTAAGTTCAAAGAGGGCATGTCGATAGATATGTGAGATATGGGTCTGATTCAAAACTGTATGCTGTACACACAGCAGCTTCATTTTTGGTCACAGCTGCTGTGTGTAATTGTGCTTCAGGAGGATGTCTTGTGTAAATAGATGCCTCCTGCAGGCTTCTGAGATTCACTACTGGGACACAGCATCGGATAATCTGGGAAAACATTGGCCATCTGCATAACTCTCAGGATACGCAGGATTGCTGTAGTTTTCACTCTGCCGGGGCCAGTGAAGCTACATCAACAAGACACAGCCAGGGGCCTCAGCACGCCTTGAAAATGGGGCAGACACACCTCATTTTCAAGAACGCTGGCCATCACCGCCCATTTCCCATAGTTGTCTACTCTCCCAGAAGTTGAGGGAGGCTTACAATTTTTCGCGTAGCCCCCCACATCCCCGAAAGAGTAGGCAGATCTCCTGCATCCCGGGAGATTTTTATGGGGAATCACGGGTCCATAGGAAAGGGGGTAGGGCAAAAATGGCACAACTTGCATAATTTAGCCCCAGTCCCCTCCTCACAAACCCGTGAATCACGGCCTTTCCCTGTGATGGGACTTGGCTTAAGGACATCTACAGTCTGGCCCCACCCCCCGAAGATGTCAGCAGAA
Source organism: Taudactylus pleione (assembly GCA_031769625.1). NCBI lineage: Eukaryota > Metazoa > Chordata > Amphibia > Anura > Myobatrachidae > Taudactylus > Taudactylus pleione. The sequence continues at coordinate 4,762,616 of JAUIMM010000137.1, read as the reverse complement.
TCTCCTCTCTGGACTTCTCCAGGGGAGGAGTTTTGTAAAGTCAGAAAGTATGCCCTTCCCCACCCCCAAATGGCCGAAGCATGTCAATCATGCTGCGGCTTACAGTGGACTGTGGGTCTCATTCAGACCTGCTCGCGAGCACAGGATGCTCGCAAGCGGGTCGATGGTACCCAAATGCGCATGCGCATGACGGGGGGAGCTCCATCGTGCGCATGCGCGAGACCCGGATAGCGACAGCCAAGCTGTCGCTCTGGGTCTCGCACCAAAGGGGGCGTGCTGTCGATGGTGATTGACAGCACGCCCCCTTTGGTGGGCACGCCGGGGGCATGGCTGCCAGACGGAGGCGTTCCCATGGGAACGCCTACCGTCTGGGGCCGGCCCCTCTGACATCACTAGTGATGTCAGTGGGAGTGATTTTGGCTCTGATAGAGCCAAAAGCACTCCAGTGCTTGCGGCAGCGAGACCCTACCGCAGGGTCTCGTCGCAAGCCCGATGGTCGCGATGGTCTCGACCATCGCGACCATCATCATGGATGCTCGCATATGCTGTGGGACGGCCCTGATTCAGAGCGAGCGCTCTGGTCAGAGCGTCCTGCTCTGAATCAGGGCCTGTGACCGCCATCGCAGTCAGTGATCGGCACATGCACATTACAAATCCTCCGCATGTGCCGATAGTTAAATATTGGAGCTGTGCATAAACCATTGGGTATAAGTACAACTCTGAATCAGGCCCAATGACTTGTGCATATGTGTAATTAAGTCTGTTTTGAGACAGAGCTTTTGCACCAGTGACAGGACTGTGCAACTCCGCACTGATAATGCTGACATACATATTCGGGCAGTCCAGCTGCAGAGATGTGCACAACTCTGCATATACTGTAGGTGAATATACTCATTATGGGCCTGATTCAGATTTGGGAATAGATTAAGAAAGAGCAAGTAACTGTGCCCCTTGCTAAAACCATGCTGCACTGCAGGAGGGGCAGGTTTAAAATGCAGAGAGAGTTAGATTTGGGAGGGGTGTATCCAAACTGAAATCTAAATTGCAGTGTAAAAATAAAGCTGTCCAACATTTGTGGGCTACATGCAAAAGCAGCCAGTATTTACTCCACATGCAAAAATAATGTATGTATTTGCACCCCTTGCATTGCAACATGGTTTGTCCAGGTACACTTGGCCTGATTCAGAGATGGATGCTAATGCAATTTTCATGCAGATCGAGCAATTATTTGTCATTGTGCATACGTATAAGCCGCACTGTGCGTGCTCAGCGATCGCATTGCTATTATGGACGCACAGTGGATCCCATCACAAAGTGACTGACAAGTTGTTAGCATTTGGGGGTGGTAACATGGGCGTGCATAAAATAGCCACTGCTAGTGCAAGTGCAGCTCTGTGTGTCAGAAGAGCACCCAAGGCTGCGGTAGGTTAGACCTGCTTCAAGGGAAAGATGGCTGCCGATGTGCTTTGATGGTACCGATATTTGTGCAGGTACTGTATGCATCGTCACGCGCAGGTAAAAAGGCAGCAGTGAAGGCGTCTTTATGCTCGGGTCTTCTTTGCTAACATTAGCATATTCTGCATTGCGTATGTAATCGCAGCTGCGGTCGCATCAGCGTCCATCTCTGAATCAGGCCCACAGTTACTTGCTCTATCTTACTCTATTTCCAACTCTAAATCAGGCCCTTAGTTCCATGCATGCAATGCAGTAGTGATTATGGCTGACTTGCATTGAACTCTGCATCAGCCCCAATATCCATAAAAAATGATACCGTGTAATAAATACTTTTAAAATAGTAATTGAAATTACCCAGAAAAGTCTGGAAATCTGCATTAGTACCCAAGGTTCAGTTTTGAACCAAATATGAATTGTCCTTTAGCGTATTAAACTGACAGCGTTTGCCACTTTTGGACAGCGCCATATGTTCGATGGCTTCTTAGGCACACACATGCCTGTACTGCTGTCATTTATGTGTCCTGATGCTGCCAAGTCACCTAGACATTCCAATTAAATACTGTATTGTAATGAGGTGTTCAATTTAAAACCTATTATAACATTTCCATTTATGTACTGTAGCCGATTAACAGATAGGCCTATAATAGAATAGGGGGAAAAACATAATTTTTTTAGTTTGAATTCCTATGCTACTGTAGCTGGAGTTAAATTGCGTCTACAAAACTGTTATGTTTGATACACACTATGCGATATATCGTTCATGCAGTTGACGAATGCTAAATCGATCAGTTTGTCAGCTCATGTGTACATATCGTATATCTGTGAAGAACGTCATTAACAGATATATTGTGTCAGCCGTGCAGCACAGCAGATGTGATATATCTTACAGATACATTGTGCGCATTTGCTGTTGTGTATGGGCGACACACCTACTGACCGGTTACACTAGCTGCAGACACCTCTGAGAATGACATCACCCAATTGTATTGTCTGGCAAACATATTGAGCGCCCGATTGGTAAATACCAAATTAGTCACTCGGTCTGCATGACAGTTGGCCGGCCGCTGGATCACTGAAGGGTGCACCCAGCATTAGCCATGCTGTTTTCACCAGTAACTACATATTTTCCAAATAATATTTATAGAGCATCCTGTAATTTTCAGATACAAAATGGCTTTAATAATAAACAAGAGACTTTGGGAAGAAGTTCTTGTGTGTGTTGCTTGTTATCCTTTTATTTAACTTCAGGCAAATCACTTCATTAACTGCTCTTTCTTTGCAAGCTCTATAAATATTTTAGATTCTGTATGTCCAGGAAATGTTTATGTGTTATTGTCATCATTTATGTTTGCTATAACTGGTTTGCAGATCTTCTGAACTTATGAAATTGGTTTTAGCAAATGTTTTTAACAATGAAAATTTTAATTTCATCACCCTTGATTCTTTTGTTGCTACATTGTATATAGAAGATGGAGGGTTATTCAGCCCTGGTCATTGTGAGTGTGCTCATACAGTATGTTCTATCCCACCTCTTCTCTATTTTATTAATAATTTACTTACGGGTCAGACCATTTAGGTGCTAGATGCGAGGTGCGAGTTGACGTTTGCGAATTGCGAATTCATTTTACAACCCAATTAGCAACTCGCATTGAACCAGTCAGAGTAAACATTTTTCTGTTCACACCCCCCTGAGGTGGTAGGGTAATCTGTATTTTAAGGTTAAAATGTTGGGACACCATGCAGAACACCTTGGACACCCTCCTAATGACTAATTAGGCATTTACATATAACTTTTGGGGTGTGAAAAACAAATGGCCTCAAATTACCCCAAAGTCAACTCTTTTGTTGCTTTATACACCCCAAATTTAATTATTATTTTGAAAAAAAATTACCTTTTATGTTTTTTTGAACATTTTATTTTAAAGTCACCTTAAAGTACCCCAAAAGCATCTTTTTTCTACTTTTTATTTGCATTTTTTGAAATTAAATGAAAAAAAGTTTGCTTTTTAGCATTTTTTTTACTTTAAAAAAAAAAAAATACACAAATCAGCCATTTAACGCCATTTAAATACTTCCAGTACTTTCCTTATGCCCACTAACAGCTTTCTGTATGATTCTGCAAACAAAATTGACAATGTTTTGGAGTCCTGGAAGGCCACCCCACTTTTTCATGCACTTCTCTCACAGTGCATTTGCAGACAATTCGCAAACCCCCTCTGCGAGTACAAAAAAAAGGCATTTTAATTGGATTGGAGAATTCTCAGGTGCGTGAGTTTCATGAAACAAACTCGCTACTCGCACCTAATTAGATTGACCCCTTAAGCTGGCCACACACTAGACCAACTTACATCCAACCAGCCAACTAGTTGATTGGTTGGAATGAAAATCTGGTAAGGGATGAAAGCAAATGACAAAAAGCAATTTGCTCCCAAATGCCGGAAAATGGGCAAAAACTGTTGTTCGAACAAATTGTTTAGATCAAACATTTAACAAACTTGTCTGACCGACCATTTTCATCTGTTTTCTGGTATTTAGGAGCAAATTACTGATCTTCATTTACTCCCTTATGTTACCAGATTTTCATTCCAACCAGACAACTAATTGGATGGTTGGATGAAAGTTGGTCTAGTGTGTGGCCAGCTTTAGTCTATGAACACTCTCAAGTTTTCTTATATTTCTCTTACACACAGATGCCCAAAACTTTACACAATGCAGTCTTAAAAGTGATTTATACAATAGCAAATCTACTTATTCTTCTAATGTATCTAAAGTGATGTACTGATCCCTTAGGCATCCCGATAGCTATTCATGATCTGCATATGTTCTATTTATATTGACTAGGAATCTACCCATGTGAATATTTCTGCATATCTATCTTCTAATATTACAGTACTGAGCCCGTTATGTGTATAAGAAATGTATTTCTAGAGCTGTTACTGATATAAGGTTTATATTATTCATTCAGCAACACTTATTCATAATATGTAACAGTATCTTTTTTTAGCCTCTGTGGATTTTTGAGCAAATTCCCAGTGAGTCCTCTATACTGCCATTACCTGCTGTTCAAAATTATTCTTTCTGAAATTCATGGTTTCCATAGCACCTGTATATAAGGTCTTATCGGTGCACACATTAACATTTCATGATCTCATGATCACCATATCCTACATGGCCTCTTACCTGTATGTTACAAATCATTTCTATTTAAATAGATACACTAACATATCTATCTATCTATCTATCTATCTATCTATCTATCTATCTATCTATCTATATATATATATATATATATATATATATATATAAAATAAACTCAGTAAACATGGTTTTAAATTGAGGTTCTTAGTACATATTTGACCAAACATGTTTGCCCACCTGCCACATCAAGGAGAACCTCATCAGGTGGATCCCTAACATCCCTAATACTGACACATTTTATACATTTATCTAGGACTTACCTGTAACAGTGCCCATTACATGTGTGTACTGCAATGCACAGGACCCATACTAATTAAAATTACCTGGGGCAGGTAGGAGGAGTGCTAGCACCAACAAGTGTACCTTAAATACACACATACACAGGAAAAAAAGGGGGGGGGGAGGTTGGGCTGCACATCCTAATTTAAGAGGTGCTACCTTGCTGAGATCTGTAGTTCTACAGCAGAAATAGAAGGGGGGGAAGCAGATGCACACTCTAAGCACTAAGAACACTGACTATCACAATATATATAATAAACTATCAATAAACGGTTTTAAATTGAGTTTCTTAGTACATAGGGGCGGCCAAGGCGTGAAATCGCCCGGGGTGACCCGACCCCGCTGGCAAGGACCGGGAGCTCTACAATAAACTCCCGAGTTGCGCCGCAGATTAGTTTGGCCACAGTTGGCAGACTGTGTCACTGTGACACAGCTGCCTGCATTATTGAAGGGGTGGGCCATTAAGGAAGGGGCGGGCTGCGGCTCCGTAGGAGCCAGTCTGGGTCCAGACCTGCACCCGTCTGCAGGACAGGCTCCCAGTCTCGGTCCATAATAAGGTAAGTGCTTTGATGTGGGGAGAGGGGACCAGTGCTGTGATGGGAAAAGACTGCTGTGATGGGAGAGGGGAGCTGCATTGAGAGTGGGGAGCTGTGCTGTGATTTGAGGGGGGAATGGGGTGCTGTAAGGGGTACTGTGCAGTGAGGAGCAAGGGGTGCTAGGAGGCTGGTTGATTGGCACAAAAGGGGGACGTTGGCTGATGGACACACAGGTGGACACTGGCTGGGAGAGCAATAAAGTGGAGAGACATACAAAACCAACCAATCAACATCAAACTGCCATTTTCCCCTTTATGCACTTTTTCTCTCTCCAAGGTTTTACAGTATACATCTCCCCCTTAGTATTAAATACTGAATGAATCAGGGTTCCACAGAATCACAGAGTGTCAAGAGATAAATGATGCATTACTGAGGACAGGTCTGAATGCACCTGGGCATGTAAGGAGGGGAATGGAGGCAGCAGGATAACACAAACTGACAACTATATAAAGAAATGGGGATGTAGTCAAAGATGTGGTATAAAAATTATCAATAAAAAGGTCAACAGTCAGTAGGTCGACACCAAGTGGTCGACAGGGGCAAAATGTTAACAGTTCAAAATGTCGACAAGGTTAAAAAGTTGACAGGTTCAAATGGTCGATACAAATGTTAATACAAAAATGGTTGCCACCTTTTTTTTTTTAAACAAAGCAGCTGAGCATCAGCTGGAGCAGTCTCCTATGCCTATGGTGGGAGCGATCAAGCTGATCACGTACCCCATTGGCTGTGCGCCGGGCTGAGGGGCTCATAGCACTCCCATCCCAGAGCCCAGTGCTGCTGCTAAAATGTTTTTTATTATTTACATTTTTTCCAAAGGGGGCGTGGCCACACCTCCCGCGATTAGGCCACGCCCCCTGTACCCGGGCACGGCACAGCTCTTGATGGCCCTGCTCAGCTCAGTCTATGCTGCTGTGGGACCAGGGAGGCTGCTGCCGCTATTCAGAAGCAGCAGTCTCCTCCAGTGACGTGCAGTGAGGTCAGTGACTGGGGCAGCCCCTTTGTATTATTCTAATAGTCAATGTTTGATATATATTAAAAAGTAGGTACTTTCCCTTACCTCTCTCAATCAATGCGTTTCGCTCCTGATGAAGCCCTAAGTGCGGGCGAAACACGTTGGTTGAGAGAGCTAAGGGATAACATAGGACATGGTTTACACGCTTCCCACCCTTACTAGTTTGCCGGCAAGCAACCTCCATCCCTACCAACCATCCCAATTGACCAATAGGATTACTTATCGGGACTACGAAGTCGTACTGAAGGTACCTACTTTTTAATATATATCAAACATTGACTATTCCTATTTGAATACACACACCCTGGAGGGTGTTGCATATTCATTCAATATAGGAGGATAGAGTAAATCACCACAGGCGTATCTTCCCTCACAATCCTCCTTCCTACAGAGGAATTGCACTGGCACAATTGTTTTATGTAGTTTGTCATACATGTAGTATGTTTTTTATGTTGTCTACTGGTAGTAGCCGGTGATACATGAATGTGGACCCCCGTTTTTACTTCATTTTATATTTCATTTAATAAATAAACACAACTATTAAATTTACTATATGATTTACATATTTTTTGTCAACTGAAGCGCCAGTATCTCACCCACTTTACTAAATATACCCCAAAGTCTCTTGTTTATTATTATTAAAGCCATTTTGTTTCAGAAAATGATATGATGCTCTATAAATATTGTTTGGAATATGGACCTGATTCAGAGCCGCTCGCTAGATGTGATTGCTCGCTCCCACCGTATGCAAATCCAGCGCACGTCCAGCAAGGCAGGTGATCGCTCGGCAAGGCATTAGCACACCCACTATGTCTTGGTGAGCGATCACTTTGTGTAAGTAGACGCCCACCAGCCATTCATAAGATGCCCACTTGCGCACGTCATCTCCAGGAAGTACATGAAAACATTGGTACATCGAGCACCATCGGATGTGCTCGCAGTGCTTGAGGTTGACTATACCTGCCTGCAAGCACTGCGATCCCTTCAGTGTATAATTCAACCAGGTGATGTGTACTATGACGCTGCCTGTTAATTCAGCACACCTCTGAAACAGCGTTTAAACACTCAGGCACGCCTGATACAGAAATACACATTCATCTAAGGCTGAATCATGCTTGCCAATTTATAAATTCTCCTCCCCAGGAGAAGCCTGGGGAGGTGAAGAAGGTGGGGTGGGTGGAGTTGGGGGTGGGGCTCCCCATGTTGCGTAATTAAGCCCCACCTCCTTGCAGGAATTCGTTCTGAGCGCCGAATATTTAAAATAGGGGACAGGGCTAAATGACATGATTCTCATAGAATTGCATAATTAGGCTCTGCCCCCAACGCACGGACTTGCCGTGCGTTGGGCAGAGTGTGGGAGAAGTGCCTACCCTTCTGAGGGTTCGGGGGGTTACCTGACAATTCGGGAGCATTCCTCGACTTCCAGTAGGGTAGGCAGGTATGGGATGAATGCACGTCTCCGATGTTTGGGGTTCTGCGCTTGCGCAGGATCTGTTCTGCGAATGTGTAGAATGGGTCCTGCGATGTCGTTCACAGACCCCCCCCAAGCCACGGGATGATTGATATGCTGCAGCATTTGGGGGGCAGAATGGGTGTGTGCCTGCTCACTGTTGCCAGAAACGGAGGCATGATGCTTTCATTTTCCAGAAGGGATGAGGCCAAGGGCTGCATCAGCGGATGCAGATTCCTGGTCTCTTGCGTGATCAGGCACCAGCCAGGCTCTGGGAAGCTTCAGCTCCCGTAGCCTGACCAAAGGAGCAACCATCACTATCATCGGTCACAATGGCCACAATGGTGATCCCAGCATACAATGCTGGTCGCAGTGCATGAATCAGGCCCTTAATATGTCAGGCCAGATAATTCAACTGGGCGCGCATTTAAATTGCCCTCCCAGTTGTGATGTCATTGTCTGCGGTTCCTGTTGCCAGGGTAACTAGTAGTTACCCTGAAGGTGTTTCCCCCATACACACTCGTGATGCATACAATATATATGCAAGATATATCACATGTGCCATGCTGCACAGTCGGCACAATATATCTGTGGACGACATTGTTCACTGAGTCAGTTTGTCAACTGTATGAATGATATATCACATAGTGTGTTTCTAGCATAAGAGTTTTGTAGATACAATTTAAATCCAGCTAGCAGGGGAAATCAAACTACAAAAGTTCTGAATATATTGAGTGGTTCAGCATACAGTACATGTTCGTTGTGACATTGGCAGAATTACTGCCACTGCAAGTGGTGGTGTCGCTATGGCTTCTAGAGGTGAGAGGAGGATTGCCATCACATAACACCCTCTCAGTGTTCAACTTCTGTCTTCTGAGCACTGGCTAAGTCTGGTGCCTGTGTAGTTAATCACTGTGCACACACCAATCCCCCCCAAGCTCAGAACAGCATATCAGGGGCCTCTGGAATAGTTTTATTGACATTGCTAGGCGCTCCCCCAAATGTTACTGTGGCGATGTCATGTTCCACACCTACTTGTAACAGATTACCCCTGTCCTCCTAATAATTGGACCCCTGAATGACAGCACTTGTTTGCACTTAACTACACTCCTGTTTCCTGTTTCCACCTTTACTGGAGCATTCATTGTCCTGGTTGCTAGTGTAAGACCGAGTACATATCAGAACAACAGCCAATCGTGCAGATGGTCGGGCCGAATTCCCTTAGTTTAGGACATCACAGACTGGCCTTACACACGATAAGATTTAATGAAAGACGGAACAATACCTCCTTCATTAAACTGCTAAGCCACACATAGGATATAGTCTGATTGTCCGTGAAGCACGGCCATCCAGAAGATTTCATATGCGACCTGTGGGTCAATTGTTCACACACACTAACAGATGTAGACAATATGGGAAATTGTCCCAATATCGTTCTAGTGTGTACCTCAGTATTATGCTCCAATAATGTTACTTCTGAACTCTAATATCAGCCATTCTCAAATTTACAAAGATACTGGGTCTCATTCAGACCCAGTCGCAAGCGCCGATGCGCTCGCAACCGGGTTGATGGTCCACACAGAGCATGCGCACGACGGAGCCGGCTCCGTCGTGCGCATGCGCGAGACCCGGCTAGAGATGGGCGCTCTGTCGCTAGGGGTCTCATAGCAGACGTGGCGAGCTGTCAATGTTGAGTGATAGCTCGCCCCGTTTGCTGGGCGGGCCCGGGGCGTGCCCGGCCAAATGGAGGCGATCAGGTCGGAACGCTTGCCGTTTGGGGGCGGCCCCACTGACATCATTGATGATGTCAGTGGGGAATTATCTGCTCAAACAGAGCAGGAAGTTCCCTGGGGCTTACAAGAGGCCAGACCCAACTATAGGGTCTGGTCGTAAGCCCCGATGGTCGCGATGGTGATGACCTTCGTGACCATCATCCTGGTCGGTCGCTAGTGCTGTGGGTGGTAGCCCACAGCCTAGCGATCGACCAGAAGGCGGCACTTTAAAGAGTAAGTGGCCGCCCTCATTCAGAACGATTGCTTGCAGCAAGTGAGGGTGAAGGAAATGTTTAGTGGCATACAAACATGTAGCTGTTATTTAGGTTCAGTAAAACACAATTATTAATATGCATTCATGTGAAATGGTGTTTTGACTTGGCCTTTAAAATACCGATTTTATGATTTCCCTGTAAAATTAAGCAGTGCATCATTTTACTATATTCCAGCAACACATGAGTTAAGTAAACACTACATATTTTTAAGTTACTGAACTATAATTCATTGGAGGTGGCAGAAGTGAATAATGTTTTTTAGCAGTCCCAGAAAGTGCACATTGGCTAATACAGGCCTGTTCCCGTGCAACAAGAGCTACAATTCATTTTCGGAGAGGCCCTGCAAGGAGAGAGGGCCAGGTGTCACTATAGCGTGTACCAGACAGCGTGCGGCCTTGTCACACACACACTACAACCTTCATAGCCAGAGCGCAGTGTTTTATTGCTGCAGAAGCCTCTTTTGCTCAGTGTGCTGGAATTTACCATTGATTGCCACTTAGACTGTGCATACCACATTGTAATGGTATTATGAGATATTTCTATTTCTTCCACTGTATTGTCTGGTACAGGATGCCCAAACACAATACATCACTGTTCTGTGGTACTGCTTTATTATGGTTGTTTGTCACATTGATAGCAATTTGAACAAGAAACTGTTGTGTATTTGTATTTGTATTGTTTAGTATAAGGCTTTAAGACAATTTTCGTATTTCCAAAATATTACACACAAAAAAATATTACACAAAATGTACACATTTTGTACATCAACATAGTGGGTACCCAACTATGAACTAGGAGCTAACTAGTGGTAACTAACTAATAAATGGAAGCTAACATATTGAAATAAATAATTTGCTTATACTCCATTAAATCCCTTGCCCTTGTGTTTTGGTTTTGGCATAACAACCCTCAAGTGTTTTATTACATTTTGCTTTTGGATCTGGATTTCTTTAAAAAATATTAAAAACAGCTAAAACCTGTAACCTGGACCTGTTTTTGTACCTATAGTATTATTAACACCAATAACATTAATTTCCAGTCAATTTTGACCATTTCATGGCTCACAATATTGTTTTCACCATAATTGGCCAAAGGCTGCAGCGAGCTGGCTGATTAATCTAAGCGACAGAGCAGCAGCACAAACACACGGCAGTATAAAAGAATATAGCACATATATAAAAAGCAATTGTAAGTGCAGATCACTTTAAGCTGACTTCTAACAAATATATACAAGAGTCTGTGCACTGGATTGCAGGTGCTAGCTAGTGTGTGACTTTCAAAGGGCCAGATGTACTAAGCTCTGATAAACTGGAGAGTGATAAACCACCAGCCAAACAGCTCCCAACTATCATTTTTCAAACACAGCCTGTAACATGACAGTTGGGAGCTGAGTGGCTGGTGGTTTATTCCTCTCCAGTTTATCACTTTTTAGAGCTTAGTACAACTCCCTCTAAAACATACTGTACACAGTGACAAAGATGCCTGCAGTCTTTTACACGCTACCCTCCCACTCCAACTACCTCCAACTATCTCTAATGGAAAACTGGTATGTAGTATTGCAACATGAACTACAGCCCACACCCTCTCCATTCACTCCTGTGTGAAATGTTGCAAGCCAAAACATGTAAGATCCATTTTTGAGATCTGAACTTGCATGAAGACCCGAGCCGAGACTCAGTACTTGGCTCTATTCAGAACCCCAAAGTGATTTCAAAACAGGACTCGCTCGCTCTGAATCAGGGGCGGGCTTTTTTTTTTTTTTTGTGCGGCCACCTGGCAGCTCGCATAGCTGTGGGTGACCACCCCCCCCGGTCCAACCACCAAAGGGGGTGAGCTGTCACTCAACATCTATAGCTCACCCCCTTTGGTGTGAGACCCGGAGCGACGGATTGCCTGTCGCTAGCCGGGTCTTGTGCATGCGCACTATGGAGCCAGCTCCGTCGTGCGCATGCGCTGTGGGCCACCATCGACCCAGTTGCGAGCGCTCAGCGCTTGCGACCGGGTCTGAATCAGGCCCTCAGTTTGACTCAGAATCTCAAACTTTGGGTATGTTCAGTTTTCAGTAAAACCAAACCACTCATCTCTACTTAAAATCTATCCATCCATACACCCATCCATCCATCCACCATCCATCCATCCATCCATCACAACAACAAAAACAAACTTCTTCAAGACTCTGATCAGTGACTTAACTAGAATATTTGGAGGTAAAATGAAAAATACCCCCCCCATGTGCACGCACTGAATAAAGTGGGTGTGGCCACATGCCACAATGGGTGTGGCCACTGAAAAATGGTGCCGTGTCAACATGACACATCACAGTTTATCATTACTCTGGGAACATTCCTTTCCATTCCATATGCACCTTAATGCCCCCAGTAGTAGAGCCCCTTATGCAGTGCCCCTAGGAGTAGTGCCCCTCATGCAATGGCCACTGTAGTAGTGCTCCTTATGCAATGTCCCCTGTTGTAGTGCTCCTTATGCAATACCCCTATTGTAGTGCACACTATGCAGTGCTCCCAATAGCAGTTCCCCTTATGCAATGCCCCCAGTAGTAGTGCCCCTTATGCAGTGCCCCCAGTTGTAGTGCCCCTTATGCACTGCCCCCTGTTATAGTTCCCATTATGTAGTGTCCCTTATGCAGTGCCCCCAGTAGTGCCCCTTATACAGTACCCCCAGTAGTGCTCATTATACAGTGCCCCCAGTAGTACCCCTCATGCAGTGCCCCCAGTAGTACCCCTCATGCAGTGCCCTCTACATCGATAGCTTGCCCCCTTTTTGTGCGAGACCCGGAGCGACGGATTGCCCTTCGCTAGCCGCGTCTCGTGCATGCGCACGACGGAGCCGGCTCCATCGTGCACATGCGCTGTTGGCCACCATCGACCCGGTTGCGAGCGCTCAGCGCTTGCGACCGGGTCTGAATCAGGCCCTCAGTTTGACTCAGAATCTCAAACTTTGGGTATGTTCAGTTTTCAGTAAAACCAAACCACTCATCTCTACTTAAAATCTATCCATCCATACACCCATCCTTCCATCCACCCATCCACCCATCCATCCACCCATCCATCCATTAATTCATCCATCCAGCCATCCATCCATTGCAACAACAAAAACAAACTTCTTCAAGACTCTGATCAGTGACGTAACTAGAATATTTGGAGGTAAAATGAAAAATACCCCCCCATGTGCACGCACTGAATAAAGTGGGTGTGGCCACATGCCACAAGGGGCGTGGCCACTGAAAAATGGGGCCGTGTCAACATGACACATCACAGTTTATCATTACACTGGGAACATTCCTTTCCATTCCATATGCACCTTAATGCCCCCAGTAGTAGTGCCCCTTATGCAGTGCCCCTAGTAGTAGTGCCCCTCATGCAATGGCCACTGTAGTAGTGCCCCTTATGCAATGTCCCCTGTTGTAGTGCTCCTTATACAATACCCCTATTGTAGTGCACACTATGCAGTGCTCCCAATAGTAGTTCCCCTTATGCAATGCCCCCAGTAGTAGTGCCCCTTATGCAGTGCCCCCAGTTGTAGTGCCCCTTATGCATTGCCCCCTGTTATAGTTCCCATTATGTAGTGTCCCTTATGCAGTGCCCCCAGTAGTGCCCCTTATACAGTACCCCCAGTAGTGCTCATTATACAGTGCCCCCAGTAGTACCCCTCATGCAATGCCCTTATATAGTGCCCCCACTAGTGCCACTTATATACAGTAGTGCCCCTTATGCAGTGCCCAATATATTGTGCCCCCAGTAGTAGTACTTTTTACACATAAAACATGCAGACACACACAGACTAGAGATGTGCACCACCCCCCGTGTTTTGGTTTTGGATATGTATCTGCTCTAGTTTTGGATCTGGATTGGTTTTGCCAAAACTGCCCTTGCATGTTTTGTTTTTTGTTTTTGTGTTTTGGATATGAATTTTTTCTGAAACAAATGATAAAAACAGCTAAAATCACATAATTTGGGCCTGTTTATGTTCCTACAGTAATATTAGCCTCAATAACATTTATTTCCAGTCACTTCCAATCAATTTTGACCACCTCACAATATTGATTTTTTCATCTAGTTTAGGGCAAAAAGGTTGCATCCAGCTAGCTGGCTGACTAAGCTAAGCGACAGCAGTGGGCGGCACTAACATATGGCTTCCAAGTTCCAACACAGATACAGTGTGTTATACAGTGTGGTTTGGACACACCAATAGTGCACTTACTCTGACAGCAGTGTCGGCAGTATGGGGTGCTGGCGGTGTCCTCAATGCGAAAGTGCCATTGGTGTTGGCAGTGTGGCGGTGTTGGCAGAGTGAGGGACCTGGCAGTGTTCTGAGTGCATAGTGCCGGCAGTGTCAGAAGAGCGGGGGTGCCAGCGCTGTCCTCAGTGCAGGAGTGCTGACAGTGTCGGCTGTGCAGGGATGCCCTCGATGTGGGAGTAGCGGCAGTGCGGGGTCGCTGACGGCATCCTCAATACGTGGGGCAGTAGTGCGGGTGTGCTGGCAGTGTCCTTACTGCAGGGTGCCATCAGTGTCAGCAGAGCGGGGGTGCCAGCGGTGTCCTCAGTGTAGGAGTACTGACAGTGTTGGCTGTGCAGGGATGCCCTCGGTGTGGGAGTAGCGGCAGTGCGGGGTCGCTGATAGCGTCCTCAATACGTGGGGCAGTGGTGCGGGGGTGCTGGCAGTGTCTCCTTAGTGCAGGGTGCCGGTGGTGTCAGCAAAGCAGGGGTGCCAGCGGTGTCCTCAGTGCATGTGTGCTAACAGTGTTGGCAGTGCAGGGGTGCCAGTGGTGTCCTCAGTGCATGTATGCTGACGGCAGCAGTGGCGGGCTGGGCCGTGGGGCAGGGTGCCATCTGCCCCCAGGGCCGGTACAATCATGCAGCACTAGGGCCGCCGCTGCACGCATTTACTAGTGACAGCCGGGGAGGTTTATGTGCCTGCCTCCCGGCTGTCAGTGTCAGTGCTGCTAGAATGAGCAGGGTCCAGCTGACATGGAGACACTGGGCAAACTACGGGGTGGTCCTTCGGAGTTACTGTATGTGCTGACCAATGACCATATATGTGTCAGCACATATCCTAATAGCCTGTATAAATCTGCTGGATGAAGGGAGGGCACGGGTGGGTGGGCGGGGCGTTAGGAGACCACCTGCTGAGCCTGAAACTTTGAGAGATCAGTGCTCTCTGTGAAGGGGGTGTGGTGTGGGCAGAGCGGCACTCGCTGCTCCCGCCACGCCCACACCACACCCCCAGTATGAAGACACTGATCTCTCAATGTAATGCAGGCTCAGCAGGTGATTTCCCCCCCCCCCCGTGTGTTCTGTGTTATGCTGGCCATAGACGCTACAATTATCGGCGGATCACCCCGATAATTGTAGCATGTGGGGGGGCGACCGAGGGTTAAATATTGCTCGGTCGGGCATGCCGGATTGTCCAGCATGCCCGTCCGATGCGATATTTCCCTGTAAACTGTCGGCCGCATTGGGCAGTTTATGCCCAGCCGTGGCCGACAGACAGACATTTCCTGTGTTCCTTCCTACGGAAGGAATCGGGCAATGTCTCCTCCCCCGGGGGCCAAGCGCAGATGTCTGCCGGATACACTGTGAGATAAATCTCACAGTGTATGCCGGCGACATCTGTGGCTGGCTGCCGGCCAGATAAAATGTCTGTCGGTCTGACAGGCATTTTATCTGGCCGTGTATGCCGTGGTGAAGTTCTGGGTGAGGGAGGGGGAGGGGTGGAGAACTGTGTGGGGGTCCTGAGTGATTGGGGAGTGTGTTTGTGTGAGAGGGGATCTGAGTAAGTGGAAAAATCTCAATGTGATGTGGGGGATCTGAGTGAGGGGGATCTCTATGGGTGCAGCGCTGTGTGTGTGTGGAGGTGATCTCAGTGATTGGGGAGAGCTGTGTGTGGGGTGGGTGGTTCTGAGCGGTGGAGGTTGTGTGCGGGTTTGTATGTGTGTGGGGATCTGAGTGAAGCTGGCCATACACGCTACAATTATCAGGGCGATCCACCCGATATCCGCAGAACGCCCCGATAATTTTAGTGTGTGTGCGGCCAACCGTGGGTTAAATATTGCTCGGTCAAGCATGCCGGATTGTCCAGCATGCCCATCCGATGCGATATTTAGTGGGTAACCTGTCGGCTGCATCGGGCAGTGGCCCTGATTCAGAGCCGGACACTCTGACAGAGCGCTCGCTCTGAATCAGGGCCGGCCTTCTTGTTTTTCAGAGCGGCCTCCTGGCCGCTCACATAGCTGTGGGTGACCACCCACAACTATAGCGAGCGGCCAGGAAGATGGTCGCGATGGTCAAGACCATTGCGGCCATCGGGCTTGCGACTAGACCCTTGTGGTAGGGTCTCGTTGCCACAAGCCCCAGAGAGATTTCAGCTCTCACAGAGCCGAAATCTCTCCCACTGACTTCACTTGTGATGTCAGTGGGGCTGGCCCCAAACGGAGGCATTCACATGGGAACGCCTCCATTTGGGCAGCCACTCCCCCGGCCTGCCCACCAAAGGGGGCATGCTGTCACTCAACATCGACAGCACGCCCCCTTTGGTATGAGACCCGGAGCGACGGATTGCCCGTCGCTATCCAGGTCTCGCACATGCGCACGACGGAGCCGGCTCCGTCGTGCGCATGCGCACTGGGCCACCATCGACCCGCTTGCGAGCACATAGCGCGAGCGAGCGGGTCTGAATCAAGCCCTGTGTATGCCCAGCCGCGGCCAACAGACCGACATGTCCTGTGTTCCTTCCAATGGAAGGAACAGGGAAATGTCTCCTCCCCCGGGGGCGGAGCGCAGATGTCGGGCTGATACACTGTGAGAAATCTCAGTGTATGCTGCGGACGTCTGCGGCTGGCAGGCTGCCAGATAAAATGTGTGTCGGTCTGGACGTGTATGCCCAGCTTAAGTGGAAAGATCTTTGTGATGTGGGGGATCTCTACGGGTGCATCGCTGTGTGTGGAGATGATCTCAGTGATTGGGGAGAGCTGTGTGTGTGTGAGGAAGGGGGGCCTGAGAGGTGGAGGCTATGTGTGTGTGTGTGTGTGTGTGTGAGTGGGGGAGCTGAGTGAGTGGGTAGAGAGCTGTATAGGTGAGTGGAGAGAGCTGTGTGTTGGGGAGGTCAGTGTGAGAAAGGGAGAGCTATGACAGGATGGGACCTGTGTGAGGAGGGGAGAGCTATATGAGGAGAAAAATTTGAGTGAGCGGCGCGAGCTGTGTGTGTGGAGGGCAGGGGAGTATCTAACAAGGCTGCCGATCATGACTGTGGTCAGTGGTATGTGGTCTGTGGACGGGGAGCTGCTGGCACTTGCCGGCAGCCAAGGTGCTTATAATGCTTGTGGAGCGCTGGTGGCAGTGCAGGTCAGCCCGGACCACACACACTGACTGTGTGTGACACTTCCACTTTTGGAATACCAGGCCGGCACCCCGCACTTTAGCATCTTGGCAATGACCGTGCTGCCATGCGATGTTGTCTGGTAGTGGGTTGTCAATGATACTGACAGAGTCAGAGGAGCCAGCTGCACTCAGAGAACAAGACTGCCCGGGAGCACCTTTCCACTACACGATAAGTTGGACAATTTGAACGATAACGATATTGTTGTCGTTCATCATCCACAATATTGTGCAGTGGATATACCGTCAACGACCAGCGATGCGCACTCCAGCTGGTCGTTGACAACATCGCTCATCCCCCGAACCTGCTGGCCAACCTTATGTTATTGTCAAGTTGTTGCAGGATCGGCACTGAACGATATTGTACACAATATCAGTGTATGCTCAATGGTGTTAACGACATTGAGCACACCCCTGCCGGGAACACACTAAACGACATTGCTCATGGAGCGTATTGTTTAGTGGATGTGCGCCTTTAGTAAGTTACTTAAAGTAACTAATGCTGGGGGGGGGGCATCTAGTCCTGTGGAGCACAAAATGTGAGATCAATGTGGAGGGGGAAGGGAAGCACAGAATATAGTGTTGATTGTGGAGGGGAAACAAGGGAGCACACAGTGTGGGATAGAGGAAGGGAAGCACAATGTGGGAGCTGAATTTAGAAGGGGAGCACAGTATGGGATGTGGAGGGGGGAAGGGGAGCACAGTATGGGATGTGGAGGGGGGAAGGGGAGCACAGTATGGGATGGGGAGCCCTTAGTGTAAATTACTCAAAGTTGCACTTCTGGCACCGCCGTGATCTTGGCAGGTGCTGTTACTGTCTCTGATGCTGTCCACAAGGATCACAACTTTTGAGTAACACATACTGACAGTGAGACAGAGACTGAGCAGCTAAGTGTACTGCTTGTGGTGACTGGGAGCGATGCTTGCAGGTAGGGGAGCTTCGGATGTCATTGTGTCCTCCCCCCTAGGCAGAAACTAGTCAGTGAAGGTGGGTACTTTTTATATTAATTAATATCTTTTAAGTTTTTTAGTTTTAAACAATATAAGTAGAGGATGTAATTCTTCTGAAAATATGGAGGAGGGCAGTCCCTTTGCCAGGGGTACTGTTGGGGGGGAACTGTGTGAGGGATATATATAATGTTAGTATATATATATATATATATATATATATATATACATTAATATGGGCCCCAAAGCGGCATTTTTATTAATTATCGGTTCCTAATGCTGATAATTATAATTTATTGCCCCAATATTACCCAGGTGTGTGTATATATAAGTAGAGTGTGCTGCATTGCCGTGCCCCTTCCCTCCCCCTGAGCGTTTATCTAATAATGCCAGCGGGAGGGTGGGGACAGGGTTTTACTGTGATGGTGTGTTCAGGCATTACCCTATCGGGTCCAAGCTCCTGAATGCTTCACAAAGTGATGGTAGAAAAGCCAGGGCCACTTGACTGTGTTTGCCCCCCAGGCTGAAAGTTGCTAGCCAGCCCCTGGTCGGCAGTGTGGGGTTGCTGACGGTGTCCTCAGTACCTGGGGAGTGCAGAGGTGCTGGCAGTGTCCTCAGTGCAGGGTATTGGCAAAGCAGTGGTGCCAGCGGTGTCCTCAGTGCATGTGTGCTGACAGTGTTGGCAGTGCAGGGGTGCCGGCGGCATGTTTGTTTTAATGTGTAGTGGCGCGGACCGCACGTGCCTTGGACTGCGGCAGCGGCACCACTTGACCCCCACATGTTATGCCACTGACTCTGATGTGTAAAGAGTAGAATAAGAATGAAAAATAAAATAATTTTTTTTAAAAGTTGCAATTTTGTTGGGATACCAGTCTACATAGTAGGAACAAAGAAACCAAAACAGGAAACAGTGCTCAAATAAATAATAGTATTAATCACTGGATGCGTGTGACCCAAGTCAAAAATATAGACTGTGTGTAACGACAAGTTAAACATTTTTGCCCATGTGGTCATACACAATTAATAATTTTTAGTTGGGTCACACATATCCAGCGATTAATTCTGTTACTTTATATGAGTGCTGTTTCCTGTTTTGGTAACTATATTTATTTATCAGTCATGGAAAAGGGCGTGGACATGCCTCACAGGGGGGTGTGCCGCTAGTTAAGGGGGCATTACCTTGTGGCATGCTGCAGTCTATGCATGCCAGCTGAGTAGTGCACTGGGAGGCGCAAAGCTACTCAGCCAGGTATCGTCACAAGCTTTTGTAAGCCCTGCTATTAATTTAATTAAAAAATAATTCCTCACCACAATAGCTTTGTAGAATAATAAGAAAATGTGTATGATCACTGCACTTTGGGCCTGATTAAGAGATAGAGGCAAATGGCACCGCTGCTGCATCATTGTCCATGGCGGCTGGGGGAAAATATGCAAATGACGCACTCACCGGGACTTTTAATGAGGCCACCACCTGCGACATCTCAGATCTGCCCAGCCGGTCGCACATCATTTGATCATCAAACTACTGAGTAACCCTACGGTTATAATTATATGAGAAAAAGACATAAGACTCTTTGTGGGGTACACTTGTGGTAATAGAAAATGTAAAACTTAGCTTTTGTTGTGAGAGTAAAAATAAATTAGGTAGTTCTAGACAAACAAACATAAATAGTAAAAGTCAATTTATTAATAATGTCTCTTGAAAAGAGATGGAGTAATGCGTATCTACTTATTTACCCCTTTTGCGCTTATGCACTGTCACTAGTATGTTGTAGGATAGTAAGTGTTTTGCTACTTTGATACTTCAGCGCTATCACAAGGATTTTTGTCCTTGTTGCATTGATCTACAATAAATTATTGTGATCAAGGTCTATGTGCACTATCTGGTTGAATAAAAGACCTACCTTTTAAGGGAACATTGGTGATTCAAATGAATATCCCCCTATGATTACACAGAACTGAGATGCCGGAGCCATCACAACTGCATACAAAATCAGAGATGCAGGCTGAGACATGCCCTAAGAACAGTTGAAAAATGCCTGCGCTTGAGTCATCACCTCCCACAAATGGCCCCTGTCTGTCCATTACATTGCAAATAAATCCTCCCTGTGACCGTCGTCGCAAGACCATAATGGCACATGTGCAGTGTGACGTATACGCATGTGCAGTATAAAAAACATCACCCAACAGCGTAAATATCAGTATGGAGTCTGAATCAGGCACTCAGTACATTATTATATTCAGCTTCCCTTGGTGATTTCAATAATGAGTTCTAAAAAATAAAACTGTCCAGCTATGTGACCTATATCACATTAGAGATGTTATTACACGTAATAATAATAGTTACAATGATATTGCAGGCAATATTAAGAGTATTTTTGAAAGTTTTATGAAATGTTAAGATGTCTCTTGGGCCAAACTTTCTAATTCTTTTTTATTTATTTTGTAGACATTCCATAATAACTTTGATTAGATTAGAATATGAATATAAAGTGTAGTTTATAATGAGACAAAAAGAATATACAAGTCTGAGAAACATTATTTAGATCTGATATTTAGATATAAATAGATGCACAAATCACCAGCGTAGCTTTTATCCGACATCTGTCACTATTATTATTTGTTTTGCAAAACTCCAAGTCATTGTTTTGTCTCATTTTTCCTACAGATAATCCAGCGCTTGATCCAGAGATCTCTAGATCAAATTCATTTGGTTTTGTCGGATGTCTATCCTCTGTCCAGTATAACCAGGTGGCACCTCTTAAGGCAGCACTTCGACACCCCAGTATAGCACCAGTTAGAACCATTGGTTCTCTGTCTGAATACAGCTGCGGATCCATCACAGAGAGTGATCTTAGTACGATCACCACAATCTACTCCTCCTCAGGTACGTGTAATGTCATTCATCGTTTCTCTACGGTCATGACCCATGTTCATTTATGCAGTAAGGTACATAATTTACTGCAAAGCCCACTCTCAGACATGGAACTGGAAAATCTCTAATGACCATACAATAATGAGGACATTTTTTTTAGCACTCTGGTCAGATCCCAAGGGATAAGATGTCTAATTTTCAATTAAAAGAGTTATGTGACTAGCGTGTGCAATTTACTCTCAGTAATAGAGCAGCATGGTTGTGGGAGACTTTTTCCCAATTCATTCCATTTCTGGTTACACATATTTCATAATTTCCAAATCCTACAATGGATAGTAGCAGATCAACTCCTTCATTAATGGATCTGACTTTTTGAAGTAGAAGGTTAGAAGATTTGTGGGGCTGGCTTGCATAACTCTCAGGAGCTACCTCTGTGGGACTTCTTCTAGCCTGACTGATGGGCACTAATATTATTATTCATTTCTACTTTGAGAGATTTGACATCTGTATGAAACAACATTTTGGATTTGTTAAAGGGCTTCCTTTGTGAAGCCATCGTTGTTTGGGAGAAATACATACACAAATACATTTACAGTACCATATCATACATAATTTCACTATTACGTATAACAGAAGAGCTTCCTGGATATCCAAATGATGAATATGTACAGTATGCATCCTGAACTTAATAATAATTATTGTTTCATGCAGGAAAAAAAATGCAGGTGCACACTCCACGTACTCAGAATACTGATGATCAAAACGTTTATAATAAACTCTAATAATTAACATGATTTTAAAATGAAGTTCTTAATACTGTACGTGATAGGCCAAAAATGTATGCACTATATCAAGCTGAACTCCATAAGATTTGTCCCTAAGATCCCTAATACTGACACATTATATAAAATTATCAAGAGCTTACCTTAAATAAGTATTGCAAGGACTAATTAAAATCACCTGGGGCAGGTGGGAAAGGTGCTAGCCCAGGCAGAAGGTGTCTCACCTTCAAGTGGGCATTGAATACACACATAATGTACAGAGGAAAAAGGGTTGCTGGACTGTACACCCTAATTTTAGACATAATAACAACTATACTGAGACTTGTAGTACAATGGGGAAAAAAAGAAAATGCAGGTGCAAACTTTAAGCACTGACAATACTGATAATCAAAACTTGTATAATAAACTTGGTTAATCATGTTAATTGCTAGAGTTTATTATAAAAGTTTTGATTATCAGTATTCTTAGTGCTCAGTGCGTGCACCTGCAATTTCTTTTTTTTTCTGCATGCCACTAAAAGTCTCAGCATTGTAGCACCTCTTATTATGTCTAAATTAGGGTGTTCAGTCCAGTCCCCTATTTTCCTAATTATAATAGCCCATAGCAACCAATCAGATTCTACTTAACATTTAACTAGCATATTCTAGAAGATTTTAGCTAGAATCTGATTGGTTGCTAAGGGCAACATCTCCACTTCTAAAAACTCTCACTTTAGTAAATTTACCCCACATCCGTATACTTTGGCAATATAGCGAAATAATCAGTAACATCAAGTAACATCGGACCCATATGCACAGTTAAGGCAGGTCAGACCTCACTCAGGAATTGCTAACTTCTGCACACGCTACAAGGCCTCAGGCTGCGAAGGGTTTTGCAGTGGATAATTTATGCACGTCCATGCAACAGCATTGAACCACACTGGCACTCCTACGTTCGCCCCCCCCCCCCTCATCACCACCGGCAAATGCACTTCCTGTCAATCACTGCAATGGGGCTGGTTCATGCACGCGCACTGCAATGTGTACGCATGCGCAGTGCAAAATAATCTGGCAATTGCGTGTGATCCTTGCTGAATCAGGCCCTCTGTCTGCTAAAACCTCTGAATCACACTCTTGCTTCAATGTGGTATATATTGTGATTAATACCCCTTTCAGACATATGACCAGGGGAAATACACAGGTAATTCCCAGGTCTGTCAACCCAGGAAACAGGAAATTCCCAGGTCTTAGTCTGAGACCCCCATTCACACTTCACCAGAAACCCATGAAATTCCTGAGTCGGATACGTTCACACTGAATCTGAGCCTGCCCTGGAATTTGGTGTGGATTTAAAGAGGACTCTTTGTTTTTTGTTCACAGTAATGACATAATATAAAATTAGCATTTTTAGATTAAAGGTCACTAATACCTCTTATACCTAAAAGGGGTATTAGTTTGTTTGTTTGTTTAAAAAATTTTTTTTATTGAAAACCAATATTTTTTTTATATCACAATATAAGAAAATTATAAAAATGACTATAGCCTCTAGAAAGTTTCGGCCTGTACAAAGACAACATTTTCACATAAAAATGTTGAGCAAAAATAATACACACTTATATTAGTTTGCTCTACAGTCATGTGGTCCGAGCACCTGAGGTTGATGTCATCTGCAGGCGCCCCAAACAGCCAATGAGAAAGTTTTTGGAAAACACAGGTCTAAAAACCCAGGTTGGATGCGTTCACACTAGAGGCGACCCGGGTCACCCACGGGAAAAGCAGAGGAACAGAGCATGGTCGTGGACCCAGGACTTCGACCTGGGTCGTTCACATATCAAAAACCTGGGTTGATGCACATTCACAGCCAAAACCCCGGGTGTTTGCTGAATGTCTGAAAGGGGTATAACTGACCTTCCTTAGCAACCTATGCAACAATGGAGACAATCATTGAATTCTACAATTTTTGCATGGTTACAGATCTTGCTATGAAAGGTAATTTATTCACAACCAATCTGACAGATTGCATTAACAACTTATTTCAGGTAGAAGTCTTATTTCACCTGTCAGGAATTATTCCAGTTTCAGTTCCCAGCATGGTGACTTTGATTAAGCAAAATCATTTTTGATTGCGTGACTATTTGAAGAAAAAGCTCTGCAGAGACTATTTATATCAGACTTATAGGGACGTATTCAATTTATATGTGCCACAGGATATCATATGATATCTGGCTGCACACGTTACCATTTAATACAGAATAAGGTGACCAAGGGACAACATGAGGAATGAAGCCAGGGGAAAACAGACATTGTTAGATGAAGCCAGGGAATAACAGACATTGTTAGATGAAGCCAGGGAATAACAGACATTGTTAGACAAAGCCAAGGGTCTAGGTCCAGATAGTCAGTTAGAAAGGCAAAGCAATCAGTGACAGCGTGCAATGCCACAGAAATCATTCAACTAGTGAAGTTGGCTACAGCCTTATATGCTCCCTGATTGCAGAGGATTGGCTGCAGAGAAGAAATGGGCGGAGAGCATGCTATATGCAAATTCATTTCATTTTTTTGAGCAGGAAATTAGTTTTGACAAACCGCTCCTGCTGTGTCTTACCTGGTAGAACTTGTTGAGTCTATTTGCATTCTTCTAGAGCATGTATGATCATGACAACAGGATCTAGTGATATTGATTACTGAATACTGGATGCTTCCTCTATATTTAGATAATGGATCCACTTTAGTTCTCGAAAATGTAAACCTAAGAAGATATAGACAAACCTTGACTTAGCGAGGTGAAAATGGGTGTGTCTACACTCAAACGTGCATGGTATATGCATATCAGTTGTAATTAGGATGATTTGGTGGGATATAATTTGTTTACATTTTCCAAACTGGGATAATTGGTCCTGATTCACAGTTGCATGATGAGCAGTGGCAGCTGTAACCGCAAACTTATGCTAATGCTGCATGAGGCATCTGGTGTAAATTGTGTGAACAGCGGCCATCTGTGTAACTCTCAGGTTACTGATGATGAGCATGACATTCACACCGCCGGGGCCAGTGAAGCTGGAATATGCAGCCCCTGGGCTCAGTGTGCCCAGAGAACATGGCCAATGTGCCCCCACTTTCTGGGACACTGTCCTATGCCCACCCCAAAATGGCTACAGCATGTCAATGGTGCTGTGACTTAGGGAGCACTGAGACCATTGTGACAGACACCGATCAGCACATGTGCAGTACAGTTCTTGTGCATGCGCCAATTGGCCACCATTTGAGTTGTAAGCAAACCATTGGGTGGGCATACAACTCAGATTCAGGCCCATTTATAAGTATATCCTGCAGTCAGTGATATGATCTTCATTTTTACTTTGTCCATGCATCTTATTTACTACTAATTGCTTTATCTGTTAGGCTGAAAATGATCATTCTTTTGTCAAAAGCAGGGGATTGAATTGATTACTTAGATGCTTTTTTGTAAGTTACCAAATAGTATAGCTATCTATGCAAATGAGTAATTCCTAACTGTTCTATGTAATTGCCGCCAGTAACAGTTAATGCATTTAGTAATGGATACCATTTGCAAATGCTCATCAGTTTTTATTGGCGCATTTCTAAAACCAAACATTATAAACCCAACTCCGCTCATTGTACAGTGATGCATTGATACAATGAGCAATACTGATAATAGACAGTTACTAGATTTAATGAGAGACTCACATACTGGCAAAGTGCTTTTATGAGTGTGGGATGAGAATAGTAAGTAGGAGGGAGGGATATTTTGCTTGGAAATACAGCTGGCAGGCAAACTGCAGAGGTTAGTTGGTGAAAGACAAAGCTACATAATTATGCATAAATATGCTGTACATCAGTAATTACACTGACAGATATAAATCTCACAAAAGACTTTGCAAGGATTAAGCTGAACTGCTGTGAGGAGAAAGAATGTGAATATGAATTTGTGAATATTATGTCAAAATGCACCTACGTGCTCATTATAGTGTTTTCCAGTAACTGCCGAATTCGAAGGGCGTCTGTGTTTATGAACAGTGGACACGTACTATCAGATAGCAATGTCTTGTACTGAACTCACTATCAGACCAGACGATGTACTCATACAGTTGAAACTTTCATCTCTATTGACTTTTCCTAAAAAGATTTCATTATTGACATGGACGTTCAGAATATGCAGCTGATTGTTTAAGTAGCTCATCTTTTAAATTTTTTCTTATTTATTAGTTCATTGATTAATTACTTTTTTAATCATTTTTGTTTTCTAGATCCTTTAGAGAAGACGGATGACCGGGAGCCTCTAACAAATGAAATGAGAAGTGGTCCTGTTGTCATTGGAGGTGATCTGTTATTTGATAATTTGCTTTGCAAAAACAATATTATATTTGTCTTTATAGCTATAAGAAGACAGGTGTCCAAGTAAATCGAAACATCTAATTTCATTGAAAAATAAAGCATCATTGCAAAAAAGAAAACCAGTAGGTTTGAATAAAACCTCCAGTATCAGAGATGCCATGACGTGGCCTGGAGGCTTACACATATCTTTGCAAATATATACAACTAAGATCTCTGATTTATCTTCCACCATGTAGTTTTTCAAGTCTTATTGCTGATATCATTCTGAGTGCTGGGGGATACCTTTTTTGTTTCTGGTTTGAATGAAGCCTCAAAATTGTGATTCAAGAGAATTTGAGTTCAAAAAGTGAAAATCGCTAAAAATTTCTTTTGTAATCAAACAATTCAAAAAAGAAAAAGTTGCAAAATAAAAAAACAAAAGCATCATGCTCCCCTCCTCAATTACCAATTGCCAATACTAGTCAGCCTTGGTCAGATTCCACCATAGCAGGAAAACCCTAAGCATGAGGGGATATAATACAGTAATAAAGGCAAAGGTGGTTTAAGAGAGGAGGGGGTTGTGTGCAACCTCCTCTCTGGCAGCACAGTAGACTCTGGCTTTGTGCCAGAATCTACAGCGCATGTGAAGGTTTTCGGGAACATGGCTCCCATATTATGTTCCCGAAGATCTCTCTACTGCGCTTGCGCAAATCTCTGGTAAAATGTCCACTGCACCATTTTCCCAGTGATTACTGGTTGCAGTGCCAGCCAATGCGGTACTCCAGAGATACGGGTGAATGGTGTGCAGCATGGCCCCCCTAGACATTGCACATTTATTATACAGTAGATACACATATGAATAAAGGTGCTCATCTCTGAACCTTGAACCCTCTTAGTTCTTGTAGCTATAAGGTACATGTAAACATGTCTTATATACTAAAGTTACTTGTAGACATGTTTTGTAGACAGAAGGTACTTTTAGACATACTGTATTTCATAGACAGAAGGTACTTGTAAACATGTCTTGTAGACAAGGTACTTGTAGACAGAAGGTACTTGTAAACATGTCTTGTAGACAGAAGGTACATGTAGACATGTATTGTATACAGAAGGTACAGTACTTGTAGACAAGAGGTACTTTTAGATTTGTCTTTTAAACAGAAGGTACTTGTAGATAAGTCTTTTAAACAGAAGGTACTTGTAGCCTTGTCTTGTAGACAGAAGGTACTTGTGGACATGTCTTGTAGACAGAAGGTACTTGTGGACATGTCTTTTAGATAGAAGGTACTTGTAGACATATCTTGTAGACAGAAGGTACTTGTAGACTTGTCTTATAGATAGAAGGTACTTTTAGATGGGTTTGGTATGGGATCCCGGCGGTCGGGGAGGCCGCCTGTCAGAATACCTACAGCGGCATCCCGACAGTCAGAATCCCAACAACCGTATGTTAAGTACTCCTAACGCTAATCCGGAACCCCTACCCTAACCCTCCGTCCCTGGTGCCTGACCCTAACATCCCCCCCTAATGCCTAACCCTAACCTCCCCTTCCCCGCACCCTAAACCTAACCCTTCCTCCTTAGTGCCTAACCCTCCCCCTAACCCCTGTTACTTACCTTCGGGATGCTGTCAGTCAGGATTCCGGCGCCGGTATTTTGACCGTCTGCATCTTACATGTCTGAATGATGATTACATCCCCTTTTAGACATGTCTTGTAGACAGAAGGTATTTTTAGACATGTCTTGTAGACAAAAAGTATTTGTAGAAAAGTCATTAGACAAAAGGTACTTGTAGACAATTCTTGTAGACAAAGACAGAAGGTACTTGTAAGCATATAGTATCTCTGCGCTTAGCTGTATTACAGCTTGAGACAGTCAGAATGCTAGGCATGCATGGAAACAGATGCCTAATTGAGCTATTTGTCTAAAATAAACAAGATCTACTGTATATATCTATCACAGATAGGTATCCAGATATCTTACCAAACCTGTCTTATTATACAAAGTTGCCCAAACTTGTCATCATACTCAATATTAGCTAATGTTCTGCTATCTTAAAGTGAAACAAGTAAATAAAAAGGTATACCAAGCTTTACAAATCAATATGTTCAAATGTAAAGCGTAATAAAATAAAGTTCACTGAATTCTTATTTCACAGTAAATGACCCTGTAAATGTAACTTTTTATTTGCTGTGAAAATATCAGAAAAGGGTAGGATTGTGTCTGTTTGTTTCATTAACGTCAGATCTGATCTGCCCATTCTGTTTGTTCCATTTTAAATCCTGGACACTGTTATATATCTCTTTAATTGCCTTTGTTCTAGACTAGACATTTTCAGAACAGCTTATCTTTCCCTGTAGCCTGAGCCAGACAAGCTATCTATCAATGTGGTGCTGTTGAGTTGTAACCTTTCAGTCATCTGATAGCAGCTGTAGTGAGAAGGCCATAACTGCACGTAGTTTATTAATTCCTGCACTCGTCAGCAGTGATGAAAGTGCCAAGTCCTTCACCTGGTTCAGGTTCCATCCGCAATCACTTGAAAATGTATATATACATTAATATTCAGCAGAGATGTCACAGCTGCTTTGATGACCTGACAGGTCAGTCAATATTTAGCTGGTGCCTAATGGTAGCGCATAGACCTTTATAGACTTACAAAGCCTCAGGCAAGTTTATTTGGGTTTAAATTCTGAAATTATTACATGGTGAGATTTTAGGAAATACCTGTTTGAAGTATGTTCTATGCATAAAATGGCCTCAAGTTAAATAAATATGTTACTAATTATATAAATTGAAAAAAATCAAGCACCTGCCTGAAGTATTGCTTTTCTGTGTTTTTTTTATCCTTTAATTTATTTATTTGTGTGCTTGTATGATTCCATTTTGTTTTTACCACCCCAATTGTTATCCATCTGTGCCTTCACAAAGGGAAACAACAAAAAAATTTAGACCCTCAAATTGAAAAATAGTGAGATATAGACTAAAGGTGAAAGCAAAATGGATTTACCAATTCTTCTTTCATTTATGCTCTGAAAGTTTTTAAATCCTTTTTCTTAAAGTGTTTAATTTTTAACTTGTTCTATTGACAAATATGGAATATTTGTTGACCAAACATTTACTTTCTTGACTGTTGTTTGTCTTCCGATCAGTCTGGGTGCAATTGCATTTGCCCCCTTTCCAGCCCTCCTAGTTGAAGTACTTATGCTTTTTTTTCTCTGCTTTCTCTATAGGTGTCATAGCAGTAACAATATTTATTATATTTTGCATTGTTGCAATAATGACAAAAATTCTTTACCAACACAAAAAGACACATGGAAAAAACCAATCCAAGGAAAAAGAGTATCCAGTAAACACAGCCTATTCTTTCAGGAATGAAATGGACTTACAGAACACAGTCAGCGAGTGTAAAAAGGAGTATTTTATTTGAAAGACTTTATTTCTATACCTTTCTTCTTTTCCTCTCTCTTTTTAGCTTTTTCTTTACAGCAAATTCCTCTGGAAAGAAATAACCGAGCACTAAGGTGTGTGGCAAACTTCTCATTGCCTCCTTCTTGGCAAAAGATTGCCAGCTATTTCTGCAGTGTAAGCAGACTACCCTCCGTCTTGGACAGAATAGGATCCACCCACTCGCATGGTTTCAGATTCAGTTTCTATGGTCTTATTTCTACAATTTTTGTAAGTGCCACACAGTGATCGAGTCTTTAACCGCTTCTAGGACACCTCTCCAGTTTCAAGTGACCTGCAACTGCTTGGGATTCAACAACGCGTCTGACCCTCTAAAAGTTTTATTGATGTGTGACTTGTGAGAATTACATCAACAAGAAGAAATTATATCCATGATAGATTATTCATTTTTATGGCGCTAAGTGAAATTTTTCAGATGATGTTTCATCTGCAAATAGCAATGGAACAAAAAGCCATTACAGGTATATTGCATATTTAGGGATGCTTGTTCACTGCTAAACCAAGTACATACACAATATTTAGGAAGTATAAGGTGTTTAGGCCATACTAGATTTTACACTTGATAATATACTTGAAAACCCAAATATTGTCCTTAGTGGCTTTCATTTTTATTGTATTATAATTTTTTTAAATTGATTTTAAAATCAAGTGAAGGCATACAAACAAAAGGTATAAAGAAAAGGAGTTGACAGTGGTACAGATAGAATTGACCTTATTTTTACGCATCATGGTAGTTATGAATTAAAGGGGAACTCTTTAGAATCACTTGTTATTGCTGGAAAATAGAAGAGCTTGCATAAGTGAAAGGGTCACTTTCTGTTCAGGTGGACAGCATTGTACTCCCAGGGTAGAACCTCCCATGATAACTAACATTGTTTACAGGTATAAGTTCAGCAGGGAGAAAGAGGCAGTGAGTCCTTACCTTATAACCTGATACCATACATCTCAACTCTGCATCTTTCTCACCATAGACAGACTGTGAAATGGGGCCCGGCTATTCTGTACTAAGGACAGGGACACATCGCGATGGAGGTGTGGTAAAACCTCTGATGCTTCAAAAGAACTAAGGCAATCTTTACTGTCTACTCCTCCCCTCACCCTTTCATTGCAGCATGAACATTTGCCAGGGTAGTAGTGAGCGGGATATACCTCACAGTTTTTCATGGACAGTATTGAGTTCTCCAATCGAACTCAGAACAGTTGTGACATATGTTATGTTGTCACTCACTGCACTGCAAATACATAGACCACAGGTGATAGGTATTTATATCCCTCCTTACAGTGACTGAAGGATGGATTGGAGAAGAACAGCACTGCAATAGCATTGGTGTGTCTAAATGTATAATTTTTGTGGAACACATGTGAACCACTGACAATTCTAAAATTATTCTCATTCTCAATTCCCTATACTGTTCCACTATTATAGATGACTGTATGAATAGGCAGATCTGCTTTCTCCCCTTGTTGTGCAGTAGCAATGAAGCTGAGGATGAGAGTCTCTAGTCCAGCCTTAGTGAAAGATACAACAGAGCGGTATCTGCTGTCAGGATGCGCTAATACTAGCAGATCCTGATGCAAAACATTGCAGGGTGTCCCTGTGCTCAAATCCTGATGAAAGTGTTGCTGACAATAATGGTTATAACATAAATAGAATATTATGAAACCTGTTTCTCTTTATTTAGTTACTTCATAGTCCACCTTGTCCATCATCCACTTGTTAGGCTTATTTATGCAGCAACAGCATTGATGACAGTGTTAGTTTTCTCCACTTATCTTGACTCTCAATCCATTAAATGTTAGTTCTGGAAGTGTGACATTTCAACTACAAATAATAACTAATTAGCTGCACCTATCCAGGAATATGTGTGTCATCTTGCGTGTTTTCATGGATAGAAGCAAAATTTTGTCAGGTGCATTGCTGTGCTGTGACAACCTAAGGACTTGCCTGAAACATTAAGAGACTAAAGAAAATGATTATTTTTAAGAACATCATAATATATTATTAACAATTGACATATAATCATCCACTAAAAAATAAAATCAAACCATCCAGAAAAGGAATGTCATTAGTGATCAAGTAAATTATTAACACATTTTCCCATAGGTCCTGACAAAGAGGACATGAATTGGTTGCTACCCTGGCCATTTACATTTGGATGCAGAGAATATATACATAGAACATGACTGAGATGTGATAGGTCCCAAACATTGTGCACATTCAGCTTTCACCTGACAATTACAATGTACATACAGTATATTTTTTTTCAGATGTACTTCGTTTTAAATTACTGTTACAGAGAGAAGATATATGATAGATATATATATATATAATGAGAGTTAGCCTATTTTTGATGCAAAATATTTAAACAAATAATTACATTCAGTATTGCACCAATAAATATATCTATATATGTTAGATCAACTTGTAAATGTATACATAAATTAAGAATCCCAAAATTAAAATTTATAGGTAGGTGAACTATTATATTTAATTTTAATTACATATCTGTTTAAATCATTTCTCCATTTAGAGCTTCTCAATACTGGACTTATAGTGCTCCATAATATTGAGGCAGCCTGTTACTCTCTAGCTGTCGTAGCCTTTAGCTGGCCTGCAAAGTGGAGACTTGTCATTTCTTATACCTTGGAGAGCCTCTGGTTAAAGGTTATGATGGTTTATAAGACTTGTGATATTATTAACATATAATACTAGAAAGCCCTGCCCTATAAAAGTGAACCTTTTGTCTTTAATTAGCCATTTTTTCCTAAAATGCTTCCAATTTATTCCAGGAAATTGTTTCTCACTTTGTTACCTGTCTTCTGTGTCGCTGGCACTTCATGCAAATGAGAGGGAAAATATATTAGTTAAGAAAGTTAAATTACCATTGCCAATATAGCTTCAAGCAGAAAGTCTGTATTTTTAAAATACTCTAGACAAATGCTTCCTTGACATTTTAAAGCCACTAATGTGAATTTATGTTAAGTTGAGTAGCCATTGACAGGATTGCATGGATGAAGAGAGGAATTATGATACGTTCTCAGAGCAGAGTGTAAAAGTTAGATAATTAAGGCCACATTTCTATTCAAAACATGCCTATAAATCCATATATATATATATATATACATACATATATATATATATATATATATACTGTGCATATATATATATATGTATATATATATATATATATATGTATGCACAACTTACAATGTATTAAACATATTTTAGTACTACAAATAGAGACTGTAACCTTTGGCAACCTGACATTTGTATTTTTTAGTCTAACTTGATGAATTAAAGTATCCGATGTGTTGGCATAGGTATATTGTATTTATACTATTTACACCATGTTACTAAGCACATTTGGTAGTTTGTAGGATTGATAACCGACAATACACATATTTTGTTCACCTCAAATATTTTTGGAAGTGTTTGGAACTGTTCAGTCGGCCCTGTTGAAGGTAACCCAGTAACATTTCTTTAAGGCATAAGAATCCCATTCTGAGATGTGAATGTACTTAAGGGGAAAATGTATCAAACCTTCTAGAGAGATGTGGAGGTGTTGCCTATAGTATCCAATCAGATTATACAGGAAGTTATCATTTATCTAGTACATTCTATAAAATGATAGATATAATTAGACAGGTTGTTATTGGCAACACATCCAATTCCCCTCTTTAGAAGGTTTGATAAATCTCTGTTATGTAAAATAACAATATGTGTAGTGTTTCTTGCTCAAAACTGACCAATATCACCTTTTATAGACCATATAGCTGAGAATATAGCATAGCAGAACCTTCCTGTCTTTGGGGACGGTCATCGATGGTTTATGATTTGACATTTTGGTGTAGCACTGATGGTTTTCCACCAATGATGACAGAGAATTAGCTATTTTTTTTTGTTTCACAGCACTTATCCTGCCCCTGGTGGACTGCTCTGCCATGCCATCTATTGTGATTTCCCTGCTGCTTAGCTCTGCTTTTGTGACACTCAGCCCATGCCCAACTTCCCCATTTGGCCTTCAGGGATGTTCATCAATGATGCACACCATTGCTGGTTCTCCAGTTAATGGTTTCTTGCCTTTGATGTAACAGCAAAATCGATGGGGACCATCTATTAATCATTCAATGGCCATCCCTGCCTGTCTTCTGCTTTGCACATAAAAATCACTTATTACATTTTATGTGTTGTGAAACTGGAGTTTGTCTAGGTACCCCAAAAAATCTATGGAGGTACGGCAGCTAATCGGAGTTGATGGGGAATCCTCCAACCCTAGTTTGCTAACAGAATACAATCACAAGATATCTCCCAGCGCACAACCTTTACATACAATGTTCTCAATATTTGATAAATTGCAATCGCAGTAGTCTCTTATAATAACTGAAGTGACAAGACTGTTAGTATCATATTAAAGTCCACATTTATTGAAATTGAAAAGTTCAAGATAGGTGATATATAATCACCACAATGTATACATATGAACCAAATACCTTTTATACAACATATAAATAGGTTTAGAAAGTTAGAAAAAATAATAAGTAATAGAAATCTAATCCAAACAAAATATGCCCTAGAAAAATACATCTCATTACAAATCAAAAAAGGCAATCCAATGTAAATACCCATGAGGGTATGGTCCTCTATGTGAAAGAGTACTTAAATAGGAACTCTATTCCTGTTAAAAGTCACAAAAATCTCTGCTAAACTCCAAAGTTTTTATCCATGGTAAAACAACCTGAATCAGTGTAAAAATTGCTGATAGCTGATATGTTCAATACGCAACAGCTGAACACTCAAAAGGTTAAACTTTAAAGAATCATTATCTCAGATGATAAGTAATGACTTACTTTATAATATACTACTCAGTTGACTAATATAGTATTTATAGACCTGTATCTATTAAATACAGCTAGTTAACAAACTACATGGAAGGGAAATGTGTGGCTTCTGTACTGAACACAACCAAGGCTGATATGTAAAGTAATGCTGATTTTTCTCTTGGTTCTATGCACTGCCAGGACATCCTGTCACGTATATATTTACAGATACTGAAGTAAAATGTATCTATCTATTACACATTACCATGACTCCCAACTCCTGAAGAGGTTGAAAAGAACTTGCATGCCCTCTCGTAGGGATGTAATAAAATCTTCAAAATCGTTCGAAATCCACGTTGCTTTACTGCACATGAACAGTAAATCTAAACAGATTTTGCAGCTGGGAGTCGGACATACGTTAAATTCTAAATTAGACCCAATCTATCATTATATATTCACTTTTAACCTTCTTGGGATAATAATTTATTCAACACATTCTTGTTTGATAGCAGAGTCTCTCCAAGTTTATAAATAATATCTACAATTACTGAATTGTCTTTCTGGTAATCCTTCTAGCTATTTAAAGATAATAACACAAGGCAGGCACTCGATGCAGGCACTGTAATCAGATTCTAGAATCAGCTATTTACAATATTAATGTAAACTAAGATTTGATAATGATCATAGATGAAAGTGAATTAATTAGCATTTCAATGTCTTAATTAAAAACTTAAAATAATGACAAAAATCTCATTATAAAGCTACTTTTTCATTGTGCCAAAATCATTTTCTCCCCTTCCTCATAGAGATCTACTCCATAAATGTTAGATTTAACATAATATCTAATCAATGCAGAGAACTGACAAGGGAAGTGAAAAGTTCCAGAAAGTGTGCAATGTATACATACATCTGCAGGGGATGCAGTTTATTTACCATCGTCCGGAATGTCGGATGTTGGAAACCCGATGCTGTAAGCCCGACTCTGTACTAAAGATAGGCGTCTAAATATCGACTCCTATCTTTAGCCAGATGCCAAAATCCCGACCCCCGGCATCCCGAACGAAGGTAATCAGGGGCTGTTAGTCGCGGCCTGATGCTGGGGGGGGGGATAGTTTTAGGCACCCCCGGGGAGGGTTAGGGTTAGGTTATGGGAAGGGGGGGGTTTGAGTTAGGCGCCACCGGGGGCATGTCAGGGTTAGGCAGCCCCCGGGAGGGTTAGTTTTAGGGTGCAGGAAGGAGGGTTAGGGTTAGGCTTCACCAGGGGGGAGGTTAGGGTTAGGCACCACTAGGGGAGGGTTGGGGGGGAGAGGGGAGGGTTATGGTAATTATCAACCCCAGTCAGGATACTGAAGGTTTGGTCTTCCAGCATTGGTATTTAGTTCACCGGCATCACATCCGGCGGCATTACATATCGATTCCATCTAAAGTATATCAGGGAATTCACAAAAGAAGGTTGTCTTTCATGCTAACAGGTATGGTATATGCAGGTGCATATTACATCTACATTTGTATATTAGGTCAGACAGAGCCAGATATAGGATAAACTTGTGCCCATGGAAGATATTAGTGACTCTAGATCAGTCATATCAGTTTGCATTTGCCTTTTAGTCCTTTATTAGCACTGGCATCTGAACTGATGCAATGGGGAAAAAACAAACAACTCATGTAAATTAAGTTAAGATAAATGACTTAATGATAAGGACATTTACTGGAGGATACTTCATTTTGTTCGAAGGTAGTTCCACTATATTGTACTCTTTGAAAGGAGAGATCAATCTGTGGAACGTTCTGTGCAGAAGAATAATGCAACTGGCATGGTTCTCCTTTTCATAGTATCGAAAACAAAGGTGCAAACATTTTAAAAGGCTCAATACAAAGCTTACCTTGATAAATATATTAAATAAAAATAACCTGCAAAAAATTGAAACAGCACACTGTATGTAGCACAACATACATATGGAGCAACAGTTATCCCAAGCTAACATAGGGCCTGATTCAGACCCACTCGCGGCTGTCCGCTCGCAAGTGGGTCGATGTTATTGACTGAGCATGCACACGACGGAGGGAGCTCCGTCGTGCGCATGCGCCAGACGCGACGAGCGAAGGAAAGTCCTTCGCTCGTTGTGTCCGATCAAAGGGGGCGTGCTGTCAATGTTGATTGACAGCACGCCCCCTTTGGTGGGTGTGCCGGGGGCGTGCCTCCCTGACGGGGGCGTTCCCACGGGAACGCCTCCCGTCAGAAGCCGGCCCACTGACATCACTAGTAATGTCAGTGGGAGTGATTTTGGCTCTGATAGAGCCAAAATCACTCCGGAGCTTGCGGTTGAAAACCTCAACCGCAGGCTCCGGCTCGCAAATTTGATGGTCGCGATGGTCTCGACCATCGCGACCATCACAATGCACGCTCGTATAGCCTGTGGGTGGTGACCCACAGCTATACGAGCGTCCTGGAGGACGCTCCATGAAAATGGAGCCCGGCCCTCATTCAGAGCGTACGCTCTGCTCAGAGCGTACGGCTCTGAATGAGGGCCATAGTAGGCCAGTAATTGTCAAATAAAATATTATACTATTACAACAATATATGCTACAGTCATTAAGCTTTAACAGCTTCTTTATTGTCAATATAAATAGCTAAACATTCTTTTTGACTGGTTTTGGATTGCATTAAGTTCTAAACTACTGTTATATAATGGGAATAAAATCTCTACTACTGTGATTTTGCCATGGTTATCTCCAGTTGACAGCTGTAAAAAAGTAACTGCATGATATAAGGTGTTTCAGTGAGCGAATGGTTACATTTTGATGTGATTTGATAAGAAAAGGGTGAATATGTCCATATTAAAAAAATAAATATGTATTTAGAAATGAACACAAAATAAAATTTAACAGATATTAATGGTGGAAATTGCACAGATACACAGTAAGCCTAACTACCAGCTATATATTAATAATATAATCAGTCATGTTAAATACTAATTAAATAACATTTCTGACTTGTCATTGTGGGTTACATTATATTTATGCAGAAAGCTTGGGTGTGTATTAATTGGTATTGGTATTATTTTTATAAAGTGAGAAGGAGTGGAACAACAATACATTGAGATATAGTATGGGAAAAAACCACAGTGGGCCTGATTGAGAAATGGACGCTAATGCAGCTGCGACTGTTTCTTTTTCAGCAGCTGAAGAGATTCCTACAGAGACGCCCATCAGCTGCGCCATTAATCTTTCCATATTAAGATGTAATACTTTTATCACCATTGAACATAGCACCAGCCCTATGGAGGTGCAGAATGTCTGTCTGAACAAGGCAGCCAGAATCAGTGCAACTGCAGGAGAAGCCACAATAGCTGACCGTGACATTGCAACACGCCTGCGTCTGGCTTGCCACCCCCCTGTTACCACCCATGAATGCCCACTGAAATGACCTCTCACTGCATCCAAATTTGTTCTGTGGTTTTCTGTGGTAATCATTGGGACGCATGCACAATGCAACAGGCTGAAACAAATGTCTGCTTGCATCCAACATTGACTCTGCATCCACCTCTGAATCAGACCTAGTGTCTTCAAGATATCAGTAATACGGTGTATTGTATTTGAATAGTGCAGTTTCAACAAAACACTGAAATGCTTAAAGAAACCTAGTACTCTAACATAAGGATTAAGGGCTCCATTTAACACCAACACAAAATGTTGGTGGCATATTTTTTTTATCGCATTGATACTAACTAATATACCACTGGTATTTAACATAACTTGCCTGTCTGATGAGGCCCAGCAATGACTTCCTCCTTGTTTGTGCCCTCCGCTGAGTTTCCAGTAGCCAACTGCTACTGGGCTAATGACTAATTTGCATATATGATTTATGTCGGCACATGGGCATTTCATTTCCACCTGGCAGGGACTCAGTAAAACCTGATAGTTTAAGCTTACTGCTGTTTGATAAATACTGAATGGAGGTCATAACCCCTTTAGCAAATACTAAAGGGTTTATGACTCTTTCTTAAATGGAGCTTTAAGTGGTAAATTAGCATGACATGTGAGGGTGCCATTACCACCTACAGAAACCACCACTTGGACCCCACCATGTAACTTTTACATTGGCGGGCCACTCAATTTCTGGTTTAAGCTTCGCATGACATGTGGCTGTGCTCACTTATGGGTATTAAGGTGAGCAAAACATTGCATACAGTATTTTTACTTGCACTTGTGGTGAAGGCAAAAATATTCAAAGTTATTACATCTAATATCCCCTGATATGTCATCACACAAGGATCCTACGGGATTGTTTGATTAATGGAATCACCCCCTGAATATTTCATATTAGTAACTTCAGACAAGTTTATCTAATAAAAAGACTGTAGCTAAGAAATTCTCACAGCTTTATACATATCTGTATTTCTTTACTTACTGTATTTGTTTTTCAAAGGGGTTTTCTTGATAAGACAACACAAAGTGCAAAATAGATTTTTAAACCATATAAAAAAAACTTCTGGCACAAAATTATTTCTTTTTATTTTCTATTCTTATTGTTGTACATACATATGGATCTGTAAATAATGTATATTTAATAAAGAAAGCTTTTTGTATGATTTTGTGTGTAAGAACATCTGAGTCTGGTGACTTAATGTCGTCGATATATCAGTCCTGCATCTCTTTTCTAGCACCTACAGATGTGTGGGCACCCACCTATTATTGACAGTAGTTTTATCAGTGTGGTGTCCAGACAATGACTCCCTACACTGCAGAATAAAATATTCCAAGGATGGTGGATGATCTCCATATGGCTACTTCCATTAATGCAGAGGCACACACATTTGAAAGAGACAATCACCCTGCACTGTAGAAAGCAAGCTGTTTTTCAGATGTGATGTAGGGCACTCTAGGGCTTATTCTGACTTAAACACAGCTGCTTCCACATCTGCATCATTTGGTGGTTGTCTATCTGTAACTTTATGGAAATTGTGCTACAAATTCCTTCCCTGGTATATATCCATGCATCCAAATGTGCAAGTACAAGGTCTGAGATGCCCACTTGCAGCATCCATAGACACCAAAATACTAATTACTGACACTCCACCCAAGTGTGAGTGGTTGGGCATCTCTTTATGCTGCTGCTTTCAGCAACACTCTCATAACATGCCCATAAGAAGGACCATCTCTGTGCATGCAATAAGCCACCTCACTGTCACCATCCAGTAACACCCACTACATTTTCACAACATTTCTGAGACCATGTGTCACCCCGTGCACCTTATTCACAACTCTGATTCCGTATGCACTCTATCTGGAGGACAGATGTGCAGTGCAACATTATCTGGTGATTACTACATAAACCATGTTGTCTTGACATAAGGGGTTGCTAGTGCCCAGATCTCCCACATTATGTGTCAAATAAAAACAGGGTTGCCTTCATTTGCTCCAGTACTGTAGGTATTCTAGTTTTCAGAAAAGCATGGCAAGTTGGGCCAGCATAATATACTGTCATATGGTAAGCATTGGGAGGACCATCCCATAATAAATAATAAAAGCATCAATAATTTCAAGTGCAGATTTTATTTAAAAAAACCTTGCTATAGAATTCTGCTGTCTTGCAAGGTTGTATAAATGCTGTAGGAAGAATCCTAAATGATTTCTTGGGGGTTGACAGGAAAAATACACACATTTGCTTTTAGTTCACTTATAATTTAAATTTTTAGAATTAAAACCCTTCTTGGCCATTTGTAGTAGATTGTTTAAACAGTAATTCATCGCACTACAAAGACAAACTAATGCTATTTCTGAAAACTAAAAATATTCTAAAAAAAAGTTGGACCCGCCAAGTAAAGTGCCAAATATAGGCTCAGCACAGAGGTGAGAAAAGCCTGAGTGATGAGAGGGTTCAAAAATCTATGTGGGGTGCCAGCTGCCAACAATCTAGTGACTTGGCCATATTGCAGTGCAAAAGATATGTCACCATATTCACCACAGAAGGCCAATTTAAACATAACCGGCTGCGGCCCTAGATTCGTACTTGGTTGTTAGATGCCTGCACACATTTTTTTCAAAGTATAGATTTCCAAATGTGCTCAATGAATTCAGAGCACGATTTGATCCATCTTATCTGATCATTTAGTCTAGGAATGTTGTGCTTGCAAGGGGGAGAATTATTTTTGCTTTCATTTAGAATCCCATTTTATGGGAACCTTTAAAAAATAGTGTCTACAGGTTTACTTGCCCATATATGTCTCCATGCTGGAGATACAATGGGCCCCTATACATATATATTGTTAATTTATGCAGAAACACTTGCTCTCACAATATTCTCACTTGCATGCACCTCACCACTACTGACAAAGTATCAGGACCCCAAGGATCAGCAGATACAATGGGACCTCCTGGGTGAGTACCTACATTCTTTGCCGTTTGCCTTATAGAGTCCCTGAGTCTGCACAATTTGATGTTTGAGGTGGAGAGAGAGTGAGGGTGTGCAGCTGCAGGACACAAAAACAGATTTCATATATGGAGTAAAAGCCATGTAAAATATGCTCCATTTGGAAGTACTTGTCATATGGGCCTGTGGACAATTATACACAGAAATCAATAGTAACGATCCTAAGAACACCCCACCTACAGATTATCAAGTATTTTCCTTTAATATCCATTAAGAACACCCTGCCTACAGATAATCTATTGTTCTCATCTACTATCCATTAGAGACATAGAGAATAATAACATTTGCTACATTCATGTCCAAATGTATCGTACAAGCATACATGGAATAATGAGCTAACATAATATTAGTATTTATATTAGTATATTCATATGATCAGTACCCCAGATCGCACCAGTTTTGTAATATTATGTGAATTTAGGAGCCTGGGACACCTCCTTGGAGAAGCTAATGATGCACACATTCACCTATAAAGCACTGTTTTTTTCTATTTTTTATTATCATACAAAAGATATGTAGCCATATTCACCACACTTGTAGAAGACCAAATTACACAGAGCCAGCTGCGCCCCTAGATTCATACTTGGTTAGTAAATACCTGCACACAATTGTCAAGGTATAGATTTTCAAATCATGTTTGAAGACATGGTGTGATGGGGAGGAAAAGAGGTATAATCACCTTTGGTGTGCCCAGCTTTCATTCAGAACCTTTAAAGAAATAGGGCCAAATGTAATAGGGTGAGAGTTTAGAAAATGTGAGAGTTTAGCAGTAAGAATTTTATCTTCAAAATGGGAAAACATCTGATTGAGAGTTTAAATCGTGAGTGTTTTTTAGGTCTAAAAACATGCAAGTTTGCTTTGTTTTCTGATAAAGTCTCACATTTTCTAAACTCTCACCCTATTACATTTGGCCCATAGTGTCTACAGGACAGAGGAAAAGGTTAGGGGAGGTGAGCAAATGGTGAGAAAATGCTTTGTATTGCTTACACCATTCTCCATCAGCTGTTCCGTAGGTCAAGTATTCCATCCCTTGCCAATTCCCAGCTTGACAAAATTGTGTATTTAATCATGGCTAAAAAGCTGTATGACATTGAATTCCTCCAGAACAATCATCTCCATTCAGCAGGATGATTTATAATTCATGGCAATAGTGAAGCTCAGAGTATAAAAATTGCCTCTCTCCAATTTACATCTGTCATTCCTCTTATGAAGGAAATAACATCACATATGGCAGCATCTTCCTACAATTACATTCTGAGGATTCTTTCTTTACATTACCTTCAACAACATTGCAATGATCCACAATGTATTCAGTTCAAGAAGATATTATAAAGTTCATAATGAATAATGAAAGGTAATTACATGAGACAGGTATATAAAGTCATATGGTTTTCCATGAGTTACATAATTACTAAGATAAATATCACATTGTTCTTATTGACTTGTTGGACAGAGTCTATATGAACAGTATAAACAATAAGACATACTGCTTAATGGGAATGCTTGCATGTATCCAGCAAGCCACTTCTTTTAATCTGTAATTATATAAATACAGAATACACAGAAGGATTAAAGGAATGTACAGACAAGTACATGTTTATATAACTGTGAGTACGGCTGAAGTCTAGGTCATAACAATTTCCCCAAATACTAGCCAGCATGGGACTCAGGGCCTGATTCTTTATGCTCAGGTAATATTTGCTAACATTAGCATGTTTTCGCAGCTGCATTGCATACAAAATTCTAGCTGCGATTTCATTAGCGTCCCTCTCTGAATCAGGCCCTCAGTTTTAGTTCATAAATAGGCCCAAGCTCTGCCCATATGAGGAAGTGATGGAAGACTCTGAAGAAGTTAACCCCTTCCTCATACGTGGCAGTCTCTCATCTTGTCACATCCAGTTTGAGCAAAATGCAGGTTTTTATGCAATATGATATTAGTTTTTAATTATTATTACATGCAGTGCTGCACATAGGAAATAGGTGCAGTCAATATTTTCAGTCCTTTCCCAGTTGGAGCTTACAGTGTAAAGTCCCTAACTTACAAGCGCACACAAACACATGCACACAGATGTTAACTTTGTTAGACTCAAATTAATCTCCAATCAATCTACCAATATATTTAGCAATTTACTAAAGGCAAACCGCACATAAAATGGTATGCATGAAAATCGCAAGGTCTTATACTCCATCTGAGTCCTGTACTATCTTTCAAGAGGCAGTTAGCTGAAAAGTACTAACATATATTTATTATGTAGGTAATTAAATATATTAGTGCATGATTCTACAGTCTATATGAATAAACTGTATAGACTTATATAATACTATGAAATTATTGAAAATGTGATGTTGAATTTAACATCTAGTTACTGCAGATAAGAGCTAATGAAAATCCTGTGTTTCCCCTGTGATATTATAATATACCTTTTAGTTCTGAAATTTACCTATGAAATCATCCTGCTCTTGTCCTTTCCTAGGTTAGAGGATAACAAGCACTTAACGCCATAAGTGCAAACTGGAAACTGTTTTGATTTAATGATAATTACTAACTCATTTTATTTATTGCAAAGTTTTAGGCGCCAGGACGTTAATAAGTGATTCTCATAAAAAGTTTATGAGTTAGCAGAAGTCAGAGAGAAAAACTTTTCACATAAAAGCAATAACTAAATTCTACCAAAGATTATATTGCAGAGACTCCTGAGACTCCTTATAATTTGCACTACTGTGCAATCTCTAATTTTCTTTACTGCACTAATAAATAGTGATAGCAACTGCTGATCCAATTAGAGGACTTCTCACAGGAACAAATATCCCCTAATCCTCCTGGAATCATCCCATGAGACTGCTCCTTTAGTAGCCTCCCTCATTTTCTAGTTCATAATGAGATGCTCTCGGCGGAACAGAATAACGGTTCCAGCACTCTAGAGACAGCTCCATTGCATCTACAAGGTTTCTGTAGAAGAATCCTCATTATAATCCAGATTCAGAAGCTCCCTGTATTTCTATCAGAAGTAATCTGCATAAACAGACTGAACAGATATTCAGACAGTAAATGCTTTCATACAGATTAACAAGGTGTTAAGAAGTGTTTTCTATCTAAATTATAATTCACAGAAGCAAATAAATACTTTCTGCTGTCT
This sequence comes from Taudactylus pleione, assembly GCA_031769625.1. Classification (NCBI taxonomy): domain Eukaryota; kingdom Metazoa; phylum Chordata; class Amphibia; order Anura; family Myobatrachidae; genus Taudactylus; species Taudactylus pleione. The sequence goes on along the minus strand of JAUIMM010000137.1, from coordinate 4,718,420 downwards.
CGCATATTAGTAATTGCTAAAAAATTGATGTCTCTCAGAGGTGGTGCAGGACTTTGCATAGCAAAATAAATCATACATAATTGTAGATGGCATGCAGAAAGACCACTCTCTCAGAGCCCAATCAGTATGTCATTTTAGAGGCATATATACACAAGGACATAATGCAAGGTTGCATGGAGAGAATCTTATTACAAAGTGACTATATCTACAATATTGTTTAAGGTGTTTCCTTATATTTGCAGAGCAGTGATGTCTCTGCTATGAGATGTACATATGTGTTCTCATACGCCGTTGCACAAGTCGGGACAAATAGCCTCTGTTGGAGCGCCAGCTCCTGGGTGACTCAGCAAAGCCGAGCTTCTTTCTCACCTAAAATGCATCTTATTCTCATAACTAAAACAACTGGAAGTGACCAAATTGCTTTGCTAGATTACACTGATAAATCTGATGTGTGACATTTGTACATCTGTGTGTGAATGAGTCTGAATCTGTGTAAGAAATGCTATAATGTACCGGCTGCTGCTTTTTCTCACGCCAAGTTCCGCTGTGCTTCACCTGCAATTTTGTACATGTTCGAAACCAATTTCTGTGCAGTTAAAGTCGCAGCCCAGCATATCTACAGCACTTTGAGTGGGGTTTCATCTGCTACTGCTATGCAAATAAGTACAATTTTAAGAAAATTACAGTACACTACATATGGCGTATAGATGCTAAGTGTGAGAACACATCTGTAATGGGATGTAGAACTGGAAGGATGAGAGGATCAGATAATACAAGCACATTTTTTTGTTGAGTAGAGTACTGTCTTTCTACAGTATCCACCTATCTTGTATAGGTCATGAAGTGGACTACTGAAGACTGGAAGAAGGTTTTATGGATGGTCTTATGGAATGATGGATACAGATAGACATGTACCATTAATGCTTCTTAGATATTATCTGAAATTTCACAAAACCTACTGAATTTCTGCCACTCAAACTTAAAAAAGCAATGAAATTCTGATCATTCTGCGCAATACAGATATGGTATGCCATCACAACCTGTGTTTAACTGCAGATTCGGAACTCTCACAGAGTGAGATTGCTGTCACTCACAAAATGGTTGAGCTGCTAATTCACAGAATTGTGTGCTCATTGAAATACACACATGCAGGTCGGAGCAGTTATGTGGCACACACAACCCACTCAGTGCCCATAATCTTCCCATTCGGTCACCACAACAATCCCACTGGATTCCAACATCCTTCTCACTCCATACATCCATCTCATTCAGAATACACATTCAGCTCCCTAATTTCTAAAACTATCATACTCTTTCTATGCACGTGCACTATCTGTGCCTCCATGCTGCTTTATCTTCCCCAATCCCTACAGCTGTGTGGCCTGAACTGATGGCCCGGGGCTATCCCCAGCTCTCCTGGCCAGTGGGTGCCGGGTTGATTGTGTATAAATGTGGTTCATATGAAAGTTAAAATATTGTCTTTGCAGTAGAACTACAAGTCTTAGCAAGCCACCCCCACATGCTGGTACTTGGAGTACCACAAGTACCAGCAAACGGGGGTCTGCTGTTACCTAAAGTACCCCTGTAAAATAAATATTTAAAAAACAAGAATCCAAATTGTTTTAATTTATTTTACTGCATCTTCACCTAGGGGCGGCAGCCTTTAAACACTTTTGCCGCCACCCCCAAGACTTCCATTGCATTTTCACCTGGAGGTCCACCGCCCATCCAGGACTTCCCCAGAGTCTTCTTTCTTCGACAGTTCTTAACTGCTGCCTCCCCACCGTCGGACTGCCATGATGATGACTCATGCTGCATTATATAAGCCAGCCGAGGGGGTGGGGCGATGACATCCCAAGCCGTGATTGGCTCACAACGGGCATTTTTAAATTTCCAAAAATTGCGCTGAGGTGCCATTTTTTATATTGGCACGGAAGTAACCTTAAGTTACTTTTGCCATTCTCACCATTGAAGTCAATGGTGGGAAACGTACATTGGCTGAGAGTGGCGGAAGGCTCGCCTATCTCAGCCAGTGAGTGCTCCACACCATGATTTCTAAAGTGAAAACCGTGGCGGAGCCATCATTCGGGTATTACTGTTCTGAGAGGATTTTTTATTACAGGTACCCTATGGATTCCGACTGGACAAGGGGACATGATGACTTCAGGGATACTAGGTGAGTATGTGAGATAGTGAGTCTGCATGTGTGCGTACATGTGTGCGTGCATGTATGTTTTAATAAACTTTTACTTACAACAGTGTGTGCTGTGAAACTACTGGTACCAATGGGCCCGTAATGTCCCGCATGCTGGTACTTGTGATTCTGCAAGTACCAGCATACGGGGGAGGCTTGCTGGTTCCTTTAGTTCCACAGAAAAAGACAATATTTTTGCTATCATTGAATGCACCACACTATACACAAGGGGTGCCGAGCTATCAGCCTGGGCCTGTAGTGCCCTGGAGAGGGGGACCTCTTTATTGGGGAGGTCCCCAGCTTCCCAGGGATCCTGGCCTGGGCTAACTAGCGGTCAGGGGTGATGCATCGGCTGGGGGACCCGGTGAAAAGGCTCCCCTTGCTGTGACATTACCCCCCACTCCGCCAGAAAGGGAAAGGTGCAAGTTCTTGTAAATACAGGGGCAGAGCCGTAACTAGACTTTTTGGTGCCCTGTGCCAGAAAGAGCATTGGTGCCCCCCTCATTTTTCAAAGGGACATAATGCACCCAAAAAAGTGCCATGGCTTCATGGGGAAGGGCCAGGGAAGAGATAGGGGAGGCCAGGAGATGCTGGGGATGAAATAAGAGGAAGCTACAAGCAAGAATGATAATAAACAGAAATTTGACAGGCCCAAACAGCCCCCCTGACCTGTGGTGTCCTGCGCGATGGCACCGGCCGCACTACCCTAGCTACGGCCCTGTACAGGGGACCCCTACGTCATTTGTCCCCTGTATGTAGCACAACCAGTACTGAGTCTCCAAAGCCCAAAGCTGGTTATTCTTTTGGGGGGGGGGGCACACCAATTTTTTTAAACAGGTTTTAATTTTTTTTAAACACAGAAGAAAAGATGGATCTCACTGATCCTGTCTGTGCTTCTGTGTTTGTTTATTTATACACAGATGCAGGCATCATGGATTTTCATAATCCAAGCCTGTATATGCCTGCCGCTAATGCCCGCTAAGTCCCCCGGGTCCTGCAGCCTGCACCACCGCTAACGGACATACTGCCGCCGCTAATGTACCCTACTTTTCCCGGGTCCCGGCCACAGCTAGCACCTGTTTCTTTTCCCCAAGTCCCACCGCCGTAACCGCCCATAAAGGACAGCCATCTTTGTGCACCGAAGTGAAGCCACTTTCAGTACACCCCCCTGCTGAAGGCACCTAATGAGGCTGCGCAACAAGTTAAAACTCCCTATCTCTATAATGGCGCATATGTGAGGTAATAGTTTAAAAATTGTAACTTTCTAATTTACCTGAACCCCAAAAGCACCTACCCTGGAACAATAGTTACCTAATAAAACAAACCCCAAGTTTAACTTTGCCCTGTACCTGACTTGTGCATTCCCAAAAATCCCCCATAGAGAACAGCACTAAAGTGGTCATAACAGAGAGTGTCAGAAAAAATGACAGTTGGAACTTTAGATTGTTCCCAAATCCATTTTTTTGCCCTGAAATTTGGCGTGCAGCACTGTGAGACAGTTCTACCAGTCCATGCCAAATTTCAGCTTGGTACCTCAAATAGCTTTTGAGGTATAGCCCATTTAACACCATGCCCCCCCCCTCTTCATGAGTTCTGAGGAGCAGCACATCGGAATCTGCAGAGAGGCAAGTACATTAACTATGGGTGCAGGGTGTGCGGTGTGGGCGTCCCCTGGCACCAAATATAAAGATGCCTATGAGCACAGTGGTTGGTCCTTGGTGCATGGTGTGCCGGGCCCGTGTGCACTGTAACCCCTGCACCCATGATAGATACACCACTGTTTATTACACATACTTATTCAATGTATACAGTACCTGGTAATTTTAGAAAGATGAAAGTGGAAAGTTGATGCAGAATTTTTGCATGACTAAAATTCTGCTGCAAAGATGCCATTTAGTAAGGATGTGAAGTTCTGACAATACAACAATCATTGAGTTTTACTTTGGTTTCACAGTTTTAAATAAGATTTCCTAACTGTGGGGGAAGTGGATACATATGTGCTCAGAGCTTGTGCAGGGAATTGATGCCTTGAAAAACAGTGTATTTCTGTGCATATGTAGAGTTGGACACATCTGAAGATGAATGCAGCTAAATTAATAATTTGCACCATGAGCATGTCATGTGCAGCAAGTGTATACTTATTCATCACAGATACTGTAAAAAAGTGCAAGAAATCATACAGGTAATATAATGATGGACTGGACAGTGGGCTTGCTTCAGATGTGGACGCTATGTCAATGTTCGCGCATGGGTCTTAGCCGCACTACACACACATGGGTCTAAGCCACATTGCACACACATGGGTCTTAGCCGCAGTACACAGGCATGGGTCTTAGCCATAGTACACACGCATGGGTATTAGCCGCAGTACACACACATGGGTCTTAGCCGCAGTACACACGCATGGGTCTTAGCCATAGTACACACGCATGGGTATTAGCCGCAGTACACACACATGGGTCTTAGCCGCAGTACACACACATGGGTCTTAGCCGCAGTATACACGCATGGGTCTTAGCTGCAGTACACACACTTGGGTCTTAGCCATATTGCACACACATGGGTCTTAGCCGCAGTACACACACATGGGTCTCAGCCGCAGTACACACGCATGGGTCTTAGCCGCAGTACACACGCATGGGTCTCAGCCGCAGTACACACACATGGGTCTTAGCCGCAGTACACACACATGGGTCTCAACCGCAGTACACATGAATGGGTCTTAGCCGCAGTACACACGCATGGGTATTAGCCACAGTACACAGGCATGGGTCTTAGCCGCAGTACACACGCATGGGTATTAGCCGCAGTACACACGCATGGGTCTCAGCCGCAGTACACACGCATGGGTCTCAGCCACAGTACACACGCATGGGTCTTAGCCGCTGTACACATGCATGGGTCTTAGCCATAGTACACACGCATGGGTATTAGCCGCAGTACACACACATGGGTCTTAGCCGCAGTACACACACATGGGTCTTAGCCACAGTACACACACATGGGTCTTAGCCGCAGTACACATGCATGGGTCTTAGCCGCAGTACATGCACATGGGTCTTAGCCGCAGTACATGCACATGGGTCTTAGCCGCAGTATACACGCATGGGTCTTAGCCGCAGTACACACGCATGGGTCTCAGCCGCAGTACACACACATGGGTCTTAGCCGCAGTACATACACATGGGTCTTAGCCGCAGTACACATGCATGGGTCTTAGCCGCAGTACACACACATGGGTCTTAGCCGCAGTGCACACATATGGTGATTCAATTGCTATCAAAAGCGGTTGTAGTGAGGATTTATGTTATTGATAGACATGGGCCATTTTGGTGGAGGTAACTGGGCATGTTGGGGCCTGTATCTGCCTATGTGTATGCGTCTGTTTCCAGTACTGATTGACTCCCATTTCCATGAAAATGTCCTTAATGTAATCTTCCCATTCTGTCCTCCACTCTTCCATCTTTTTAGGCAAAAGGAGAAACAAGTTAACAATATGTAAAAGTCTAAGTATGGATGTATTAGCTCACATTATTGTGTGCAGTACAGAAACAGATATCTAAAGGGGCCATACATATGCAATGGATTGCCGTAATTCCCCATTCTGACAACATTGCAATCTGGGGATAATGGATATTCAATATCTTCATAAATCCTGAAAACGGTCAGAATCTGCAAATTGGGGAATTTTAACATGTTAAATTTCTCCAATCCACTGACCAGTTGTCCATCATCGATGTCCGCACATCGGCGGTTTTGTTCACTGATCGATATCGACGCTGTTGTGTATGCGAGAGAAGATATCAGAAACTGAGAGGACAGTGATAGGCGTGGCCTGAAGTGAATGCAAAAAAATCTGTTGCGTGGGCATATTATGGAAGAGTAATGGGCATGTCAGTGAAGGGGCTCCATTCCCAGATGCAGATCTGCAGCCCACAGAGGCCATGCACAGACACTACAAATGCCATAGGGCTGGTGCAAGTGTCCATGGTGCACATGAAGGTGGAGCGTCAACAATCTCCGGCAGTGTTGAAATGTCCAGAGTTGCTGAAAGTGAGCATTGCAGTGTATGCACATTCAGGTGCACACTACATGAGGTGTAGGCTGGAAGTAGCATTTGTATATTATCACCGACGCAACTCTGCAAACATATGCAACAGCGGCTGCACAGCATGTACCTCTGACTCTGACCCTGTATGCATAAATTATGAAGCGCACATGTTTCTAAAATTACAGTCTTTACAAATAGTCCTGGGTCTATGAGGGACAATTCATTCTGCTATGTGAAGTGGTTGGGTAGAAATGGGAACACTTAATGCAAAATTCTACCAGAGAATCTGTCCAAAAACAGAATAAGGTGAAACAGTTATGAAAAGTTTGTCCAGGTCTCATTTAGTGGTGATTGACAGAATGGGAACATTACTTTCATTTCTTTAATTTCTCTTTCATCCACTAGGGGACACTGGAGGTGCTTACGCTGGGGTATAGAGGCGAGGATAACTGGAGCTGGCACTTTAAATAATTTAGAAGTGTGAAGCCCCTCCCCCTCTATGCCCCATCAGCCCTCAGTTTAGAAAATGTGCCTCTAGGAGCTGGTCACATTATGCTGTGCTCCAGCAAAGACATTTATTTTATTTATTTTGTTTAATTATAGCATCTTTTACACTCCTATAGGTACCCTTCGCCACCTATCTAAAAGGTGGGGTCCGGGTATCTGGTGCCCTGGTGTTTTAGCAAACACCAGGAAGGAGTGCACAGGGCTCATTACAAGAGCTCCTGACAGCTCCTTATCGCCACAGCAAAGTCTTCACACAGAGCAGAGAAGACTGCTGACCTGCCGAGAGAGGCCTCCAGGGACATGCAGTGAGTAACATTCTGCGCATCCGCCGGCTCCTGTCCCGCTGCCCGGCGCTGACACAGCATGCTGCACTCTGTTACTGTGTGCATAGCGCTGTTAGACAGCGCTACAAACGTCCCATTGTTAGCGCTGCCCTGCGCTGTGTTAGGGAATACACAGCGCCACACGCGGCTGCTCGTTTCTTCCCTCTCCCCGTTGATACACGCGGGTAGCGCGGAGGGAGGGGGATGGACATAGCAGCCATAAAGGAGCCCTTAGGGCATGAAGAAGGGGGTGGGGCCTAATTAGTGCGGGCTCTCTCTCTTCTATATACGGCAAGCGCCTGTAAAAAACAGCGTGGCTGCAGTTTATTAACTGTTAAATGCCTGCATCTCTCCTTTATACAGGAGAAGTGCAGCAGAACTGAAGGCTGGATTCTCTTACTCCCCATTCCTGGCTACAGCAGCTACAAGTTAAGCAGAGGCTGTGCATAATACACTGGGGGTGCAGGGAATCTGATCTGTGGGAAGGGAGTGGGGTGTATCTCCTCCTCTGTGTCCCAAGCCAGCCTTCTGTTTTTCTTTACTTCTGTATATACTCTGTCCCTCTGTGTGTGGTGACTGTGTGTATCCATGTCAAACAGAACAAAAGCGTCTCAAAAGATGTTTTTGTTCTAGGTGTAACAACAAACTATCCAAGCCGCATGCTGCTGGGTCCACGTTATGTGATGCTTGTTTAGCAATTGATCCACCTGTGGCTAATACTGCCTCACCTGCGCCTACATGGGCCGCTGACATGGTAGGAGTAATGACGGATTTAACGTCTGAGTTAGCTGAGGCACGGAAGTCTCAGCCTCCCTGGGTTGCTGGGCTAACCAAGTCTCTTGACACCCTGGTACAGGTTATGGGTACAGCTGTGTCCGCACCCTCCACTTCCTTACACGGACCGACACAAAAGAGTCCTTTATCGACTGTTGTCCAGTCAGAAGAGTCTGACGAGGAATTCCTCGCTGTGGAGGATACTGAGGAGGGGGGATTGGAGGAAGGATTACAGGACGATACCCCTCTAGAGTTAGAGTCCACCTCTCCCGGGGTGGAATCTTTAATTTTGGCGGTCAGAAAAATCCTTAACTTACCTGAGGATATTATTCCTGCATCCCAGGAGTGTGAATTATTTCATGAACAACCAAAGAGTTTGGCGGTTTTTTCATTCTCACTGCATCTTCAACAACAGCTCTCAGTGGCCTGTAAGCAACCGGATAAATGGTTCCAAATTCCGCGCCGGTTTCCTTCTAGCTACCCTTTTCCATCATCCATGATGGAGAAGTGGGAAACACCCCCTCCAGTAGATGCGTCTGTCTCCCGTCTTTCTAAAAAAAACAGCACTCCCAGTACCGGGAGCTACAGTACTAAAAGATCCTTCGGATCGTAAATTGGAGACAACGTTAAGATCTATTTATACTGCAGCGGGTGCTCAACTTAGGCCCACCCTTGTTACTGCTTGGGTTAACAAGGCGGTGGTTTGCTGGGCTGACCAGTTGATTACAGGTTTGGACTAGGGTACTTCTAGAGCAGAATTATGCTTACTAGCAGAACACATCCGTGAGTCTGCAGTTTTCCTGGGAGAAGCGTCAAAAAATATCAGTCAGATTAGTGCTCGCATATCTGCTACTGCTATTTCGGACCAAAGAGCCCTCTGGTTGCGCGCCTGGCATGCGGAAGCAGAATCCAAGCGTGCGGTGGAGGGTTTACCATTCAATGGCGACATGCTGTTTGGCCTGGAATTAGACAAATGGATATCCCAGGCCACGGGGGGGTAAGTCTTCCTTCCTCCCATCAACTGCACCAGCTCCCAGAATATCTTACACTGGACCTTCCTTTCATTCCTTTCGTGTGCCACATTCCTTTCATGGTAGAGCCAGAGGTGCTCCCTCCCAAGCAAGAGGTAGAGGTCTCCCACACTTGGTTGCACGTAGACAGGAGCCTAAGCCAGCTGAGAAACAGGTGACATGACGGTCTTCCGTCCCACCTGGGACCACCTACAGTGGGAGGCCACCTGCAAAGATTTCAACAGGTTTGGAACCAGACATCTCCAGAGCCGTGGATCGGCAGACTAATTTCCCTGGGGCACCGAATAGACTTTGAGGTCCCCCCTCCACCTCGGTTCTTCACTACAAGTCTGCCAATACCTGCAGACAAGGCCAGGGTTCTACAGGAGGCTATCCAGTCTCTAGTAGTATCATCTGTGCTAGTCCCGGTTCCAGAACATCAACGAGGTATGGAGTTTTACTAAAACCAGTTTGTAGTACCCAAACCGGATGGATCAGCCAGGCCCATCTTGAACCTCAAGTCATTGAACCTGTATCTGAAGATGTATCGGTTCAAAATGGAGTCTCTGCAGTCTGTTATTGTGAGCTTGGAACCAGGAGAGTTCCTATTATCCATGGATATCAAGGATGCTTATCTCCACGTTCCCATTTGGGAGCCACACCAAGCCTTTCTGCGTTTTGCTATATTGAAGGATCATTATCAGTTTCGAGCATTGCCGTTCGGGTTATCCTCGGCTCCCCGCATCTTCACCAAACTCATGTCAGTCATGATTGCTCTCCTTCGGTCATCGGAAGTGAACATAATCCCTTATTTGGACACACTGTTACTCAAGGCGCAGTCGGTATCTCTTCTTACAAGTCATGCCTTATTGACATATCAGATTCTAATCCAACACGGTTGGATAATAAACATTAAGAAATCAAATCTCACTCCGTCCCAGAAGCTCCTGTTTCTGGGCATGATCTTAGATACAGCATCACAGAGGATCTTTCTTCCAGTAGACAAGGCCCGGGATATCTGGTTGTTAGTTCAGCTGGTACTCAGACCAAAGAGGGTGTCCCTCCTTCTTTGTCTGCGTCTCCTGGGAAGATGGTAGCGGCCTTCGAGGCAATACAGTTCGGGCAGTTCCACTCCAGGGTGTTTCAGCTGGACCTACTAATACAGGGGTCAGGGTCTCATCTGCTCCTACATCGACAGATCCGTCTGAGCCCAGCTACCAGAGTGGCCCTTCTCTGGTGGACACAATCCAACAATCTTCTAGCGGGCCGGAGATTCGGAGTGTGGGACTGGATCATTGTAACAACTGATGCCAGCCTTCGAGGATGGGGAGCTGTAGTCCTCGATTATCATCTTCAGGGTCGATGGTCCCCTCTAGAACAAAAGTGGCCCATAAATGTGTTGGAACTCAGAGCAATCTACAATGCTCTGATAGAAGCAACATAGTTTCTAAGAACTCGTCCGGTAAGAGTTCAGTCCAACAACGCGACGGCCGTCGCGTACATCAACCGCCAAGGAGGGACTCGGAGTCGCATGGCCATGCGAGAAGTAACTCAGATTCTCAGGTGGGCCAAGAGCCAGTCAGTAATCCTGTCGGCGGTATTCATCCCGGGTGTGGACAACTGGAAAGCAGATTACCTAAGCCGACAGGATATCCACCCCGGGGAATGGAAGCTTCATCCAGACATGTTCAATGCACTGATATGTCGATGGGGATGTCCTCAGGTGGACCTCATGGCATCAGGATTGAATCATCAGCTCCCGGTATACGTGTCAAGAACTCGAGATCCGCAGGCAGTGGCAGTAGACGCTCTGACAGTTCCGTGGAACTACGACTTGGTTTACCTCTTTCCTCTGATTCCAATTCTTCCTCAACTGCTAAAAAGGATAAAACACGAGTCAGCCTCTGTCATTCTTGTGGCTCTGAACTGGCCTCGGAGGAGTTGGTTCGCGGACCTTCGGTCCCTATTGTCAGACAATCCGTGGCCCCCTTCCTCTGTGCCTGGATCTGCTACAGCAGGGTCCTTTAGTAAACCCCAACCTAGCGCAACTGCGTTTAACGGGGTGGCTCTTGAAACCGATATCCTAAGACGCAGAGGAATCCCAGACTCTGTCATTCCCACCATGCTACGTGCCAGGAAACCAGTTTCTGCTGCGCATTATCACCGCATCTGGCGTTCTTATATCTCATGGTGTTCCAGTCGGGATCTTCCATCTAGGACTTTTCGGTTGTCCCGGTTTCTGCTTTTTCTTCAGACGGGTGTGGATTCTGGCCTTCGTCTTGGAACTTTAAAGGTGCAGGTTTCTGCCCTTTCCATTTTCTTTCAATGGAAATTGGCCCTCATTCCTGAGGAGCAGACGTTTCTTCAGGGGGTCTTGCGGGTGCAGCCTCCTTTTGTACCTCCGGTTGCTCCCTGGGACTTGAACTTAGTGCTTTTGTTTCTTCAGTCATCCATGTTTGAACCTTTGGAAGAGGTTGATATTAAGTACTTGCCTTGGAAGACGGTCCTCCTCTTGGCTCTAGCTTCGGCTCGTAGAGTTTCAGAATTGGGTGCTCTGTCCTATAAGCCACCTTACCTTGTGTTTCATGCTGATAGGGCGGAACTCCGGACGTTAGCCGCCTTCCTTCCCAAGGTAGTGTCGACTTTTCATATTAATCAGCCTATTGTGGTACCGTCTTTGGTGGAGGACTCTGGTGGTTCTTCTACCTTGGATGTGGTTAGAGCTCTCCGCATCTATGTTGACAGGACTGCTTCCCTCCGTAAGTCTGAGTCACTTTTTGTCCTCTATGATGCGGTTCGGAGGGGTTGGTCAGCGTTTAAGCAGACTTTGGCACGTTTGATCCGACTGACTATTCATCAGGCTTATGTTGGTGCCGAACGCCGGTCTCCTTCGTCCATTTCGGCTCATTCCACATGTTCTGTGGGTGCGTCCTGGGCGGCTGGTAGGGGAGCCTCCACGTCACAATTGTGCCGTGCGGCCACTTGGTCTTCTGTGCACACGTTTGTCAAGTTTTACAAATTTGATACGTTCGCGGTCTCGGCATCCCGTTTTTGCCGTCTTGTTCTGCAGGTCCCGCAGAGCGCTCCTGCCCGTGGGGAAAACTTTGGGACGTCCACAGCATAAGCACCACCAGTGTCCAATAGTGGATGAAAGAGAAAATGTGATTTTGGTACCTACCGGTAAATCCTTTTCTCTGATTCCACAGGGGACACTGGATGCCCACCTCTGCGCTCTTAGCCTGCCTGTTTTTTATAGGAGTGTAAAAGATGCTATAATTAAACAAAATAAATAAAATAAATGTCTTTGCTGGAGCACAGCATAATGTGACCAGCTCCTAGAGGCACATTTTCTAAACTGAGGGCTGATGGGGCATAGAGGGGGAGGGGCTTCACACTTCTAAATTATTTAAAGTGCCAGCTCCACGCCTCTATACCCCAGCGTAAGCAACTCCAGTGTCCCCTGTGGAATCAGAGAAAAGGATTTACCGGTAGGTACCAAAATCCCATTTTCTCATCTGACTAATTTATTCTAAGCACTGAGATATATATAATATATGTATGTATATATATATATATATATATATATATATGTACATATATTTCACCTCAAAAACAGATCTACTTTATCCTGTATATAAGGACCATTTTTAATCAAGCTATATTTTCCTCTTCCCAGTCTCATAATTAAGACCAGTACTGTTTTTATGTACTGGTTGAATATTTACTTATACTTGTCCTGTGCTCCAAGACCTCTTTTCTCCATGTGTAGATTTCATTTTATACAAGAAATGTGAATAAAGGAGGACAAGGATTACAGAATGCATGGGTCAACACTTGTCCTCCTTAAAATTTAAAGTCATCATATTACATTTGGCACTACTAAAAAAAAACATATTGCAGATTATTTGTATGTGTGTACATGTGGTAGGGAATATAGACTGTAAGCTCCACTTGGGTAGGGAATGATTTTATTGAATTAAATATTCTCTAAGAGGGGCTGAGGTGCATGACTGAAATATGTGGTACAATTTGTAGACATTCAGTATGGCGACATGTTCTCAATGTGAATTGTTGATTCAGAAGTGGTTCCAGGGGGAGGGCAATAAGGGTGATGGCCCCTCCCCTGAGCAGCAGCAGTCTCTGTTCTCTCCCTGCCTTGATATGCCACACACTGGCGTTCTTCTGCACTGCTATAGTTGACAGTTGTAGTGGGATGTAGGAAGTGTTATGAGGGAGATTGCCCTGATCCCCCCTGGATATGCCACTGCTCTAGCAATGCAGCAGAGCACCAGTGTGTGGCACATCATGGCCAGCAAGAGAAATTTTGGGGACAATTACACTGATATCTCTGGGGGGCCCCCTCCCTCAACCCCCTCGACCCGTCCTTCACACATCGCTCCCTATACATGTATCACCAATACACATATATACAAATAGATCGATAGATTATAAATGCATGTAGGCAGTGACATCCCTCCCCGCGATGTCAACCAGTGTAGGGAAGGATGCTGTGCACGCAATGCTGAAAAGGGGCTGAGGCCTCATGGACAGGGGGTGTGGCCACATGGTAAGGAGTGTGGCCTTGCGGCCCGAACCCCGTGGTCCCGTGTTTTTTATTGGGAGTGTTAGGGGGAGTGTGTGTGCAAGAGGTGTGGACTATCCTGTGTGCAGTGCTGGCTCCCTCACTGAGGGCTACACTTAATACTACAGTGCACAGTGCAGCACCCGGCTTTTGTGAGGGGAAACTGCACTTTGGTGTCCCCCCTCAGCAGGTAACACCCAGGTGCGGCCTGCAACCCCCTTGTGACGCCACTGCATGTTGGCTACATGCATCTATATCTACAGTATCTATCTATCTATCTATCTATCTATCTATCTATATCAGTATTCTCCCCAGGATCAATTTAGCGGGTGCTCTACCCGCCTCTTTTAGCACGCCACCCAGCACTCTGATGGCACCAATCAGAGCGAGACCTCAACAGAGAGTAATAAGTGTTATAGGGCTCAGCCAATACTGCCCCATTGCTAGCCTAGCAATGAGCGCTATTGGATGAGCTCGGTGTCTGTCACATAACTGCAATGCTGTTTACGCTCCACAGATTACTCACTCCGGGGGAGTTATCTGATTGGGGTCTACCTCTAATACCACTATCAGACAGAAAAATCCCCAAAACCCGTGTATTTCCCATATCGTTCAACCCGGGAAGGACCCGGGAATTTGCTCCTAACCCCCTTTCACACAGCACATAATTCCCGGGAAATTCCTGGGTAGACCCCTTTCACACAGAACCCAGATTATCCCTGCAATATACAGTGTGTATAAATGGACTGCTTTTATGGCACACAGAGATGAGGTCATGAAAAGTGGATGGTGTCTGCTCACTGCATACATACAATGACATAGTATAGAGGACACAAGTGTTACAATAACAGTATAGAGGACACAAGTGTTGTTTTGCAATCAAATTTTATTTATTTGAAAGGTTCATGTTATGTACATGTTATGTCACATGTGACACCTTTTGTATTAAATTTTTAAAAGTGCTTCTTTTATTTTTCAACAAATATGCATTAGCCATTAACAACGTGGCCTTAATGCATTCAACAATTTAAATTAGGGGTGTGCACCGGCCACTTTTCGTGTTTTGTGTTTTGGTTTTGGATCTGGATCTTTCTTCGTGTTTTGGATCTGGATTGGTTTTGCCAAAACCACCCTTCCGTGTTTTGGGTTCTGGGTTTTGTGTTTTGGATCTGTATTTTTTTTTAAAAAGCATAAAAACAGCTAAAATCACAGAATTTGTTGGTTTCTCTGCTCCTATGCTATTATTAACCTCAATAACCTTAATTTCCACTCATTTCCAGTCTATTCTGAACACCTCACACCTCACAATAGTGTTTTCATGTCCAAAAGGTTGCACCGAGGTAGCTGGATGACTATGCTAAGCGACACGAGTGGGCGGCACAAACACGTGACCCATCTAGGAGTGACACTGCAGTGGCAGACAGGATGGCAGTTAGAAAAACTAGGCCCCAAACTGTACATAATGCAAAGAAAAAAAAGAAGTGCAAGATGGAATTGTCCTTGGGCCCTCCCACCCACCCTTATGTTGTATAAACAGGACATGCACACTTTAACAAATCAATCATTTCAGCGCCAGGGTCTGCCACACAACTGTGGCTGAAATGATTGGTTCGTTTGGGCCCCCACAAAACAAGCTGGCAATTAATGTGTCCCTGCACAAACTGGCTCTACGGAGGCAAGATGTCATCCTCATCCTCCTCATCCACCGATTCCTCACCCTCTTCAGTGTGTACATCCTCATCCTCACAAAGTATTAACTCGTCCCCACTTGAATCCACCACCACAGGTCCCTCTGTACCTTCTGGAGGCTGGTCTGCCTGGAAGAGCTGATAATTCATTTTGATGAACATCATCTTCTCCACATTCTGTGGAAGCAACCTCCTACGCCTTTCGCTGACAAGGTTCCCGGCTGCACTAAACACTCTTTCGGAGTACACACTGGAGGGGGGGCAACTCAGGTAAAATAGAGCCAGCTTGTACAGGGGCCTCCAAATTGCCTCTTTTTCCTGCCAGTACAGGTATGGACTGTCTGACATGCCTACTTGGATGCTGTCACCGATGTAATCCTCCACCATTCTGTCAATGGTGACAGTATCATATGCAGTGACAGTAGACATGTCAGAAATTGTTGCCAGGTCCTTCAGTCCGGACCAGATGTCCAAACTTGGTCCTGCCTGCCCTGCATCACCGCCAGCGGGTTGCTTAGGATACCTAAGTTTTTTCCTGGCAGCCCCAGTTGCGGGAGAAAATGAAGAAGGAGCCGTTGACGTGTCACGTTCCGCTTCAGCTGACAGTGTGTTCACCAGCAGGTCTTTGCACCTCTGCAGGCTTGTGTCGGCCGGAAAGAGAGACACCACATAGGCTTTAAACCTAGGATCAAGCACGGTGGCCAAAATGTAGTGGTCTGATTTCAACAGATTGACCACCCTGGAATCCTGGCAAAGCGAATGAAGGGCTTCATCCACAAGTCCCACATGCCGAGCGGAATCGCTCCGTCTTAGCTCCTCCTTCACTTTCTCCAGCTGCTTCTGCAAAAGCCTGATGAGGGGAATGACCTGACTCAAGCTGGCTGTGTCTGAACTGACTTCACGTGTGGCAAGTTCGAAGGGCTGGAGAACCTTGCACAACACGGAAATCATTCTCCACTGCGCTTGAGTCAGGTGCATACCCCCTCCTTTGCCTATGTCATAGGTGGATGTATAGGCTTGTATGGCCTTTTGCTGCTCCTCCATCCTCTGAAGCATATAGAGGGTTGAGTTCCACCGCGTCACAACCTCTTGCTTCAGGTGATGGCGGGGCAGGTTCAAGAGTGTTTGCTGGCGCTCCAGTCTTCGGCACGCAGTCGCTGAATGGCGAAAGTGGCCAGAAATTTTTCGGGCCACCCAAAGCGTCTCCTGCACGCCCCTGTCGCTTTTCAGAAAATTCTGCACCACCAAGTTTATTGTGTGAGCAAAACATGGGACGTGCTGGAATTTGCCCAGATGTAATGCCCGCACAATATTGGTGGCATTGTCAGATATCACAAATCCCCAGGAGAGTCTAAGTGGGGTAAGCCACTGGGCGATGATTTCCCTCAGTTTCTCTAAGAGGTTGTCGGCGGTGTGCCTCTTACTGAAACCGGTGATACACAGCGTAGCCTGCCTTGTAACGAGCTGGCGTTTCTGAGATGCTGCTACTGGTGACGCTGCTGCTGTTGCTGCGTAAGGTGATACATCTACCCAGTGGGCTGTCACAGTCATATAGTCCTTAGTCTGCCCTGTTCCACTTGTCCACATGTCCGTGGTTAAGTGGACATTGTGTACAACGGCATTTTTCAGGACACTGAGGACACTTTTTCTGACGTTTCTGTACAGTCTCGGTATCGCCTGCCTAGTGAAGTGGAATCTAGACGGGATTTGGAACCGGGGACACACTACCTCCATCAATTGTCTAAATCCCACTGCACTAATGGCGGATACCGGACGCACGTCTAACACCAACATAGCAGTCAAGGCCTCAGTTATACGTTTTGCTTCAGGATGACTGCTGTCGTACTTCATCCTCCTCGCTAAGGACTGTTGGAGGGTCAATTGTTTAGTAAAAGTAGTGGTGTTCCTACTTCCTCTCTGGGATGATGAACGACTCCCAGCAGCAGCAACAGCAGCAGCGGCAGCAGTAGGCGTAGCAATGCAGGATCCTCCAGAGGAATCCCGGATAGGAGAGTCAGTCATGCCAGTGACATGGCCTGCAGGACTACTTCCGATCCTGACTAAGGAGGAAATTGACGAGGAGGGAGTTGACGGTGTGGTTTGCAGGCGCTTGGATACAACAGGACAACGGGATTTAGGTGTCCCTGGACTGCTTACGGTCTTAGCCAAAGTTTCTGAACTTGACAGTAACTTTTTATGAACGCGCTGCAGGTGCCGTATAAGGGAGGATGTTCCTAGGTGGTTGACGTCCCTACCCCTACTTATTTCACCTTTACATATGGTACATATGGCAAGACAGTTGTTGTCCGGATTTGGATAGAAATATTGCCAGACCAAAGAGGTGGAATGTTTGGTCTTCTGCCCAGGCATGACCGTGATGGGCTTTTTCATCCCACGGACAACAACTGTCTCCCCCGGAGCCTGATTTAAACAAACCACATCACCATCAGAATCCTCCTCGCCAACTTCCTCCTCAGCGCCAGCTACACCAGTATCCTCATCCTGTTGTACTTCAACAGTGACATCTTCAATTTGCATGTCAGCAAGTGGACTGTGGGTGCTCCTTTCAGCACTTGCAGGGGGCGTGCAAATGGTGGAAAGAGCCACCTCTTCCCGTCCAGTGCTGGGAAGGTCAGGCATCGCAACCACCACCACACTTGGACTCTCCTTGGGGATTTGTGATATCTTCTTAGAAAGCACAGTTCTTCGCTGTGCTTTTGCCAGCTTAACTCTTTTGATTTTTTTAGTGGGAGGAGGGCTTCCATCGTCATGTGAAGCTGAACCACTAGTCATGAACATACTAGGGATCGACCTTAGCCGTTCCTTGCCACTCCGTGTCGTAAATGGCATATTGGCAAGTTTACGTTTCTCTTCAGCTGATTTAAATGTCTTTTTCAAGGTCATTTTCCTGAACTTTGCCATTTGGGATTGTATGTGCCCTCTACTATGACATTGGGCATCGGCCTTGGCAGACGACGTTGATGGCATGTTATCGTCTATGTCATGACTAGTGGCAGCAGCTTCAGCACTAGGAGGAAGTGGTTCTTGATCTTTCTCTATTTTATTTTTATCGGAGAAAGTTTGGTCCTCCATTTATGTTATATCGATTTGATATATACGTGCGGCTAAACACAGAAAATAATTTTTTTTTTGGTTTGGACTGGAGTGTACTTTGTGGGTTACAGCACCCTTTAATGGTCAAGCCAGCCGGCCCTTTACTTATGACACAGGCGCACTCTTGGCACTACTTTGTTGATGCACGTGCGGCTACTGCGCACACAATTCACAAACACAGAAAATAATTTTTTTTTGGTTTGGACTGGAGTGTACTTTCGGGGGTTACAGCACCCTTAACGGTCAAGCCAGCCGGCCCTTTACTTATGACACAGGCGCACGCTTGGCACTACTTTGTTGATGCACGTGCGGCTACTGCGCACACAATTCACAAACACAGAAAATAAATTTTTTTTGTTTGGACTGGAGTGTACTTTCGGGGGTTACAGCACCCTTTAACGGTCAAGCCATCCGGCCCTTTACTTATGACACAGGCGCACGCTTGGCACTACTTTGTTGATGCACGTGCGGCTACTGCGCACACAATTCACAAACACAGAAAATAATTTTTTTTTGGTTTGGACTGGAGTGTACTTTGGGGGTTACAGCACCCTTTAACGGTCAAGCCAGCCGGCCCTTTACTTATGACACAGGCGCACGCTTGGCACTACTTTGTTGATGCACGTGCGGCTACTGCGCACACAATTCACAAACACAGAAAATAATTTTTTTTTGGTTTGGACTGGAGTGTACTTTCGGGGGTTACAGCACCCTTTAATGGTCAAGCCAGCCGGCCCTTTACTTATGACACAGGCGCACGCTTGGCACTACTTTGTTGATGCACGTGCGGCTACTGCGCACACAATTCACAAACACAGAAAATAATTTTTTTTGGTTTGGACTGGAGTGTACTTTCGGGGGTTACAGCACCCTTTAACGGTCAAGCCAGCCGGCCCTTTACTTATGACACAGGTGCACGCTTGGCACTACTTTGTTGATGCACGTGCGGCTACTGCGCACACAATTCACAAACACAGAAAATAATATTTTTTTTGGTTTGGACTGGAGTGTACTTTGGGGGTTACAGCACCCTTTAACGGTCAAGCCAGCCGGCCCTTTACTTATGACACAGGCGCACGCTTGGCACTACTTTGTTGATGCACGTGCGGCTACTGCGCACACAATTCACAAACACAGAAAATAATTTTTTTTTTGGTTTGGACTGGAGTGTACTTTGGGGGTTACAGCACCCTTTAACGGTCAAGCCAGCCGGCCCTTTACTTATGACACAGGCGCACGCTTGGCACTACTTTGTTGATGCACGTGCGGCTACTGCGCACACAATTCACAAACACAGAAAATAATTTTTTTTTTGGTTTGGACTGGAGTGTACTTTGTGGGTTACAGCACCCTTTAACGGTCAAGCCAGCCGGCCCTTTACTTATGACACAGGCGCACTCTTGGCACTACTTTGTTGATGCACGTGCGGCTACTGCGCACACAATTCACAAACACAGAAAATAATTTTTTTTTGGTTTGGACTGGAGTGTACTTTCGGGGGTTACAGCACCCTTAATGGTCAAGCCAGCCGGCCCTTTACTTATGACACAGGCGCACGCTTGGCACTACTTTGTTGATGCACGTGCGGCTACTGCGCACACAATTCACAAACACAGAAAATAATTTTTTTTTGGTTTGGACTGGAGTGTACTTTCGGGGGTTACAGCACCCTTTAACGGTCAAGCCATCCGGCCCTTTACTTATGACACAGGCGCACGCTTGGCTCTACTTTGTTGATGCACGTGCGGCTACTGCGCACACAATTCACAAACACAGAAAATAATTTTTTTTTTGGTTTGGACTGGAGTGTACTTTCGGGGGTTACAGCACCCTTAACGGTCAAGCCAGCCGGCCCTTTACTTATGACACAGGTGCACGCTTGGCACTACTTTGTTGATGCACGTGCGGCTACTGCGCACACAATTCACAAACACAGAAAATAATTTTTTTTTTGGTTTGGACTGGAGTGTACTTTCGGGGGTTACAGCACCCTTAACGGTCAAGCCAGCCGGCCCTTTACTTATGACACAGGCGCACGCTTGGCACTACTTTGTTGATGCACGTGCGGCTACTGCGCACACAATTCACAAACACAGAAAATAATTTTTTTTTTGGTTTGGACTGGAGTGTACTTTCGGGGGTTACAGCACCCTTAACGGTCAAGCCAGCCGGCCCTTTACTTATGACACAGGCGCACGCTTGGCACTACTTTGTTGATGCACGTGCGGCTACTGCGCACACAATTCACAAACACAGAAAATAATTTTTTTTTTGGTTTGGACTGGAGTGTACTTTCGGGGGTTACAGCACCCTTAACGGTCAAGCCAGCCGGCCCTTTACTTATGACACAGGCGCACGCTTGGCACTACTTTGTTGATGCACGTGCGGCTACTGCGCACACAATTCACAAACACAGAAAATAATTTTTTTTTTGGTTTGGACTGGAGTGTACTTTCGGGGGTTACAGCACCCTTAACGGTCAAGCCAGCCGGCCCTTTACTTATGACACAGGCGCACGCTTGGCACTACTTTGTTGATGCACGTGCGGCTACTGCGCACACAATTCACAAACACAGAAAATAATTTTTTTTTGGTTTGGACTGAAGTGTACTTTCGGGGGTTACAGCACCCTTTAACGGTCAAGCCAGCCGGCCCTTTACTTATGACACAGGCGCACGCTTGGCACTACTTTGTTGATGCACGTGCGGCTACTGCGCACACAATTCACAAACACAGAAAATATATTATTTTTTTAGCACTTGGGGGGAGCGCCCCTGATGGACAGAGCACCCCCTGGACAACACTACAGCTCTCCTTTAGGACTGGGACACTGCACAGGACTTTGGAGTGGACACAGCCCCTATGGAGAACTGACTGCACAACACAGTCCAGCCAGCCCCTATGGACTTTGAAGTAGTGGACACAGCCCCTATTAACAACAGCAGCACAGCACAACACAGCCAGCCCCTATGGACTTTGAAGTAGTGGACAACAGCAGCACTACACTACACTACACTACACAGCCCTAACTCCCACCCTCCCTCTTCACTGTCCACAGCCGAGTGAGAAAATGGCGCCGACGCGGGTACCTTATATAGGATCCAAAACCCGCGAGACTCGGAAGGCGGGATGATGACGTTTTGCCTCGATTTCAGATCCGAGTCAGGCGGGAAAAGTCGAGCCTGACTCGGATCGGACTCGGATCGGGGGGGCTCGGGGGGGTTCGGATTTTAGAAATCCGAACCCGCTCACCCCTAATTTAAATATATATAAATATATATATAAAGACAATATAAAAATAGGTTGTGCTGTCATGGAACTGAAAAATATCATAGGGCAGGCACCCCAACTATTAGAACTGTGTGTCAGGGCCAGCCTTAGAAATGACACATATACAGTATACATTTGGTAATACAGCGGCCACACATGGGAGAAAGCTCACGACTGGCCTGTTAAGTGCAGTATACAAATGCAAAACAAATGGAGGTAATGTGTGTACATTCTAAATTATGTACACCCCCATATATACACGTAGCTGACTTAAAGGGCACCCACACATTGCCCTATGTTCTTGCCAGGCCTGTTAGCGGCAGGATAAACAATATTGTCAAAAACAACAAGCTTCAACAAAAAATAAATATAAACTAACAGCAAACATGTAAAACATCATACAAGTCTACAACTGTCTGTAGGCAGTGCTGACAATAGTGGTAAGTGGAGTGTTACGATGAGTGCCATCTGAATAACTATGCACTCTGCCATTCTGTGTATTAATCCCCGTGCCATCTGCATAAGTATGCACAGTGCCATATTGATTAGTATTTCCTGTGCCGTCTGGACTATTATGCACAGTGACATGTGGAGTGCTAGGCACTGTGCCCTCTGGACTGGTATTGGCATGTGGACTGCTCTGTACAGTGACATGTGGATTACTATTCCCTGTGCCATCTGGATAACTATGCACTGTGCCATGTGGAGTAGCATGAGGTGGATTGGAGGGGTTACTTTGCAGAAATGGTAGCCCTCTGCTATGCTGTTGGTAATTTCTAACAGGACCCTCAGAGTACTGAGGAGGATACATTACATAAGGTTGTGGAGTGTGTAAATTAGACACTAGACCGTTAAGGAAGGACATCTGTGCCTCTCTGTTTTCACTTGAAATTCGTTCGTGTAGACCAACAAGCTAACTGACAAATGAATTTTGTAACTCTCTTTCATTGTCAAAGAAGCGCTGGAGTCGGGCATCCTCCTGTGTCTGGAATTCAGCATCAGAATCTGGCAGCTGATTTACCAGGATTCTGGTCATTGTGCGCGTTGCTAGCTCCATCTTGGAAGTTTTTTTCTTCCGCTCTGGTACTTCAAAGACTAGGAATAGAAGAAAAGAAAAAATACATTTACAAATGAAATCAAAGCAGTAATCTCAACATATATGTGCTTGCGGCCTACTGCACACTAGCTTCACATTGCAACAGATACATTGAGTTTGGATTTCAGCATAGTAAAATCAGCATAGTCATACTATAATAACAAGTCAATACAGGACAATGTTAACATTCCCAAAAATAGTGGGTGTATAGTAACTTACTGTTCCTGTGCAATGTCGGAGTCTCAGTCTGTGCAGGAGTTGGCATCCCACTCGCACTGCTTCCACTCGACTCAACCACACCCTCAAGTGTATTGGTGTCTGGGACCCCCATGGCAGCCATCAGATCTGTGTCACTTATCTCTGTGTTGTCATCAAAGAGTATTGGTGGTGTCATTGGGCAGGATTGGCTGTTTTCAGGGGTAAAACTTTGTGAAGATGCACAACTAGATGATGATATGGCAATGGGATTAACCAGTGCAGAATTGTCAAAGACTTCATTACTCTGATCGTAGTAAACCCATTCCATTCTGGCAGCACCACTTTGCCGCCTGTTATGGTCGTGAACTTTGTTGTAGTATTTGCGTAGAGCTTTCAGTTTGTTTACTACCTGCTGCTGGGTCCGCACAATGCCCCTTGAGGTGAGGACCTTAGCTATGTTTGTGTAGACTATCACGTCCTTCACTGTGCCACTGATCTGTTTGCGGATCTCCTCCTCCCCTCTGACTAGCCAGGCCAGCAACTCACGAATCTCCTCATCCTTCCAGTGCGCCATGCTTATCTCTCTCTCTCCTTTTCTGCAGCACAATTGTGACATCAGACGCAAGCGCCACTGCCCCGCCCGCTCAGCCAATTAGGGAGACCCAGACGCTCAGCCAATCAGCCTGTGCACCGCCATCTCAGCCAATAAGCACTGTTTACTATGCCCGGAGTTGAAAAACCCAGGTCGACGCCTTTCAGACAGCCGCAAACCCATGTAACACCCGGGAAAAACCCAGGTAAATACCTGGGTCGAAGTACCGGGAATTAGGTCCCGTGTTGACCTTTTCAGACAGAAAAAAAAACCGGGGTCGACCCGGCTAGAGACGGAAAATTACCGGGTTCTTTTCTCTGTCTGAAAGGGGTATTATTAGAGATGGGAGAGGAAGATCTTTGTCACTGTGCCTCAATTAGAGTTGCTTTTTACTTACGTTACTGTGACAATATATCAACTGTATTTCCTATTTAGAGATCCCCAGAGTTGCAATTCGCTGATGTTACTGTGACAGACAGTCACAGAGATCCCATCAGATATCCCTCCCCCGTCTTTAAGAGACAGGGTGCAGTTTGGATGTAGGATCATTGCAGAAGGGCTCGACGGAGCATGCAGACATGTAGTGTGTCTCCGCAGGCATTGTTAGGCACAGATAAATCTGTCAGTGCAACTTCTGATGTTCCTGTTTGTCACCTCTGACTGCCACACAGAGTTTGGCTCAACAGTATCACCTCCATTTCTATTGTGAAATACCTGTTTAAAGTTCTGCAAGTTAATCATCAGCTTCAGCCTCTTCAGCTGCTCCAGTGATATCTGTAGAAAATATAAATGGTCCTTTGGAAGGGAGTGTCTTTTCTACAAAACTTCCTGCATTTATAAAGAATTAAGAAGGAAAAATTACAGGATTATCCCAAGACATTTTAAACTCTACACTGCTTTAAGATTGGTACTTATCTCAGATTAGCACAAGTGACCGCAAGTACTGTGTTTGAACAGATATATCTGTGTTCAGCCAGTAAGTGCCCCACATCTTTAAAAAATATAGCAATATTTTTACAAGTACTACACCACACTGCTCCACCCACAGTTTCTGGGGAGACTAATCATATATATATAAGCTTTTGCCCTTCTGCTCCACGGGAGGTTTCTGTCCTCCCTGAGCTCGCCTTAGGACACCTGCGTTACGGTTTGACAGGTGTACCGCCCCAGTCAAACTCCCCACCTATATACAGTGCAGAGTCATACATGGTGAGATCATGACACCATTCAGCTATGTGCTGCATGCAGTACGGACTCGGCGACAGGGCCTGGGTTACCTTTTGAGATAGGATTTTTTGTTTGCCCATACCTGATGAGCGTCCTGAGGTGCGGTCAATTTAATATTTATTTGCTGCGGGCCTGTGGCAGGTGCTCTTTATGTCATTTAGAACCTTGGGCCCGGCATGGGTGTACCCCTTGTATTCCCGTCGCCGGGCCTGATCAGGGCAGTTGGAGAGCACAGACTGCTGATGCTCAGCGGCAACAACATTCCTTCCCAGCCCAGCACAATCTGCTCTCTGCTGGGTTGGGGAGGCTTCAGCATCTATGCAGCTACAGTTTCTGCTCTCTCCCTGCACTGATGTGCCATGCACCAATGCTCTGCTGTGCTGCTAGTGCCAACAGCGGTAGTGGGCATGAGGAAGTGGATCCGCCATTGTGTCAATGGGTGGCATGTTGATGTGCAGATGTCCATAGTAGCAGTGATTATTGGTGATCCTAACCCCCATTGCAGCCTAATCCTAATCCTAAAATCATCCTAACATTGGTTTATGACATTCATAATATTATTGAATGTCAACATTGTTAATATCGACATTTAGATTATGTCGGTATTGGATCATACCATATACCAGTAAAGTTTCTCTGTAAAAGTGTTGGATATATAAATTACTTTTAATGAATAAATTAAATCATTGGTTTAAAAAATAAAGACAAATGACACAGGTTTTGGGATTTCTTGTATTTCTTGGATTTGAGCAAATTTTGTGGCCTCAAATAAATTAGCAGAAAGCTGCATAAAACTTGTGTTAGTGATAATCAATAAACACGTAGTATCCTGCTGACTGCTGCTTACCATAGTGATCCTCATTGATCTTACAGCTCCTCTTATGAAACATGTAGGACGTGAGTAATTTGCCTAGGTTGTGCCTGCACATTCTTTTGATGGATAAAGAAAAGGAAATTGTTAGGTAATTATAAGGTATAATACTTTTACTGTACATTAATATGCATAGAGAAAAGCAGAAAGTATATTTATCTCTTTAAAAACAAGAATAAGCTGAAAAGACTTTGCTTTGTATAACTAATCATGTTAATTAATACCTTGCAGCAGTATTGGCTTAAAGGCATGTTGCATTCTCAAACTACTTTAAGTTATTGGCTTATACTGTACGAGCTCTTGAGCAATTAAATTTGTTTTTTTCTTTCCCTGTTTTGGTTTTTAGTCATGTATGTGTATTATCAGTC
The DNA here is from genome assembly GCA_031769625.1 of Taudactylus pleione. Taxonomy (NCBI): domain Eukaryota; kingdom Metazoa; phylum Chordata; class Amphibia; order Anura; family Myobatrachidae; genus Taudactylus; species Taudactylus pleione. Next base: position 4,692,555 of record JAUIMM010000137.1, on the reverse strand, counting down.
ATTAGAGAATTTTATTTCAGTTACACTATAATATGACATGCTATATGTCATGCACTGACAATTTGTGTCATATAACAGGACAAAATGTCTGCCTGATGATAGAGCTGCATGACTAAAAACCACACAGAGAAGCCAGAAGCGGAGAGATATGTATTTGGTAAACCAGTGGTTCCCAAACTGTACGCTCTCACCGTGACCGTGAACAAGGCTGCCCAGTGTATTTTCACCGGGGGAGAGGGGTTGGGGCACAGAGCGGAGCAGTAGTAATGAGGAGGGGGTTGGTTGTGATGAGCAGGGGGAGCGTGCAGGAGCAGTCTTGTCAGTGGAAAGCAAACGGCAGTGTATCCTGAGGCTGCCTGCTGCTGAGTGGGGTCCTTCAACGCAGTGTATTGGCGGAGATCAGACAGGAAGCGTTTGATCTGATCTTCAGAGCGATGCTGCAGAATGGCGCTGGCAATCACAAGTAAAGGTAAATAAGGGGGGCCATGGAGAGGGGCAAATAAAGAGAGATGTGGGGGGGTCAAATGGAGAGAAATGGAGGAGACAAAGGGAGAGACATGAAGGTGGCAAAGGGAAATACATGGAGGCAGCAAAGGGAGAGACATGGAGGGGGCAAAGGGAGAAACATGGAGGGGCCAAAGGGAGAGACATGGAGGGGACAAAAGGAAAGACATGAAGGTGGCAAAGGGAAATACATGGAGGCAGCAAAGGGAGAGACATGGAGGGGAGAAAAGGGAGAGACATGGTGGGGGCAAAGGGAGAGACATGGAGGGGACAAAAGGAAAGACATGAAGGTGGCAAAGGGAAGTACATGGAGGCAGCAAAGGGAGAAACATGGAGGTGAGAAAAGGGAGAGACATGGAGGGGACAAAGGGAGAGACATGGAGGGGACAAAGGGAGAGACATGGAGGGGACAAAAGGAAAGACATGAAGGTGGCAAAGGGAAATACATGGAGGCAGCAAAGGGAGAGACATGGAGGGGAGAAAAGGGAGAGACATGGAGGGGGCAAAGGGAGAGACATGGAGGGGACAAAGGGAGAGACATGGAGGGGGCAAAGGGAAAGACATGGAGGGGAGAAAAGGGAGAGACATGGAGGGGACAAATGGAGAGACATGAAGGTGGCAAAGGGAAATACATAGAGGCAGCAAAGGGAGAGACATGGAGGTGAGAAAAGGGAGAGACATGGAGGGGACAAAGGGAGAGACATGGAGGGGAGAAAAGGGAGAGACATGGAGGGGACAAAGGGAGAGACATGGAGGGGGCAAAGGGAGAGACATGGAGGGGAGAAAAGGGAGAGACATGGAGGGGACAAAGGGAGAGACATGGAGGGGACAAAGGGAGAGACATGGAGGTGGCAAAGGGAAATACATGGAGGCAGCAAAGGGAGAGACATGGAGGTGAGAAAAGGGAGAGACATGGGGGGGAGAAAAGGGAGAGACATGGAGGGGACAAAGGGAGAGACATGGAGGTGGCAAAGGGAAATACATGGAGGCAGCAAAGGGAGAGACATGGAGGGGAGAAAAGGGAGAGACATGAAGGGGACAAATGGAGAGACATGAAGGTGGCAAAGGGAAATACATAGAGGCAGCAAAGGGAGAGACATGGAGGGGGCACAGGGAAATACATGGAGGGGAGAAAAGGGATAAACATGGAGAGGAACAGAGTGCGAGGAGCAAAGGGAGGAACATGGAGGGAGCAAAGGCAGAGACATGAAGAGGGGCAAAGGCTTATGGTTATAAATACTTAGTATTTTGGCTTAGGGGTGTCTTGAAAAAATGATGGAGACCCTAAGGGTGACTCGAACTGAGAAAGTTTGGGAAAGACTATAGAGAACATATATAAAATAAAATAAAGGTAAACCCCTTTAAGAACATGTGACTACAACAGATCTTTCATTTCGGGAACCTACAGATGTGTCCAGCTATATCTTTGCTGATTGTGCTACAAACGTGCGCACGCATCGTGCCATGCGATTACCCGCAGCAGCATATGCTACATTATGCTATGGCGAGAACTGTGTTCGCACCATGCAATCCTATGGAGACGCGGGTGCGAACGCAGTGTGCATATCCGCTCGCTTACGCACACCTTGCATCATGCGTGGTGCGATTTGCTGCGTGTGCAGCAAAGATGCAGCAGGACACATCTGTTGCCGTCCTGTCCCTTCCTAAGTCAAACTGAGCACATGGCCAAAATTACTCTAACCCAGAAGTTCCCGCCATAAGAATCCACATTTTAATATCCATGTTTGAGCACAGGTAACTTAATTAGTACCTTAGTCAATTAGATTTAACCATCTGGACTCAAGCATGGATATCCTTAAAACCTGGTCTGTAATGGCAGAGTTTAGGTACCTATACCCTATCCTGTTTATATTTGTATTTTGTTTAATGGAGAAGGGGAGCCAGTATGTCACCTAGACCTGGATTTGCCCCTGCCTGAGGGGCTCATAGAGCTCCCCTGTTCAGCACATAGCGCTGCAATTTTTTCTTTTTTTTCAATTTTCTTCTCCGAAGGGGGGCTTGGTCATACGTCCCATGATCAGGCCATGTCCCCAGAAAATTGCCGGGGCCCAGTCGTCTCTCTCTGTGCCTGAGCACTTCATTGTGGATTCTGCACTTCACTGTGTTTAACTATGCAAATCTTTATTATGACTACAATGCACTTTTATTATACAAACATTTATATATGACGATTAAAACATGCAGATAAGATAAAATTTAACACTTATGGTGCATACACACTAGACGATATGCTCTCTGAGCGATATCGTCTAGTGTGTCCCCGGCAGGGTGTGCTCAATGTCGTTCATGACATTGAGCACACACGCTGAGCGATATCATTAACGATATCGTTCAGCGCCGGGCTCTCTTCCCCCATTCCCGAACATGCAGCAACCTGACGACATCGTCAGATTGTGCTGCATGTTCAGGCGATGGACAATGTCGGAAACGACCAGCGGGAGTGCGCATCGCTGGTCGTTTCCGACATAAAAGTGCACGATTACTGAGCGATTGCACGATTACGATGTCGTAATCGTGCAGTCGCTCAGTAATATCGCCCAGTGTGTACCCACCACAATGCTGTAAAGTAAAATATTCAGAAGGCACCAGTGAAATCTTGTAACTAGTCACAGACCAGATCTCTATAGTATCTGATCAGACTGCATTATTTAGATTAAAAACACAACTCACCTGAATTGGACACTTGATAAATACATAACTTTAGGGATTGTCTGTTAGGCATATATTTAGCTAGAAATCATTTAAATAGTACAGACAGGCTGCTAGCTTGCAAAATTAGTATTGAAGTTAGACAATGACCTCCAGCACAAAGCCAATATAGATTTACAGATTTGGAAGGGTGAACTCTCTAACAATATTAACAGCTACAATATTCTTTTTGATTTTATAAATATACTAAAAGTGTATTTGTCACTAAGATTTAGCAACATCATGTGCAGCAAACATGCAGTTTGTACAGGAAATTGTTACTGTTTCACTGCAGTTATTTAGCTTAAAAAATGTATTGCATTGGGTAGCTGAGTTATTACAGTAATGTGGTTCACCTCTCAAACCATACCACATAACATTTAAAAAAATGTATGTGTGACACAGCCATGCCTCCTGCAAGTGAAGCGTTACTATGCTAGTTAGGAGCATGGTACCACCCATAGTAGTGTCCAGCTAATCGAGGCTCCCTGATTTACTCCCCCAAAACACCCATGAATTATCCTGAGCACAAGAGACACTTTGGTGTGCGGTACCCATTTACCATGGTGTCATACTGTACCTTGCTACTTCAAATGATTATCTATCTACAAACTGTCTGCTGTTGGACGATAAGAAAGTTTCTTTAGATCATGACTGTGTCACCAAAACTAAGACATTTGGGAGGTATGTTGAAGCAGTTGCTGCACTTGTGTACTGCGCACATTCGGGGGAATTCAATCCAAAGTGATGATGAATAGACCCGGGAGGGAGCTCCAGAAAATATTTAATTCAACGCAATGTTTGGGCGAGCTAAAGGAATTCTTCTCGCAGCCACCTGGGGATACGAAGAGAAATCTGACAAAAGTGCCGGCTGCGCAGCTGTTTGCCGGCTTAAGACGGCGCGGCCGCAAGTTAAGTCGCGAGAACCGGCATTCTCTGACTTAACAGTGCGCTAAATTGAATAGCCCCGTATGCTCCATCCCTGGGCTATTCAGCATCGTAGTCAATTGAATTCCATAATATGAGTCCCAATGTACCAGCCTGCCCGTTGCAAGCCACAACACAATTTCAATGATTTAGCCACTAGATATAAAGTGGCAATGATTTAAAAAACAAAAAAGGCAGAATGACAGCTATTTCCCCAGTCCTTCACAGGGAAGGAATGGGAAATGTCCCCTTCCTTGGGGACAAGCACAGGTATTGGGGCCAATATACTGTGCGATATCCCACAGTGCAGGGCCGGATTTACCGCTACCCATCCTAGGCGGCTGCTTAGGGTCCCGTGGCTGGGCCCCCCTGAAATCCGGCCCTGGAGAAGTGCTTGCTGGTGGAGTTGCAGGCCAGGCCTGCATCAATCGTTAGGCAGGGAAGAGCGCCAGTGAGTCACGAGGCTAACCCCCTCTCCCTACGCTGTCAGGAGGCACTGCTCCGTAATGCGATGTGACGTCATCATGTCACACCACGAGGAGCCATGGAGGTCAGCGGCGCTAATACAAACGCCCCTGGCAGGTAAGTTTGGCGAGGAGTTGAGAAAGGTGCTGCTAAAGTGGTTTGTGTGGTGACTGTGTGGGCAGAGGAGTCTGTGTTGTTAGTGGAGGTGGGACGTTGGACACTGGCTGATGACAATATGGTCAATCTACGGAAGGGGATCTAGCTTCTTCCGTGGAGCTGGGACCTGTGGAGAGGGGGGTCTATGCTGAGAGGTTAGTGGGGTCTGTGCTGAGAGGGTGAGGGGGGGTCTGTGCTGAGAGGGTAGTTGGGGCTGTGCTGAGAGGGTAGGGGGCCTGTGCTGAGAGGGTAGGGGCCTGTGCTGAGAGGGTGAGGGGGATCTGTGTTGAGAGGGTAGTGGGGACTGTGCTGAGAGTGTAGTGGGGTCTGTACTGAGAGGTGATGGGGGTCTGTGCTGAGAGGTGATGGGGTCTGTGCTGAGAGGTGAGGGGGGTCTGTGATGAGAGTGTAGAGGGGTCTGTGCTGAGAGGTGAGGGGGTACTGTGCTGAGAATGTGCCTGTGTAGTGAGGGGAGAAGGGTTCTGTGAGGGGAGGATGGTCTGTGTTGTGAGGGGAGAGGGATCTGTGCTGCATGGGGTCTGTGCTGTGAGGAGAGAGGGTCTGTGCTTAAAGGGGAGAGTTGTCTATGCTGTGAGGGGAGAGTGGTGCTGAGAGGGGGGAGGGGTTCTATAATGTGAGGGGGCAATAAGTGGTGCTGTGAGAGGGCAGTATATGGTGCTGTAGTAAAAGATGGTAATGTCTAGATGCCTTTGCGGACAGGACCCTGACGTCATCAGCTACTGTCCAACGTCATTCATTCCCTACCACCCATGTGGGCATAGAGGGGGAATATAACCTTGTGGCAAGCCACTGAGGCCGAAGCGAGCCCGCGAGGGGACAAGTTTGTTCTTTAGGTGGCCTTTATGAGCATGAAAGCTCTACCATAGTAAGATGGGAAGCAGCTGGTTCAGTGTGTGTGTTATGGGGGGCAATGAGTGATCTGGGATGGATGTCAGTGTGCTGAGTGAATGATTGCTGTGAGAGGGCAGTAGATCAGTGTGATAAGGAATGGACTGGCAGTGAGAGCTAATAGAGGGGGCAATCAATGGGGCCAAACTTGGAAAAGCTTAGCAATTGCTAGTGAAGATCAAGTGTATTGTAAATACATAGGGGTATATTTACTAAGGTGAGAGTTTTTAGAAGTGGATATGTTGCCCATAGCAACCAATCAGATTCTAGCTATTATCTTTTAGAAGTTGATAGTTAAATGTTAAGTAGAATCTGATTGGTTGCTATGGGCAATATCTCCACTTCAAAAAACTCTCACTTTAGTAAATATACCCCATAGTTGACATTTCAAGACTGCGGTGGACCTTTCCTTCAGGATGCTGTACAGCGTCATGAAGTAGGAATGAAAATATAGTGCTATGGATTGTTTGAGGGAGGGGGGCCCCAAAACCGGTATCTTGCCTAGGGCCACATGAGGTCTAAATCCGGCTCTGCCACAGGCTGCCAGATAAAATGTCTGTCGGTATTGCAGTGTATGTCCAGCATTACTCACCCACCATACTTGCATGCATACAGTCTTTAACCAATTTATTTGGCTGCCCACAGTGATAACTTGTATACGTTCCCATTTGCCAATTTACAAAATTATGCTATATGACCAGTAAGCCGATCCCCTCCAAGCATTTGTATTAAAGTATGCTAATAATTTTGTTTATTAAATTTTAGTGAGTGCAGAAATTGGACAGATTAGATAACAGATTGGCACTAGTTGGCCAGTTTAACATCTATATTTAAATATATACAGGGGCGTCGGAACAATTTTTTGCTGAGGGGCATAATAAAGTGTAGAGAGCTTGTTTGATATGTGTATTATTAATAAGTGATAAGCAAAGTTTTAAAAACTGTTGTGCACAATATGCAACTCTGGGCCTTATCCAGCAGTGTACTTCAAGATCGATCCTAGTACCCCTAAATCGCAGCCTTATTGACGGTCTGCGGCTATTTGGGGAAGGTGAGGGGGCTGCACTGGGCAGCATTCCCAAAAACGGGGGTGTTGTCCTATTTCTTGGGATTGCTGAGGCTAGTGTCTGCATCTTCCAACACAGGTTTAATGGCCTCGGCAGTGCAGGGGAGGCGGCCAATTTGAGAAGCCATAGGCTTACTCAGATGGCCGATGCTAATCTGTTCCTGCATCTTCAGACACAAGCATCAGATCTGAGATGCTGACTGGAGGTATCTTTTTCTTTTAGATGCCTTCTGGATAATTAGCATATATATACACAGCTGCATCTAAAGATGTCCCCAAACAATCCTGTCAATCAGGCTGCAGCTCAGGGGGACACTACGACAGTGATCGCAGGATCTGTTCTGCACATGTGCAGAATGGGACCTGCGCATGTGCAGATGTTCCACCATCAGATTTGTACGTAAACCTTTGGGTTTAAATATATATCTGAATCAGGTCCAAAGTCTATTTTGCTATTTTAGATTTCCACTTACTTCCAGTACTGTTTTGACTTTGCCTCTTGGATATCTTGGGGTTCACAGAATGTAACATTTATAAACTCCTAATAATATCTTCTTGGTGGTCCTTCACTGTTTGCCATTGCATAAGTTATTTTCTGTGGTTGGATGTCCACACTGGTAGGCTCTTTTTCAGATATCGCCAGCTGCTGGCATATCAGAGACACATACTTGTTCTGCATTTCCAACTTCAGCTTTTCTTTAAGTGGTGCTGTCTCTTGGAATATAAGATCTCTTGACTTGACAAACTTTCCAATATTTAGATTCCAGAGTCTGTACCCTTTGCTCTCTTGGCAATATCCAAGCATGATGCATCCCATGAATTTTGGATCTAGCTTACATCTTTTCTCTTTGGGTATATGTACATACTGCAGGTGGTACTCCCAAAAACTCTAAGATGCTTGACACTTGGTTTTCTTTCAGACCTCACCTCCATTTGTGTTTTGTCCTTTAAGTCAACTGTTGGACTAGGATTCTTCAAATAAACTGCTGTAGACACTGCTTCTGCTCATAAACGCTCATTTAGACCTGTATCTTTTATTATACATATGGCTCTCTCCACTAATGTACGAATTGCGATTTATATATACACCATTCTGCTGTATGTGATGGTCAACTGATGTTCAATACCAAGCTTCTTTAGGAAGATATCCCACCTTTTTTGAGATATTCTCTTCCATTGTCAGACCTCAAGACTTTCAGTCTGTGACTAGTTTGATTTTCTACTAGTCTCTTGATATCTTGATAAAGGACGAAACACGTTGATACCAGACTGCTGCCCACCCTGCTGTAAAAATGTAGTGTTCCCAACACTGGTACACCTGCTGTCTATTGGGAGATACACTATTGCAACTACAGAGCTTTGCTGCCAAAAAAGAGAGGGGGACATTGCATTGAGGACCTGATTCAGCAAGGAATGCAATTCTGTGTATATGCATGCACTGCAGTTGCTAATAACAGTGGTGATACTTTAAATGTTTGCATTCACATTGCATACGCAGCCTGACATAAGGACGCCCACTTCCCCTTACTCACATCCATATACCAGGGCAACATATCAAAACAATTAGTAACATCGGACCCATGTGCACAGTTAGCGAAGCCCAGACCTCACTCAGGAATTGCTTACTTCTGCGCACGCTATGAGTCCTCAGGCTGCATCTGGTAGTGCAATGGATAATTATGTACGCCCCTGCAATGGCGTTGAGATGCACTAGCACGCCTGCATTTGCCCGAACACCCCCCCGTTACCACCCACAAACGGAACTTCCTGTCAATCACTCTGTAAAGTGTCTGTGCAGCCTCTGCATATGCAGTTCTGACTGAAGTGTCTGGCTCGCGCACACGCACTGTGATGTATATGCATGCACAGTGCAAATTAATCGACCAATTGCATGCGTATACGTAACTGCGCTCCTTGCTGAATCAGGCCCTGAGATATTCCAGACTGCTCAATATTTGCTGCGATCACACAAGGGTATCAGCTGCTGGTGTTTCCCTGATGAGAGATCTGCTGTCCCAGTCACTAGTACAACTAGACGGACCATCAGAGCCCGTACCGCCTCTCACCACTACTCGCTGCCACAGTCCCTGGATGCAGGGAACTATAAAGGTTTGTGGTGAGTCTCCAGGCAGGCATTACAGCTAGTCTCAGACGGGGTCTGTGCTCCCATATAGTGGTATTCATTTGACACTTAACGGTTTTGCGTGGATTGCACTAACCACGGTTGCTATTTCATTAGGTTCCAAACTTTTATTGGAAGATTTATTTCCTCAATTCACCAGAGTACTATTTATCTGGACACCCATATTTAAGTATATCCCTAAGTATATAGATTGCTTATTAGTTTTTGTATGTCTTGTTGTTTTGTGCAATACATTATTTGTATTTAAGAGAAGCCATTTGTGTTGTTTTTGTCTGTAAACAGGTGTATAATTGTTATCATATATTTTATTATTTTAATCCCCACTGGTGCAGTTATTTCAGTTTGTTTGTTCATTTAATCTCTTGTAGTCTGCAATTTTCTTAGTCATTTCACTCTTTTCTTTGATGAAACAAATGTGTGATTCTTGCAAAATCATTGACGTATGTTATGTAGTTTCTGTATCCGCTTATCGATTTACATTCCATCAGACTACACACATCTGCATGCACCAACTCCAAGGGTACCTCAGCTCTGCTTGCTGACTCTGGAAATTGACAATGGCTTTGTTTTCCTGTTATACAGCTTTAACACATGGGCCTTTCTTTATCAGTCACTGATATTCATGTAGCCATCCCTTTCAGAAGTTACTGGACATATCCAAGGTGACCTAACCTTCTGTACCAGAGTTCCATAGACTGTGAGTCAAAGTTCATAATCGCATAACGCTGTTGTGTGTCAAGGACAAATAAATGATGGCACCGGTTACCTGTTGCTACTATAGTCCCTCTTTTATTCTGTACAATGCACTTTCCTTTTGTAGACTGGACTCTGTAATCTTTTTGCTCTAGGACACTTATGGCTATGAGATTTGTTCTCATATACAGTATTATAAGTACATATTGGATTTCTGGTTTTTGGTTTGGTTTTAGTCCCTATTTTCAAGTGGGTAGTGACTGTCCCAACTTTTGTAGGAGTAAGCACTTAATTTCCATTTCCTTTCATTGCTATTGGATCACACGTGTTCAGTGTAGTGAAACACTCCACATTGCAGCAAAAAAGAGCCAATATACCAAACATTTTCTGTGTCTGTATATGTGACACACAATGCTGACTCATCTTTGCTGCTGCACTTTTTTCTTTGCATAGCATTCACATTTTTTCAATTCACCTTTAGTTGTTTTTTTGTCCTATCTTATGACATACGTAAAACATCCTTTTTTGGGCTTTTCATTTTTAGGGCCTGATTCAGAGCCACTCGTAAGCGGCAGCTTGTTCGCTCCGAGCGATGTTTGCCCAACTGCGCATGCGTACGGATCGTTATATACGCATGCGCGAACCAGTCAGTGCGGCCGAAATTCATGTGCTCGCAAAATAACGAATGCCTGCTAATTTGAGTGACAGGATGAGGCGTATGTGGGTGGTAACAGGGGAAGGTGCTTGAAAACGGGGAGTGGAGATCCGATCGCAGGGCGTGCTTAAAGGTCAAAACGGGCGTTTTATGGGTGTGCATATTTATAACAGCAGCGTCATTGATCACGTCACTGGGTTATTTTAGAGCCAGAACTGCTCGCAAAATTGTGGTAGCAAAAACCAACCACAAGAATAGCGAGCAGCTCATACCCTGGTCGATGTACTCGATTAATCTAATAAATATCGTACATGACGAAGGATGCGAGCGGCCAGGGGGCGTAGTTTCCCAAAAAACGTCTGCAAGTTTTGTTCGCTCGTTCAGACCTAGAGGCGTGAACAGACCGCAAACAGCGAACGGTTGATTTGAATAGCCACCCATATTTTCTGGACGAGCGAGCGCTAATTGCGTCCGGCTCTGAATCAGGCCCTTAGTGTGTAATGCAGTATTCTCAGTATTTAACTCAACTTTCACACATTATAGGAACTGTATAATTTTTGCCCTGACAATTTTTGTAGTTTGCTTGGCTGAGTTATCTTGCAACGCTACCACCAGAAAGTCAAATTCAGGTGTTAAATTATGTAGCATTGCCATAACAATCTCCTTGTCATCTACTTGGACTCCTATAGGTGTTAACTGTTGGGATATGGACATGATTTTGCCAATATAGTCACTCATACTTGTGCATTTACTCAACTTGCTATACACAATACACTGCAGTGCTGTCTACATATCTTTAGCTGACATTTTCGCGTGTATAATAGAATACACATTTTGTTCAACATTTAAGCCTATTGTTCCCATTCTCTTTCTATATCATCTGAGCATGGACTGTCACCTGGGTCAACTGTAACTTTCCAAAACCTTTCTTGCTTTAATTGCATCTCCTTTGCAAATTCACTGTAGTGTATCTATCTGCACCTTTCAATTTAATGAAACTCATCATAGATGCAGCTCCTGTGTATATGTTGTGTACTGACATAGTTATGCAACATCACAGATTTTGCTTTAATGACACTCTTTACTGACACTAAGGACCTCATTCAGAGTCGGTCGAAGCGGCCGCATGGTCGGACGGAAAAAGGGTCCGGATATGCAAATGATTCCCTCGCAAGTTGCGTCCCAAAGTTCGGATCGGTAGTTGGCCGAACAAGGGGAGGAAGCGGTCGGAAGACAAAAAAATACGCCCCCTTCTCGTACGCATTGCACGTCATCTCCGGGCATATAAGGATTAATCGAGACAATCGGGAACCATCGGAACTGGTCGTAGAGCTTAAGGTTGACCATACCCTCTCTTAAGCTCTACGATCATGACAGTTTAAAAACCTCCCATGTCACATGTGCCATGACGCTACTTTGTTAATTATGCACTCCCATAATCCATATGCACTCCCATAAAACGCCGTTCGCATAATGAGGCACGCCTGCATTCGGATCTCCACTCCCCCGTTTTCAAGCACCTTCCCCTGTTACCACCCACAAACGCCTCCATCTGTCACTCAAACTACCGACCTGGCTGTGTTCAAGGAGAGAGAAATTTCTGATCATAGCGGCTAGTTTGCACACGTACATTGTGAACTTTACGCATGCGCAGTATAGCGAACATCGGTGGCGTACGACCGTGCGGCCGCAACAACCGACTATGAATGAGGTCCTAAGTGCTGAAACACTTTGTGAGGACACTCTGTGTTAATTTTCTGCACTGACACTTGTCTATTGAATCTAGGTACACAGTTCATGGGTGCCTGGTATTGCCTAGGTGCCTGTGGTTTAGGTGCTGGGTTTAGGTGTCTGACAATTTAGGTGACTATTTGGTGGTAATAAGCAAAGTAAATAGTATACACCAGCTGAGCCACTGATTACACTAAACAACTCTGGACTTTGGTTTATTGTATAGTGGTACAGTATGTTTGTACAGCCATACTCACAGTTATATACATTTAGAGTCCTGTATGAGTTGAGCTTGAGCAGATCATACAGATCACCAGCAGGTAATTGTAAGTTACTAGTAATGCAATGATAAACAGCGGTTGTGCCTTTTTGGAGCTTGGAGAGACATAAATAGCAGGGTCTCCCTGGAGCTTTGTGGAACACTTCTGTGTTCCACTGTGGCATGTTCACACAATGACAAGAAGGTAACTGTGCATGTACAGAAGACCAAATTGAGGGCATCTTGGTAGAGGGAAATATGCTGTATTGAATAAACAACATGGACACTGTGCAGTAGTGCACTCCATATTTCAACACTTACACATTTCATCACAAGTAGGGTAGCTTCTGCCAAGGGATAAAATAAATGTGACATGCCTGTGCCCATACAAAAATCTTAAATGTGTCAGATAATTCAGCAAAACCATCTGGTGACTTAAATTTATTACCACAAAAGTCAATCCCTTGATTAAGTGCTACCCAGGACACCAGTGTACATTTTTGTTAACGTGCTTAGCAGACAAAGCTTATTACAAGTCTGGTGGTTTCAGTAGGTCTAGCAAATACTTTGATATTTATACATAGTCTCTACATCACTGTTATACAACTTGCGGTCTATGGGATGCAGGACAGATATAGGAAGAGCCAATCGCCAGAACAGAGAGGCACTTCTATTCTATAAATACGGTTATATGAATCTGAGCATACCTTTAACTTTTTGGTATTGTTTTACAGGAGATCGAAATGTAGCAAAGATATCTCTGTAGTTCATCACTGAATTTTTTTCCAAATCTACTGCCGAGTATGAATATGCTATATAAATAAATGATAATAAATTATGAAGACAAACCAAAGCATTAATGAACTGTGCGATAGATCAAACAAAATGTCCCTGCTGCGATGGTTTCTTGTCACAGATCACTCTGACAAAAGTTCTACAACTTATCATCTGTTGCTCTTGTTTCATGGATGACATATTCTATAACAGCAAAACTGCTTTGCTTGCTGGAAAACAGTTTAGCAAGGAAATGAGTCCTTTCCCAAGGGAATAGGCAAGAGATCTGCGAGGCAGAAAATCCATACTAATACAGTAGATTTAAAGTGAGGCTGTGGCAGAAAGATTCATATGAAAGATATATGTGATCACAAATGGTAAATGATAAAAATGATCAACAATTCAGGAAACAGAAGATAAGAACCTTCTACATTAGGTATTAAAGTAGCAATTTCTATTACTTTATAGTTTCTGCAAAGAAAAAAAAAATCATGCTTATATAGTAATTAGATCACCTGCTTCCAATATAGATCTGGACACATTGATATTGGTGAAGGTTGAACTCGTAGCAGCTCCTAGACATGAGATGTGAACAATAAATTGTCAATTATGGGGACAATACATCAACAATTCCAAAAAAAGATTCACAGATTCTGCATTGTTCCCCCGAATTAACAATTGTCCAATCCAATATGCCCATACATTGCAGATATTTTTCAGTGATTTAAAGATCTTTACAGAACTTTTTCATCCAAAGATCAGTTCTGCATAATATGAAAGTGCCCATTTTACTAGTACTAGTAAAATACTAGTAATGGTCTGCAAATCGGCTGATTGTTACCATACACTAGCAATTTACAACCCCGATTGGTCGGTGAAATCCAACATGTTGGACAACCTGATTCACTGATTCTGATTACTTTTGGTGAGAATCAGCAATCAGTGAACCCCATACAGTACATTGCTGTTTCTTCTTTACACATTCAACTGCAAAACACAGAATTGCCCCAACTGATTGCTGATGTATTGGCCCCATTGTTCTACAAGTAGAATAGAAGAAACTGTGGATCTTTTAATGTGCATTCATTACAAATTGAAATATTGGGCCATTAGCTTACTGTTATGATGCTCCTGAATAATTTGTATAAGACACCTAAAGTCACACTAGGAAGGGATTTTGCCTAAAACAACCGCCCGATGTTCGCTTAGAGATGGATACACTTACTGGTACTTAGGATGCTGCCAGGTCTTTACCTTCCAGACAGTAGGGGCTTATAAATTATCAGGAGATCGCAGAAAATGCTGGAAAGTGATGATAAAGAACAATTACTGAGGCAGGATTGACCTCAAAAGTAATCCACTGAAGTGGGGCCACAAAAAGTAAATTACAGAGCTTGACAGAGGCAACCTAACAATCGTATAAAAACAAACAAATTTGCTGAGCAGGGCTAATGGTGGAGTAGCATGCAGGTGGTAAATGTAGCAGGGGCAAACTGAGTTATCGTTGCTCAGAGCCTGAACAGCATTAATGCATAGCTACTGAGACAGGGCTGTAAACAAACCAAGTACAGGCTAGAAAAACCTGGAACGTTATGCACTGAGATGCAGGTACAGTCGTAGAAATATTCCAGGACACAGAGTGAAAGGAACAGGAACAGCTAGACACACCAAAGTATAAACTATCACTGGCAGGGTACAGTGGGGCTGACTGCCTTTTAACTGAACAGGTGCCTATCAGCTTCTGATTCCTTACTGTCCCACTCGATTACTGCGATCCGTTGACGAAGGACTATTAACAGTACCTAGAATCTCACGGAATTCATCTGGGGGTCGAGCTTTCAGTTTTGTGGCTCCAACCTTTTGGAACTCACTTTCCCGCACAGTTCGAGAGGCCTCCACTCTAGAATCCTTCAAAAATAGACTCAAGACTCACCTATTCACCCAAACATTTCACTAATGTCCCTTGTTTAAGCTTATTTTGTATTTTGTACTGTAAATGTAAAGCACTTTGAGTCCTTTAGGAGAAAAGCTCTATATAAATAAAATTATTACTATTATTATTATTATTATTATTATTATTATTATTATTATAAAAGTATGGAGGTTGAGTGCTTTTTTACAGGTCATGATACTGTGTCCATATTCAGTAAAAGTTTTTTTTTAAATCATGAAGCTAAATAAAACACATAAATAACACAATAACACAGACATATATAGATAAATCCAGTCAAGCAGATAGAGGAACTCTCCTTCTTTCCCCTAAAAACTGCAAATCACCCTTCGAGGATTGCTTGCCAAGTACTAGTGTAACATGGACTAATCAAAATAAGTCAACCTATTTTTAGATATGGATTGTGTGCTCAAGTCACAAACAGTAAAGCTGGGTACACACCTGAAAGATATATCTGCAGATCAACCGATCTGCAGATATATCTGCAGATGATGGTTGTTCATACACATTGAACAACCGTCACTGCCATCTATAGATGTATCTGGTGTGAAGACATTGGCTAATTAATCTTTTACTCCGCACACACTGGAAGATCGTCTTTGTGAAATGTGCCAAATATTCTTGTAATTTACAGTGGGCTGGCCTATTGTAGAGCACACAGGGAAAGGAAATAGGCCCTCTATTCTACTGTTATACTCAGCTGCTGTATCAGCACCTGTGTCATATGGCCTGATTCATTATGGATCGCAACTGCGATTACGCACGTAGACAGACGATTGTTACGTCGAAGGCTCCAATGCGATCACACTGTGATCGCAGTGACCATGCAAACCCATCGCAGAGTGAATGACAGGAAGTGACCATTTGGAGGTGTTGACGGGCGGGTGGTCGGCAAAATGCAGGCGTTTCAGTGTGTTTCAACGGTGTTACAGGGGAAAACATAGCACCAGCCATTATTATTACAAATTAAAACACTGCTGTTTGTGGGTTCTGCGTTTGAGAGCTGTCCTATCACATGCACTATGAAGTTTGGGCATAAAGCAGTACTTGGTAGGAAGCTAGAGTCTCGTAATGTCCACCAAGCCATGCCCTCAGCCTGACGCTCAGGGAATGTGCCCCTCTCACCCCTCCCTTGCTATGCCACTGGTAGAAAATGCTGGATTGTCCTTAAAAAATATCACAAACACAGCTTTGCAATAAAGCTGGGTAAACACTAGGTAGATGAATCGGCCAGACAGCCGACCCACCGATGGGTAAGTGTATACACACTTACCAATTGCCCGCTCAGTGTGTCAGGCTAGACAGCTCAACTAGGCGGGCATTTAAATTTGCCCACCCAGGTGAGCTGTCAATCCCCACTGGGCCCCTGCAGCACATGTGTATAAGCGATCGGTGGTTCACCCGATATATTGCACATCTGCTGTACACACTGTGATGCACTATAGATATATCGCCCATTCAATGGAACAGGTACTTTATCTATCAGTGTCTACCCAGCTTAAGAGAAAAAAAGGAAACAATTAATGGCAAAAATAAAATACAATGAAGCAATTTAAATAAAAAATGTATATGTGCAGTATGTGTGTGTGCAATGGCATGTGAGCAGTATGTATGGGTTCAATGAGCATCTGTGTAGTATGTATGTGGGCAGTGGGCATGTGTGCATTCTGTATGTGTACAAAGGGCATCTGTGCAGTATGTATATATGCAGGGCATGTAGTCGGCATCCTGGCGTGCGGGATGCCGATGGTCCAAATACCGGCGCCGAAATCCCGACAGGTCGGGATCCCGGCACCAGTATGCTGACCTTCGGTATCCTAAAAGTAAGTATCGGGGCTTTAGAGGGAGTTTAGCGTTAGCTAGCGGGGTTAGGCATTAGGGGGAGGGTTAGGCACTGGGGAAGGAATGTTAGGATTAGGGTGCAGGGAGGGGGAGGGTAGGATTAGGTACTAGGAAGGGGGGGTTAGGTTTATGCACCAGGGAGTGAGGGTTAGGGTAAGGGTAGGGAAAATACTTATGTGCCTTCCTATGGGTGTCGGGATTCTGGCTGTCGGGATGCTGCTGTCGGTAATCTGAACAGCGGCATCCCGAAAGCCGGGATTTCATACCCAACCCATGTGCAGTATGTATGTGGGCAGTATGTATGGGTACTAGGGTGTGCACCGGCCACTTTTCGTGTTTTGGTTTTGGATCTGGATCTTTCTTCGTGTTTTGGATCTGGATTGCTTTTGCCAAAACCACCCTTCCGTGTTTTGGGTTCTGGGTTTTGTGTTTTGGATCTGTATTTTTTTTTAAAAAAGCATAAAAACAGCTTAAATCACAGAATTTGTGGGTTTTTCTGCTCCTATGCAATTATTAACCTCAATAACCTTAATTTCCACTAATTTCCAGTCTATTCTGAACACCTCAAACCTCACAATATTGTTTTTATGGCCAAAAGATTGCACCGAGGTAGCTGGATGACTATGCTAAGCGACACGAGTGGGCGGCACAAACACGTGGCCCATCTAGGAGTGACACTGCGGTGGCAGACAGGATGGGAGTTTGAAAAACTAGGCCCCAAACAGTACATACTGCAAAGAAAAAAAAGAGGTGCAAGATGGAATTGTCCTTGTGCCCTCCCACCCACCCTTATGTTGTATAAATAGGACATGTACACTTTAACAAACCAATCATTTCAGCGCCAGGGTCTGCCACATGACTGTGGCTGAAATGATTGGTTCATTTGGGCCCCCACAAAACAAGCTGGCAATTAATGTGTCCCTGCACAAACTGGCTCTACGGAGGCAAGATGTCGTCCTCATCCTCCTCATCCACCAATTCCTTGGATAAAACAGGAAAAAGGGATTTAGGTGTCCCTGGACTGCTTACGGTCTTAGCCAAAGTTTCTGAACTTGACAGTAACTTTTTATGAACGCGCTGCAGGTGCCGTATAAGGGAGGATGTTCCTAGGTGGTTAACGTCCCTACCCCTACTTATTTCACCTTTACATATGGTACATATGGCAAGACAGTTGTTGTCTGGATTTGGATAGAAATATTGCCAGACCAACGAGGTGGAATGTTTGGTCTTCTGCCCAGGCATGACCGTGATGGGCTTTTTCATCCCACGGACAACAACTGTCTCCCCCGGAGCCTGATTTAAACAAACCACATCACCATCAGAATCCTCCTCGCCAACTTCCTCCTCAGCGCCAGCTACACCAGTATCCTCATTCTGTTGTACTTCAACAGTGACATCTTCAATTTGCATATCAGCAAGTGGACTGTGGGTGCTCCTTTCAGCACTTGCAGGGGGCATGCAAATGGTGGAAAGAGCCACCTCTTCCCGTCCAGTGCTGGGAAGGTCAGGCATCGCAACCACCACCACTCTAGGACTCTCCTTGGGGATTTGTGATATCTTCTTAGAACGCACAGTTCTTCGCTGTGCTTTTGCCAGCTTAACTCTTTTGATTTTTTTAGTGGGAGGAGGGCTTCCATCGTCATGTGAATCTGAACCACTAGTCATGACCATAGGGAAAGACCTTAGCCATTCCTTGCCACTCCATATCGTAAATGGCATATTGGCAAGTTTACGTTTCTCTTCTGATGATTTAAATGTTTTTTTCAAGGTCATTTTCCTGAACTTTGCCATTTGGGATTGTATGTGCCCTCTACTATGACATTGGGCATCGGCCTTGGCAGACGATGTTAATGGCTTGTTATCATCTATGTTATGACTAGTGGCAGCAGCTTCAGCACTAGGGGGAAGTGGTTCTTGATCTTACTCTATTTTATTTTTATCGGAGAAAGTTTGGTCCTCCATTTATATTATATCGATTTGATATATACGTGCGGCTAAGGTGCACACAAACACAGAAATTTTTTTTAATTATTGCTGTAGAGTAGTGTACTTTGTGGGTTACACCACCCTTTACTAATGGGACACAGGCATACGCTTGGCGCTGCTCCTTTGTTGATGCACGTGTGGCTACTGCGCACACAATTCACAAACACAGAAATTTTTTTATTTGGTTTAGAGTGTACTTTGGGGTTTACAGCACCCTTTAACCGTCAAGCCAGCCGGCCCTTTACTTATGACACAGGTGCACGCTTTGCACTACTTTGTTGATGCACGTGCGGCTACTGCGCACACAATTCACAAACACAGAAAATATTTTTTTATTTGGTTTGGAGTGTACTTTGGGGGTTACAGCACCCTTTAACGGTCAAGCCAGCCAGCCCTTTACTTATGACACAGGCGCACTCTTGGCACTACTTTGTTGATGCACGTGCGGCTACTGCACACACAATTCACAAACACAGAAAATATTTTTTTATTTGGTTTGGAGTGTACTTTGGGGGTTACAGCACCCTGTAACGGTCAAGCCAGCTGGCCATTTACTTATGACACAGGCGCACGCTTGGCACTACTTTGCTGATGCTCGTGCGGCTACTGCGCACACAATTCACAAACACAGAAAATATTTTTTTATTTGGTTTGGAGTGTACTTTGGGGGTTACAGCACCCTTTAACGGTCAAGCCAGCCGGCCTTTTACTTATGACACAGGCGCATGCTTGGCACTACTTTGTTGATGCACGTGCGGCTACTGCGCACACAATTCACAAACACAGAAAATATTTTTTTATTTGGTTTGGAGTGTACTTTGGGGGTTACAGCACCCTTTAATGGTCAAGCCAGCCGGCCCTTTACTTATGACACAGGCGCACGCTTGGCACTACTTTGTTGATGCACGTGCGGCTACTGCGCACACAATTCACAAACACAGAAAAAAAATAAAAAATTAGCACTTGGGGGAGCACCCCTGATGGACAGAGCACCCCCTGGACAACACTACAGCACCCCTTTAGGACTGGGACACTGCACAGGACTTTGGAGTGGACACAGCCCCTATGGACAACTGACTGCAAAACACAGTCCAGCCAGCCCCTATGGACTTTGAAGTAGTGGGCACAGCTCCTATGGACAACAGTAGCATAGCACAACACAGCGAGCCCCTATGGACTTTGAAGTAGTGGTCACAGCCCCTATGGACAACAGCAGCACAGCGCAGCACAACACTACTCTGCACTACACTACACTACACTACACAACCCAGCCAGCCCTAACTCCCACCCTCCCTCTTCACTGTCCACAGCCGAGTGAGAAAATGGCGCCGACGCGGGTACCTTATATAGGATCCAAAACCCGCGAGATCCGGAAGGCGGGATGATGACGTTTTGCATCGATTTCAGATCCGAGTCAGGCGGGAAAAGTCGAGCCTGACTCGGATCGGCCTCGGATCGGGGGGGCTCGGGGGGGTTCGGATTTCAGAAATCCGAACCCGCTCACCCCTAATGGGTACAATGGGCATCTGTACAGCATGTATATGTGCAGTATGTATGTGGGCAGTATGTATACGTACAGTATGTATGTGGCAGTATGTATGTGTACAATGGGTATGTGTGCAGTATGTATGTGTACAAGGGGCATGTGTGCAGAATGTATGTGTACACGGGGCATGTATGCAGAATGTATGTGTACAATGGGCATTTGTGCAGAATGTATGTGTACAAGGGGCATGTTGTGCAGAATGTATGTGTAAAGCCTGTGCATGCTCTTGCAATGAGGGGGTTAATACTGTAACAAAGAGCACTGGCCACTGTCATGGTGTCACAGGGCAAGATATAGGGAAGTAGGGGGAAATGCTGAAGCCAGTAGCAGCAAAACTAGAGGTAGGGAGGGGGGAAGCCCCTGCAGTAAGATAAGCTCCAGGGATCAGCTAGTTTTGGGGTGGGCAATTAGCGCTCCCCCTACTGTTGTTTTAGCTAGGTGCACAGTCACTGGGCAGTATGAGGGGCTGTCCTGTGCCTCACTGAATTTGTTACGGGATGGACACACACTGGCCAGTGGCGGCGGATGCACAATGCCAGACTCTGCCCTGTGGTTATGGAAGAGACCTTCCGGCAGGGAGCGGGGGACAGACACTGGTGGAGGGACAGACACAGTTGGGTGAGCAGCAGAGCAACTAGCCGCAAAAGCACATGCTGTGGCTGGCTTTTAGGGGCTGTCCTCCTGTGACAGCCTGACAGTCGTGGGCGGAGGCAAGTAGCTTCCCTACAAAGCACTGAAGCCACCCACGCCTCTGCATGTTGCCCTTCCACTGGCCAGGGCTCACGGATCCCCAACCTTCCACATTGTACAATCCCCCCTGGCTGTGCAACTGCAAACTCACCTGTCAGAGGCACCGGTCCAGCTCTCCAAAAGATCCCACGCTGATGTCGGCTGCAGCGTGGGCTCAGTAATTGCTTTGCATAGCCCAGCCCATCATGAAACTGAGAAGAAACTGAATGGCCAACCAATCGTGTGGTCAGCGGGTCAGCCATACACACAGGGTCTGATTAAGAGCCGCTCAGAAAAAGCTAGCACTCGCTCTGAATCAGGGCAGCCGTTTTTTTATATTTTCCCTGCCTCCTAGCCGCTCGCTAAGCTGTGGGTGACCACCCACAGCTTTAGCGAGTGGCCAGGTGATGGTCACGATGGTCGCAACCATCGCAACCATCGGGCTTGCAACGAGACCCTTGTCGTAGGGTCTCATCTGCCGCAAGCCTCAGTGAGCTTCCGGCTCTAATAGAGCCGGAAGCTCACTACTGACATCACTCATGATGTCAGTAGGGCCACTCACAAATGGCAGGCGTTCCTTCAGGAATGCCTCCATTTGTCCAGCCACCCCCTCACCCCGCCTACAAAACGGGGCGAGCTGTCGATCAACATCGAAAGCCGCCACGTTTGTAGTGAGCCCTGGAGCAAGATCATTTCTCTATCGTTACAGGGCTTGCACACGTGCATTGCGCACGCTGTGGGTGCGCAATGCACAACCATCGACACACTTGCGAGCGCATAGCGCTTGTGAACAGGTCTAAATCAGGCCCACAGCACGATGCCAAATATGTCTGCAGACATATTGGACATCATCTGTGCAGCACAGCCGACGTGATATTCTGTGAACGACGTCGTTCACAGACATATCGTCTGTACACACTGGCTGACCTCACAATAATCGGTCAATATATCTGCCAGTGTTACCCAGCTTAACATTCCTAAACACCTTCCTCTAAGACACTTCAAAAAGAATAGGGGGTAAATTTACTAAGAATTGTGTTCAGTCGATATTGTAATCTCGGGTGTGTTTTGCCATTGTTTATAACTCACAAACTTACTAAAGGCAAACTCAGGTGAGAAATCATGAATCTCACTGTAAAACTCAGGTTAGAACACAAATAGAAATAAATACACCTCGGCCATACTCGCAAGTACTTTTCATATCCAGGAGTAAAACTCGGGAATTTACCAAGAATCGTGATTATAATCACGGTTGTAATTTTAGCAAACTCTGGGGGGTCATTCAGACCCGCTCGCGAGCAAAGGACGCTCGCAAGCGGGTCGATGTTGCCCCACTGCGCATGCGCACGACAGAGGGAGCTCTGTCATGCGCATGCGCGAGACCCGGATAGCGACAGGCTCTCCGTCGCTCCGGGTCTCACACCAAAGGGGGCGTGCTATCAATGTTGATTGACAGCATGCCCCCTTTGGTGGGCGTGCCGGGGACGTGGCTGCCAGACGGAGGTGTTCCCATGGGAATGCCTACCGTCTGAAGCCGGCCCCACTGACATCACTAGTGATGTCAGTGGGAGTGATTTTGGCTCTGATAGAGCCAAAATCACTCCTGGGCTTGCGGCAGCGAGACTCTACAGCAGGGTCTTGTCGCAAGCCCGATGGTCGTGATGGTCAAAGACCATCGCGACCATCTTTTTGGCCGCTCGCATATGCTGTGGGTGGTCACCCACAGCTATGTGAGCGGCCAGGAGGCTGCTCCATTTTCAGGTAGGAGGGCACTGATTCAGAGCGAGCATTCTGGTCAGAGCGTTCAGCTCTGAATCAGGCCCTCTGTCCTAAATAGAAGTTTTAAATAGACTACCTCCTGAGCTGCGAGTTTGGCAGAAACATACACAGATCAGTGTGATATGTGTATGTTTCTGACTCTACTTTCTCTGTTTAAAATAAAAATTATTTAGGGCTCCCCCCAAAAAAGTATAACCAGCCTCGGGCTCCTAAGTCAGTCCTGGTTCTAAAAATACAGGGGAAAAAATGAATAGGGTTCCCCCGTATTTTATGAACCAGCACTTGGCTCCTAGAGTCAGTCCTGGTTTTAAAATAGGGGAAAAAATGTCAAACCAGCACTGGACTCAAATCTAGCCAGGGTGTAATGCCCCAGCCAGAGAACCCTTTCACTGGGTCTCACCGGGCAAAGCATTATCATCCCAAGCTAGTCAGACCAAGCTGGGGATCTCGGGGGAGGTGGGACTCCCCAAGTAACCTGGCCAGTGGGTGCAGGGGTAAAATTGGGGAAAATAGATTGTTACTGTTGTTTTTTACAGTGGAACTACAGGTGCTAGTTTGCCTGCCCTTTGGCACATGTGGAACTAGAAGTGCCAGCAGGTGGCCATCATCCGTACCAAAATAAACAGTACACACACCCCCCATAGAATGTAAAAGTTTAATACATACCTAACACACTCACACATACTACATACTGTATCTTCTGCCAGATGTTCAGTCCCCTTCTCCAGTAGGAATCCCATGGTTTACCTGTAAAAAAAAAAATCCAATACTCACCTACCTCCTGGCTTAGGATCTGTCCCCTTGTCCAGTAGGCTCCATGGGTCTTCTTAAAACTATAAAAGTACAGCAGACCATATCATTGAGGGCAGGCACTCTAGATTTACACACCTCTGTGGTTGGGAGACATGTCATGTGACCAGTCGCCTCAGAGTCGATAAAGAACTTACTGTGTAGCTACAACCGGATATGATTTGCACATATGAAGATCCTGTAAGTGGACAGAGAGCCACAGATCAGAGCCCATTGTAAAGTAGTGTTACTGGATCAACACAGGCATAAAGAAACTCCAGCTCCCAAATAAGAGTATTCAATATTATTGAACTTACTGTAAAATGGAATTTTTAGTTTTGAGTGTTGTGATTCTGTAAACATGGTCCTGTGCCAAGGTAACTCCACATAAAGCATAATTTTTGTATGTTATAACATTTAATAATTTTATTTGGTGCACAAGTGGGACTTGTCCTTAGTATATAATTCAAATGTTCTAAGGATTAGTCCAACTATGTTCAACCCTGAAAAAGTTTAAATGGGGGAAAACTGGTAGTAACTGTTAGTGAAAGCAAGATTGGGATTTGGGCTTGATGATGTACACTAATTGTATTAGGAGCTGAAATAATATCATTAAGCTCTGAAGAATTGGCATATTTATAATTGTTGCAGGGTGTGCGGTGCCCTCTCTGGAGTCCCATGTCTGCGCTGCAATATTCCTCTAGAGAAATCATTATGAAGTGTGGGGATGCAGAAGATCTCACTCCTTCTGGTTTCCCCTCCTTAAATTATACTGCCTCTTAGGGATGATTGTCTGGTCATCACCTGCCATCACTAGAAAATACAGAAAGTGTTGCAAAGTCCAGAGATGGGAGTTCTAATGCCCAGATTACCCCAATCCCAACATCAATAAACTCATTTGATGCCATGGTTTAATGTAGTAGGTTGGCTAGTTTTAAAAATCTATAGCTTTCTATGATACCAGATTATTCCTAAATATTTTATTTGTTTTATTAAAACTAGCAAAAAAGTGCATTATTTTCAAGTGCAGATTTTTTTGTGTACACCTACAGTATATGTAGAATGTTAGCTCTTTTGGAGTAGATTAATACAGAAGCAGGAATAGCAAACTATTTCTATAAAATAAACATTTCCTTATACTGTAGTTTACATTCTTACAATTAAGAAAACACTTTCTGCCCATTTTGAGTATGTTTTCATATGAGGATATATAAACTAACTAATGGTATTTTTTGAAAACCTAAAAGTATTCTGGAAAATATAAAGGATATTTTATATTGGAAATGCATAACAAATTACTGATATTGACGTTGGAATGTAACCAATATGAAAAGTGCCAAAATAGGCTCAACACATGGGTGAGAAAAGCCTGAGAGAAGATGGGGTTCATTGCAGTGTTTTTTACCCTTGCTATTACAATTCTACATTAAAGTTCTTTAATCTTATTAGTATTACTAATTATCCCTTTATGAAATGTGGAAAAGCTAGTTGGGAGTGTGCAGTATGGACAATGATGCATGAGCTTACTAATATAAGAATGTGTTTTAGGCTAATTATAAAAAAATCATCTATTTTCATTCATCCATACTGTCATTCTCCCCTTCTGCAGTAACAAGTAGAATCATGCACCAAGAGTAGAAGCTTAGTACATGCACAGCTGTAGTTAATCACTTATCCTTCACATAAGAACGGCTGAAGTAACACTTATTGACTCAAGGAGCTATATTTACAAAGCAGTGTCTTTTGTAAACCTCTTTGTAAGCATTGGCAGATTGGACCTGAAAATTTACAGTGGCTCTCACATTCATGCTTCATGCCCGGCATGCTTTACACTGAAAGTGAGTGCCACTTTTTTCAGATTCATCCATCCATCCAGTATAAGCCACATCTTCGTAAATATAGCCAAAAGTGTTATTTAAAAGACTACGAACTTGCTTTCAGAAAGTCAACTATTCTTAATACAATAATTAAAAACTGTTTTATTTTACCTTTGACCTGCACAAAAAAAAATTGTAGCAAGAGGGTGAACTACAAGTGACAGGTAACTATTTGATTAACTAATTCAGTCATTTTAGATTATACTATCTTAAAAACAAAAACCATTTCAAAACAACCTTCAATCCTAATTAATACTATGGGATCAAATCCTTTTAGTAGGCCATAAATGTAGCGACAGCACTGATTGGTACTAATAAGCTCCCATATGATCATTTACGTGTGTACAGTCCGTGGGTGCGCAACTTGAGCAACTGTATTTGCTAATATCCGCGGCCGATGGACATCGTACAGAGACTCACCGGGTGTGGTACTAATCCTCAGATGTGCATATTTAGAAGTAACATCGGTGACATCATTGGAGGAGATAGCATCAGCCCTATGGAGGTGCAGAATGTCCAGCTGAACAATACCCAGGTGTCAGTGCAACTATGGCAAAAGATGCAGTCAATGACTGCAAAGCATCCGTGTCTGGCTAGTTAGCCCCATTACCACTCAGAAACACCTACTAAACATTCCTCTCTCTGCATCCAAATTTGTTCTGCATCTTTCGGCATTAACCATCTGGACGCATGCGCATTGCACCTCGGGAACACATGCAGACTGAAGACATCAGCTGCTGCATGCGGCATAGACACTACGTCCACCTCTCAATCAGGCCCTGTATACAGAACATGGATTATGAATTTTTTTTTGCCAAGTTCTAGTAAGAAACATAGCGGGAGATTTATCAAATCTTGGAGAGAGACAAAGTGAAGAGGTTGTTCATAGCAACCAATCTGCTACTGTCATTTTTCTAGCACAGCCATGAATTTCGACATGCTGCATGTCAACATTTTGACTATGTTGACATTCTCATGTCAACATTATGAATGTCCACAAACAGTCCCTGGTGGTCTAGCAGTCACTTACCTAGTAATGACGATCTAGTAAAGCACACCCATGTGGGCAACTTCTACACTTTATCTTTCTACAAGATTTGATAAATCTCCCACATAAGGGCTGACTCAATTAGCCACATGTTCCATGCTCTGTGCTCGTGGATTAACATTAGGTGCATTTGGAACTCTTATTTATTTATGTATAAACAGAAACAAACACATGCTGCAATCTTAACATGCTGCTTTCAACATGGAGGAAAGGAAAGAAAGAACACCTTCTTCTATAACTAGGGATGGCCATCGACCTTTAAAGGTTACAAACCATCAATGGTTAACCACCAATGACCGATGGTTTTGCCATCAGTGGTGGAGATCCAATGGTTCCCTGCTATCAATGGCACAGAGTCCCACAATGTTTTTTTCTTCTTCTCCCTGGCGCAGGGACATGGACCATAACTCCGCTCCCTGCGTGACCCATGAATCAGAACCCCCAAATCTGATTTGCCCACTGACTAGTAGAGTAGTGCTCACCATTGATGGGTGAAACTGTCAATAGTTTCATGCTGATGGTTACACACAATTGAGGTTAACCATCAACATTACTGTCGATGGTGACCATCGATGGTTAGCACACTGATGGCCATCCCTAGTTACAACAGTCTGGATAAACACACCCCTAGCTACGTTCTCCTTTTATTTAACTTTATCAACAGCAGAACACTGAACACATCTACATGTCCAATAAACAGTGTTGGGAACAGTGGGCCTGATTCAGACCCGGACGCAAGTGGCCGTTCGCTCGTTCGGCGTACGAGCGTAAAAATGTAAAATCAAGCGCTCACTCGTATGTTTGCTCGCAGCTAATCTTTCAACCTATAGTCTCCCAACCCCTCCTCTAGCTAGCGAACATTCTAAATAGCGACCGTCCGTCTCCTCTTTGGTTGCAGGGAACGCTCGCACAAGTCAATTCCTTAAGTGGCCCTAACAGTTTTCGATTGCCTGCTATTTCATTCAGGAAACATACTTGAATCGATTAATGGCAATCACTATATTAATTACCTTAATTGGTATTCACATGTTTGCAATCCTTTTTTTTTTTTCAATGTCAATAAACTTTATTATTGTTAGTGTGTGTCATTGATTCCGCAGAATACATACGGTTGGACCAAGGGGATGGTTGTTCAAAATTAAAAGTTGGTTTGAATGCTACTATTGTTTTGCGTTTTTTTATATGCAGATTTTTCATCTTTTTTATTAATATTTAAATTAGCTTACGCATGTCACTGCATCAAGCCTATCATAACTCACATTATATTTGTGAGGGTGTAGGTCACATGACTCATACAATAACCAATAGAATGCTTTCTGTTAATTTACAAAGTACATTAGCCAATCAAATTTTTTCTAGGACCTTTATTAAAACTGTTTTGTGTAAAAAAAAATCATTGCCATTATGAGAGCCGCAGCTTTTTGCAGCAGAGAACTCCTGGTCCTCACTGATGTGATGGACCGGAGATTAACGAACTCCACGGGCCCCATCACTAACCTCCGCAAGCGGCTTGCCTACGCGGAGGTGCGGCGCCGTCTGCGTAGGATCGGATTCCGCCGAAATATCGGACAATTGGAAAGGCGGTGGTCCGATCTCCGGCGCCGATCCCCACGCCTGTTGGACAATTTGCGTCAGCAAATCATGGAAAGTAAGTGTTTTTTAAAATAATATTTAAAATGTAAGCATACCTGCGTGTGCATGTTTCCCGTATAGCCCTGTTTCTTTATTTTGGACATACCTGCGTGTGCATGTTTCCCGTATAGCCCTGTTTCTTTATTTTGGACATACCTGCGTGTGCATGTTTCCCTTATAGCCCTGTTTCTTTATTTTGGACATACCTGCGTGTGCATGTTTCCTGTATAGCCCTGTTTTTTTTTTTTTTTTTAGTTAAAATTTTGGATTCAAAATGTAAAATATGTAATAATATAAATTTTTCAACATCATTTAGGGGCTGAGCGCAGACTACGACGTCTCCAACGTCACCAACGTTGGGCTCGTCCCCTCTCCCCCACTCCCACCCAAACATCCTCTCCCCACTCTTCCCCAAATTCCCCCTCCACCCCAGACCTTGCAGACCGTGAGGCCCCTCCCTCTCCTCACATTCCTATCCCTCCAACTTCACCCTCCCCTCCACCCCCCCTCTCTTTTCCTCACCCTCCCCTCCACCCCCCCTCTCTTTTCCTCACCCTCAACATCTTCCCAAATCACCCCTCCTCCTTCCGAGCAGCACTGGCCCACCTCTGAGGAGAACGATTTCGGGGCACCTGGCCCAGGCAGCATTAGGCCCGATATGTTTCCCTTTTAAACTATGGTTGCTTTTGCATTTTTTGGTTTTTGGGTGATGTTGTCCTTTTGCCTGTGCAGTTCAAAATTGTAAAGTAGTTCTAATGTTTTGGATATATATTTTTGTGAAACAATGTCTAGGATGTTTTCCCCTTACATATATGACACATGTCCAAACACTCATACTTGTGTCTTTCTTGTTTACGGTAACAACAAATGTAGTATTTTTGCGTAGTTGTAACTCTCTTTTATGTTATTTTGTCCAAATAATTTTTGTCTTTGTTTTTCCACAATATTTTCGTTTGGCATTCATTTTGTTTGTTTGTTTTTGGGCGTCACCTTTTTTGTATAGTCTTTTTTTTCAGTTGTTTTCTCACATATAAATTAAGGTGTAATTTTAGTAATCCGCACATTTTTTTGACCCACAGAGGACCAGAGGCGTTATGAAGACATTTATGCAGGATTGCAGATTATGAGGGGCCATGTAGTTGGGCTGCTTGTGGCATTGGATCACTTTTTGTCGTGCCTGTGCCACTAATTTTTTTGTGTACACCTCCAAAAATGTTGAAAAAAATAAATTATATTTTGGTTTATTTAAGTCTCATTCAATGTGTGTCAATTTTAGATTGGTGAACCTTACATAAGTCTACTATTTGTCCATGTTTTTTAAAGAAATGTAAATGTGTTTGTCGAAAGCTCAAGTAAGTATGTAAGCTTGCACATTAAACACATAACAATACCAATAGGTTTGGAGAAGTAACCTCAAAATGTGAAGATTGTTTGGTGTGGGTAATGTTACATTGAAAGCTACCTGCTTAGGCCTACAATTGCAGACATACAGATTCACCATAATACCTTTGGTGTTTGTTTTTAGCAACAAAGCAGGGTACTAAACTTTTCCAAATAAGAAATTACAGTATTAGGCATTAAGCAACTTTGCATTTTTAGAAACAGGTTACACTTGGTTGTAATTTATGATGGAAATGGTTGATGAACGTCAAATAAAATTTTAATGCACACAAATAACACCAATTGAATACACACAATAATTTCAAAAAACCAAACCACACACACAAGTTAAAAATCACACCCAAAACCCCCAAAAAACACAATCAGGAACTGTTTGAAGAAGTAGCATGCCAACATGAATCCACAAATGAGGAGAAGAAATCATTGTTCCCAAAGTTATATCCAATATGTCCACATAAAGTCATTTGTGTTGATCAGGTAGTAGGCATGGTTTTTTAGAGTCATTTTAGGGATTAAAAAGAAAGAAAAAAAAAAAAACTGTTAAAAGTGAACTTTAAAATATTACATGTCTACATTGTGGCATTTTTAAACATTATGAGGAAATAATTACCTAAAATATCTGGCCACAATTTCATCGCGTATGGCCCCCCCACATACTGACCTCCGACCAACCTCGGGGGTGCCGTCCTCAGGCAAGGGATCCTCTGGCTGCATTGGGACACCACTCCTTATGGCGATGTTGTGAAATATCCCACACAGGACCACCATTTTCGAAACCATTTTGTCAATTTGCCGTTCAAGATCACTCTCTATTAATGAGAGAGTGTCTATGATGATTTGGGGCGGCAGACGGTATCGCCGTAACACCTCATCATCTGGCATTCCAAAAAGGGTGACACGTGTTCTATATATCTGGGGCCTTGAACGCCTATGAGGCCTACGCCTAGGACGAAGTTGAGGTTGGTCGGGTTCTGGAACCATGGCCAATATAATACGACCAACATCAACCTGAAATGGTAAGCCAGGCAATTATTGTTTTAGACAAATATGTAAAGAAAAATATACTTATCTTTTCTCAGAAATCCAAAGATGCTTACAGGCCTGGGACGTGTCATGTGCAGAACACCCTACATTTCAAAAGTAGAAAATATGTTTAAGATTCATTAAATAAAATATGATTGTAAACAAAGTGTTTTCGTGAAAAAATAAAGAAGGGAGCACACATTAGTTCAGAAAATAGTACGCTACATTTAGTGTTAAGACATGATTTTACACTGAAAATGTAAAAAAACAGTTCGCAAAATAGTACGCTACTTTTACAGTTAAATCAAGACACATTAGTTCGCAAAATAGTACGCTACTTTTACAGTTAAATCTAGACACATTAGTTCGCAAAATAGTACGCTACTTTTACAGTTAAATCAAGACACATTCGTTCGCAAAATAGTACGCTACTTTTACAGTTAAATCAAGACACATTTGTTCGCAAAATAGCACGCTACTTTTACAGTTAAATCAAGACACATTAGTTCGCAAAATAGTATGCTACTTTTACAGTTAAATCTAGACACATTAGTTCGCAAAATAGTACGCTACTTTTACAGTTAAATCTAGACACATTAGTTCGCAAAATAGTACGCTACTTTTACAGTTAAATCAAGACACATTAGTTTGCAAAATAGTACACTACTTTTACAGTTAAATCAAGACACATTAGTTCACAAAAAAGTACGCTACTTTTAAAATTAAAACCACTCAAACATTATTTCGCTAAATAGTACGCTACATTTAGTGGTAAGACATGATTGTTACCAGAAGAAAAACAACATTACTTTGCGAAACATATGCTAAGAACAACACATCTAATTTGTAAAATCATGAAAACAAAAACACTTACCAAAAATAGACAAATATACCAAAGTTCAAAAACTTCACTGGGGCAATGCCAAACTAACTGTAAACCAAAAAAAAAAATATTAAAAACAGTTGAAAACTATTTACTATTTTTTTTACGGTGGTTTTTTACAATACTTACTCCAAAAAACACCAAAAAATAGCCAAACACTAAAAAAAATAACCAACGGAAAAGAAAGAAGCTAGAAAAAAACCAAAATATCGCTCCGAAAATGTCCTCCTTCTACTCACTAAGCCTCAAAACCACTCCAACGCCAAACCTCCAACAAACAACATGCCACATTGACTCCAGTCACACCAAGCCATAATTAGTCTTTATTTTCCCGCTCAAATTAAGGACGGACAATAGGAGCGCACAGTCAATGATGTGGCCGAATAATGCTGACGCATGTATAAAAACGTCACTGAAAAGCCAAATCGGTCTGCTGTAGTGAGACCTGAAAGTCCAAAATGACTACAGAGCAGCAAAGCACTGGCCAAGAGGCGCCAAGTAAGTATTTCTCTTTTTTGGGCAAAAGGATTCTGTTTAACAATAATTTTGGGAACATTTTACATTATAAATTTTAATCCCATTTTCAAAAAAGGTGTCATGGAAGAGGCTGCTGGGCCTAGTAGGCCAACTAAACAAAAAAAAAAAAGGCAGCCACAATTCACACGAAAGGAGATGGAGGTTTTGGTGCAAATATGCAATGACAACCAGCCACAGGCAGCAAGGAATATGGGTGCAAGCCAGAAATGGAAAATGTGGGATGACATAGCCAGTGGTGTCAATAGGGTGGGTGATTGTGAACGTTCAACCCGGGAGGTCAAACGCCGGTACGTAAAAACTACATTTTAGGAAAAAGTGTTTACAGGTCCAAATACTGCCGGAATAATGCCAACTTTTTACCCCACAGATGGAGTGACTTCAAATATCGTCTTAAGCAAAAACTGGCTGATAGGGCTAGGCATGCAGGGGGGACAGGTGGGGTCCCACCCCTGTGTCACTGGAGCTCACAGATTTGGAGTAGATGGCCCAGGGGTGTGTGCAGGATGAGGAGGTGTTTGGCGTGTCGAACATGGATACCGACATGCCAGACTTTGCGGCTCCTCATGTTGCCTCAGGTAAATGTTGTAATGTTAACAACTTAGAAATGTGTTTGGG
The DNA here is from genome assembly GCA_031769625.1 of Taudactylus pleione. NCBI lineage: Eukaryota > Metazoa > Chordata > Amphibia > Anura > Myobatrachidae > Taudactylus > Taudactylus pleione. The sequence continues at coordinate 4,659,926 of JAUIMM010000137.1, read as the reverse complement.
ACAATATCTAGATTATAATGTTACTCTTTTCTCTTTTTTCTCACAGAGACACAGGCGGATGAGTCTGCTCCAGAGGGGAGCTTTGGCCGCAGAATTTCTGCTGCCTCTGCAGGGAAGGAAGCAGTAGATCCGGCTGGGGACCCTGTGGCAGACAGTCCAGGGCATTCCCCCTCGCAGGCAGTGGGCCTCCTCACTGATCTCACTATTAAAACGGATCAGCAGACCGAGATTCTGCTGAGGATGGACGCCAGTCTGCTACGGGTGGCGGACGCCCTGGAGCAAAGTGCTGCGGCCAAAATGACCATTGCTAAGGCCCTGGCGGAAAATACTGGGGCCAACGAGCGAATAGCAAATGCCCTGGATCAGCTCGTTCGCCAGCACATGTTGGAGCCGGCCTCCCTTCCTGCCAGAACATCAGGACCCTCCACCTCTGGCACAACAACAGCCATCCCTCCAAATGTGCCTAGCCCTATGCCTAGTCCAGAGGCCACGACATCTGCCTCTGGCCAGGCCAGCAGAAGGACATCCCAGACCCGTTCAGGTTCCCTCCCTACATCGGCCAAATGGGCGAAAAAGCTGATGACAGCACTAGCTAATTTTCCCACAATCCTTCTCAGTGTTTGCCCCATATTCCTTAATGCCCAAAACCTCCCTCTCCTTTCTTGTGAATATTTTATTAATTGTGTTTGTTTGTGGATTTCAAATGCCACTTATTTTGTTTGTGTGTTTCTAAAATCATTTGTTAAAAAAAAAATAAAAAAAAAATAAAATAAAGTTGAAAATCTGCACAATTCTATTGTTTATTTATTCAAAAATTGGTTAAAAGGTAATCCCGCAAACAACATTACAAACAATACAACGGAAATCTAAACATTATTTTTGGAAAAAAAAACAAGGATTAAAAACAATTTATGAGTTTTAATTAACACTTAGCAAAAAACAAAAGGACAATTGTTTTCTTGGCCCCTAAAAAATGAAGAAAAACAACAAACCTGCGTACAGTATTGTTGTCCTAAGAAAAAAGAAAACAAATTTGGCAAAAGCACCCAAATGTAAAATAAATTTGTAAGCTAATTGATTGTCTAACCCAGAAATTAGCAGCTGAGTAGTTCACCTGCGTACGGTTTTTTGCTAGTAAAAAAAGGCTATTTGCTAAACACCTTACAAGCATTTTTGTCATTCAAAACTGATTGTTTTTGAGGCCTCAATTGATAAATCGGAAAACCATCGATGAGCCACAGGAAGAACGAAGAGACCATTGTCATTGCGGTAGAGAATACCAGACCACAAGCTGAGCGAGCAGTTTTAATGGAAAGTGGATCAGACAGTGACATAACACTTGTTCCGTTCACATTGGCCGTTCGAATCAGATAATTTATGTACGCCCAAAAAACGCCTCGACACGCCTGCGTTTTCCCATCTCCACCCCCGTCACCGCCCCAAAACGGACAGTTCTGTCAATCACATTTGACATGTCACTTCCTGTTCGCTATTCGACGAACGACTGAAAAAATGATCGCAATCAGCCGTATGCACATGCGCACTGTTACACCGATGCATGCGTGGTTTTACAACATCGGATGACTATGAGCGTACGGCCGCTTACGAGCGGCTCTGAATGAGGGCCAGTGGTCACAAATCAAAGTCTCTAACAATACTGCATGTTAATTCAGCAGTGTGTGACCTAAGTGAATTATATGAAAGAGAGGGGAAATCATCCTGAAAACTGAAAAAGTGACAATTAAGGTAGCAGTAGAAGGCTGTTAGTGGCCGTAAGCAAGGATTTGAAGGAAGGTGAATGGTTACTTCTAAAAATGATAACCAGCTAGCATATTTCAGCTAACTAAAACTGTTTGAGGTCTTTTTGGGTACATTAAAAAATCTCTCTACAGCTATTTTTAACAGTGTATATGCAAGTTCAGAAAAATCCTTGCAACCCCTATCTGCAAATTCAAAAAACCCCATTTCCCATTATTATAACCCCCATCATACATATTCCAATTCATTTAACTCATTTTTCTGCTTTATAGAGAAAATCACTTTAAAAGGTCCTTTATTTACTAACCATATTTTCCTCTAAATATATTATTATTCATTGGGAAGGGTGTCCCTAGGATACTGCACTGTGACCCAACATTTTTGCCTTAAAATAAGGATTTTTCCCTACTGTACTTTTCACCGAGTCTGGAGCTGTGAACTAAAATCCACGTTAACTCCCATCGAGACCCCAATAACTTAAGTCGGATTTCTAATTGAATAGAGAAAAGTCAAGGCTACAGTTTTTTAACCCGCATTAAGCAATTTTTGTCCAACTCACAGCAAACTGAATAATTCTCACAGAGACAAACCAGTTTACAAATCATATATATCAGATTTAAGACATATCCCTAATATTCTGTCATCTATTATGCAAATCTCTTTTCCTACATATTATCTTTTGTCCTGTAACTGTACAATTTTACATTAAGTATAATTACACCTTTGTAATACTGTAGCTTACATGCTGACAGTGGTCCAATGACACGATGGTGGGAGCGAAGGGGAAGGCTAGGCAATGTCATTTAAAAGAAAACCTGTTAGTGCATCTTACACGGTGGTAGTACATTCATCAGTAATAATAAAAAAATAAACTTCCATATAGGACGGAATATCTTCTAATCTCTGTACCATTCAGAGTTTTCTTTATGCATAAGCCAGACAGACGCTGCCGGTGTTTTAGTGTTCCACAGACTGGAAAATAAATGTAGAAATAAATAAGACGGGCAATTACCTACAGTACCCAGGAAATGGTAGTAAATATGTAGTTTTAAATTGAACAAACACATTTAAATATGGAGAGACATTCATCTACGAGAATATAGGTTGTACTTGAAGTGGATTTTACCTGACAATATAACACAATGCTCAGTTCTGAAACATTTAAATCACGTTGTTCAATATAAAGGAAACTGGAATTAAGAGCAACACATTTCATACTGCTAAATGCTTTTGGCGCAGCTGTAAATTTCAACTTTAGCACACAGCAGAACAGTGACAAGTTGCGGTAACTCACAAAAATAAAATATTCAAAATACAATGAGAGTAAAATAATAGATCATAAAATGTACAGAAGTCTTCTCATACATCAATTATATTTACAGAGCAAGTAAACATGTTTTATTTAATGGTGGAAAATGCAGCCTTTTGTTTCTATATCACTTTTTCTGCCACCAGGGTTTTCAGTATGTAGATTATTTGACAGTTTTTTTTTATTTACTCAATTATCATCATTTACTAAAAACCTCTACTTTACTTATGTTCATATATCAGTGTTGTGCAGTTATACTTTCATCAGAATGACACACAGGGCAGAGCACAGTATGTACAGTAAGATAAGAGGAGGTACCATAATGTTTAGGCACTCACTGCATTCTTCCACCAGATTGGCACTCCTGAGATGAGGGATGACTTGTAGAGTGCCATCCCCCTGTGCAGTCCACGGTCTCCCTCTACACTGCTCACTATGAGGGGCCGTTCATGTCAAAATTACAGCTTTCTGGATATGTCATATACCTAAGTTATTGCTTTCTGGATATGACTTATGCTAAAATGGATATGATGTATACTGAAATGGATATGACTTATGTTGAAATGGATATAACTTATGCTGAAATGGATATGATCTATACTGAAATGGATATGACCTATACTGAAATGGATATGACGTATGCTGAAATGGATATGACATATCACGTATGCTGAAATGGATATGACGTATGCTGAAATGGACATGACGTATGCTGAAATGTATATGACCTATGCTGAAATGGATATGACCTATGCTGAAATGGATATGACCTATGCTAAAATGAATATGACATATTCTGAAATGAATATGACTTATGCTGAAATGGATATGACATATTCTGAAATGAATATGACCTATACTGAAATGGATATGACGTATGCTGAAATGGATATGACTTATGCTGAATGGATATGACGTATACTGAAATGGATATGACGTATACTGAAATGGATATGATGTATGATGAAATGGATATGACGTATACTGAAATGGATATGACGTATGATGAAATGGATATGACGTATACTGAAATGGATATGACGTATGATGAAATGGATATGACGTATGCTGAAATGGATATGACATATGCTGAAATGGATATAACATATACTGAAAAGCACATGGCAGTACCAGCCAATCATGGCTCTCTTATATAAGTAGGGCTGCTGAGAAGGAAAAGCAGGAGTACAGTGTGGCATCTCGCACTGTCTCTAGGACCTATTTGACCTACCGGTAGGTGGAGAGATGTCCGTGGTGCTGTGCACCATAAGCTGTGGTCTCAGATGCTGGCCAGGTGTTGTGTTGCACCTCCACGAGCCCGCAGGGTGCCTGGCAGACGGGCACCCATTGATGTCCTGCTGTGGGCTGTAGAGTGATGTGGAGAGCCGCAGTGTGATGCTGTCCCACAGTCCCATGGGGTCAGTCTACTGTGCTGTATGCACTGCCAGGGTGGCCTCGGGGCTTTTTTCAAGGACTCCTTGAAAAAGGCCCCGAGGCCGAAATGCGTTGAAGATCAAGCCACCCACACTCACCACCACTACAAGAACTTTAATCAACCATTTATTGCTACACCGAATCCAGGCCACAGAGGATCCAGCACTATACAACCCGGCAAACCTTGGGTCCCCCTTGCCCGCCATGGCAGTGCATACAGCACAGTAGACTGACTCCACAGGACCATGGGGCAGCACCACACCGCAGCTCTCCGCATCACTCTACAGCCCACAGCAGGTCATCGACGGGCGCCCATCTGCCAGGCACCCCGTGGGCTCGCAGAGGTGCAACGCAACACCTGGCCAGCATCTGGGACCACAGCTTGTGCTGCACAGCACCACAGACATCTCTCCACCTACCGGTAGGTCAAACAGGTCCCAGAGACAGTGCGGGATGCCACCAACTGCACAAGCTACAGGACTTTAACAACACTCCATGCATCCCGGTTCTGGAAGACTGAGACCATAGGTACAGCAGGGGAACGTGCAGGAGTAAGGACCGCTTGGATAGGAGCCCCCTCAAAGGGTCTACCCACTCCCCAACCGAGGATCACACAGAGCCATCTGCTCATCCCCACACCCCATAACGGAACCACATAGGGAAGCACTGTGTCTTACCGATTAAAACAGGTTAGATTCCACACTTACTGTCTGCCTCATTTTTTCTCACCCACACACCCACTAACATAGCCTCCATTTAGCCCCAATACACACACCCCTCTCTTCTCCATCTCCCCTCCCCACATTCCCCTTGCCCCCCCCACCCCAGCCAATTCCCCCACACCATCGTATCACACACACTCAGTAGGAGCGCACATGTACCCCTTTTTCCTCATATTCTACCTGCAGGCATTGGTACTCCTGTTAATATCATGTTGCTGAACCTGCCCACTTCCCGCCAGTCCCCCATCCTCACCCCATCACTCCTCTACTTTCTCTCCTCATACCTTCCTTCTATTATCCTCGGTGACTTCAATATTCCTATTGATATCCCCACAGAATCTACCACCTCCAAACTACTCACACTTCCTCATTTGGACTCTCCCAATGGACCTCCTCACCCTCCCATGCAAGTGGGCATTTGCTTGATCTGGTATTCACTCACCGTTGTGATATTTCTGCCTCCTCCAATTCCCCATTCCACCTCTCTGACCATCACCTCCTCTCTATTAACCTATCCGTCTCTCCTTCCCCTCCTCTACCTCCCAGAGCCACCATCGCTAAGCGTAACATTGAAGCTATTGACACTGCTTTCTTTTCTTCCCTACTTGACTCACTTCTCTCCCATATCCTCTCTTTCACCTGCGCTGAACAAGCTGCTTCCCTATACAATGCCTCCCTTACTTCTGCACTTGACTCTGTTGCTCTGGCGATCACTACTCACCCTCGCAAATCCACACCTCAACCCTGGCATTCCAAATGCACCAGATACCTGCAAAAATGTTCACGAACCGCCAAGTGACAGTGGAGAAGATCACGCTCTCAGGCAGATTTTCTCAATTTCAAATTCATGCTGTCATCCTACATTGCTGCCCTTTCCCTCTCTAAACAGTCATATTTCACGAATCTCATCTCCTCCCTGTCCTCATATCCCCAGCGTCTCTTTTCCACCTACAACTCCCTCCTCTGCCCACCCCTCGTCTCCCCTCCTTGCTCTCTGCCACTGAGTTTGCTACATATTTCACATCTAAAATTGATTCTGTATGTCAGGACATCATATCCAACCAGTCCCCCAGCTCTCCACCTCCTCCTTTCCTGGATCACCCCTCCCCATCCATTTTACCGACTCTGACATCCTTCTCCCCTGTGACTGGAGAGGAAGTTAAGGCCCTTATCCAGTCCTCCCCCCCTTTCACCTTTCCCCTTGACCCTATCCCCTCCCACCTCCTCTGCTACCTCTCTCCTTCTGCCTGCTCCCATCTTGCCCACCTACTTAATTTCTCCCTCTCTTCTTGCACTGTTCCTTCTGCATTCAAGCATGCCCTTGTCTCCCCCATTCTTAAAAAACCTAACCTTGATCCTAACATTCTCTCTAACTACCGACCAATCTCTCTCCTCCCTTTTGCCTCCCTGAGCGTATTGTTTATAACCGACTCACCACATTTCTTTCCTCCCACTCCCTCCTTGACCCTTTTCAGTCTGGCTTCCGTTCTCTCCACTCCACTGAAACTGCCCTCAGAAAAGTCTGCAACGACCTCCTTGCTGCCAAATCCAAGAGCCACTACTCCCTGATCATTCTCCTTGACCTCTCTGCTGCTTTTGACACTGTGGACCACCCTCTACTGCTGCATATTCTTCACTCCCTTGGTCTATGTGACACTGTTCTCTCCTGGCTGTCCTTCTACCTCTCTGAACGTTCCTTCTCTGTTTCCTCTCATGACGATTCCTCCCCCCACAGCCTCTTACAGTAGGTGTTCCCCAAGGTTCTGTTCTTGGACCTCTCCTATTCTCTCTCTATACGTCTTCTCTAGGTAAACTCATCAGCTCTTTTGACCTCCATTATCATCTCTATGCTTATGATACTCAGATCTACCTTTCCTCACCTGATCTTTCCCCCTCTCTACTGACTCGTATCTCTAACTGTCTCTCTGCTATCTCTTCCTGGATGTCCCAGCGATTTCTCAAACTTTATATGTCTAAGAGTGAGCTGATAGTCTTCCCACCCTCCCACATAACATCATGTCCCACTATTTCTTTATTAATAGATGGCATAACTATCTCATCTAGTTCCAAAGTGCGTTGTCTTGGAGTCATCCTGGACTCTTCCCTCTCCTTCAAGCCACACATTCAGAACCTCTTGCAGTCCTGTCATTTCCATCTCAAGAATATTTCCTAGATCAGACCCTTTCTCACCCACGATGGTACCAAAACCCTTGTACATTTACTGGTCATGTCCAGATTGGACTACTGTAACCTTCTCCTAGCTGACCTCCCCAAATCCCATCTCTCTCCTCTCCAGTCTGTGGTAAATGCTGCTGCTCGGGTCATCTTCCTCTCCAAATGCTCTACATCTGCCTCCCCTCTCCTACAAGCCCTCCACTGGCTCCCCTTCCCTTTCAGAACCCAATTCAAGGCTCTCACACTCACTTACAAAGCCCTCACCCATTCCTCTCCCATTTACATCTCTGATCTCATCTCCCTACACTCTTCTGTCTGCCCTCTTTGTTCAATTAGTACATGCCACCTTTCATGCCAATTGATTACTTCCTCCCACTCCCGCCTCCAAGATTTTGCCCGTGCTGCTCCTCACTTTTGGAACTCCCTCCCTCTCCCCATCAGACTCTGCACCTCTCTACAATCTTTCAAACGAGCTCTTAAGACCCACTATTTCATTAAAGCCTTCCAGCTCTCATCCTAACTTGCTGCTACATCTTCCATTCTCCCCGCCTACCCCATCTGTGTCACTCCTGTTTGTCATCCCCTCCCTTAAAGAATGTAAGCTCTTTTGAGCAGGGCCCTCTACCCTCTTGTGCTTCTCCCTACTGTAGTTTAATTTATCTCTTACTCCCCACTAGGGCAACTAACACTTGGCTGCTTATGCGGGCATAAAGGTTGCTAATATAGCAATGTTTATCCATGTCCTGTATTGTACTGTATTGTATTGTAAGTCAATGGTTACTTATTTGTCTATGTACTTTGTAAGATGCTGCGGAACACTTGTGGCACCATATAAATAAATTAATGATAATAATATAAATAATAATTTGAAGCGCAGCCCACCCCTCTTACTTGTACAGTGTGGCAGAGCTGTAAAGTGGAGGTGAGTGCTAAAACTATAGTCAGTGGTGTAATAACTTTTGCTGTGCTGATGATGGTAATGTAACACATAACTACTACTGCATGTACTATTAGTCATAGCTGCAGATAGGAGACTGCCTCTTTTCAGCTCTTTCTCCTGTGAGGATCGTGCTCCTGCTGCAGGCAGGTTATGTATTAATGTTACTTTCACTTCCTTTCTGTCCTCATTCTCTCTCATCTCAGCTCTTTCTTTACCCTCCTTTCTCTTCTTTCTCTATGTCTGATTTCTTGCCAGTACCCCAGGTCCCTGCTCATGTTAGGGAGTGCCCTGACTCCCAGCAAGATGGCTCCTTCATAATCCAGCAGGTGGGGTAGGATTCCCCTATTGTCTGGCTAGATGTACTGACTGTATGCAGGCTGCTGGGTCAGAGGTTTATAGTCTGCCACAATCGGCAGTAGGCTGTGGTTTTCACACCCCATACATGCACAGCATTATTATAACACTTACATGGCTTTGTGTGTTTATTTAGTGCATATACTGTATAGGTACTGTATGTGCATGTCTAAATACAATTCTATGTCTAGGGCTTTATATTGTGTGTGTATGTATGTATGTATGTATGTATACATGGGCGCCGAGAGGGGGAGAGCGGGTACAGTTTACCTGGGCCTGGGCTTGCTAGAGGGGCACGGCGTGGCCCCCCCCTCCCTCACAGCAGCTCAGCACACAGCCGGTGCTGGGCTGCAGCAGCCGGAGCAGTCTCCTATGGCTGTGGGGGGGGAGCGATCACACTGATCGCGCCCCCCCCTGCTTATCGCTGGGCTGATCTATTTTTGTGTTTTTTCCAAGGGGGCGTGGCCACGCGTCCCGCGATTAGGCCATGCCTTCTCCTTTACCCGGGACTGGCCAGGCTCTCTACGGCCCTGTATGTATGTATTTATTCTGCCACTCACAAGTAGCGGAAGAATAAATACATACATACATACACAATATAAAGCCCTAGACATAGAATTGCATGTAGACATGCACATACAGTACCTATACATTATATGCACTAAATAAACACACAAAGCCATGTAAGTGTTATAACATACCTCCCAACTTTTGCAGAGTTCCACTCTGGACATCTACGCGGCGAAGCTTTCCTGAAAAGGGGTGTGACCTATGTGAAAAAAGGGCGAGACCTAGTGGCACGCCCTGTTTACATCTCTGAGATGCTGGGCTGCCCCCGGACTTCTCCCCGTACTGTGAATAATATTAGATATGGCAAGAACTTACCATTGTTATCTCTATTTCTATGAAGTCCATAGGGTTCCACAGGACTCCCGCCCTGTTGAACCTGTACTGCAGATAGGCTTTGATCTGGTCACCGTTTTTCTGTCTCCTTCTGGTGAGAATGTGATTCTTGTGTGTTCCAGACTTTCTTCTCTCTCTGTCTTCTCCTCCTCCGGCCTATGGCTTGTTATATAACTGGTTTGCCTTGGCTCTGGAGCGGGTTATAGAAGGGGGACCCCAGTCCATAGGGTTCCACAGGATACCTTGGGGTATAGGCGGATGATGTCAGACATAGGACACCACAGAGTTAAAGTTTTCAGCCTCCCAGGATGCACTGGGATCCCCCTTCTATACCCCGCCCCCAAGCCAAGGCAAACCAGTTATGTAACAAGCCATAGGTCGGAGGAGGAGAAAAAGTCTGGAACACACAAGAATCACATTCTCACCAGAAGGAGATGGAAATACCGGGGACCAGAACAAAGCCCATCTGCAGTACAGGTGAGACAGGGTGGGAGTCCTGTGGAACCCTATGGACTTTGTAGAAATAGAGATAACAAGGGTAAGTTCTTACCATATCTCAGATTTTCTACTTCAGGGTCCATAGGGTATACACAGGATACCTTGGGGATGTCCCAAAGCAGTATCCTTTAAGGGTGGGGACGCTCCTGTGTTGAAAGGGGAATCCACCGCCCCAAAGGAAGCATCCTGAGAGGCGAAGGTATCGAATGCATAATACCTTACAAAGGTATGGACAGAAGACCACGTGGCTGCCTTGCAAAGCTGAACAGCAGAGGCACCACATAGAGCTGCCCATGAAGGACCCACAGACCTAGTGGAATGAGCCCTAACAGAGGATGGACAAGGAAGGCCTTCATGAATATAAGACTTAGAAATAGCCATGCAAATCCATCCTGCCAAAGTTTGCTTAGTGACAGGCCCTCCCTTCTTACGGAAGCTATAGAGGACAAACAAGGTCCAACTTCCTAAAAGAATTGGTACGGTCAACATAAATCCTTAGAGCCAGTACCTCATCTAAGGTGGCCTCACCAACCGAGAGGTCTGGAGAATTAAAGGCCGGCACTATGATTTCCTCGTTAATGTGGAAACTAGATACCACCTTTGGGAGAAAACTAGGGTGAGTGTCCCTATGAGAAAATGTGAAAGGGAGTCCGACATGAGAGAGCCCCAAATTCTGAAACCCTTCTGGCCGAAGCAATGGCCAGAAGAAATACAGTCTTAGCTGTAAGCCATTTCAAATCCACTGAGCCCAGTGTTTCAAATTGCTGTCCTTGGAGAGCCCTCAGGACCACAGCAAGATCCCAAGGAGCCACTGGAGGAACAAAGGGAGGCTGAACACGAAGTACACCTTGCAGAAAGGTGTGGCCATCAGGAAGAGATGCAATCCTACGCTGAAACCACGCTGACAGGGCAGAAACCTGCACCTTCAGAGAAGCAAGGTGATGACCATGATCTAAGCCCACCTAAAGGAAAGCCAACACCCTGGATATCCGGAACACCTGAGGATCATAGGCTCTAGGGTGACACCATTCAAAGAAAGTATGCCATACTTGATGGTAAATTCTTGCAGACGCAGGCTTCCGAGCTCTGAGCATGGTGTTAACTACAGAGCTGGAAAAAACCCTGGACCTTAAGTCTCAACAGCAATGCCGTCAAAGACAAACGACCCAGGTCCGGGTAATGGCAAGGACCTTGAGACAACAGGTCCGGACATAGAGGCAACAGCATTGGAGTGTCTAAGGAGAGACTCTGAAGATCTGAGTACCAGTGCCATCTGGGCCAAGCTGGAGCTATCAGTAGCAGCATGCCACCTTCTTGCTTGAATTTGCAAATCACTTGAGGAAGAAGGGAGAACAGAGGGAAGTGGTATGCAAACTGGAAGGTCCACCGGACCAACAGAGCTTCTACCAGAAGTGCCTCTGCATCTCTTGTTCTTGACCCATACACAGATAGCTTGTTGTTGTGTCGGAGGCCATGTGGTCTATCTGTGGAAGGCTCCACTTGTTCACCAGGAGTTGAAACACCTCCTGGTGAAGAGACCATTCTCCTGGATGCACGTCTTGATGGCTGAAATAGTCTGTCTCCCAGTTGAGGACTCCTGGTATGAACACTGCCGAAATGGCAGGGAGATTGCCTTCCGCCCAAGTTAGAATGCGGGACACCTCTGTCAGGGCTGTCTGACTGCGGGTCCCTCCTTGGCGGTTTATGCAAGCCACTGTGGTGGCATTGTCTGACTACACCTGCATGGGTTTTCTGTGCAGGACATGTTTGCTTGCTGGAGAGCTTTGAATACTGCCCAAAGTTCCAAGATGTTTATCAGAAGCGCAGATTCTGCTGGCATCCACCTTCCCTGGAAGAAGTGTGGACCTGTCACCGCTCCCCAGCCTCGAAGACTGGCGTTCATTGTCAGAAGGGCCCAGTCCGCAATCCAAAAGGGTGCCCCTTGTTTAGGTGAGCAGTGTGTAGCCACCAGGCCAGAGACAGACGTACCTCCGGGGAAAGCACCATTGTCTGTGTCTTTATCCAATGGGGAAACCCATTCCATCTGGAGAGGATCAACTTCTGCAGAGGTCTGGAGTGAAACTGGGCATACTCCACCATGTTGAACATCGATACCATGGATCCCAGTAACCTCATCACCGAGTGATTAGACACCCGGCAACTCTGCAGGCAACTGCGTACTTTTGCCTGTAATGCAGAGATCTTTTCCTCTGTCACAAAGATCCTCTGTTGGGAGTCCAACAGGGCTCCGAGATGGAGCATCCTCTGTGAGGGAACCAGGGAGGACGTCTTCCAGTTTACCAGCCAGCTATGAGTCTGCAACACAGAGACTGTCAGTTGCAGATGGCACTGAAGTATCTCTGGAGACCCTGCTAACAACAGGAGGTCATCCAGATAGGGCAACAAGCGGACCCCCTGCATCCGCAAGTGGGCGGCCATAACTGCCATGACTTTGGTAAACACTCGAGGTGCCGTGGCCAGACCAAAGGGCAGTGCCTGAAACTGGAAGTGTTGGTCGACCACTGCAAACCTGAGGAAACATTGGTGTGCTGAAACAATGGGGATATGCAGGTAAGCGTCTGGAATATCTAGCGACACCATAAAATCCTCAGGCTCCATTGCTAAAATGATGAAACACAGGGTCTCCATCCGGAACAGAGGAACCCTCAAGAATTGTTGAGGGATTTGAGTTTGAGGATGGGCCGGTAAGACCATTGGGTTTCTGTACCAGAAATAGATTGGAGTAATACCCCGATCCCCTCTGGGACAATGGAATCGCCACTATAACTCCAGCCTGGAGCCAAGAGTGTAACACCTTCCGGAATACAAGGGCCTTGTCTTGATCTGACTGACAGCCCGTGGTGAAAAATCGTCTGGGAGGCCTCCAATGGAAGGAGAGGGTGTATGCCCAAGAGACCACTTCTTATACCCAAGTGTCTGTGGTGGTGAGACACCAGCACTGTGCGAACTGAAGAAGCCGACCGCCCACTTTGGGGTCCCCCAAGGAGAGGCCCATCCCATCAGGCGGAAGGCTTATCATCCGACTTGGAAGCAGGACATCTTGAACTCCAAGCCTGCTTCTTAGGCTTGGCAGATTTCTTGGCCCCTGACTGTCTCGGAAAGAACTGTACTTTGGACTTATCCAGGGCCCTATAGGGCCAAAAGGACAAAGAACCCGACCCTGATGGGACTGTAGCCGATGGCAGACATGCAGACTTAGCTGCTGCCAGAGTGGCCACAATTTTGTCCAGATCAGGGCCAAACAGGACCTGTCCATTAAAAGGCAAGCATTCCAAACCTTTTTGGAATTTGTGTCGGCTTTCCAAGAGCGCAACCATAGGGTGCGGCGAGCCACTACCGAGGAGATTCTGGAAGTGAGGAGACCTATATCCGAGGCTGCCTCATTAATGTACGTGGCAGAGTTTCTGAGATTACCAACTAACTCCACCTGCTCAGGTGAAGAGTCAGTGTCCAGAGACGCCTCCAAGCTATCAGTCCAGCACTCCATGGCTCTGGCCACCCAGCACATAGCCATAGCCGGTCTGGACGCCCCCCAGCAAGGGAATAAATGGATTTCAGGCATATTTTCACCTTACAATCTGTAGCATCCTTTAAGGAGGACATGGAGGGCATGGGCAATGTAGCACTCTTCACTAGACGTGTGACATGAGAGTCCACTTGCAAAGGAGTTTCCCACTTGGAAAAATAATTATCCGCAAAGGGGTATGCAAAGGCCAAATGTTTTTAAGGCTGGTACCGCTTACCCGGATTTTTCCACACCTCCTCTAAATGATCCACTAACTGACCAGATAGAGAAAATACAGTGGCATCTCCCTTAATATCCTTAAAGAATGTGTATTTAGATTTAGCCACGGGGGAATCATCATCCTCAATGACCAAGGCCGTACGGGCTGCCCATATAAGGCCAGGTATATAGACTTTAGACTTAGACTCCCCCTCCTTAGTATGGAGAGGCTCCTGGTCTGAAAAGTCAACCATCTCATTGTCATCAGACAACATCGTACTGAGCCATCTGAGACACTAAAGGCCGCTTAGGAGGCTGCAATGATGACTACCCCTCTAAAACATCAGACAGGTGTTGCACCGTATTGGACAATGAATTCACCCACGCAGGCTCCTGTGAGACCTGGGGGGGTGAATGTGGGAGACACTGGGGTACCATCAACTGCATGGGGAACCCCTGCATGTGTGACGACACAACCGACTGCTGTGATAACCCCATCTGGGGGAACATAGGGGGAGTCGCTAGCTGGCCCACAAGGGTTGTAAGTGCCTTAGCAAAACAAGCCCAGGGTAGTTCCTGCACAGGCACAGTGACAGAAATTGGGTGTGATATAAGATAACATGCCCTACATAACCCCTCAGTGTTTCCATCACCCTCCGCTAATGGTACATTACATGTGGTACACATTAGCTGAAGAGGAAAATCACGTTTACTCTCTGACATGATGAGTGTAATGTAGTGTGGAATCGGTATGAAATACCGCCGGCCGCATGGCTGGCAGTTCGATTCCCGGCATCGGCAGGCCTACAGATTAGCAGAGCACGGCAGAGGAAGCCCGACAGCGCTGGAAATCCCGATCGTCTTAAAGGTGTATATTCTATACTAACCTAACCCCCTAACCCTAACCCTTTTTTAGGGTGCCTAACCCTAACCTCCCCCCCAAGTGGCTAACCCTAATCCCCCCTCTAAGTGCCTAACCCTAACCTCCCCTTCCCCGCTGCCTAAACCTAAGTCCCCTGGGGGGTGCCTAACCCTAACCCTCCCGCACCCTGGCCTAACCCTAACCCTCCCAGGTGGGTGCCTAACCCTAAGTCCCCCCCGGGAACCCTAAACCTAACCCTCCCCTCCCGCGGCTCTCTGCTCGTGGTGCCCGGCATCCCTTCGATCGGGATGCTGGGCGCGGGTCTCCTGGCATCAGGAAAATGACAGGCGTCTAGATATAGATGCCGGTCATTTATCCCATGCCGTGATAAAGCATTCAGGAAGCCGGCTGTCGGGATTTCGGCAGCCGGCTTCCCGATTGTATACCCGTAGTGTATGTGACTCCCCTCACAGATAAATGCTTTTGCAGTGAGGCAATGAACACCCTGCAACACCGCACCACAAGGGCTTTAGCAGAGGAAGAACAGGGATAGTAAAATATCTGACAGTCAGAAGTGAAAGTACAGGCAGCAGCGTTAGCAGTTAGTCACATACAATGCAGAAATAAATCACCTGCTGTAGCAGCACAGAGATCAACTACACAGACACAGAGCCTGGTAGGAAACAGTGCTGCATACTCTGATCTTAATCGCAGGAGAGGTATGCGGGGGGACCCAGACCGCGATGCCACCTTGATTCAGCATCCAGCAGCATTTGCACACTCTTAGAAAATGGCCGCCGAGGAGCAGAGAGGAGGAGGGCCAGGGGGAGGAGTGCTGACACGGCCCGCCAGACCGCTATGGAGAGCCACTGTGCAGCGGGGGAGGCGCCAGCTGTGAGACAGGGAAGGCCACTCCCATGACATGCAATTAACCCCTGGGATGCCAGACCTTTGCCGCTCATCCGTGGCCCGCTGTCCCTGGTGGTCTAGTGGAAGTGCAAGTTAATACCTGGCTCCACGTGCAGACAGTACCCAGGGAGCCCCCTGCCTGGGGACTTTGGACTGTGTTTCAGCATGTACCATCCAAGGGACCCCGCCACTTACCTGCCCCCTTCAATCCGGCCACAGTCCGGGTAATTCGGGGTCACCGCTAGCTGTGACCCCAGACACCCACCAGCATCCCCGGATCAGTACGGCGTTCTGGTCTGGCGGGGTGAAGGAGGGACAGCATAGATGTCAGTACTGACTGCCTATGCTGTGCAGCTCATCTTTAGCAGCCACAGCTGCCTTGAAGAACTTCAGTGGCCATTACAGCCCCCCTCTGTTATATGGTGATCCCACTCCGAGCCGTGCACCTACGAAACTAGTTTGTCTTGGCTCAGAGGCAGGGTATAGGAGGGGGATCCCAGTGCATCCTGGGAGGCTGAAAACTTTAACTCGGTGGTGCCCAATGTCTGACATCATCCGCCTACACCCCAAGGTATCCTGTGTATACCCTATGGACCCTGAAGTAGAAAGATACCGTGCGCATGCGCACATCTATTCTCGCTCTGCGTACACACTGCTCTGCTATGCAGAGCAGCAGTGTATGCTTCCCCAACTCCCCCCCCAGCTGCGGGACACTGCAGCCCATGGGTGGGACAGCGGGACAGTCCCAAAAAAACAGGACTGTCCCACTGAACGTGGGACAGTTGGGTGGTATGGATATAATAATGCTTGGCATGTGTGGGGTGTGAAAACCACAGCCTACTGCCGATTGTCTGACCCAGCAGCCTGCATACAGTAACAGTACATCTTGCCAGACAACAGGGGAATCCTACCCCACCTGCTGGATTATGAAGGAGCCATCTTGCTGGGAGTCAGGGCACTCCCTAACATGAGCAGGGACCTGGGGCACTGTCAAGAAATCAGACATAGAGAAAGAAGAGAAAGGAGAGTAAAGAAAGAGCTGAGATGAGAGAGAATGAGGTCAGAAAGGAAAGTGAAAGTAACATTAATACATAACCTGCCTGCAGCAGGAGCACAATCCTCACAGGAGAAAGAGCTGAAAAGAGGCAGTCTCCTATCTGCAGCTATGACTAATAGTACATGCAGTAGTAGTTATGTGTTACATTACCATCATCAGCACAGCAAAAGTTATTACACCACTGACTATAGTGTTAGCACTCACCTCCACTTTACAGCTCTGCCACACTGTAATCCTGCTCTTCCTTCCCAGGAGCCCTGCTTATATAGGAGAGCTGTGATTGGCTGGCACTGTCATGTGCTTTTCAGTGTATGTTATATCCATTTCAGCATATCTTATATCCAGTTCATCATGTCATATCCATTTCAGTGTATGTTATATCCATTTCAGCATAGGTCATATCCATTTCAGTATATGTTATATCCATTTCAGTATACATCATATCCATTTCAGCATATGTCATATCCATTTCAGCATATGTCATATCCATTTCATCATACGTCATATCCATTTCATCATACGTCATATCCATTTCAGCATACGTCATATTCATTTCATCATACGTCATATTCATTTCAGCATACATCATATCCATTTCATCATACGTTATATCCATTTCAGCATACGTCCTATCCATTTCAGCATACGTCCTATCCATTTCAGCATACATCATATCCATTTCATCATACGTCATATTCATTTCAGCATACGTCATATTCATTTCATCATACGTCATATCCATTTCAGCATACATCATATCCATTTCATCATACGTTATATCCATTTCAGCATACGTCCTATCCATTTCAGCATACCTCATATCCAGAAAGTAATAATTTAGGTATATGACATATCCAGAAAGCTGTAATTTTGACTTCAACGGCCCCTCATAGCTCACCATGCAGCATACATTATGCACGTGGAGTACAGTATAATCCTATAGTGGTGGCTGGAGTATGCTCCACCATACAAAAACAAAAGTGCGAGTGTTGACATTTTACTGGTTTACTTGATATTCAATTAAATCTATATCAAATCTATCAGTGATTGGCAACTGATGCTTTTGTTTATGTGACTGGACAGCAATATGGTTACATGAGAACACACTATTTGGGTCAATCCTATTAGCCGCAAGTTCCCTCACAGCTTTTAAGTCACACTTACGGTAGCTACGGACTTGCAGATTTTTGTTTGTGGACCCATAGTCTTGGGCAAGATCGGACCACGTGGACAGTGGGGGCAGCTGACCCCTTTAAATTGTAGGTAGTTTGATGCTGAAACAGTGGATGCCGTTATGCACAATATATATATCAATGTATACAAAACCAAGAATACTAATGGTCAATTTTACTGAGAATGGTGAAAAAATGATGTCCAAAGCAGGCATTCCTGATTAAACTGAGTACAGTGATGTAGCTGCATTGAGAGACTGGGTCCCGCAAGGCTGAGGCATGCCATCATGTGGACGATGTATCACAACCAAGTGTAAAAAGTGTAGCTGACACAAGCTGTGAGTAAACTTTAATTGTTCATTAATCCTAGGAAGGTATCTAATATATTGTATGGTGTTCTATAAGAATCTTAAATAAGCAGGCTATGGGAACTACTTCTCTAGAGGAACAAGCATGGAAAAGAGATTTTATGGTGGATTTGTTTGTTTAGTTTGCTGTCATTAATTCAGATTGTCACCTCTTTATTTAGAAAATATTTTTTTCAAGGAAACCGCTGCACATGCAATATAAATAATACAGAGTATTAATCCAGCATTCATATTCACTGCTATTATTCCATGCTGCTTGCTAGTCCCATTGGAGATCAGTCCTCCTGGGCTGGAAAGTGCACAAGCTTCTGATTATATTATATTTCTAATTATATTATATTTTATATAATTTCAGGTATTCTCTTAGCTGACATTCTTCCATATCCATTGTTAAATTATGCTGTTTTGTAAGTGTATTATCCTTCACTAGTAATAAGCCAGATTGCTGATTTAAGGCCTTTATGCAACTACAGTAAGCTTAATGACTTACAGGCTCTTATATACAAGAAAACATTTAGTATTAATTTCTGAACTGAAATAGTGGAATTAAGATAAATAACAGAAAAATGACAATTGAACAATCAGTTGACTCTTTTTTACTCTTTGCTCACCCTCAGTCCAAAACATGGCTACTGTATGTCACTGAACGGCACCCTATGTAATATTTAGGTATTATATATAGCGCACCTCTACTCAAAAATAGAGACTTTAGGACTGGAGCAGCGCAGCATGGTGCATGGCTAGTATAACTGTAATTATCAAGTGTGCGTTAGTTCAACCGACACTCCTCTGCTGGCCATGCTCCTGCTGGAAGGCCTGTCGGTAACGAATGCTGAGGAAATAATGCAAATGTGTGTTCCTTGATAGGTCAAACCCTATACTGTACATCATAAAAGACACAGATTACATGTTATTAATATAGTTACAGTATCTCTATTTGTGTTGCAAGTAAGGAGTAGGAAGTTGCAGTTTTTGCCCCCAAATTGTTTAAACTTGTCAACCCCCAAATTATGCTCTGTAATAGAGGGTCTTAACTAGGGGTCTGTGACTGGTGCCAGATGTGCAGGGCTCTGTGGGTGGCACCGTCACCACCCACTGCCCCTGCTTCTGGCTGCAGGATACCTGGAACAGCACCCTGCAGCCAGTATCTCTGTGGCAGTGCTGCCTGTAGCATCTTGTTGGCACCTTGCCATAATTACAGCTGCTCGAAGCATCTTATAGACCCTCTGGGCACTACTGCAGTTCCAGGTAACGGCGGCCCTGCCCCATTATGTGCAACACCTTAACATCAAAGGGAGCAGACCCAGCACAGGGCACTCAGAGCCCTTGGTTTGGTTCTGCTGTAATACACAAATATTACTAAGTATTAAATGATATACCTAAAATAAAACAGTTTAGAATATGTGTGACTTCTCAATGCTGAAAGTTGATATATCTAAGAGCTGAGCAGGAGGTGGAGACTCTCTCTATTATATCACACTGTGTTAGAATTGAGGTGACACAAAGAAGCCTGCAGCTTTATAAATTTGCGTGGTTTGCCAGATGCTGGCAGGTTGTGCTGGGTTTGCCAGGCTATGCTCTAGATCAGCGTTTTTCAACTACTGTGCCATGGCACATTAGTGTGCCGCGAGTGGTTGTCAAGTGTGCCACGGCTGTCAGCTTGTAGTGTAGTGTGTTTTATTCCTGAGGAGGTCAATGTGGTGTGTTTTATTCCTGTGGATGCCAATGTAGTGTGTTATTCCTGTGGAGGCCAATATGTGTGTATATTTTTATGTGGGAGCCAATGTTTATGGTTTTTCATTGGGCACGCACACCGTATAGCCGTATAGTGTGTCTTGGCAATTTTAAAATCTTGTGTAGTGTGCCTCAAGTTGAAAAGGTTGAAAATCACTGCTCTAGATGAACCACACTAACAACAAACTTTATTGTGTATAAACTTTGAAAAAAAAAAAAATCAAAGTCATCTGTATCTTTACTTTGATTATTTGAAAAAAGCAAAAGTTATACTATGGAGGAAAGGTAAGACGGAGCGGGGAAGAGAAATTAAGTCTCTTTTTTAAACTATCCCATTTATTTTTTATACTTTCCATCAGATTTCTGACACAGAAAGAATTAGTTGCTAATGATAATGTTCTTACTAATTTCTTATAGAAACCTCCCTCCTGCCTCCTAGTTCTGCCTAGATAGTTGGAGTGATCAGTTGCTGTAATTTTCAACAAATGAATGCATTCATGACATGCATTATTCATCGCTAAGTACCTATAATCCTGATACTCTGTTACCTTTGGGTATGCCTGCTCTCTTCTTAAAGCCTCTTACCGATGCTTGATGCTATGCGTAGTTCATTAGCAATACTGTGATTGTGAGTTTAATGAACATTTAACATACTCTCGATGTCAGACACTTCGGGGTGTACTGTTTCCATCTAGATCCTCAGGTGTGTGTAAAATGCTCATTATATACAAACCACTATGTTTCTCTGTCTTGTGCAGCAGCATTAGACATATGGTTGATCAAGAAATCCAGTCTTAAACCTTTTTTAAGAATTCTTTATTTTTTCGATGAAAGTTTTTTGGTTTTGAACATCTACAGTAATTAAAGAGGAATGATGCTTAACCCAGTGGAGCCAGACACTTGTTTGGCATGCCCCAAGGATGGACTGATAGGTTAGTATTGGTTCCAATAAAATGGCAGCCTTAACCAGTGCAACTTGTACTCTATAATGTAATATATTTACACATTATTGGTAAAGTGTGGTTTGTGGTGGGTGGTCACGAGTTTTGATCATATGTAACCCTCTGTGAAATAATGATTCATACTGAATAACACATAGATAACTTACTTCAGTTGAAGTATATGGGTCTGATGCAGAATTGAACGCATGAATTCATACGGTTATGCCCTGGACCTGAGCACACAAATGTGTGGGCAATGGGTATGAATAATGATGATGACTAGTTGCAAACTAAGGGCCTGATTTAGCAAGGATCGCAACTGTGATTACACACGCAATCGGCTGATTGTTGCATTCATAAAACCGAACCCGCTCACCCCTAATATATATATATATATATATTTGTTATATGTGATTATTCTGCCACTGCTTGACTTTTAGTCATTCAACTTGTATGACTTTGCAAACAGTTATTGTATTATCTGTCTTACTACTGTATATGGTGTGTACAGGAAGTATTGACAGAGTGTCAAACCCAACAAATGTAGAGGCCAGGGACATAACTAGAGCTATTTGGGCCCCATAGTAACATTTTTAATGGGCCCCTACTCTAATGTTTCAAGAGAGACACCTCACTCGCAGTGGTTGATTCCTGATGTCTATGGATATGATCACTCCTGTTACACTTGGATCTGCTCCGAATGATGCTGATGTTGTCTACTGTGCTGTTTACTATCCTGTTGCTCAGCAAAATCATAAGATTGAATTTACCTGCCATCCTTCAGTTGTGTGATGATAGGCATGGCTGTGATTCTTCAAAAAGTAAGGATTGAATCTGCACTAGACAGAAAATTAGTCACTATACTAATCATAAATAGACCAACATAATAGCTGTTTTCAGTGAAATAAACCTTACACAGCTTTGGGTTGGTGGTGCACCCAAATATGAAGTAGTCAAACTCTCTTTCCTTTTTTTGCAAAAGAATCAAAAAGACAAGACAAAAACTGGCTTTTTGGGGCATACTCAATACATTAAATGCTAATTGTGATAAAACGTAACTTTTAATAGATATTAACCACTAAAAAAGAATTAGAGGTTCACAAATGGGGTATATCAGTAAATTTATTTTATTTAAAATCGTATTAAATATTATTGGGTTCTGCGAAAATATAAAAGATCTCCCTTTAAGTATCAATACTCATTGGTAACTGGTGATCACATGATCATGATACCTAATAGAAGTGTAATCTCTCGATATCTATTTTAAATGTTTACAGGGATTGACCACTATTCAGGTCCAATACTTATATCATTGCCTACAAAATCACATTGACAGAGACTTCCATGCAGTCTCTGATAAGTGCACCACTATGCATATACTGTATGGTGTAATCAAGGACCTCTTTGTAAACTATGGTATCCTTTATTTGTGCCACCATACATAAATCAGGAATCTTATGATAAATGTTTTATCACAATTATCATTTAATGTATTAAGTGTGCCCCAAAAAGCCAATTTTTGTCTTATCTTTTTGCTTCTTTTGCAAATAAGGATATAGAGATGGCTGTGATTCTGTTTGTCAAGACTGCTTCAGGTCAGCAGCCACCAGGACTTGGTAGTAAACTAGAGGAAGATGAAAATAAAGAGTAAAAAGAGTAGAAGTGGAAGAAAGGGGGAAGTGACAGAAGGTGCAGAGCAATAGGAAAGTTGATTCAGAGGGGTACAGCAGAAAAGTGCGCACAACTGATTGAAAACAGTGAAAGGGTATATATGATTAGGGTATAAAGAAAGGTAGACAGTGTAATAGTGTATTACAATGATATTTAACTGAATGTCAGCTAATACACTAACATTGATCTAAGCTAAATATTGTCTTGCCTACAAGCCTTTAATTTGACTAAAACCCCAAAAGATCAATGACTAGGGTCATTACACTCAATGGTAAATTCGAAAAAGAAGAACACAAATAGAATCACAAATAACAAATATTTTATTATTCTGGAACTTTCTTCATCCAACTACAAGCTGACTCATGTCACATAAAACTTCCAGACATAAATATTTATACATTATATTGTAGTACATTACAGTGTATCCACCACACGCAAGTTTCAGTGACAAATATGGTAACAGGTTCCCTTCTAGTTTTACTATATGGGGATACTATCCTAACTGAAATGTAAATATGTAAATATTTTACTCCATTTAAGAAAAACTCTTTTGCAATTATAAATACACTTCTCTCAATAATAGCCCATTACCATGGTAATAACTTGTTACCAAATAGGTTACTGAATGACTAAGGCATCAATTCAGTTCTTGCTCCCTGTTTATGTTTTTTGTTTAACCCTTAGGAGGAAATTACTTGTAAATTATACCTAATTTCCTAAGCCTAAATATATGTTTAGAAGATGGGTTATAAATTGTAATTGACTCCGGTAATAGCCCCTTCTGGAAAATATTTTCTCTTTTTACAGATTACAACATTGTGGTTTATCTGCATCTAATCCTCGATTGCTCCTGTTTAGTGTGGGGAGTCCTAGCCCTATAACTGTCTGTTCTTCTGTTAGGGGTTAATTAGGTAGAACAAGATAAAAAGGGTTAGTAACCCTGACTTAATTTGAGAACAGCTGCTACTCACAGCCTTTCCTGGATTTTCTGTTAATACAGTACCACAACTCCAAGGACAGCTCCTTCAGTCTTTGGCTAGGAGGAAAACTCCCCTTCAGGCTGAGCGGTAATCTGATGCCCACCTGATGTCAGGAACAGTAATGCTGGTAGGCTCTCCTCACTATGCCCAAGGAGTCCTGCCCTGCCTCAGCTCACCAACTCCATTCACAGTACTTATACAGCTTCTGCACAGATCACTATCTCCCCCTTACAGCACTCCTGCAGCAGCCCCTCCTTGGGTTTCGGATGAAAGCTCACCTTGTGTGTCCTAAGCTTACCTGAAAAGTCCTTCAAAGACCCCCACTAGCAAAAACATTTTGACATCTGTTATGTTCTTACATTTATGAATACTTTTTTGTATATATATGATATGGTGCCCATGTGGCCTATTTTATACAGGTCAAACCACTTTGAGAACATTTTGAGATATAATGGCCTTACATACAGTAGGTCAGTGATTAACTTGTCTCTGTCAGGTGGAGATATCGATCAGCCGATGGCACGGCACTTCAAGGATAAATGTCATGCCCTCTCGGGGTTAAAATATACTGTCAAAGATCATGTGCCAGAATCCCCCCATGAAGATAATAGAGCCAAATCTTTACTTATAAAGGAAGCACAGTGGATATACAGTTAGGTGCATAAATATTGGGACATTGACATCATTTTCATATTTTGGCACATATAGAAACCGTTGTAATTCCTACACCGTTCACCTGATTTGGATGTAATTACCCTCAAATTAAATCTGAAAGTCTGTAGTTAAAGCACATCTTGTTTGTTTCATTTCAAAGCCATTGTGGTGGTGAATAGAGGCCAAAATATGAAAATTATGTCAATGTCCCAATATTTATGCACCTGACTGTATAGGCTTGATGATAAAATCAATTGGAACAGCCTACTATAAGAATATACATGCTTTGGATTCAGGTGAGCTTCTCTATAGTGGGATTTTTTTAAATCTAGATGGATATGAATAGTGACCTCTTACTGTTTAGGTGAATGCTGAAAATTTGTCTGTATTTATATATTTGCGTTTGTTTTATTCTTTTTGTTGACATGTATTTCTTGACATGTATTTTAATACTTCTTTGTTTGCCCATTTCTAGTTCCATATGCTTTTGACACAGCTGCGGTGGCCACTCCCAGTTTGGGTTGCTATGACAGTGCCGTCTCCTGGTTCCCAGAAGTGCGTCATCTAACGGCGTCTGGGTGCCTGGTGCGTGTGGACAGTTGGCAGCGGCTGATCACACTTGGTATGGAGGGTATATATGTGGCGTAAGTGTGTACATGTCTTTGTATGTTATTTATGTGCGTGTCCTGATGAAAGGGCATAAGACATATATACACACACACACACACACATATTATTTACAGAAAACTAACAATAGATTGACCTGGGGTAACAACACAAACACAAAAGGAGAAAGAGGAAAAAAGGACAAGCACCCATATACAACCATTTTTCAGTGGCGGTATTCAATTTTTAAGAAATGGTCGTGAAACCCATTGGGGAGAAAAATAAATTGTAGATGCATATGGGTTGTATTTATAATCCCGACAGTTGGCATGCCGGTGCTTAGAATGCCAATGTAAGAATCCCAATGGTAAGTACTGGGGTTAGGGGAATGGTTAGGGTTCAGCACTAGGGGGAGGGTTAGGGTTATGCACTAAGGGGGGATGGTTAGGGTTAGGAACTAGGGGTGAGGGTTAGGTTTAGGCAGCATGGAATGACGGTCAGAGTTAGTGGTAGGTAGAGGGGTAAGGTTATGATACTGACCGACAGGTGTCAGTATCCTAACCCTGTCGGGATACCGGCATCGGAATTCTGTCCACAGTGGTGTAGTCAGCCACCAGAGGGGGTGTGGCCAGCCACCACAGAGGTTTATCTAACCATTAGAGAGGACATGCTCTAGAGCACTGGCATAGTTTCTTTAGAGCAAACCAAGCACCCATGTTCATCAGTCCACCTGCTCCACCAGGCAACTAAACCTCTAATTCACTATGTAAACTTCAAGTGGACAGTCTGGAACCTGACCCCTAGAAGAAGAGCAGGGCTCTCAGATAGTGGGGCCCCATCAGGGATTTCACCTGTAACCCTGTGGGCCAGTACAACCCTGTGTAGATAGATAGATAGTTAGATAGATAGATAGATAGATAGATATACTGGACCTGGTTTCCAGCAAGTAAAAACAAATAAAACCTGGCACCAGCAGAGGTATATAACTGTTTAAATATATGAGTCCCAGGTGATTATGGCTGCACACCTATAGAGAGTTTTTTGCCAATCCTCTCACACCAGAAAGTATAACAAAGAATATAAGAGGTGGTGCTTATTACACAGGACAACACTCAAAAAGGGATAAAGATCTCCTATTTAATTAGTATAAAAATCAGTATAAAAATCACATGACAATAAATTGATTCTAAATTCTTCTGAATAATACACATGGAAAATGTACTCGAACTTCACATATATAACTGTATTAGCTATATTTAAAACATTGTAAGATATTGATCACTGGCAAACACATGGAGAGTGTTAACAGATTATTTGGAATCGTATCCACTAAATTCAGTCAGTGCTTGTTGTACAAAAACTTTGTAACTTGGAAAGTATCCAATATTGAGATTGTTGCAATGTTGTTGCAGGTAGAAAGGTAATGTTCAAACAACTGTTGACAGTGCAATTGCTCCACTATACTCACAGTCCTTAGCCGGCTAGCATGTGAATCGCTCAGCCTGCAATGGTATAAGTTCTCTGGTATGGTAATTCTCCAATACTCCTGTCAGCCTCTGATCAGAAATAACAGGGACAAGCTCCCACCATTGTCACTCATTTTACGGTTATTCCTCTTAGAGCCCCAGCATTGGTACAGATGGCAGCTCCAATGATTATAGGAGGATTCAGTGATCAGTGTAATGCCGATGAGGTGAATATACTTCCGGGCATGATGACACAGTATCTCCTTTAGCTGCAAGCAAAACACTCAACCTGCTCCAAAGCTTTTCTCCAGTTTTCAACAAAGCAAACTAATTTCCTAGCGTGTATTGACAGTGCTCCAGTCTCCTTAACGCATTTCTTTGCACTAGGTGGATTTCTTAAAAGGCGGTAATGTGGTTTCCAGCAAGGATGATCATGAAAGAGGAATGCAGCTGGACCAGTAATAGCTCTGAGTGTTGCAGTCAAGCCACAGGAGTAGCAGGCTCCACCCCACCAGCTCAGGTCCATCAGTGGTCAGCGCTCCCGCCCATCTGTTTTCAGCAAGAAGAAGGAAAAGCTGCAGAAGGAGGATAAAGAGAGGAAGATGAAGCTGCCCTGCTACTCACGACACTGTGGTAGATGCTCAGGAGATGAGACCTTTGGCGGTGGAGCACAAGGACATGGCTTCAGGAAATTAGTGTAATTATTTGACTCATTAAGCTAATAGCAAACTTCCAATGCATAATTAGTCATTAGGGTGGGTGTCCATGTCCCTACCATGTGTCCTTAAAATAATGATTTTAGGAAAAATTGGACTTGCTCTGAAGGAGTTAAAAAAAAAAAAAATTGAGCGCCACATGAAAATATAACAACCTCTAACCCAATTGAATAGCAAAAATCTTGCCCCTGTGGTAAAAACACAGCAGCATAAGATTTTTTGAAAATGTGCTCCCAATTGAATATGTCCCTTAATGTTACAAAAGTTCACAAGAAATTATGCTAATACAAGCCTATGTTCAAAGTATGAAAACGGAGATTGATGTATTTGCTCTAATACAGTATGTAGATGATTTGATTATTTCCCATGAAGATGAAATCGCAAAACTAAGTACAGTTCTAGACTCACACTTTGATACTAAAAACCTGGGAGATATGACCTACTAGCAAGGAATCCACATACAGCAAGAAGAATATGGAATGTTTCTACTCAGTGCTAAAATTGGTACAATTCTAAATCAGTTTGGAATCTCAGAAAAAAAAGGTGTGACATAACTAATGTGAGCACCATATATAAGATTAGAAAGAGAAGATGATCTCTTACCAAATAATGAACAGTATAGAGAAGCAGTGTGGGAAATATTACACACTATATGGACAAAAGTATTCAGAAGCCTGATCAATACATCAACAGGGACTGTAATGGTACTGTATTCAAATACATATACTTTAATATGGAGTTGGTCCCGCTTTTGCAGCTATAACAGCTTACACTCTTCTTGGAAGGTTTTCCACAAGATTTTGGAGTGTTTCTGTGGGAATTTGTGCCCGTTCATTCTGTAGAGCATTTATGAGGTCAGGCACTGAGGTTGGGCAAGAAGACCTGGCTCACAATCTCTGTTCCAATTCATCCCAAAGGTGCTCAATGGGGTTAAGGTCAGGGCTCTGGGCCTGACTCAGGCCCGCTCGCAAGCGCTGAGCGCTCGCAAGCGGGTCGATGTTGGCCCAGTGCGCATGTGCACGATGGAGCCGGCTCCATCGTGCGCATGTGCGAGACCCAGATAGTGATGGGCAAACCGTCGCTCCGGGTCTCTTACCAAAGGGGGCATGCTGTCGATGTTGTGTGACAGCACACCCCCCTGTTAGAGCCGAAAGCACTCTAGGGTCTCGTCGCAAGCCCAATGGTCGAGATGATCTTGACCATCGCGACCATCTTCTTGGCCACTCGCTATAGCTGTGGGTGGTCACCCACAGCTATACGAGCGGCCAGGAGGCTGCTCTAAAAATCAGGAATGACAGCCCTGATTCAGAGCGAGCGCTCTGTCAGAGCATCCGGCTCTGAATCAGATCCTCTGTGTGGGCCAGTCAAGTTCTTTCACACTGAACTCATCAAACGATGTCTTTATAGTCCTTGCTTTGTGCACTGGGACACAGTCATGTTGGAATAGAAAATAGCCTTCCCCAAACAGTTGCCACAAAGTTGGAAGCATAGCATTGTCCAGAATGTCTGGGTATGCTGAAGCATTAAGGGCCTGATTCAGAGCCTAACGCTCTGAGCAGAGCGCTTGCTCTGAATCAGGGCCCTCCTCCATGAAAATGGAGCGGCCTCCTGGCTGCTCGCATAGCTGTGGGTGACCACCCACAGCATATGCTAGCGTCCATGATGATGGTCGCAATGGTCTTGACCATCGTGACCATTGGGCTTGCGACAAAGACCCTGCGGTAGGGTCTCGCTGCCGCAAGCCCTGGAGTGATTTTGGCTCTATCAGAGCCAAAATCACTCCCACTGACATCACTAGTGATGTCCGTGGGGCCGGCTTCAGACGGTAGGCGTTCCCATGGGGACGTGCTGTCAATGTTGATTCAATCAACATCGACAGCACACCCCCTTTGGTGCGAGACCCGGAGCGATGGAGAGCCCGTCGCTCGCCGGGTCTCGCACATGCCCACGACGGAGCTCCCTCCGTCCTGCGCTCGCAAGCGGGTCTGAATGACCCCCTAAGATTGCCCTTCACAGGGCCGTAACTAGGGTAGTGCAACCAGTGCCATGGCACAGGGCACCACAAGGCCGGGGGTGCTGTTTGGGCTTGTCAATTTCCTGTTTATAATCATTCTCACTTGTGGCTTCCTCTTCTTTTATCCCCAGCATCTTTTGGCTTCCCCTATCTATTCCCTGGCCCTTCCCTATGAGGCCATGGCCCTTTTTCAGGTGCACTATATTATGTCCCTATTTAAAAAATTGCGGGGGGCACTAATGCTCTCTCTGGCACAGGGCACCAAAAAGTCAAGTTACAGCTCTGGCCCTTCACTGGAGATAAGCGGCCTAGCCCAAACTCTGAAAAACAGCCCCATACTATTATCCCTCCACCAGTCAGACTGTTAACGTTCTCCCGGCATCCACCAAACACAGACTTGCCCATCTGACTGCCAAACAAAGAAGAGTGTTTCGTCACTCCACAGAACATGTTTCCACTTATCCACAGTCCAGTGTCGGTGTGTTTTACACCACTCCAACCAATGCTTGGCATTGGACTTGGTTATGTGAGGTTTGCATGCAGCTGTTTGGCTATGAAAACCCATTCCATTAAGCTCTTGCCTCACAGTTTTTGTGCTTACATTAATGTCGGTGGAAGTTTGGAACTCTTCAGCTATGGAATCAGCAGAGCATTGGCGGCTCTTACGCACCATGCGCCTTGCAGTCGTTGACCCTGCTCTGTAATTTTATGTGGTCTTCCACTTTGTGGCTAAGTTGCTGTTGATCCTTAATACTTCCACTTTCTAATAATATCACTTACAGTTAACGGTGGAATATCCAGCAGGGATGAAATTTCACAAACTGTCTTATTGCAAAGGTGGCATCCTATAACAGTACCATGCTTGAAGTCACTGAGCTCTTCAGAAAGACCCATTTTGTATCACACATGTTTGCAAATGGAGACTGCACGGCTAGGTGCTTGATTTTATACACCTGTGGCAATGGGTGAGATTGAAACACCTCAATTCAATAATTAACAGGTGTAGCCAAATACTTTTGTCCATATAGTGTATATGGTAACTACTACAAGGCTTGATATTTCACTAGCTATGTCTCATCTTTGTGCCACTCCTCATTACTAATCCTATCCTGGTACCACTTCTCTTACCTAGTTGTATCACATCTTTATTACTAATCCTAGATGTCTCCTCTTTGTAGATATGTGAGTAAACCTCATCAAAGAGACCAGAATATAATTAAGAGAGTGATGCAGTACAATGAACAAACACAGGACTTAAATCTAATATTATCAGTCAAAGGTAAACTTGAATTGCAAGGATATGTAGATGCAGATTGGGCAGGTGATTATAGGTATTGCACATCCACAAGTGGCTACCTGTTTAAATGTGGAACTATTCCAATTGCTTGGTCCAGTAAAAAGCTAATGTCAGTTGCATTATTATCAACAGAAGCCAAATACATTTAAGCTGCCTATGCCAATCAAGACATTGGCCCTGATTCAGAGCCGCTCGTTACCAGCAGTACGCTCGTTGCGTTCCGATGTTGACTAACCGCGCATGCGTCGGTGTAACACTGCGCATGTGCGTACGGCAGATTGTGAGCTTATTTTGTCTCGTTCATCAAATAGCGTACAGGAAGTGACATAACAAATGTGATTGACAGAACAGGGCGTTTTTGGGTGTTGACGGGGGAGGGCGTACATACATTAACAAATGCGAACGTCAAATGTGTTCGTACCAACTCATACGTCACTGGATGATCCTCTTTCCCTTCAAAATGCTCGCACAGCTTAGGGGCTGGATAACTCGACCACAGTGGCGATGGCCTTCTCCTCCGTCCCGGCACTCCACGATGTAGCATCGATTAATCACGGCTTGTCAGAAAATCAATTAGTGTTTGATTGAAACCCGGCTTGGTATGTGTTTGGAAAGCAGTTTTTTTGGATAGCACAAAACCGAACGCAAATGGAAATCATAGCTGCTAATGTCTGGATTACACAATCAATTAGCATACATTTGTGGGGGTGTATTTTGGCCGCAATGTGTTGTTTTTGGACTATTGTAACAATAATGTCATCATGTTTAGGTTTGGTGCCTCATTTTGTGTTTGCAAGGTGATTTTTCCTCCTTAGGTAATGTTTTAAATGTTCCTTAACGAGCCCTTTTTTTCCAATGTGTAATTTTTTAGGTTGAACGTTGTTGGCTTGTGGGCCCGGATTAAATGTAACCCATTTTTACAATAATGTCAGAATACAAAGTCGTACATTTGTTGTAAATTTATTGGTATCCCCCCAAAAATAAATGCACATATTTAACCAAAACATTTTTGGCAGTGTTCATTCCACAATATTTATTAATTGTGCAAACAATAAATTTTTGGTAAACGGAAATGCAAAAATTAAAAACAATTCACAAGAAAGGAGAGGGATGTTTTGGCCAGAAAGGAATATGAGGCAAGCACAGAAGGAGTGTGGGAAAAGTAGCCAATGCTGTCACCGTTTTTTCGGCCGTTTGGCTGGGGGAGGGAGGGCGCCAGACCGGGTCCGGGATGTCATCGGGCTGGCCCATCCAGAGGCAGATGTTGTGGCCTCTGGACTAGGCACAGGGCTAGGCACATTTGGAAGATTGGCTGATGTTGTGCCAGAGGTGGAGGATCCTGATGTTCCGGCAGGAAGGGAGGTCGGCTCCACCATGTGCTGGCGAACGAGCTGCTCCAGGGCAGTGGCGATGCGGATGTTGGCCCTGGTATTTTCCACCAGGGCCTGACAAATGGTCACGTTGGCCGCAGCATTTTGCTCCAGGGCCTCAGCCACCCGTACCAGACTGGCGTCCATCCTCTGCAGAATCTCCGTATGGAAATCCGATTTAAAATTGAGTTCTGTGAGGAGGGACACTGCCTGCGAGGGGGATTGCCCTGGACTGGCTTCTGCAGGGTCCTCAGCTGGATGTACTGGTTCATCCCCTGCAGAGCCTGCCGAAATTCTGCGGCCAAGGCTCCCCTCTGGAGCAGACTCATCCGCCTGTGTCTCTGTTGGAAAAATGAGAAAAGACTCACATTAGAATCTACATATTGGCACAATAACATTTCAGAGTTGGTGACATCACAATATTTACCTGGGACAACATGAGGAGCCGCAAAGTCTGGCATGTCCGTATCCATGTTGGACACGCCAAACACCTCCACAGCCTGCACACACCCCTGTGCCAGCTCTTCTAAATCAGTCAACTCCAATGACACAGGGGTGGGACCTCCACCTGTCCCCCTTGCATGCCTAGCCCTGTCCACCATTTTTTGTTTCAGGCGATATTTGAAGTCGCCCCACCTGTGGGTGAAAAAGGAACCATTATTTTTTATTTGATTTTGTTTTTGGTTTTAGGGTGGTCAAGTGTTTACTTACCGCCGTTTGACATCCTGGGCTAGACGGACATAATCACCCACCCTATTGACCTCAACGGCTACCTCTTCCCACATTCTCCACTTCTGGCTTGAACTCATATTCCTGTCTGCCTGTGGCAGGATGTCCACACACTTCTGAATCAAAACCTCCATCTCCTTTCTTGTGAATTGTGGCTGCCTTTTCTTTTTGGCAGCTTTGCCCGGAATACTGGGCCCAGCAGCCTCTTCCATGTCATCCTCCTCACCTATTTGTGTAAATTTGGAGAATTCTCAACTTCACAACTTGCACAATATTATGTTTCTAATTAATCATTGAGTCAAAATGCATGAAATACTTACCGCCTGACTGTTGTCCATTGTTTCCCTGGTCTGTAGCCATGTCTGAGCTTCAAACAAGAAATACACCAGAATTTTGTTTTTGTCTCGTGACGTATTTAAACATGCGTCCTTATTTTGCGGCCGCATCATTGATTGTGCGTTCCTATGATCCCTCCTTAATTTGTGCGGGAAACGAAACACTATTTATGGCTTGGGGCGTCTCGATTCGAGGTGACGTTTTTTGAATGTTGGAGGTTACGTTGGTTGGAGTTGATTGTTGGCTGGTGTAGGAGTTTGCGTTTTTGGAAGTAGTTTTTTTGGATATATTCGTTTTTTGATTTCCGTTCGGTTGTTTTCGTTTTGTAATTTTTTGGTCGTTTCCAGTTTTGGTAAGTTTGGGGAAGTCTAACTTTGGGGCAATTTGTCTCTCATTCTGGTTAAGAATTTTCTAATATTTTTTTCCCGTCATTTCATCTCTCTTAGGTTTTATTTTGGCTCTGCCCCAAAGACCTTTTGATCCGGATTCTTATATATTATCTCTTGGTAAGTTCATTTGTTAAACTGTTTTGGAAATGTTCTTGTTTGTCTTTACGCAACTTTGGTTGGCCTTACACATGTAACCTTTGTTTTTCCAAATCCGAAATCTGTTTTTTTTAGTTACGCTGCGTTTTTGTAACTTGTATTTGCGAACTGATTAGCGCATTTATACTACTTACTATTGTGACTTGTATTTGCGAACTAATTTGCGCATTTTTACTACTTACTATTGTGAATTGTATTTGCGAACTAATTAGTGCTTTGTGAAATGCTTATTCATCCCTTAAAATTGTTTGTGTTTTCTCGGTAGCATTTGTTGCTTACATTTGGCCTCAATTTGACGTAGTGTGTGCAACGTCGTTTTGCTCTTTGCCCAAATGTGTGTGTGTCCCCTTTTATGTTTTGTCTTGCTTAAATTTTTGAAACAGAAATGGCCAGCATAAAATGATGTATATTTATGTTGTGATTATTTCCAGTTTCAACATATCATGACAATACCCCGGCATGAAAGCATCAATGGATGGTATCTTCAAGCTAAGTAAAAATGTTAATTTTTTTGGGGGGAAAAAAGCCTGACATTCAAATCTTGCCATTTCAGGTTGATATGGGTCGGATTGTTCTGGCCCTGCTCCCGGAAGCCGACCAACCTCAATCTCGTCCCAGGCGTAGGCATCGTAGGCGTGCAAGGCCCCAGATATTTCGAACACGTGTCACCCTTTTTGGAATGCCCGATGATGAGGTTTTAAGATGCTACCGTCTTCCTCCAAAAATCATCATAGACACTCTCTCATTAATAGAGAGTGATCTTGAGCGGCAAATTGACAGTCCTACAGCAATACTACCACTTACGCAATTTATGGCGGTGTTACATTTCTGTGCCTCAGGATCGTTCCAAACAATGGTGGGAATAGTGGCGGGTATCTCACAATCCTCCTTTTCCCGGATCCTGAGGGCAGTGATGGAGGCACTTTTCAAGCACCTCCATCATTTTATTCAAATGCCTTTGGATATGGGTGCCCTTAGTGTGGCCAAGGCCAATTTTTACCAAATAGCTGGCTTCCCACACATCATAGGGGTTGTGGATGGTACTCACATACCACTTCAGCCTCCAGCACGGCTGGAGGCAATATTTAGAAACCGGAAACACTATCACTCCCTCAATGTAATGGTGGTATGTGATGCCTACCTCCAGATCCTGTCCCTGAATGCAAAATTACCAGGAAGTGCACATGACTCCTTCGTCATCCGGCAATCAGGGATATGGCACAAATTAACCAACCTACAAGCTGGTGATGCGTGGCTTCTGGGTAAGTGGAGACCTTTAGTACATAACAATGTTAAGCTTCATACAGAGTGAGCCTGATGTTGACTATTCTTTTTCACAGGAGACAGTGGCTACCCTTGCACGCCCTGGCTGCTCACTCCTTATTTGGCTCCCACACCAGGGCCACAATGTGAGTATAATTCCACACTTACAGCCACCAGGCAAGTGGTGGAGTGCTGTATCGGCCTTTTAAAAGGCCGATTCAGAAGCCTCCACCGCTCTGGTGGCGAGCTCATGTCTTTGCCGGATATGGTTTCGAAAATTGTGGTCCTGTGTGGGATATTTCATAACATCACCATAAGGAGTGGTGTCCCAATGCAGCCAGAGGATGCCTTACCTGAGGATGGCCCCCCCCGAGGTTGGTCGGAGGTCAGTATGTGGGGGGGCCATACGCGATGATGTGGTGGCCAGATTTTTTAGGTAATTATTGACAAACAACAGTGTTTATACCTAATGTGGTAGGGTTTGTTTGAGAACATCTAATTATTTATTTTTATTTTCTCCATCTTCTGTTTTTTTCACATAATCTTTGGCACTCCAACGATGACTACTTCCTGCTACCCTTAAAAAACCTGTATGTGGACATTTTGGGGATATATTCTGGAACCCATATTGCAACGCCATATTTGTGGAATCATGTTGGCATGGTCCTTCGTCAACCAGTTCTTGATTTGTTGTTTTTTTATTTGGTTTTGTTGGTATGTGTTGTATTTGTGATTATCACTGTGTGTTTTGTTTGTGAGTGACCACTTTGATTTTTCAGTTATGTTGTGAATAAATGTTTTGAGAGTGAAATGTTGTACCTTTTTTGGAACGTTACAAGCAAGTGTAACCAGGTTCACACACGTTACATTTGACTAAGGGGTAATCAGTACTGACGCCAGTTGAGCTAAAATGTAATATGTTTTCAGGGTCCAAACCAACACCCAAAGGAAGCCTGTACAATCATTTGACTTTGTAAGATTGGCCTAAGCAGCTTGCACCCCAACTAGGAACCTGTAAAATGTAGTAATATCTAATTGTGACTACACCAAAAAAGGGAAATGAGATTGTTACTGTTAGGTGTTTCTTGTGGCTGTTTTACATAAAAATACAAAACACAATCTTAGTGTCAAAAAATGGAAATCCTTGCAGGAACAGTCTACTTATGTCAGGGTAAACAATCTGTGATTTCTGAAAAAACGAATGAGCCAGAACGTTACTTCGAAAATAACACTTTATTTTAAAATGGCCAAAAAAAACAAAAAACTAATCCCTAAGGAGGACCGACATATGGTCAAGGACCACCAGCACACCGATTATATTGTGGCACATCCGGGCCACACAGGTGGATAATTCTGCCCGACGCCTCTGTTCCTCTGTGGGTGAGAAAAGTGTGGGGATTAATACAACAATACTGAAACCACATTAAAAAAACAAGCCAAAACCAAAACCCCCCCAAAAAAACAAAACCATAATTACACCCATTAAAACACATCAAACTAAAATGGTGTAGGCCAAAAATACAAGGCCAATGTACAAATTCCGACAGGTGTGATATGTGTATGTTGAAATCAGCAGTAACAGGAAAAGGCAATCGCCAAAATCCCCAAAAGTGTAGCCAAAAACCCCCAAAAAGTAACCACACATGATTACATACAGTTTGTGTCGATAAAAAAACGCAAAGAAAAACATACCGAAAGATACAACGCCAGCTCCGGAAGGCCCTCCATCGTCCTCCTCGGAGGTGCCTCCATTCCCCAAAGATCGGGGCGAGTAATGATCGACTCCGGGGAGGGGGTAATTCTAAGAGGGGTGGTTGGAGGAGAGGGGGAATTGGGACGGAGGGGAAGGAGGCCCGAAATTTCAGCCTGAGGGTCTTGGAAGGCTGGGGAGGAGTGGGGAATAGGGGAATTACTGGTAGTGGAGTGTTGGCTGGGGGGTTGGGGAGAGTGGCCGTGAGCGCCGTCTGGCCGGACGATGACGGCGTAGTCTTCGCTGGGCCCCTAAAAGATGTGAAACAAATTGTGGTTAGTTTCAACACAAATCCGCGAAAAAAAAACATTTTCGAATCCCCCCCCAAAAAAATGAACCATGCAGATATGAGTGCAATGAATAAATATGAAATACAGGGAAAACATGGCCATGCAGATATGAGTGCAATGAATAAATATGAAATACAGGGAAAACATGGCCATGCAGATATGAGTACAATGAATAAATATGAAATACAGGGAAAACATGGCCATGCAGATATGAGTACAATGAATAAATATGAAATACAGGGAAAACATGCACACGCTGTTAGGGCCACAAAGACAAACATGAAAACCACAATCCATAAAACTTACTTTCGGCGATCTGCATGCGAAAGCATGCTAGCAAGCGGGGCGTCCGCCGTTGCAGGTCCGACCACCTGCGCTCCAGCTGCCCGATCTGGCGGCGTGGGCCGAAGGAGCGCAGGCGGGACCGTACCTCCGCATATGCGGAACGCTTTTCGCGGTTGGTGATGGGTGGAGGCTGGCTGGTGATCCGCCTATCCATGACCTCCGTTAGCACCAGCAGCTCGCGCCTGGTGAATGCAGAGGCTCTCATGATGGCAATGGTGTTTTTATTAAAAATCATTTTTAATAAAGTGCCCCAAAATTTTTTGATTGGCTAATGTATTTGGGTAATTAACAGGACCGATTCTATTGGTTAGTGTATGAGTCATGTGTTCGACAGGGCCAGAAATCTCTTGAGACTTATGATAGGCTTGATGCAGTGACATACGTAAGCAAATTTAAATAAAGAAATGAAGTCCGGGAAATATGCGGGTAGAAAAACAAATAGAACAATTATTTAATTGAGGCTAACATGTATTTTAACAATTAAAAGCGAATGTTTAAGCCGTACGTATTCTGCGGGTAAACACAAACACGGACATGAATAAAGTTTATTGCATTGTGTTAAAAAAAAAAAAAAAAAAAAAAAATTAGCGAATTGATATATTGATTGGCATGATACGATTGAGGGAGGTAGGCAGAATAAACGAGCAGTTAATCGAAATCTGACAGTCCAACTTCCGGGTAATACTAGTGCGTGTGTTCCCTTCAAGCCACTTTGGGGATGTACGCTCGATATTTGGCACGCTCGTTAGTTAGAGGAGGGGTCGCTTGAGTTTAGGAGGGATGTTTGGCTGCGTGCGAAAATACGAGCGTGTGCTTGAATTTAAATATTTTTTTACGTACGCCGAACGTACGAACGGTCACTTGCGTCCGGGTCTGAATGAGGGCCATTGTTTGTTACAGTATGTCACTTACTACAGGATTTTGGAGAGTAAGTAACTTAACCAACAATATTATTTAAGGATAATCAATGATGTAAAAAAACTATGAAATATAAACACTAGAGCCAAACGTTGATATGAAGCAACATTATCATCGTTATCTAGTAGAGCACAATGTGATTCTGCTTATGTGAGACTGAAAATATGTTGGCAGATGTTTTCACTGAACCAATCCGGAGGCCAATGTTTTAAGACAATAGGTCCAAGATGGAAAGATATTGCAACCAATGTTCTCAACTATGGTTATTATACATGCAGGTGTCATCATTGTTCAGCTGCTGATGCAACTAGATAAATAAGAAAATGGTAGCTAGGGGTGTGTGTTTATAAAAGAAGTTTGTATCATGTGTTTGATCCTGTTTATACATAAAGAGTCCCTGTTTGATTATACTTTCTGCTATTCCTATATAGTGTATCTGCTAACAATATGAGGAAGAGGTGGAGGTGTCATCACCTAGGAATATAAGATCACTGGGGTGGAGGAGGAATAATACTACTGGGAAGATTATAGCCAACATGAATATACCAAAGGGGTGGGGATATAATATCTAGGGGCTTCAACATTACAATAGGAGAGGGTTCTATGGAGGGGGAGGACACTTTTTGCAGGAGATTCAATAACAATGGATAAAAATTGTTTAAGGATTGGGGGTAATGCTAAAAAAGTCTTCTAGACATGCCCACAGTGTGGTGCCAGACACCCACTTTTGTTTGATAAGGCACTGCCTTTATGGTTTCTGGTACTGTACCTGAGTAGAAGAGAACTTGCATATCAAATCAAGAGAAGAACAAAGACCATCAGGCCTGATGTGATTTCATACACTGAGCAGATTTCAAATACAGCAGATTCTTATGGTTAGTATAGATGCAGATTGGGTACTATGGGCCTGATTCAGAGCCGAACGCTCTGACCAGAGCACTCGCTCTGAATCAGTGCCCTCCTCCATGAAGATGGAGCGGCCTCCTGGCCGCTCGCATAGCTGTGGGTGACCACCCACAGCATATGCGAGCGTCCATGATGATGGTCGCGATGGTCTTGACCATCATGACCATCAGGCTTGCGATGGAGACCCTGCGGTAGGGTCTCGCTGCTGCAAGCCCTGGAGTGATTTTGGCTCTATCAGAGCCAAAATCACTCCCACTGACATCACTAGTGATGTCAGTGGGGCCGGCTTCAGACGGTAGGCGTTCCCATGGGAATGCCTCCGTCTGGCAGGCACACCCCCGGCACGCCCACCAAAGGGGGCGTGCTGTCAATCAACATCGACAGCACACCCCCTTTGGTGCGAGACCCGGAGCGATGGAGAGCCCGTCACTCGCCGGGTCTCGTGCATGACAGAGCTCCCTCCGTCGTGCGCATGCGCAGTGGGGGAACATCGACCCGCTTGCGAGCGTCCTGCGCTCGCGTGTGGGTCTGAATGACCCCCTATGACCCTTCCAATAGATGCCTCCATTCCTCAAATGCCAACTTAATGACAAGCTACTATTTGGGATATATTTACTAAAGTGAGAGTTTTTAGAAGTGGAGATGTTGCTCATAGCAACCAATCAGATTCTACTTAACATTTAACTTGCACCTTCTAGAAGAGAATCTGATTGGTTGCTATGGGCAACATCTCCACTTCTAAAAACTCTCACTTTAGTAAATTTACCCCTTTGTCTCTTATAGCAGTTTTCTGCTCAGCTGGGAGGAACTTGCTTGAGAAGAACCAACAGGGATGAAGCCACCTTCTGCTGCTCATTGTGCTAGAACTGCCCCTACTCCATCAGATGAGGCATCTACCTCCAAGTAAAAGTGGAAGAAAAACATTGTGTT
The DNA here is from genome assembly GCA_031769625.1 of Taudactylus pleione. Taxonomy (NCBI): domain Eukaryota; kingdom Metazoa; phylum Chordata; class Amphibia; order Anura; family Myobatrachidae; genus Taudactylus; species Taudactylus pleione. The sequence continues at coordinate 4,620,259 of JAUIMM010000137.1, read as the reverse complement.
GATTGAGATCTGGTGCATGTTTTAGTTGTTGAAAGGCAACCTGAGCTTCCTCTGACAATTTGGCAGTATTAGAGCCTTTTCTGGCAAGTGGCATACGCTTGGATGAAATTTTCAATAATAACTAGTAGACTGCCTACCAGGTGGTAGGCTGAGGCCAATTGAGATTGGCCTGGACCTTCTCAGGATCCATCTGCAAATCCTAATCTAGATATGAGGTAGCCGAGAAAAAGAATGTACTCTATCTCAGACACACTCTTCTACAATTTGCAGTACAACTTTCTGCATCTGAGACATCAAGGGCCTCCTTGATGTGCTGATGATGGGATTGGATGTCAGAAAAGAAGATAAGAATATCATCAAAAAGCCACTTAATAGATATAGAGCAGGTCCTTTAAGATTTTATTTATGAAATGCTGGAATACAGCTGGAGCATTACACAGACCAAATGGCATTACTAGATATTCCTAGTGCCTGTCGTGGGTATTGAATGCCATCTTCCATTCATCTTCTGGTCAAATTGGAATGAGTTTGTATGGTTGGCAGTTTGACTGTCAGGTGATAATGGCCAAAATGGTGATTTCCATGAGGTAGAGGACTCCGGAAGGTCACCAAAGACCTGGCTGGTTGGGAGTCATGGAACTCAGAGAGGCCTCCAATGGCCAGCATTAGTACTGATGACTGCGAGACAGCGCCACCAAGTCAGGCGGCACATCGGTCATCTATCACAACTCCTATCTCTAATCGCACCAGTGACCAACCAGTAGCGAAACACTTTTTAGAAAGAAACCATTAGCTGGCCTTCTTGAAATACATGATTATAGATCATGTACCGGGGAAATTGCATGGGGGAGATAGAAACAAGGAGTAATTCGCGAAGCAAAATGGATCCTGAAATTGGATACTGTGGCTACAAAGGGACTTAATGAAAAAAATTATTGGAATAGTCTTATTTAGCCATTGTTTATTTACCCTATTAATTCATCTTTATACATTTTTCAGCTATTCTTTATTATCATCATGCATTTTTTCATTTTTTTCCATTTATTTAATTTTTTCATTTACAGTTCATATTTTTTTGATTATTGGCATGTTCATTTTTATCTCTTTGATTGTCCCTTATAGGTATTAGGTGGGCTTGTTCACTGCACCTTATGACCTCATATGACAGCAGTTACCATTTTAGTCAATTACATAGACTCTGATTGGGATACTATTATACAGTCTTGTAAGGGCATTGCTATATACATATAATCGCTCTGTTCCACTCGTATGCACCTCTAGTAGTGTTCATATGATGTGGTTTTGGTGAATGTTAGTTTTATAATGTATGTTATGGGTTTGTTTCCTGTTGCAGCGCTGGACCACAGGCTCCCTGAGCCGCAGTAGCATCAGGTGTTGCTTAGCAACAGAGCATTCCTGCGGTGGGCAATAGTTAGGGGCGGCGTGACATCATCAAGATGCGTCCCGTCGAGTGTGCTTCGTGGATCCAGCGAGTGCATCAGTGTCCATGGTGTTATCTTATAAGGAGGGGTAAGTGCATGTTCTCTATTGTTGTAGGTATTTTTTTCACTATTTGTGTCTTGACAAAGATGCTTGGATGCACCGAAACATCGACTGGATGATAATGAATCTCACTATTTGAATACAATTGGACCTTGAGTGCTGTCCATTCTTCCAATGATGTAATTGTGGAGCTGGTAAAGAGCTCCTCTAGGATTAGGACACTGGGGCACATTTGGACTGCATAAATTGAGTGCCGGACTCTACCTGTTTATATATATATATATATATATATATATATATAAAATAGGAGGTGAGAAAAGGTGCTCTCTGGTGTAGTATTTTAGAAATATTTGAATTTTCAAGATAAGTATCTGTCGATTCTGGGATTCTTTTTGAGAATGAGTACACGCTGGCTCCACACTAAGACCCCTGATGTGCCTGTTTTTTAATTGATGAAGGTACTTGAAATACTTATCTTGAAAATTCAAATATTTCTAAAATACTACACCAGAGAGCGCCTTTTCTCACCTCCTTTTTTAGATACTCTACTACTATTTGAGACGATACAACAACAGTCTCTCAGGAGAAAATTGGCGGCCACCTGTCACACGGGGAGTGGATTTTTGGAAGAATTCATTTTAAAGGACTTAAACACAGATAATTCTTGGTGTAGCGCTATTAACAGTACCCTTGTTCTATATATATATATACATAATATATTACACACTGATTAGTTCTCCCTCCTTGATGCTCAGGTCACGTCATACAGGTGTCTTAGTGCGCTTTCAAATACAGTGATAGGTGGCAGTGAGGTGCGACTGAATCTACAGCATGCAATACACAGCTTAACCACTGGGTGGCCAGTATTCCACTGATGAAAACGAGGTGCGATCAATATCCTGCGAGGATTCCGGTGCTCAGAATGCCTGCAGCGGAATCCGAACACTTCTCAGAACCTCTGAACAGGAATCCCGACTGCCGGAATCCTGACCGGGATGGGGGAAGGGTTAGCTTTAGGCACTAGGAGGAGGATTAGGGTTAGGCACTAAGGGGGTAGGGTTAGGTTTAGGGTGCGGGAAGGTGAAGTTTAGGTTTAGGCACTTAGGGGTGATTATGGTCAGACACTGGTGAGGGAAGGTTAGGGTAGGGAGAGACTGATATGTCAGCATTCCAATCCTGACGAGATGCCGGCATCGGGACACTGACCACCAGGATCCCGAGCGCTGGCGTCCCGTACCCATCTCAATGAAAACCATAGAACTGAACCAACCTCAATCTCGTCCCAGGCGTAGGCATCATAGGCGTGCAAGGCCCCAGATATTTCGAACACGTGTCACCCTTTTTGGAATGCCCGATGATGAGGTTTTAAGATGCTACCGTCTTCCTCCAAAAATCATCATAGACACTCTCTCATTAATAGAGAGTGATCTTGAACGGCAAATTGACAGTCCTACAGCAATACTACCACTTACGCAATTTATGGCGGTGTTACATTTATGTGCCTCAGGATCGTTCCAAACAATGGTGGGAATAGTGGCGGGTATCTCACAATCCTCCTTTTCCCGGATCCTGAGGGCAGTGATGGAGGCACTTTTCAAGCACCTCCATCATTTTATTCAAATGCCTTTGGATATGGGTGCCCTTAGTGTGGCCAAGGCCAATTTTTACCAAATAGCTGGCTTCCCACACATCATAGGGGTTGTGGATGGTACTCACATACCACTTCAGCCTCCAGCACGGCTGGAGGCAATATTTAGAAACCGGAAACACTATCACTCCCTCAATGTAATGGTGGTATGTGATGCCTCCCTCCAGATCCTGTCCCTGAATGCAAAATTACCAGGAAGTGCACATGACTCCTTCGTCATCCGGCAATCAGGGATATGGCACAAATTAACCAACCTACAAGCTGGTGATGCGTGGCTTCTGGGTAAGTGGAGACCTTTAGTACATAACAATGTTAAGCTTCATACAGAGTGAGCCTGATGTTGACTATTCTTTTTCACAGGAGACAGTGGCTACCCTTGCACGCCCTGGCTGCTCACTCCTTATTTGGCTCCCACACCAGGGCCACAATGTGAGTATAATTCCACACTTACAGCCACCAGGCAAGTGGTGGAGTGCTGTATCGGCCTTTTAAAAGGCCGATTCAGAAGCCTCCACCGCTCTGGTGGCGAGCTCATGTATTTGCCTGATATGGTTTCGAAAATTGTGGTCCTGTGTGGGATATTTCATAACATCACCATAAGGAGTGGTGTCCCAATGCAGCCAGAGGATGCCTTACCTGAGGATGGCCCCCCCGAGGTTGGTCGGAGGTCAGTATGTGGGGGGGCCATACGCGATGATGTGGTGGCCAGATTTTTTAGGTAATTATTGACAAACAACAGTGTTTATACCTAATGTGGTAGGGTTTGTTTGAGAACATCTAATTATTTATTTTTATTTTCTCCATCTTCTGTTTTTTCACATAATCTTTGGCACTCCAACGATGACTACTTCCTGCTACCCTTAAAAAACCTGTATGTGGACATTTTGGGGATATATTCTGGAACCCATATTGCAACGCCATATTTGTGGAATCATGTTGGCATGGTCCTTCGTCAACCAGTTCTTGATTTGTTGTTTTTTTATTTGGTTTTGTTGGTATGTGTTGTATTTGTGATTATCACTGTGTGTTTTGTTTGTGAGTGACCACTTTGATTTTTCAGTTATGTTGTGAATAAATGTTTTGAGAGTGAAATGTTGTACCTTTTTTGGAACGTTACAAGCAAGTGTAACCAGGTTCACACACGTTACATTTGACTAAGGGGTAATCCAGTACTGACGCCAGTTGAGCTAAAATGTAATATGTTTTCAGGGTCCAAACCAACACCCAAAGGAAGCCTGTACAATCATTTGACTTTGTAAGATTGGCCTAAGCAGCTTGCACCCCAACTAGGAACCTGTAAAATGTAGTAATATCTAATTGTGACTACACCAAAAAAGGGAAATGAGATTGTTACTGTTAGGTGTTTCTTGTGGCTGTTTTACATAAAAAATACAAAACACAATCTTAGTGTCAAAAAATGGAAATCCTTGCAGGAACAGTCTACTTATGTCAGGGTAAACAATCTGTGATTTAGAAAAAACGAATGAGCCAGAACGTTACTTCGAAAATAACACTTTATTTTTAAAATGGGCCAAAAAAAACAAAAAACTAATCCCTAAGGAGGACCGACATATGGTCAAGGACCACCAGCACACCGATTATATTGTGGCGCATCCGGGCCACACAGGCGGATAATTCTGCCCGACGCCTCTGTTCCTCTGTGGGTGAGAAAAGTGTGGGGATTAATACAACAATACTGAAACCACATTAAAAAAACAAGCCAAAACCAAAACCCCCCCAAAAAAACAAAACCATAATTACACCATTAAAACACATCAAACTAAAATGGTGTAGGCCAAAAATACAAGGCCAAAGTACAAATTCCGACAGGTGTGATATGTGTATGTTGAAATCAGCAGTAACAGGAAAAGGCAATCGCCAAAATCCCCAAAAGTGTAGCCAAAAACCCCCAAAAAAGTAACCACACATGATTACATACAGTTTGTGTCGATAAAAAAACGCAAAGAAAAACATACCGAAAGATACAACGCCAGCTCCGGAAGGCCCTCCATCGTCCTCCTCGGAGTTGCCTCCATTCCCCAAAGATAGGGGCGGAGTAATGATCGACTCCGGGGAGGGGGTAATTCTAAGAGGGGTGGTTGGAGGAGAGGGGGAATTGGGACGGAGGGGAAGGAGGCCCGAAATTTCAGCCTGAGGGTCTTGGAAGGCTGGGGAGGAGTGGGGAATAGGGGAATTACTGGTAGTGGAGTGTTGGCTGGGGGTTGGGGAGAGTGGCCGTGAGCGCCGTCTGGCCGGACGATGACGGCGTAGTCTTCGCTGGGCCCCTAAAAGATGTGAAACAAATTGTGGTTAGTTTCAACACAAATCCGCGAAAAAAAACATTTTCGAATCCCCCCCCAAAAAAATGAACCATGCAGATATGAGTGCAATGAATAAATATGAAATACAGGGAAAACATGGCCATGCAGATATGAGTGCAATGAATAAATATGAAATACAGGGAAAACATGGCCATGCAGATATGAGTACAATGAATAAATATGAAATACAGGGAAAACATGGCCATGCAGATATGAGTACAATGAATAAATATGAAATACAGGGAAAACATGCAAACGCAGTTAGGGCCACAAAGACAAACATGAAAACCACAATCCATAAAACTTACTTTCGGCGATCTGCATGCTAACATGTATTTTAACAATTAAAAGCGAATGTTTAAGCCATACGTATTCTGCGGGTAAACACAAACACGGACATGAATAAAGTTTATTGCATTGTGTTAAAAAAAAAAAAAAAAAAAAAATTAGCGAATTGATATATTGATTGGCATGATACGATTGAGGGAGGTAGGCAGAATAAACGAGCAGTTAATCGAAATCTGACAGTCCAACTTCCGGGTAATACTAGAGCGTGTGTTCCCTTCAAGCCACTTTGGGGATGTACGCTCGATATTTGGCACGCTCGTTAGTTAGAGGAGGGGTCGCTTGAGTTTAGGAGGGATGTTTGGCTGCGTGCGAAAATACGAGCGTGTGCTTGAATTTAAATATTTTTTTACGTACGCCGAACGTACGAACGGTCACTTGCGTCCGGGTCTGAATGAGGGCCATTGTTTGTTACAGTATGTCACTTACTACAGGATTTTGGAGAGTAAGTAACTTAACCAACAATATTATTTAAGGATAATCAATGATGTAAAAAAACTATGAAATATAAACACTAGAGCCAAACGTTGATATGAAGCAACATTATCATCGTTATCTAGTAGAGCACAATGTGATTCTGCTTATGTGAGACTGAAAATATGTTGGCAGATGTTTTCACTGAACCAATCCGGAGGCCAATGTTTTAAGACAATAGGTCCAAGATGGAAAGATATTGCAACCAATGTTCTCAACTATGGTTATTATACATGCAGGTGTCATCATTGTTCAGCTGCTGATGCAACTAGATAAATAAGAAAATGGTAGCTAGGGGTGTGTGTTTATAAAAGAAGTTTGTATCATGTGTTTGATCCTGTTTATACATAAAGAGTCCCTGTTTGATTATACTTTCTGCTATTCCTATATAGTGTATCTGCTAACAATATGAGGAAGAGGTGGAGGTGTCATCACCTAGGAATATAAGATCACTGGGGTGGAGGAGGAATAATACTACTGGGAAGATTATAGCCAACATGAATATACCAAAGGGGTGGGGATATAATATCTAGGGGCTTCAACATTACAATAGGAGAGGGTTCTATGGAGGGGGAGGACACTTTTTGCAGGAGATTCAATAACAATGGATAAAAATTGTTTAAGGATTGGGGGTAATGCTAAAAAAGTCTTCTAGACATGCCCACAGTGTGGTGCCAGACACCCACTTTTGTTTGATAAGGCACTGCCTTTATGGTTTCTGGTACTGTACCTGAGTAGAAGAGAACTTGCATATCAAATCAAGAGAAGAACAAAGACCATCAGGCCTGATGTGATTTCATACACTGAGCAGATTTCAAATACAGCAGATTCTTATGGTTAGTATAGATGCAGATTGGGTACTATGGGCCTGATTCAGAGCCGAACGCTCTGACCAGAGCACTCGCTCTGAATCAGTGCCCTCCTCCATGAAGATGGAGCGGCCTCCTGGCCGCTCGCATAGCTGTGGGTGACCACCCACAGCATATGCGAGCGTCCATGATGATGGTCGCGATGGTCTTGACCATCATGACCATCAGGCTTGCGATGGAGACCCTGCGGTAGGGTCTCGCTGCTGCAAGCCCTGGAGTGATTTTGGCTCTATCAGAGCCAAAATCACTCCCACTGACATCACTAGTGATGTCAGTGGGGCCGGCTTCAGACGGTAGGCGTTCCCATGGGAATGCCTCCGTCTGGCAGGCACACCCCCGGCACGCCCACCAAAGGGGGCGTGCTGTCAATCAACATCGACAGCACACCCCCTTTGGTGCGAGACCCGGAGCGATGGAGAGCCCGTCACTCGCCGGGTCTCGCGCATGACGGAGCTCCCTCCGTCGTGCGCATGCGCAGTGGGGGAACATCGACCCGCTTGCGAGCGTCCTGCGCTCGCGTGTGGGTCTGAATGACCCCCTATGACCCTTCCAATAGATGCCTCCATTCCTCAAATGCCAACTTAATGACAAGCTACTATTTGGGATATATTTACTAAAGTGAGAGTTTTTAGAAGTGGAGATGTTGCTCATAGCAACCAATCAGATTCTACTTAACATTTAACTTGCACCTTCTAGAAGAGAATCTGATTGGTTGCTATAGGCAACATCTCCACTTCTAAAAACTCTCACTTTAGTAAATTTACCCCTTTGTCTCTTATAGCAGTTTTCTGCTCAGCTGGGAGGAACTTGCTTGAGAAGAACCAACAGGGATGAAGCCACCTTCTGCTGCTCATTGTGCTAGAACTGCCCCTACTCCATCAGATGAGGCATCTACCTCCAAGTAAAAGTGGAAGAAAAACATTGTGTTGATTGAGATCTGGTGCATGTTTCAGTTGTTGAAAGGCAACCTGAGCTTCCTCTGACAATTTGGCAGTATTAGAGCCTTTTCTGGCAAGTGGCATACGCTTGGATGAAATTTTCAATAATAACTAGTGGACTGCCTACCAGGTGGTAGGCTGAGGCCAATTGAGATTGGCCTGGACCTTCTCAGGATCCATCTGCAAATCCTAATCTAGATATGAGGTAGCCGAGAAAAAGAATGTACTCTATCTCAGACACACTCTTCTACAATTTGCAGTACAACTTTCTGCATCTGAGACATCAAGGGCCTCCTTGATGTGCTGATGATGGGATTGGATGTCAGAAAAGAAGATAAGAATATCATCAAAAAGCCACTTAATAGATATAGAGCAGGTCCTTTAAGATTTTATTTATGAAATGCTGGAATACAGCTGGAGCATTACACAGACCAAATGGCATTACTAGATATTCCTAGTGCCTGTCGTGGGTATTGAATGCCATCTTCCATTCATCTTCTGGTCAAATTGGAATGAGTTTGTATGGTTGGCAGTTTGACTGTCAGGTGATAATGGCCAAAATGGTGATTTCCATGAGGTAGAGGACTCCGGAAGGTCACCAAAGACCTGGCTGGTTGGGAGTCATGGAACTCAGAGAGGCCTCCAATGGCCAGCATTAGTACTGATGACTGCGAGACAGTGCCACCAAGTCAGGCGGCACATCGGTCATCTATCACAACTCCTATCTCTAATCGCACCAGTGACCAACCAGTAGCGAAACACTTTTTAGAAAGAAACCATTAGCTGGCCTTCTTGAAATACATGATTATAGATCATGTACCGGGGAAATTGCATGGGGGAGATAGAAACAAGGAGTAATTCGCGAAGCAAAATGGATCCTGAAATTGGATACTGTGGCTACAAAGGGACTTAATGAAAAAAATTATTGGAATAGTCTTATTTAGCCATTGTTTATTTACCCTATTAATTCATCTTTATACATTTTTCAGCTATTCTTTATTATCATCATGCATTTTTTCATTTTTTTCCATTTATTTAATTTTTTCATTTACAGTTCATATTTTTTTGATTATTGGCATGTTCATTTTTATCTCTTTGATTGTCCCTTATAGGTATTAGGTGGGCTTGTTCACTGCACCTTATGACCTCATATGACAGCAGTTACCATTTTAGTCAATTACATAGACTCTGATTGGGATACTATTATACAGTCTTGTAAGGGCATTGCTATATACACTCGTATGCACCTCTAGTAGTGTTCATATGATGTGGTTTTGGTGAATGTTAGTTTTATAATGTATGTTATGGGTTTGTTTCGTGTTGCAGTGCTGGACCACAGGCTCCCTGAGCCGCAGTAGCATCAGGTGTTGCTTAGCAACAGAGCATTCCTGCGGTGGGCAATAGTTAGGGGCGGCGTGACATCATCAAGATGCGTCCCGTCGAGTGTGCTTCGTGGATCCAGCGAGTGCATCAGTGTCCATGGTGTTATCTTATAAGGAGGGGTAAGTGCATGTTCTCTATTGTTGTAGGTATTTTTTTCACTATTTGTGTCTTGACAAAGATGCTTGGATGCACCGAAACATCGACTGGATGATAATGAATCTCACTATTTGAATACAATTGGACCTTGAGTGCTGTCCATTCTTCCGATGATGTAATTGTGGAGCTGGTAAAGAGCTCCTCTAGGATTAGGACACTGGGGCACATTTGGACTGCATAAATTGAGTGCCGGACTCTACCTGTTTATATATATATATATATATATATATATATATAAAAAAGGAGGTGAGAAAAGGCGCTCTCTGGTGTAGTATTTTAGAAATATTTGAATTTTCAAGATAAGTATCTGTCGATTCTGGGATTCTTTTTGAGAACGAGTACACGCTGGCTCCACACTAAGACCCCTGATGTGCCTGTTTTTTAATTGATGAAGGTACTTGAAATACTTATCTTGAAAATTCAAATATTTCTAAAATACTACACCAGAGAGCGCCTTTTCTCACCTCCTTTTTTAGATACTCTACTACTATTTGAGACGATACAACAACAGTCTCTCAGGAGAAAATTGGCGGCCACCTGTCACACGGGGAGTGGATTTTTGGAAGAATTCATTTTAAAGGACTTAAACACAGATAATTCTTGGTGTAGCGCTATTAACAGTACCCTTGTTCTATATATATATATATATATATATATATATATATATATATATAGATATATATATATATATATATATAATATATTACACACTGATTAGTTCTCCCTCCTTGATGCTCAGGTCACGTCATACAGGTGTCTTAGTGCGCTTTCAAATACAGTGATAGGTGGCAGTGAGGTGCGACTGAATCTACAGCATGCAATACACAGCTTAACTCACTGTTATTGCATAGGGCAGTGGTTCCCGAACTGGGTGCTGCAGGACACTTGCAGGACACTTGCAGGGTGCCACAGGTTGGAGGTCCACCACCAAATCAAAATATTTATGATCCACTTGATAGGCAAAACCAGTGCTGGTGGCTGCCAATCATAAAATATTTGGACAAACAGAAGTGCAACCCTGTCCACCACCACATAACTGACCCTGAGGATAACAATAATCATTTTTGATGAATTTAATTTTCAATAAGAAACTCTTGGGGTGCCGTGAAAAAAAATGCTGATAGTCTAGGGCTCCGTGATTCAAGGAAGTTTGGGAACTACTGGCTGGCATGGGGGCTTTTCTAGTATGAGAAGCTCGTGCTTTGAATAAGGCCGCTGTCTGCAACATTATTGCAAGCAAAAAGTAACTGTACTGTAAGCTGTTAGAGGATATGTCAGCATTTAACTAAAGTACTGTACAAGGCTCATCATGAGAACATCTCATTCTATTAAAGACTGTGCGTGTGACTTTTATGCAGGATAACTTCCCTGTGCACTGCTGCTCAGGAGGTTTGCTGTACTTTACATATGAGAATTCATAGCTTCTTCATCCACGAGCAGTGGATTTGTTGACACTTCATCGTACAGTAGGTGACTGACCCGCCTGTCAGTGCTTTATACTGCAGTGATTACCCGCATGACGATTAGTAAAATCCTCAACTGGTGGACAGAAACCAATATTACAGTCTTTGGAGGCTCAGTACACTGTGCTGTAACTGAGAACATTATGCTGCGACGGGAAACATTACAATGTGTATTGATGCGTTAATATGAGACGTGACTAGCTAGTCATGCTTCATGTAATATGGCTACTAGATGAGCGTGGACACATCTGCATATATATATATATATATATATATATATATTATATATATATATATAATTATATATACTGTATATGTACATATATATCACAAATAATCCCCCGCCCCCCCTGTAAATTCTGCATTTGCCCTTGCTGTGTGTGTGGATTTGAATGCCTTCTCCAAAGGCCATATACATATGTAACATCTGGATGAGTTCCAAGTGGTAATTAGAGACAAAGGGGGCGATGCATAAGCCTTGGATAGTGATAAAATTGAGAGAAATAAAGTACCAGCCAATCAGCTCCTAACTACCATGTTATAGGCTGTTTGAAAAATGACAGATAGAAGCTGATTGGTTGGTACTTTATCTCCACAGTATCACTCTCCAAGACTTAGTAAATCTCCCCCAAAGTATGTTTTTAGTCCATGTGACTTAATTGCCAGTAGTTAAGTAAAAGAATAGGTCAGAGCGTAATGCAGCACAAGTGATTAATTTGTTCTTCAGAGTGTCCACAGATGTGACTTGGGATAGCTATTGAGGCAATGTAATTGTTGGGGTATTAAAATGTGTGGGAAAGCTCATATAGAAAAATAGGGGTTGAACCAAATATAAGGGAACAGGGAAAAAAGATAATTAAAAAATTGGACCGAGTCAATTAGAAGCGAAAAGCCAAGATCCGCGAAAAAGCATCACTGATTGCGACTTTTCGCCAGGCGGAAACAAGTCACTGCAATGTAATAGGCAAAAAAGATTTGCCTCTGAATAGCAGGAGAAAAGAAGTGCAACATTTTTATTTTGGGGTGCAAAGGTGGGGAAACCTCTCAGCACCCTTGGGACAGCTCCCCAAAGGATAACTGCATAAAAATAACCTAAAAAATTGAGGAACACCCCAAAAAATTACTTTGAATTTGGGGCAAAAAAGCACAAAGTGGGGGCATTAATTAACAAACTAGCGAAATAAGGTTCTGGGGGTGCTCTAAGAAGGCGTCAAGTGATTATGGGATTGCAGGTGCTTTTATGAGGGAGGAAATTTGCTATTATTAAAACTTCACTTTACAGACATTAAAAGATGCTTGTACCCATTTTCAGGTACCCCAAATTTGACAGGACTACTTATTTTCTTCCAAAAATACTGCTTTATGCCATTCTTCACTACTTGTGCAAATATGCTAATTAGTGGCAATTGTGCAAACTTAAATACCCAAAACAGTTTTATTACGGCTAATGGGGCACTACTGCATTGATCCCCAATGTTTCTGCATCTTTTTGGGGGGTTCAGGCTGATTTCTCCGATTCTGACACCACTTTTTGCCTGTTCTGACTTTGCATGTCTCCGTTTTCGCGTCTTTTGGAATTGAATAGGGCAAATCACGGGTATGCGCACGATAAGTTTCCGCGGCTAAGATACGCGATGTAGACGAAAAGTCCGGCATTCAAAACTTTATCGTGTATGCGAAACTAATTCAATACTGGCCATAGATGGGAAACATGATATATTAAAATTGTGATAGATTAATAAATATTGGATTTGCAATTTGATTATTGATTTATATAAGTATAACAATCTGTGTAAAGGGAAGCTCTATAAATCAGGTATTAGTGTAAGGATTGAAAGTAGTTATTAAAGCATTAGGAGAGATGCACTAAGCCTCGGAGAGAGAAAAGCTCCAACCAATCAACTCCTAACTTTACAGGCTTCAGGTGTTTGAAAAATGACAGTTAGTAGCTGATTGGTTGGTATTTTTTCTCTGTCTACTTTATCTCTTTCCAAGGCTTATAGTCTCTTTGAATACTGGGAGAAAGAAAGGGCAATGATGAGGTCCTTATCCAGACTAGCTATGGTGTACTTAAGCTACCCATCCTCCATTGTGTACTCAGAAAGAGTGTTGCTTAGCCTAGCATAAGAGGCTCTTGCCCAAAAATTTGGAAAAACTTATGTTCATCAAAATGAACTACAAATTCAAAGAGGAATACCTTTGCCGCCAATTACAAACAGAGACTGTAACAGTGAATTCCTAATTAGCTGGAGCTAATATTGTGTGATGATGATATTAATAACAGTGATGTGGGTGATGATGAGGATGATGACATGTTGATGTTGTGGATCCACCTGACATCAGATTTTGGTGCTATTGCCACCTCCTTTCTCTGATTTTGGAAATTTACTTATTCCTAAAACAGACAATAAAGTAAGACTGAGATTATGTGTCAGCGCTGGCAGCTTTAACACGTGTTAACTTTGTTTATTACTTTTGCACTAATCTGCATAGGTTTGCATAGCAAGAAAGCACCATTTTTCATAGTCTAAGGGAGAAGTTGCGGTGAGTGAGTATGTTTTTGTTAAATACAGACAAGACTCACCAGGGTATATTTACTAAAGTGCGGGATATTAGAAGTGGAGATGTTGCCCATAGCAAACAATCAGATTCTACTTTACATGTATCTAGCACCTTCTATAAGATAGCTAGATTCTGTTTGGTTGCTATGGGCAACCTCTCCAGTTCTAAAAGCCCACAGTTTAGTAAATACACCCCACCAGGTCACCAAGTTTTTTTACTTCTGTTATGCAATTTTGTTGGAAATAAATGAAAATGGGGAGACTGAGTATTTTTGGAGACATTATTTGCTTTCCAGAAGAGTGCAAAACCATTTTCACTATGAAAAATGCTTGGTTTTCTAGAACTGGGTTAGGCAAAATGTTTTAAATCATGATAAATTCCCTACAATAACTCGTCCTGTATGTAATGGTTACTTTAATTAACAAAAGAGCACAATCTGATGAGAGTGCTAATTTAGGTATACCATAATTGTTCCTTTTTTTGTCTCATTAGGCCTCAAATCAGCATTTTTTTGGTGTTTCTGTATTATTTGTTGTATGGTAATTTGTACTCCAAGGTCTGGTGAGGTGAGAGTCGCATGCGTGTGTCTATGAACACTAAAAATCTTATTAAAAATCTTAAGAGTCCCTCTTCTGTAATTTGGAATGTTGAAACGTTGCTGGGTGAGATTAATATCTTTCATTTAACTCACACTTTACACTTTAATAAGGGCATTTTAAGTTCTGTGTTCTAATTGCAGTTTGTGTTTAGTGTCTAATACAGACAGAGAATTTAATAAACACTTTGATCTCCAGTACGGTAACCGCAATTATCTTTCCACAAATGTATTTTCTTGGAGACAGACTGGAGAAAAGAGGCAGGCTAAATTACGCTGTCTCAACTTGGACATCTCTTGATAAGAAAGGCCAGTGGAAACGTCTTGATTTTGTATTTGTGTTAGCAGAATTGATTTTAGCAGCTGTAACTCAACTGAGAGGAAATACTGTTTTGAAAATACAACTAGAGATAGCACTGAGTTGTACAGATCTGATTTACGAACAAATCTAGACCAGTGGGGGTCAGTGCACAACAGATTCCAATGTATACAATTGTAAGCCTACCAAAATATGCTGGTGCTAAATAAAAAAATGCTAATTAATAAATAAACAGATTTACCTAAAAAACACCACCCACATATCCAGGTCTTTATATGCCTGGTAAAATCACATAGAGGGTTGCTTAATAATTACAAAGTTTGTGCATACAAATGGAGAGGAGTTCGTTGCAGTTAATGATGACTGGGGTTAAGGTTCAGGTCAGTGGTTCCCAAACTGTGCGCTGTGGCCAGGGGCGTAGAGAGTGCCGCCGGGCCCAGGTAAAGAGGGGGCATGGCCTAATCATGGGAGGCGTGGCCACATCCCCTTGAGCAACCCCCCCCCCAAAAACGTACTTTTGCAGTGCCGCGAAGCGGCGCTGCGTGCCGGAGAGGTAGGAGCTATGAGCGCCTCAGCTCGGCGCAAAGCCAGGGGGGGCGTGATCAGTGTGATTGCTCCCCCCCTCGGGCATAGGAGATTGCTGTGGCCGCTGCTTTGCAGCTGCGAGCAATCTCCCACTGCATCGGCTGCTGCGAGGGAGGAAGGGAGGGGTGGCAGCACCGGACCCAAGCCCCCCGGGCCCCTCTGGAAGCCCGGGTAAATTGTACCTGCCCCCCCTAGAACCTAATTGCCTACCGTCCCGGATCCTCCTGGACAATCCCATTTCAAGCATGAATCTCCTACTGTCCTGCATTGTAAATCAAATCCCCATGGATTCTTTGGATTCTTCAATGAAACCAAAGGACCACATGGAATTTCTGTGCAAGCAGTGATTTGCTGTAGTCACTATGATTGCTGGCCAGGCTCATCAGCCTCTGCTGTCGTCTCTCAGCAAATCCCTGTTGGACCCCCAGCAGGATGGAACACAGCTTCCCTGACCCTTGATCAGTATCTTCTTATTGCAGAGTTTTCTGCTGTTGCTTGTGTGTGTGAAGTTGTGGCTGACGGTGAGAATGTTTTATTAGTAATCTATAATTAAACACACAAACAGGATAATACCTGAAAAAAGTTTTAAAATCTGTTTTTTACTTTAATGAATGATGATCATTAAGGTATGTCTGTAATTTCTGTTCATATGTGTAAAACAAATGGTAATTAGATGAAATATAGGTTCAAAAGTAGTTGCATATGCATCACATTTATCATGTATATTGTGCTGAGAGAGAAAAAAGAAATATATCAAATAGTTGAAAACAAGATCCAGTATTGCAGGCAGCAATGTTAGTATCAATACTTGCAACATTTCCCCAAATATATTACTATTAATGTTTATATAGAAATAGCTTGCAACAAGCATATGTGGAGCTAGACAAGGCCTTTGGGTTGACCATGACACCCCCTCACCCCCTCAACAGCACGCGCTGCATTTTAATACCAACTAAAATATACCTGAAACTACAGTAGTTTTCAAAAGTAGGCAAGTATGGTGAAGAGTGTATGCTAATTAATTACTATTTACTTTAGTTGAGGGATATTCAAGTTAATTGCAAAAACAGTCTGTACTATTCACTATAATAAGCTCTGCTGCACCTGTATATAGCAATAATAATATTAAAATATCAACTCACTTAAGTACAAACTACCTAGATTCAGATGCATATTTATCAAAATGTCTCCTTCTCTGGATTAATCTCCTTAATTGTTTGGATGTCTCAGACAACTTTTAGTTTTACTCATGTGAAAAATATATTGTTTGTGTTAGATATGAAAAATAATTAAAAACATTTATGCAGGTGGATTGTCTAAATCTAGAGGCAGGATTTATTATCAGGGTCACTAAGGGGTAAGTGGGCCTGGCCCAGAAAGGGAGGAGCAACCCCCCCCTCCCCATAGGCATATGCTACCGCTTTACAGCAGCTCACAGTAGGATCAATACCTATTATTCAGAGCAGGAGTCCCCAGGATTGGCCATGCCCCCACATCAGCATCGGGGGCCTGCAAGATGTTTTGGAGGCCCTGTTTATTATATATTCTTGCTTGTGAAATTATGACCTTGTTCTCTGCTTTGAATACTTATGCCAAGTAGCACTCATTTACAGTGTATACATTATTTTGTAATGTAGGAATGCTTGGTAAATATACTTCCCCATGCAAACTATCTGCAGGCAGGAGTATCACAGGTGAAAACAATGATATGGACTATGTAAATTAATTCTCTATGGTATATATTGTTATCTTTGAGAGCTTTTAATCACAGGTGGAAACACTTCCTACCAGTGACAAAACATGAAGAATATAAATGGGTAAAGTTGGCTAGGCGCTCAGGTCTAGAGGTGAGAGAGAAGTCTCAATCGCTCATGGAATAGTATATAGATAAGGTAGATCCACACTCTAGAGAATATCCCTTACTTGAGGTGGGATGTAGTGTACTCATTGAGTGTGCTCTCTTCAAAGGTTAAATAAAATTAATTTATTGAGTTACAGTGATCAAAATAAACAAAATTAGCATAATGCACAATCAATCAGACAATATCATGCGATGGGTATACAACTCAATGATACTGCAAATGACAGATTATCAATTTATGAAAAACAAATATCTGTAGGTAAATGCAATCATGAGATGGATAGTTAGGAACCACAGTGAATATAAGTGATCACTTTTATTATGAAATGAATGAGTTAATTCCAGCTGTTACTCAGTACAATGGTCAATATAGAAGTGTAGAGGTTTTAGGCAGTTCAGGTGTCATTACAGGCCAGCTACCCATGCCTTTAGTTGAACACCTCTTACCCTGTGATGCTCACATGGGGTGTTGTTTCCACAATAGATCTACAGACTACAGTACAGCTTCCAAATTCCTGGGGATGAAATGGCCGCTGTCCGTCCTGGATAGGTGTGCTAGTCCTTATTTTGGGATGGTCCTGATGCCCTTGGATACAGTGTACCCATAAAGGTTCCCACAGTGTCAGTCAGGTGATATCGGGAGTACAGGGTATTGTGGTGTCCTGGGATCAACCCGCACCCGGTGTCTCTTCTATACCCTTTGTCCTGCGCACTCTACTCAAGAGAGTTTCAATCTCTTACCCTGCAGCAACATGTGCTCAGTGACAGCTGGGTGAAAGCAAGACTCCCAGGTATCACGGTATCATGAGATCCCGTGTGCCCAGTGTCTCAGCTTAGGTTGCTGCTAGATCCAAGTTGAAGAAAGGACCTCTCTGATGTCACAACCACATGACCACTGCAGCAAGGCTGGACCGCTCCTGTGTTACCATCCACATGGGCATAGAGGGGAAATATAATTTTGTGGCAAGGGTAGCCATCATCCCCAAAGCATGGTGAGCAAAGCGAGCCTGCAAGGGGACACTTTTGGCCCCCTGTTATCCTTGCTCCTCCCCCTTTTGTCACGGGTCACGTGGGTGTGACGTCAGAGGTCATTTGCAGCACCTGAATGTAGACCTAACCTCTCAGCTTATCTTAGCTGTGTCAGCCTGTTCCGCAGATGTCTGAGAGACTTCTGGGTACCGTGGTATCGCAAGATCCCGCTGTACCGATGTCTCAGCTTACCTGTGGTGGCTGTGCCCTTAACTATTTTGTGGACAGAGAAGAGACTTTGGTCTTGATTGGAATGTTCTTCGTGTGCTGGGTGATCGCCAATGCCTGTCGACCCTCCTGGGTCTTCTTCAGGGAGATTTTGTGGCCCCATCTTGGTGTTAGTCCTTAAATATTTCCAATCTTGTGATGTGTAACATCGCATTGTAAGTAGAAATGTTCTGTCATTTAGGTGGGCAGTAATTTAATATTGCTATGCTTATCATTACTAAACGGTAGTTGTGGAGACCTAATTTCATATTTAAACTTTCTTATACTGTCTGGTGGGAGTAAATACATTTTCAGTATGAAGTACACTTGAGATGTTTTAGATGAAAATAATCACTTATTTACTTCAGTAGAAGGACATAACATAATATAATATATCAACAGATAAAAAGATTTATATTTAAATAAATAAAGGAGGATAAGCTGAGCAAAACAAATCATCATGTAGATGTATAGAGATGAGAAAACGGTTCTTATCTGGTTTATGCATACCATTTGGAATGGGTGCATAATAGTAATGTACCTTTATTGTGATATTGATGTGTTAAGGTGAAGTGTCCTTTGAAGTGTAATTTGATTTTGGTGGTGGTGTTATGTGGACAGTATAGAGCCAATCCGCATATAGGACTAATGGTTCTAGCTGTGTGGAACTATTCTAACTTGTGATGACTGATTTCATTTTATTATCAATATTAAGTCTTTGTGTGGCTAGGGTTTTTAATGTGAACATCCACTTGAGGTCTATTTTGTTGATTTGTCTCACAAAATCCTCTTCTCTCTTTTTAACTAACTTTATCCCTACTATATTTATTCCGTTCCGGTTCTGGTTGCGTCGTTCTTAAAGTGAGCGGATAAGCTGTGCATGTCTAAGGCCTTTTTTATGTTCCTTATGTGTTCCAGTGCTATTGTCTTGAGTTTTCTGATTGTCCTTCCTATATATTGAAGTCCACAGGGGCATTCTATTAAGTAAATTACCCCTGTGCTATTACACAAAATCTGTTCCTGGATTTTAAATTGTTCTTTGGTGATGCAAAGTGTTGTATTTTCTTAGTTGTGTTCTGGTAAGTTTGGCAGGAGTCACATGTTCTGCAATGGAAAAAGCCTTTACTGGGGGTGGTGCCTGTGAGTGTGAGTTGTTTGTATTATTTTTTCATTCTGTGGTTCTTCACTAGTTGTTGTCGAGGATTTGGGGCTATTCTATAGGTCACTTTAAGAAAAAATTAAGGATGTTCATTTTCTACTTTTGCTTATAATAGACTTATGCAGACTGGCCACAATTGAACAAAACAAATTAGCAAAACAAGTAGGAGAAAAAGATGACAAGTACCACTAATGGTGGGGTCCTATGGTTATGGTTAGCACTACTAGAGAAGTCTTCTTCAGATTGCAAACAACAGGAGAGATCTGTGGTCCCTAAAGCAGTCATACCTGTTACAGACAAGTTTTCTAATGTTACTTAAATTGCTTCCTGTGTAAACCATCACATATTTATCTTGCACAATCTGCAAAAGGAAAAGTATTTTTTCCCCTTAAATACCATTACATAAATAAATATGGACTTTAAATTAAAATATAAAGCAAAAGGGGGAAAAGAAGCTAATTGAAATACTAAACATTTTTAACATATTTAACACATTTTTCAAAACACAAAATGAATCGTAAAGAATCAAAGTGAAAACATATTACCAAATTGTGATAATGAATTTTCTGGAGCTTCATTTCTAGGAAAAGTGTTATTGTAGGGTCATATTCAGTCAAGACGAGGGTGTAAATGGAAGGGATGATACTTCACTGGTCCATGTGTAAAGTTACTACCTAATTAAAATAACAAACATCAATACATTAAATTCAATTGAATGCAACATGGTTTTGAAGCAAGAATAATAGTGGAGACTCCACAGTGGTTCCCAAACTTTATTGAATCGCATGGCATTAGAGTCTCAGCATTTTTTTTCATGGCACCGCAATGACAAAAATTTCTTATTGAGATTGTCAGCAAAAAATGAAGTTCAGTTATGTGGTGGTGGTGATGGTTGCGCTTCTGTTTGTCCATAGATTTTATGACTGGAAAGCACCAGCAATGGTTTTACCTATTATATTAGCCAAAATTATTTAATTTGGGACTATACCATCAACCGTCGCACCACTGCAAATGCCCTGTGCGACACCAGGGTGCCACTGCACAAAGTTTGGGAACTATTGGTGTAGAGGATTATCACTAACACTAGATTCCATTCTGTGAGCGGTCTTCATTTAGATATCTCTCAGTTATGCCACATTATGTAATCGTTACTTAGGATCCCAACAGCAGGAGGCTGCATGAGCAGATGTTGTGCAGCAAATGCAGTGTGTACACACATCATCTGACAAGCTATGTATAAAAAAACATCACCTCAATGATGTTTGGGGAAATGTATTGATCTAATAATAATAATAATAATAATAATTGTGTAGTGTGCATACAGGAAATTGGATGTTCTCTGGATCGTTTAAGCTGTCTTAAAAAAAATCATGGAAAATAGTCTGTGGATTGAGTTATGGACACCTGAAACTGATTAGACTATGGGATTCTATATGGGACTTCATCTTTATATTCAATGTCCTGGGTTGCATCTTGGTTCAAAGGGGTTAAAATTCATATTATTCCTGCGCTTGCTATGACCCTGCTCATCGCCATGTAACTGATGGTCTTGGCTAGGTGCAATGGAGGCAAGATTTACGCACCACCAGGGATATTAGTGGTACATTAGTTTTAGTGTTACCTCTGAATGATACATGATTACTCATTCTATGCTGGTGAAATGCTGAAGAGCAGAAATACACACAATTGATTTTTGTATATTGACCTATACATTTGTACCATCCAGAACCTTAACTAATAAAATATTGCCGACTGTTTACTTACCTATGTAGGAATTTACAGTATAGATTATTGTATGATTTACCATGCGCTTATGTTGTATTTGAATTATGTTTTGCAAGTTATGTCCTACACATTATCCAGAAATAGTTTTATTACAAACATCTGCATTTCTTAAGGGAATTCCAATCTGTCCCACTTATTTGTACACTTGTCATTCATGAATGTAGAAAAATGAAGAGGAGCATTACAGCAGTTTCTTCCCGTTTGCATTATAGAGTTGCTTCTCTTAAACATTTTCACTCATTATTGTGTTTGCATGGATTAGTGCAACAAGAGGAGTTAATTGGACATTGTTAAACAGGGACCTTCTTCACTGAATACACTTATGTATGTGCACAAATGCAAAATATTAGTAGTTTACAAATTAGGCACTTAAGAGGCACTCACAGTTTAGCAATTTTTCCGCACACAGTTTAACAGTTTAACTGTTCAAAATCATACGTTTTATATACAGTATATATATATATATATATATATATATATATATATTTATATAAATATATATTGTGTGTGTGCATGTATATATATGTATATATACATACACTGTATATATAGTGTGTATATATATATATATATATATATATATTGTGATAGGATCACTGGTAAAGTGGTCTGTGACAGGGACATTTATCCCAGATTCCTGTCTTATGTGTTTTAAAATCCCCAGGAGAAAGTCTGCAGTGTAGCAGGCTTGAGTTTCGGCTTTTTGAAAAGCCGGTTTGGGACCTGGGGGTTGTGGGTGAGAGGAGAGGGAGGGCTCCACCCATGGCCACTCCAGGTTTTGGTTCTCTTAGCCTGGTATCAGGCTTGTTAGAGTTTTCCACCTGAGAGTGGCCAATATAAGCCTAGTGTGTTTAGGGCTGATTGTCTCACCTGGGAGAGCAGACAGGGAATTTGCTCAGAGACACTGGAAAAACCTAACTGTGAGTGTTGTGCTGTGCTTTGTTGCTGGCGAGGGTATTAGGCCCTGCCAGGTTCTGGTAGTGAGGGAACTACCTGTGAAGTTAGTGCCCCGACAGGGCTAGGATTTATGTTTATGTTTTCTTTGTGTTATTTCTGACATTGTACAATAAAGACTGGCGCCGACCAGCTTGTACTTGCATCCAGACTGGTGTGCTGCTTCCCTGCTGCTGTGTGTGTGTGTAAGGAAGGAGTCCTCTACCCAGGAGAGGGACCCCCTAACCTAACTGTGTCACAATATGGTGGAGAATGCAGGCACCCACACACACTGAAGTTGCAGCAAGAGGAAAACTTTCCATTTAAAAATTAAAGGGACAGACACCCAATTTGTGAGTGTGGAAATAACGCTGTGTCCTTGGAATCCCATAGAGGAGGTGTCAGCCAATGCTTAGAGAGGCAAGGTTCAGCTTCCAACCTACACCCCAGGACAAAATGGAGGACATTATTAAGGCCTTGCTCCAAGCTACAGCAGCTCAGCAGGAATCTACCAGGGCTCAGCAGGAAGCTACAGCAGCTCAGCAGGAGACTAACAGACTTCAACAGGTCGCCATTGAGGAAAACAGCCAGGCCATAAGAGAGGTTGTACAGCACCTGGTCGCCCGGCCCAGAGATGTTAATACTGGTCCTCCCACCACCACTCACTCCGTACGAGCCAGTCACTTCCTCCAAAAGATGACTTCGGGCGATGATGTGGAGGCCTATCTCGCCACATTTGAAAGAACGGCCGAAAGGGAGAGTTGGCCCAAGGAGCAGTGGGCAAGTCTGGTGGCACCTTTTTTGTCTGGGGAGCCACAAAAAGCATATTTCGACTTATGCCTGGCTGATGCCAAGGACTATAAAAAACTAAAACAGGAGATCCTAACTCTCTTTGGAGTCACCACCTTTGTTCGTGCCCAACGGGTCCACCGCTGGGAGTTCCATATGGACAAGCCTCCACATTCACAGATGCATGACCTCGTCCATCTGTCCTCAAAATGGCTACAGCCCGAGACGCTGACGGGACCACAGATCATGGAAAGGGTCGTGATGGACCGGTACCTGCGATCATTACCCGCGACTCTGCGCAAGTGGGTGAGCCATGCAGACCCTAAGACCGCGGACCAGTTGGTCGAGCTAGTGGAGAGGTACGTGGCGGCTGAGGAGCTGAGGAGTATGCCCCACCAAGCCCCGATGGCGCACCGGCGAACTCCCACAGACACTGGTAGGACTGTTCCAGGGGAGAAGGGTGCTGGGCAGTGGGATGTACCTAAGACTGAGGGTGTAGAACCTGGAGACAGGCCTGCCAGGCCAGGAAGGTTTTTGCCCTATAAACGACTAGACATTAATATGATTCAGTGTTTCGGGTGTGGTGACTTCGGCCATATTTCCGCTAATTGTTCACTTACAACTGAACCTATGCAATGTGATACTGCTCATGTCTACCGCAGGGGGTCTTTCTTTGCACAGACAGCCTGTATGGCTGACCGGCAGGCTGAGACTGATAAGCACATGTGTGTACTCACTGTAGATGGCAACCAAGTAGAGGCACTGTTAGACTCTGGTAGCTTGGTGACACTTATAAAAGCTGAGCTGGTGAACCCCTTGAGGCATACAGGGAAAACTGTTGGTGTGACCTGCATACATGGGGATACTCGATATTATGTTACGGCCGAGGTGAACATCGAGACACCATGTGGCTCTGCTATAGTTTCTGTGGGTTTGGTGCCTGGTCTGATGTACGATGCAATATTGGGGAGAGACCTTGCTCTCTTCTGGAAATTGTGGGAAAGCCGTTTTGTTCCAGAAGTGAACAACCCCGGTCCACTTGAGAAGGTTGTCGATATAGTGGAGGAGGGAGGTTCTTCTGAGTCAGTGTTATTCCCTTTTTCTACTGTGATTGGCAAACTAGAGAATGTGGAGCGTGACGGTGGCCCACCAACTGATGTGCCTCCCATTGAGGTGGGAAGTGTTGTTGGGCCAGTTGATCGTCTGGTCTTTGCCGTGGAGCAGTTGAAAGACCCTACTTTGGTAAAAGCCAGGAAGAATGTAAGGGTAGTTGATGGTAAACCCGTAGACCCTGATAGTCCTTTGTCCTATCCCCACATGGCAATGTGTCAGGATTTATCCTGCCCTGAGTGTCAGTATCATGCTCCCAGACCACGTTTTAAGGGTCCACTAGTTCCATTGCCTATTGTAGAGGTGCCAATAGTGAGAAAGCACCTGAAACAGGCTCAACAGGCACAGCAGAGGGTATACAACCGTAATACTCGGTTACGCAGCTTTGCTCCTGGGGACAGAGTGTTAGTGTTGGTTCCCACTTTTGTCCAAATGGCAAGGGCCCTTTGAAATCTTAGACAGAGTGGGACAGGTCAATTACAAAGTTTACCAGCCGGGGAAAAGAAAGCCGGAACAGATATACCATATAAACCTGTTAAAGCCATGGAAAGATAGAACGGTACTGTCGGCCGTCCGAGTCCCTCCAGTAAATCCCGGGCCCTTAGTTCCCGAAGTGACAGTGGCAAAAACCCTGTCGGCAATTCAACAACGAGAGGTCAAGGAGTTTCTGGTTAGAAATAGGGTGCTGTTCTCTGACGTACCTGGGAAAACCTCGGTCGTTAAACATGACATCATCACTGACCCAGAGGTTAAAGTTAATCTAAAGCCCTATAGGTTACCAGAAGCACCAAGAGCATCAGTGTCGAAAGAAATTAAAAATATGCTAGAGTTAGGGGTTAATGAAGTATCACATAGTGAATGGTCAAATCCCATTGTGTTGATTCCAAAGCCCGACGGGAGTGTGCGTTTCTGCAATAACTTCCGAAAGTTGAACAGTGTTTCAAAATTCGATGCCTACCCGGTGCCACAGTGGAGATGGAGGCGTTGGCCATAAAGTGGGCGTTACAAACTTTTACATTTTCGGTGGAACACAGGCCAGGGGGCCTGTTGTTTAAAGCAAACACGTTGTCATGCGTTCATTGTTTGGGGGCTTCAGTTGTTCCGCCCCATAGGTCGAAACAAAGGGGGGGGATATGTGATAGGATCACTGGTAAAGTGGTCTGTGACAGGGACATTTATCCCAGATTCCTGTCTTATGTGTTTTAAAATCCCCAGGAGAAAGTCTGCAGTGTAGCAGGCTTGAGTTTCGGCTTTTTGAAAAGCCGGTTTGGGACCTGGGGGTTGTGGGTGAGAGGAGAGGGAGGGCTCCACCCACGGCCACTCCAGGTTTTGGTTCTCTTAGCCTGGTATCAGGCTTGTTAGAGTTTTCCACCTGAGAGTGGCCAATATAAGCCTAGTGTGTTTAGGGCTGATTGTCTCACCTGGGAGAGCAGACAGGGAGTTTGCTCAGAGACACTGGAAAAACCTAACTGTGAGTGTTGTGCTGTGCTTTGTTGCTGGCGAGGGTATTAGGCCCTGCCAGGTTTTGGTAGTGAGGGAACTACCAGTGAAGTTAGTGCCCCGACAGGGCTAGGATTTACGTTTATGTTTTCTTTGTGTTATTTCTGACATTGTACAATAAAGACTGGCGCCGACCAGCTTGTACTTGCATCCAGACTGGTGTGCTGCTTCCCTGCTGCTGTGTGTGTGTGTGTAAGGAAGGAGTCCTCTACCCAGGAGAGGGACCCCCTAACCTAACTGTGTCACAATATATATATATATATATATACATATACATACAGTCAGGTCCATAAATATTGGGACATTGACAGAATTTTCAGATTTTGGCCTCTATTAACCACCACAATGGTTTTGAAATGAAACAAACAAGATGTGCTTTAACTGCAGACTTTCAGATTTAATTTGAGGGTAATTACATTCAAATCGGGTGAACGGTGTAGGAATTACAACAGTTTCAATATGTGCCTCCCTCTTTTTAAGGGGCCAAAAGTAATGGGACTATCAACTCAAAAGCTATTTCATGGATAGGTGTGGGCTATTCCCTCATTATTTCATTATCAATTAAGCAGGTAAAAGGTCTGGAGTTGATTCTAGGTGTGACATTTGCATTTGGAATCAGTTGCTGTCAACTCTCAATATGAGATCCAAAGAGCTGTCACTATCAGTGAAGCAATCCACCATTAGGCTGAAAAATCAAAACAAACCCATCAGAGAGATAGCAAAAACATTAGGTGTGGCCAAATCAACTGTTTGCAACATTCTTAAAAAGAAAGAACGCACCAGAGAGCTCAGCAACACCAAAAGACCCGGAAGACCACTGAAAACAACTGTGGTGGATGACAAAAGAATTATTTCCCTGGTGAAGAAAAACCCCTTCACAACGGTTGGCCAAATCAAGAACACTCTCCAGGAGGTAGATGTATATGTGTCAAAGTCAACAATCAAGAGAAGACTTCATAAGAGTGAATATAGAGGGTTCACCACAAGATGCAAACCATTGGTGAGCCACAAAAACAGGAAGACCAGATTAGAGTTTGCCAAACAACATCTAAAAAAGCCATTACAATTCTGGAACAACATCCTATTGACAGATGAGACAAAGATCAACTTGTACCAGAGTGATGGGAAGAGAAGAGAAGGAAAGGAACTGCCCATGATCCAAAACATACCACCTCATCAGTGAAGCATGGTGGTGGTAGTGTCATGGCGTGGGCATGTATCGCTGCCAATGGAACTGGTTCCCTTGTATTTATTGATGATGTGACTGCTGACAAAAGCAGCAGAATGAATTCTGATTTGTTTCGGGCAATATTATATGCTCATATTCAGTCAAATGCTTCAGAACTCATTGGACAGTGCTTCACAGTGCAGATGGACAATGACCCGAAGCATACTGCAAGAGCAACCAAAGAGTTATTTAAGGCTAAAAAGTGGAATGTTATGCAATGGCCAAGTCAATCCCCTGACCTGAATCCGATTGAGCATGCATTTCACTTGATGAAGACAAAACTGAAGGGAAAATGCCCCAAGAACAAGCAGGAACTGAAGACATTTGCAGTAGAGGCCTGGCAGAGCATCACCAGGGATGAAAGCCAGCATCTGGTGATGTCTATGCGTTCCAGACTTCAGGCTGTAATTGCCTGCAAAGGATTTGCAACAAAGTATTAAAATGTGAAAGTTAGATTTAGGATTGTTTAGTTTGTCCCATTACTTTTGGCGCCTTAAAAAGTGGGAGGCACATATAGAAACCATTGTAATTCCTACACCGTTCACCTGATTTGGATGTAATTACCCAAAATTAAACTGAAAGTCTGCAGTTAAATCACATCTTGTTTGTTTCATTTCAAAGCCATTGTGGTGGTGAATAGAGTTCAAAATATGAAAATTATGTCAATGTCCCAATATTTATGGACCTAACTGTATATATATATATATATATATACATATATATATATATATATATATATATATATAAAAATAGAAAAAAGGCACTCACCAGGTAGAAAATGAAGATAAAATCACATCTTTAATAGAATCATCTTTAAAAACATCACCATATTGTCGACGTTTCAATCCTCACATGGACCGTCATCAGGACAATCCAAGCCAGTGTGAACAGAACAACACCACAAAGCATACTATATATATGTGCCTTGCAAAAGTATTCACCCCCTTTGCATTTTTCATGTTTTGTTGCCTCACAACCTGGAATTAAAATGGATTGTTTGAAGGTGTAGATCATTTCATTCACGGAACATGCCTACAACTGTGAAGTTGTGTTTTTTTTAATATTGTGAATCAAACAACAGTTAAGACAATATAACAGAAAACTTCAGCGTGCATAACTATTTACCCCCCTAAAATCAATACTTTGTCAAGCCACCTTTTGTGGCAATTACAGTTGCAAGTCGCTTTGGATAAGTCTCTATGAGCTTGCCACATCTTGCCTCTGGGATTTTTGCCCATTCCTCAAGGCAAAATTGCTCCTGCTCCTTCATGTTGGATGGTTTCCGCTTGTGAACAGCAATCTTCAAGTCTGACCACAGGTTCTCAATTGGATTGAAATCTGGGCTTTGACTAGGCCATTCCAACACATTTAAATGTTTCCCCTTAAACCACTCGAGTGTTGCTTTAGCAGTATGCTTCGGGTCATTGTCCTCCTGGAAGGTGAACCTCTGTCTCAAATCACAGGTAGACTGAAACAGGTTTTGCTCAAGAATATCCCTGTATTTAGCACCATCCATCTTTTCCTCGACTCAAATCAGTTTCCCAGTCCCTGCTGCTGAAAAACATCACCACAGCATGATGTTGCCACCACCATGTTTCACTAGGGGGATGGTGTTCTTGGGGTGATGGAATGTGTTGGGTTTGCACCAGACATAGTGTTTTCCTTGGTGGCTGAAAAGTTAAATGTTAGTCTCATCTGACCAGAGCACCTTCCTCCATACTTTTGGGGAGTCGCCCACATGCCTTTTGGCAAACTCAAATCGTGTTTTCTTATTTTTATCAATAAATAATGGCTTTTTTCTGGCCACTCTTCCATAAAGCCCAGCTCTATGGAGTGTATGGCTTATTGTGGTCACATGCACATATACACCAGTCTCTGCTGTGGAACTCTGCAGCTCCTTCTGGGTTACCATTGGTCTCTGCTGCCTCTCTGATTAATGCCCTCCTTGTCCGGTCTATGAGTTTTGGTGGGTGACCCTCTCTGGGCAGGTTTATTGTGATACCATGTTCTTTCCATTTGATGATGATGGAAAGAACATGGTACCACAACAAACCTGCCCAGAGAGGTTTGTTGTGGTACCATGTTCTTTCCATCATCATCATCATGGTGCTTCGGGGGATCATCAAAGATTTGGATATTCTTTTATAACCCAACCCAGAATTGTACTTCTCAACAACATTGTCCCTGACTTGTTTGGAGAGCTCCTTGGTCTTCATGGTGTGATGCCTCTTGCTTAGTGGTGTTGCAGCCTCTGGGGCCTTTCAGAAAAGGTGTGTTTATACTGACAGTTCGTGTGACACTTAGATTTCACAAAGGTGGACTTCATGTCACTAATTATGTGACTTCTGAAGGTAATTAGTTGCACCAGAACTTTTGAGGGGCTTCATAGCAAAGGGGGTGATTACATATGCACATGCCAATTTTCAGAATTTTATTTATAAAGATTCTTTTCTATATATATTTTTCTCATTTCACTTCACCAAATAAGACTATTTTGTGCAGATCCATTACGTAAAATTCAGATTTAAAAAATAATTAAATACAGGTTGTAATGTAACAGAACAGGTAAAAAGCCAAGGGGGGGGTGTGAATGCTTTTACAACGCACTATATATGTGAGAATCATTCCTATGTGACATAACACTTAACTATTGATTAATTTGTTTTTTTTATTTAAAGCCGTAAAATTGATTACTACTTTGGTTACTTGTCCATTTTTTCTCATAATGCTATTTTTTGCCAAAACATAACAGCCCTAAGGTGTTAAAATCCCATTCTTGATTTCCAGCCATTTTTTATATACTGTACAGTATGAAACTTTAGGCTGCTGGTTGGCAAAGAATCCCATAGAAGATTTATTTAGTGTCCCTGTTCAGAAACTTAGCTTGTCCGGGGTGAATTAAATTTAAAGTCTACTCATTCC
Source organism: Taudactylus pleione (assembly GCA_031769625.1). NCBI lineage: Eukaryota > Metazoa > Chordata > Amphibia > Anura > Myobatrachidae > Taudactylus > Taudactylus pleione. The sequence goes on along the minus strand of JAUIMM010000137.1, from coordinate 4,590,575 downwards.
CAGGGAAATGGGCCATTCATCATAACACAAATCCTCAACCCATTTCTCATTGGCCTCATGACAAATGGATTTATTCTGCTTAGTACTTTCTACTGGACGTGTTTCCTCTTGTCTAATGCTGCTCAGTTCATACTGATTTCTTAAAACATAATGTGCTAATCTATTCTACCTATGATGGGGGATATATTGTCTTATGCCAGACCTGGCAAACTTGTGACAGTAATGAAAGATTGGGCAGTAGCTCAATACAATCATGTGCCTAGAGAATGTAATGGATAGAAAGGAAATATCTCATAGTGATCTGGTAAATTACCAGCTGTGAGGTTGGCTCTAGTTGATGTACTGTATGGTATTATACAGTTATTTGTTAGGTCTATAGTACAAGCTTCTAATATGATCAATAGTTTTAATATTATAATGTACTAAATATGAGAAATGATCAGGTATTTATTAATCACCAATCAGGTCACACATTTATTGCAGAGATAAAATATTAGTTTGCAAAGTTAGGGGGTTTCTGGGTTATTATTATTATTATTATTATTATTATTATTAACATTTCTGTATATAGCACCAGCGTACTCCATAGCCAATGGCATATCTACAGTATAATGGGTGTAGGGTGTGTGGTGCACACAGGCCCATGGGTCCAGAGGCTCCACCCCACACACCCTGCTCCCATTTTTAGTTATGCTAACCTCTGCACAGTCTCTGGAGTCCTGCGTATGTCAGTGGCCTGGCACTGCAGAGCAGCAACAATAACAGTGAAATAGGTGCAGTGGCCACTTTCTCCGTGGTTTGCGCATCCCTGGGAGCAGGGTCGGACTGGCCGTTCGGTTCAGTGATGCCGCGCAGCCTTCCCCTCCTCAAGTTTCTACCTCAACTCCTCCTCCTCCTTTTCCAGGGGCCCGCCCCTCTTGTCACTCATCATGGTGCTGCTGTGTGACATCCTGGCTGCCCTTTTTGCGGCACGACATATGAAACATCATGCTGTTGCCGACCGCTGAGGAGCCGGGAAGAGAAGCTGGCGCCAGGAGTGGACTGGTGTAACTATGGCCCCGCAGAGCCTGTGGTGGCTTGGGGGCAGCAGGGGCCATTGCTTCACCACTGCATGACCGAGCATGCTGGCCTCTGAAGTGATCAGAGGCTAAGGAAACCTACGATCACTTCAGAGGCCAGCATTCCCAGTCATGTAGTGTTCCCAATCATGACATCACCCACGCGCTGAGGTGTCTGCACGGCTGCGTCTGCTGGATCATTTTAGATGCAGTCAGCACGGGAGCGGGAGAAGGAATGGGAGCCCAGATGACAGGTCAGGTAAATACTGGGGGGGGGGCATACCTTTAAGCAGCATAACTACAGGGGGCACAGCATTTGGGCACAACTAGAGGGGCCATAGCATATGGGCACAACTACAGGGGGCATGGCATATGGGCACAACTACAGGGGACAATGCATATGGGCTCAACTACAGGGAGCACGGCATATGGGCTCAATTACATGGGGCACAGCATATGGCTCTACTACAGGGGGCACTGCATATGGACACAACTACAGGGGGTACGGCATAAGGGCACTACTACAGAGGGCCCTGCATAACAGCACTACTACAGGGGGGCATTGCATAAGCGACACTACTACAGGGGGCATTGCATAAGGGGCACTACAACAGGGGGCTTTGCATAATGGGCACTACAACAGGGTGCCTGCATAATGGACACTGCTACAGGGGGGCCTTCATAATGGGCACTGTTACAGGGGACATTGCATAAAGGGCACTACTACAGGGGGCATTGCATAAAGGGCACAACTACAGGAGGACTACTACTGGGTGAACTGTATAAGGGGCACGGTATGGCAGAATTTGTTATAAGGGCATTACTGTTTGTCATTATGTCTTATACGTGGCATTATTTTGTGGCATAATATGTAAGGGGCAATACTGTGTGGCATAATGTGTTTAAAGATGCATAATGTGTGGAAACCTGAACATTGAAACTGGTTACACTCCCTCCCCAGGCAGAGGACACAGAGCTGGTAGCCCGTGGATAGTGAGTGGTGTTTCATCCAGGCGCAGCTCTGGTCCGCACTGTCCATGTCTGTTCCCTGGTCTGGAGTCCAGTGGCGTAACTAGGGTATTTGGAGCCCAGGGCAAATGTAAAAATGTAGCACCCCCACCCCTATGTGCGCGCGCCGAAGGCGTGCATGGCAAAAAATGGGTGTGACCACTTAAAATGGGGCATGTCAACATGACACACCCCTTTATCGTCCCTCTGAACATTCCTTTCCATATGCACCTTAACCCCAGACCCATAGTAGTGCCCCTTATACAGTACCCCCAGTAGTGGTCCCCCTTATACAGTACCCCCAGAATGCAATGCCCCCAGTAGTGGCTCCCCTTATTCAGTACCCCAGTAGTGGTCTCTCTTATGCAGTGCCCCCCCCCTATGAAGTGCCCGAAGTAGTGGTCCCCCTTATGCAGGCCCCCAGCAGTGATCCCACCTATCCAGTGCCCCTTATACAGTGCCCCCTGTAGTTTTCCTCCCTATTTAGTGCCCCCAGTTGTAGTCCCCTAGTAGTAAGCCCCTTATATAGTGCCCCCAGTAGTTCCCGACCCCATCCCGATGCAGTGCCCCCAATAGTAGCCCCCCCAGTTATAGTCCCCAGTAGTGCCCCACCCCCAGTAGTGGTCCCCCCATTAATGGTGCCCCCAGTAATGGTCCCCCAGAGCAATGGTGCCCAATGTAATGGTGCCCCCAGTAGTGGTCCCCCCTGTAATGGTGCCCCCAGTAGGGGTTCCCCCTGTAATGGTGCCCCCCCGATGTGCAGATACACAACACAAGTAAAAAAAAAATTAAAAATACACTTGCCTGAATCCATGCTCCCGGCACCGCACGTCAGTCCTCCCGGGCTGGCGCGCTCTGCATTATGGGAGAGATGTCATGACATCATGATGTCTCTCCCAATACCCACTGCAGGAGCCAGAAGGGAGCCGGCTCTTGCAGTGGGAGCTCAGCAGTCAATGAGAGTCTGTCTGACTCTCATTGGCTGCTGGTTAACACACACATCGCTGCCGCACTGACGGCGATGTGTGTGTTACTGCACAACCTGAGACTGCCCACCTCCCACCCTCCTCCTGACGCTATTGGGTAAGTGCTCAGGGGGAGGGAAGGTCTTGGCTGTGCAGCAAAGGACCGGCGCTGGGCACAGGGAAGCCTAGCACCGGTACTTTGTAAATGTGTAGCACACACTGCGGTCAGCGCTACACTTCCTAACTAGGGCGGGTCGGTACCGTGGCCGGCAGCGCCCCCCGCGCCGCCTGTCCTACGGCGCCCAGGGCACACGCCCTGCTCGGCCCCCCTTAGTTACACCACTGCCAGAGTCCCTGCTTCTCAACTCCCCCCCCCTGGTCAACCTCGTATTTCACCTTGATCACCCCGGGCAGCGGACTCTTCACTGCGACATCACACGGACTAACAGAGGGTTGATGTATCTAGAGGGTTGATGTCGCAGTGAAGCGTCTGCTGCCCGCTGCCCGGGGTGATCAAGTGGGACACCTGGGTGGGACACCGCTCCACACCAAAGTTCTCCAAGTACTGACTCTTTTACCATTCTGCGCATCACCATTATTTTTACTTTAGACATACTGGGGTGGACTATAATCTACAGCGACTCCAGTGCTATATTTAAGTTTGAATTTACTATTGTTTCCTACTCTGAACATGTATCCTACTGTTTATTGTTTTTAGTCATGACCATTGAACACTCCCTATTTACCCCTGACCTGATATGTAGTTTCAGTTTATCCTGTCAAGTATATAAATGTATCTTGAGATTTGATTGCATTACAGTTTGATCATTTTACAATTTTGTAATAGCCCTTTTTTTTTTGGTGAAGTACGTAGCTCACACGACAGGCGGTATAGCTGCACAGTATAGAGGGGTTCTGAGCGCATTTACCACTCCTCTCTACTTTTTGTACATATACAGTAGGGAGGGCACCCTTATTTGTAGATGCAGCACAGCCCTCCTATCACATCAATCCCATGTGCGCAGTGTTATTTCACATTATTTTCCATAATGTGTTTTAAGGGGCATTATGGTGTGTGGCATAATGTTTTTAAGGAGTACTACTCTGTAGTGTGGTCATGCCCCTTCCCAGTGAGACCAAACCTGTATTTTTCAGCATGCGCCTTCGGTGCACACTCTCCCTGCTTCAGTTAGGGATGGCGGCACCAATGCTCTTTATGTACACAGGGCACCAAACTGTGTAGTAACAGTCCTGCTTTGGTGTGCAGAGATGTGTCATCCTCTGTTTTCAGCACCCCATCACTAAAAAATTCCTACAGTGACACTATCTAATCTTATACCATTGCTAAGCTAAGGCTTTGTCAATTGGGAAAATGCCTTCCCTGATCCTTGTTTGTAGCCTACACCAAATGAAGTGTCAAGTTTTACCTAACAGAACGAACCAAATAACAAATATCTGACTATGGCACATGTTTAAATCCCCTGCAGAATGTCTCCTGTTGTGTGTATTTTAATACAGAGAATAACGTACACTTATATGGTGTTCTAATATTAAATATATTTGTAACAGCATAGTGTTGAATTCGTCAATAAACCTTTTAATACATTCCTGCCTATAAACCTCTAAGATTCACCTGCCTAGAACCTCTAAGACAAAACCTGCCTATAAACCTCTAAACACAACGCTAATTGCGTACGCAGTATGACCGCAAATAAAGACAGGAGTGGAATCTGTGGTTCCAACGCACAAGTATTATTCAGGTAAAAGTACAGTCAGTTACACGCAATCTATACATACACAAGTTAGGCATAAAAAGGAAATAATACAGACCCAAGTACGGTTATATATATGCTGCGCCTCTGGACCCAGAGATAGACTTCTGACTAGATATCCTCAGTTCACCCAAAATTCAGCATGAACTGGCAAACCAGTGTTTGGACACATGTATTTATTCCCCCCCAGACTGAAACAGGACAAAGGGGGAACTTCCTGCTGATCTCATTGGTTCCCAGAGGAGAAGCATATGTAACGACACATTTAACAGGTTGTTTCAAATAGACTTTCCCTGCCTCTAACAGCCGGAGTCTTTCTGGTAACGCCTCCTGTAACATTCCAAAACTAAACATTTTGTTGCTTGTAAGTTCTGCGATCCGTAACTTGAGTTTGCATGATGCGATCTCTCCACCGATAACACCGGGATTCTGTAAAAAGCGTACGCATCAGAACAAAACCAAACACACCTTGCTTATCATGTATAATACCTTAGATATCAAAAACCTCTATTTCTTAGCATTTAAACTAACTTAACCAACTTGAATCATACAATTTGATGCTAATGGAACCTTGTGTGTGAATATGTAGTGTGTGAGTATTCGGGGTTTGATATAAGGACGCTAGTTATTAATGGGTGAGATTTAAGTGCATAATTTCTCATACACGAAATGAACATCCAGCAGTGTGGATGGCTGAGGGTTGTAGTTCTACATGCCCTCTGTCAGCAGGCCCCCACCTGTTGTGTGTTCAAAGGAAAACAAAACCTCTTTTGTTCTCACAGAGTCTTGTGTGAAGTGCAAATGTATTATCACCTCAAGCTGTGGAATTTGGGGCCATTCTGTCTAGGATTCAGACAAATCCAATTGTGTAGATATTATATTACAATTGCCACAACTATACTTTATCTGCATCCAGGGATTCCCAATTTGTATGTAAAAATACCCATTGTCTCTTCTTATTTACTTTTACTCAGAAAGCTTGTTTTTCCAGTTGCCCTTGGTAGGTTAACAAAAACATTGCCATCTGTTCTTAGCTCCTGAGTTATAACTTGAATTGGCTGACCACAAAAATGATGTCTTGCGATCTCATTTCCAAAATGGAGTCTTGTGGCCATTCGCAAGATGGCGTCGCCGCGATTAAATTTTAAACTGAACTTGTCTCAGCCAATTATTCAACTTCGACATTAGAATAGGAAGTGGGAGGAGTCAGGAATAGTAAAAGGAGGAGTCTATGCAAGGAGCCAGGTGTATCGTTCCCGCTATGCTATTTCAGCGAGGCACCGCACCCTGCCCTATTTCTGAAGGGCAGAAAGCACCCTGCCCTCCGCAGTGTCCAGCAGGTAGGGAAAAAGGCAGAGGAGCGGTTTTCCCGGCATCCACTCACAGTGACCCCTGCGCTTGGGGGCTGCCCGGCATGTCCATAAGTGCTGGGCACGCCCCTAAAAGTGATGAAAAGGAGATGCATCATAAAGACATGCCCCCTTTTCATTGGCCACACCCTCTTTTTGGGCAAGATGTGCCCTAGCTCTAGGTCTGGCGCCAGACCTAGAGTGAACAAACAAGGTGTTCATGCAAGGTGGGCCTGTGCACTTTAAATGCCAGGGCCTATTTTTAGTCCCAGTCCGGCCCTGCCTGGGAGTAGGACACAAACGCTATTTCCCAGAGATCTGAACATGCGCAGTAGATTATGCACCAAGCCAGAGTCTACTGCACTGACAGAGAGGAGGGAGCCTACATAAAGTCTACACATGGACGCTCTGCTCTCTTTCATTTTACTAGTCTGTCTCATTGCATAAAATATCTCCATATCACTAAGTCATGTGTCCCCTTTACAAAAAAAGGGATCAAATACTGATGTGTCCTACTCCTCATGAGACTGCACTGGCATCTTAGTCACAATGCAATATGAAAAAAACAGTTCACAAGACTGCACTGATTAGTTTGAAATGCATGGGATGTACTAAAGGAAAAATGTGGTAAAAACCCCATTTTCAAGTTTTTTACCGCATTTTTGTACTAAGCCCTGGCCGCCCTATTATCGGTGCGGAGGGTAACGCCAAAAAAACCTAGTGTTACCCGATAGAAGCCTATGAGCTTCTTACCGCATCTCGCACTTGATGCTTCGCCGCTGCCTTGCTGGCCCGCAAACGCCCAGCACTGGCCCCCACTCACCTTGGTCTCCTGGTCACAGACCTGTGCTCCTCCTGGGTCCTCTGCCTCCTTTGCCTCCTAATCTTCTTCCGGGTGCAGGGAAGAGGAGGAGGGGGAGCCTGGGACTTCCTACACAGGTCACCAGCAGGAAGTTCACGGGGCTTGAAGGGGGCAGAGACCCCCCACCCGGCATTGGCTGCTTCGCAAAGGGCAGCTCTTATTGCAAGAGATTTCCTTTGCGATACTAACGCATATGTTCGTACATGTGCGATTAGTAAGGTTTTTGTGACTGGTGGAATGTACACCACAAGCTCAGTACATCCCGCCGCTTAAGCCTTACCCTCAATTCTTGTAGTAGCCTAACCCTAACCCTCCCTCTTAGTGCCTAACCCTAACCCCCCCAAATCCTAATCCCGCTACGCTGCCTAAACATAACACTGCCCCCCACGTGCCTAACAGCTAAGGGCACCCCGGACCACGTCGGTATTTCGATGCCTATCTTAAGTCTCGTTTCGGACTTTCAGAGTCGGGATTCAGACCAACAGCATGCCGTCCTCTGGTCTGAAAACTGCATCCTGCCTGAACACACAACGGTTTTACTTTAATATTTCTAAAACAGTTCCTGAAGAACACACAGTGTGGTCCTAATGGCTATTTTTTTTTAACACAGTGCCTCACAATGCACCTATGGCAGTGGCACCCTATGGAGTTTTTTTGTTTTGTTTTGTTAAAACAATGCCCCATTAACACAGTGCCTGTTTAAACAATACACTGTTTTTTATTTAACACAGTGCCTAAACACACAACAAAGTGGGTTTTTTTTCACAGTGCCTGAAGCCCTACTAAATAACCCCCATACTTGCATACATTTAGCTCTGGAGCATTTGCAATATTTAAAGACACAAAGTATAGCCCCACAAATTGACTTTTTTTGTTTGGCCACTTCATATAACATAAGAATTTCTAAAAGGCCCAATGATTCTCTCTTCTCACTAATGTTTGTACCTAAAGCTGTCCTTAATGCAGAGCATTTAATCCATTCCTCTACATTTCTGTCCCATTTCTCAAATACAAAAGTCGTCACTAGTGTATTATGGCTTAAGAATTATTTTTTAAATGGTAGAAAATAGAATAATTTAGTTAGGACCAACCTTTGAAAATGGGATTTCAGAAGCCACAGACTTCATGTTTGGTTCTTTTGTGTTTAAGCACCTATATGGTTCCTTGTTGCTGCTGATAATTGCAATCTCCTGTGAATGTACAGGGCCAATTCACTGCAGCTGCAGAATGGCTATTTTAAATGTTCGCTGATACCATCCTTTCTTCCAGCATCAGTGAGAAGCTGCTTTCACAGTACGTGTATCTACACTGATGCAATTTTGTTCCAGGCAATTGAGGTATTAAATATGCAGCATCACAGGCGCTATTATTATACCATTAGAATCTAAATAATGTAAGATGAAAGTAGGGCAAATCTGCACTTTCTGTCACGCTTGGTCCTTTCTGAAGCACAAAAACATGTACCAGCGCACACAGATACAATATATGAAGTTTTGTGCTATTAAATATAATATGAGCACCTGTGGGTATTTAATGAGAAAGAAGTGGTAATAAGACGACTTAGATCAAACAGGCGCTGAACACGGATACATACAAAGTACAGTATGATTCTGTTCACAAAAGGAATAAAATAGGAAAATATTTCAAATATTTACAGAAAAATAAAATCTACAAAATGAATTAATGTTTCTGTTGACCAATGTGGGGAAATACAAGTCTCAGCATGCCTTGGTTTAGGTTGCCTAAACCTTTTGTAGCTGATGGCTGGCGGGCAATGCTGGTAATTGTAGTTCTACAACATCTACACAGCCCAAGTTTTCCATAAAATATATCACTTCTGAGAGGGTATGCAGAAACACGTCACCTCTATCCATAAGCCCATTTAATTAATCACTTGGTTGCAGCCTGAGCATGCAATTACAAAATCAAAGGAACTGAAGTATATGTGACTGTGTCTTGGATCCTGATATAAGAGAAGAGCAAATCTCTGTATTTTCCTCAAACCCCTATTTCAAAGTGCAGACAGTAATAGTATATAGTCAGGCCCCTGTTAGGATTCTGTTCTAGGTAAATGCTGGCAATAAGCCCACAAACATGAAAGGCGCAGCAGAGAATAAAGTCCTCATTCACATGCAGGTACACACATTGTAGCTCCAGCAGATGGGTCATGCAGCAGGCAGAAGTCGTGGGAGGTCCAAGTATAAGAACTTTGTGATCTCATTTAGAAGGTTCTATTAAGTGCCCCATGCAGCTGCTCTGTGTGTCACAATATGTGATATTCAGGTGCCTGAAACATGCTGTAAATTGTCTTCTTGTAGCAGAAAACGTTGCTCAGGCATTCTGTTTTCTAGATGGAACTGACATAACCTGCGATGACTGGAGGTTACCAGAACTAAATTACAATTACTGTAAGGGTACGACTTCCATTAGAGCATACTGCCTGTTTGATTCAAACTTTTTGTTGTCTGGATTGCCAGTGAAAAATAATAAAAAACAATAAAGAATGTTTAAACCAACAAAGCAAATTTTAAGTTACCACTCTGTTCCCTCAACTAGCAGAACTATGGCAGTCCCATAACAGACAGCACCGCAATTCGACTGACTGACGTTGAACCTTCTGTAGAACATTTCGGTGTGGAAAAGAAAAGTATTACCCTTTTACACCAGAGCTAAAACCCAGGTTATTGTAGCTTAACCCGGGTCGCTCCTTGGTGTAAAAGGGGACAGGGTTGGGTTCCCGGGTCGAGTGACCCTGCAATCCAACCCAGGTAACTTGCAGGGTTTAACACGGGAATGAGCCATGAAGTCCTGCAGTGTAAACGGCGCGATCCAGGTCACTATGACCTGGAGTGCCACAGACATAGTGATCTGCACACGATGAGCCGAAGTGTACGATTTCCCTTGAAACTCTCCCCGGCAGATCTGCACACGATCTCCACGTGATCCGCACACGATTTGGTGTCCAATCTTCAAACAATCTCTCCTGCATCCAGACTTTCACAGTGCATCGTGTCCTAGATTGTCAGATCTGCCCTACTGCACGTCAGATCTGACAATGCGATGTGTCGTTCCAATGTGCCGGAATCGGCCAGATAGGTAAAATAAAATGTCGCTATGTGTGTGGCCAGCTTTAGTATTTAAGGCAGTAGCAACACAGTTATATCGCTTTCATACCTAAATTCCTGGTCTGACCTGGAGGTTAGAACAGGGTTCCAAACCTGATCAGACCCGGAAGTTAGCTGGCACCGACCGAGGATATTCCCGAGTTGGCTGACAAGTTGACTAAGAAATACGTTAGTACAAATGAAGCAAAATAACAAGAACTGTGGAACAAATTCCTGTATGAGTTGGACAGGTAAAACGACAAGCAGCACAAAACACCGATTTCATACGTATAAATTGGACGTAATGGAATAGCACTAACTTAAAAATATTGCTGCTACTGTGATGCGAATACGACACTAAAAAAAAAGGGCTACTCAGTTGTGCTGGGCATCTCATGATTTATGGATTATAGATGCTAGGTGTATGAGGACAAATCTGTACAAGAGGGGTAGATATAGAAGGGTTAGATATGAGGTGAAAGGTCCTGCCTGAGAGCTTTCAGGGCACCAATTGCATTAGAAATCATTATCCATATGGAAAGAAGTGCTCAAATATAGATGTGCAACTTTTGAATTTGGCTGAATTACAGAGAATCTCAGTGGTTTGTGATCTGAATTGGTACAAGTTCTCCCAAAACGTCTCATGGAGAATCAGACTAATCACAGTGTATGCAATTTAAAGAAATCAATTAGCATGGATCAAGAAATTATCTATAGCCTGTTAAAGGGCTCATACACCCATTAATACACTCACTTTTCCTGCATTGTGCTATTGGAAAACAACCGTGGATGCTGTTAATTGTGATTGTAACTTGTGCCATGAGCCGTGACAAATCAGTTTTTGACTATTCTAATCTTCACTTATGTTGTGTGGGGCTTGATTCTGAGTCACACTCAGCTCTGTATGTGGCCGCATCCGGAATTTGAATATTTTGCTAATAGTATACTAATGTGACTATACACACTGGGCCTTATTCAGAGCCGGACGCTTTGAAAACGAGCACTCGCTCTCAATCAGGGCGTTTTTTTGTTTTTTTTGTGCAGCCTCCTGGCCGCTCGCATAGCTGGGTGACCACCCACAGCTATTGCGAGCAGCCAGGTTGATGGTCGCGATGATCAAGACCATCGCGACCATCAGGCTTGCGATGAGACCCTGTGGTAGGGTCTCGTGGCCGCAAGCCCAAGAGAGCTTCTGGCTTTAATAGAGCTGGAAGCTCTCCCACTGACTGGTGATGTCAGTGGGGCCGCCCCCAAATGGCAGGCGCTCCTTCGGGAACGCCTCCGTTTGGCCAGCCATCCCCCTGCCCGCCTACCAAATGGGGCGAGCTGTCAATCACCATCAACAGCTAACCCCCTTTTTTGCAAGACCCGGAGCAACAGAGCACCCATCGCTAGCCTGATCTCGCGCATGCGCACGAAGGAGCCGGTTCCATTGTGCGCATGCCCAGTGGACAAACATCGACCCGGTTGCGAGCGCTCAGCGCTTGAGACCAGGTCTGATTCAGGCCCATAGCTTCATGTGTATGTATCATGCTGCCCCTCAGATGCAGCCATAATCCAAGTATGGAGACATGCACATACCCTATGCTAGGTGTAAGAGATCTAACTGAAACAGGCATCCCTCGTCATATGCATGACTTAGAATAGGATTCAAATCTGGCTACATGCCCATGACACCCTGATGGCACTTCCACAAGATGGCTTTCTTGCATTTGAATGCCAAGTTGCTGCCCAGTGGACACCCATTTTAAGCATGGTGAGAAAAGGCCGAGATCCATCTGACTCAGAATCACTAAGATGTGTATATTCACTACTGTTAGTGTGCAGTTTACTAAAATTCACTAGATATGGACATAAAGAGCTAGTTCTTGGGAATGGGTATGTAATGCCAGCTGTCGGGATGCCTCCTGTCACAATACCGACAACCGCATCCCGAAGGTTGGTATCCCGACAGAGGTCGGATAACTATTCTTTCCCTCCCCCCTTCTCCCTTAACCCTCCTTTCTTGTAGCCTAACCCTAACACTCCCCACCCCTAACCCTCCCTGTTAGTGCCTAAACCTATGTTTCCCCCCTTCGTGCCTAAACCTAACCCTTCCCCCTTAGTGCCTAACCATAACCCGCTCCCCAGTGGTGCCTAATCCTAACCCTCCCCCCTAGGGCTGCCTAACACTAACCTCTCCCCAAAACCTAATTCTAACCCCACTATGCTGCCTAAACCTAACCATTCCCCCCCGTGGCTAACACTAACTTCGCCCCGGAATTACCTTGTTCAGGCAGCCAGTGTCTGTGTTCCAGTGTCGACATTAAGACAGGCTTCGGTATTTCAACACCTATCTTAAGTCCCTTGCGGGCTTTCCCCATCATGATTTAGATTGGCGGCATTGCGGACGTCGGTCTCATAACTACATCCTGGTTCATGGAATATAACAGCATTGCCTGATTTCCTTTATTTCTTATTTAGTTAGCCCTAGTGACAAACAACCTGTTGGAGTATTGCATATCTTGTTTTTCCAATGTTTATATTGCTCGTATCCTTACTGCTTATTATTTAATTCATTACTGCAATAAAACTGAAACAGTTGTTTATATACTTGTCATTACCCATATGTATTCAAATACTCAGACAATAGATTGCTTACTATGCTATTTCAACTGGATTTATTTTGTAATACATATGCAAAACCACATTCCACTTACCATTACTTAGTGCCATTAGCAGTCTAAGTGTACAAATATTCAGGCTATACATTGTCATCTCATCTGCTGTGTAACAAACAGATAAACTGGATTAGACAATAGTACTTTGAAGGTAATAGGGATCCTCAGACAGATGATGAGGAAGAATATTTACTTTTGTCCCTATTTCAAAAGATAAGATTTTACCATCATACTGTATATGGCATGCGCAAATGTGTTAAGACACTCCTTATTCAGAGTTGGGAATAGAGTAAGTAATAGCAAATATCTGTGTACCTGGGCAAACCATGTTGCAATGCAAGGGGTACGTACAATACAACGTTATGTTTGTAAATCAAGGTGACATTGTAAAAAAAATTAATTTACATTAAAAAAAACTATTTAATTTAACTTTGTGAAGTTGTATCAATCAGTTAAGATGAAGACGAAACTTTCTACAATTCAGTAGGCACATGATCAATGCCATAACCACCAATCACATCTGAGAAGCATATCTTGCACCAATTACAGTATGTCTTTCAAATTTGTTGAATTTTTGTTATCTGCAAGGTTGATAGCTTATGGATATGGTTAGTATCTAGGGTCAATGCGGAGTTCTTTTGTTGATCATGCATTTTTTTCACCCTGCACATGTGTCAGAAACAAGCATCCACAACTATGTGTGATCTAGAGTCATACGCAATTCAGTCAACTCTGCATTTACAATTGAAAGGGTGCCATAGAAACTGCCACTGATAGACTGAGAGAGGTTTGACTCTTAGCCAATCAGCGCTAAGGTTCAGGAAACCTTGTGGTCCTGTCATTCTCCAGGAAGTTCTGTACTGTAAACTATGTGCACACATTGCTTCTATGTAGAGATGTGCGCCGACCCCCATGTTTTGGTTTTGGTTTTGGATCTGGATTTCCCCTGGTTTTGGATCTAGATTGCTGTTGCAAAAACCTCACCTCCGTGGTATGTTTTCGTGTTTTGGTTTTGGATCTGGATTTTTTTCCTAAAAAATAAAAAAAAATGCTAAAATCACATAAAATTTGCCTTTTTTGTTCCTACAGTATTAATAACCTCAATAACATTTATTTCCACTCGTTTCCAGTCAATTTTGGTTACCTCACAGCTCACAATATTGATTTTTTCCATCTAGTTAAAGGGCCAAAAGGTTGCATCCAGCTTGCTGGCTCAAAACTGATTGATATAATTATTAATAGAGTTGAGGATTGTGCAAAGATGATGGTTGGATACCCTTGAGGATTGAAGGCATGGGCCTTCATAGAGGACAAGGAAGTTGATGGCCTTGCATTATCATGATGACTGCTGGTGGCAACTACAACATGTGGTTCTTGGCCTTGCTCTCCTGTCATGTGACATCCCTCCATATTTTCTGCGGTCTTGAAGCAGTGTCACAAGCACCAATAGTGTAGCCAAGGTGCTGGTACAAAATTCACACACATGCAGTCGTGCGCACACAGAAAAAAAATATACAAAATACACTATTTTTTTTTTCAGGTCCAGAACTTGGGCCCAGAGCACAGATTGGTGATGACTGGAGTTGGGCAGCACTAGGTTGCATTGCTGTATCCTGTGTGGCTAAGCCTAACACACACACACAGAAAATAAATAGACAGAAGACACTATTTTTTTGGGGGGGTTTTCGGGTCTAGATCTTGGGCCTAGAGCACAGATTGATGACGACTGGAGTCGGGCAGCACTAGGTTGCGTTGCCGACTTGCTAGAACTTGTGTGGCTAAGCCTAAAACGCACAGACACACAGACAATTATTAGAAAAAAAAACAATTGATTTTAATTTTTTTTCAGCTCCAGAACTTTGGTCCAGAGCACAGAATCGGGCAGTACTTGTGTTGCTGGCTGAATCTTGTGCGGTACTGCGGTTAAGCCTAACACGCACGCACACACACACACAGAAAAATATAAAAGACACTTTTATTGATTTTTTATTTTTTTTAGCACGACTGGAGTCGGACAGCACTAGCTTGCAACTTGCGTTGCTGGCTGGAACATGTGTGGTACTGCGGTTAAGCCTAACACGCACGCACACACACACACAGAAAAATATAAAAGACACTTTGATTGATTTTTTTTTAACATATATATAATATTTTATATTTTTTTTTTTAGTCCAGAACTTGGGCCCAGATGGACACAGCACCAGCCCAGATGTATCTGCAGTTCTGCACCAGCCCAGATGGACACAGCAGACTTGAAAAACAGACAGCACAGACAGCCCAGATGGATCAGCAACAGCCCAGATGTACACAGCAGACAGCACAGTGACAGCTGTCACAGCAAAAGCCCAGTATGGATCAGCAGTCACCAGCCCAGGACACAGCAGACAGCACCAGCACCTCTCCCAGCCCTACACTACCTACCCTCCCTGTTCAGTCTTCACAGCCGTAGTGAAAAGGCATCCATCGCGTGGTCCCTTATATACTACATTGATCATAGAGATGAAAGCTCACGAACCGCAAGATTTAGTCTCTATGGTTTTGCCTCGATTTGAGAGATCCGAGTAAGGCGGGAACATCCGAGCTGGCTTGGATCCGACTTGGATCTGCTAAATTCGGGTGGGTTTGGATCTCTGGAAACCGAACCCGCTCATCTCTACTTCTATGTCCGTGGGTTCTGTTTATTATTTTGTCAAGCTCCCTGGATGTCAACCTGGAGAAGGGGACCGACCAGAGCCATGGAGCAGGTAAGTATGCAGTATGAGTGTAAGTGCACGTGAGTAGGGGTACAGGTGCCACCACACCCTAACTGTCCGGGCATGGTGGCACTTGTGGTTCTCAAAGTGTCACCATACATGGGCAGGCTTGCTGAGACCCATAGTCCCACTGTAAAGAACAATATTAATTACGTAATTTCAACAATTAACCCTGCACCCACCACCACCAGGACTGCAGGAAATAGCCCCATGCTTCACCTCAGCCCTGCGGAATCTTCAGGTGGGGAGTCCCCATTTTTGGGGGACCTCCACTTTCAAAGGAATCGCAGGGATGGGATGACCAGTTTGGGGCAAGATAATGCTTTGGCAAAAGGGACCCCATGATGTGAGTGTCCTTGCTATGGCATGACCCACCGGCTGGTTGTGCACAATGCTGGTTACTGGAAATACGGGGGAAGCCCACGCTATTTTCCCTCTGAATTTCCAGCACGAGTGGCTACCCTGACCGCACGTCCCTGCACAGAAGCCTGCACAAATCTGACTGATCTGTGGAGTGCTCAGTGGAGTCTATTGAGAAGGGGCCATTATGACTGAACACATATGATACAGTATCACCACAGAATCAGTATCACCATCGAAAAATAATAAATAGGCAAACACGCTTCTAAATCTGTGATTTTGGCAGCAAGAAACTCATATGAATACCAGCTTTGCTTGACGTGTTTTAATGCAGCCAAATACAATTCTTAGTAAATATACTCCCTAGTTTCTAATATTTTTCAAATAAAGCTTAACCCGCTGTTTATAATAACAAATCTTAACTCCTGAAATGTTTAGCTTTAATCATTTTATTCTGCACTGAGATGTTGTTTTGTGCTGCTCTCACATACAGTAGATTGCAAATGGCTGTTAGGAAGTGTGTGGGATCAACTGCAGCTGGAATCTGGTGAATCATAGTTAATTACAGCATATCAAGATTCTCAAGCAGAGTATTAAGAAAATAAATGTTTCCATGTTTAATAAAAAATTGCAGCAAACATATTTTCTGAGGAATTACAATACCCTGGGCCTGATTCAGCAGCGTACGCAATTGTGAATACGGACGCAGATTGAGTGACTGTTTGCCATCGCGCATGCATATAAGCTGCACTGCGTGCGTGCAGCTATTTCATTGCGATTACGGGCGGACAGGGGAATCGATCTCAAAGTGAGTGATGGGCTGTAGCATTTGGGGCTTTTGATGGGGGGGTGGTCGGAAAAGCGCAGGTGTGTCTGTCTCTTTGAATTACTTTTTGTGGGCGTGCATAAATTAACCACTGCGATTGCAAATGCAGCATTCATGCAATGTTTGCAACTAGTCAGACTTGTTGTAAATGCTGCATGACTACTCGAGGTACCAGGGGCGTATCTATAATGGGTGCAGGGTGTTCGGGGAACATTGGTCCCTGGGTCCAAGGGGGCCCTGCACTGCACATCCTGCACCCATAGCATTACTTACCTCTCCGGAGTCCCACGTCGGTGTGGGGGTCCGGCACTGTAAAAACGACTGGAAAATGGTCACCGCGCCCATTTTCCTTTAGTTTGCGCATGCGCAGTGCAAGGAAACTGGCCACCGCGGCCATCATCCTGGTGACTAGCGCATACTCTATAGTCCAGAGTCTATAACTCCGTTTCTGGCCGTGCACAGCTCAGTGCGATGCCGGCCGCCGGACAGAGAGGAGGGGGCCCGTGTCGGAGACTGCACACGGGCCCCCTCCTCTCTTGAAATGACCCTGCGAGGTACGTTGATGGTATTGTTTACACAGAAGAGCAACATTGGATGGATACAGAAGGCAGCAGTGGGCGTCTTTATGTCGGCTGTGCTTTGGCAAGCATTAGAATATTTTAGCAACTGCGATCCGTAGGTGATTGCATTTGCATCCGCTGCTGAATCAGGCCCCATGTTCCTAGATTGTGACACAGATCCAGCTGTTTGATTATAGGCAGTATGTCCAGGTCTTCAAATGTGTGGTCAGTTTAAAATAGTAGTAATACTGTACATGGGATAAACTGATTATTTGTTATCAACTGTTTTCACTAATAAGAGATCAGGGGCTAAATTTACTAAAGATTCAGTTTTGTGCCATTTTTTAAACTGTTGCGCATCACTGGCAATTTTGCACTCAAAACCGGATCAAATACCGACAGTGGCAGCCTGACGGGTCGGAATCCTGACTGCATCAGGTAAGTACTCTAACCCTTCCCTCTCCCTATTCTAACCCTCCCATAGTGGTGCCTAACCCTAACCTCCCCCCATTAGTGCCTAAACCTAACCCCCCCTCTCCACACCATAAATCTAACCCTCCCGGGGGGGTGCCTAGCCCTAACCCCCCCTAGTGGTGCTTAACCCTAACCCCCCTTTTCCCTATCCTATCCTTAACCCTCCCGGTGGGGTGCCTAACCCTGTCCCCCCAGGGGTCCCTAAAGCTAACCCTCGCCCCGCGGCTACATGCTAAGACACCCGGCTTCCCTTCTTTCGGTAAGCCAGGTGTCAGGATGTAGTAGTAGGGCTAATAATAGGCACAGGATTTCAACGCCTATCTTTAGTCCCATGTCGGGACGTGGCTGTCGGGATACTGGCGAGCGGGATAGCGCCCATCGGTATCCTGACTACATCCCATAATAACTTCCTCCCCTTAAATAATGTGCCATTCCACTTAGTATTGTTCATGGTTCTCTGGAGGTGCCCATGGCTACCAGGAAATAAAGGAAGCAACAGTGTCTGTGTCTCCTTTATAAAAAATTTAACTCTACCCATATAATTTATAATTATTAATATTAATAGTTCTCCTGCATGTTTATTATTAATTGACAGTGAAACTATATTTTTTATTAACAGTGCCACCACATATGTTATTGTTACAAATAGTGCCCCCTAGTTTTAGTCAGATACATATATTTAGTCCACAATATGTTTTTACTATTACTAATGCCCTGTGCTGTGGGCCTGATTCACAGATGGATGCTTATGCAGCCGCTATTGCAACTTCTCCCTCAATAGCAGTTGCTGAAATATGCAAATATTTACCTCAGCTTTCTCTCTGTGCTCCACGATGTGATGGAGTGTACAAGGAGTGAGTCGCCCACTTTCAGGCATTGTGGTCTATGCAGTTGGGATGGATGGAGGTTGTATACACTTCAAAATCAACACAATATAGGTTACACCATTGACATTTGCGGTTGCCAAAGGTCTACTCTAGCGACTCTCATCAAATAGAACTAAACATGGCCTCTGAAGCAGTGGGTATACGGGGGGCGGTATACGGCGGTATACAGGGTATACGGGGGCGGAAGTGGGGTGGTATATGGTGGTATGACATACTGACTTCCCGGCCCTGCTTAATTTTAGCCACAGAAAAGAAAGTACCAGCGCTGGGATCCAGTATGGGATCCCAGTGCTGTTACAGAGATGGCAATGTGTAGAGATGTGTTCCGCAGGGGACACATCTCGATCGGCGGAGATCATGGAATGTAGCCAGGACAGAGTATCGGGTCCTGGCTGCACTGTAGTAAACAGCAGTGGTACGCACTGGCCACCAGCCAATCGCAGGGCTAGCTTGCCTCCAGCCAATCGCGGAGCTTGCCGGCCGCCAGCCAATAACGGAGCTCGCTGGCCGCCAGCCAATGAGAAGTTGCCAAGTTCTCATTGGCTCACAGCAGTGCCGGTTTAGTGTAAACTGGAGTGCATTACTGCAGCAGCCACTAACCAAGAAGACCCAATGCTCCCGACTCCTTTCCTGCAGCGCAGGTCAGAGGCAATTAGTGAGAGGAAGGGTGTGAGAGAGGGGCAGACAGATGGAAGTATTCATTTAGTATTGTAGGGGGTGAAAGAGGAGGGAATCAATTAGTGAGAAGGGCAGGGTGTGAGAGAGGGGAGCAGGCAGAGAGAAGTGTGGGGGGTGAGCAGTACAATGGGGTGATATGGAAGCAGGGGCCGAAGGTGGAGGATTCAATCTCAATACCCCCACCTCTAAATTCCCACTTCGAGCACGGGTCTGAAGTATTGGATTTGCTTTGGAATGCAGCAGTATTCCCGGACCCACCTGTGACGTACCATAACATGTCTATGAAACTACCCCATTATGTGATCACTTTAGGTCCCCTACCAGTCTCTACCCTGAAACGCCCAGGGATCGCAAATCCCTTCACAAGTGTTAGCGATTCCATACATAATTACGAATTACATTGGACACTTGGCATTGCACGTGCCCACTAAGGGAATCCCAGAAAATCCAAAAAGTTGCTTAACTGCGTACAACATCGACTTTGTGTCCATTTCTGAATCAGGCCCTGTATTTTCTGGAGTGAAGTGGTGTAACTAAATACTTACCTTCAACATCCATCTCTTCAATATATTCTGTAATCCTTTGGGCTAAAAGAATAACATAGAACTGCCATGTACCACTCCTGAATTAGTCTTTCATCCCTTGTGGATCAGGGTCGATGCTCAGTAGTGTGGCTGTTAGTTGGTGTTTTTTCCTTTTTTCTGCATGCTGACAGGCAAGGTAGCTAAAACTGTTTGTGGTTTGAGCTATCTTGCTTATCACAAGCATATCCTTATACATAGTTCTGTAACAGGGCTTTAATGCGCCCTGTGCCACTCACACTCCCTTTTGCATAACACCATGAGGTTGCACATAGGGGCCGAGGCCAGCAAGAACCCGAACATGCGGCAGTGTATGGAAAAGATGCTCCATGCAGCTGTATACACCGCACGGTGCCTGTCTGTAGCATCCTAAGGAAGTTACGGTGGCACTGCCATAGCATAACAGGCTCCAAGGTGCTATTCCAGGCATCCTGCTAATCAGAAGCTAGTGCCAAAGGGCACCAATTGTGTCGCCCACAGAGCTCTGCACTCTATGCAGTGGCACTGCTAGCACACCCTTAGTTATGGTCCTGTTTATACTGTTGTTTCTCTTTTGGTAGGTTTTTTTGCAGTTTATGAAGCCAAGGCTTAATATATCTCACACCTTGTATTCCTACATCTTTTTAAAAACCGTGACAGCGATAAGTAATGTAGCTGTTTTAAAATGCCATTTTTCTGTAGTTTTACCTCTAGTAAAACTTCTAGTTTGTCAACTGCTCCCCAATGTCAAATATCCACGTTTTTACCAAACCACCCTTTAGTAAATTTAGCCCAATGTATAGTATGTTCAATTTATTCACACTTATAACAAGCAGTCTAATCTCTCAGCAATCATATAAGGTGACAATTTATAGAAATCTTCTACAACTAATAAAATATATATTTTACCAGTCAGAACAAGCCCCCAGTTTATACACTACAATGTGAAGACGATTGACAGATGTATAATATTCATTAGGCATTGATAGCCACACGCAGAGCACCATTATCTAACCTAATGTATATTTAAATCAGGTATTTGCACTTATAGTATTTACACAGTAGGCCATACATGATAATAGTTCCACTTATTCAGGTGTTACCAGTAACAACTACATGTTATAGATATGAATCCAAAGAACTCAGGAAAGTAATGAAGCTGTTACTTACACCAAAAGTTCCATTCTTTAGATACACTTCTCCCATTTATACCTACAGTACTTAAAAAATTACTTTTTCAGCCCAATCACTATCAATTTCTTTTTTATGGGGGAATTGCGATAATTTTTAAAGTAGAATTGAAAGAGACTTCCTCTTAGAGGTTTCTTTAGGGATCTTTTTTAGGGGGGTGGTGAGTATTTAATTTTTTTTTCTACCTGTGGACTCCTTGAAAAAGCCTTTATTCAACATTGCAAATGTCCGTAACTGTCTCAAAATTTCTAATTTAATCCTTGGAGTCAGAGCTTTGATTAATTACATTATAAAAGAATGGCAAATTGAATCACTGAATTTGACCTGCAGATCAATTTGAATCAGCAATTGGATTCAGTCTCATCAATTTGCTGAAGTCTAAATACAAGACAGGAGAGTGAAGTAATGCCTATTTGTGGCATACGGTGAATAATACATTTTACATTGCCTAACACAAAGCTTATTAAAGGGCATATAATAAGACACTAAGATGAAACAGAAAAACATGAAACTCCCTGAAATAAAGGTCTTATGATAGTGTTCGTTTGTCACTGAGCTCCATGTATCCAACTTCCATAACTATAAGTGATTTGCAGTTTGCACATACAGTATCTGGATATTTAGACTCTGCGCAGAGGGATCGGACTGCACTGTGAGTGGCCCTTGTGTGCAGAGGCATATCTATAATGGGTGCAGGGTGTGCGGTGCACACAGGCCCCACACCGCACACTTTCCACCCATATAGTGTCATACTTACCTGTATGTAGTCTCCAGAGTGCTGCTATGCAGCGCCGGGCCAGCACTGCAGAGCACCAAAAATCATTCTGAAAATGGTGACGGGCATTTTCCCGGTGACTTGCGCATGCTCAGTACTGTGCAAGAATGTGCTTTGGGCCCCCCTATGCAGTTCCCCCAGTAGTGGTCCCCCTATGCAGTGCAGTGCCCCCAGTAGTGCCCCATATACCTTGCCCCCAGTAGTGGTCCCCTTATACAGTGCCCCCAGAAATGGCCACCCATACACAGTGCTCCCAGTAGCAGACCCCCCTATGCATTGCCCCCAGTAGCAATCCCCCCTATGCATTGCCCCAAGTAGTAGTCCCCCATATGCATTGCCCCAGCAGTAATCCCCCCTATGCATTGCCCCCAGTAGTAGTCCTCCCTATGCATTGCCTCCAGTAATGATCCCCCATATGCATTGCCCCCTGTAGTAATACCCCCTATGCATTGCCCCCAGTAGCAGTCCCCCCTATGCAGCACTCCCAGTAGTAGTCCCCCCTATGCATTGCCCCCAGTAGTTGCCCCCCCTGTACAGTGCCCCTAGTAGTGGCCACCCCCCCTACACAGTGCCCCCAGTAGCACCCCCCCTATGCTGTGCCAGTGCAAGTTCCCTTGCCCCCTTACACACACAAATAAAAACAAAAAAAAATCTTACTTACCTGAATCCCCACTCCTGCCACTGTCTGCTCCTCCCTGCCCACTCTTCTGCACTATGGGAGAGATGTCATGACGTCTCTCCCATCACCCGCTGCAGGGAGAGCTAGAAGGCAGAGCACATGAGTGAGCTCCAGCCGACTCCCTCCATGGATGCAGCAGCCAATGAGAATCTGTCTGACTCTCATTGGTTGCTGTTTCTTATTGTGTAGTGCTGACCGCTCTCACTGCAGTCTGCACTACACTTGTAGGGCCCAGGGGACACTAGAGGCAGGTGCTGCAGCAGCTATGGGCCCCTGCACCACAGCGGCCCGTGGTGCAAGCCACCTGCTGCACTGCCACTAGTTCCGCCACTGTGTGAAATAGATTATGGCACCAAGCCAGAATCTACGGCACCGTCAGAGAAGAAGGGCCTGTACTGAGTCTGCACATGGGCCCTCTCCTTTCTTCAAATGTCACTGCCTCTGTAATATCATCTGCTTCTTGATTGACCAGTGATCTACCCATATAACTGAATCCAAATATGATAGGATCTGATATTAATTTATAATGATTGAGCCACACCATTCAATGTTAGTTTAATTTAGATATAAGGCCTGATTCTGAGTCGCATGTACCTGCAGCTTCTTTTATGTCAGCCTTCAGAGGCCTGCTTGCTACCTTATGCTAATGCCACCCATCTATACCTATTATCCATGCACCTGCATGATGAAGGCTGGCCTATCCACTGTTTTTCCATCCACAGCCATCATTATAGTATCTGGCCTTGCACATGCTCCATGCTGAGTGCAAAAGATCTGAGAGGCATCACATTTCTGTCTGCACGCTGTGAATGAGCACGGAAATTGTCATACATGCCTATGACACTTCCACTAGATGGATCAGTTTCATAGGATTGTATGGTCGCTGCCAAGTTATTAATTTAATGGAAATCAATCTGCCTGCACATTTAATCTCTGTCCATGTGGCAGCAGATGCATAGTTATGAATTGCTTTCTACAATACATGCTTAATTTCAGATGTCAGAGATGATGTGTCACTTTTAGACTTGCGCTCTACTCAAAATAATTGGTTTCAACCCAATCGATGTAAGGGTGTCCAAATGCAAACAAACAAAATTGGGATGCTACCGATGAGGAAAGCTTAGAGAGTGTCATTGTTGAGGCATCATTGGTATCTTAACACTCATTAACTTCCAGGAAATCAGGGTAAGGCAATCCTTCTTCTTGGTCACGGCTGCCAAAATCTGGAGATGTAATGGAATCTCCTGAAAGTGGGGGGATAACGTAATAATAAACACCTTCTTATAGAAATTGGGAGGGTCATATCCTTCCACATGGTCCTCCTTTAACCCTCTTTTAATGGGATGAAATTGGCTTGCTGGATTCTTTCTTTCTTCAACCTGGGGCTGGCAATCAGAGACAAACATGACCTCCCGGCTTTTATGTTGTAAGTGTTGCCGATATGTTTTAATTGGACCTGAGGCCCCTTCTGACCTAATCTTGTTGGTAGGGATCCCCAAAATTTCATATGGGTCAGGCTTTCACCTGTTACTCAATTTGTACCTGTAGGAAGGCCTTAAATTTCAAACAAGGACCCTGTCTACTGGAAACAGTACATATTCACATACTTTTGAATCATAGTGTGCCTTGTTTTTCTTTCATAGTCTATCAGCAGCGCTTTGAGCAAGTTAGTGGGCCTCAAGATCTTTCCTTAGTTGCTCCATGTAATTTGTATGGAGTATACAGCTGGTTCCTTCCATGATGATTCCAAGACAGACATATACAGGAAGGCGATGGGAGTATACTGTGGCTTCATTTTTAGTACAGTTTTAGGAATGTACCAACAAACTAATATACCAACTCCACTGTGACCTCTTATAGGATCCAAGGTACAAAGTATATTGAGGAGAGTATGATTGAAATGCTTTGGCTGTGGGTTTCCTTGGGGATGATAGGGAATGATTCAGGATTTTCTGTTACCACTTATTTCACTGATTTCCCATATAATTTGACTCTCAAACTTGTCTCTGGTCTGAGTGTAGGTGTACCAGCAACCCATGATGGGTGAAAAATGTCTCCCACAAAGTTTTTGCCAGAGTGATGGCTCTTTGGTCTTGTGTTAGATAAGCCTGAAAGTAGCAAGTGAAGTGATTGGTGATTTACTAGTATGTGTGATTTATTCCCATCCTCTATAGTTAGGAAGTCTATACAAACTAAATCCACTGGACCATCTGAGGAGATATTCTTTAGGGTTCCATTCCCTTTGGGTAAGGTCTTCCAAAAGAACACAGTTACCACAGTTCTTACAAAAGCAGGTCACATCTTCCTCCATCTTGGGCCAATATATTTGGTCTGCAATTCATTCAAAAGTCTTATCTATTCTGTCATCATGCAATGACTTAAGGACCAGGGACCTTGGGAGTCCTCACTCTACAGAACCCCCTTTTTGAATTCTTAGGATGTCATACTGCCTGCCGACAAGTTGGGCTCTTGGATTCCCTGTTGATATTCAGGGGGTCACTTCATACATTTCACAACATCCCTTCTAACTTCCTTGTATATATGAATTCTTTCTTTGCTCATCATCTAGTTGACTGTGCTTATTCTTTGGAGCTATAGGATAAGGGAAGTGCCTTGTTGATGCTCCCAGCATATCAACAAATTTTTTGACTACAGTACCTGCAGAGCTGAAGTCTGGTAGAATAACACTCTCACTTTGGATGCTGGCAGCTCTATCCATTCTTCTTACTGGGACCCATCAGACTCCCCATTTAGTCTTGTGTATCAGCATCAATGTTGCTGGTTCTTGGTCTATATTTCAATCACAAGTTGTACACGTACAGTGCTGCAAGCCACCAGTGTCCTGTTGTGTATAATTTAGCAGTTGTTTGAATGTGAGGGAATTACTTACCTCAAACGCACACATACAGATAGTCATGCAGCTTGTCTACCACTGCCCATTTTAAAGCTAGAAATTCCATCTTATGGGCAGAGTAGTTCTGCTCGCTAGGAGATAACCCTCGGGTGATGTACAAAACTGGGCATAATTTAATGTCATGGCGCTGATACAGGACTCCTTCTAGTCCTTCAAGGGATGTATCTATATGCAGGATATAAGGTTGGTATGGATCAGCATAGGCTAAGACTGGCATGTTTGTAAGACTTTCTTTCAATTATTGGATTGCTCATTCACTATGCATTGTCCACTGTTAACCGAATTTTTCATTAACCCAGTAAAAGGGACCCAGTTCTCTTCTCTTACAGAATTTCCAGACGATGATTTTTTAAAGGGAAGTATCCCTTAGTGAGGTTGCTAAGAGGCTTTTCCATTTTAGAAAATGTTTGTACCAATCGTTTATAGTATCCAAGGAATCCTAAAAAAGACTGTAATTCCTTTAGCTTGGTTATACAAGGCATTCTTTCACTGCTTCCACTTTGGTTGGATTGGCAGATATTCCCTCTTATATGGCCTATATACCTAACAGTCTTCTGTCGAAACTGGAACTATTATAAGGACAACTAGAATCCACATGCTACTTGAAGATCCAACACCTTCAAAAGCCATAGATTGTGCTCTTCCAGGGTCTTCCCAAAATAAGTCATCCACTTTTTTCCTCTTTCTGAACTCCAGGTCTAAGACTGCAAGGTTGTCTGGGAAGCTAACTGTAGGATAATCCCTCTGGATGGCATTTATCACTTCCATCGTGGGCCCTCTTAGACTCTCTGCTATTTGCTATTTATTAACCGCATCAGACTAAGCCATTCTGCTCACAGTTGATACATTGTATGCTTACAGGCTTTATAGATGTCTTCCCCCACAGGTACTGGATGGATTCCAGAGAAACTTCTTAATCATCTATAAACCCCTTTGTAGTGAATCCTCCTGAATGTATATACTATCATTTTCATGACAGTCAACATCGCATCATTCTGACTTTTATCTGCATTAGATCTATGGTCTGGGTTAACACTCCCCTTACTCTGAGTTTCCTCTCTGTTGGGTGATGTAGGACGGCTTTTAGTGGGCTCACCTGAGGCTCCTGTATTATTACTTTACTTTCCCACAGGCCAAATAATACTCCACTTCCACCTGTCACCATCAGGGGCAGGGGTCATATAAGGAATCATATTATTTTCCAAAGGTTCTTTGGTGCCTACCAGAACTGCACTACTGTAACTATTCCTAGTTTCCTTTCCCAACTGTCAACCACTTGTGGCTCTTTGGCTCATGATAACTTCTCAACTACCAACACAATCTTAGCATTCTGAGCGACATTTACATTTCCTACTAATGCTAAGCAGTTTAATGGGGGAACGCCCTTCCTTTCACACCTCTATAAAATATACTCCTCTTTACTTTTGTGCCATATCCATCTGGTAATTAGGAGATATCCTGAGAATCCCTTTTTCTGAATCTCAGCAGTGCCTCCAGAATATAGCCTGCGGTATTCCTGTTAGTAGTATATAAGCACCCAAAATTATATTTTGCCCCAAAAGGAATTTGAATAACCTTATGCTATTTGTTTTTTTTTATAAACCTCTCCACCCAGACCTTTCATGTCTGACTAACCCTTGAAGCAAACCTGGGAATGGCCTTAGGGTAAAATTTATGTCTAGTAGTTATTAAATAGTTATTACTGTATGTGTCTTCATCCACAAACCTTCTTTTACTGTTACTCTTTCATGGCACAATACACAAAAACCATACCTTAAAGTTTTATGATAAACTTTATTTATAAGGAAGGTTTCTTCTTTTTTTTTCTACCGGATAGGAAAACTATCAACATGTAAACAATTTATTATGTAGTTCAAAACAATTAAATTATTCACATTGACATTTACTGAGTAGTACATCAAAAACTCAGTTGTATCTATTCCTTTTTCGTAAGGGGGGGTCTCAAAATGTTGATGCAATTTATACCCTTACACTTTTAAAATTTAAAGATTAGTTCAACATGGAATAACTAGTAGTAAACTTATGAATACTAGCAAATCAAGGTTGTAACATTAACCAGTGCATTAATATAACTTTGATGTACTAACCTCTATACACTTTTCACCAAGTCATTATATAACTACACACACTCATCCATTCCCCATTAATTAACTTTAGTCTTATTTATGATGTAGGTCCTTACTTCCATTGGTACCATCCTTCAGCACCACACACAATGTATAATTAGTTCTTGAAGATCTTTGGGACAGATCTTGAGTGTTGATAAGGGGCAGCAACCAAACTCTGATGTGCATAGATCCACCAATTTTATACATTTTAATAGATGATTGCATTTTTATGTACAAATATTCTTTACATTGGGTATAAGTAGCTCTCACTGAAATAAAAAGGGTAATAATAATAACAATAATAATAAATACAAAAAGAGATACATTGAACAGTATTTGTAAAATTAAATATCTATTTAGGGGAAAGTATAGTGGCAAAGAAAGGACTGCCAGAATCAGCACAATCCACAATAACAACCAACAACATGCATTGTAGCTGGATACTGCCCAAGGTGCACAATTCAACTACTGTATAATACAGCTATAACACAACAAAGGTAAGCACTCGACTTCTAACTTTATTACCCACCTATTTGGGTGATGACACTGTCTCCATCAGGGTAGTCAGCCAACTAACCAGTCAATGAAGGGAGCACACCCAAAATTAAATGACATCTCCAGAACTGGTGAGTTGCCATTCTTTCCCATGTCAAAATAGCCAACAATAATCACCAACCAATGATAACTATAAGGGAGGGTGTGTTAGACTAATACTGAAAGCAACTGACCTTAGTATCAAAGGGTTAGGAAAAGGTCAAAGAAAAGCGAGCCAGTGTAGTATACAAAATAGATATTGACTAGTTTTCAAACAAAAAAGATGGCATTTAGGAAATATAAGCAGAATTAGAATAATGAAGACAAAGAGGAGTATATTGTCAGGCGGAAGAAAGCTAAGAAGGTAATCAGATGTGCAAAGGCACAAGCTGAGGAGAAAATAGCGCAGTCAGTAGGTAAAGGGGGCAAAACTATTTTTTAGGTATATCAGTAAAAAGAAAAAAATGGACAGAGAAATAATAAGACTTAAAACAGAGAGTGAGAGTCTGGTGAACAGAGAAAAGGCCATAGCAGATCATTTTAATAATTATTTTTGATCAGTATTCACTACACAAAGAGAGGGAAATGGGCCACAGTAAAGTTGCAAACACATTCATGAAAATGAGTTAGATACAAGTACATTTACAGAGGAGAAAGTCCTAACAGAGGCCCTCATTCAGAGCCGGATGCTCTGAGCAGAGCGCACGCTCTGAATGAGGGCCGTCCTCCATAATTATGGAGCGTCCTCCTGGACGCTCGTATAGCTGTGGGTCTCCACCCACAGCCTATACGAGCGTGCAGGTTGATGGCCGCGATGGTCTTGACCATCGCGACCATCGCCACTGCGAGCCGGAGCCTGCGGTTGAGTTTCTCAACCGCAAGGCCCGGAGTGATTTTGGCTCTATCAGAGCCAAAATCACTCCCACTGACATCACTAGTGATGTCAGTTGGCCGGCTTCTGATGGTAGGCGTTCCCTTGGGAATGCCCCCATCTGGGAGGCACGCCCCCGGCACGCCCACCAAAGGGGGTGTGCTGTCAATCAACATCGACAGCACGCCCCCTTTGATCAGACACAACGAGCGAAGGAAAGTCCTTCGCTCGTCGCGTCTGGCGCATGCGCACGACGGAGCTCCCGCCGTCGTGCGCATGCGCAGTACACACCATCGACCCACTTGCGAGCGGACAGCCGCTTGCGAGTGGGTCTGAATCAGGCCCAGAATTCTGAAAACTGAAAGTGGATAAATCATTGAGGCCAGATGGGATACACCCAAGGATACTAAAAGAGCTTAAAGGGGTACCAGTAACACCATTAACATAATTATTTAACCAGTTGCTAGCTACAGGAGTAATCCAGAGGGCTGAAAAAGAGTACAAGTTCCCCCACTGCACAAAAGTGGAAGTAAGGAAGAGGCAAGCAACTACCAACCAGTGCACCTTACATTAGTAGTAGAGAAATTGATGGAAACACTTTCAAAGGTAAGAATTGTGAAATATCTCAAATTCAGCAATTGACAGGATGTCACGCTTGTGTTTGTTTGTGTAAACGGGGTTAGGTAAATGTCTGTTTGAGAAGTGGGAGGTGTGTAGGCAAAGTTGGTAGGCCTGATGAGACCTCTTGACATGTGAATAGATGCTTCCCCGACCGGGAATTGAACCCGGGTCTAGGCAGACCCAGGTTCAAATGTGTTTGAGTTTTGCAAACACTGTTAATGAATGCGCTATAGATGACGTAACAGGGAGGAGGTTCCTAGATGGTTAGGGTCCCTATCTCTACTTACTCTGGCTTTACAATGGATACAGATGGCTTGACAATTGTTGTCCAGATTTGGGTAAAAATCATTCCACACATAAGAAGTGGATTTTTTTGTCCTATGCCCAGGCATGACAAAGGGCTTTCCCTTATCGTGGGCAACAACTGTTTCCACTGGTGCCTGATTTACAAAAACATCCTCATCAACAACATTTTCATCAACAAAATCCTCATCATCAATATCCTTCTTAGCATCAGCTGCACAAATATCCTCGCCATCCTGGTGCACTTCCACAGAAGCATCCTCGATTTCTATGTCAGCATGTTGACTTGTGCTGCTCATCCCTACATTTGCAGAGGACACACAAGTGGTGAAAGGAGGCTCCTCTTTGAGTACAGTTTTGGAAAGGCCACGGCTCATATATGGCACCCGCCGACACACTTAGACTCTCCTCAGAGATTTGTGACATTTCTGAGCACACAGTTAATTCCTATGTCTTAACTATTTTTATCTGTTTGCACCATCTACAGGTAGAAGGGCTTATATTGGCAGATCCACCAGTCATAAATAAAGGCCAAGGCCATAACATTTTCTTGCCACTTTGTGTGGTGAAAGGCATATTGCCATTTTTTTCATTCTGCAGCTAACTTTCTCTTTGATGTTTTTTTCTTTACCACTATAAAAGATTGCTTCTTTGATTTTAGATGTCCTGACTTAAGCCCTTGGGCATCGGCCTTTGTAGATGACGTTGACAGCCTTGTATCGTCATTATGACTGCTGGCAGCAGCTACAGCACTAGTATGTGGTTCCTGCTCTCATCTCATTTGATCGTCCTCCATATCAACAAACTTATACTGCGGTCTGGCCAGCAGTGTCACCAAACAATAATAGCATAGTTAACACACACAAAAAAAACCCTGAAAAAAAATATTTTATATATTTTTTTGAATGATAATTTTATTTAACTTTTTCATTTTTTTATACTGGGAAAGAGCACCCCTGGGCAAGGCAGAAGCCCCTTTATGAACAACACAGCACCCCTTTTTGAACAACAAAGCACCCCTGCGGAGTGTAGACGGACCACCTGCAAAGTCACAAATATGTGGATGATAAACTGCGGTCTGGCCAGCAGTGTCACCAAACAATAATAGCATAGCTAACACACACAAAAAAACACTTAAAAAAGATCTTTTTTTATTTTTTTGTGGAATGCTGGCTTCATTTAACTTTTATTTTATTTTACACTGGGGAAGAGCACCCAGGAATTAACAGAGCAACCCTGGACAACCCAGCACACATTTATGTACTGCAGTCCTAGTCCTTTGATGGACAGGACAACACAGCAGCACTCCTTTATGTACTGCAGCCCCCTTTTATGTACTGCAGCCCCAGCCCCATTATGCACAACACAGCAGCACCCCTTTATGTACTGCAGCCCCAGCACCTTAATGGTACTGCAAGCCCCAGCCCCTTGATGGACAGGACAACATAGCAGCACCCTTTTATGTACTGCAGCCCCCGTTTATGTACTGCAGCCCCAGCCCCATTATGGACAACACAGTAGCACCCCTTTATGTATTGTAGCCCCATCCCCTTGATTGACAACAGTGAGAAAGCAGCACCCCTTTATGTACTCAGCACCCTTTATGTACTGCAGCCCCAGCCCAACAACACTGCACCCTTGAACAACAGAGAGAGAAACAGAGAACACTTACAAAGATAGAGCAGCACAGAGCACGTCTTTACTGTACACTCTCCAAAGCGTGAAAATGGCGCAGATAACAGGACTTTTATACAATCCAAAACCTGCGAGAATCTGATAGCGGGATGATGACATTTTGCCACGTTTTGGGATCCGAGTTAGGTGGGAAAACTCGACCCGGACTCGGATGCCGGCCCGGATCAGGAAGTTCGGCTGGGTCCGATTCTCAGAGAACTGGACCATCTCATCTCTAGTTTACACTACCTCACTCTTATAGCAATCATTTGGTTTCTCTTACCTAGAGACAAAAAAAATAAACCTATGTGTAATTGCTGCTTTAATTTCTAAATAGTTACATTTAAGCAAATACCAAGAGAAATTTTAAAAAGGTGGTTAAAATGTTCCCTATAATATAATTAGTGTTGGAGGTTGTGTGTGTGCTGAAAAAATACTTTGAACAGCTTTTCTTGTCCATGTGTCTGTTTTACTGAGGCAAATATAGAAGGGTGGATATGGTACATGTAGCAAAGTGATAATAATGAAAGGCTAAACAATGAGACTGTGAAGCTGCACCCCCAGGAGCAAGTACTGCTGCCTGTCACTTCCCACTGCCGCTCTTTTCTGCACACAGGACAGGTGCAGCGGCCGGTAAGTATTGGATGTCGATCAGCTAACTATTCATGGGGATTATTCAATGTCCAGAATTACCAGGACACAAGATAACATCCATAAAAAATTAATACACAGCAAACGCTTTCGGATTTCATTAGTGTAGTGAGTGCATATGTAGTGTATATGTGTTTAGAAATAAATTTGTATATTTGTAAAAAAAAAAGCCATTTCTCTTTACATGACTCTATGAACAGATTTAAAGTATATATCCTTTTGGTGTTATTCCCCACTGGTGCAGTTTCTTTTACATTTTACTGTAGTAATTGTCCCCATAATTGCTTTATTGTCAGCTCCAGCTATCCTTGTCAATCTTATATATGTATGTTAATACTGTCACAATACAATATCCTAGGAGCTTGTCCAATTAGCAAAGCAAGCATAGTTACTTACTATATGCTATTATTGGGCCAGGATGGGATGTCTTTGATCTGGCTGAACAGTCAACCTTTTCCACTGTAGTAGGCACAATTGAGCAAGGAGTGTGTTATTTGTTATTTGTGTACACTGTACACCCAGTATGAGTGCATGCCTTGAAAGATGAAAACATGGTATATTTTTGATGCACAAAGACCATATTTCCCTCCTAAGCAGCAGTGTACACATTACCACAAGTCATCATCATTGTCTACTGTAACCTATCCTGTAGCACAGGGGTTCCCAACCACGGTCCTCAAGGTACACTAATAGTCCAGGTTTTAGGGATAGCCATACTTGAGCACAAGTGACTTAATTAGTACCTCAGTTATATTGATTTAACCATCTGTGCACAATCATGGATATCACTAAAACCAGGACTGTTAGTGTGCCTTGAGGACCGAGGTTGGGAATCCCTGCTATAGCAGGTACAAATATTTCTCCTCATAGCTCACACTAATCTTGGCCTACATGGGAAGACCCTTTCACACCCTGTTCCATATTTCCAGTTATATGGCTTGATATGTGCAAACTGTGTGCAGGTCTGCATATGTGTGTTTGCTTTATGAGCATGTCCTACCAAAATATTCTAAACTATTCTAATCTGCATAAGAAACCGTTATGACTAAAGACGTTTTAAGAGTTAAATCATAAATGTCACCTAACCTTTTATATCATGACAGGCAATTGTTCATATATCATAACATGTCAGTTGGTTTTCCATTTTGCCTAAATACAGTAAATCATTATACTGTAAAAGGTACGAAAGGCATTTTTTAGAAATAATAAAGCTCTAGCATATGGAAAATAAAATACAAATCTCTCTGCAGCAGAGAAAGGTTTAGGAATTTGTGAAATTAATTTATCCTCCATATTTGGACCATAGTTTTGGGTACAAATGCAGATGTATTACTATGAAAAATAATTACAGTATGCTATCAAACCTTGTTAAGTGTCTGCCCAGCAATTTCACACAATACAGATATTCTCTGTGTCCACAGAAAGAAATTATAAATTAACCCTGAGGCCAGGAATCCTGAACAGGTGACATTAATTATTTATGGAATATTTTTCTGCTTCGCTGCCCCTTTGGAAGAAAAACAAATCTAATCTCTCATCTCTCCATAACCATCGGGTACAGAGAGAACTTTTATTTTCTCTATAAGACGTGTACATTGTATTCATCATTAAAATCCCCCACAGCACTAAACAAAGCTGTACATGGAGCACAAACAGCCCAAGAAACCCTAATGCTGTCTTACAATACATTATGTATAGTTAATGGAAGTTACTATGTTTAACATTTACAGGTAGAATAGTGGAATATCCTTAGTGTTGTGTTATATGGATAGCAGTAAGAAGAAAAAAAAAGACGTGAGTTTTTCTGCCATAATATTCACAATGCTACTGTATTGTTTCTGTGGTATTATTAAATAAATAATGATATTTTTTTAAGAACCCATTTAGGGGTCCATATAGCTACAAACTATCGACGGAATGCTCCATTTTGGTGATATACTGTGTAAAACATTTGGCAAAATGCAAGATGTTGGAAATCCTTGATTCACTGATTCTGGGCCTGATTCAGTACGGATCGCAATTGCGATCGCATATGTGTAATCAAACGCAACTGATGTGCGAAAATATGCTAATGCCTGCCACTGCTCAAGTCGCCCACTGCTGCTCTCTTACATCCATCCAGCCTCACACTTCTGCATAAACTTCTGTACCATCGAAAGCACATCAGCCGTCATGCACATTTACAGCAGGTCTGACCATATGCAGAAACTGCAAGTCTCATCGCACGCAGTGAGTACACAAGCTGCGTATGCCATTGCAGTGATTAATTTATGCATACCCAGGAAACGGCATTCAAACGCACAGGCACACCAGTGTTTCTCTGGCCATGCCCCGCTTTACCTCCCCTAAACACTGACAGCATGTCACTCACTGCGATGGATTTCTATGTGCATATGTAATCGCAGTGCAATCACCGAGCACACGCAGTGCTTTGCATATGCATGCGCAATGGCTAACAATTACTCGATCTGCATACATAGGGCCTGATTCAGACCCGCTCGCGAACGCACAGCGCTCGCAAGCGGGTCGATGGTCCCCCACTGCGCATGCCGGAGTTGGCTCCGGCGTGTGCATGCGTGAGACACGGCCAGCGACGGGCACTCCGTCGCTATGGGTCTCGCACCAAAGCGGGGCAGCTGTCAATGGTGATTGACAGCTTGCCCCATTTTGGAGGCAGGCGGGGGTGTGGCTGGGCAAGCGGAGGCGTTCCTACAGGAATGCCTGCTGTTTGTGAGCGGCCCTACTGACATCACTCGTGATGTCAGTAGGTGGACTTCCTGCTCTATTAGAGCAGGAAGTCCACTGGGGCTTGGGCCACGAGACTCTACCACTGTGGTCACCCACAGCTATGCGAGCAGCCAGGAGGCCGTCTTTAAAAAAAAAAAAGGGACGCCCTGATTCAGAGCGAACGCTCTCAAAGAGCTTCTGGCTCTGAATCAGGCCCATAGTTGCAATTGCGATTAATGCTGAATCAGGCCCTCTGACGCTTAAATGATTGGAAATGTGAGTTGTGGATTTTGTGACTTGTTGGGTTTTGTCTATCAATGGAGAAACAGAGATTGGATATTAGTGAATCATATGGATAATTGGGAGTATTGGTCAATTTATGTACTGTATTTAGGGCCTGATTCAGACCCGCTCGCAAGTGCTATGCGTTTGCGATTGGGTCGATGTTAGGCCACTGCGCATGTGCACGCCGGAGCCGTCACCGACGTGCGCATGCGTGAGACCCAGTTAGCGATGGGCATTCCGTCGTTCCGGGTCTACACCAAAAGGGGGCGGCTGTCGATTTTGATCGACAGCTCGCACCATTTTGGAGGCGGGCAGGGGGGGTGGCTGGCCAAACGGAAGCATTCCTGATGGAATGCCTGCCGTTTGGGGGCGGCCCCAATCATATCACGAGTGAAGTCAGTGGTGAGCTTCTGGCTCACTGGGGCTTGCGGGAATGAGACCCTACCACAAGGGTATCATTGCAAGCCCCGATGGTCGAGACCATCGTGACCATCACCTGGCCGCTCGCAATAGCTATGGGCCCTTAGTAAGGTTTACTCTGTAATTTTGTTAGATTTTTTGGAGAGTAGGAAAACTAAACATTTCTGTAAACGTTATTGTATGAGCAATCAGAAAAACAATGTTTCCATTTGCCTTGATACATACATGGCCGCCATCTTGGAATTTACAAAATGGCTGCCGGAAACAATGTTTTCGTCTATAACTCGGCTTCTAACTAGGGGTGTGAACCGGACACTCGTGTTTTGGATCTGGATCTTTCTTCATGTTTTGGATCTGGATTGGTTTTGCCAGAACCACCCTTCCATGTTTTGGGCTCTGGGTTTTGTGTTTTGGATATGTATTTTTTGGAAAAAAGCATAAAAACAGCTAAAACCACAGAATTTGTGTTTTTTTTTGTTCCTATGCTACTATTAACCTCAATTTCCACTAATTTCCAGTCTATTCTGAGCACCTCACAACATTATTTTTAGGCGAAAAGGTTGCACCAAGGTAGCTGGATAACTTTGTTAAGCAACATAAGTGGGCAGCACAAACACGTGGCCCATCTAGTAGTGGCACTGCAGTGGCAGACAGGATGGCAGTTTGAAAAACAAGGCCCCATCAGTACATAATGCAAAGAAAAAAAGAGGTACAAGATGGAATTGTCCTTGTGCCCTCCCACCCACCCTTATGTTGAATAAACAGGACATGCACACGTTAACAAACCAATCATTTCAGCGCTAGGGTCTGCCACACGACTGAAATTATCGGCTCATTTGGGCACCCACAAAACAAGCTGGCAATTAATCTGTCCCTGCACAAACTGGCTCTATGGAGGCAAGATGTCGTCCTCATCCACCGAGTCCTCACCCTCTTCAGTGTTGTGTACATCCTCATCCTCACAGAGTATTAATTCGTCCCCGCTGGAATGCACCACCACAGGTCCCTATGTACTGTCTGGAGGCTGGTCTCTCTGGAAGAATTGATAATTAATTTTGATGAACATCATCTTCTCCACATTTTGTGGAAGCTACCTCTTTCGCCTTTCACTGACAAGGTTCCCGTCTGAACTAAACACTCTTTCAGAGATCACACTGGAGGGGGGGCAAC
Source organism: Taudactylus pleione (assembly GCA_031769625.1). Lineage (NCBI taxonomy): Eukaryota > Metazoa > Chordata > Amphibia > Anura > Myobatrachidae > Taudactylus > Taudactylus pleione. Next base: position 4,553,755 of record JAUIMM010000137.1, on the reverse strand, counting down.
TTAGGTAAATAGAGCCAGTTTGTACAGGGGCCTCCAAATTACCTCTTTTTCCTGCCAGTACAGGTACGGACTGTCAGACATCCCTACTTGGATGCAGTCACCAATATAATCCTCCACCATTCTGTCAGTGGTGACAGTATCATATGCAGTGACAGTAGACATGTCAGAAATTTTTGACAGGTCTTTCAGTCCGCACCAGATGTCCAAACTTGGTCCTGTCTGCCCTGCATCACCGCCAGTGGGTTGCTTAGGATACCTAAGTTGTTTCCTGGCAGCCCCCGTTACAGGAGAAAATGAAGAAAGATCTGTTGACGTGTCATGTTCCACTTCAGCTGACAGTGTTTTCACCAGCAGGTCTTTGCACATCTCTCTGCAGGCTTGTGTCCGCCAGAAAGAGAGACACCACGTAGGCTTTAAACCTATGATTGAGCAAGGTGGCCAAAATGTAGTGGTCTGATTTCAACAGATTGACCACCCTTGAATCCTGGAAAAGCAAATGAAGGGCTTCATCTACAAGTCCCACATACCAAGCAGAATCGCTCCATCTTAGCTCCTCCTTCACTTTCTCCAGCTGCTTCTGCAAAAGCCTGATCAGGGGGAATGACCTGACTCAAGCTGGCAGTGTCTGAACTGACTTCACGTGTGGCAAGTTCGAAGGGCTGGAGAACCTTGCACCACACGGAAATCATTCTCCACTGCGCTTGAGTCAGGTGCATCCCCCCCGCCTTTGCCTATGTCATAGGTGGATGTATAGGCTTGAATGGCCTTTTTCTGCTCCTCCATCCTCTGAAGCATATAGAGGGTTGAGTTCCACAGCGTCACAACCTCTTGCTTCAGGTGATGGCAGGGCAGGTTCAAGAGTGTTTGCTGGTGCTCCAGTCTTTGGCATGCAGTTGCTGAATGGCGAAAGTGGCCAGACATTTTTCATGCCACCCAAAGCATCTCCTGCATGCTCCTGTCGTTTTTCAGAAAATTCTGCACCAACAAATTTATTGTGTGAGCAAAACATGGGACATGCTGGAATTTTCCCTGATGTAATTCCCGCACAATATTGGTGGTGTTATCAGATATCACAAATCCCCAGGAGAGTCTAAGTGGGGTATGCCATTGGGCGATGATTTCCCTCAGTTTCTCTAAGAGGTTGTCGGTGATGTGCCTCTTACTGAAACTGGTGATACACAGCGTAGAGACTGCCTTGGAACGAGCTGGTGTTTCTGAGATGCTACTACTGGTGACGCTGCTGTCGTTGCTGCATAAGGTGATACATCTAACCAGTTGGCTGTCACAGTCATATAGTCCTTAGTCTGCCCTGTTCCATTGTCCACATGTCCGTGGTTAAGTGGACATTGTGTACAACCACATTTTTTAGGACACTGAGGACACTTTTTCTGACGTCTCTGTACATTCTCGGTATCGCCTGCCTAGTGAAGTGGAATCTAGATGTGATTTGGTACCAGGGACACACTACCTCCATCAATTGTCTAAATCCCACTGCACTAATGGCGGATAACGGACGCACGTCTAACACCAACATAGCAGTCAAGGCCTCAGTTATATGTTTTGCTTCAGGATGACTGCTGTCGTACTTCATAATCATTGTTAAGGACTGTTGGAGGGTCAATTGCTTAGTAAAATAAGTATTGGTGTTCTTACTTCCTCTCTGGGATGATGAACGACTCCCAGCAGCAACAGCAGCAGCGGCAGCAGTAAGCGTAGCAATGCAGGATCCTCCTGAGGAATCCCGGATAGGAGAGTCAGTAATGCCAGTGACATGGTCTGCAGGACTACTTCCGATCCTGACTGATGAGGAAATTGACGAGGAGGGAGTTGATGGTGTGGTTTGCAGGCACTTGGATACAACAGGACAAAGGGATTTAGGTGTCCCTGGACTGCTTACGGTCACAGTTTCTGAAGTTGACAGTAACTTTTATGACCGTGCTGCAGGTGACGTATAAGGGAAGATGTTCCTAGGTGGCTAACGTCCCTACCCTACTTATTCCACCTTTACATAAGGTACATATGGCAAGACAGTTGTCCGGATTTGGATAGAAATATTTCCAGTCCAAAGAGGTGGAATGTTTGGTCTTCTGCCGAGGCAGGACTGTGATGGGCTTTTTCATCCCACGGACAACAACTGTCTCCCCTGGTGCCTGACTTAAACAAACCACCTCACCATCAGAATCCTCTTTGTCATCTTCCTCCTCAGCTCCAGTTACACCAATATCCTCATCCTGTTGTACTTCAACAGTGACATCTTCAATTTGAATATCAGCAAGTGGACTGTGGGTGCTCCTTCCTGCACTTGCAGAGGGTGTGCAAATGGTGGAAGGAGCCATCTCTTCCCGTCCAGTGTTGGGAAGGTCAGGCATCGCAACCGTCGCCACACTTGGACTCTCCATGGGGATTTGTGATATCTTCATAGAATTAGAAAGCACAGTTGTTTGCTGTGATTTTGCCAGCTTAACTCGTTTGATTTTTGTAGCAGGAGGAGGGCTTCCATTGTCATGTGAAGCTGAACCACTAGTCATGAACATAGGGGAGGACCTTAGTCATTCCTTGCCACTCCATTTCATAAATGGCATATTGGCAAGTTTACGTTTCTCCCCAGACAATTTAAATTAATTTTTTAAGATCATTTTCCTGAACTTTGCCATTTGGGATTTTATATGCCCTCTACTATGACATTGGGCATCGGCCTTAGCAGACAACGTTGATGGCATTTCATCGTCTATGTCATGACTAGTGGCAGCAGCTTCAGCACTAGGAGGAAGTGGTTCTTGACCCTTCCCTATTTTATTTGTATCGGACAATTTTTTATCCTCCATTTATGAGATATTGATGCACGTGCGGCTAAGGCGCACACAAACATAGAATTTTTTTTTCAGGCAACAGATGAGCCAGCCAGCCATTTACTTATGACACAGGCACACGCTTGGTGCTTCTTTGTTGATGCACTTGGCGGCTACAGCACACACAAGTCACAAACACAGAAAAAAAATATATATTTTTAGACACTTTGGGGGTTACGCCACCCTTCAAAAGACGAGCCAGTCGGCCCTTTATTTATGACACAGGCGCATGCTTGGCGCTACTTTGTTGATGCACATGCTGCTACAGCACACACAAGTCACAAAAACAGAGAAAACTTTTTTTTTCAGGCACTTTGGGGTTTACACCACTCTTTAACAGACAAGCCAGCCGGCCCTTTACTTACGACACAGGCGCACGCTTGGCGCTACTGTGTTAATGCACGTGCGGCTACTGCACACACAAGTCACAAACACAGAAAAAAAAATGTTCAGGCACTTTGGGGGTTACACAACCCTTCAACAGACGAGCCAACCGGCCCTTGACTTATGACACAGGTGTACGCTTGGCACTACTTTGTTGATGCATGTGCGGCTAAGGCACACACAAAAATTTATAGTTTTTTCACGCACTTTGGGGGTTACACCACCCTTCAACAGACAAGCCTGCTGGCCCTTTACTTATGACACAGGCGCATGCTTGGTGCTACTTTGTTGATGCACGTGCAGCTACAGCACACACAAGTCACAAATACAGGAAAAAATATATTGTTTTTATCAGGCACTTTGGGGGTTACACCACCCTTCAACAAACGAGCCAGCTGGCCTTTTACTTATGACACAGGTGCACGCTTGGTGCTACTTTGTTGATGCACGTGCAGCTACATCACACACAAACAGAGCACCCCCTGGACAACACTACAGCACCCCTTTAGAAATACAGCCTTTATGGGACACTGCACAACACAGCCCAGCCATCCCCTATGGACTTTGGAGTGGACACAGCCCCTATGGACAACAGACTGCACAACACAGCCCAGCCAGCCTCTATGGACTTTGGAGTGGACACAGCCCCTATGGATGACAACAGCAGCACAACTCCCACTCTCCCTCTTCACTGTCCACAGCCGTAGTGAAAAATGGTGCCGACGCATTGATCTTTTATTGAATCCAAAACCCGCGAGAATCCAACAGCGGGATGATGACGTTTTGCCTCAATTTCAGATCCGAGTCAGGCGGGAAAACTCAAACCTGACTCGGATCCAGGTCGGATCGTGGGGGCTCGGGGGAGTTTGGATTTCAGAAATCCAAACCGGCTCATCCCTACTTCTAACTAACATAGAAATTTGATTTTCACAGCTGAACTACCATTTCCAGGGCCAAAGAATCAAATGCACCCAGTGTTGAGATAATTGTTACAGCAGTTATTGTATTATATTGTAGTTTACTTATTGTAGTATACAGCAGTTGTTGGATTATATTATATTGTAATGGTTTTTGCTCTGTTTTCTGTGTTGTAGGCTTTAAACATGAGTGACAAACCACAATCTGCTGAATGGGCTACATGTCCAGCTCAGAAGTTTATCAACTGGAAGCAGTGTATACTCTGTCAGTCTGGTGCTGACAATTAACAGTTGGTGCTACATCCACAAATAGACTCCTACCAGCATGTGCTGGACGTAGTAGTAGAGAGGGCTAGTGTGCATGATGGCAGCTACTTTGAAGTTCACCGACGACTGCAAAGCTGTACAGTAAACACACTGTGTGCACATCAAGCAGTCTATCATCATTGTTGCTATGCAAATGCAATTAGCAAGGACAAAATCCAACATGCACGAGACCGTCATGCACATGCATTAGCTACTGGCCTCCACACTGCCAAGAAACGAGGACAGAAAAGAGGAAAAACTGAAATGGATGAAGCAGGCCCAGCAACATCTGCCTATTCAACACCATTCACTAGGTCACAGACAAGTCCACTGAATAATGAACGATGTTTCTTCTGTCAGAAAGATGATGATGAGCAGCTGTATCAGGTGAGGACAATCAATGCTGGGAACTCTCTTGGAACTCTCTTGGAACTCTCTTTGGAAACAAACTGTTGAAAGAGGCAATAATGACACACTGAAAACAAGACTGACCTCATGCATTGCACCAGGTGATACACATTCAATTGATGTTCACCATCACAAAACCTGCTGGACAAAGCATATTTTTCATGGACAGCGAGATGCCAGCACCAGTGGAAGCAGAACAGACAGCAAAGTACCTTTGTTACAGTGTGCAAGTCTGCTCGAGCTGATCAACCTCATTGATGTCCAAACACAGAACCAAGCATACCTAACTATGGAAGATATCGAAACCACATATGTCAATATTCTTGGCGCAGAAGGCTTAGAAAATCACGTAACTTAATTCAATAGCCATTTTGTAAATTCCAAGATGGCGGCCATATGTGTATCAAGGCAAATGGAAACATTGTTTTTCTGATTGCTTGTACAATAACGTTTACAAAAATGTGTAGTTTTCCTACTCTCCACAAAAATCCAACGATAGTTCAAATTCATACGTAGTGAACCTGACTAATAGGCCCGTCTATGCTTTAAATATGATTTTTCAGGTTCTACCCTGTATTGAATGGAATGCAAACTGAGAATAGGTATCAGTGACCTATATGATGAGCCAACACTCCATAAACAGGGCCTGATCCACTACTGATCGCAACTGCGATTACGCACACGCAATCGGCCAATTGTTGCTTAGTGCACATGCGTAAGCATCGCAGTGGTTGTGCGCGAACCAGCCACTGCGATCGGTACTGCGATCTAAGGGACTACGCAGACCCATCACAGAGTGATTGACAGGAAGTGCCATTTGTGGGAGGTGACGGGGGGGTGATCGGCAAAACACAGGCGTGCCAGTGCATTTGAACGCCATTGCATGGGCGTGCATAAATTATCCACTGCGATGCCATATATGAAGCTTGAAGACTCATAGCATGTGAGGAAGTTACAATTTCTGAGTAAAGTCAGAGCTTGGGCAAGTGTACGTGAGGCTGTGATGGTACTTGATTGTACTGATGGTTACGCAGTCTTGCTAAGCATTACAGATGTGTGTAAGACGTCCTTATGTTACACTGTGATGGCATAGTGATCGCAATGGATTAGCATACTATGGCAGTTGAACTGCGTGCGTAATCGCTATTGCAATCACAGTTGCGATAGGTAGTGAATCAGGCCCGCAATCAGAAAGTATATGATGAGCAAAAGCTGTAACTGGGACTAGTTCAATTCAGAATGATAGTTTATATCAAATTACAACATTTCATTGTTTCTAAAAACGTACATAACATTAAAAGTAGACGGCAAATTGGATTTGCATATTACAAAATCAGAGAGAAAAAACATTAGAAATATCTATTTATTTGGAGGAGCACAAAGTAGATAAATGCATTCACAAAGCAACTGACAAACTCTAAAGATCTTTCCATTTGAATGGCATAAAAGTTTAATAATTTCTGGAATTTGTAATAGAAGTCACCTCTTGTATTAGAGAGAAAATGGATGTTTGTCAATGAAAATACTGCCTCCTATTCATTCAACTAAAAAACATGGCAACTTGTAATGACTCCTCATTTCTAGAATCTTGCACCGAGCAGCCTCTGGGCAGACAAACAATTTATTATCCCAACAGAATTAGGCAGATTAGCTGAGATATTTGTTTGTGAAAGAATGAAGGCAAAGGAGTTCTGATTTTGGATCTTATGAGGTTTTAATAGCATTACTGTTTGTGGAGACATAGTAATATGATTCATATCATTGCCTCAATGAAAAAAACATAATCTCATTTATAAGGCAGCACTGGGGACGGTTTTGCAGCTAAAGGGGTTAAGGTGCTTCCAATTTCGGTACAGACAGAATAAAAAAAATTTGCTGACCATCTCCCCATCTCTGCCTAGAACCTTACAGGAATATGACTAGTATTAAACCAAGAAGCTGTCACCGTGATGAATGGTTTTCTTGTTATCTGTCTGTCTGTATCATTTCCAAGAATATTCAACTAATGACAAAGTTGTCTGCTGGCTCCTCATCGGCTGCCTATAGTCTTTTTAGTGTTAAAAAGAAAAAGTTCTCTTGTTACATTTCAGGAAAATTGGTAATTTGGAAACATCAAATATATTTAACTTTAAATCCACGTATATACTGAAATGGTGATCTTCATTGCCTGAGTATTGATGTTGGTAAATAAGGTAAATTCCAGCTTGTATTTACCGTATAAACACCGTGCAGGGCATTAGCGAGGTTGGTGAGGATGTTGCCATTGCCCAGGGTGCAATGCACTGGGGACTGCATTTTTACTGCTAGCCCCTGGCCATAGTGGCTTTTCAAGGATGTCCAGACCCTGAATGCTGTGAGCCACCAACAGAGCTGGATTGACAGGGGAACCTGCTGCGTGTCAGTTCCAATGGTCACAGTCATGCCGCATACTGCCTCTAATTATGATGGCCAATAATTTATAACTATAGATGTTTTCCATGTGATGGTACTGTTTTCACCATATGATGATAGCTCTCCAATGGCAGCCAGCACTGGATGGTGTGGAAGCAATGGCCATCCAATGCACAGCTACCTACCTCTAATTCACAGAAACCTGTAACTCAGGGGCAGCTCACTGCTAATGTAATTGCTGCTGTTGGAGCCTGTCTAATGATTGATGAATTGAAGAAAGCGCTGGAGTTGCCTCTCATTGAGGCAGTTGTGGTCCTGCCCCCATCTATGCACTCACCTTGTTCTCCACCTCTGCCATGCCAGTGTCAGGTAGTCAGCACACTCACATCCTGCATCAACTTCCCTTGGCCTTTATGCACTGCACTGCCCATAAAACTCCATTTTCCCATACATTCTCACCTTCTGTCAGCTCTCCCTGCCCATACGTGTCTCTGTCCTTCTCTGCCCATACTGTATCTGCCTCTGCCCCCTGTCCTTACATGTCTCTGCCTGGACACTGCTCGTATGTGTCTCTGCCCAACCACTGCCCATGTGTGACTCTGACATTCCATGCACGTATGTGTCTTTGCCCCACCCCACCCGTGACTCTGCTCTTGCCTGACCATATGTGTCCCTGTTCCCTCATGCTCATGTGTGACTCTGATTTCCCCTGACCATGTGCAGTTCTGCTCACCTGCACATGTGTGACTGTCCACCTCCTGCCTATATGTGATTCTTCATTCCCCAAACCCATGTGTGACCCTGCCACCCAATACCCATGGGTGACTCATGGCCAACTCTGCCAATGTGTGACTCTCCCCTTGCCCATGTATGACTTTGCCCCCTTGCCCATGTATGATACTGTACATAATATGTGTGCCTCTTTCTTTTGTTCTTCAACCAAAGCATTTTTTTTAGTTAAAATATTTTTAGAATAGTTTTTCTTTGACATTATTCCCAAAAAGGAATAAAAATGATTAACACAATATCTAGGATGGGATTAGGAGAAAATAGCATCAAATCACTAATATTAAGATTAGGGGTGTGTGGTTGATTTTGCCCAGGGCGCTACATTGTTTAGTTACTGCTCTGACTTGGTGCCTTACTGCTTTTCATTATGTTGCAGAATCCAGCTTCTGGATGTTCCCACATGGTTTCTTCACTTCCAGAGCATATAGCACAACTAATACTGTCATCAAATCTCCTGCCTCTGTAAATCTGTGCTTTCTCCTCTCCACTTGTGGACCCTAGGTGAAATTTGCCAAATTTAAAAAAAAAAATCAGACATACATATGTAATAATGATATCCCCAAGTCATCTCACTCTCATGATTATTTCAAACTTTAACTGTGCAATATTTGGAGAAAAAAAACAGTTTAAATGAATTAAATGGTAGGTCAAAAAGTTGAAGTAGTTGGAAGTTATGTGATATTTCAGTATTTTCACCACACAAGCCCAAAATAATACAGTAAATACAGATTGATTTTCTGTGAGCAGTTATCCACTAGGAAAATGAGTTACAGTAGCTGCAGTATGCATTATTACTGTTTGTTATACCCAGTGGCATAACTAGGGGGGGTCGAGTGGGGCTTGTGCACTTGGTGACGTGACAAGCCCTGCAGAGGGGGGCATCATTAGCCAGGGCATCATACCCACACGCCCACCCTCTCCCCTGCCAGCATTGTGTCCGGAGTCTGCCCTTCTTTAACGAGCAGGCAAGTGTGCCTGCTTGCCTGGTGCTAGTTGGGCTGCCTATAGGGGGAGCTGCAGTGGAAGCGTGCAGCACTTCTCAGACAGTCTTCCTACCAAGTTCTATCCTCCTGACCTTTACTAAAGCTGACGTCTTCACCGGGTGAGGGGTGATTCTTTCCTCCCCGGCGCTCTCTGTTTCTGCTCACCGCAGGTGGGTGATTGCTGCCACAGGGGGTGGTGGGGGTGATTGGATGGCTAAACTGCCACAGGGGGGGATTGGATGGCTAAGCTGCTGCAGGAGGGGGGGTTGACGTGTTAAGTTTTCATGTGTGGTGGGGGTGATGGGGGCTGCTGGCTGCATTTGTGTGAAATAAGTGTGTGTGTGTGTGTCTGTATAGGCTTTCAGTGTGTGTGTGTGTATATGTGTCAGTGAGTATATGTCAGTGTATGTGTATATGTGTCAGTGTGTGTGTGTGTGTGTATATGTGTCAGGGATTATGTGTTAGTGTGTGTGTATATGTGTCAGTGTGTGTATACTGTATGTGTCAGCATGTGTATATGTGTCAGTGTGTGTTTATATGTGTCAGCATGTGTGTATATGTGTCATTGTGTGGGTGTGTATATGTGTCAGTGTGTTTGTATGTGTCAGTGTGTATGTGAATATAATTCAGTGTGTGTATGTGTCATTGTGTGTATATGTGTCAGTGTATATGTGTCAGTGTGTGTTTATGTCAGTGTGTGTATCTGTGTCAGTGTGTATGTATATGTCAGTGTGTATTTATGTCAGTGTGTGTGTATTGGTGTCAGTGTGTGTCTGTGTGTTGAGAGACAATGCGGAGTGAAGATGATGGTGTGACTAAGAGACAACGTAGAGGGGAAGGTGATGGTGTGCTGACAGTTGACATGGGGAGAAGGTGATGGTGTGCTGAGAGATCACATGGGGGAGCTGATCATGTTACAGAGATGACACAGGAGGGAGGTGATGGTGTGCTGAGAAATGATGTGGGGGGAGGTGACGGTGTGTTGAGAGACAACTTAGAGGGGGAGGTGACGGTGTGCTGAGTGTTGACACAGGGGGAGGTGATGGTGTGCTGAGACATGACACAGGGAGGGAGCTGAACGTGTGACAGAGATGACGTGGGGGGGTGATGGTGTGCTGAGAGATGACGGTGTGTGGTGTGTTGAGAGATGACATAGAGGAAGAGGTCACGGTGTGCTGAGAGATGACACGGAGGGAGGTGATGGTGTGCTGAGAGTTGATGCAGGTGGGGAGGTGATGGTGTGCTGAGAGACAATGCAGGGGGGAGCTGAATGTGTGACAGATGATGCAGGGGGGAGGTGATGATGTGCTGAGAGATGACATGGGGGATGCTGATGGTGTGTAGAGAGATGATGTAGAGGGGGAGGTGACGGTGTGCTGAGAGATGACGTGGGGAGAGGTGATGGTGTGCTGAGAGATGATGTAGAGGGGGAGGTGATGGTGTGCTGAGAATTGATGCAGGGGGAAATGATGGTGTGCTGAGAATTGAGGCAGTGGGGAGATGACGGTGTGCTGAGAGTTGACACAGGGGGGAGGTGATGGTGTTCTGAGAGATGATGTGGGGGGGAGATGATGGTGGTTTCTAAGAGATGACTCAGGGAGGGAGATGATGGTGTGGCTAAGAGACGATGCAGGGGGAGAGGTGATGGTGTGGCTGAGAGATGACACAGGGGTGGAGGTGTTGGGGTTGCTGAGAGACAACATGGGGGGAGGTGATGGTGTGGCTAAGAGAATACACAATGGGGAGGTCGATGGTGTGGCTAAGAGATGACGATGGGAGGGAGAGGATGGTGTGGCTAAGAGATGATGCAGTGAGATGATGGTGTGGCTGAGAGACACAGGGGGACGGAAGTTACACAGGGGGCACAAGGCTGGTTGAACTGCTGTCGTATGATAATGACCTTGTTAATATTCCTACACAAACAGACATCATCCGGATGATCTTACCTACATGAATATTGAATACCAATTGAAGACGCCGTCATCCCAGGGAGGATGTATTTCTTCAGAGGTTCCACATTTTGAGAAACCACCGTAGAGGTAAGGTGCATATGGAATGAAAAGTAATGTTCCCAGAGTGACAAGAAATGGGTGGTGTGTCATGTTGGCATGCCCCATTTTTAGTAGCCATGCCCCTTCTGGTGTTTGACAATGCCAATTTTTTGGCACGTGCCGAAGGCACCACTGGTTATACCCCTTTCACACTACAAGAAATAACCTGGGTTATTGTACGTGAATGAGCAGCAACCCAGGTTAGTGTGCAGTGTGAAAGGGCCAGGTTGAAATAAGCTGAATCGAGTGAACCGGCATTTCAACCCTGGTCATGAGAAGGGTTGAACTCATTAAACCTGGCTCATGATTCAGTGTGAACGGGTAAACCTTGTTAATGCGACCCAGGTCCTGTTCACTGCATACGAAGAGCCGGCGCTTGGAGATGATGTCATCGCCAAGTTCTAGCTCATCATGTGATGCCGATAATGTCATCGACCCGGCATTAGTGCTGGGTCAGGCCGTCTGTCTGACAAGGGTCTCAGCCGGGTCGCATGAACAAAATTCCGGATGCGACCTTAATTTCAGATGTAAAAGAGGTATAACAGAGTTATGAAGAGGAGATTGGGCATTGATGTGGCATTTCCATGTTTACACAGTGGATCTCTTCAGACACCTACTGTAAATGCACGTTTGTAGAGGCATCACCAGAGAATAGAAAGTAGAAGAGAACCTTGAAGTGTGCCAGCTGAATCACTCAGAAGCACCAGTGCAAAACCTGGGCAAATCACTGCCATTTTGTAGTTGTGTCGTGATTGAGGCCCTGTGATAGCAAAATACACCTAGATGTAAAGATTTACTGAACACAAGCCAAAAAGCACCAAATAGCAGATGAATTAAAAACACCTATAACCATCAACATAATCAGTAAAGCCTGCTTGCTAAGCAGTGATACAAATCACTATGTAATTAGAGATAGGTGAAGAATTCAGGGATATATGAATTAGGCTAATTATTCATTTTAGCTATCAAAGACTGATTAGAAACCTAATTACGATTCATATGAAATTCAAATCTTTATTTTGGATGAGTTACAATTTTCTCAGCAATGTAGAAGTTCTGGAGAGAACTACAGTATTTTCCAATGCAAATATATAATTGAAGTATTTAAGTATCCACATATTATATGCACTATAATTTGCAATAATAATGACCAGTTTTAAACTTAAATCCACTGACTGTCACCTAAACGAAGTGGAGACAGCCAAGTTGTGACTAGTTTATATTACATTTCACCACTATGCATTGATCTAGACCTTGATTGCTGACTCCCTGGATAACATTCTTATCTATATAATTTATATCTATTGTCAGAAACTCTAGGTGTACCCTTTGACATGTACCAAATAGGGTCATGATGTAGTGAGGGCAGAGCTCTTATTATATTCAAAATTCATATTTTTCTCCTCTGCCCATTATACAATAAACCTCTCCAAGTATGTATATATAACCCAATAGTCTGGTACCACTTGCGAAGAAAGGGTCACAGATCCCAAAATCACTTTACTACAAATGAGCAGTCTCTGCAATACAAACTAGCAATCACTCTCCCAATTATAGCCATAGGCTTATTTATAATGATTGCAGGGTGTGCAGTACACATGGAACTCTGTGTCCAGGGTGGCCCCCCCACACCCTGCAACCAAAGTATACTCACCTTGCTCCTCCTCCACAGCACCATCTTCCAAGTGACATCTTTGGGAAGATGGTGCCGCACAGTGACAGCAAAAACTCTGGCAGTGCACCAGAGCCCTTGCTCTCTAGTGTGCATGGGAAGATGGCACCACTTGCCAGAGCATGGTAAGATGCAGTGGCGTAACTAGAGTATTTGGAGCCCAGAACAAATTTGAAAAGGGAGCCCCCCCCCTCCGATGTGCATGGTCACTTAAAAATGGGGCGTGTCAACATGACACACCCTTTTATTTTCACACTGAACATTCCTATCCATATGCACCTTAACCCCAGTAGTACCCCTTATACAGTACCCCCAGTATGCAGTTGTGGTCCCTCTTATGCAGGCCCATAGTAGTGCCCCTTATATAGTATCCCCAGTAGTGGTACCCCTTATACAGTCCCCAATTAGTTCCCCTTACTCAGTAACCCCAGTAGTAGCCCCCCCAAATGCAGTGCCCCATGCAGTGTTCCCCCTTATGCAGTGCCCCCAGTAGCAGTCCCCACAATGCAGTGTGCCCAGTAGCGGTATCCCCTTATGCAGTGTCCTTTATATAGTGCCCCCAGTAGTAGCCCCCCCTATGCAGTGCCCTTTATATAGTGCCCCCAGCAGTAGTCCACCCCATGCAGTTTTCCCAGTAGTGGTCCCCCTTATGCAGGCACCCAGTAGTGATTCCTCCAGTACAGTGCCTATAGTAGTAGGACCCTTTTATAATGCCCCAGTGTTAGTTCCCCCCCAAGTAGTAGTCCCCAGTAGAGGTTCCCCCTCCCAATTAAGTGCCCCCAGTAGTAGCCCCCCAGTAGAGGTCCTCCCAATAATGGTGCCCCCAGTAGTAGCCACCCCTCCCCCGTTGTGCCCCCACCCCTAGTAAAGGTCCCCCCAGTAGTAGCCACCCCCCTCCCCCGTTGTGCCCCCACCCCCAATAGAGGTCCCCCCAGTAGTAGCCACCCCCCTCCCCCGTTGTGCCCCCAGTAGTGCAGACAGATTTAAAAAAATATATACATAAAAATATACTTACCTGAATCCACGCTGCTGCTGCTACGGTCCACGACACTGCTCCCGCCGCCGCCGCCCGCCAGTCCTCCTGGGCTGGCGCGCTCTGCATTATGGGACAGACGTCATGATGTCATGACGTCTGTCCCATTACCCACTGCAGGAGCCGGACGGAAGCCCGGCTCTTGCAGTGGGTGCGGCAGCAGTCAATGAGAGTCTATCTGACTCTCATTGGCTGCTGTTTAACACACGCATCGCCGCCAGTGTTATGCACAGCCTGAGCCCGCCTCCTAGCGCTATTGGGTAAGTGCTCAGGGGGAGGGAATGGGCTCAGCTGTGCAGCACAGGACCGGCGCTGGGAGCCTAGCGCTGGTCCTGTGTAAATGTGTAGCGCTGACCGCACTTAGGGCCTGATTCAGAGCCGCTCGTATGCGGCCACTCGTTCGCTCCGAGCGATGTTCGCACAACTGCGCATGCGTATGGGTTTTAGTACGCATGCGCGAACCAGTCATTGCAGTCGGAAATTGTGTGCTCGCAAAATAGCGAATGCCTGCTAATTTGAGTGACAGAATGAGGCGAATGTGGGTGGTAACAGGGGAAGGTGCTTGAAAACGGGGAGTAGAGATCCGAATGCAGGCGTGCCAAATGGTCAAAACGGGCATTTTAAGGGTGTGCATAATTAACAAAGCAGCGTCATCGACCACGTCACTTGGTTGTCTTTTAGCCTGAACTGCTCGCATGATTGCGGTAGGAAAATGCTACCACAAGCACTGCGAGCAGTTCATACGCCTTTCGATGTACTCGATTAATCTAATAAATAGCTGAGATGACGTAGGATGCGAGCGGCCAGGGGGCGTTTATTAAAAAAATAGCGAGCGCATGTTTCGTTCGGTCGTTCAGACATAGAGGCGTCAACAGACCGCAAAGAGCGAGCGCTCTATTTAAATATCCGGCCCCCTTTTCTGAACGAGCGAGCGCAAATAGCGTCCGGCTCTGAATCAGGCCCTTATTGCGGTCAGCGCTACACTGGCTAACTAGGGCGCCCAGGGCATGCACCCCGCTCGCCCTGCCCTAGTTACGCCACTGGTAAGATGCCTGTTTAGGGGCGCTGCTTAGATGAATGGTTCCACTGCACACAGGCGACCTCGGGCATTAATACTTCCCTGCTTATAGTAATATCAATAATAGTTCTCGAGTAGCCTAAGTGATCAATACCTTCTTCATATACTAGGTTCTAGGGCATTTTGTATAATAGAGTAAAAAATGAAATGCTTTATTTACAAAAGCACATAAGGATGTGTACTCACTCGTCTTTGCTGCAGTCTTGCCAAACAGCCCCTCTCAGTGTGCCTGGTCCCGCAAGACTCTGCAAGCACCTTACTTCTTTTTTGCCTGTATATTTTGGTGAAGATGCGTCTAAGTTGCAATGCGATGATGTACTAGGAGACTGTGCTAATTAAGTTTGCTATGTGACACATACAGTATATATCTGTGTGTGACTGAGTCTCTCAATCAGCATGTAAACTGCTACAATGCAGTGGCCACAGCTTTTTTTCACACCAAGTTCCATTTGCAGTCTCAGTCGCACACAGATATATAAGTGTCACATATCAAATTAAAAAGCACAAACTCATCTGGTGTGTCCTAGTCGCACTTAGATGCATTTTAGACAAAAAAGGCGCCCAAAGCTAGCAGAGTTGCGCGGGACCTGACAGCTCACTCACGCCAGGCATATCGCGCTGCAGGGCGTATTGAGGCTAGATGAGCAATGACACATCTGTACAAAGCTTAGTTACAAAATCATAATATTTATTACATTATAAACAGAGAGTGCATATCTATCTGTCTATTTATCTGTCTGTTTGTCTGTATGTTTGTCTGACTGTCTTTCTGTCTGTCTGTCTGTCTGTCTGTCTGTCCGTCTATCTATCCATCCATCCATCCCTCATCACTGATCTAATTGGGCCTGGCAGAGCTCCCCAGACAGTTTCTATCCAAACAGCTTTTGAATGTAAACATTGTATCTTACAAATATTTTTTATCACATTTTCACTTTGAGCCTTGTAGATTGTTTTGTACCTATGTGTTTTCTGAATAAAATGTTCTGCTGGCCCCAGCTGTTTGATAAATCGAAATGAGCTTTTAGATGCTGTTCTGTGGAGCTGTTATAAGAGCCTATTATGGCGATCCGTTCCAAGAAGAAAGGCTAAAATGAAAGGAATGACAGGTTCAGTCTGTGTAGCACTCTCGTCTGCCAGCTCCTGCCAAATTTTCAATTTTGGCAAATGCGCCTATACCTCTTGAATTTTCTGTCTCTTTGTTGCAGTGCTGTTGGGGATGAAGTGATGTATTAAAATGGGTTAATTGGAGAGCTTGAGACTATTATTGTACAGAGTGTCTGCTTTTATTCTCAGTCAGTTGCTGTAATCATCACTTTCATTTTCCATTGGGGAAAACATGGATAAGTGCAAACAGAGGTTAAGGGTCATGAAGTGCTATTTAAGAGAGGACTTGAACATTCACATACAGTACACAGAAGATTGATCTGGAATAGTAATTTCTGAATACGAATTTCGATTTGCATTCAGATCACATTGGGGTTGGAGATGATCAAAATCAATGCAAAATGTTGCATAAATTGAGTTTCATTGATATATGGAATTCCAGCAATACAATTGTTTGCAAATTCTGCACTGTCAACTATTCCTAAACAATTTGAAAAATGTAGGCTACATCTTTGATCTATCTGGATGCTTCTGCTACATATGGAGTGAAAAGGGCACAATTCCAGTACTCAAGAACTAGTGATGAGTAAATAATATCTTATGTCCAATAAGATAACAATGTAATATTATGGCCAAACACAATGAGCCCAATTTGCTTCCACCCTTAGCAAACTCTGTATAAAAAACAAAAAAAATAAACAAAATAGACAGTGCTAATTGCAGCCAGGCCTCATTGGTGTATTGAAGTCAGATGTCGCAGAACAGTATTTACTAATATTTAAATATACATATAATAAAATTGGATACAAATATAACAATTATAACAAGAAAAAAAAGGAATGAAACCACCTAATAAACACACAAAAGTAGGCATACGGAAACAATTAAACAGTGCAGAAATCTATTATGCAAGACTGAATGGAAATGTATTTAAAATGTATCAAAATTAACTTCTTGATAAATAACAGGAAATGCTTAACTTTAAGGTTCCGCCATTTTCATACCAACCTTTTGACCCTGTCGAACTTCTTCCATGTCGACATTTACTGTGTTGACCTTTCGTCCCTGTCAAACTTTTGTCCCTGTCAACCTATTGCCTGTCTAACAACTGGTGTCTATCTAGAAATTGTTGACCTTTTTACTGTCTTTTATACCAGAACCGTGCAAGATAGTGTGGAGAAAATGCAAATCACTCTCATGTCCCATACTTTGCCATTTACTGTTCTCCAGAATCATCGCAGGAGGAAGTTCAATGTGGCACCTGCCCAAATCAATATGTGTTTCCTCCTGCACTCACTGTATTAGCAGCATATTATTTGACATCACAGGCTCATGTACCAGGGGCTACATACTCTCTCCTGTAACTACCGTACTCTCATGGTCAGTCTTCGCACTGCTAATAAATAAATCAAGAAGAAATTCAGTTCATCAGTGTAGGTTTCACATGGCGCTTCCTCTTGCAATGATTGAGACAAGAATGCAGTGACTATGAGGGAATACACAACATGTTAACAGGTTGCAATAGAAATATAAACACAGGTATGTGTCATTTATATAGTGAAAATTGTAGTGATAAACATACAGAATGTCTTGAATATTACAGATCTAGTGGTTTGACATAGATGTTTAGATATAGAACATAAACATATGTTATACTAGTCATCACTAATTTTTAAGTATTGCTATTGATTTACTGTACTTTTTTTGTATGTGCAACAATTCCATTTTTACTTGATCATGTCCTCTTGTCTCTACCCTATTTTCCTGATTTACAAACATACTGTGACCACCTTACATTACAGTATCTCAATTTTTCCGCACTCCTTTGTATCCCTACTTTTGACTTCAATCTCCTAAATGCACAAAACATTTTTGTTACCTGCACAAACTACTGTCCCCAGAAGTTACTATTAGTTGGACCTTCTGCTCTCCTACTCCCTGCCCTCTTTCCTTTCACTCACATCAGCTTTATTTCCCCATAGCAGTCCATACAGCAGAACCTGCACCTACTCCAATCTCTCAAGCAAGACCGCCTCAAGGCCTGTTTCAGCAGAGCAACCGCACAGCCACCCCATAATGGGCGCAGTGTGGCCGTCGGGACCTGTGACTGGTCTGTCATTTCCATTACATCCTTGCAGCCTGGCCCAAGCATTGCAGGGCTCTTCCAGGTGACTCAGATGCACTCTGGGCTGGGCATGATCCTACAGATGGAACCACAAATGAAATCATACTGTAGGTCATGTAGCCGCATGATGTCTGACTTCACACCCGTGCACAGTGATACAGGGACTCAGTGAATCACTGAGGCATGCGAGATGTAGCAACTGAGGGCTGTGGGGTGAGGGAAAGAGTGGGACCAGGTTCCAACCCACTGGTCTGAACGCTCTGGAGGACGGAATTTACTGGTTTAGACTATCTGGAGAGAGGCACTCACTGGTCTAGACTTTCTGGAGCTGGGGAGGGCAGTGAAAATGAATCAATGTGTGTTTTATTTTTATTTTCTGGCTGTGGATAAATAAATAAATGTGCATTTTATTTTCTTTATCCATTGGGGGCAATCATCGAATCAATGTGTTTATTTTCCTGTGGGGGTCAATGTGTTTATTTATTTTTTCATGTGGGGACTAATATGTGTTTTTTTCCTGTTGGGGATAATTTGTGTGTTTTTTCCCTGTGCTGGCCAATGTGGGTGCATTTTTACCCTGTGGGGGGCAATGCATGTTTTTTTTTTTTGCGGGAGACAATGTGTTTGTTTCTTCCTTATGGGGGTCAATGTGTGTGTTTTTTTCCCTGTAAGAGGCCATGTGTGTTTTTTTTAATGTTGTTGGCAAAAAATTTTTTTTTTTTCCTGTCTTTAAAAATTTCTGTGTTTTTTTTTCCTGTTGGGGCCAATGTGTGTGTGTTTTTATTTTCCTATGGAGGGCCGTATGTTTTTTGTTACTGTAGGGGGGATGTAGTTAGATTACTGAGGTAGCTCCATAAATTTGCACACAGTGTGTTGTAGACCTGGGACCAGCCCTGCTCCCATCCACTTTCCATGGAACCCTGCTCCTGTACAACTACAACCACCTCCAACAAGCAGTGCTCCATGGCTATGGCTAGCTAAGTATACATTTTTATTAGCATACTGAAGCCTCTTTTGATCTGTCTCTCTTCCTTTGGAGGGAATATTATTGTCTGGTGCAAGTTTTGAATAAAACAGCATGCTTTTAAAATCAAGCATACCATATATAAATGTTTTATAGTTTCATTTAGCCAGTAATTAATTTATTATTGTATATATACACAGTAGATTTAAATGACTCACTCCAGCAACAATAACCTACCTGGTTCACTATACACAAAGACTCTTGTCTTTATGGGTATTAGTCTAAATTGGCAATGATGATTGTTATATAATTCAGAGGGAAGGGGAGAAGTGGGCTCCAGGCTAATATAGAACAAATACATTTGTGATATTGGAAAATAAATCTGTAACAATAGCAAGAAATAACATTGCCTTATTAAAAGGATGCCATTATTATCTCCTTAAATTATTCAAGGTATGAATGCAATATTTACTTGTAGCCATTAAATAACTATCAAAGATATTTATGATACAGATACATTAGTAAAAAAGATAATATTTTTAAAGATGCTATTACCCATTAATTAACATTGTTGCCAATAAACAATGACATTGTTATCTTTCAGTTAATGTATCAGTGTCTCCCAGTGCCTAGGATGCACACTGGAGAGCAGTCAGGATTATTCCGATGGCACATATAATGAAGGATTTTAGCATTTATATTCATCAACAGATCCAATGGGCCAATAAAATGATTGCTGGATGAATAAAGAGCACAGACGGAATTTATAGTGTCATAAATTGGAAAAGCTCTCAGCAGATCTGGCAGTTGAGTGGTCAGGTCTATATCATATACCTGTTTCAATGCACTTGTGTTGTAAAAACTAGCTGTTGCCCATGGCTTCGCCCACAATTAAATTTCTTTATATTTTTTTATATTTGGGGTGTTCTAGTTGTATTGCTTTGCATAGGGGCTCTGTTGCAGGAATAGCCCACATGATCAGCAGCACTATATAGAGTGGTGGCAGCAGCACCTTCACCCAGAGCCGTAACTAGACTTTTTGGTGCCCTGTGCCAAAGAGAACATTGGCTCCTGCCCCTTTCCCATTTTTTAAATAGGTACATTAGATAGGGCACCTGAAAAAGGGCCACTGCCTCATGGGGAATGGTCAGGGAAGAGATAGGGGAGGCCAAGAGATGATGTGGATAGAAGGAGAGTAAGCTACAAGTGGTAATTATAATAAACAGGAACATTGCCATGCCCAAACATGGCAATGCGGTGCCCTGTGGTGCCCTGTGCCAGGGCACTAGTCGCACTAGCCTAGTTATGGCCCTGCCTTCACCCATCATTCACATGAATTTTACTGTGTCCCCTGTGCACAGACTGCTATGTAGGCTATCCTATTCAAGTGAATGCAGGCCCAAAGTATCTCTCCCTCCAGCCCTTACCGGCCAGGAGCATGGTGCCACACCTATCCCTTGTATTGATGTCAATAAATGTTGTTTTTGTTATTGCTCAGCTTTAACTTAATGGGTCAGAATGAAACAAAGTACAGTTTATTTCAAGGAGTTTCCACTACAAAATGATGCAGTTTTCATGAAAATACGTCCAACTTGGAGCAGACAGACAGAAAAAAAACATTCTTATAATATTGGTATATCTTACATGAACTTCTATAAAGTAACTGGAAGCCATATTTAGCACGATGTTTCCATAGTATTCATGTACCTCCTAGTAATGTTCCAATGAGCTCTAGATTTACCCTTCTGATCTATTTGGTTTTTCTCGTCCATTGAGCCTTGTCGCCTCCATCTTCAATATGTGCTGGTTGTATATGTAAGATATTTAAATAAATGCTCTGCCTGTATCATTCACCCTCCATTACATTTATATTTTAGGAATGTACTGGTCATACTGCCCTTATGTAGTTACTGCCAGTTCTGGATGTGATTGCCCATTCTGGAGATATTATCAAGTAAAGCCACTGCCCCAGGGATTATGGGATACCCAGGAACCTGGCAAACAGCAGATTCTCTCCCTCACAGCAGTTGTCTATTTGTACATATATCACAAGTAGAATTCTGTTTCTCTCTAAAATTGATGTCATCATCCCTGGAAGGGATACTTAAAATACCCTGCGACCTAAAGAAATTTAGAACTAAAATAGATTTCATAATACATCACTCTGATAGAGAGCTTTGGGCACAAACATGATAGGATGTGGAACATTACATGAAAGGAATCTGTTCATGTCCGCTGAAACCAAGTATCTGGGACATTTCCCTCGCGCAAAATTTATTTTCTTGGTCAAACAGCCCTACAGTTTAGGCACAATTCTTGAATTAGATTGTACATTTTCCTGTTTTATAAGCTATTTAACTCATTATAAATACGAAATGTGTTTTTAAGATTTTTCTTGATATAAATAACTAGACATTATTGGAACTGGAAGGGAGGTATGACTGTTATACAGATGTCTAGAGTAGGTTCGCACTACACTGAGAATCATTTCTATGATGTACTGTATAGTTTAACAGTGATACACATTATCAAATATAGAGAAAGGTAAGAAATGCAGCACAAATTGCTATGGGTAAAATTAATATTGGATGACTGTTGCTGGGAAAGATTTCTTCACTTGTGCTGCAAAATGTGTTGGGATAAAAGTATGTTCCATAATCCCAGTTAAGAAAAAATATATTTTACATTTTAGCACTTTTTGAATTATATACAAATAAAAAAAATCAGTATGGCTGGATTTGTTTTTATTGAATTTGATATCAGTGTTTATTTGTCTTTGAATTATTTATTCAAACTTAACAAAATAGCCTTTGAAGAGAGTACTAGCCAGGCTCCTTTGTACATCAGTTGTCACTGGTTGTTTCTGTATGGATTACTTCCTATCCTGCACATTTGTCTATATATACAGTGTATATATATATATATATATATATATATATATATATATATACAGTCAGGTCCATAAATATTGGTACATTGACAGAATGTTCAGATTTTGGCCTCTATTCACCACCACAATGGTTTTGAAATGAAACAAACAAGATGTGCTTTAACTGCAGACTTTCAGATTTAATTTGAGGGTAATTACATCCAAATCGGGTGAACGGTTTAGGAATTACAACAGTTTCAATATGTGCCTCCCACTTTTTAAGGGGCAAAAAGTAATGTGACTATCAACTCAAAAGCTATTTCATGGACAGGTGTGGGCTATTCCCTCATTATTTCATTATCAATTAAGCAGGTAAAAGGTCTGGAGTTGATTCTAGGTGTGACATTTGCATTTGGAATCAGATGCTGTCAACTCTCAATATGAGATCCAAATAGCTGTCACTATCAGTGAAGCAAGCCATCATTAGGCTGAGAAATCAAAACAAACCCATCAGAGAGATAGCAAAAACATTAGGTGTGGCCAAATCAACTGTTTGGAACATTCTTAAAAAGAATGAACGCATCGGAGAGCTCAGCAACACCAAAAGACCCGGAAGACCACGGAAAACAACTGTGGTGGTTGACAAAATAATTATTTCCCTGGAAAGAAAAACCCCTTCACAACAGTTGGGCAAATCAAGAACACTCTCCAGGAGGTAGATGTATATGTGTCAAAGTCAACAATCAAGAGAAGACTTCACAAGAGTGAATATAGAGCGTTCACCACAAGATGCAAACCATTGGTGAGCCACAAAAACAGGAAGACCAGATTAGAGTTTGCCAAACAACATCTAAAAAAGCCATTACAATTCTGGAACAACATCCTATGGACAGATGAGACAAAGATCAACTTGAACCAGAGTGATGGGAAGAGAAGAGAAGGAAAGGAACTGCTCATGATCCAAAACATACCACCTCATCAGTGAAGCATGGTGGTGGTAGTGTCATGGCGTGGGCATGTATGGCTGCCAATGGAACTGGTTCCCTTGTATTTATTGATGATATGACTGCTGACAAAAGCAGCAGAATTAATTCTGAAGTGTTTCGGGCAATATTATATGCTCATATTCAGTCAAATGTTTCAGAACTCATTGGACGGTGCTTCACAGTGCAGATGGACAATGACCCAAAGCATACTGCAAAAGCAACCAAAGAGTTTTTTAAGGCTAAAAAGTGGAATGTTATGCAATGACCAAGTCAATCCCCTGACCTGAATCTGATTGAGCATGCATTTCACTTGATGAAGACAAAACTGAAGGGAAAATGCCTCAAGAACAAGCAGGAACTGAAGACATTTGCAGTAGAGGCCTGGCAGAGCATCACCTGGGATGAAACCCAGCGTCTGTTGATGTCTATGCGTTCCAGACTTCAGGCTGTAATTGCCTGCAAAGGATTTGCAACAAAATATTAAAAAGTGAAAGTTAGATTTAGGATTGTTTAGTTTGTCCCATTACTCTTGGCCTCTTAAAAAGTGGGAGACACATATAGAAACCGTTGTAATTCCTATACCGTTCACCTGATTTGGATGTAATTACCCTCAAATTAAATCTGAAAGTCTGCAGTTAAATCACATCTTGTTTGTTTCATTTCAAAGCCATTGTGGTGGTGAATAGAGCCAAAATCTGAAAATTCTGTCAATGTCCCAATATTTATGGACCTGACTGTATATATATATATATATATATATATATATATATATATATAAGATAAGGGGCATTTACTGAAAACACTCACATTTTCTAAGCTCTTGCGGTATCAAGGTGAGGATAGAGAAAAAAGAACTCTGTTTGGTGAGCACTGTAAAGGATGCAATATGGTCGTATTTAATAATTAACTTTTAATATACAAATGTTAAAAAATTATTACCCTGTCATCGTAGGCAAAACAAGAATACATGTAAGTTTAAAAGTTGCTATTCACTCTATTCCTTGTGAGTAACTTTATTGTGTCTATCGGTAATCATTAGGGGTGAGCGGGTTCGGATTTCTGAAATCCAAACCCCCCCGAGCCCCCCCGATCCGAGTCCGGCTCGACTTTTCCCGCCTGACTCGGATCTGAAATCGAGGCAAAACGTCATCATCCCGCCTTCTGGGTCTCGCGGGTTTTGGATCCTATATAAGGTACCCGCGTCGGCGCCATTTTCTCACTCGGCTGTGGACAGTGAAGAGTGAGGGTGGGAGTTAGGGCTGGCTGGGCTGTGTAGTGTAGTGTAGTGTAGTGTAGTGTAGTGCAGAGTAGTGTTGTGCTGTGCTGTGCTGCGCTGTGCTGCTGTTGTCCATAGGGGCTGTGTCCACTTCTTCAAAGTCCATAGGGGCTGGCTGTGTTGTGCTGTGCTGCTGTTGTCCATAGGGGCTGTGTCCACAACTTCAAAGTCCATAGGGGCTGGCTGGACTGTGTTGTGCAGTCAATTGTCCATAGGGGCTGTGTCCACTCCAAAGTCCTGTGCAGTGTCCCAGTCCTAAAGGGGTGCTGTAGTGTTGTTCAGGGGGTGCTCTGTCCATCAGGGGTGCTCCCCCCAAGTGCAAAAAAATATATATTTTTTCTGTGTTTGTGAATTGTGTGCACTGTGGCTGCACGTGCATCAACAAAGGAGCAGCGCCAAGCATGCGCCTGTGTCCCATTAGTAAAGGGCCGGCTGGCTTGTCCATTAAAGGGTGCTGTAACCCCCAAAGTACACTTCAAACCAAATAAAAAAATATTTTCTGTATTTGTGAATTGTGTTCGCAGTAGCCGCACGTGCATCAACAAAGTAGTGCCAAGCGTGCGCCTGTGTCATAAGTAAAGGGCCGGCTGGCTTGACCGTTAATGGGTGCTGTAACCCCCAAAGTACACTCCAAACCAAATAAAAAAATATTTTCTGTGTTTGTGAATTGTGTGCGCAGTAACCGCACGTGCATCAACAAAGTACTGCCAAGCGTGCGCCTGTGTCATAAGAAAAGGGCCGGTTGGTTTGACCATTAAAGGGTGCTGTAACCCCCAAACTACACTCCAAACAAAATAAAAAAATATTTTCTGTGTTTGTGAATTGTGTGCACTGTGGCTGCACGTGCATCAACAAAGAGCAGCGCCAAGCGTGCGCCTGTGTCCCATAAGTAAAAGGCCGGCTGGCTTGTCCGTTAAAGGGTGCTGTAACCCCCAAAGGGCACTCCAAACAAAATAAAAAAATATTTTCTGTGTTTGTGAATTGTGTGCGCAGTAGCCACACGTGCATCAACAAAGTAGTGCCAAGTGTGCGCCTGTGTCATAAGTAAAGGGCCCACTAGCTTGACCGTTAAAGGGTGCTGTAACCCCCAAAGTACACTCCAAACAAAATAAAAAATTATTTTCTGTGTTTGTGAATTGTGTGCACTGTGGCTGCACGTGCATCAACAAAGGAGCAGCGCCAAGCGTGCGCCTGTGTCCCATAAGTAAAAGGCCGGCTGGCTTGTCCGTTAAAGGGTGCTGTAACCCCCAAAGGGCACTCCAAACAAAATAAAAAAATATTTTCTGTGTTTGTGAATTGTGTGGGCTGTAGCTGCACGTGCATCAACAAAGGAGCAGCGCCAAGCGTGCGCCTGTGTCCCATAAGTAAAGGGCCGGCTGGCTCATTTCTTAAAGGGTGGTGTAACCCACATAGTGCACTAGTCTCCAACAAAAATAAAAAATAATTTTCTGTGTTTGTGAATTGTGTGCACTGTGGCTGCATGTGCATCAACAAAGGAGCAGCGCCAAGCATGCGCCTGTGTCCCATACGTAAAGGGCTGGCTGGCTTGTCCGTTTAAGTGTGCTGTAACCCCAAAGTACACTCCAAACAAAATAAAAAAATATTTTCTGTGTTTGTGAATTGTGTGTGCAGTAGCCGCACGTGCATCAACAAAGTAGAGTCAAGCGTGCGCCTGTGTCCCATAAATAAAGGGCCGGCTGGCTTGTCCGTTAAAGGGTACTGTAACCCCCAAAGGGCACTCCAAACAAAACAAAAAAATATTTTCTGTGTTTGTGAATTGTGTGGGCTGTAGCTGCATGTGCATCAACAAAGGAGCAGCGCAAGCGTGCGCCCGTTTCCCATAAGTAAAGGGCTGGCTGGCTCATTTCTTAAAGGGTGCTGTAACCCACAAAGTGCACTAGTCTCCAACAAAAATAAAAAATTATTTTCTGTGTTTGTGTGCGCCTTAGCCGCACGTATATATATCAATATAACATAAATGGAGGACCAAACTTTCTCTGATAAAAATAAAATAGGGAAAGATCAAGAACCACTTCCTCCTAGTGCTGAAGCTGCTGCCACTAGTCATGACATAGACGATAACATGCCATCAACGTCGTCTTCCAAGGCCGATGCCCATTGTCATAGTAGAGGGCACATACAATTCCAAATGACAAAGTTCAGGAAAATTATCTTAAAAAAAACGTTTAAATCATCTGAAGAGAAACGTAAACTTGCCAATATGCCATTTACGACACAGAGTGGCAAGGAACAGCTAAGGTCTTTCCCTATGTTCATGACTAGTGGTTCAGCTTCACATGACGATGGAAGCCCTCCTCCCGCTAAAAAAATCAAACGAATTAAGCTGGCAAAAGCACAGCGAAGAACTGTGCATTCTAAGAAGATATCACAAATCCCCAAGGAGAGTCAAAGTGTGGTGGCGGTTGCGATGCTTGACCTTCCCAGCACTGGACGGGAAGAGGTGGCTCTTTCCACCATTTGCATGTCCTCTGCAAGTGCTGAAAGGAGCACCCACAGTCCACTTGCTGATGTGCAAATTGAAGATGTCACTGTTGAAGTACAACAGGATGAGGATACTGGTGTAGCTGGCGCTGAGGAGGAAGTTGGCGAGGAGGATTCTGATGGTGATGTTGTTTGTTTAAATCAGGCTCCAGGGGAGACAGTTGTTATCCGTGGGATGAAAAAGCCCATCATGGTCATGCCTGGGCAGAAGACCAAACATTCCACCTCTTTGGTCTGGAAATATTTCTATCCAAATCCAGACTGCAACTGTCTTGCCATATGTATCATATGTAAACGTGAAATAAGTAGGGGTAGGGATGTTAACCAACTAGGAACATCCTCCCTTATACGTCACCTGCAGCGCATTCATAAAAAGTTACTGTCAAGTTCAGAAACTTTGGCTGAGACCGTAAGCAGTCCAGGGACACCTAAATCCCTTCGTCCTGTTGTATCCAAGCACCTGCAAACCACACCGTCAACTCCCTCCTCGTCAATTTCCTCCTTAGTGAGGATCGGAAGTAGTCCGGCAGGCCATGTTACTGGCAGGACTGACTCTCCTATCCGGGATTCCTCCGGAGGATCCTGCATTGTTAAGCCTAATGCTGCCGCTGCTGCTGGGAGTCGTTCATCATCCCAGAGAGGAAGTAGGAACACCACTACTTTTACTAAACAATTGACCCTCCAAAAGTCCTTAGCGAGGAGGATGAAGTACGACAGCAGTCATCCTGAAGCAAAACGTATAACTGAGGCCTTGACTGCTATGTTGGTGTTAGACATGCGTCCGGTATCTGCCATTAGTGCAGTGGGATTTAGACAATTGATGGAGGTAGTGTGTCACCGGTTCCAAATCCCATCTAAATTCCACTTCACTAGGCAGGCGATACCAAGACTGTACAGAAACGTCAGACAAAGTGTCCTCAGTGTCCTGAAAAATGCAGTTGTACCCAATGTCCACTTAACCACGGACATGTGGACAAGTGGAACAGGGCAGTCTAAGGACTATATGACTGTGACAGCCCACTGGGTAGATGCATCACCTTATACAGCAACAACAGCAGCGTCACCAGTAGCAGTATCTCAGAAACGCCAGCTCGTTCCAAGGCAGGCTATGCTGTGTATCACCAG
This sequence comes from Taudactylus pleione, assembly GCA_031769625.1. Lineage (NCBI taxonomy): Eukaryota > Metazoa > Chordata > Amphibia > Anura > Myobatrachidae > Taudactylus > Taudactylus pleione. The sequence continues at coordinate 4,525,943 of JAUIMM010000137.1, read as the reverse complement.
TTTCAGTAAGAGGCACACTGCCGACAACCTCTTAGAGAAACTGGGGGAAATCATTGCCCAATGGCTTACCCCACTTAAACTCTCCTGGGGATTTGTGATATCTGACAACGCCACCAATATTGTGCGGGCATTACATCTGGGCAAATTCCAGCACGTCCCATGTTTTGCTCACACAATAAACTTGGTGGTGCAGAATTTTCTGAAAAGCGACAGGGGCGTGCAGGAGACGCTTTGGGTGGCCCGAAAAATTTCTGGCCACTTTCGCGATTCAGCAACTGCGTGCAGAAGACAGGAGTGCCAGCAAACACTATTGAACCTGTCCCGCCATCACCTGAAGCAAGAGGTTGTGACGTGGTGGAAATCAACCCTCTATATGCTTCAGAGGATGGAGGAGCAGCAAAAGACTATTCAAGCCTATACATCCACCTATGACATAGGCAAAGGAGGGGGTATGCACCTGACTCAAGCGCAGTGGAGAATGATTTCCGTGTTGTGCAAGGTTCTCCAGCCCTTCGAACTTTCCACATGTGAAGTCAGTTCAGACACTGCCAGCTTGAGTCAGGTCATTCCCCTCATCAGGCTTTTGCAGAAGCAGCTGGAGAAAGTGAAGGAGGAGCTAAGATGGAGCGATTCCGCTCGGCATGTGGGACTTGTGGATGAAGCCCTTCATTCGCTTTGCCAGGATTCCAGTGTGGTCAATCTGTTGACATCAGACCACTACATTTTGGCCACCGTGCTCGATCCTAGGTTTAAAGCCTATGTGGTGTCTCTCTTTCCGGCTGACACAAGCCTGCAGAGGTGCAAAGATCTGCTGGTGAAAACACTGTCAGCTGAAGTGGAACATGACACGTCAACAGCTCCTTCTTCATTTTCTCCCACAACTGGGGCTGCCAGAAAAAAACGTAGGTATCCTAAGCAACCCGCTGGCGGTGATGCAGGGCAGGCAGGACCAAGTTTGGACCTGGCAACAATTTCTGACATGTCTACTGTCAGTGCATATGATACTGTCACCATTGACAGAATGGTGGAGGATTACATTGGTGACAGCATCCAAGTAGGCATGTCGGACAGTCCGTACCTGTACTGGCAGGAAAAAGAGGCAATTTGGAGGCCCCTGTACAAACTGGCTCTATTTTACCTGAGTTGCCCCCCCTCCAGTGTATACTCCGAAAGAGTGTTTAGTGCAGCCGGGAACCTTGTCAGCGAAAGGCGTAGGAGGTTGCTTCCACAAAATGTGGAGAAGATGATGTTCATAAAAATGAATTATCAACTCTTCCAGGGAGACCAGCCTCCAGAACGTACAGAGGGACCTGTTGTGGTGGATTCCAGCGGGGACGAATTAATACTCTGTGAGGATGAGGATGTACACAACACTGAAGAGGTTGAGGAATCGGTGAATGAGGAGGATGAGGACGGCATCTTGCCTCTGTAGAGCCAGTTTGTGCAGGGACAGATTAATTGCCAGCTTGTTTTGTGGGGGCCCAAATGAACCAATCATTTCAGCCACAGTCGTGTGGCATACCCTGGCGCTGAAATTATTGGTTTGTTAAAGTGTGCATGTCCTGTTTATACAACATAAGGGTGGGTGGGAGGGCCCAAGGACAATTCCATCTTGCACCTCTTTTTTTCTTTGCATTATGTACTGTTTGGGGCCTAGTTTTTCAAACTGCCATCCTGTCTGCCACTGCAGTGTCACTCCTAGATGGGCCACATGTTTGTGCCGCCCACTTGTATCGCTTAGCATAGTCATCCAGCTACCTCGGTGCAACCTTTTGGACATAAAAACACTATTGTGAGGTGTGAGGTGTTCAGAATAGACTGGAAATGAGTGGAAATTAAGGTTATTGATGTTAATAATAGCATAGGAGCAGAAAAACCCACAAATCTGTGATTTTAGCTGTTTTTATGCTTTTTAAAAAAAAAATACAGATCCAAAACACAAAACCCAGAACCCAAAACATGGAAGGGTGGTTTTGGCAAAACCAATCCACATCCAAAACACAAAGAAAGATCCAGATCCAAAACCAAAACACAAAACACGAAAAGTGGCCGGTGCACACCCCTAGTAATCATACAACTAACAATTGGTTTAGTTGGTATACAAAATGCTACCAATTAATTATTTATATCCCAAATGTTGTTTTACAAAAATTTAAAATTATGTAAGAAAACCCTAGATGTAGATTAGGAGGTAATTCCCCTTACCTTATTATTAAGGGCGAAATATCAAACAGTTAAATAGTAAATGGATATAATGCTAGAATTGCTAAAATTCCTAGACTTCAGTTTGTCTCCATAGTAGATTGTCTTTATAAGAGAGAATAAGGATGGTCAGGGTAAAGAAGCTGCTATTTCTGATTCTACTGCTCCTCACCTGGGCCTAAGCTCATCTATGAAGAGTGAGTGATCATTAAAGAGCAGGTTGCCTTTAGATATAAATAATTACTTGATAGCATCTTGTATACTAACTAAACCAATTGATAGTTGTATGATTACCGATAGACACAACTTTTTAAACTTACATTTATTATTTTTTTGCCTACGATGACAGAGTAATAATTTTTTAACATTTATATATTAAAAGTTAATTATTAATTACGACCATATTACATCCTTTAGAGTGCTCGCCAAACACAGTTCTTTTTTCTTTATCCTCACCTTGATACCTTAATACTCCAACTCTAGTGAGCACCACCGCGACCATAATAACTAACTAGTAACAGTGTAACAACAAGGGAACAGCGGATTTCAATATATTCTTTCATTTAATCTTTTTCTATATGGTTATTTGGCCAGTGCAACAATCTCTACTTCCCCCTTTCCCTGTATTATATCCATTATGTTCTGACTCATTGACTAACTGGCTGATTGATTAACGCCCAGCCCAAACCCCTGGACCCAGAAAGATGAAAATCGGGGAGTATAATCCTTCCATTATGTGTGGTACCCCAGACCTGGGAGTACCCTTTATTAGCATTATTTATGTAAAAAAAAAAACCTGCAGTACTAAGGGATCATTATGTATTTGTTTTATTGTAGATATGTTAAATATTGCTATCCAATGTATGATATACTGTACTGTCCCCTGGCTGGGATTTATCACCTTTCCTCCTTGCTAGATACTATGCCCCATTATAATGGAGCTTTATGGTCTTCCCCACCTGGCCTAAACTGCTGGTCAAAAGGGACACGAGGCAAAGGCTCTTCCAATGGACATTGGAGGGGAGCCTTGCCTGCACTGGAGTCAATGGCCAGCTGCCCCTAAACAAACAGCTTTGTAGCACGTGACCCCAGCGGGAGAGAAGCCGGCACGTGCAGGTGGACTGTGAGGGAGGCTATAAAAGGGGCTGACTGACTTACCATTGGGAGTAGTGATGGGAAATCTAGTTAAATTTGGTGATTATGTCATTATGATCTAGTTCACTCAAAAGATTAGTTGAAATGATCAGTTAATTTAAGTCATTGCATCACTGGCTCTGATACACTGCTGATAGAAGTGATTGGAAACAGAACTAGTCTATTATACATACAGCACAGCATCAAATGATCAGATATGTTTAATATGTATGATTTTTTTATATAAAAAAAAAACAATCATTTATACAGCAAAGTAGTAGTGACAATTTAGCTCTGCAAAGCTCATTATTTTTTGAGAAAGACCCAAATTAAGATTATTGTGACGTGTCACTTTTTCTTGCTTTTTGAACACAGTAATTGTGAAGAAAAACAGTAATTGAAAAAAACCCTTACCTTTACCCCATCTTATTTTTAATTGCACCCATTAATATCACTGAACGCACACCTGGGCTAGGTTAAAAATGGGGTGGATGGGACTACAGCTCCAGGCCTCCACATAAAAATAAGGCCCATCATCATTACAGCATTATGATACCCAGCTGCCTAGCTGGCACACAGTTTGCTATATATCATAAATATTCTAATTGCATTTCTGTCTTCCTCTCAAAAATATAAAAAAAATCTATTTTTCAGTTTTTAGGGTGATAATGGTTCTGATAGTGTAGGGGTTGTGTATGCCAGCTTCTGTCATTTATCTAGCACAGTCTCTAAAATGCCAGAAGCTGAATGGTTGCTATGGGCAACTTTTCCATTTGATCTCTTGAATGTTTGATACATCTCCCCCTATGTTTTGTGGAATAAACAAAACTACAGTATATAGCATGCAGCACTCAGCACTGTGACTTGAGCTGATGAGGAATGTATCATGTGACTTGTGCGCTACATGATCCACTCACTAGCCTAAACAAACTACTGACCTACATGCCAGGAGAATGACGCATGAGCTCTTCAGAATCCTCACAATGTCTAAGGACAGCAGTGCCACCTGTGGTATTTTAGCAGTACTGACTCATGAAGAATGTATAAGAGAGCTGATAGGGAATGTATCATGTGACTTACATGAGTCACTGACCTAATTGAACTACTGAACTAGATGCCAGGAGAATGACTCCATGAGTCATCATGACAATCTAGTTCTATCAGCTGCACATAGCCCTCACAATGTCTGAGCTCAACAGTGCCACCTGTGGTCATTTAGCAGTACTGACTCATGCCTAATGGAGCTGCTGTGCTCTCTCTCTGTTACTGTGTCTATTTCCAATGTGTTTTAGCTCCTGAATAACTGATCTTTGCCAGAGCTGTGAACTGACTGAACTAGTTAATTTTGAAGATTAGTTCATTTTGAACTGATCATTCATGAACTATCCATAACTAGTTGGGAGTCCTGAAATGATCATGAGGAGCACTCGACTTGCGCCCTCACCACACAGTGGTAGAGATCAGCAGGTTGAGCCACAGGAGCTGTGGGAGTCAGTCGCTAGGGAGCCGGAGACAGGCTGTGGGCTGCAGTAAGGCTCCAGAGACTGCCCAAATGGAGAGAGGAGTGCCCTGAGGAGGGCTGTAATGCTCCAAGGAGAAAGTTCCTTCTCCCACTGATGGCTGCAGGAGAGGTCTGTAATTAAACAAACACCACCTGGCCTTAGTACGCAATCACTCTGGTGTCACTGCACAATAGAATTTATAGCCCTTAGACAGGAGACAGGGCATTTATTACTTCCCTTAGACTTGCCCTAAAAGCTGACATCTGTCCCCGCAGCTTATGATAAGGAGTGAGCGCACAGGTGAGCCATCACGAAGTCAGTGCAGTTCCAGTAATACAAAACTCCACCAGGTCGCGTGTAATTCCTTTATCTTAAATTGTTTGTCTTATGTATTTTACGAATGTAATTTATTGAATAGAATATTTTTGTCTCTATTCCATTTCACTTCATGTGTAATTAGTACTGTTAATAAAAGTGTAAGAATTTACGGTACCAATTGGCCTGATACATTGTACAAACATCAGTGTACTTTCGATTCTGATACAAGCAAACTAGTTGAGGTAGTGTTCCTGAGGGTGACCCCCTTCATATGGTAAGGCACCTGACAGATATTATCAGCATTTAGGGTATGGTGTTACAGATGTAGGTGCCCACTAAGAAGGGATTTTTCAAAATTTGACTTCTAAGGGGGTGAAAAGGGCTAAAATTTTTCCTCCCCCTGTGCAATGACCTGCATGACTGTCTCATCATGGCTGTAGCACAGTTTATATTCAAACACCAACTGTCATCAAAGGTGCTGCCAAACATCACTGACAGTTGGTGTGGCTCCCCTATTTGAAAAGTGAGGGAAGTCAATGTGTTACTACAGAGGTGAGAGAGGAAATGTGTTGCTTGCTACACAGGTGAGGGAGGGGAATGTCAAATGTGTTACTATGGGGAGAAGGAAGGGAATGTGTTACACACAGACAATGGAGGGGAATGTGTTACTATAGGGGTGAGCAGGGGTAATGTGTTACTATAGAAGTGAGAGAGGGTAATGTGTTACTACAGGGGTAAGCAAGGGTAATGTGTTACTACAGAGGTGAGAGAGGGGAATAAGCTACTACAGGTGTGAGAAGTGGCAGCTCCAGAGGTGGGGCTGCAGCGTGGTCCAAAATTCAAATAGGGAGGCCAAATCAACTGCCAGTGATGTTTGATAGCAGTTGGGTTGACAATTGGTGTGGCTCAGCTATTTGCATTTTGGACCACGCTACAGCCCCACCTCTGGAGCCGCCACTGGGTGTGAGTGAGGGTAATGTGTTACTGCAAGTGTGAGGGGTATGTCAAATGTGTTTCAACACAGTCAAGAGAGGGAAAGGTGAGGGAGTGGAATGCAGAGTCATAACTAGACATTCTGGTGCCCTGTGTGAGATAGAGCATTGGTGCCCCCCCCCAAAGATACAGCACTCATCTGGGGATGAGTGAGTGATGTTACCACCCAGGGCATAGGTTGGCCCAGTCCCCTTGTCATGACATCACAAGAGTTATATTGAAAAATAAACTATGTACATTTTAAATTACCTGGCCTTCTGATGGTTCTTCTCCTGAGAAAGAGTGTGCCTGTACTTAACCTAGAGCCATTATAGCATCTAGGTTAAGAAAATTAGAATTAAATTAGAATTATCCCAACTCATACTTGCCAACTCTCCCTGATTCAGGGAGACGCCCTGAAATAGAAGCAAACTCCCTGACTCCCTGAAGCATTTAGCAATCTCCCTGATTGCACCTTACCCCCATTATAAAACAGCGATATATACATTCACTTGGGATCATCAGTATAATTTCCCTGCATTGGTATTAAGGCACAATGATCCCTATGGCTACATGCATTTAAAAAAAAAAAGTTTCATCAGCAAGAAGGGCCCCCCCCTGAAACCATAGGCTTGGTCTGAAGCCCGGGGCTCTTCCCCGCACCCCTGGGTATGGGTGTAATAAAGTGATAAATATAAGTAAACTATTGTATTTTACAGTGGGACTACAGGTGCCAGCATGCCTGCCCTTTGGTACTTGTGGAACTACAAGTGCCAGCAGGCGGTCGGCACCCGTACCCCCACTGTAAAATAATTAGTTAAATAAAGACACCACACACACGCACCTTGCCTAGTAAAACTTTATTCCATACAACTACCCACTCACACATACTTACCTGCTTCCAGATGTTTCTTTCTCCTTCTCCAAGTATAATCCATGGCAGGAGCTGAAAAAAAAAGTCTATACTCACCTATATCCTGGTGCTGCTCTCCGTAGCATCCAGGGTCTTGTTAAAGCAACTTACCGGAACCAGGGCGGACATATGTAAGTATATACTGTTGCATATACTTACACATAGCGAAATGACAGATGACTGAAGTCAGCTGTAATTTCTCACGGGCCGCAAGCCAATCAGCGGCCGCTTTACATGTAGCAGCCGCTCATTGGCTGGCACCCACTTGGAACCAGCCAATAAGTGCAGGCTACATGTAAAGCGGCCGCTGATTGGTTTGTGGCCCTTGAGAAATTACAGCTGACTTCGGTCATCTATCATTTTGCGATGGTAATAGGGTCTCTGGGCTGTGGCATTACAGCCCGACCATTTTGGGTCCGGTGCTGGTTTTAATTATAGGGGGACCCCTACGCAATTTTTACCCCCTATAATTAAAACCAGGACTGGCCCTGCAGCCTGGTGTTGGATTCTAAATTACGGTGGAACCCTACTCATTTTGTTCCCCGTAATTTTAGGAACCAGGACTGGCTGGCAAGTCCGGGGCTGGTTAAGCTTTAGGGGGGGGGACCCTATGTCTTTTTTTTTTCTAACATCTAACTCCTTCTTTAAAAGCCTAGAACACAAGCAGATTACACATATATCACTGATATGTGCAGGCTGCTTGCTCGGGAGAGTTTTGCAGAGAGAAGACACTGCAATCTCGGGTGAGTAATCTCCTGCAAAACCTGCTACTCGGGGGAAATAGCTCGCTCTGCTTCACCATCGGCCATCTAACTCTCAGCTAAACTCACTGCTTGGTAAAATTGAGGGTTACAGGAACCTCAAATTACCAGAGTTTTGGCGAATCTAATCGAGTTAAAAATTAAGCAAACTCTCCCAAACTTGATTCTTAGTAAATTTACCCCTTAGTATAAACTTTGACACCTCCCACCTATGTCAGTGGAGTTACTTACAGAGTATTCCAACATAACTCACACCTACAGCTGTAGTCTCCCCATGTTAAATTGATTGTCTCATATTCATCCACAGAACTCTATATGTTAACCAGATTTCCTTGTCTGCAGCCTCACCCTGTGGCATCATGAGGGGGATGTGGGCCGCATCCAGGTGTCACCTTTGGAGGGGAGACACAAAAATGCCGGCTCCTCTGCAGTGACAGGAGCTGAGTGCTGCAGTGTGACATTCTCCTGCAGCACCCGGCTCCTGTCATAGAAGAGGAGTTGACATTGCAGACTGCCCAGTCTCTGGGGGCAGCCCAGCATGTCCGGTGATGCTGGGTTTCCCCTGGAGTGAAGTTATCGGGATCCCCCATGAGGCCATACTCTTTTATTTAAGTCACACCACCTTTTCGGTCAGGCACATCGGGGGTATCTATCCAGAGTGTGCACCAAGTGTCACCAGGCCCGGTGACGTCTCTGGCCTCTCTGCATCTTAAATGGATTACCTTATCTCCAGCCTGCCACAGTTCTCTGTCTGCTAAACAGATTGCCTTGTTTTGAACCTGCTTCAGGTCTCTGCATGTTAAACGGATGGCCTTGCATTTTTCCTGCCACTGACCATTGCTGGCAGACAGAACCTATTAAAGCATAGTAGAAATTCTCCTTGCAACTGCAAGCTGCTGAGCTATTTCTTATAAATATTACTTTTATGCAGAGCCATAACTAGACATTTTGGTAACCTGTGCCAGAAAGAGCATTGACGCCCCCTATATTTCAAACAGGGACATAGTGCACCCGAAAAAGGGTCATGGCCTCATGGGGAAGGGCCAGGGAAGAGATAGGAGAGGCCAGAAGATGCTGGGGATAAAATAAGAGGAAGCTACAAGTGAGAATGATAATAAATAGAAAATTGACAGGCCCAAACAGCTTTCCATGTCCTGCGGTCCCCTGTGCCATGGCACAGGTCGCACCACCCTAGTTGTATGTTCTGTTCATTAAATAACTCTAGAACCTACTGTGATATGATTGCAGTACCGATACTTCAAACTGAGAGCTTTTGAGTATTGTTGAATATTGTTTCTAAGATTCTGCTATCTGTTATTCTTGGTTCACAACAGGATGTCCCAGAAAGTACAATAATCAAGATGAAAAGAAAAAAGGGTAATGCTAAGGATAATCTATATAATAAAATCAAGAGAGAGATGGAGTAAAAGGGGGAAAGAGAGGAGGGGTGGCAGTACTGAAGAATAGAAAAAAAAAAAGAGAAAAAGAGCCAGGCTGTACTCAGTTTTGAGAAATTAATATAATAGATGCTCCGACTCTCATCAATTAAACCTGAAAACTCTGACACTAATTTTGAACTTAGTGTAGAACAGCCTATAAAGCCACTCCATGCTTCGAACAAGGGGTTCGATTCAGACCCGCTTGATAGATGCGTACGCTCGCCCGATGCGTATGCAAATCCGGCTAACTAACAGCAAGGCAGTGGATCGCACAGCAAGGCATAAGCACGTCCAGAGCCGTTACTGGACTTTTTGGTGCCCTGTGCCAGAGACAGCATTGGTGGCCCCCCCATTTTTTAAATAGGGACATAAGATAGTGCACCTGAAATAAGGGCCATGGCCTCATTGGAAAGGGCCAGGGACGAGATAGGGGAGGCCAGAAGCTGCTGGTGATAAAAGAAGAGGAAGCTACAAGTGAGAATGATAATAAACAGGACAATTGACAGGCCCAAACAGCACCCCCTGCCCTGCGGTGCCCTGTGCCATGGCACAGGTCACACCACCCTAGTTACGGCCCTGAGCACGTCCACTATGTCTTGGCGTGCGATTGCCCTGTGTATGCAGATGCCCAGCAGCCTGTCATAAGACTCCCACTTGCACACGTAATTTCCAGGATGTGTATGCAACCATTGGTACCATCGGGTACCTTCGGAAGCGAACGCAGCACTTGTGGTTGACCATACCTTGCCACAAGCACTTTGAGCACTTCAGTGTAAAATTCAGCCAGGAGACGTGTACTATGACGCTCCATCTTAATTATGCACGCCTCTGGAACGGCGTAGAGACGCTCGGGCACGCCTGCGTTCGCACCTCCACTCCCCCGTTTTCATAGATCAACCCCTGTCACCACCCACAAACGGCTTCTCCTGTCAATCACTCGGCTGAGCATTCTATGCGCAGCGAGTGTACACTTCCCGATCGATCAGACTGGTTCGCGCACATGCGCTGCGATGCATATGCATGCGCACGATGTGAACCATTGGCAGCTACGAGTGAACGCATCCTAACAGGCGGGTCTGAATCAGGCCCAAGGTGCCAAATGTAAGAGAACAGTATGAAATCATTTATAATGTACATTGGATGTGCAGTAGATCTTGGTTTTACACCACTAGTGGCAGATGGTCAACTAAGCACAGACGATGGTTCCCATCTACTCTGCACTCTGAGGAGATGACTCTGAAAACTAGAATCTTGCTTGTGCGTGCAGAGAAGCAGACATTTCTATAGACTTCACATCCAAAGTCCACCCTCCTTACACATTAGTAATGCCCTTTCACTAAAATCCATTTTTCTTGTAAATACTGCTAGGTTTAGATCATTAATGGCTATACGTAATTACAAGAATGAGGTTACTTCAGGTCTGTACAAACATGTTTTTTTCGAGCATTGGTTGACATTAGGAAATGAATGCAGACAAAGGGCCTGATTCAGCAAGGACTATATGCTAGCCATTGCGAGAATATGCTAATCAATGCATATGCACGGAGACCACAGCACAAGAAGAAGACACCCAGCAAAACATAAAACCATCCACCTATGCAATGATTGACAGTGTAAACATCGGGAACATCAAGTGCCATCGAAGCTGCGTTTAAGCTAAGGGAAGACCTGACCCTGCCGCAGGACTTGAGAGATTACTGCATGCAGAGAGGCGTGCGGCGCCACTGAGATTAATTTATGCAAGCTCCTGTAACGGCCACTGAGATTAATTTATGCAAGCTTCTGTAACGGCGTGTGAAAGCACAGGCACGCCTACGTTCGGCCGACCACCCCTTGTCACCACCTACAAACGGCACTTTCGGTCAATCAAAATTGAAGGTCTCTGAGGGCTCCTTGTGTACTCTGAGAGAGCCCTTACAGTACTCAGGAACCTGTTTGCGCAGACCCAATGCGATGCATATGCATGCGCAGATCGCAAACATCGGCTCGCACCATACGTTCTCTCACTTGCTTTGCTTGCTGAATCAGGCCGAGAGTTCAATTGGTAGGTGCACAGCGCATTCCATTAGAAGAATAGGATGACACCCAAACTGCACTAGTGAGTGCAAAATTCAAGTCTTTTTGGGACGTGGAAATTGCAGTGCATCTCTCCATATTGCAATGATGAAATTTAAATAATCTCTAGTTCTTCACTGCTTTAGTTTACCTATCCTCTTATCAGCCCTGGCAAACTCCTGCTTCACCATAGACTTTAATGGGGCAGATGGACGCAAGAGGGAGGCCCCCACTGCACCGAGGACACCACAACCCGCAGTGCTGATGCCACCGGCACCCCCGCAGTGCTGACTCCGCCAGCACTCCAGCACTGCCGACACCACTGCAACTCCTCACCGAGGAGACAATCGGCAGCCAGGCACTGCAGACACCGCCAGCACTCCTTCACTGCTGATACTGCTGGCACCCCTGCGCTGAGAACACTACCGGCACTCCTGCACTGCAGACACTGCCAACATTCCTGCACTGAGGGCCTGATTTAGACCCGCTCGCAAACACTATGAGCTCGTGAGTGGGTCGATGTTTGGCCACTGTGCATGTGCACGCCAGAGCTGGCTCCGACATGCGAATGCGCGAGACCCGGCTAGCGATGGGCGCTCCGTCACTCCGGGTCTCACACCAAAAGGGGGCGTCTGTCGACTTTGATCGACAGCTCGCTCCATTTTGGAGGCAGGCAGGGGGGTGGCTGGTCAAACGGAGGCGTTCCCAATGGAAAGCCTGCCGTTTGGGGGCGGCCCCACTGACATCACTAGGGCTTGCGGGAATGAGACGCAAGGGTCTCGTCGCAAGCCCCGATTGGTCGCGTTGGTTGAGACCATCGTGACCATCACCTGGCCACTTGCAATAGCTGTGGGTGGTCACCCACAGCTATGCGAGCGGCCCGGAGGCCGCACCAAAAAAAAAAAAAAATGTCTCTGAATCAGGCCCCGAAGACACTACTGCCACCCCCAGACTGCCGACACTACCAGCACCCCAGCACAGAGAACACAGCTGGCACCCCTGCACTGCCGGCACCACCGGCATCCCTGCACAGAGAACACAACTAGCACCCCTGCACTGCCAATACTACCGGCAACTCTGGTCTGATGACAACGCCGGAAGACCACACTGCCAACACCGCTGGCACTCCTGCACTACCGATACTGTTGGCACCCCACGCTCTGAGAACACTACCGGCACCCCACACTGAGAACACTACCAGCACTCCTGCACTGCTGCCACAACCAGCACTCCCGCAGTGAGGACACCGCCACCACCACCGCACTGCCAGAGAACCCACAACAACCAAATTTAGGTATTCCGAGTCGAACTGAGTCCAGGTTTTGAATCACTCTGGGGTACAGAATCAAACTGAGTCCCAGTTTGTATCTTCCCATAGTTCGGAGCTCGGATTTATAATCCAAACTTAGGCTTTGATTGCATGTAAAAAGGTCAAAATTAGAGATGAGCAGTTCAGATTCCTTGGAATCCGAATACACCCAAACTTCCGGGATCCAAGGCGTTCTGAGCTACAGCTCAGATCTCCCTGTCTGCCTCGGATCCATAGCCAAGTCAATCCTTGAAATCCTGTTGTCGGATCTTGCGGTTTTGGCTTGGGCGGCAATTTCAAAACTATTGAAATCAATGGGCTGACCGATGATTGGCTGAGAAAGGGATCTGTCACAGCTCTCAGCCAATCAGTGCTTCTCCATAGACTTTAATGGGGCAGATGGATGCTGATTGATCGGGGCTTTTCATGGTCACAGAGTGCCAGTCATCAGTTGCCCAGGGCCCCAAGGAGGTTTTTTTTTTCTTTGCTGTTTGTTGCCCACTCTTGGGCAACAATTCTTAGTAAATTTCTGTGTTGGATTGTTTTCTGTAGAAAGTGCTTGTGAGTTGGTTTGATTGGTTATTGCTAATACATTACTAATTTGCAAATCATTTTTAAACAGAAATAACTGCCGTGTATTTGTGAAGCTGCTCTGTTGCTTAGTTTAGCCAGCCAGCCTTTAGCCTATATTGGTGAACAATATTGTGAGCTGTGAGGTGGTCAAAATTGAGTGTAAATAACTGGAAATTAATGTTATTGAGGTTAATAATACTCTAGGAACAAAAACAGGCCCAAATAAATAGCTTTTTTTGCGGATTTTTGGAAAAAAATCCCAAACCAAAACCAGTAATGGCATTTTGGCAAAATCAAAACCGGATGATGAATTAGAACCAAAACAAAAACCAGCAAAATGGTCTGGCGCACATCTCTAGTCAAAATTATATAATTTTATCTGTTTTTTATTTAAAAAATAAAAATACAGATCCAAAATGAAAACACGTGGGGGTGGTTTTGCAAAACCAAAACACAAGGATGAATCCAGATCCAAAACCAAAACACTAGTGTTGGTGCACATCTCTACTAAAAAGGGTGACAAACAACACTTTTAGATTTACAGATGTGTCCACATACAGTACATCTTACCTGAGTGCACTATAAGTTGCCTTAAACATGACGCGTGAGCGCTGTGTGACTCGGTAGCGCCACGTGTTTTTTCGTGCAAATTTTTACCTTCAAATGCAGCTTCTGCTGATTAAAATGTCTATATTCTGTGTGTGACTGTGGGTGTATCTGCATGTAGAATGGTGAGAATGGTGAGTATTTTGCATGGAGATACAGCCACAGTTGCAAACAGAAAGTTCAAAGGTGTGAAGGTAAACAGTTGCATGAAAAAAGACACTCGGTGCTACTGAGTCAAGCCACGGCATGGCACGACTAGAAGGGCTGTTTATTGTGCAAGGAAGTCAGATGTATGTGGACACATATTTTGACTACAAAACATCACTTACCTTACTTACTACATCTAGCAGGTCTATGTACCTCTGTTCAATGCTTCATGATCAGAGAGGAAGCGAACATCACAAATACCTTCACCACTGAGCAGAACATAATATAGAATTCTTAGACTGCTGGCTCACACACACGTCACTGTGGGACTTTAAATGCCTAGCACTTTTATATTCAGAGCAGTGTTGTGCTGTCCAATAATAATGTGTGTGGTAGAAAATCAAAGTGACTATAAGTGGAACATCGCAAGGAATAAAATGACCATTTATATATTTTTACAAATGATCCAAAGATTTCTAACAAGATCTATATATTTATGTGAAAGAAACAATGAGACATCAGTGTGGATTTCGGAGCGCTGAGAGGTCTACTTTAAACTTTAACAAAAGATGGGGTTTTCAATTTGAACATTGAGAAGTTCTTATCTAATGTTCATCCCATCAATGGAGACCCTTTGTGTGCAAGAGATTCTTCAAAGTCACTACATTTAATACAAATAATAATATATTTTCAAAATCAATGTTAGTCTCATCATTGCTTAAGAACAAGATTTTTTTTTGTGATTGACTATAATGATGTGGATAAAAATATCCCTTTTGTACTATTTTCACAAAGTGACTTTTACCAGAGAGATAAAAAAAAATATATAAAGCCCTTTAATTTCATGTCATTACAATATGGTCTGCACCATTAGCAGCGACTTTTCATGTAGGATGTATAAAGGACAGATGTTAAATGTAAGAAAACCATTAAGTAGTCTGAATGAACTCAGAATCTGCATTAAATGAAGTGTCTTATAAACCACAGCTGTTGAAAATTGCTCAGGGCTTCCATGGGAGACTTTAACTCTCCTCCTGGGAACTTTTTTTCGGCAGTGTTTGAATGGAATAGATGGTTTACGTGACTCGGGTGCAGCTGTCCCCTATTTTGCTGTGGTTCAAATGTATGTTTTAGCCCTTTATTTGTATATTGTTCATTTCAGCATGGATTCATTTTGCTTTTTTATGTAACATTTCAATGATAATGAAGCAGAGACTGTATATGAATATATTTGCATGATATGTAACATAAGATGAAGCTGTATCGGACTTCAAAGCAATTGTTTACAAACATGAAAGAAAAACTATCATTAAAGTAAGAATAAATATAAGAATTGTTCCACCTTTAAGGACTGTTTTCAGTTGGAATTCTTTCTAAAACAAAATATATTGTTGTTTCTTTATTTCACTTCTATCCCTCATATTTGTGGTCACTTGCCCCAAGTGCTGGTGTTTGAGCCCTTCCACTGTGGATGGAGCCAGAATTTAATGTGCAGCTATGTGGGACTTAACTGCTACAAAAACAGTCCTCTCCCCACATTGAGCAGGAATACGCTCTACGTAAAATAACACTACCTAAGACTTGTGTTCTCTGTCCCCATTTTATACTTTTCTTACTGTGATAAAATATTGTTGCTTACATTTAGTTTTGAAATATGGAATTAAATTGTTACATTGTTGGAATTTTGCCAAAAATGTCAGATTTTTATTACATACTAGCTGGAGTACACGGCTTTGCCTGGGATTTTAAGAATGTTTGTTTACACATCATCCTCCAACCAACCTCTCCTTAGGCAGGCCTCACAAAAAGTGTGACAAACTTCCCCATCAACAGTCCTAAGGTCTTCGAAAGAAGTAGGACCTATAACGGTGTAA
Source organism: Taudactylus pleione (assembly GCA_031769625.1). Classification (NCBI taxonomy): domain Eukaryota; kingdom Metazoa; phylum Chordata; class Amphibia; order Anura; family Myobatrachidae; genus Taudactylus; species Taudactylus pleione. The sequence goes on along the minus strand of JAUIMM010000137.1, from coordinate 4,510,138 downwards.
AGCAAACTTCAGAGATAGAAGCATTCAAAATTTGTAGGATGTACAGTGTAAACATGGCCAAGAGCTTCTGTTGCTCTGATACTAGGATGACCATCTACAGCGACTACTTATTTTCTGCGCTGAAACACTTTGGGAGAAGCATTCCATGTGTAATAATTTGGCAGCTCACAGTACAGCAGGGTCCTTGCAAAGTCATCATTTGACACAGATGGAAGAAAGAAGTAAATGTTGTTGCGTAATTTAGTATAGTCAGACAGCTGAGAATGCTGGCAAAGTCTGCTAAAGCTCTGTTTGATAATAAACATTAAGATCATGACAAAACATGACAACCTAAAATGCTTGCTCCGAGGCCCTACCCATATGCCTTGAGGCCCCAGCAAAAATTGTGAATTTAAATTAGTTAAAAATTAACAGTAATTAATTTTGATTTTTTAGTTGCCTCCACCATGTTTTAATATGCTTGTATGTAAAATGTCACGATCTTCGCTTGTAAACTGTGGATTTGTATAGAAAGACAGAAGTACAGAAGGACAAATTTTTGCTTTGATATAGTATGCTGCCAAATCCAAGGGCCACTTCTCTCTTCTCATTCTCCTTGATCTCTCTGCTGCTTTTGACACTGTGGACCACCCTCTCCTGCTGCATATCCTTCACTCCCTTGGTCTATGTGACACTGCCCTCTCCTGGCTGTCATCCTACCTCTCTGACCGATCTTTCTCAGTTTCCTCTCATGACTCCTCTTCCCCCCCCACAGCCTCTTACAGCAGGTGTTCCTCAAGGTTCTGTTCTTGGACCTCTTCTATTCTCCCTCTATACTTCCTCTCTAGGTGAACTCATCAGCTCTTTTGACCTCCATTATCATCTCTATGCTGATGATACTCAAATCTACATTTCCTCCCCTGATCTCTCCCCCTCTCTTCTGACTCATATCTCCAACTCATGTCTCTCTGCCATCTCTTCCTGGATGTCCCAGCAATTTCTTAAACTTAATATGTCTAAGACAGAGCTGATTGTATTCCCACCCTCCCACATAACCTCACTTCCCACTATTTCTTTATCAATTGATGGTATAACTATCTCATCTAGCTCCAAAGTGCGCTGTCTTGGAGTTATCCTGGACTCGTCCCTCTCCTTCAAACCACATATCCAGAACCTTTCACAGTCCTGTCGTTTTTATCTCAAAAATATTTCTAAGATCAGACCCTATCTCACCCAGGATGCTACAAAAACCCTCATACACTCACTGGTCATCTCCAGATTGGACTACTGTAACCTCCTCCTATCTGGCCTCCCCAAATCCCATCTCTCGCCTCTCCAGTCTATCCTTAATGCTGCTGCACAGCTTATATTCCTCTCCAAATACTCTACATCTGCCTCCCCTCTCCTACAAGCCCTCCACTGGCTCCCCTTCCCTTTTAGAACCCAATTTAAGGTTCTCACGCTCACTTACAAAGCCCTCACCCAATCTTCCCCCATATACATCTCTGATCTCATCTCACTTCACTCTCCTCTCCACTCTCTTCGTTCAACTAATGCATGCCGCCTTTCATGCCAGCTGATTACTTCCTCCCACTCCTGCCTCCAAGATTTTGCCCGCACTGCTCCCCACCTCTGGAACTCTCTCCCACTCCCCATCAGACTCTCCACCTCTTTGCAATCCTTCAAACGGGCTCTCAAAACCCATTATTTCATCAAAGCCTTCCAGCTGTCATTCTAACTCCCTGATACATACACCTTCCTCCCCATCTGTGTCACCTCTGTTTGTCTTCCCCTCCCCTTTGAGAATGTAAGCTCTTACGAGCAGGGCCCTCTAACCTCTTGTACTTCTCCCTACTTTAGTTTCATTTACTTCTTACTCACCACTAGGGCACCTAACACTTGGCTGCTTATGCTCTGTTGCTTCTCTGGGTGTTATGGTCACTAATGTAGCAATATATATTATCCATGTCCTGTATTGTATTGTTCTGTAAGTCGCTTGTCTACAACTTGTTTATGTGCTTTAAAAGGTGTTGCGGTACATTTGTGGCGCCATATAAATAAATGATAATAATAATAATAATAATAATAAAGTAGAGAAGATAGAAAAGAAAAAATAGTAGATAAGCTAAATCCTTTTGTAATTCCGTTCCTGACCTGTAGAGGGTGAATGCTATGCAAATATTGTGGTTTTTCATTGATTAAAAATTAACAGTAATTAATTTCAATGTCAAATCTTTTTAGTTGCCTCCGCCGTGTTTTAATATGCTAAAATTTCATGATCGTGGCTTGTAAACTGTGGAGTTGTATAGAAAGAAAGAAGGACAAATTTTTGCTTTTATATAGTAGACTAGAAAAGCTAATGCAACACTTCTAAGCCAATAACATAATTATTAGAAATAAATAGTTTGGCTTAGTTCTCCTTCTAAAGAGAAGACATAGGGCCTGATTCAGACCCACTCGCGAGCAGCTGTCCGCTCGCAAGTGGGTCGATGGTCTGCACTGCACATGCGCATGGCGGAGGGAGCTCCGTCGTGTGCATGCGCGAGACGCGACGAGCGAAGGACTTTCCTTCGCTCGTTGTGTCTGATCAAAGGGGCCGTGCTGTCGATGTTGATTGACAGCACGCCCCCTTTGGTGGGCGTGCCGGGGGCATGCCTCCCAGACGGGAGCATTCCCAAGGGAATGCCTACCGTCAGAAGCCGGCCCCACTGACATCACTAGTGATGTCAGTGGGAGTGATTTTGGCTCTGACAGAGCCAAAATCACTCTGGGCCTTGCGGTTGAGAAACTCAACAGCAGGCTTCGGCTCGCAGTGGCGATGGTCGCGATGGTCAAGACCATCGCGACCATCATCCTGCACGCTCGTATATGCTGTGGGTGGTGACCCACAGCTATACGAGCGTCCAGGAGGACGCTCCATAATTATAGAGGTGGTCCCTGATTCAGAGCGAGCGCTCTGGTCAGAGCGTCCGGCTCTGAATCAGGGTCATAATGCCTAATAGCACAGATTTTTTTATCCACTTAACTGGCTAATAGTTTTCCAAAAACCTCTTAGAAATTGTCATTTTTTATGATTGAATTAGGTCAGGAACATCTATTTATAACTTCTCCAACACAATTTTATTTAAAAAAATTATATATTTTTAAACACATAACATTAATATTGATTTTAATATCGATCAGTGATATATCAGACTATCCATAATCTAACCACTGTGACATCTTGGCTTTGTATTACTTGGCAGCTGCTCATCTTAGCAACCGCCAGGTATACACTGGGGGGGTGGAGGGCTGCTTCATGTATTTTCCCGGCAGCTGCCTGTCCCTGCAGATGCTGGATGCAGGGTGTTGCCTGATCAGCAATGATGGCAGACACTGGGGAAGGGTGCAAGGATGCAGAGGGGTCCATGAGTCCCTCTGCATTTGCCAGCTGCTGTAAGATTGTCTTTCAGAACCCGCCCAGTGGGCACTTCTGATGCATTGTTTGCAACCATGTCAGGGAATGCTTAGCCTAGTGTGGTTCGCAAATGATGTGACCATGCTAGGCAAGTGGTTAAAAAACAATTACACATTTATATAAAGAAAATTCTTATTTGATCATGCTCAAATGCAAGAGTAGAGTGAATCTAATTACTTTCCTTCTTGCATTGCTTACAAATAGAAAACAATTTGTACTGTTGAGTTGTTGTTGCTATCCCCCACCCTTCATGTTTACAGTAGTTTAACACATAGATAAATAACACTTATTGGGTAACATATCTTTATTGGTCTTGAACTCTTCATGGGTTTAGTAACTAGCTTACTCTGATTGTTTCAAGACAATATTATATGTAAACCAGCATTTGGTTCACCTACATGCAACAATGTTATTAATTCACCATAAAGAGTGATTTTGAGCTAAAGTTTCTTTGTATGATACAATAAATAGTCACGCAAACACTTTACAGTAAAACTTAATAGGCAGGAATTAAGTAATTTTCACAGATATCCCTAAGTGTTGAAGTTGTTACCTATTAGAACAACTTCCTTTTGTCCTGTTAAACTCATAGACAACCTTCTCTCATACACCTAAACCTGCAATGCATAAAATTATCACATTACACTTTTGTATATTAAAGTGCTCAGTTGTTTCAGGCCAGTCTTTTGGTGGTGCACATTTTCTCTGAATCAAGGCTGCTGTGTCTCAATTACAATGGCAACTCACTCAAGGAGTCCATGTTTTCAGGATCTGCATCCAATGCTGCATTGGTGTACACAGTAGTGGGCAGCTGTAAGGGATGTGGTAGGCATCCCAATAAAAATTCTGCTGGCTGATGCAGTAGCATTTTTTTTGCAATTGCTAAGCATTTGCATTAGAATACAACTCTGAATCAGGGTCTGAGAGCTTAATCAAATAACGATAAAAGTTATCATTATTGTTTATAATATTTAAATCCTGGATCTCAACAATATTTAATGTAAAATATCCTGTTAATAAGCCTGTGAACAGCTAAGTGATATGGAGTATAGATATCTAGCTGGGATAAATTCGATGTGGATCAGATCAGTAATAATATAAATTTAAATGGTAGCAAATTCAGCATGCATCTAGTAGCTAGACTGTATGAATTGTCCTGCAGCTGCAGTTCTATGGGCACTCAACTCTATGGGATGGCACTCCTTCTATTCCTCTTTATGTATACTGCATTTTTATTAGATATGAACTGTCAGTAGCCCAAAGGTAAAAATGTCTCAGAAGGAACAGGGCTGTTAGATCCTGAAATAAGCCATGTAACTTCAACTATACTGCAGTGGCTCCTAATCTATCCTTGCTCTATTGTGTGTCACTCTCTCTGACTAAATGGAAAAGAGCCTATGGATGATGTTCAAAGACTGAGTTGCTCTTTTCTTTTTCCTACTTTTGATGTGCTCTGGTGCAAATTTAGAGAGTCTATAGGTGTAACTGGTTTAATGTGAGGGTGAGTTTACAGCCCTGTAATAACTCTTCTTATGTCAGTAGTAGTACCCACTCTCCATTGCAGGTCCAATAAATCTACCCCCAGCTCTATTCCAAAGTGTCTCCTCTGAAATCAGTATCTGCTCTCTTCTGCAGGTCTAATAGGTCTCCCTCAACTTTGGCTCCATCAGATTCAGTCACTCTTAGGGTCTCCTCTCTCCTCACCTCTCTCTACTGGCACTGTCTATGGGGCCGCTTGTCATCTGTGGCCCCGCCCCCCGAAACTCATCACCTGGCTGTCAGTTTTATTGCATGACAGGCAGCCCATCGCCGGCTGTCTGTCACTGCTAGTAGAGCTGCCCGCAGCCCGCCTCTGTCAGGAGAAGAGGCTTGAAATCCCCACAAAGCAGGAAAGGAGCTGCACCAGCACCATGGAGCAAAAGCAGGTCCGTGGCCGGCAGGCAAATCACAGGGCCGCTATCAGCTGCTGCCTGGCTAGTAGGGAGGCCAATCCCAGGATCAGCGTGATCCCTCGATTTGGCCTCAAAATTAAGGGAATTTCAATCCCGGGATTGGATGTTCCAATCCTGGGATTTTGGGACTGGCTGTGTTTATTGCCGGGCAGCGCTGAGCTCTGAGCACTCGGCTCAGATGCTGCCCAGCTGCTCGGCTGTGCATGGCAGTGCTGCGTGACATAAGAGGTCATGCAGCTTTGCAAAGCTCAGACCCACACTATCCATCCTCCTTCAGCCACGCCGCATCCTTCTTAAGCGGAGGAGTATGGAGCGTGGCGTGGCTGTGGGGGCTAGTGTTTCATAAGGCAGATGGCCAGGCACCTGTGAGAAAAAAAATACCAGTGCCAAACTATTAGGGAGGAGGGAGCCCTGCTGCTGCACCCCCAGGGAAGGAGCCCTGCTACACCCTTACCTCCTGGGATGGAGCCCTGCAGCACCATTACCTCCAGGAAAGGAGCCCTGCTGCACCCCCACCCTTAAGGAAGGAGCCCTCCTGCACCCCTACCACCAAGTTAATGTTAATTTATTCCTGCTACGGACTGCTGGGGCCCAGGTTGGGGCCATGAAATATATTTTTTTTTCATGTGGGCCTGTGCCCATGAATGTTATTTATTTTATAGTACCTGTGGTGTTGGAGGAACCGGCTGAACCCTAACACCAAAGAAATAAAATAACATTCATGGCCCAGCACAGTTTGTGTGTGTGGGGGGGATGATGATCTGTCTGAGAGGGAGGGGGGATCTGTTGTACTAGGGGGAGATGATGATGATCTGTCTGTGGGGAGGGAGGCTATTCTGTGTGAAAGGCAGATTATAATCTGTGTCTGGGGGAGGGGGCTATTCTGTGCTAATGGAAGATGATCTGTGTGTGGGGGATGGGGGTGCTTGTGTTAAGGGGAGATGTTGATCTTTCTGTGGGAGGAGGTTATTCTGTGATAGGGCAGGTTAATGGCACTGGGAGACGCAGGATGATGGCATTGGGGAGACGCAGAATAATGGCATTGTGGAGACTCCGAAGGATAGTGCTGGAGAGAAGCAGGGGGATGTCACTGAGTGGTGTAAGGGGAGAGCACTGGGGATACACAGGGGGGGTGATTGGCTGGAGACAAACCAAGACGATGGTGCTGGAGACACACAAATAGGATGGTAGAACCACTGGTACTGTTAGAAGAAAAGAATGGGGGACAGTAGTTTTCGGTAAGACAACAATTCTAATGAAACCACATTACTAATGCAAATGGTACCAAATGAGCAAATATATTTTATTAATATAACATTTTTGATAAGGAAACCCACATGTTGTCCTGCCCCAAAACTTGTTACTATGTATTGTATGATTAAACCTCTGTTGCATGAGGCTGACATTGGCTTTATTCCTACACAAACAGGCGGCTTCGAGACCATATGATCTCCTGCATGAATAGTGAATTTCTGACTCAAGACACTGCCTGTCCAGGGAGGATGAATTTCTTCAGAGAAGCCTTGTTGTGGAGAAATCATATAGGTAAAAAATACTTATTCACATGCTGTGATTATTCACTGGAGAGAGGGACTGTGGGCATATCCATCAGCTCCTGGGGCGGTGGGCATGCCCCCAGGATAATGCAAATAAGGGGAGTAACTTGCAGCCATAGCATTTAACATGCGGCCACACCCCTTTCCGCAAGGCCCCACCCACTTTTTCAGGTGCTCGGCTTTGGCGCGCGCACATAGGGCCACTTTAAGGATTTTGTACAGGGCCACTTTCAATTCCCAATCCGCCCCTGATCCCACCCCAGATGTACTGTAGGGGAGCCAGCAGGACTCTCCCTACCCTGTCACTCTTCTTGACTCAGAGCTATTTATAGCTCCTCTTTGGTTGTGATGGGAACCTTCAAATCACCCCATAGCTAACCATATAATGGACACTCCTAAATACTCCTAAATACTGGCATATAGGGCTTCTGAAAAGCTGTAGAAGGCTGAGAGCTATTGTCAGTTACATGTATAGAGCCCCTCAGGTACTCCAGGCAGTAGCTTCACAAGGGGGGGTGCTGGGGATGTGGGCCGCACCTGAGTGTCACCCACCGAGGGGTGACACCAAGGTGCAGACTCCCCCTCAGTGACAGGAGCCGGGTGCTGCACTGTTTAATTAAGTGCAGCACTCGGCTCCTCACACTGTGAGGGAGTCAGCTGGCACTGCACGCACCGGCATCCTCCCTGCCTCCAGGCTCCCAGTGACAACAGGACCACTGGGGTTTGGCTGCGAGGCCACGCACCTTCCCATGAGGCCATGCCCCTTCACGCAAGGACACGTCCCTTTGCCATGCAACACAAAGTCCGTCCCTGCACTGGGTGACACCGTAGTGAGGGACGCCACTGACTCCAAGCACTACATCAGTGTTAATTCTTAAAGTTCTGTCTTCTCTCCCCCTACCTAAATAAAAAAGTATTTCTCTAGGCTCCTATTAGCTATTTATACTGCATTAACAATATAATACATATATACAGTACATACTGTATATAATTATTATTCACAGCACTATAATCCATTTAGTTTACATAGAATAAATCTAACCACCACTCAAAAAGGGGTGACATACACTGTATAATTATTTAGCATGTTTGAAGCACCAATAATTTGCAAAGCACAAAACATTGTCCATAACGGACAAAGACATCAGAAAGTAAGGCCAAGGCAATACAAAAGGGTGGAGAGGGCCTTTTGTTAAAACTAACAATCTGCAGCAAGGTTAAAACTGTGAGGAACCATAGTAAGCTTCTCTGAAGACTTCATTGTTAATGATCTTTTGTCCGCAACATTATACACAGGGGGAGAACAAACAAGAAAAGTACCAAATGTTACAGACAAAAACATATCTTTACATATACAGGTATTTCTATATACAATATAATCACATAATGGCACTGATCAGACTACATAATTATAATAAATATATATATATATATATATATATATAAAAATATAAAAGACAATATATATATTGGAGAGAGAGCACCTCCTAGTGCAATATTTTACATTTATGGTAGCCTCCACCAAATGTAGACACCTCTATATGAATGGGGGTGTACCTTAATAAGTGGAGTACACCACTTTTATATCAGCATAAATGACCTTATAGATCCGAGTTCAGTTCTCCATCATAAAATCAAAATAATTTATGTGTATGATCCACTTGACACCTGATGTGTTGTTGTCCCGCTGATCCGTCCTGTCAGGGGCACCTGGTGACAGCTGCCCTTGTATAGTTATAGTAGACTCGGAGGTATATATTAAGAATACAGAGGGGAGAGGTCCTTCCTTGTGAGAGAATAAAATCTAAATTTCAATTATTTTTGCAGCATGAAGTTTGAAAAACTGGGGGACAGTTTAATGGAGTGTGGAAGACCATTCCAGAGCATCAGACAGAGAAGCACTGCAGAAAACATAATTGCAGGGAATAGCATTACAAAGAAGAGCATTACAGTGAAGAGCATTGCAGAGAAGAGCATTACAGTGAAGAGCATTGCAGAAAAGAGCATTACAGTGAAGAGCATTGCAGAAAAGAGCATTACAAAGAAGAGCATTGCAGATAAGAGCATTACAGTGAAGAGCATTGCAGAGAAGAACATTACAGTGAAGAGCATTGCAGAGAAAAGCATTTTCAGAGAAGAACATTGTGAAGAAGAGCAAGCATTGCAGGGAAGAGCATTGCATAGAAGAGCATTACAGAGAAGATCATTGCAGCTAAGAGCAATACAGTGAAGAGCATTGCAGAGAAAAGCATTACAATGAAGAGCATTGCAGAGAAGAAAATTACAGTGAAGAGCATGGCAGAGAAGAGTATTGCAGAGAAGAGCATTACAGTGAAGATCATTGCAAAGAAGAGCATTACAGTGAAAAGCAGAGAAGAGAATTGCAGAGAAGAGCATTACAGTGAAGAGCACTACAAAGAAGAACATTGCAGAGAAGAGCATTGCAGAGAAGAGCATTACAAAAAAGAGCATTACAAAGAAGAGCATTACAGTGAAGAGCATTGCAGAGAAGAGCAAGCATTGCAGAGAAGAGCATTGCAGAGAAGAGCATTACAGTGAAGAGCATTGCAGATAAGAGCATTACAGAAAATAGCATTACAGTGAAGAGCATTGCAGGGAATAGCATGACAGAGAAGAGCATTGCAGAAAACAGCATTGCAGGGAACAGCATTACAAATAAGAGCATTGCAGAGAAGAGCATTGTAGAGAAAAGCATTGCAGAGAATAGCAATAAAAAGAAGAGAATTGTAGAGAAGAGCATTGCAGTGAAGAGTATAACAGTGAAGAGTATTGCAGAGAAGAGCATTACAAAGAAGAGCATTGCAGAGAAAAGCATTACAAAGATGAGCATTGCAGAGAAGAACATTGTAAAGAAGAGCAAGCATTGCAGAGAAGAGCATTACAGTGAAGAGCATTACAGAGAAGAGCATTACAAAGAAGAACATTGCAGAGAAGAGCATTGCAGAAAAGAGCATTACAAAGAAGAGCATTACAAAGAAGAGCATTACAGTGAATAGCATTGCAGAGAAGAGCAAGCATTGCAGAGAAGAGCATTGCAGAGAAGACCATTATAGTGAAGAGCATTGTAGAGAAGAGCATTACAGAGAAGAACATTGCAGAAAACAGCATTGCAGCGAAGATCATTACAGTGAAGAGCATTTCAGAGAAGAGCATTGCAGAGAAAAGCATTACAAAGAAGAGCTTTGCAGAGAAGAGCATTGCAGAGTAGATTATTACAGTGAAGAACATTGAAGAGTAGAGCAAACATTGCAGAGAAGACCATTACAGTGAAGAGCATTGCAGAGAAGAGCATTACAGTGAAGAGCATTACAGTGAAGAGCATTGCAGAGAAGAGCATTGTAGAAAAGAGGATTACAGAAAATAGCATTACAGTGAAGAGCATTGCAGGGAATAGCATGACAGAGGAGAGCATTGCAGAAAACAACATTGCAGGGAACAGCATTACAAAGAAGAGCATTGCAGAGAAGAGCATTGCAGAGAATAGCATTAAAAAGAAGAGAATTGCAGAGAAGAGCATTGCAGTGAAGAGTATAACAGTGAAGAGCATTGCAGAGAAGATTATTACAGTGAAGAGCATTTCAGAAAAGAGCATTGCAGAGAAAAGCATTACAAAGAAGAGCTTTGCAGAGAAGAGCATTGCAGAGTAGAGCATTACAGTGAAGAACATTGAAGAGTAGAGCAAACATTGCAGAGAAGAGCATTACAGTGAAGAGCATTACAGTGAAGAGCATTGCAGAGAAATGCATAGTAGAGAAGAGCATTACAGTGAAGAGCAGAGAAGAGCATTGCAGAGACGAGCATCACAGTGAAGAGCATTACAGTGAATAGCAGTGCAGAGAAGAGCATTACAAAGAAGAGCATTGCAGAAAAGAACATTACAGTGAAGAGCATTGCAGAGAAGATCATTGCAGAGAAGAACATTACAGTGAAGAGCATTGCAGAGAAGAGAATTGCAGAGAAGAGCATTACAGTGAAAAGCAGAGAAGATCATTGCAGAGAAGATCATTACAGTGAAGAGCATCACAGTGAAGAGAACTGCAGAGAAGAGCATTACAAAGAAGAGCATTGCAGAAAAGAGCATTACATTGAAGAGCACTGCAGAGAAGAGTATTGTAGAGAAGAGCATTTCAGAGAATAGCATTACAGTGAAGAGCATTGCAGAGAAGAGCATTACAGATTAGAGCATTACGGTGAAGAGCATTCCAGAGAAGAGCATTACAGTGAAGATCATTGAGGAAAAGAGCATTACAAAGAAGAGCATTGCAGAGAAGAGCATTGCAGAGAATAGCATTAAAAAGAAGAGAATTGCAGAGAAGAGCATTGCAGTGAAGAGTATAACAGTGAAGAGCATTGCAGAGAAGATTATTACAGTGAAGAGCATTTCAGAAAAGAGCATTGCAGAGAAAAGCATTACAAAGAAGAGCTTTGCAGAGAAGAGCATTGCAGAGTAGAGCATTACAGTGAAGAACATTGAGGAGTAGAGCAAACATTGCAGAGAAGAGCATTACAGTGAAGAGCATTACAGTGAAGAGCATTGCAGAGAAATGCATAGTAGAGAAGAGCATTACAGTGAAGAGCAGAGAAGAGCATTGCAGAGACGAGCATCACAGTGAAGAGCATTACAGTGAATAGCAGTGCAGAGAAGAGCATTACAAAGAAGAGCATTGCAGAAAAGAACATTACAGTGACGAGCATTGCAGAGAAGATCATTGCAGAGAAGAACATTACAGTGAAGAGCATTGCAGAGAAGAGAATTGCAGAGAAGAGCATTACAGTGAAAAGCAGAGAAGATCATTGCAGAGAAGATCATTACAGTGAAGAGCATCACAGTGAAGAGAACTGCAGAGAAGAGCATTACAAAGAAGAGCATTGCAGAAAAGAGCATTACATTGAAGAGCACTGCAGAGAAGAGTATTGTAGAGAAGAGCATTTCAGAGAATAGCATTACAGTGAAGAGCATTGCAGAGAAGAGCATTACAGATTAGAGCATTACAGTGAAGAGCATTCCAGAGAAGAGCATTACAGTGAAGATCATTGAGGAAAAGAGCATTACAGTGAAGAGCATTGCAGAGAAGAGCGTTACAAAGAAGAGAATTGCAATGAAGAGCATTGCAGAGAGCATTGCAGAGAAGAGCATTACAGTAAAGAGCATTGCAGAGAAGAGCATTGCAGAGAAGAGCATTACGGTGAAGAGCATTGCAGTGAAGAGCATTGCAGAGAAGAGCATTACAGTGAAGAGCATTGCAGAGAAGAGCAATACAGTGACGAGCATTGCAGAGAAGACTATTCCAAAGAAGATTATTGCAGAGAACAGCATTGCAGTGAAGAGCATTGTAGAGAAGAGCAATACAGAGATGAGCATTGCAGAGAAGAGTATTCCAAAGAAGATTATAACAGAGAACAGCATTGCAGAGAAAATAAAGTACACTACGGAAGCCTTGCCAGATGTGAGCATAAAGTGGAAAGCAGTAGGTCTTGAGATGTCTCATACTGTTTTTAGAGATAAGGTTGAGATAAAGGATGAAAAAGACTTGTGGCAGACTTTATTGGTTTAGGGTAGCACTTTATCTTTAGAATTAGAGGGAGGCAGTGCAGGGAATTGTAGCTGGAGCTGTGCAGTATTTGGAAAAGCCTGGCATCAACATTCATGATATGCTTAAGCTGGAGCAGTCTGTGGAAATGAAAGACGGTTATAGGAGAGCTATAGTAGTCATGATGAGTTAATTAAGATCTCTGTCGCATCATGTGTCAGAAAGGGTCATATTTAATAGGTATTAAGTAACAGTGGCACAATTTACCAGTGATTGGTTGTGAGATTACAAAGTTCAGTAAGAGTCATGTATGAACCCCAGAAACCAAGCATGGGAACATGGGAAGTATGTTTGGATTGTAGTCACTAGAAATATGAAATGCTATTGAGTAAGCGAGTATCATCAGCATAGAGGAGGCACTGACATCCATATACCATTAGTGATATAAACCAAAGTCAGGGGCCTAGGCTGAACACTGAGCTCCAACTGAAAGTGCTAGGGGATATGAGGTTATATCATTATGTGAGACCTAAGGGACTGAGGGTCTCATTCAGACCCGGTTGCAAGCACTGAGCGCTTGCAACCGGGTCAATGTTAAGGCCCTGCGCTTCTTGCGACCGCCTCTGAATGAGGGCCGGATTGTGTGCACCGAATAAATACGTATTTTCGACTGTGAGCAGAGTTTTATGCATTATGTGGTATATCATTTCCTATTCATATTCCTGATCTGCTATTAGTAATTTTCATTAGTGCACATACTGTATGCACCAGCCTATACTAGGTGCAAAAGAAAGGTAGGAAGAAATCCATGAAGGAGCTTAGTCAGAATGACCAAGAGAATGGAGAGGTTTGAGTAGAAAGATGCTGAAATGTGCAGCTTTATTGACATGTAGTAGTTATTTTTAAGGCCACAACAAATTATCAAGGATAAGAGTAGAGAAACAATCTTGGCAGTAGTAGGGCAGTTGGTATTGTTAAGATTTTTTAAATCTAGTATGACTTGGGGTATTCAAAGAGAGTGTAATGAAGGAAATATGAGATAGAGCCAGCAGGGTAATACATGACAACTCTTTGCATACAGTACATAAGAGACATATAGGAGGGAAAGTAATACACTCTGGATTTGCAGCATTTTATAAATCAGAATCACAGATATGTTCTGGAGATTATGGCTCCTACCGTGGCAGATGTAATACCCTGATTAACATTAGGTCCTTCTTGACACCTCTGGGCTGTGGGTAATAGTGTAAAAATAATCATTTTTAACCAATAATAAATGTATATTTTTGTGTCATATGTATGTGTAAAAAAAATAAGAATTCATTACTGTGGCTTTAAAAATAAAATGTTAAACTAATTGCGCCCCCTTCCAGTGATACTTAAATAAAAGTTCCTCTATAAAATCTTAATATTTGATTATTGCCCACTTTATGGGAAAAAAATAGCTGCCATCAAAAAAACAAATTTCTCAACTTCATATTTAACTGTACATTTGTTCCTGTCTTAATCCAACATTGTCCAATACTATATGAAAATCCAACCATGGCATGCTCCAAAAATGCATTGGCAATTCAATCAGTTAATAAAAGGCTGTCCCAATAGTTAGTAGCCAGACTGCCAGTCAGAGCTGTGTCTTATATTCTAGATACAACCAATCGGGGCTTTCTGAACTCCTGATTGGCTTTGACTTATAGTAGAAGGTATTATCTGAAAAGACATAAAGAGCAAAGGTGGTGCTTCAAATGTGCTTTTTACTTCTTTTTTTGTGTCAAGGTCCATAACAAAATGTACATAAAGCCAATTTGTTTACATTTTTATATAAATATATTTGTTTTCAACCTCATTGGATAAAGCAAATGTGAAAGTTTAGAAAAAAAAATTGTAAGCTTTTAAGAGTCCACAAGATGGCACAGAGTGTTTGCAGCACTGCTCTGTCTACAGTGTATGCCTCAGACAGCAGCTCCAAAGTCATGACATCTCTGAGTTGTTCTTTATTAGACTCAGTACAAACAGTTTTAAGTAACTCATTCCTTCTAGTCACAGTTATTGATCCCTGGAAAAAGCCAAGAAATGTTGTCAATATTCTCTGTCTAAAGTGTTAATGTAATGTGCTTTTCTTTTCAATCAACTAGAAAATATAACAAATTCACAATATTGAATTTAGTATTAAGCCTTTTATCTAGTCTTGAAAAAATTGTACCAAACAGTTTTTCTTTGTTGATCTTTAACTTTTGAAGAAAATACTTAAATAAATCATTAACTTCATATTGAAAATGTTAGGTTCCTGGTCTAGGATCCAGAAGCTACAGAGCTTAAATCAAAGCCATCCCACCACCATCCTAAAACCATGATCAGATGCTCCAAAACAGTATCTAAAAATTAAAACATTTTTATATATATATATATATATATATATACAGGTTGAGTCTCCCATATCCAAATATTCCGAAATACGGAATATTCCGCAATACGGAATATTTTTAGCATGACTGAGAAAGTGAAACCTTTGTTTTCTGATGGTTTAATGTACACAAACTTTGTTTAAAGCACAAATTATTAAAAATAGTGTATAGCATAACCTTCAGGCTGTGTTTATAAGGTGTGTATGAAACATAAATTAATTTCATGTATTTATGCACACTTTTTTTGATGCACAAAATTATTAAAAATATAGTATAAAATGACCTTCAGGCTATGTGTATAAGATGTATATAACACATAAATGCATTCTGTGTTTAGATGTGGGTCCCATTCCCAAGATATTTCATTATTTTATGCAAATATTCCAAAATACGGAATGTTCCGTTATCCAAAATACCCCTGGTCCCAAGCATTTTGGATATGGGAGACTCAACCTGTATATATATATATATATATATATATATATATACACACAGTATATGCATATATATATATATATATATACATATATATATATATACGTATACTGTATATCTGCTATTGTCCATGAACCATCAAACAAACAAGTTTTATAGTGATCCATTATTGTACAATAGTAACTTGTAGGGCATAAATTTAAAATTAATCATACAGTAAAAGTTATTATAGGAACTTAAAATGTTATGTTGCCAATGACCCATCCAGTTGTACAGCGCATTAGAGTTGAAATTCATGAAAGTTGTGGTTGTAAAGTACAAAGAAAATAAAAAACTTTCACAAGTTTCTCACAGATATTTGACTAACTATGGCCCTCATTCAGAGCTGCACGTTAACAACAGTACGCTCGTTGCGTTCCGATGTTGACTAACCGCGCATGCGTCGGTGTTACACTGCGCATGTGCGTACGGCAGATTGCGAGCTTTTTTTCTCTCGTTCCTAAAATAGCGTACAGGAAGTGACATGTCAAATGTGATTGACAGAACAGGGCGTTTTTGGGTGTTCACGGGGGTGGAGATGGAAAAACGCAGGCGTGGCGAGGCGTTTTTGGGGCGTACATACATTAGCAGATGCGAACGTCAAATGTGTTCGGACCGTCTCATACGTCACTGGAACATCCTCTTTCCCTTCAAAATGCTCGCACAGCTTAGGGTCTGGATTACTCGACCACATTGGCGATGGCCTTCTCCTCCGTCCCAGGACTCCACGATGTTGCAGCGATTAATCGCGGGTGGTCACAAAAGCAATTAGTGTTGTATTGAAAACCGGCTTGGTATGTGTTTGGAAAGCAGTTTATTGGGATAGCACAAAAGCGTACGCAGGTGGAAATCATACCTGCTAATGTCAGGATTACACAATCAATTTGCGTACATTTTTGGGGTTTTATTTTGGCCTCAATTTGTTGTTTATGGCCTATTGTGACAATAATGTCATCATGTTTTAATTAGCTCCCCTTTTTTTTTTTACTGTGGAATTTGCATCGTTAGGTGAATTTTTAAACGTTCCTTCAAGAGGCCTTTTTTTAAAAAAAATGAAATTGTTTTTTTTGTCAGTTTTTGCCTTTAGGGCCAGGATTAAATGTAACCCATTTGTACAATAATGTCACAATACAATGTCAGATTTTTATCATAAATTTATTGTTTAAACACAAACCAATTAGCATAATATTTTGTTGCCTTTTTTTCTGGCAAAGATACTTTTTCACAAAAATAAATAATCAATAACTGCTAACATAAACGTACAAAAATAAATTAAAAACATTTCACAAGAAAGGAGAGGGAAGTTTTGACCAGAAAGGAATATGAGCCAAGCACAGAAGGAGTGTGGGAAAAGTCGCCATTGCTGTCACCGTTTTTTCGCCCGTTTGGATGGGGGAGGGTGGGCGCCAGACCGGGTCCGGGATGCCATCGGGCTGCCCTGTCCAGAGGCAGATGTTGTGGCCTCTGGACTAGGCACAGGGCTAGGCACATTTGGAGGATTGGCTGATGTTGTGCCAGAGGTGGAGGATCCTGATGTTCCGGCAGGAAGGGAGGTCGGCTCCACCATGTGCTGGCGAACGAGCTGCTCCAGGGCATCGGCGATGCGGATGTTGGCCCTGGTATTTTCCGCCAGGGCCTGTCCAATGGTCACGTTGGCCGCAGCATTTTGCTCCAGGGCCTCAGCCACCCGTATCAGACTGGCGTCCATCCTCTGCAGAATCTCCGTATGGAAATCCGATTTTAAATTGAGTTCTGTGAGGAGGCCCACTGCCTGCGAGGGGGCACGCCCTGGACTGGCTTCTGCAGGGTCCTCAGCCGGATGTACTGGTTCCTCCCCTGCAGAGCCAGCAGAAATTCTGCGGCCAAGGCTCCCCTCTGGAGCAGACTCATCCGCCTGTGTCTCTGTTGGAAAAATGAGAAAAGAGTCACATTAGAATCTACATATTGGCACAATAGCATTTCAGAGTTGGTGACATCACAAGACTTACCTGGGCCAACATGAGGAGCCGCAAAGTCTGGCATGTCCGTATCCATGTTGGACACGCCAAACACCTCCACAGGCTGCACACACCCCTGTGCCAGCTCTTCTAAGTCTGTCAACTCCAATGACACAGGGGTGGGACCCCCACCTGTCCCCCTTGCATGCCTAGCCCTGTCGGCAAGTTTTTGCTTGAGACGATATTTGAAGTCGCCCCATCTGTGGAATGAAATTGGAACCATTATCCTTTTGTTTAAAATGGGGCTTGTTTATAGGGTGGGAAAGTGTTTACTTACCGCCTTTTTACATCCCGGGCTAGACGGACATAATCACCCACCCTATTGACAGCAACGGCGACCTCCTCCCACATTCTCCCCTTCTGGCTTTGGCTCATATTCCTGTCTGCCTGGGCAGGATGTCAACACACTTCTGGATCAAAACCTCCATTTCATTTCTTGTGAATTGTTGCTGCCTTTTTTTTTTGGCAGCTTTGGCCGGTTGACTGGGGC
Organism: Taudactylus pleione; assembly: GCA_031769625.1. Classification (NCBI taxonomy): domain Eukaryota; kingdom Metazoa; phylum Chordata; class Amphibia; order Anura; family Myobatrachidae; genus Taudactylus; species Taudactylus pleione. The sequence goes on along the minus strand of JAUIMM010000137.1, from coordinate 4,492,279 downwards.
CAGCAGTCTCTTCCATGTCATCGTCCTCACCTATTTGGGTAAATATGCTGATTTAGCCACTTCACAACTTGCACAATATTATGTTTGAAAATAATCATTGAGACAAAATGCATGAAGGCCTTACCGCCGGAATTTTGCCCATTGTTTCCCTGGTTTGAAGCCATGTCTCTGCTTCCAGCATGAAATCATCCAGAAATTCTATGTGATTTCGTGACGTATTTATACATGCGTCCTTAGTTTGCGGCCGCATCATTGATTGTGCGTCCCTATGATTCATCCTTAATTTGTGCGGGAAAATAAACACTATTTATGGCTTGGTGTGTGTGGATTCGAGGTTGCGTTGTTGGATTATTGGCGGTTAAGTTGGTTGGAGTTTGTGGTTTACGGTTGGTGGATTTGGCGGATTTTGGCATTTTTTGGGTTTGCTACAGTTTATTTTTTTATCCGTTCGCATTTTTGTTGTTTTTTTTGGGCCTCGTTTCCTGATTTGGTAAGTTTGGTGAAGTCTAACTTATGGCCAATTGGTGTCTACTTCTTGTTTTTAATTTAATATTTTCAGCTTAACACTAATTTCATCTCTTTTAGATTTTTTTGGCTTGCGGACCCAAAGACCTTTTTGAGGGAAATCTTTTATATTAGCTCTTGGTAAGTCCATTATTTTTCTTGCATTTGCGAACTAATTAGCGCATTTTTCACTGTTGGTCTAGTGACTTGCATTTGCGAACTAATTTGCGCATTTTGGGATGCTTATTCATCATGTAAACCAGTTTTTGTTTTCCCTTTTCCATTTTTGGCTTACAGTTGACCCCTATTTGATGTACGGTGTGCAATGTCGTTTTGATCGATGCCCAAATGTGTGTTTCGCCTATTTTATGTTTTGGCTTGCACCAATTTGACAAACATAAATTCACCCTGTAAATTTTTGATGTATAATTTTTGGCTTGTTTACAGTTTTGACGTATCATGACAATACCCCGGCATGTAAGCAGCTATGGATGGTATCATAAAGCTAAGTTGTTTTATGTTACTTTTGGGGTGGCTCAAAAGCCTTACATTGTAAACTTTGAATTTCAGGTAGATCCGGGTCGAATTGTTCTGGCCCTGCTCCCGGAAGCCGACCAACCTCAATCTCGTCCCAGGCATAGGCATCGTAGGCATGCAAGGCCCCAGATATTTCGAACACGTGTCACCCTTTTTGGAATGCCCGATGATGAGGTTTTAAGACGCTACCGTCTACCTCCCAAAATCATCATAGACACTCTCTCATTAATAGAAAGTGATCTTGACCGGCAAATTGACAGTCCAACAGCAATACCACCACTGACTCAATTTATGGCGGTGTTACATTTCTGTGCCTCAGGATCGTTTCAAACAACGGTGGGAATAGTGGCGGGCATCTCCCAATCCTCCTTTTCCCGGATCCTGAGGGCAGTGATGGAGGCACTTTTCAAGCACCTCCATCATTTTATTAAAATGCCTTTGGATATGGGTGCCCTTAGTGTGGCCAAGGCCAATTTTTACCAAATAGCTGGCTTCCCACACATCATAGGGGTTGTGGATGGTACTCACATACCACTTCAGCCTCCAGCACGGCTGGAGGCAATATTTAGAAACAGGAAACACTATCACTCCCTGAATGTAATGGTGGTATGTGATGCCTCCCTCCAGATCCTGTCCCTGAATGCTAAATTACCAGGAAGTGCACATGACTCCTTCATCATCCGGCAATCAGGGATATGGCAGAAATTAACCAACCTACAAGCTGGTGATGCGTGGCTTCTGGGTAAGTGGAGACCTTTAGTACATAACAATGTTAAGCTTGATACACAGTGTTCCTGATGTTGTCTCTTATTTTTCACAGGAGACAGTGGATACCCTTGCATGTCCTGGCTGCTCACTCCTTATTTGGCTCCCACACCAGGCCCACAAAGTGAGTATAATTCCGCACTTACAGCCACGAGGCAAGTGGTGGAGCGCTGTATCGGCCTTTTAAAAGGCCGATTCAGATGCCTCCACCGCTCTGGTGGCGAGCTCATGTATTTGCCGGATATGGTGTCGAAAATTGTGGTCCTGTGTGGGATATTTCACAACATCGCCATAAGGAGTGGTGTCCCAATGCAGCCAGAGGATGCCGTACCTGAGGATGGCCCCCCCGAGGTTGGTCGGAGGTCAGTATGTGGGGGGGCCATACGCGATGATGTGGTGGCCAGATTTTTTAGGTAAGTTTTACCAAAACTACTGTGTTTATACCTAATGTGTTTGTGTTTGTTTGCGAACATCTAATTTATTTTTATTTTTTTCACCATCTTCTGTTTGTTCACATAATCTTTGGCACTCCAACGCTCACTACTTCCTGCTACCCTTACCAAACCTGGATCTGGTGATTTTGGGCATATATTCTGGAACCCATATCGCAACGCCATGTTTGTGGAATCATGTTGGCATGGTCCTTCGTCAACCTGTTCTTGATTGTTTTTTTTATTTAAATATTTTATTTGTATGTGTTGTATTTGAGATTATCACTTTGTTTTTTTTTTGGGAGTGACCACTTTGATTTCTCATTTATGTTGTGAATAAATGTTTGGAGAGTGAAATGGTCTTCCTTTTTTTGGACGTTAACAGCAAGTGTAACCAGCTTAACACACCTTACATTTGACTAAGGGGTAATCCAGTACTGACACCAGTTGATGTAAACTGAAATATGTTTTCAGGTTCCCAACCCACACCAAAAGGAAGCCTGTCCAAACCTTTGGATTTGGAAGATTGGTCTAAGCAGCTTGCACACCAACTAGGAACCTGTAAAATGTAGAAATATCTAATTGACACTACACCCAAAAAGGGAAATGACATTGTTACTGTTATGTGTTTCTTGTGGCTGTTTAACATACAAATACAAAACACAATCTAACTTTTAAAAAAGGGAAATCCTTGCAGGAACAGTCTACTTATGTCAGGGAAAACTATTTTTGTTTTGGAAAAAAGAATGAGCCAGAACGTATATTAGAACAAAAAAATTTATTTAGAAAACGAAAATAAACAAAAAAATCTACTGGCGAAGGATGCCAGACAGCCGGTCAAGGCCCACAAGAACGCCAATGACATGTTGGCGCATCTGGGCAACACATTCGTCCACCTCTTGCCGACGCCTCTGTTCCTCTGTGGGTGAGAAAAGTGTGTGGATTAATAAAACAATAGGGAATCCACATTAAAAAAACAAAAACACAACGAAATCACTCCTAAACCTAAAAAAAAGAAACCAAAACAAAAAGGGGGTGCTGCCAAAAATACAAGGCCTATGTACAAATTCCCACAGGTGTGATATGTGTATGTTGAAATCAGCAGGAAGAGGTAAAGGCAAACTGCTAAATCACCAAAAGTAAACCAAAAAAGCACGAATAAAGGCACGACACATGATTACATACAAACAGTTTGTGCTTAAAAAAAATGCGAAAGAAAAACATACCGGGAGCCAAAACAGGAGCTCCGGAAGTCCCTCCATGTTCTTCCTCGGAGGAGCCTTCATTCCCCAAAGAACGGGGAGGGGTAATGACGGACTCCGGGGAGGGGGTAATTGGAAGAGGGGTGGGTGGAGGAGAGGGGGAAGTGGGACAGAGGGGAAGGAGGCCCGACAGTTCTGGGAGAGGGTCTTGGAAGGCTGGGGAGGAGTGGGGTATAGGGGAAATATTTGGGGTGGAGTGTTGGCTGGGGGTTGGGGATAGTGGGCGGGAACGCCGTCTGGCCGGACGGTGACGGCGTAGTCTTGGCTGTCCACCTAAAATATGTCAAACAAATTGAGGTTAGTTTCTGGCCAAATCCGGGGCCCAAAAAAAAAACAAAAACCCACAAACAAAAAACATGCAAATAGGAGTAGAATGAAAAAAACAGAAATAGTGGGAAAACATGGCCATGCAGATATGAGGACAAATAATAAATAGGACAGACAGGAAAACATGCACACGCAGATATGAGGACAAATAATAAATAGGACAGACAGGAAAACATGCACACGCAGATATGAGGACAAATGATAAATAGGACAGACAGGAAAACATGCACACGCAGATATGAGGACAAATAATAAATAAGACAGACAGGAAAACATGCACACGCAGATATGAGGACAAATAATAAATAGGACAGACAGGAAAACATGCACACGCAGTTTGCCCCACAACACAAACATGAAAACCACAATACATAACACTTACTTTCCTGTATCTGCATGCGAAAGCATGCCAGCAAGCGGGGCGTTCGCCGTTGCAGGTCTGACCACCTGCGCTCCAGCTGCCCGATGTAGCAGCGTGAACCGAAGGACCGCAGGCGGGACCGTGCCTCCGCATACGCGGAGCGCTACTGCCAGTTGGTGATGGGTGGAGGCTGGCTGGTGATACGGCGATTCATCACCTCCGTAAGCACCAGCAGCTCGCGCCTGGTGAATGCGTAGGCTCTCATGATGGCAATGGTGTTTTTCATACAAATCATTTTTGATAAAGTGTGCAAAAAATTTCTGATTGGCTAATGTATTTTGGAAATTAACAGGAGCAATTTTATTGGTTAGTGTATGAGTCATGTGTTCAACAGGGCCAGAAATCTCTGGAGAGTTATGATAGGCTTGATGCAGTGACATGCGTAAGCAAATTTAAATAAAGAAATGAACCCCGGGAAATATGCGGGGATCCACAGCAATAGAACAATTGTTTAATTGTGGTTCACATGTTTTTGGAACAATAAAAGCGAATGTTCCATCCGTACGTATTCTGCGGGTAAACACAAACACGGACAAGAGTAAAGTTTCTTGCATTGTGTTGAAAAAAAAAAAACAATTAAGCTAATTGATACATTGATTGGCATGATACGATTGATGGAGGTAGGCAGAATAAAGGAGCAGGTAATCGACATCTGACAAGGCCACTTCCGGTCTATACTTGTGCGTGCGTTCCCTTCAAGCCATTTCGGGGATGTACGCTCGCTATTTCGCACGCTCGTTAGTTAGAGGAGGGGTCGCCTGAGTTTAGGGAGGAATTTTAGATGCGAACGAAAATACGAGCGAGCCATTGAATTTAAATAATTTTGTACGTACGCCTAACGTACGTGCGCCCGCTTGCGAGTGGGTCTGAATGAGGGCCTATATTTTGAAAGCATTGTCTATTACAGAGGGCAGGGGGAGATAAATGCCAGAGTAATCAGGATGTTTTCAACATGAAAAAAGCTTTAAAAATTGTGTTATTATTCATAGGCATGCACAAAGGTTGTGTAGGCTGTGAGCCCGCACACCCCTTGGGCATCGCCAACCAGTCTGCACTGACCATAAGTACTGAGACTGGCAGACAACGATCCCAGCAGTGTACCTTAAGGCAGTGCTGTGCAGCAGTGATGTTGGCGGGTGCTCCAATGCACCACCGTCACATCATTAGCTAGATGCAAGGAAGAATGAGGAGCAGCAGTGCGCAATGGAGCAGCCTGGAGTACACACTATTCTGGCCTGGTTACATCATTAATTGTATTAAAATGGTTGTTTAATATATAAATGAATAAAGAAGGAGTCACAATGCTCCTGCCGAGAAATAAATGTCCAAAGGCTACAATAATGTTCTGTTGTTGATAATGGCTCTAAGTGGGTGAGGTAAGACGTCTACTGTAGGGTGCCTCTTTCCGTAGGGCACAATAGTGTATCTACGTCTCTCTATGGCCAGGTTGGGTGCTCATCTATAGTGAGTAGGGGACGGCCCAGAATGTTAGTCTGTTCTTATAATAGGGTCAGGGCCAGTTTTACACATACGCTGGTTGCGAAGCCGAGTAGGGCGCTACATAGAGAAGGGCGCCTGACCCAGCCGCGGCCAGCAACATGCAGGTTGGATGAGCGGGTGGCAAACAGAGTGTGTCACTGTGACACAGCTGCCTGAACCGCGCCTTTCCATTATTGGTGGGGAGGGGGCGGGCAGTCCCTAACTGTAATGCTGTCAATAAATACATTGGTTACAGTGGGCACTATAGTCGGCGCACCTGGAGGGACTGGATCTCCATGTCCGTCTGCCAGTAAACAGTGGAGGCGGACCCGGGCGGAGCTGTTACTCAAGTGCAGCCTCCCCTCGGAACCACTGTATGGAAGGAGGCAGATTAGAGGCGCAGCTTCCCAAACAAGGGCAGGCAGATCCGGGCTGTGACTGTGCTGGTCGGAGGCCGCCACAGCAGTGCAATGTGGGGGCGGAAGTTTCTTATCCCCGGTGGCCGGATGGAGCAACCTCTGTGATAGGCATCTATTTGTGTCCCCTGCAACTTACAAATCAAGGAGCGGAGAACCGTGGGAGGCGGCCATACAAGTGGAGGCGGACCCTGGGCTCAGAAGTCAGAAGTGACTGACAGTAGGAGCTGTCACTTCTGTGATGCTAAATTTCCACTGCAACACCTCACAGGTTAGACTGCTCTCTCTTTAGCCGAAACCTTGACAGAATTGTTCCTGAGATATATAAAAATAACAAAGGTGCTGGCACTCCCAATATCCAAAGATAATATGCATCGATGCCCTCCGTAAACCTGATTGTGACAGGTAACAATATAGAGCTGCGTAGATGGCGGCACTCTCGGCGACTATACAATGAAGGAAGGAACCTCTGACTTAGAGATCAACGTTTCATGAATTTACTTCATTGCGTCAGGTTATCAACTTTTAACTTTTTGATATCCTGATGAAATGAAGTAAATTCATGAAACGCTGATCTCTAAGTGAGAGGTTCCTTGCATCATTCTATAGTCACCGAGAGTGCCGCCATCTACGCAGCTCTCTCTCTCTCTCTATATATATATATACATACACACACTGCTTTTCCCATGAGGTTCCATGCCCACTGCTTTTTTTCAGCCATGTGCCCCAATAGTACTCCTGGGGGCGCCGAAAAAATCTTTGCTTGCCTAAAATATTGGGCCCTGAATAGAGTTGCAGGTAACATAAGGAGACACTTTTAGGGTACCCAGGAGAAACACAATACAGATTAGTCCTAAATGTTTCTCTATAGCCAGAAAGGTATGGTAGATATTATAGTCTATCATCAGGGGATTTACTATAGTGGTTGTAAGAAGTACAGTTGCTATATGCCATACTTTGTGGACCCCTTAAAAATGTTGCTATGGGGCCCACAAAGTTCTAGTTATACCCGTTTATCACCATTTCATATTTTGCTGCCAAAACAAGTCAGCAAAATGTAGCACATCAAGGTTTTTTATTTCATATGTAACAAGGTTCTCTAATCTATAGCAATTAATCAGGTTTTATTTAATTATGCTTAAATCAGTGAATGATTAACTTATATGTAGTACACTTATCTCTCTATGGGAAAATCCACCTAAAGTACATATTTCTATTTAAAGAGGCATTGCCATATACTGTATACAGTATATTATTTTACTAGTGCCTTCCCTGAGCCCTGGGGGCTCGTCATAACAATAATCCCACCAGAAAAGTACAGTGTGAAGTGGAGGATCAATCAGAAGCTGCTAATATAGAGAATATGGGTACTGATTGGTCTTCACACTAACTTAATAATAGGTCAATATTTATTATATATTAAACTATTACACAATTTAGTGTCTTTGTTACACTGATAAAAATGTGCAGAATATGTGTTCTCCTCGTGATTCAATCGGGAAACCGGCTAATGTAAGCCCAACAGCCGGCTTCCAGATTGCTTTATCCCGGCGAGGGTTAAATGACAGGCGTCTAAATCTAGACGCCTGTCATTTTTCCGATGCCGGGAGACTGGTGCCTGGCATCCCGATCGAAAGGATGCCAGGCGCCGTGAGCAGACAGCCGTGGGGGGAAGGGTTAGGTTTAGGGCACCCGGGGGGGACTTACGGTTAGGCACCCCCCGGGGGGAGGTTAGGGTTCGGCACCCCCCGGGGGACATAGGTTTAGGCAGCGGGGAAGGGGGGGTTAGGGTTAGGCACTTAGAGGGGGGATTAGGGTTAGGCACAGGGGGGGAGGTTAGGGTTAAGCACCCCTAAGGAGGGTTAGGGGGGTTAGGTTAGTTTGTACTTACCTTGGGACGATCAGGATTTCCAGCACTGTCGGGCTGCCGCTGCCGCTATCTCTGCATCTGTCGGGCTGACACTGCAGGGAATCGAACTGCCGGCCATGCGTCAGCCGGTATTTCATACCGAATGCGTTTTCCTCTGTAAGGTGCACATACAGTATAATGGTCACATATATGTTGCAGTGAAAATAAAATTTGCAATCTAATCACCATTACCTCTGATAACCTGTAAAATCAAGTCAAGTTCTGCTTTTGCTTTGCCATATGCACTATTGTAATACATTTTTATGTTGTTCATCTTGTAATTCTAGTGCAGGAACTATTGTAGTAGACTTTTATTTTCATTATCAAGTTAGCACTGTTTTTAAATTATATACAGATATTTTACAACTTGATATTGTATTTATTTTGTGTCACAGTCACTGTTGTTTGACTGTAACAGAACTTATAAAGAGATCAATAAAGTTTCAAATTTAATATAAAACTTTACATACATATTAAATGTCCCTCACGTCATCTCAGCAGCTATTATGGGACTCATGGTTTGATTTTATATTATCATATTTAGAAGCATATGAGGATGTATATTTGTAGCTCCCTATCCTAGTTAAAAAATAAATAAAACAATTAATAAAAGAAAAATTGCTACTGACACATTCAGTTATTTTATACAGATTATGTCATGAATCAGATATTTGTCAAATCTTGCATTGAAAACACATTTTTAAATTATAATTGACATCATATTGTCTAGTAAATATCTTATTTTGTGCATAAAAACATAAAATTATGGCTACATTTAAATCCAAAGGAAAATGGAATTTCAGTTAATTACAATATTGATACTAAAACAAAGGATCTTTTACACAAATGCATAAATTACACAAATACAGTAAAATAGTGACAGCAGGCCCATTACAAAACAAATACAACATTGCAGCTTTATTATATATATTTACAGTAAACAGATAGTAACATCATGCCTCCAAGTTGCTTATATTTTTGATTACTGAAGACAGATTCTAGAAAGGGATTTTACTGTAAGTATCAGATTTCTGCATTATTTTTGTATTAAGAACTGACTGCAAAGTGCCACCTCTATTTTCCATGCGCAAATGCAACACAGTGTCTGTGCAAATTCTGCATACAGTACATTGCGTGATCTCAGAATCACTAGTAACTCTCTTTACCCTGAGGTATTCTCACAGCTCCTCAAGGTAAAGAGAATTACTAGTGATCCTGAGTAGGGATCTTGACTTGATGATGGATAAGTTCAAATGTAGAGGATATTCTGCAAAATCTCTAAGCTTAGCTTGCAAGAATGTGGATCAGATTCCCAAATCAGAAGCCCTTAAAAGTAAAAAAATGAGGGATTCTGAAGATAGTTTGTGAAGTGGGTACACACATACTACAGCAAAAAACAAGATTCTGAATACCAGCAGAGATATTTGGCCAATCATAGAGAAGAACAGAGAACTTACCAGCCTTAAACATACTAAGATCAGATCTTGCTATAAGAGGGGCAGGAATATAAGGGACTGGATAGTTCATCCAGATGTAACTGAAGCAATGAGAGCCCTTGAGATAAAACAGAAGAAAAACAACGGACGCTTCAAGTGTACAGGTTGTATTACCTGCAGTCATATGACGGTAGGATTTTTTTTACCATCCAGAGACAATGGACGTAAGTATGACATTAGACACAGACTTACCTGCTTAAGTATGTATGTGGTGTACCTAGTCGAATGTCCCTGTGGGCTATGTTATGTGGGGAATAACATGCCCTCATTCAAGTAATGCATGGCACTCCACAGATCAACAATAATATCTGCCATTAATGGCAAAGGGTCAGAACAACCAATCGCAAGACAATTTGCTGAATATAAGCACAACATGTGCGTTTAGAAGCAAAATGGATACATATTCTGGACACTGTGAAACCTAAGGGGCTGAATGATCAGCTTAACTTGAATGTCTTTCTTTAATATTTGCCATTATCTTTTGTATATACTGTAATTTATTCACACTGATATGATCATGGATTTAGTATCCACCCTATTATGATCTGATTGGACAACTTTCCTATTCATGTGGAAGTTACATGCATAGATTAGATTCTTTGCTGGGATTATGCGACAATGTTATCTATAGTTAGTATGTCAGATGTGTTTCTGGAAGTCCAGCATGCAGAGCGGGAGGTGCCTGACGGGGGGATTGGTATGATTGACATAGGTCCGGCGGTTCAAATCCCGATGCCAGAAGACCGGCAGCAGTGAAGATCCTGACAGGTAAAAAAGGTAAGTGTAACTAACCCTCTCCCCCTTTTACCCTAACCCTTGTTAGGGTTAGGCACCCCGGGGGTGCCTAACCCTAACAACCCCTTACCCTAGCCTAACCCTAACCCTCCTGGGGGTGCCTAACCCTAAGTCCCCCCCCAGGAACCCCTAACCTAACCCTCCCCCCTCGGCTGTCCACGCCCGCCGCCCGGCTTACCTTCGTTCGGTATGCCGGGCGTCGGGCTCCCGGTGCAGGGATAATGATAGGCGTTGGGATTTGAACGCCTATCATTAGACCTCTGCTGGGATTGCAAAGTCAGGAAGCCAGCGGACGGCATTTCGACAGTCTGCATCCTGGCTGCATCCCCTGACAGGACCCGGCATCTGGAGAGGAGATAGCGGGTATTTAAGGTATGTTTTTTTGTACACTTATGGTTGTATGTTTGTAGCATGAAGATGGCCAAATAAAGGTGCACTGGCTGTGCCGTTTGTCTTATTTACAAGTCCACTGAGTGCTGCACCTAGAGGTGGATTTATATATATATATATATATAAACAATAGTAAAGGCAGCAGGCGGCACTCAAACAGTTAATGAAGAATGATACGGAACCTCCACACAGGGCCGTAGCAAGGGTAGTGTGGCCGGTGCCATCGCACAGGGCACCACATGTCAGGGGGCGCTGTTTGGGCTTGTCAAATTTCTGTTTATTATCATTCTTACTTGTAGCTTCCTCTTATTTCATCCCCAGCATCTCCTGGCCTCTCCTATCTCTTCCCTGGCCCTTCCCCATGAAGCCATGGCCCTTTTTTGGGTGCATTATGTCCCTTTGAAAAATGAGGGGGGAGCCAATGCTCTTTCTGGCACAGGGCACCAAAAAGTGCAGTTACGGCTCTACCTCCGCATATATACATATATGCAAGCAACAGAAGGGATGGCAATCCAGGTCTTTATAGAAATAGAAAAAGTTGTATTTCAATTATCTCATAATGTAGTTGACGTTTCGGTGCTAGAACTGCACCTTTATCAAGACAAATATCTTAGAGTATATACATACATGATAGTGAATAGTATTGTGACTTATATCGATCTATTTATAGATTTTGATTACATTTTTTATTTTTTATTTTTTTTTCCATTTCTTTAACAGCTCCACACACACTACATTTCTTCCTTTTTTCACATACTACACATCGTGTCACGGTTGTTTTGCACTCACTTTGTTCTTGATTTACAGTTTTTCACATATAGCACATTGGTCTCCACTACACTATAGCGCTTTTTTGACTCATCATCACCTACACTTACACTAAACATTAATACTTTCTTCCACATATATACATTGTCTTTTTCTTCACACCAGTAGTTTTCACATTTTACATTAGTTTTCACTTCGCACACATATGGAGCTTGAATACACCAGTACATTTCATCTTTCTTTTATTACTTATGGCCATTTTTATTAATTCATATCCTTTTTTCATGTACTTTTCTGTTATTATTTATTAGTTTTTTTGATGATATGTGAAATTTTTATATGTGTCCCATTGTTATCTTTTTGATCGTTGTTCCATCCAGGTCGTAACTGGGACAGGTTTTCAACTAATCAGAACTGCAATTGTTTGATACTTTACATTATGGTCTACAATTTATCATATGCTTTATGCTATGCGGCAGCGCTTTCTTGTTTTGTCACTAGGGTGCGATATCACACCATTCTCGTTTCTATCACTTTTTGGACTTCAGGGCTTCCGTCTTGAGTCTGCGTTGCTGGGGCAACGGCACACAGACGGCGCCCTGACGTCACACGCGGTGTCCGGTGGTGGCGCTTGGGTTCCCGGGCTCTGGGTGTGTCCCGTGTGGGGCGGATCTCTTCTTGGTTTATAAGGTTGGTACAATATGTATGTTAGATTGATTACCTTGACAAAGGGACACAGCGGTCCCGAAACGTTGGTGCCTGTTATGGATATTTAATACACTTACTTTTTCATGAAAGTCTCCGAGTGCCGCCGTCTGTTTGCTGTTTCTGCTGTATGGATTTATGCGGAGGGCACCGGAGTTGATGATCATTGTATATGCGAGTGCCGATCCACGTAGTTTTCTATACCAAGGAGTGCCTGTTTATGCATATTCAGACTTACACACATGGGATAAGGCACCGCAGCTGTATTTAACCATTTGAGATTACTTATTACTCATCCTTCTACAACATCTTGTTTGTTGTGCCAAGGTGATTCACAACACACGGTGTAGTGTTCACAAACACGTTGCTACACCTGCATAGAGCTGTGATTGAACTTTCAGATATGGACCAGAGTCCTGCCAGACTGGTTGGGGAAATTGTACCCGACTTCAGTAATGCACAAGCCCTGAAAGGTGATTTCTATAGCTTTAATGAAGAAGATGCTGAAAGGGTCCTGTTTAAAGAAAAACTGACACCTCAAGATAAAAACAACGAAATGGAAGATATTTATCATCTATTGTTGAAACTTAAACGCCGGGAAACTGATTACCTGCTACACGGCATATCTTTGTCAGATTATTACAGAGATAAGTTTATCCCCAGGGGGTTCAGGATACGTAACGTACCCACCATCGGAAGGAGTAACCCAGAATTTTGAAAAAAATGGGTGGGGATTTTAAATAAGTGTAGCATGGACTTAATATTGTTGGTTATTGAAGAAGCTGGACGGGAGCTTAAAATTGCCAGAGACAAAATCAGTGCCTTGGAGTCAGACCATAAATCATCCCTACAAGTGGAACGTAATGGGGAGTGGCTTAATAAATTACAACACCAATGTGAGAACTATCGAAGGGAATTAGTCAAGTTCAAAAACAACAAAAGAAGAGTCGTAGAGGAGGATTACGAAACCAACAAAGTTTATTGTTGGTTATCAGGAGGGGACCAAGGTTCTCAGAAAACTTATAATGCTAGGTCCAAATTCCATTGGAGAAAACGTAGAGAACAAACATCAAGGGAGGCCATGACGTCAAACAGCGACAGTGAATTTGCATGTGCAGATTCAGAAGGATCTATTGATAAAATGAGTGCCCCTTTAGGGGTAGCCCCCACCACTACAAAAGGTCCAAAAATAAGTCGCCCACCCATAGGGGCGGCCAAAACGCACGATCTAAGGGATACCCCTTCGAGACAAAAACACTAATTTACAATTTATCCAACAGAGTTTTGACGGATATGGAACACAGTGTTTTGGAAAAGGGACTCTCCTTCGTCCCCACCAATTTTTTCAATGAATTGAAATGGCAAACAGACCTCCATCGATTTTCTCGTAAATTAAGATTACAGGAATATTTTCAATCACATGAGGATTCTACGACCTATTCCCCCCACTCAGAATTTTTGAATAAGAGACATACTTCAAACTTTGATCCACAATCGATGAACTCATCGATAAAATCGTTCACCAGACTTCTTGACCAATCCATCTCCAAATACTCATCAGCGACTTCCAAAAGGAATCATAATCTATCCAAGGAAGAATGGACAGCCCTCAAAAAATTGGGCACCTACAAAGATATCATCATCCGCCCAGCCGATAAGGGGGGTGGAGTGGTGATATTCAATTTTTCTGATTATAAGGATGAGATATACAGTCAGTTAGCGGACACGGCCACATATGAACCTTTATCTGCGGACCCGACAGAGCAATACAAAATGGAGGTTGATTCTATATTGGAATGAAGCAGTAGAAAACAATATCATTTCCAAGAAAACATCGTCAGCCCTTAAAGAAGAATTTCCGGTGGCTCCAATACTCTTCACGGTACCGAAAATTCACAAGAATATTTCTAAGCCTCCCGGCAGGCCGATTATTTCAGCCAGAAACTCGATATTTCAACCCATCTCGATGTTTCTGGATAACATGCTACAACCACTTATATGTAAACAGAGAGGATACATTAAAGACACCACTGATTTTCTTCTCAAGATCAATGCAATCGGTCCAGTCCCTGATGGTACCATTTTGTGTACCATGGACATATGTAGTCTGTACACCAGTATTCCACATAAGCAGGGCTTATCAGCCATGAGGGAGTTCCTAGTCACTGAGAAATTTAATTAATTAGATCTGAATTTTTTCCTCAAATTACTTGAGTTGACCCTGACAAGAAACTTTTTTCTATTTAATGGCAGGTTTTACCGCCAAACAAGCGGATGCGCAATGGGCAGTAATGTTTCACCTTCATTCGCCAATGTATTTATGTTTAAGGAGGAGAGGAACATGTTCTTTTCCAGTTGTGAGGTGGCCAACTGTATCTATTCATTTTCAAGATATATTGACGACCTGTTCATTTTATGGATAGGTGACATGGACAGTTTACAATCGCTGGTGAATTACATCAATGCGAGGGATTCTACTATCAAAGTCACGTTTCAAGCCAACACTAGTTCCATTAATTATTTGGATGTCCTATTTTCTTTAAACAACAATCATCTTTCTACTAGCGTTTATACTAAGCCCACGGACAAAAATATGCTATTAAGGGCGAATAGCCACCATCCTCAGCTTTGAAGAAAGGCCTGCCTAGGTCCCAGATGATAAGAGCTGCCAGAATAACAAGTGACCGACGAGGTTTAGAAGCAGCCTTGGACAAAGTTGTCATAAAATTTCGGGAAAGGGGATATAATCCCCGGATGTTGGCCAAACATAAAAGCGATGTTTTAAAGATCCCTAGAGATGTTCTTCTAGAGACCCGGTTTAAGGACAATAAAAACATAGGGCCTGATTCAGACCCACTCGCGAGCGGCTGTCCGCTCGCAAGTGGGTCGATGTTATGGACTGAGCATGCGCACGACGGAGGGAGCTCCGTCGTGCGCATGCGCCAGACGCGACGAGCGAAGGAAAGTCCTTCGCTCGTTGTGTCCGATCAAAGGGGGCGTGCTGTCAATGTTGATTGACAGCACGCCCCCTTTGGTGGGCGTGCCGGGGGCGTGCCTCCCTGACGGGGGCGTTCCCACGGGAACGCCTCCCATCAAAAGCCGGCCCACTGACATCACTAGTGATGTCAGTGGGAGTGATTTTGGCTCTGATAGAGCCAAAATCACTCCGGAGCTTGCGGTTGAAAACCTCAACCGCAGGCTCCGGCTTGCAATTTCGATGGTCGCGATGGTCACGACCATAGCGGCCATCACAATGCACGCTCATATAGCCTGAGGGTGGTGACCCACAGCTATACGAGCGTCCAGGAGGACGCTCCACTTTCATGGAGCCCGGCCCTCATTCAGAGCGTGCGCTCTGCTCAGAGCGTACGGCTCTGAATGAGGGCCATAATTCCATTTGTGAATGAGTTTAGCACCACAAGCCCGGTCGTACCTAGGGCCATTCGGGCCCTCTTGCCCATTATCGCCACGGATACAGGTCTTCCATGTTTTAAGTCTAAACGCCCCCTCAATTGCTATACCAGAGGTAAAAACATAAAGGACTTTGTCGTGCATTCCGATATTACGGGTTTTGAGACAACGATGACCTTATCTAGATCCGGCAATTTTTTGAGTAGGGCCCCAGGCTGTTACAAGTGCCTGGGTTGCACCACCTGTAAAAACATGTCTGTGGGTCAAACTTTTAAACATCCACATTGCGACAAGACCTACAGCATTAAATATGTGTTAACGTGTACTACGTCCCACATAGTTTATTTACTTATGTGCCCATGTGACCTGGCTTATGTGGGGAAATCCATCCGGACAGCAAGAGATAGAATGGCCCTCCATAGATCGGCTATCAAAGCTGCTTTATTAGGCAAACCTTCGGAACAACCGGTGGCGAGGCATTTTGCCGAGAGAAAGCACAACATCAACGATCTCAAATTTCAACTGATCGACCACGTACCCCTCAACATTAGAGGAGGCAATCGTGCTGGAAGATTGCTACAGATTGAAGCACGTTGGATTTTTTATATTGATACCATTAACCCCAAAGGTCTCAACGAGAAGATACAATGGAGTGTTTTTAATTAAGGACTTTTTCACTAGGAGATATAGAAAAAAAAATTTCTCCCTGGTTCTTTTATTTTTTTTCCTCTTTTTTCACTTATTTAATTTATTTATTTGTACTTTATTTACACTATATATGACATGTTTGTCAACTCATCTTAGAGTATATACATACATGATAGTGAATAGTATTGTGACTTATATCGATCTATTTATAGATTTTGATTACATTTTTTATTTTTTATTTTTTTTTCCATTTCTTTAACAGCTCCACACACACTACATTTCTTCCTTTTTTCACATACTACACATCGTGTCACGGTTGTTTTGCACTCACTTTGTTCTTGATTTACAGTTTTTCACATATAGCACATTGGTCTCCACTACACTATAGCGCTTTTTTGACTCATCATCACCTACACTTACACTAAACATTAATACTTTCTTCCACATATATACATTGTCTTTTTCTTCACACCAGTAGTTTTCACATTTTACATTAGTTTTCACTTCGCACACATATGGAGCTTGAATACACCAGTACATTTCATCTTTCTTTTATTACTTATGGCCATTTTTATTAATTCATATCCTTTTTTCATGTACTTTTCTGTTATTATTTATTAGTTTTTTTGATGATATGTGAAATTTTTATATGTGTCCCATTGTTATCTTTTTGATCGTTGTTCCATCCAGGTCGTAACTGGGACAGGTTTTCAACTAATCAGAACTGCAATTGTTTGATACTTTACATTATGGTCTACAATTTATCATATGCTTTATGCTATGCGGCAGCCCTTTCTTGTTTTGTCACTAGGGTGCGATATCACACCATTCTCGTTTCTATCACTTTTTGGACTTCAGGGCTTCCGTCTTGAGTCTGCGTTGCTGGGGCAACGGCACACAGATGGCGCCCTGACGTCACACGCGGTGTCCGGTGGTGGCGCCTGGGTTCCCGGGCTCTGGGTGTGTCCCGTGTAGGGCGGATCTCTTCTTGGTTTATAAGGTTGGCACAATATGTATGTTAGATTGATTACTTTGACAAAGGGACGCAGCGGTGCCTGTTATGGATTTTTAATACACTTACTTTTTCATGAAAGTCTCCGAGTGCCGCCGTCTGTTTGCTGTTTCTGCTATATATATATATATATATATATATACTGTATATATATAAATCACAGGGGCTCTGCACTCACCATAATAATTAACAATAATAATAACGTGGGGTTTATGAATAGATCAATGCATTTAAGCTTGCAGCCCCTGTCAATGGATCCCACTTTACAGCAAGACCCTACTCTATTGCTCAAAATTATAACATGAAAATAGCTTTCACATTAGTGTTAAACTTAAGGTTTATCTGGTTCAAAGTTCACAGCAACTTTGCTTTTAAAGGTGAGACAGTCACCTAGCACACCTGTTGCAGAGCACCTAGGAAAACAACTGACACAAGCTAGATTAAACAGGTTAAAAGGGGTGCATGAGAAAATGTGATCACAAAAAGATTAATTAAAAAATGAGTCAAATAAACAAAAAGCACTAATCCACAGCACTCACCATTCCTAGATTTGGGGTGCAAAATGGTATGTGACCACATTGTTTAAATATAAATCACAGGGGCTCTGCACTCACCATAATAACTAACAATAATTAATAATAAACATTGGGGTCTTGCTTCATGAATTGATCAATGCTGCAGAGTACAACTTCTCTAGTTTTATCTACTGTATATAATGCTCGTTGTAGTACTTGTTCTTATTTGGCACCTACTATGCAAAATCTAGCTGGATCTCTCTGGCAAACAGATATGACATGCTCAGAAAATTCATAGTCTAATATCAGTGTGATAAGAGTTTAAATACCCATATGTAAAATGTTTTGCTTTCTATATTTATTTATTTATTAACACAATATTGTTAAATATTTTAATGAGATAATTTGTCATTGATTATACCTTTATGTGGTACATTGGTAAATTACTTTGTAAAAACAGTGAAACTGAAACCTTTGCCTAAAACTCGGTGCCAATTGATGGATATATTCCTTTGTCTTTTGATGTATTGGAGTTAGACACAGTATTTAATCACTGTGGGATTAATATGCTTTGTAATTTAGATTTTCCTAACCAAGAAAACTGTCATCTAAAACTAACAACCAAACAATCCATAACAGGGATTGAATTGAATGGAGAAATATATTTTTTTATTATACTGTGTTATGCATTTTGTTGATAGTATAAAATCAAATTGATGATGAGTTCCATAGATTTCCAATGTACAGTATATCTCAATAATTAAAACAGCTTAACATGTTTCCCTGATAAAATCAGTTTCTTCAGAGACAAGTCCTCTGATGTGATTGGACTGCTGGCTAGATACGGGAGACTGCTGCCTAAATCTGGCATAGCTCTGGTAATACAGAGGGACTGGAGGTTTCTATGTGATGGGATGGTAGAGGTCTGATTTATCTCCATTTGCGTTGATAATTCTGTTACTATGAGTGAAACTGCAGACTGGGAGCAGGAGACTGCTAACTATAGCTGGAACAGAGGGTTCAACGTGCATGTGGCATAGTTAAAATCACAAACACATTTCTTCCCACAGTGGAAAGAAAGGTGTCCCTTCAAACAGTGACCTCCAGGCCCCCTCAGTATTACCCGGGCTGCTATAGAAGGTTCAAATACATTGTCTTTATTTTATGTCAATGCTTATTGGATTTTTTGATTTTTGAAACCATACTGTGGATTTGTCATTTGCTACAGTATTTTGTTGACTAATTAGAAAGAGGATTTTGTTGTCTACTGTATATGTGCAAAAATGTACACCGTTCAAAAGTTTGGGGTCACCCAGACAATTTCGTGTTTTACATGAAAACTGACTTTTATTTATCAAATGAGTTGCAAAATGAATAGAACATATAGTCAAGACATTGGCTAGGTTATAAATACTGATTTTTATTTGCAATAATAATTTTGTCCTTCAAACTTTGCTTTCGTCTAAGAATACTCCTTTTGCAGCAATTACAGCATTGCAGACCATTGGCATTCTAGCTGTTAATTTGTTGAGGTAATCTGAACAAATTTCACACCACGCTTCCTGAAGCACCTCCCACAAGTTGGATTGGCTTGATGGGCACTTCTTGCATACCATATGGACAAGCTGCTTCCACAACAGCTCAATGGGGTTGAGATCTGGTGACTGCGCTGGCCACTCCATTACAGACAGAATACCAGCTGCCTGCTTCTTCCCTATATAGTTCTTGCATAATTTGGAGGTGTGCTTTGGGTCATTGTCCTGTTGGAGGAGGAAATTGGCTCCAATCAAGCGCTGTCCACAGGGTATGGCATGGCATTGCAAAATGGAGTGATAGCCTACCTTATTCAAAATAACTTTTACCTTGTACAAATCTCCCACTTTACCAGCAACAAAGCAGCCGCAGACCATCGCATTACCTCCTCCATGCCTGACAGATGGCGTCAGGCACTCTTCCAGCATCTTTTCAATTGTTCTGCATCTCACAAATGTTCTTCTGTGTTATCCAAACACCTCAAACTTTGATCTGTCTGTCCATAACACTTTTTTCAAATCTTCCTCTGTCCAATGTCTGTGTTCTTTTGCCCATATTAATCTTTTCCTTTTATTGGCCAGTCTCAGAATTTTATTGGCTTTTTCTTTGCCAATCTGCCTAGAAGGCCAGCATCCCGGAGTCGCCTCTTCACTTTAGATGATGACACTGGTGTTTTGCGGGTACCATTTAATGAAGCTGCCAGTTGAGGACTTGTGAGGCATCTATTTCTAAAACTAGAGACTCTAAAGTGCTTGTCTTCTTGCACAGTTGTGCAACGGGGCCTCCCACTTCTCTTTCTACTCTGGTTAGAGCCTGTTTGTGTTGTCTCTGAAGGGAGTAGTACACACCATTGTAGGAAATGTTTAGTTTCTTGGCAATTTCTGACATGGAATAGCCTTCATTTCTAAGAACATGAATAGACTGTCGAGTTTCATGTGAAAGTTCTCTTTTTCTGGCCATTTGGAGAGTATTATCAAACCCACAAATGTGATGTTCCAGATACTCAACCAGCTCAAAGGAAGGCCAGTTTTATAGCTTCTCTAACAAGCAAACCCATTTTCAGCTGTGCTAACATAATTGCACAAGGGTTTTCAAGGGTTTTCTAATCATCTATTAGTCTTCTAACGCGCTTAGCAAACACAATGTACCATTAGAACGCTGGAGTGATGGTTGCTTGAAAATTGCCTATGTAGATATTCCTTTAAAAACCAGATGTTTGCAGCTAGTATAGTCATTTATCACATTAACAATGTATAGAGTGTATTTCTGATTAATTTAATGTTATCTTCTTTGAAAAAAACAGTGCTTTTCTTTCAAAAATAAGGATATTTCTAAGTGACCTCAAACTTTTGAACGGTAGTGTATGTTACAATTTATTGGTTGAATTTATTTTTTATTCTTTTTATGTATTCATTTTTATTGTTAGTGTATAATCCAATGAATTATATTTATTTTAGCATATCCACAGCAATTTTTCTAATTTAGTATTGAACAGTTCATAGATACTGTTTTTACATCACATTGCATGTACGCAGTGCTGTTTTTTTCTATTGTTTTTTCTTTTTGGGTTTCTGGGGCTGCTACAGAAAACCTGCAACATACAACCTTATGGCATGATTCATAAAGATGAATTAGTTGGCCACATTATATATCATAATATATTGAATCATATTGATTTGATATTAATTGAATTTAATTACAGATGAACGGTTCGGTTTTGATTCAGATCTTTTCGCCAAATTTGTGCAAGTTTGGAATAGTTTGGATTTATTTTATTGGCTATCCAAAGCACTTAACAGCCAATATGATGACGTTTTTGAGACCCAAACATAACCGAATAAAACCAAATAAAACTGCTCATCTCTAAATGAAAGTTGTGATGCAGTAATAGCCTTCTTGTGGTGGTAAACATCCTCCTCCCCGAAGCATACAACCAGTGCGGTTTGTAAAATACAGCGATTTGTGACCAGTGATCCTGAAAGTGGGCATACAGAGGCAATGTCTCACACTCGGCATCTGCTCACATCACAGGGTGGACGCTGGACAAAAGGAGCAGAACAATGGCTGATAACTGAGAAGGAGCCAGAGCAGTGAAGCAGTGAGGTTCACTGCTCTTGTCAACCAAAAAGGTACTTTTCAGGACATACAGTAATGCTAGATGTTCAAAAGAAATTGAGAAACAAAACTAATGTACGGGAAAGTGAAAATTGCAGCACTTTAGAACACAGCTTAAGAAATCAGAAATGTCTCCACTGTAAGCCGCTCTTTGAATTGATTGACCTAGTAAACAGCCTTTCTATAGCTGGGCATCCACTATACAATTTTCTGTCAGATATCTGTCCAATCTGGCTGGTTGGAATGAAAACCTGGTAATGTATGGGAGCAAATGACAATGGTTGTTCAGACAAATTGGTTAAAACACACAAATTTAACCAATTTTAACAATTTTTTTGTCCTTTTTTCAGTGTTTAAAACCATATGATCGATTGTCATTTGCTCCCATACATTACCTGGTTTTCATTCCAACCAGCCAGATTGGACAGATATCTGACAGAAAATTGTATAGTGGATGCCCAGCTTATCACAGATAAAGGGCCTTCCGCTGCTTTATGAATGGAGCCCTTATGCTTTTATATGGTAACAGAATTTATTAGTAATTTTCATTAGAAAGAGTGTTGTTTCGTAAACAATGATAATTAACTTCAGCCAATCTTACCTGACTGGTTGCTTTCTTAGGGGGAATTCAAAAGTGATAAGTTTTCATGGGTGTTAATTTATCACACATATTGCCCGATAATTTCACTTAACGCTTGTATATGGGTGTTAACTTATTGTGCAATCCAATTAGAAAATGGGTGATAAGTGTTTCACCCGATAATTCTTGCTGGTTTTACGCTTGTTAAGTACTGTATAAGTGAAAATGGGGAAATCAGCCTGTATCCAAAAAAAGACAAACTAATATTGGATAACAGTATAGAAGTTTCTTAGATGCCATAATAAAACTATTAAATTGGGTTCTTAAATTGTGTCAAATGGCTGTTATAAGAATTTTTATTAAACAGTGAAAAAATGATAGAAAGCAAGAGTTTCTATAATATGCTTTATTACTTATTGCCTGTGATTATATATATATATATATATATATATATATATATTGCTGTCATTTTAAGCCACTTTGAAAAAAAATTCAAAGTACACGTTTAACCCCCACCTGCAATTTTAAAACACCTGTACCATTTATACAGCACCCCCTTATACCTGTCCCACATCAATTATCCAATTTTGCTGCACTTTGCACATTTTCCCCCTAAAAATTATATATCATTATTGGTCAAAGTCAGCTAAATAAAAAATAATTTAGCCTAAGTAGTCATTAAGGAGATTATCCCAATAGTTCTAAACCAAGTTAGGACAATTTTACCTGCTCAGGAGGTGGTTAAATCCTATGCAGTATAATCGGGTGTTAAATTCATTAGCATGTGAATTGGGTGGTAACCACTTTCCGCGAACAGTGAATACTTTTCACATGAAAATAGCTTACCACCTCTAATTGAATTCCTCTCTTATAGATGCCATCATAATAAAACAGGTCAATGGGACAAATTGCTGTAAACTCTTCAAACACACATATATATATATATATATATATATATATATATATATATATACAGGGTTGCTGACAGTGTCCTCAATACATGGGGCAGCAGTGTAGGAGTGCTGGCAGTGTTGTCAGTACTGGGTGCTGACAGTGTCGGCAGTGTGGGGCGGGGTGCCAGTGGTGTCCTCAGTGTGGGAGTGCCTGTAGTGTCAGCAGTGTAGCATTGCTGATGATGTCCTCAGTACATCAGGCAGCAGTGCGGGGGTGCTGGCAGTGTCCAGACCGCCAAGTGCTGGTGGTGTCGGCAGAGTGAGGGTGCCATCGGTGTCCTCAGTTTGGAGACGCTGGCGGTATTGGCAGTGCATGGGTGTTGGTAGTGTTCTCAATGCAGGGTGCCAGCAGTGTCAGTATCTCAGCCAAACAGCGTTAAGTCCATTGAATTCCATGGGAATTTGTAAAATGGCCTTTCGCGCAAAACCTCGAGATTGACAGCGGGATCATGAGGTTTTGCTCGATTAGGGTTACATGGCAGGCAGAGATCTGAGCTATGTCTCAGACCCCCCGGATCCCCGAAATTTGGGTGGGCTCGGTTCTCTGAGAAATGGGCCTGCTCATCTCTAATATATATATATATATATATATATATATATATATATATATATATAGACCCTCCTGAACATTACAATTCCAAGTCGGATCCAAGTCCGGCATGGGTTTTCCCTTCTGACTCCGATCCAAAAATGAGGCAAAACGTCATCCTCCTGCTGTCGGGTTCTCACGGGTTTTGAATTCTATAAAGGTCCCAGTGACCGGTGCCATTTTCACTCTGGCTGTGGAGAGTGTACAGACGTGCTCTATTCTTCTCTGTTGTTCAAGAGTGCAGTGTTTTTGGGCTAGGGCTGCAATTCATAAAAGGGTGCTGTGTCATCCAGGGGTGCTATTTCAATCCAAGGGTGCTCTACCACAGTGTCAAAAAAATAAAAGTTAAAATTAATAATTATTATTCCACAAAAAATAAAAAGATAAAAAAGATCTTTTTTAATTTTTTTTTGTGTGCTAACTACGCTATTACTGTTCAGTGAAACTGTCAACCAGACCACAGTTTATCATCCACAAATTTGTGACTCTGCAGGTGGTCCATCTGCACTCTGCAGGGATGCTTTTTTGTCCATAAAGTGGTGCTGTGTTGTTCATCAACTGGCTGCTGCCTTGTTCAGGGGTGTTCTTCCCCAGTGTAAACACATAAAAGATCAATAAAATTAGCATTCCACAATTTTTATTTTTTAAATATATTTTTTCAGTTTTTTTTGTGTGTGCTAGCAATGCTATTATTGTTCAGTGACACTGCCAGCCAGACCGCAGTTTATCATCCACGTATTTGTGACTCAGCAGGTGGTCCATCCACATTCTGCAGGGGTGCTTTTTTGTCAATAAAAGGGTGCTGTGTTGTTCATAAAGGGGCTGCTGCCTCATCCAGGGGTGCTCTTATCCAGTGTAAAAAAAAATAAAAGCTTAATAAAATTAGCATTCCACAAAATATAAAATATTTTTTTCAGGGTTTTTTACGCTATTATTGTTCGGTGACACTGCAAGCCAGACCGCAGATTCTCATCCACGTGTTGTGACACTATATTTCAAATTGGTACAAATTGACATGTGTGCTGTAACCCACTTCATTTGTTTTTGTTGATATGGAGAACGATCAGTTGAAAAGAGAGCAGGAATCACATACTAGTGCTGGAGCTGCTGCCAGTGCCACCAGTCATGCTGATACTAGTCCGTCTACGTCATCTTCTAAAGCTGATGCCCAAGGGCATACAGGGCTTAAGTCAGGGACATCTAAAATAAAAAAAACAATCTTTTACAGTTGTAAAGAAAAAAACATTAAAGGGAAATTTAGCTGCAGAAATACATAAAATTGGCAATATGCCTTTTAGCACATGAAGTGGCAAGGAAAGGCTAAGGCCTTGACCTTTATTTATGACTGGTGGTTCTGCCTCTTATGATGATGTAAGCCCTTCTCCCTGTAGACGTTTCAAAAAAAATTAAATTGTTAAGACACAGGAACTAACTGCACACTCAGAAATGTCACAAATCCCTTAGGAGAGTTTAAGTGTGTTGGTGAGTGCCATGTGTGAGCCTGACCTTTCCAATACTGTACTCGAAGAGGATCCTCCTTCCTCCACTTGTGCATCCTCTGCAAATGTGGGGATGAGCAGTACAAGTCAACATGCTGACATAGAAATTGAGGATGCTTCTGTGGAAGTGCACCAGGATGAGGAGGATAACTGTATAGCTGACGCTAATAAGGATGTTGATGATTAGGATGCTAATGATGAGGTTATTCTTGATGAGGAAGTTGTTTGTGTAAATCTGGCCCCAGTGGAAACAGTTGTTGCCCATGATAAGGAAAAGCCCATTGTCATGCCTGGCCATAAACCAAAAAAATCCACTTTTTATAGGTGGAATAATTTATTCCCAAATCCAGACAACAATTGTCAAGCCATCTATACCCATGGTCATGCCAGAGTAAGTAGAAGTAGGGATCCGAACCATCTTGGAACCTCCTCCCTGTTACGTCATCTACTGCACATCCATCAAAAGTGTTTGAAAAATTCAGAAACTTTGTCTAAAAAAGTAACAACAAGCAGTCCCTTGTCATCTAGCTCCTGTCTATCTGCTAGATCCAAGCACCTGGCATCTTCACCACCAACACCTACATCAACAATATCCTCAATCTTGATTGGAAGTAGTCCTGCATCCAATTTGATTAGGCTAACTCAGTCCTTCCCTATCCTGGATTCCTCAGAAGAATCCTTGAGTGCTATGCCTGCTGCTGCTGCTGGGGTGGATTTTCATCTCAGAAAGGGGACCAGGAGGACCACTAGTAGTAGTTCTAAAAAACAATTGACTGTTAAACAATCCTTTGTAAGGGGGAACAAGCATGACAGCAATCACCCAGTTGCACAGCGGATCATTGATGCAATAACATCTATGCTGGTATTAGATGTGCATCCGATATCTGCCATTAGTGCAGTGGGATTTAGATAATTAATTGAGGTCTTATGTCCATGCTACCAAATCCCATCTCAGTTCTAATTCACTAGAAAAGCAATTCCCAGCCTGTACAGGGATGTTAAAAGAAACTTAATCAGTGTCATACAAAATGCTGTTGTAACCACTGTCCACTTAACAATAGATATGTGGACAAGTGGAACAGGGAAAACACAAGAATACATGACTGTATCAGCTTACTGGGTGGGTGTTTTGCCTTCAGTGGGGCCAACAGCAGCAGCAGCAGCAGGATCATAGAAACAGCTAATTCAGAGGCAGGATACTAAGAGGCATACTGCTGACAAGCTCTTAGAAAATCTCATGGAAGTCATTGCAAAATGGCTTACCCCACGTAGACTTTACTCCTGATTTGTGATTTCTAACAACACCACCAATATTGTGAGAGCATTACAGCCGGCTAATTTCCAACAGGTCCGATGTTTTGCTCATGCAATGAACTTGGTGGTGCAAACTTTTAAAAAAAAGAATGATAGGGCCATGCAGGAGATGCTCTTTGTGGCCCTCAAAATTTCTGGACATTTTCACCATTCAGCAGGTGCATGTAGAAGATTTCAGCACCTGCAAGTAATGTTGACTTTACCTTGTCACCAGCTGAAGCAAGAGGTAGTTACAAGGTGGAACTCCACCCTTTATATGCTTCAGAGGATGGAGGAACAGCAAAAAGTCATCCAAAGCTACACAACGAAGTATGATATAGGAAGAGGAGGGGAAATGTACCTTACTCAAGCTCAGTGGAAAATACTCCATGTTGTGCAGAGTGCTGAAACCCTTTGAAGTAGCCACTGTGAAGTGAGTTCAGACACTGCCAGCTTGAATCGGGTAACTCCCCTCAATAGACTGTTGGAAAAGCAGCTTGAGAAACTGAAGGAAACTGAAGGAGGAGCTGAAATTAAGTGATTCCGCTAAGCATGTTGGACTTTTAGATCAAATCCTTTATTCGCTTCACTAGGATGCAAGGTTTGTGGTGATCTTTCAATCAGAGCAATACATTTTGGCAACCATGCTCAATCCTAGGTTTAAGTCATATGTTGTGTATTTCTTCCCAATCGACACAGATCTGAAGAGATGCAAGTGTTTTGGTAAGTAAATTGTCATCACAAGCGGCATGTGATGCAGTGATGGCTCCCTATTCACTTTCTCCAGCAAGTGCAGCTGCCAGAAAAAACTCAACTTTCCCAAAAAACCCACAGATGATGCAGACGAGTCAAGTTTTGACATCTGGTCGGGTCTAAATAATTGCTTACCATTAATGAGATCTCTACCCTGACTCCATCTGATACAGTCACCATTCAAAGAATGGTTGAGTACTATTTTAATGATAGCATCCAAATAGGCATGTCAGACAGTTCGTTTGACTACTGGCAGAGAAACCAGGTAATTTGGAGGCCTTTGCACAAACTGGCTTTGCTTTTCTTGAGCTGACCACCCTCCAGTGTGTACCCAGAAAGAGTTTTAAGTACAGCCAGGAACCTTGTCAGCGATCAGCGTAGGAGGCTACTTCTTCAAAATGTGGAAAAGATGATGTTCATCAAAATGAACTACAAATTTTACGAGGAAGACCTTTACCACCAAGTACGTCCAAAAATTAGAAAAGCACCTGAGACTGTAATGGTGGATTCCAGAGGAGATTCATTTTGTGTGAAGATGATGTACACACTGATGAGGGTGAGGAATTGGATGATGATGGTGACAACATCTTGCCTCTGTAAAGCCAGTTTGTGCACGGAGAGATCATTGCCAGCATTGTTAGCTGCCCATTGATATTTTATTTTGTGGCGGATATATATATTGCACACCCTTAATATTAGTTTATATAAGGGTGAGAGGAAGGGCCCAAGGACAATTCCATCTTGCACCACTTTTCTTTGCATTATGTACTGTTTGGGGCATTGCTGCCTGACATTTTTAATTTTTTGGTTTATTAAACTGCCATCCTGTCTGCCACTGCTGTCTTGCAAAAGTTTAATAGATGTCCTATATTTTTTTAAACTGCCATGCTTTTGTGCCGCTGCTCTGATGCTTATTTTTTTTATAGTGTAATTCTGTATTTATTTCAACTAAAATCACAACTAGGTATACTTGCAAAATACTCTTATGCCATTTTTTTACTTTGATTTGTAGATACCAACCTGATGGGCTTGGTTTTCCTAGATCATAACAGCCATGTTTGGTCAGATGCAACTCAAACACCAATTGGAAAGGCTATTTTGTGATGGCATCTGTGATGTTCTCTCTCCTCTCCTCCCAGGCTTCCCATCCATAATCCCAGAAGCACAATGATAAGAGAAGTTTAGAACCAGACTTTAAAAATCCTTCTGCCCCCTTGTGTGTGATGCCACAGACAGCATCTCTTGCATGCCCCTTTTATTTAACAAAAATGCTGGACCACAACAAGAGTTCAACTGGGGCAAGAACCGCTCTGAATGAGCAAAATATTCTTTGAAAATAACTCCCCACCTTCTTCCCTCATAAATTTGCTTTGGAATCCAAAACTTAAATAAAATTTACTATGAATCAACCCTTCCTTTCCCTACCTTTAACTACATACATGCACAATCTCCATCAGTTCTCTTGATTAATGAAAATATATGTTTCCTTATGTGCAATGTTGGAACTTGAACTGCCACATGTTTGTGCTGCCCACTGCTGCCACTTAGCTTAGTTAACCACTTAGCTAGTTGCAAATTATTGGCCTAAACTAGATGAAAACAATATTGTGAGCTGGTCAAAATTGACTGGAAATGTGTGGAAATGAAAGTTATTGATGTTAATCATACTGTAGGACAAAAACTGGCCCAAATTATGTGATTTTAGCTGTTTATATGATTTTTTAGAAAAAATACAGATCCAAAACCAAAACATGCAAGGGCAGTTTTGCCAAAACCAAATCCAGATCCAAAATACGAAGGAGATACAGATCCACAACAAAAATATGAGGTTGGCGCACATCCCTAATATATATATATATATATATATATATATATATATATATATATATATATACATACACAGTTCATGTACATACATACATATATATAAATATGACAACTGCAGGCAAATTATTTTACCAAGCAAAGTTATGTGCCTGCAGTTGTCTTTTTCATGCATCGAGTGCCACCGCTTCTTTGTCTATTTATATGTATGCTGGGTCTTACTCTGGCAGCCAAGGAGGTCACCTGCTGTTACATATAGTATATGAATAATACAACTTCTAGTGTGGCAGAATATCAAATCCTTACACCATGCTAGATTAAATGAGTCAATATGGTTCTCGGTTAACTTAAAACAATTACACCAAAAAAACAGAATCACATTTATATTTAATTTCCTGAAAAGCCTAAAGAAACTTTTGTAAGAAGAGCATTTTTTTTCATCATGAAAGGGACCATTTTAACTGTAATTCAGAGGTAAATTATTCCCTCTAATCTAGAATAAAATAGAAAATGGATTGGAATGAAGAGGCCTGAACCATGGAGGATGGAAGATGGAAAAATGCATCAAGTTATTGAAATAGATAAAACGTTTGCAGGGTTGGGCTGTAAGGAAGCTACAAGCAATTCTGAAACTTTCTGCTTCTTTAGTTGGAGTGCATGAAATATCTGCTGCATATGAAATATTTATATATAGTTTTAAAAGGGTTTCAATCATGAGATTGGGTCAGTTTTCTTTTCTTTCTTTTTTCCCCTTGACTTCTTTAGCTTAGCTGACAGCGATGATCTGTTTGAAGTTTTTGACACTCTCAAAGACTAGATCCATATTTGATGGAACTTGCTCAGTCTTTTCTGATATAAAACATTAGAAATAAGTAATTTTTAAAGTGTGATTCTTACATACTCACAATGCAGTTAGATATTTGGGGGCTAATCCAAAATTCAAGAAAATGTAGCTAAACTGTGTATGATGACTATTGTACTTAGGGGTGCAGGGGGAATTACAGTCTATACAATGATATCTGAAATCTGATTGGTTACTATGGGCAAAATCCCTATTTTTTATTTTTAATTTTTTTTATACATTTCCCCTTAGTCTCTTATTACATTTCCATTTTACCTTATGTGTGCCATTTACAGGGCTCTGTGGTTACATAATAGGGCAAATTCTGAGTTGGATGGATCTCTGCGCATGGACGCAAATTGCGAGTTTTGCGCAGATGTGATTTTACACATCTTTGCATTTCTCTGTCGTATTCTGAGTCATATTGAATTTGGTTGAATCAGTCTTTTTGTGAAATGAAACATGTCAGGGCAGTAACTGGGCCCAATAAAGTGAGAGCGCAAAACTGCCTGAGTTGTGGGACTATCTATGGTTAGTAGCTAAAGCTCTGTGTGATTCTGAGTCACACGCATGGTGATGGGAAGCCTGTATCTGATTGATCTCCTGCACCTAGCATAGTGCTGGTGATTCTAATCATAACAGTTGCTGCATATGGTGCATCAGGAGTTGGGTGCAGTGGGTGCAGTCCGCACCTGGGTGTCACCCTCGGAGGGGGTGACACCAAAATGTCTGTTCCTCTGCAGTGAAAGGAGCCGAGTGCTGCAGTGTGACATTCTCCTGCAGCACCAGGCTCCTGTCATAGAAGAGGAGCCGACACTGCTGACAGTCTGGTCTGTGGGGGCAGCCCAGCATCTAGGCAATGCTGGGCTGCCCCTGGGAAGTCATCGGGATCCCCTGAGGGCATGCCCCTTTATTTTAGGCCATGCCCCTTTTTTGGGCGTGCAAAGATAGTCAGAGTGCGCATCGGGGGTCACCTGACCCGGTGACACCTCTGGTAAAGTCAGTGGGGGCATGGGTTTCCACTTGCAGATGCATGATCTCAGCATTAGAACTACAAATACTCACATTAGCATAAGTAAGTAAATTTGGCTTACACGGTTGCCTGTAACAAATGCCTCTTATAAAATAGCTAATTAGTAGTAACAGCTGTAATTACAGTAAAGACCGCCTTCTGTAAAAAACAGGTGCCATTACTGTAATGGCCCCAGGTAAGAATAGACGGAATCAGTATGTATTACCGCCGGACCTAAGACCGGCAGATGAAATAAAGAAAAGCCGGAAGGCCGGCAGATGAAGATCCCAATTGAGGTGAGTATTTACCCTAACCCTTCCCTCCCTTAGGGGTGCCTAACCCTAACCTCCCCATAGTGCCTAACCTTAACCTACCCCCAGGGGTTAGTCAACCTAACTCCCCCTCCCTATACCTTAAAACTAACCCTCCTGGTATGCCGGGCATCGGGATTTTGGCATGGGACTAATGATAGGCATCGGTATTTAGACGCCTATCATTAGTCCTATGCCGGGCTTTCACTGTCAGGAAGTCGGCGGTCAGCATTTCGACCACCGACTTCCTGACTACATACCAAATAGACACTACCTGGTGGTATAGCTGCATATACAAGACTGATGTAAATTGGATGTGACCTTACATATTAAAAACATAGATAAGGTCAGAAAAGGGTAAAAGGCCAGA
The DNA here is from genome assembly GCA_031769625.1 of Taudactylus pleione. NCBI lineage: Eukaryota > Metazoa > Chordata > Amphibia > Anura > Myobatrachidae > Taudactylus > Taudactylus pleione. The sequence continues at coordinate 4,460,815 of JAUIMM010000137.1, read as the reverse complement.
TGGTATTTCCTAATGGCCGCATTTCTGGTTGCTAATGTCAGACATAACATTTTAAGTCACATTTGAACTCTAAGATGTAGGCTACCTTTTTCCTTTATCAAAAGGGTATTTTGGTATCAAATATATGGTAGTTCACTGGGAACAAGTGACATTGATAAGGAAATGTGGTGACACCACTGAGGCATGCAGCACCAAGTTCATTAATATCGATACAGCCTACAATAATGGCTATGTGCACTCTATGTAGGGAAAACATTCTTAAACTATTAAGGATTGCAAACAATCATCACTCTATTTCATTATTTTGATCTTGGAGCTGAGAATGATGATGATTTCTAAGCTTTGTTATTCCATTTCTGGTGGACATAAACTACTTTTTTAAAGTAGTTTTTAACTCATCTACTTGTCCACTGAAAAATCAATAGACCCATGTCAAGTCAGCCTGAAAATATACTAACCTAACTGTTGGCCTCCTCTTCCCATTCCTATAGCAGACCTTTTACATATTAAAAACACTAACCCTATGTGCTTTAGAGAAGCTAATGTTTCAATATTTTTTAAACACCATAAAGCAGAAAAATAGCAATAGTGCATAAAAGTAGAACTCCAGGCTTGTTCAATATGTTGACGGGCAAATGCTAAACAAAGTCTTCAGCACATGAGTGTCAGGGGAATTCACTTCCACCTTTGAACGTAAATGCTAAGCTCCTGTACAAGCGTATCCCCCTTTCCCATATCCCACAGATGGCAGCACTGTCTACATATAAGAAATGTTTGACCCGTCCCCTCATGATGATCATGTGACAGACCATTTAAAACAATACTGTATACTGTTCCAGAGCCCGTAAGAATAGTTTTACATATAGAACTTTTCCTGGAGGAAAACAGGAGAGACAGATAAAGCAGAAGAGGAGGGATAGAGGAGAATAGGTGGTACAGATGGAGCAAATGGGATTGGACAGAGGAGAACAGGAGGGATAAATGGAGCAGAAGAGGTGGGATCAGGGCTGCCAACATAAATTGTGGGGCCCAAGACTGACAAAAATGGCAGCCCCCCCCTTCGCCTGCTACCTTATTCCTACAAAATAAAAATTTGGTCAAAAAATATCAAGCCTGTCATCTTCTGTGTCCCGCCAGACCCCATTTATCTGCATCCAGCCAGGCCCTCTTATGTGCATCCAACCATGCCCCCTTATGTTTGTACAACCTACTCCCCAAATGTGTCCAGTCAGCCCCCCTTATGTGTGTCCAGCTAGCCCCCCCTATGAGCGTCCAGCCAGCCCCCTTATGTGTCCAGCCATCCCCCCTTATGTGTATAGCCAGCCCCCTTTATGTGTCCAGCCAGTCCCCTTTCTGTTTGTCCAGCTAGGGCCCCTTCTGTGTGTCAAGCCCATCCCCCCCACCTTTCAAAGCAAAGCACTGCCCGCTGGCAGTGCATATGAACCTACCCGCTTTGCGTGTCACTGCTGTCTCCTATTTAGGACATTGGTGCGCCTGTGCGCTGCTGGATGGACCAGGGCTGTTAGAACCATGGAGGGTCCTAGTGCCTACCGCCGGCTAAACCTAATCTGATGGAGAAAGAAGCAGTGCTGCTGCTGCTCTCCATAGAAAATAAAAAATCCACAAAACTACAGAGTTGTGTGGGAAAAGGGGGAATGGGGCTGGGGAGGGCGCTGTAGGAGCTGTGGCCTCCCTTTCTGCCTAGGGCCTGGGACTCCAGTCCTGGCAATCCCCCCTGATGGTGGCCCTGGGTGGGATGATGGAGAACAGAAGGGACAGATGGAGCAGAAGAGGCAGGATGGAGGAAAACAGGAGTGGCAGACAGAACAAAAGAGGAGAACAGAGGAGAATAGGAGGGATGGATGGATGGATGGAGTTGAGGAAACAGGATGGACAAAGCAGAGAAGTGATGTGATTTCTGGACACTACCCATCCAAGATTGACATCACTCCGGACCTTGGACAGATGTACTGTTTTGCAGACTGTCTCAAGCAATAACAAAAAGTCCTTTTTGGGGAAAGTGCCTTATCTAATTTACCAAGTGACAATAAGCTCAGTTTATTGCTGCAAGCTAGAACCATATCAGAATGTTTAATCACTATATGCATGCACCAGGGATGTTCAGTCAGGGTAGGCAGAGCCTCCCCTATCATACTCCTGAGATTTGATATAAAAATGATTAGAATAATACAAAGAAGATATTTATAACTTAAAAACATCTTTTTTTATTGTAATTATTTATATAGTTAACACTCACCAGCTTTTAGGAGCTGACTAGGACTGCAGGGAGATGAGAGATGAGGAAACAACAGGTCAGCCTCACTTCTGTATAGTCAGAAACTGCTTGCAGAGCGGGGGGCAGGGCCACACCATGGGCAGTAAGCTGTACAGAAAGAGAGCTAATAGAGGCTTGCCTCTGAGTATGGGGGGACATGCCTTGAGAACTGATGGACACCATGGATGTGTCATGTGACCATGAAGTGCACTGCAGTGTTTAGAGACCTAAGCTCAGTCAGCAGCAGCAAAAGAAAACACAGTGATGCAGGTAGGAGAATCAATGGACACAGGAGCTTAGGGTAGTGAGGGGAGAGTTACAGTGAGTAGGGGTGAGACAGGGTCACTGCACTCAGACCTATATCCATGTGTGCCTCCTCAGCCATAGACACTGCAAGTCACTGGCATACGCAACTGTTTGCTGCACATGCATATCTCACTTAAACCTTTTGCCAGCAGCTTTATGATGCCAGTATCAGATAGTAAGGACTAGAGATGTGTGCTGACCCCCGTGTTTTGGTTTTGGATCTGGACCTATCCTGGTTTTGGATCTGGATTGGTTTTACCAAAATTTCACCTCCGTGTTTTGTTTTCGTGTTTTGATTTTGGATCTGAATTTTTTCTTAAAAAATCATAAAAAGAGCTAAAATCACATATAATGGGCCTGTTTTTGTTCCTACAGTATAATTAACATCAATAACATTTATTTCCAGTAATTTCCAAACAATTTTGACCACTTCACAATATTATTTGCTTAATCTAGTTAAGGCCAAAAGGTTGCATTCAGCTAGCTGGCTGACTAAGCTAAGTGACACAGTGGGCGGCACTAACATGTGGCAGTTCAGTTTCTAATTTCCATCAGGGACACAGTGTGTTATACAGTGTGGGTTGGATACACCAATAGTGCACTTACTGTGACGGCAGTGTCAGCAGAGCGGGGTTGCTGACGGTGTCCTCAGTACATGGAATGGCAATGCTGCGGTACTGGCAGTGTCCTCAGTGAAGGGTACCGGTGATGTTGGCAGTGCGGGAGTGCCAGCGGTGTCTTTAGTGCAGGTTTGCTGGCTGTGTCGGCAGTGCAGGGGTGCCAGTGGTGTCTTTAGTGCAGGTTTGCTGGCTGTGTCGGCAGTGCAGGGGTATCAGCGGTGTCTTAGTGCAGGTTTGCTGGCTGTGTCGGCAGTGCGGGGGTGCCAGCGGTGTCTTTAGTGCAGGTTTGCTGGCTGTGTCGGCAGTGCGGGGGTACCAGCGGTGTCTTAGTGCAGGTTTGCTGGATGTGTCAGCAGTCCGGGGGTACCAGCGGTGTCTTGTGCAGGTTTGTTGGATGTGTCGGCAGTGCGGGGGTGCCAGCAGTGTCTTTGGTGCAGGTTTGCTGGATGTGTCGGCAGTGCGGGGGTACCAGCGGTATCTTAGTCCAGGTTTGCTGGATGTGTCGGCAGTGTGGGGGTGCCAGCGGTGTCTTTAGTGTAGGTTTGCTGGCTGTGTCGGCAGTGCAGGGGTGCCAGCGGTGTCTTTAGTGCGGGTTTGCAGGCTGTGTCGGCAGTGTGGAGTTGCCGTCAGTGCAGGTTTGCTGACTGTGGGCCTAATTCAGACCCGCTCGCGAGCACTGAGCGCTCGCAAGCGGGTCGATGTTGGCCCACTGCGCATGTGCACGATGGACCCAGCTCCATCGGGCACATGCGCAAGGCACGGATAGCGACTGGCAAGCCGTCGCTATGGGTCTCACTACAAAGGGGGCGAGCTGTCGATGGTGATCGACAGCATGCCCCCTTTGGTGGGTGTGCCGGGGGTGTGGCTGCCCAGATGGAGGCGTTCCCATGGGAATGCCTACCGTCTGGGGCAGCCCCACTGACATCACAAGTGATGTCAGTGGGAATGCTCTCGACTCTGATAGAGCTGAAAGCACTCCAGGGCTTGCGGCAATGAGACCCTACCACAAGGGTCTCGTCGCAAGCCCGATGGTCGCGATGGTCTTGACCATCGCGACCATCTTCCTGGCCGCTCGCTATAGCTGTGGGTGGTCACCCACAGCTATACGAGCGGCCAGGAGGCCACTGTAAAATTCAGAAGGACAGCCCTGATTCAGAGCGAGCGCTCTGTCAGAGCGTCCGGCTCTGAATCAGGGCCTGTGTCGGCAGTGCAGGGGTGCTCTCAATACAAGGTGCCGGTGGTGCCGGCAGAGCGGTGGTGCCAGCGATGTCCTCAGTGCAGGTTTGCTGACTGTGTCGGCAGTGCAGGGGTGCTGGTGGTGTCCTCACTGTGGGAGTGTTGGCAGTGTGGGGGTCGCTGACGGTGTCCTCAGTACGTTGGGCAGCAGTGCAGGAGTGTCGGCATCAGTGGTGTCAGCAGTGGGGGATGCTGCCAGTGGGGGTGCTGGCAGTGTCGTCAGCGGGGGGTGCTGGCGGTGTCAGGCGGCGGGGGATGGCGGGCTCCATCTTTTTTCCCTCCCTTGTAGTGTTTTCAATGGGCTTAACGTATGAGAACCGTGACAGACAGCTATCTCAGCCAATCAGCGTTAAGCCCGCTGAAAACAAAACCTCGCGACTCGACAGAGGGGTCACAAGGTTTTGGCTCGGGTCAGGGATCCGGGGCAGGAAGAGAGATCCGAGCTGCACTCGGAACGCCCCGGATCCCCGAAATTCGGGTGGGTCCGGTTCTCAGGGAACCAGACCCGCTCATCTCTAGCAAGGACCCACTGTGGATCCTAGTCATGGCAAAAGCCAGTGGCACATCATCTGGTATCGCTACAATAAATTTATACAGTTGTAAGCTTATTCACTCAACCACCAACTGCATTATTAGTAATATTAGTAACAATTGACAGCATATTTTGTCAATACACAAGTCTCTTAAAATGTGTAACATTTTAAACTGTAAATGATGTAGTAATACATAATGATAGTTACTGCAGCCACTGAGCCACCAACAGCAAATAGTCCCCTTTAGATAATGGAGTAAGTAAAGTCCACCAACAGTACAGAACAATAATGTGAAGCTCCTGTCATATTGATGCAGCAAATTGTGGTGTCAACGTTTTTAGTTTACATATTTAAATTTATTCTGCCCAGTACCACATCTACCTTCTACTCCTATTGACTATTGTTAATTTTAACTTCATCATTGGTACAATCGTCTCCAACCACTGCAGTAATATACAGTATATGTGTAGGGAGGTGGATAGAGAAAATTTCCAAAGAGTAAACAAATCCTAAAGGTTATTTGCATTTTTATTTAATTATTGTACCTATAAAAGCACCCCACAACTACATAGCACATACGCACTTGGCAATTACATTTGATAGTGTGTCTGTGCAAAGTCTTGGTACCTCCTTGAGTGGTTTTTTTGGCCCAAGTGACTTTCCTACTTTTTTCTTCAAATATATTTCCAAGTCCTGGCTGCAGGTATAAACTTTGAAGAGAAGCCTCAGATCCCCATTTATTTACCTATTTGGCTTAAAGAATTCTCTCAATTCACAATGTATACATTATTTCCCAAACTCCGCCATTACAGTTCAGGTTTTAAGAATATCCATGCTTGAGCTCACATGACTTAATTTGTTCCTCAGTCTATTTGATTTATCCATGTGGAATGCATGGATATCATTAAACCTGGACTGTGATGGAGTTTAGGAAATGTGTATACTGTAGAGATGAGCTGGATCAGTTTTCAGAAAACTGAGCCCACTCAAGTGTTTTATATCCTACCAGATCAGAGTCCTGGCTCGGTTCTTCCCACCTGACTCTGATCCCAAAATGAGGCAAAACGCCATCTTCCTGAAATCAGATCATGTTTTGGATCCGATATAAGTCCCTCCCATGGTGATTCGGGTGCCACTTAACAGCAGACACCAGACATGTTGAATTGGATGCTGAGTGCTGACAGTTATAGAAGGATTGAGGAGTCCCCTTGGCTTTCACCTTTGTTTCAATGGACAGTGATACCCTAGGGAAGTACTGGCTGAGCAAGTTTTATGTAGGCAGATAGCAAATAATTTTTTAACATTTTTATAGTGTAGGATCATCTATATAATTTACTACTATTGTCAGTGTCAATCTGGTGCTGAGTAACTTAGCACTTCAGCATTAACCCTTGGTTCACAACTGCACACAGTGAAGCATTAACCCTTTATGAATTGTTGTTTTATCTGTACAACTGGTGTGCTGTAGCTGCCACAATGTGTTCATAAATATAAGCACTGTCTGACTTCACACAGTGTGATTTGTTATTTTTTATTTACAGTATAACTGATGTGTGCTGTAGGTACTGCACTGTGTTCTGAAATACAATAACTGTAATTCTGCATAGTGTGAGTTATTAGAGCAATTTATTTTTTATTTCTTTAAACTTAAGTTGTTCATCAATATGGAACATGAAGATCAGTCAAGGGAAGAGCAGGTGCAGCAACCAAATACTATCATTGCAGCTGCTGCCACCAGTCATGATGATACTAGTCCTTCAACATCATCTAACAAAGCCGATTCACAAGGTCATAGAGGGTTTCAGGCAGGGCATCTGAATTCAAAACAATATTTTACATTGTTAAAGAAAAAACACCTCTAATAAAGAGAAAGTTTCCTGCAGAAAACATAAAATTGCCAACATGCCATTCACCATATGCAGTAACAAGGAAATGCTCATGCCTTGTCCTTTATATCTGTGTGGTGGTAATGCAACTGCTGTCAGTAAGGGATTTTCTTCTGCCTCACACAACGATGCAAGACTATTTCACTCTTAGTCTAGAAGAGGTGTAAACTGAAAACTGGAATATCAGTGGTGAAAAAACCACTAAGGCAGTAGAAAAAAACTGTGTTTTTACAAATGTCACACATCCCTGAGGAGAGTCCAAGTGTGTCTGTGAGTCCTATGTTTAAGCCTGACCTTTCTCATACTGTACTCATAGAGAAGCCCCCTTCCACCATTTCTGTTCCCTCTGCCAATGTGGGTATGAGCAAAACAAGTAAAGATGCTGACCTAGAAATTGAGGAGGCTATTGTGGAAGTTCAACAGGATGAAAGGGATATTTGTGTAGCTGACACCTGCGCTAATGAGGATGTTGAAGATGAGGATGCTGATGATGATGATGATGGTGTTTGTGTAAGTGAGGCACTGGTGGAAGCAGTTCTATCCTTTGATAAAAAGAAGGCAATTGCCATGCCTGGGCATAAGACCAAAAAAATCTACCTCTTATGTATGGAATTATTTTTACCCAAATCTTGCCTACAATTGTCTTGCCATCTGTAGCATTTGTAAAGCCACTAGATGCAGGGACCTAAACCATTTAGGATTCTCCTCCCTGTTACATCTTTTGCAGCGCGTTCATGAAAAGTTTTTGGCAAAATCAGAAACTTATGCTAAAAAACGAAAAGTGAACAGTCCAGCATCAGCTACCTTCCTTCTCATAGCTAGATCCCTGCACATGCAATTTTCACTGCCAACACCTTCCTCATCAATATCCTTACTAATGATTGGAGCTAGTCCTGCATCCAATTTGCTAATGCTAACTGAGTCCTCCCCTCCAGGATTCCTTAGAAGAATCCTTGAGCGCTAGGCCTGCAGCTGGAGGTGGGGTGCTGGGGGCTGCTTGGTCCTCAGAATGGACAAAGAATACTAGTAGTAGTCTCAAAAAACAATTGACAGAAAATCATTTGCAAGAGGATGCAAGTATGACAGCTGTCACCTAGTTGCATAGCAGATCACTAACGCCATGACCCCTATGCTATAATTAGATCTGCATCCAATATCCACCATTAATGCATTGGGTTTTAGAAAGTTTATTGAGGTCATCTGTGCTCACTGCCAAATTCCATCTCAATTCAATATTACTTTTCATTTAAAAAAAAATAATTATTGTCCTCCAAAATGCCATTTACGTCATTTAGCAACTCCATGTAGAACAATGTATGGCTGCAAGAAAAGTTAAATTTGCTATGCCACCAACTGAAGCAAGAGGTAGTAACAAGATGGAATTCCACCCTTTATATGCTTCAGTGAATGGAGGAACAGCAACAAGCCATTCAAACATACTCAAGATGCCATGATATAGGGAGTATGTATCTTAGTCAAGGTTAGTGGATAATACTTTTCATGTTGTGCAAGGTTCTATAACCATTTGAAGTAGTCACCTGTGAAGTGAGTTCAGACTCTGCCAGCTTGATTCAGGAGATTCCCCTAATTAGACGTTAGGAAAAGCAACTTTAGAAAAGTGGCAGTCACTATCACTAAAATGATTGGTTTGATAAATTGCATGCCTTTATTAATATACAACATCTTGCACCACTTTTTTATGGGCTTTGCCAGCATTGTGTGTTTTTGAAAGGTAGTGTACTGAATAAAATTGTACTTTACTGGGGCGTTCATGTTCTTTTGTATCTTACAATGCCATCCATCACCAGCTTCTCATACTTGCATATAGGCCCCATTTCCTGCAGCTATTTAGCAGTTGCAGACTAGTATCAAATCATATAATTAATTAATCTATTTGACTAGGCCTTAAATCCCCAGGAATCAACTTCATTGGGATTTTCGATGCTTGTTTTTTTAACAATACTATCCACTTCTCTGATTTGCTTTTTTCATGGTTAAATTATCAAAAATAATCAATAAATCAATCAATTAATCAATCAATCAATCAATGTTCATTCGGATTTGGATGATTGTTTTTAAAAATGCTTTCCACTTCTCTGATCTGCTTTTTTATGGTTAACTGCCGTACTTATTTTTGGTTATTAAAATGCTCTTCTCTCTCATAAATTAGCTTCAGCATAAAAAAATTAAATTAACTTAAAAATCAAATCAATCCTTTCTTCCTCTCCCTGTTTCCACTACATACAAACTCCGCCTCCTTCAGGCTCCTGATCCAGTTCTTGATTAATGAAAACATTCTTGATTTCTATGGGGTCATATAGTTTATTAAACTGCCATCCTGTCTGCGACTGCAGTGCCACTCTGTTTCTTAGATGAGTCATGTTGGCAGTTGAACTGTCACAGCTGCTGAAATCTTTTACATGTGGTTGCTGAATGTTGAAAATGTCCAGAAATGTTTATGGCTACAGAAAGCATCTCCTGCATGCCCCTTTAATTAAAAAAAAAATCTGAAACACCAAGTATATTTTGTGGGCAAAATATGGGACATGTTTACCCAGTTGTAATAATCAATCAATCAACATTCATTTGGATTTTGGATGATTGTATTTTAACAATCTTATCTGATCTGCTTTTTATGGTTATTAAAAAGCTCTCCCCTCCTCCCTCATAAATTTGCTTTGGATTAAAAAAAAATAATTAAATAATCCTTCCTTTCACTGCCTTTCACTCCATACATACTCCACTTCCAGTGGGCCTCTGATCTAGTTTTTGATTGACAAAAACATTCTGGGTTTCTAATATGGGGTTGTATAGCTTATTAAACTGCCATCCTGTCTGCCACTCTGTTTCTTAGATGTTGGGAGTTGAACTGCCACATGTTTGTGCCACCAACTGCTGCTGCTTAGCTTAGTCAACTTAGTGCAACCTTTAGGCTATCATACCAACTATATGAAAATCATATCGTGAGCTGTGAGGTGGTCAAAATTGACTGGAAATGAATGGAAATTAATGTTATTCAGGTTAATAATACTGTAAGAACAAATACAGGGGGCGATTCAGACCTGCTCACTGGGCTGAGTTCGCTCGTAGCCGGCCGATTGTTGCAAACTGCACCTGCACAAAAGATGCAGTGCACGTGCTCTAACCAGTCACTTCGATCTGGAGATGATCACTATCAACATACAGCCAGCCTGCTAGTTTGAGTGACAGAACGGGCTGTTTGTGGTTGGTGACAGGGGAAGGATAAAGGAAACGGGGGTGTGGATGTGCGAACGCAGGCATGTCAGTGCGTTTTTACACCATTAGGGATTTCATAATTAAGATGCAGTGTCAGCAAACACATCATATGAGTGAAATAAATACAGCAGCACTCGCAGTGCTTGTGGTAGGCTAGGGTCTACCTTAAGTACTGCATGCTTTTTCGATGTCGCCCGATGGTACCAATGTTCTCATACACTTCCTGGATATGATGTCTGAAAGTGGGCGTCTTTTGTCCAGGCTAGTTGGCATCTAACTTCACCCAGCGATCACACGTTATGACATAAGGGGCATCCTGATGTCTTAGTGAGCGATCGCGGCATTTGCACACTGGCCGTCCTTATGACTGCGAGCGAGCGCAGCATAGCGAGCAGGTCTGAATGAGCTCCACAGGCCCAAACAATGTGATTTTAGCTGTCTTTATAAATTAAAAAAAAAAAATACAGATCCAAAACCAAAACACGTGAATGCAGTTTTGGTAAAACCAAAACATGATGATGAATTAAAACCTAAACCAAAGCACAGCAGTACACATCTCTAGTATACTGACAGTGTATTCACGAAGACAAGACAGAACAGATTTCAAAATAATATAATGTACAGAAACATAATGTGCCCCGTCAGATTGAAACTGTAGATTATACTAAGAAAAAAGTGTACTTCTCTACTAAGAAAGGGTTAAGAACAATGAAATAAATGTCTACTATTCAGTACCTACAAGAACTGGCCATCAACTTCAAAACATATTTTGTTTGTTTGCTGTTTGCTGGAACTAGAAGGCACAGCCCGTGGCTTTTGGAATGGGTATTGATTATTCAGTTTCTGAACATCTGTATGAAATGATTAAAATAAAGTAATTTCTTTGGAGCCTAGCCAATTGTATAATTACTATTTAAAGGTTAATTGAAATGCCTGTAATTGCAGGTGTGTGGACGCTACACTAAAACAGTGTTTTACAAAAATAGCAAGTGTTTACAGCTTAAATTAATACTGGTTTTAAAGCAAAATGCATGTAAAAACGAAGAAGTCTTCTTTCATCTCTGGTTAATTATATGTTCAGAATAGAAATGTTTCATATAGAATGTTTATTTCAAATGAAGCACTATTCAAGACACATTTGATAGTTTTCAACACTTTAAATAATTTGTGTCATGCATACTAAATGGAATGACAGCATGTCATCCTTCCAAGTTAGATGTTCGGGGATGTGGTCCTGTCCTCCGCTGTGTAATTGCATTATTCATGCCACTGCATATAGAAGATAGTGCCACAATGACGTTTTTCACCATCAAGTCCAGAGGGAAGAGGGTGGTATCCCAGGAATTTGTGATTCTCCCTAACATTTGGGGAGAGCAGGCAATTATGCAGTATGCTGTCATTAAAATACTCCATTCGCTAACAAAGTAAAGGAATGCAGTTAAAAGGTTGACAATGTCGACATTCATGGTGTCTACACACAATGTTGACAGTTAAAATGTTGACAATGCGTCAACATTTTCAGAATGCCCACAGGTGAAATGTCAACATTCTCAGAATGTCGACATGAGAGTTAGGCTGTGGGCAAGGGGGTTAGGGATAGGCTGTACGGAGGTTAGGGTTAGGCATTAGAGAGAGGGGTAGGAATTACAGATAGGGATTTGTGAGGAATTCTCACCTGAACACCAGAAGAATTCAGATCTGACCCGGAAGTAGAGGTGAGTGGTTTGGTTTTGGGTTGGATCTTTCCGTCATCTTCTCCGTGATAGATGTTTTGCCTTGTTATGAGATCCAAGTTTGGTGGGAAGATTCAAGCCAAAACCGAACTGCTTAATTCTACTTTCTACTTAAATGTCACAGTCACATGACTGCCAGGATCTGGAAGCCTCGCTGGACTCGCTGCAGCCGTCTAGAGCAGGTAAGTCACTGCTGGGCCACAAGGAATGCTCTGTCGACATGACAACATGTCAGCTTTCCATCACTGTTTACATAGTGAATGTTGATTACATGGCTAATATCCAAATTATGACCATGTTGACATTTTCATGCCAGCATGCTGAATATCGACATTGACTTTTGACATATCGGGCGGGATGTAATAGAGATCGAGTCTGCTGGAGATACGGGATGCAGACTGATCTGGATCGTTTTTTTAAAGTTGCAGTCATTTACAAGGCAACGCCAGTTCGGCTGTGCCTTGTAAATTACTGCAACTTTAAAAAAACAATTCAGATCAGTCTGCATCCCGCACCTCCGGCAGACTCGATCTCTATTACATCCCGCCCATCATATCCAACCCCAAAGTGATAAGGCCTAGATCATGTATGGAAGAATTTTATGGTAAATATTAAGAATAGTGTCAATTACTAAACCGGTAAATGATCATATAAAGACATCTGCACAAATCATATCCTTTTCACATCGCAATTGGCGGGACCCCTTCCAGACTGGCGGCCCAACCCGGCAATAATGCCTGCTCGATGACACCACCACCATCGCTGCTGAGCCAGCGCTGGGATATGAAATCATCTCCCAGCACCAGCTCTTCCTATGCAGTGAATGGGACACGGGTTGCCTCGAACCAGATTCCCTGCTCATACTGCACTGCGAGCCGGGTTGAACTCGTGTTCGACACTGCTCGTTACCCAAGTTGAAATGTGGGATCGCTCGACTCAGGTTACTTCAACTGGACCCTATCACACTGCGCAGTAACCTGGGTTACTGCGTGCTCGTGTGCAATAACCTAAGTTATTTGCTGGCAGTGTGAAAGGGGTATTATAGATCTCTAATGTAATACTGTATGCAGTTCAGGTTTTCCACTAGGTTCATGAGGCACATGCCTGGGGTTGCAACTTGCTGGGGTGGAACAGCAAAAACTCCAGGGACAAAGCACCAATAGGGTGGTTCACAAAAATTTCTAGCATAGGGGTGACATCAGAACTCACCGATTCCACAGGTAGTGGGGCTCACTTAGGGGTAAATTTACTAAGATGGGAGTTCTATTAAGAAGTGATGTTGCCCATAGCAACCAATCAGATTCTACTTCTCATTTATCTAGCACCTTCTAGAAGATAATACCTGGAATCTGATTGGTTGCTATAGGCAACATCACTTCTTCATATAACTCCCATCTTAGTAAATGTACCCCTTAGAGTTGGATGTACATCAGCACATTAGCACATACTTACTTTTAGGAGATAACCATAAGATAAATTTGCTTATGAGGTGGTTTAGGAAGCTAATATACAGTACATATTTTCAAAAGAAAATTCTGGGGTCTTATTATTAATATCTAATAAAGGTAGCCATATTATGTTTGTGCATTGAAAACAGTGCTAATATCAGGCACAGATAGTCCTGTTTTTAATATTCTAAATGCATGTGTGCGGCATCCATTTAGTACAGGGAAAGGGCTTGGGGGCAGTCCAACAGTTGAGAGAGTGCTGCGCTCGTCTCCAGCATGCTGCAAAACGGGGGCGTGACTTGTGGACATACCCCCAAAACTGCATCACCAAAAGGGTTTGGAACGCCCCCTTTTGGGTGCACACAGCTTCCACGCGCACAGTGGTCCAGACTTTGAGATCAAAGAAGTTGATAGCTATGCTATATAGTTGTATACTTGTATACTTCACAAACTTGTTTTCTCAAACCTTTTTTTTACTTAATTAACTAATATAGTGTAGTATTTATTGATAAATTACATCAATATTGTATTTTTCTTTGTGATTGCACTCACACAAGCTATTCTTTATCACATCTCTGGTTCTCAGTTTTTTTTTTTCCTGGTCCTTATTTACTGCTTGTGGTAATAATCACTGACATGAACAATGGCTCTGATTCAGCAAGGATCGCAACTGCTTGCTGCGCATGCATCTGGAGTACCACCCTTTATAAAACATTTGTTTTATATACGTTTCCACTTGCTTAATAAACAGTTTCAAATCATATACTCATACTTGTCCACTTTTAAAAAGCATATCAGGGAGATTGTGAAGGCAACACCTATGAGCGTGCAGTAAAGTGGGCGAGTACTGCTATATCTGAGGGGCGTGTCAAAGCATTTATTTATATCCAAATGTAAACGAGCCCCAAAGAGGTTAGTAAGATCTACTTGTTGATGAAAATGTACTGATACTTATCAGAAAATACATGTAGCCATAGGGATCATTGGCCCTCATTCAGACCCACTCGCAAGCGGGCGCACGTACGTTAGGCGTACGTACAAAAATATTTAAATTCAATGGCTCGCTCGTATTTTCGTTCGCATCTAAAATTCCTCCCTAAACTCTGACGACCCCTCCTCTAACTAACGAGCGTACGAAATAGCGAGCGTACATCCCCGAAATGGCTTGAAAGGAACGCACGCACAAGTATAAACAGGAAGTGGCCTTGTCAGATGTCGATTACCTGCTCCTTTATTCTGCCTACCTCCATCAATCGTATCATGCCAATCAATGTATCAATTAGCTTAATTGTTTGTTTTTTTCAACACAATGCAAGAAACTTTACTCTTGTCCGTGTTTGTGTTTACCCGCAGAATACGTACGGATGAAACATTCGCTTTTATTGTTCAAAAAACATGTGAACCACAATTAAACAATTGTACTATTGCTGTGGATCCCCGCATATTTCCCTGGGTTCATTTCTTTATTTAAATTTGCTTACGCATGTCACTGCATCAAGCCTATCATAACTCTCCAGAGATTTCTGGCCCTGTCGAACACATGACTCATACACTAACCAATAAAATTGCTCCTGTTAATTTCCAAAATACATTAGCCAATCAGAAAATTTTTACACACTTTATCAAAAATGATTTTTAAGAAAAACACCATTGCCATCATGAGAGCCTCCGCATTCACCAGGCGCGAGCTGCTGGTGCTTACGGAGGTCATGGATCGCCGGATCACCAGCCAACCTCAACCGATGACCAACCGGCAGAAGCGCTCCGCGTATGCGGAGGCACGGTCCCGCCTGCGGTCCTTCGGCTCACGCCGCAACATCGGGCAGCTGGAGCGCAGGTGGTCCGACCTGCAACGGCGAACGCCCCGCTTGCTGGCATGCTTTCGCATGCAGATCCTGGAAAGTAAGTGTTATGTATTGTGGTTTTAATGTTTGTGTTTGTGGGGCAAACTGCGTGTGCATGTTTTCCTGTCTGTCCTATTTCTTATTTGTACTCATATCTGCGTGTGCATGTTTTCCTGTCTGTCCTATTTATTATTTGTACTCATATCTGCGTGTGCATGTTTTCCTGTCTGTCCTATTTATTATTTGTACTCATATCTGCGTGTGCATGTTTTCCTGTCTGTCCTATTTATTATTTGTACTCATATCTGCGTGTGCATGTTTTCCCTCTATTTCTGATTTATTCATTCTACTGCTATTTGGCTTATTTGTTTTTTTTTTTTTTTTTTTTAGTTTTGTTGCCCGGATTTGTCCATAAACTAACCGCAATTTCTTTGTCATATTTTAGGGGGACAGCCAAGACTCGCCGTCACCGTCCGTCCAGACGGCGTTCCCGGCCACTATCCCCAACCCCCAGCCAACACTCCACCCCAAATCTTTCCCCTATTCCCCACTCCTCCCCATCCTTCCCAGACCCTCCGGGCCTCCTTCCCCTCCGTCCCACTTCCCCCTCTCCTCCACCCACCCCTCTTCCAATTACCCCCTCCCCGGAGTCCATCATAACTCCTCCCCATTCTTTGGGGAATGACGGATCCTCCGAGGAGGATCATGGAGGTATTTCCGGAGCTCCCGTTTTGGCTCCCGGTATGTTTTTTTTTTTTTTTTTTTTAAAGCACAAACTGTTTGTATGTAATCATGTGTCGTGCCTTTCTTCGTGTTTTTGTGGCTTGACTTTTGGTGATTTTGAAGGTTTGCCTTTACCTCTTCCTGGTGATTTCAACATACACATATCATACCTGTGGGAATTTGTACCTAGGCCTTGTATTTTTGCCAGCCCCCCCTTTTTTTTTTTTTGTTTGGGTTTAGGAGTGATTTGGTTGTGTTTTTTTTTTTTAATGTGGATTCCCTATTGTTGTATTAACCCACACACTTTTCTCACCCACAGAGGAACAGAGGCGTCGGCAAGAGGTGGCGGATTGTGTGGGGCAGATGCGGCAACATGTCATCGGCATTCTGGTGGCCCTCGACCGGCTGTCTGGCCTCCTTCGGCAGTAGTTTTTTTATTTTTGTTATATTTTCAAAATAAATTTATTCAGACAAATATACGTTGTGGCTCATTTTTAAAATCCAAAACCAAGATAGTTTAGCATGACATAAGTAGACTGTTCCTGCAAGGATTTCCCTTTTTTAAAAGTTAGATTGTATTTTGTCTTTGTATGTCAAACAGACACAAGAAACACATAACAGTAACAATGTCATTTCCCTTTTTGGGTGTAGTGTCAATTACATATTTCTACATTTTACAGGTTCCTAGTTGGTGCGCAAGCTGCTTAGGCCAATCTTACAAATCCCAAGGTTGGGCCAGGCTTCCTTTTGGTGTGGGTTGGGAAGCTGAAAACATATTTCAGTTTAGCTCAACTGGCGTCAGTACTGGTTTACCCCTTAGTCAAATGTAACTTGTGTTAACCTGGTTACACTTGCTGTTAACGTCCCAAAAAAGGAAGACCATTTCACTCTCCAAACATTTATTCACAACATAACAGAGAAAACAAAGTGGTCACTCCCAAAAAAAGAACACAGTGATAAATTCAAATACAACACATACCAAGAAATAATTAAATAAAAACAAAAAATCAAGAACTGGTTGACGAAGGACCATGCCAACATGATTCCACAAACATGGCGTTGCGATATGGGTTCCAGAATATATGCCCAAAAGGACCAGATCCAGGTTTGGTAAGGGTAGCAGGAAGTAGTGAGCGTTGGAGTGCCAAAGATTATGTGAACAAACAGAAGATGGTGAAAAAAATAAAAATAAATTAGATGTTCGCAAACAAACACAAACACATTAGGTATAAACACTGTAGTTTTGTTCAAACTTACCTAAAAAATCTGGCCACCACATCATCGTGTATGGCCCCCCCACATACTGACCTTCGACCAACCTCGGGGGGGCCATCCTCAGGTAAGGCATCCTCTGGCTGCATTGGGGCACCACTCCTTATGGCAATGTTGTGAAATATCCCACACAGGACCACAATTTTAGACACCATATCCGGCACATACATGAGCTCGCCACCAGAGCGGTGGAGGCATCTGAATCGGCCTTTTAAAAGGCCGATACAGCGCTCCACCACTTGCCTGGTGGCTGTAAGTGCGGAATTATACGCACTTTGTGGCCCTGGTGTGGGAGCCAAATAAGGAGTGAGCAGCCAGGACATGCAAGGGTATCCACTGTCTCCTGTGAACAAAAATATACCACATCAGGAACACTGTGTATCAAGCTTAACATTGTTATGTACTAAAGGTCTCCACTTACCCAGAAGCCACGCATCACCAGCTTGTAGGTTGGTTAATTTCTGCCATATCCCTGATTGCCGGATGACGAAGGAGTCATGAGCACTTCCAGGTAATTTAGCATTCAGGGACAGGATCTGGAGGGAGGCATCACATACCACCATTACATTCAGGGAGTGATAGTGTTTACGGTTTCTAAATATTGCCTCCAGCCGTGCTGGAGGCTGAAGTGGTATGTGAGTACCATCCACAACCCCTATGATGTGTGGGAAGCCAGCTATTTGGTAAAAATTGGCCTTGGCCACACTAAGGGCACCCATATCCAAAGGCATTTTAATAAAATGATGGAGGTGCTTGAAAAGTGCCTCCATCACTGCCCTCAGGATCCGGGAAAAGGAGGATTGGGAGATGCCCGCCACTATTCCCACCGTTGTTTGAAACGATCCTGAGGCACAGAAATGTAACACCGCCATAAATTGCGTCAGTGGTGGTATTGCTGTTGGACTGTCAATTTGCCGCTCAAGATCACTTTCTATTAATGAGAGAGTGTCTATGATGATTTTGGGAGGTAGACGGTAGCGTCTTAAAACCTCATCATCGGGCATTCCAAAAAGGGTGACACGTGTTCGAAATATCTGGGGCCTTGCATGCCTACGATGCCTACGCCTGGGACGAGTTTGAGGTTGGTCGTCTTCCGGGAGCAGGGCCAGAACAATTCGCCCCAGATCTACCTGAAATTCAAAGTTTACAATGTAAGGCTTTTGAGCCACCCCAAAAGTAACATAAAACAACTTAGCTTTCTGATACCATCCATAGCTGCTTACATGCCGGGGTATTGTCATGATACGTATAAACTGTAAAAAAGCCAAAAATGAGACATCAAAAATTTAGAGTGTGAATTTTTGTTTGTCAAATTGTTGCAAGCCAACACATAAAATAGGCGAAACACACATTTGGCCATCGATGAAAACGACATTGCACACCGTACGTCAAATAGGGTTCAAATGGACCCCAAAAATGGAAAAGGGAAAAGCAAAACTGGTTTACATGATGAATAAGCCTCGAAAAATGCGTTAATTAGTTCGCAAATGCAAGTCACTACACCAACAGTCAAAAATGCGTTAATTAGTTCGCAAATGCAAGTCACTACACCAACAGTCAAAAATGCATTAATTAGTTCGCAAATGCAAGTCACTACACCAACAGTCAAAAATGCGTTAATTAGTTCGCAAATGCAAGTCACCACACCAACAGTCAAAAATGCGTTAATTAGTTCGCAAATGCAAGTCACTACACCAACAGTCAAAAATGCGTTAATTAGTTCGCAAATGCAAGAAAAAAAATGGACTTACCCAACTCGAATATATAAGATTTCCAAAAAAAAGGTCTTTGGGTCCGAAAGCCAAAACAAACTAAAAAAGATGAAATTAGTGTAAAAAAAAAAAAAGCTAACCAAAAAACAGAAGTAGACACCAATTGGCCACAAATTAGACTGCACAAAACTTACCAAATCAGGAAAGGATGGGGAAAAAAGCAAAAAAATGCGAACGGAAAACCAAAACAACTGTAGCAAAACCAAACAAAAAACCAACTCTGCCAAATCCTCCAACCGCAAACAACCAAATCCAACCAACTTAACCGCCAACAATCCAACAACCCAACCTCGACTCCACACACACCAAGCCATAAATAGTGTTTATTTTCCCGCACAAATTAAGGATGAATCATAGGGACGCACAATCAATGATGCGGCCGCAAACAAAGGACGCATGTATAAATACGTCACGAAATCACATTGAATTTCTGGTTGATTTCATTCTGGAAGCAGAGACATGGCTTCAGACCAGGGAAACAATGGCCAAAAATCCGGCGGTAAGGCCTTCATGCATTTTGTCTCAATGATTATTTTAAAACATAATATTGGGCAAGTTGTGAAGTGGCTAAATCTGCATATTTACCCAAATAGGTGAGGAGGATGACATGGAAGAGACTGCTGGCCCCAGTCAACCCGCCAAAGCTGCCAAAAAAAAAGGCAGCCACATTTCACAAGCAAGGAGATGGAGGTTTTGATCCAGAAGTGCGTTGACATCCTGCCCCAGGCAGCCAGGAATATGAGCCAAAGCCAGAAGTGGAGAATGTGGGAGGAGGTCGCCGTTGCTGTCAATAGGGTGGGTGATTATGTCCGTCTAGCCCGGGATGTCAAACGGCGGTAAGTAAACACTTTCCCATCCTATAAACAAACCCCATTGTAAAAAAAAGGATAATGGTTCCAATTTCATTCCACAGATGGGCAGACTTCAAATATCGTCTCAAGCAAAAACTTGCCGACAGGGCTAGGCATGCAAGGGGGACAGGTGGGGGTCCCACCCCTGTGTCATTGGAGTTGACAGACTTAGAAGAGCTGGCACAGGGGTGTGTGCAGGCTGTGGAGGTGTTTGGCGTGTCCAACATGGATACGGACATGCCAGACTTTGCGGCTCCTCATGTTGGCCAAGGTAAGTCTTGTGATGTCACCAACTCTGAAATGCTATTGTGCCAATATGTAGATTCTAATGTGAGTATTTTCGCAGTTTTCCTAACAGAGACAGAGGCGGATGAGTCTGCTCCAGAGGGGAGCCTTGGCCGCAGAATTTCTGCTGGCTCTGCAGGGGAGGAGCCAGTTCATCCGGCTGAGGACCCTGCAGAAGCCAGTCCAGGGCGTGCCCCCTCGCAGGCAGTGGGCCTCCTCACAGAACTCAATTTTAAATCGGATTTCCATACGGAGATTCTGCAGAGGATGGACGCCAGTCTGATACGGGTGGCTGAGGCCCTGGAGCAAAATGCTGCGGCCAACGTGACCATTGCTCAGGCCCTGGCGGAAAATACCAGGGCCAACATCCGCATCGCCGATGCCCTGGAGCAGCTCGTTCGCCAGCACATGGTGGAGCCGACCTCCCTTCCTGCCGGAACATCCGGATCCTCCACCTCTGGCACAACATCAGCCAATCCTCCAAATGTGCCTAGCCCTGTGCCTAGTCCAGAGGCCACAACATCTGCCTCTGGACAGGCCAGCCCGATGGCATCCCGGACCCGGTCTGGCGCCCACCCTCACCCAGCCAAACGGGCGAGAAAACGGTGACAGCAATGGCGACTTTTCCCACACTCCTTCTGTGCTTGGCTCATATTCCTTTCTGGTCAAAACTTCCCTCTCCTTTCTTGTGAAATTTTTTTACATTTGGTATTTACGTTTATGTTACCAGTTATGGCTTTTTTTTTTTTTTTAACAAATATCTTTGCCACAAAAAAAAGGCAACAAAATATTAGGCCAATTTGTTTGTGTTTAAACAATAAATTTAAAACAAAAAACTGAGATTGTATTGTGACATTATTGTACAAATGGGTTACATTTAATCCTGGCCCTAAAGGCAAAAACTGACCCTCTTAAAAAAAAAAAAGGCCTCTTTAAGGAACGTTTAAAAAATCACATAGCGATGCAAATTCCACAGTAAACCAAAAAAAAGGGGAGCTAATTAAAACATGATGACATTATTGTTACAATAGGCCATAACCAACAAATTGTGGCCAAAATAAAACACCAAAAATGTACGCTAATTGATTGTGTAATCATGACATTAGCAGGTATGATTTCCACCTGCGTACGCTTTTGTGCTATCCCAATAAACTGCTTTCCAAACACATACCAAGCCGGTTTTCAATCCAACACTAATTACTTTACTGACCAGCCGCGATTAATCGCAGCACCATCGTTGAGTCCCGGGACGGAGGAGAAGGCCATCGCCAATGTGGTCGAGTAATCCTGACCCTAAGCTGTGCGAGCATTTTGAAGGGAAAGCGGATGTTCCAGTGACGTATGAGACGGTCCGAACACATTTGACGTTCGCATCTGCTAATGTATGTACGCCCCAAAAACGCCTCGCCACGCCTGCGTTTTTTCATCTCCACCCCCGTCAACACCCAAAAACGCCCTGTTCTGTCAATCACATTTGACATGTCACTTCCTGTACGCTATTTTAGGAACGAGAGAAAAAAAACTCGCAATCTGCCGTACGCACATGCGCAGTGTAACACCGACGCATGCGCGGTTAGTCAACATCGGAACGCAACGAGCGTACTGTTGGTAACGTGCGGCTCTGAATGAGGGCCTTTGTGCCTTATAACCCATGCAGGGAAATTATACTAATGATCCCATTTGAATGTATATATCTCTGTTTTTTATATATAACAGCTACATAATGGGGTAAGGTGCAATCAGGGAGATTGTTAAACTCTTCAGGAAGACAGGGAGATTGCTACTATTTCAGGGAGTCTCCCTGACAATGAGGGAGAGTAGGCAAGTATGTATACTGTATAGAACAACCAGCATTGCACCCTATAGTGTAGCAAGTTTTCCAACTTGTCAAAAAATAACTCCAGTGGTACTCATCTCCTTCCATGCAAAATTGACATACCAAATGTTGACTCCTCTGATATGCTTTCAGTTGGAATTTTGATATGTGAGAGATTTAATGTTTGTATTTTGTTATGGTTCTCAATTCATAATGCGTAAAAAAAGTGGGTGATATGCAGTGTGGGGGGAGTATCTGTAAATCTGTACCTTTGACAAGTGGGTAATTAGAGGAGCCCCTGGCTGCTTTTAACAAAGCTGCCAGAGTGCTGGAGAGCAACCGGTCGCCAAGGGGGGGTCCCAGGCAACTGCCTTCTGATTTGGCAGATTTTCTGGTTCAGGCGATGGGGCCACCTGCATACCACACCATGAGTTGCTGCAATTACAGACAGGCAGCGAGGGGAAAAATAATCTTCTTATTGGTTCCAGTCTAAAGAGGCCAACATCATTAACAGGGGAAATATCCTTGCCATTCATGACGTGCAAACCAGCTCAATCATGTGTATCTGCCCGATCATGTGTATACCTGCTTGATCATGTGTGAACTGGCACAAACATGTTCAAAACTGTACTACTTGCTCACATTTATCCCATTTTTCTTTTGTTTTGACGTGAAGCAAGACTCACTAATATGACCAAAATAAGACACTTCAGAGGAGAACACATCAAGTTTCTAATATGTAATTTAATCAAATAGCAGTAGCTATTAGAGATGTACCCTTGTGTTATGATTTTGGATCTGGATTCACCTTCGTGTATTGGTTTTCCAAAAGCACCCTCAAGTGTTGTGGTTTTGGATCTGGGTTTTCTTTTAAAAAAATTAATAAAAAAGTTTTTTAAAACAGCTAAAATCATGCAGTACAAAACCCAAAATTCGGATTTAACATCTGAATTCCCGAACTGCAGGAAGATCAGAACAATTACTCGGATCTGTCTGGATCTACTCAGGAGATCAGAACTGCAACTCAGATCAGTCTGGATTCACAAAATTCAGGTATATTTGGATTCTAGACAACTGAACCGCACATCTCTAGTAGCTATAAAAGCCAGGTATTGTTTGTTTATATTTTGTGTCCTTCTGAAGAAATTGTTGATACTACAATGAAATGTGTTAAGATTTATATCGCATCACTGGGTGAACTATACAATATTTACATTCATACAAGGCTGTCACAATATTTCTGATAACTTCATACTCCAAAAGTAAGTGGTTTTGGGAGAGCTGTGGGAAGGATTTGACAAATTGCCATATCACTGCTAATTTTCCTCCTTACCTTACTAAACTGAAGTGAAGAGCAACAAGAATCAAAGGATACTGTACAAGCTCACGCTATTTAGCTGATTTCCTCCTTGATACTTGGTAAAGTATTGAGAAACATGGGATGTCTGCGAGTATTTTTTCCTTAATATATAATAATTTTATATATCGTTTTGTATTCTCTTTACTTTATAACATGACCTATTATCAGCTGAATCTCAGCATTGTGTATTGGGATGTTTGTTTTATACTTAATACAATAAGATAATCATCTAAAACACATCACCAGCTCTGTGTTGCCTGATCTCAGCAGTACTTTAGACTGATGTTGTCTCTGGGACTTCTGCCAACAAAGTATTTTACGGCTTAGCGTAGAAAGCTGTAATATCCCAATATGTGTTTACTTGTATGCTGTAATTGTTGTTCTGTTTATGAAATTGGTAATCATTTGGAGTGATGCACAGATATGACTTTTCATGTGTTTATTATTTTTTTATTCAGTTTACATTATTCACTGTTTTATGTTGGCCTATAGTGCTGTTTTTGTTTGTTTTCTTTTTGTATGAAATAGTTGTCAGGTGTGCAGCATCCCTTAACAGTTGGCAAGGTCAAATTAACAGTGTGTTAAGAGTTTCTATTTTCTTTTTTTGTTTACCAGGTAAAAAATGTCACCTACCTGTATCTGCAGGCAACCAGACACCTATTTTTTTCCAGTCTAATGTGTGTTGGCCGAGCAAATATGTCACTTGTTTCTATGTGTTTGAATTCATGTCTCATTAAATTCAATGTAGCAAAAGTTGGCTCTGAATGCTCATTATAGCATCTACAGCAAATGCTACTAAATAAATATAAATCATTACTATTACACTTTACCTTTATATACTGTAGAGCTCATCTATTTTATGTCATTTAGATTCATTTCTAATGGAGTTTGCAATGATTTCTTAAACTTTTGGCTAGAAAGGTAACTAACTTCTCTCTGTACTCTCTTCAGTTTTGTAAAGAAAATTCGAACTAAAATGCAGTGACTGTAGTATATTTCCAAACAGGCTGACACTCCTGCTTATAATGAGACTAATGCTATGGGTGTAGCTAATAATACCATGACAAATAATTACACACCACTTTTGATCTTTAAAATAATCAATATGTATTCCAAGCAGCATGGTAATATTACCATGCTATTTGGAATGGATTACATAGTGATTTTTCACAAGACCAGGAGTGCCTAGTAATTATTTATCATGGTATATTAATATTTACACACACAGAAAGTCCACCACATTTGGAAATAGGCTGCAAGCATTAGAGATTTTGCTAGTTTTACTGTGTTTTACACATAAAATGATCTGAGATAGTGAAAGGTTTGATTAATACTCCTCACTGTTGTGATAAAAATTGTTTTGCAAACGAAAAACTTCTTGTAACACCCTAACTACTTTATTTTAGAGCCGAACAATTATTATATTTTAAGACCGAGTAAGTTACAAATGGCCAATAATCTTCAAGATTTATAATTCTTTTGGCTCCGCAGACACATTATACTATTATAGTCTGCAGCTATTTTTCACATTCTAACCAGTTTTTCATGGAGGTGCTAGAACCGGAAGACACATTGCTCTAAAGTTTAGCAAACATTTAAATAATAAATGTTTTTTTTCTTCTTCCAGTCAAAAGCAATAAATAAAAATGCTTTGTGAGAGAACAACTTTAGGGAGTAATTAAAAGCTTTTAAAGCCTAAAGAATAAATAGCACAACATCTGATTCGAGAATCATTTCCATATTATCCCACCGTGCAGTGAGACTCGCAGAACAATTAATGGAAAGTATCAGTATGGGGAAAAAGATTATGAGGAGCATTAAAACAATTTGTATTAACTGTGAGGCATTCAGTGCCCCAGTGTATGAAACCTTAAGGTCATAACCATTGTATTTAATTTCAAAACATTAAATTAACATTATATGGTATTTGGATGAGGAGCCTGCTGGGCCTCTAACCATTCCTTAACCGTTCTTCCTGATTAAAATACATAAATATGTTTAAAATAGAAAAAGGTCCTTCAAAGTCTTCAATGTACAAAAAAGAGACAAATATCCCATAGATACGAAACAGTAGAAAAGTTCTCAAACATAGAAAAAAAATATAAAATATATTATAGTATGATGCTTTCCTCACTCATAATACAATAATAAAATAAAATGGACAAGTTAATTTATGTATGTATATGGACAAGTTAATTTATGTATGTATAAACTCCTAGAAATGTTATTATTATCCGTGATAAAAAGTCACATTAATAAAATATGAATATCACCAACATTTTTGTGGCACTTTACAATCAACTATCTGTTCTAATAAGACTTAAGAGTAAATTTACTAAAGTGAAAATTGTTAGAAGTGAGTTTTAGAACAGATGTTGCCCATAGCAACCAATCAGATTCTACTTAACAGTTAACTAGCACCTTCTAAAAGATAATAGCTAGAATCTGATTGGTTGCTATAAGCAACATATTTTCTAAAACTCACTTCTTTAGTAAATTTACCCCTAATAGTCTTATTTTGCAATTCAGACATATACTATAAATTGGAGCAGAATACTACCTACACTATAAATACAGAGGGTGTAAGTGAATTTGGTAAAACCGTTTTGCGTAGTTCTGTTGCCTGTCAGTGATGATGATGAGTGGTGAGATGAGAAGTTGATGAGAAGTTAATAAGTGTAGTTTCCTAGAATAATAGGTCCAAAACATAAACAAAAGTGTAATATATAAGTAGAAAAGATGAGTGATCTATATATTGTAGTATATAGATGCAAGTGTCAGAAAATTAAGTATACTCTTTTTATAGTTTTAAACTGTGAACTATACAGTAGGTTAGGCATCTCTTAAATTGACAATGTGAAATGAAGTAATTGGCTTAGAGGTATATTTATTAACTGT
Source organism: Taudactylus pleione (assembly GCA_031769625.1). Classification (NCBI taxonomy): domain Eukaryota; kingdom Metazoa; phylum Chordata; class Amphibia; order Anura; family Myobatrachidae; genus Taudactylus; species Taudactylus pleione. Next base: position 4,434,720 of record JAUIMM010000137.1, on the reverse strand, counting down.
CGAAATTGTTTTCCGTTGGTTTTCCGTAAATTTTTGTAAATTTGCTGATTTACTAAAGGCAAAATGGGATTCTACTGAAAATACAGACTTTAGAAAGCTATTAAACATTGACTCAAAATTATTGTTATTTTTAATCTGTTATTTATATGGCATCACAAGTGTTCCGCAGCGCCTTACATAGTACAAAAACAAATAAGTGAACAATAAACCAGTGACTTACAGTGCAATACAATACAATGAAGGACTAGGTTTATATACATTGCTGCATTAGCGATCATAACACTCAAATATGGGGCATAAGTGATAGGTGCCCTAGTTGGTAAGGAGTAGATTAAATATAAATAGGGAGAAGCACAGGAGGGTAGAGGGCCCTGTTCATGATAGCTTACATTCTAATGGGGAGGGGCAGACAAACAGGCATGATACAGATGGGGTAGACAAGCATGTAGAAGAGCATAGGATGAGATCTGGAAGGCTTTGATGAAGTATTGGGTCTTGAGAGCGCATTTGAAGATTTGTAGAGAGGGGGAGAGGGAGAGAGTTCCAGAGGGAGGAAGCAGCACAAGCAAAATCTTGGAGGCCGAAGTGGGAGGAAGTAATCAGGTGGCAGGGGAGGCGGCGTGCATTTGTTGAGCAAAGAGGTTGGGCATAAGTGTACAAGGAAATGAGGTCAGAGATGTAAATAGGAGAGGAATGGGTGAGGGCTTTGTAAGTGAATTTTTTCATTAGAAGTAAAGAAACCACAGATTTATTATTTGGAGAGTTTAAACCCATTAAAAAGCCTATGACAATCCCACCCAAAAATGACATGGGGTCTCCTAAAAATAAAAATCAGCCCAGTTCCTATGAGCCCTGGCTGGTATAAAAAATTGGGGGGACAAATGGTGTGGGGTTCAAAACTTTTAAAGGGCCACTGACCTTCAAACCTTGGGGGGTTAACCAGGCTCATGCATAATAAATATGCCTTACACTAATCTTCTTTTCCTTTTGCAGTTTGTGAAAAAAATGCATAATGCTACAGTATCTCAGCACAGCATTTTGGATACTTAGCAGTGCCGCAGACATTCAGATTGTGCATGTGCAACTTTTTCTTCTTGTACATGAGCAACATAGAAAAAAAGATGTCTTGTCAGGACGGCTTGTCTTGTGCATAATGGCCATTCCGCACCAAATCAACACAATTTCCAAAAAAATTCTACCTTACATTCTTGAATTTCAGTGAAATTTGGTATATTAAATCCTGCCATGGGTGTAAAGAAAACCCTTAAATCTTAGGCTGATAAGTACACTGCTTTTGAAGTTATAAGCAAATAAAACTCTCAATCTTTTAACAAAATAATGTAACATTTTTAAAATCTAAATTTTAATTTTCGCAAAAAGCCATATTGTTAAATGTTTTAAAAAAACTATAAAAAATTGTTCATACTGTTGTTAATAATTCCCCAAAGAGCTTGCATTGTGTTTTAGATACAGTACTTCTGCTGAAGGCAATACACCCACTCAGTGGGCTGGCATAGTCAAGTAAACTTTCGTTTGACCAGTACCGCTTGTCCACATATCTGTACTTAAGTGTATAGTCAGCACAATGGCATTTTCTAGGCTAAGAATAAAAGTTTTTTTTTACATCCCAGTACAGGCGTGGAATTGCTGAACTGAGATGGAATTTGGAAGTAGGGACATAGGACTTCAGCTAACCATCTCAAATCCGATACACTGATGGCAGATATTGGAAGCATGTGCTGTGATCTATTCATGCTGTTGGTAGCTAATGCTGAACTGCTTGTTACTATTTTATAGGCTATTTGAGATTTTCACAAATAATATGCACGCAATTGTTGCATATGATGTAAAAGGGAGGAGGTTCCTAGATGGCTAACATCCCTAACTCTGTTTACTTTAGCTTCACAAATGGTACAGATGGCTTGACAATTGTTGTCAGGGTTTGGGTAAAAATAATTTCACACATAAGAGGAGGATTTTTTCATGTTATGCCCAGGCAGGACAAAGGCCTTTGTCTTATCATGAGCAAGAACTGCTGCCACTGGTGGCTGAAATGTGTTGACACAAACAACATACTCATCATCAACATTAATTGCATCAGCTACACAAATAACCCCCTCATCCTGTTGCACTTCCTTAATAGCATGCTCAATTTCTAGGTCAGCATCTTTACTTGTGCTGCTCATCGACACATTTGCAGGGGGGTTGCAAAAATGGTAGAAGAAGGCTTCTCTACATGTCCTGTATCAGAAAGGTCAGACATAGCACTTCTGGCCATCCTTAGACTCGCCTTGGGATTTTGTAACATTTCTGAACACACAGTTTGTTCTTCTCCCATAGTGCTTTTTTTCAGCACTGATTTTCCTATTTTAGTTTTTTGACACCTCTTCCAGGCTCCGAGTGAGAAGGTCTTGAATTGTCATGTGAGGCAGAAGTAGATGCCTAACTGATAGCAGTTGCAGAACCACCACTCACAAATAAAGGCCAAGGCCCGTGCCTTTCCTTGCCACTGTGTGTGGTGTTATAAAATATGGGTTGTGTGTCCAGCGCTAACCTTATATGCCTATGGATGTGTGATCAACCGTGTAGTTTAACAGATGTACATGAACCACGATATGTTAAAAAAATGGTTATTTATTGTAAACAAGTGGAAAAAGGAGTCACAAGGCTCCTGTCTGGAATTAAGTGTTCAAATTCCGTAACAATGATCTGTTGCCAATGTTGGCTCTTGGTGGGTAAATAAGAGGCTCCTTTAGGGTGCCTTTTTCCGTAGGGCACAGTTGTGTCTACCAATCCCTAAGGCCAGATATATGATTGTCCATACAGTGTATGGGGACGTATTAAGGTATCAGTTTGTATCTTTAGTGTGGGATGCAGGTAACATCAGCAGACTCTTTGAGGGAGTCCCTTTCCGTATAGCACAGTGTGCCTACGATTCCCTTTTGACACTATAAGTGACAACCCATATGGATGGTATTGAATGAAGATAGTTCCCAGTATATGTATCTCAATGGAGTATGGGTCCTGTGTAAATCAAGTGTGGGGTGTTGGTGTGCCCTCTATGAGGGGTACCTTCCATATGAGTGTATCATACGTCCCCTCACTGGATATGGCTGGCACTGTATCGTCTGTTAGTAGTGAGTGCAATATAAGACAGGGGTGACATCCCGCACTCCTGTCATTACAGTGGGTGGTGGTCTGTGGTCCTGCTCAGGCACCTGTATCAGGGGGGGAGTGGGTACAATTTACCTCAATTTACAAATTGAGAGCATGCTCCTAAAATTCCTGAAAAGAGGATATTACTGTAAAACTTTGAAAGCTGCCAAAGAAAAAGCACTTACAGTATCAAGGAATGAAGCACTAACCACTGCCAGAAACAAGGACCAAGGTAACAGAATTGTGTGGACTCAGCAGTATACTACTGCCAGTCACCACCTCAAGAAAGCTGCAAATGAGGTATGGCCCATATTATCTACTGACCGACAGCTACCAGCATTACTAGGAGCTACCATCTTACCCTCATTCCAGCGAGGGAGAAATGTAAAGGACATTGTTGTGCACAATGACATCAGCAATTTCACTACCACACGACCCTCCCATTTCCTCACCAGGAAAGCTGGTAAATATAGATGCATTGGGTGTACGACCTGTAGTTACCTTCAAATAGGTAACTCATTTGCACATCCAAGATCGGGCAAAATCTTTCAAATAAAATACCCTGTAACACGCACAAGTCGCTACGTTGTATATTACATCAAATACCCTTGTAGCCTACTGTATGTGGGCAAAAACACTAGACAGTTGAAATAATGGATGTCTCAATACAGGTCCAGCATACGAGTGGCTATTAAAGGAAAGAACTCTGACCAGCCGGTGGCACGCTACTTCCGAGATTTTCAACATAATCTTGCTTCTATCAGGTATAAAATTATAGACTGGATCCCACCCAATCCAAGGGGAGGCAATCGTGGATGTGTGTTATTGTAAGCAGAAGCTAAATGGATACATATCTTACAAACTGTTCACCTGCTGGGCCTGAATGAAATTCTACCTCTTGTCTGCTTCTTGTAATTTTTGTCGTTGTACATCTTTGACTCCATAGTTCCATTTTTAATCTTTTTTTTTTCTGAGCATGCATTAATAATATTTTTTCCATAGCTGTCACATAGTTGGTCTATAACCTCAGTATTGCCATTACGCCCAAATATAGTATGATTATAGCAAGCTGGACAACCGTGTATTACATCTCCAGGTTAGTCCCCAACGCTTGCAACCAGGCAATGTTATTGTATAGCCCCATACTATGCATTTACATCATTTTTAATTATTTTATTGTATAGGTGATATTTCCTTATTTTCCCCAGTAGTTTGTTACTGTGGTCTATGGACTAGTTAGTTTATGGTCAGTACTATATATTTTGGAGTGTCCAGCACCCAGATCTATTTTACTTGATTTTGCATATTTAACATTTATGCATAACGCAAACAATGTGGGTGATATGTGTGAAGCTCTACTGAGTAGCTGCTGTAATGTTCTATAAGTTTATCTGTTGTTGTTGCACTTTATGATCATGCCTCCGTTTTTTATATAGTTTTTTATATAGTTTATTTTGTCACCATGGTAATGTTATGCACAGACCTAACCACACCTCCCTGCTGTATCCCGGGTGTTGTCGCTTACTGATGATGTCACCAGGACTCCAGTGTGTGGCAGGGGTGGGAACTTGACTCTCACTGGGTGGATACACAGGTATTTCTGTCTCTTTTTGTTCATTGTACGGCATGTCTTGATAAAAGAGCAAACGCTCTAAAACGTTGACCATATATCTGGCTGTACCTGTTATTTATTAGAAGTGTTGTTGAGACCCTGAGTGCCATCCTTCCACTACTGTATATACTATATCTATCTACTGGAGAGGCACCTGGGCATGCTGTGGAGGCTGGGGTGAGTGCCGGATTATCTCTATTACCTATATATATATATATATATATATATATATATATAAGTCCAGAATCCGGCACTCACGTCCCAGAGTTGTCAACAGAGGGGTGCAACCTCTCAAGACCACTGCATTAGTCCTAATATAGATCCAAAAAAGTTCCTGTGTATACAAGAAGCAGAGGGCACTCACCAAAGAAGTATGCTTAGTCTTTTATTTCCACATAAGTCAAAATATGGTTATGGTCTCAATCGACATTTCAATCCCGGAGGACCTTTGTCAAGATTGCCTTTTCAAAATCCAATATGCAGACATATCACCAGGTCAGTGTATACCTCAAACAGTATCAAACTTGTATTTGCTGTATGTGAAGACTCCGTGAACACTGTATTGGCTGTGAGAATTTACCTGTCCTGGTAAATGTGCACTTGAATGTGAAACTGCCTGTGGAAAAATTAAGTTATCTAGGATTTCACTCAGATCAAATGTGATTATTGTCACAATATATATAAAAAAAATTAAAACTGATTGGTTGCTATGGACAACATCTCCACTTCTAAAACCCTCACTTTGGTAAATATATCCCCTACTCCTGTCTCCAGATCTACCTATCAAACTCCTAAGCCTAAATCCTCCTAACCTAATGCTAATGGTACACTAATGGCACTCTGATGGCCTGCTATTATGGATGTCTTTATTACAGTGTCTCACAGTGCTCCAGCCCACAACCCCATACTCTCTCCCTCCGCTCTTCAGTGTGAAATGGTGCCCAATCACAAGGCAGGGACTTTTATATGCAAAACACGCAAGATCTGATGCCAGGAAGATGATTTTTTTGCTTGTTTGGGGATCCAAATTAGCCGGGACTCAGATCTACTCATAACCCCCCATTTTGCACCTCTCTAATACTGTATATACGTAAAAAAAAGGCAAAAAGTAAAAATTATTTCAAAATATTACAAAAGGTGTCCCAAACGGATGAAATAAGAGTATAGTTTCACTACAGGAAACATTTCTCTGGAATATGGTTCAACCCCAACGGGCTAGCTGTTTGCGGCTTATGTATCCATTTTGCCTCTGGCTATAGGCAAATTCTCCCTCTGTCTGCTTCTCTCAAAGGACAAGAAACATGGGCCCTCATTCAGAGCCGTACGCTCTGAGCAGAGCGCACGCTCTGAATGAGGGCCGCCCAGGGGCTGGCTGGTGAATTTTAGCCTGGGGGGCAAGCACAGAGCACCATCCCATGAGTAGTGACTCAATCTTCCCCTTCTCCCTACCTTACCTCTAACCCTTCCTCCCTGGTACTTAAACCTAACCTCCCCCTCCCCGCACCCTAACCCCAAGTCTCCCTCCCCAGTGCCTAAACCCAACCCTCCCCCTAGTGCCTAACCATAACCTTTAACCATCCCCCTATGCTCACTACTTACCTTTGGGATGCCGGCACTGTGATTCTGACAGTTAAAGGGGTCCGGCGCTGGTATCCTAAGCGCTGGCATCCCGTGTTCCAGGATTCTGACCGCATCCCTACACCACACATTACAGACATATATCATACACACTAGACATACAAATACAAACACCACATCACACACACCACAGAGGCACACACAACCATCACATACACATATACACACACAAATAAATATCATACATATACACGACTTAATAACTGAAAATTGTGCTTACCTGGCATCCTTAGGTTCAATCATGTGGTGTTAAAAATGGCTGGGCCTCCGTCAGTCAGGTCTCTTCTGATTGGCAGCCAGCAGCCATTGGGTGAAGGAGCAGAATCACAAATGTGAAGAGGCACACAGGGGAAAAGGGGACAAGGGCATGAATAGGAAGGGGGCAGAGGCACAGATATGAAAGGGGGCAGAGGCACAGATACGGAAGGGCAGAGGCATAGATATGGGAAAGGGGCAAATGTACAGATAGGGAGTGGTCAGAATAAGAGAGTTGGGTAGTCTGAGCACAGCACAAATATTGGGAGGGGGCAGAGGCACATATATGGGGAGGGGCAGAGGAAAGCTGCTAAAGAGCACAGCAACATAAAAGGAGGAGGCAGAGGCACAGATATAGGGAGGGGGCAGAGGCACAGATATGGGAAGGGGGCAGAGGCACAGATATGGAGAGGGGGAAGAGGCACAGATATGGGGAGGGGGCAAAGACAGGAATGGTGAAGAGGATGGTGGGAAAGACTGTATAGGAAGAAGGGCTGGGGCACCTCTGTGTATGGCTGACATCTTCTGTGCAGTGCATGCACACGATGCCCAGCCACTGGGAGCAGGAGAGGAGACCTGACAGTTGTAGACACAGAGATAAGATAACATGGAAGCTTATCCGAGGGGCCAGAGAGGAGGGACAAGCATGTGAGAAGGGGATCCCTAGGCTCCTAACTTCCCATAAACTGGCTCCATCTGTGGGAGAAGTGGGAAATCGTGGGACGTGGGAGGGGGCGGGGCCTGTGGTTTGGGGGCAGGGCCTCTGAAGCCCCGGGCAGGCTACTGCTGTAACAGGAGTCATGCAGAAGTCGGAACGTCCAGGAGAGGAGGCGGAGCCACAGGCGTGGATCTCCCAGTCCTACCCCTCGAAGATGAGGTCACTCACAACCACTTATGCCGAAGGGCAAGCCCTGCATGTGTATGCAGTGTATGGCTGTAGTCAGCTGGTGGCCCCCCAGGGCTTAAACTGTGCCGGCCCAGGGGGCAGTTGGCACCCTGCCCCCCAGCCCAGTCCGCCCCTGGGGCCGCCCTCCATAAAAATGGAGCGTCCTCCTGGACGCTCGTATAGCTGTGGGTCACCACCCACAGCCTATATGAGCGTGCAGTTTGATGGCCGCGATGGTCTTGACCATCGCGACCATCGAAACTGCGAGCCGGAGCCTGCGGTTGAGGTTTTCAACCGCAAGGCCCGGAGTGATTTTGGCTCTCTCAGAGCCAAAATCACTCCCACTGACATCACTAGTGATGTCAGTGGGCCGGCTTCTGACGGTAGGCGTTCCCTTGGGAACGCCCCCGTCAGGGAGGCACGCCCCCGGCACGCCCACCAAAGGGGGCGTGCTGTCAATCAACATCGACAGCACGCCCCCTTTGATCAGACACAACGAGCGAACGAAAGTCCTTCGCTCGTCGCGTCTGGCGCATGCGCACGACGGAGCTCCCTCCGTCGTGCACATGCTCAGTGCAGACCATCGACCCACTTGCGAGCGGACAGCCGCTCGCGAGTGGGTCTGAATCAGGCCCATGGTCTATAATGGTAAATATTTCAGATTTGCTAATGTGCCACCCAGTCCCACAACATTTCTATCTAAATACTGTAAATCTTTTACACCTCTAAAAAAAAAAAAAAGCACTGAACATACTGTACCATCACGTCAGCAGAAAAAATTAGGGCTCAATTTTGTGTTTATGGCTGATAAAACTTTTACACTTTATGTTAATATTTTAAAAAACCTTATCCACAAAAAGCACTCACTCGAGAAAGTAGAATTTTCAATTGTAGATTGTCTAGAGATAGGCGAGCAGTTGGGAATGCATACTTTTTGACATACTCAGACACAGGTTTAGCATTTTTCATACTGCCATTAACCTTCATATGGATATAACAGACATTGTGGTTATGAAATGTTTTGTACCTGTGCAACTATTTTCGGTGTAAAAGACATAAATCACGCACCCAGTTTCTACCATAAAGGACACTGATAGTGTAGGTTTGACGCCATTGGAGCCAAATCAATGCAGAAATCCCAGTGTTCAGACCAAGTTAAGCAGGAAAGAGTGTTAGCAGCTTTACAGTGGTGTGGCTGGCCCACCCTCACCAGGTCCTCAAGTACCTTGATCCTCTTCTGCCTGTTTCAGTAGTACTTACATCTTGTTTGCAGTAAGCATGTATGGGACCTGTAGGCCTCAATAAAATAATTTTTTTCTGCCATACTACAGTACATATACCTGAAATATAAATGAAGTGTACACTACACAATATTCATGTGTTTTGGTAGTGTGTTTCAGACACCTGGTGGTATGTGAAGCAGTGGTATGAGACCCTAAAATTGATAAGTTGTGCACACTACATATGCGCACGCAGGGGGGGTTTCCGAGTACCTAGAAACCCCTCTGCCTGCCGCTCCATTGCGGCGCAGTGTGCCTAAACAACATATATATACATATTAGGGGTGAGCGGGTTCGGATTTCTGAAATCCGAACCCCCCCGAACCCCCCCGATCCGAGTCCGATCCGAATCAGGCTCGACTTTTCCCGCCTGACTCGGATCTGAAATCGAGGCAAAACGTCATCATCCCGCCTTCCGAGTCTCGCGGGTTTTGGATCCTATATAAGGTACCCGCGTCGGCGCCATTTTCTCACTCGGCTGTGGACAGTGAAGAGGGAGGGTGGGAGTTAGGGCTGTGTAGTGTAGTGTAGTGCTGCTGTTGTCCACTACTTCAAAGTCCATAGGGGCTGGCTGTGTTGTGCTGTGCTGCTGTTGTTAATAAGGGCTGTGTCCACTACTTCAAAGTCCATAGGGGCTGGCTGGACTGTGTTGTGCAGTCAGTTCTCCATAAGGGCTGTGTCCACTCCAAAGTCCTGTGCAGAGTCCCAGTCCTAAAGGGGTGCTGTAGTGTTGTCCAGGGGGTGCTCTGTCCATCAGGGGTGCTCCCCCCAAGTGCTAAAAAAATAATATATTTTCTGTGTTTGTGAATTGTGTGCGCAGTAGCCGCACGTGCATCAACAAAGTAGTGCCAAGCGTGCGCCTGTGTCATAAGTAAAGGGCCGGCTGGCTTGACCGTTAAAGGGTGCTGTAACCCCCGAAAGTACACTCCAATCCAAACCAAAAAAAAATTATTTTCTGTGTTTGTGAATTGTGTGCGCAGTAGCCGCACGTGCATCAACAAAGTAGTGCCAAGCGTGCGCCTGTGTCATAAGTAAAGGGCCGGCTGGCTTGACCGTTAAAGGGTGCTGTAACCCCCAAAGTACACTCCAGTCCAAACCAAATAAAAAATAATTTTCTGTGTTTGTGAATTGTGTGCGCAGTAGCCGCACGTGCATCAACAAAGTAGTGCCAAGCGTGCGCCTGTGTCATAAGTAAAGGGCCGGCTGGCTTGACCGTTAAAGGGTGCTGTAACCCCCGAAAGTACACTCCAATCCAAACCAAAAAAAAATTATTTTCTGTGTTTGTGAATTGTGTGCGCAGTAGCCGCACGTGCATCAACAAAGTAGTGCCAAGCGTGCGCCTGTGTCATAAGTAAAGGGCCGGCTGGCTTGACCGTTAAAGGGTGCTGTAACCCCCAAAGTACACTCCAGTCCAAACCAAAAAAAATATTATTTTCTGTGTTTGTGAATTGTGTGCGCAGTAGCCGCACGTGCATCAACAAAGTAGTGCCAAGCGTGCGCCTGTGTCATAAGTAAAGGGCCGGCTGGCTTGACCGTTAAGGGTGCTGTAACCCCCGAAAGTACACTCCAGTCCAAACCAAAAAAAAAATTATTTTCTGTGTTTGTGAATTGTGTGCGCAGTAGCCGCACGTGCATCAACAAAGTAGTGCCAAGCGAGCGCCTGTGTCATAAGTAAAGGGCCAGCTGGCTTGACCGTGAAGGGTGCTGTAACCCCCGAAAGTACACTCCAGTCGAAACCAAAAAAAAATTATTTTCTGTGTTTGTGAATTGTGTGCGCAGTAGCCGCACGTGCATCAACAAAGTAGTGCCAAGCGTGCGCCTGTGTCATAAGTAAAGGGCCGGCTGGCTTGGCCGTTAAGGGTGCTGTAACCCCCGAAAGTACACTCCAGTCCAAACCAAAAAAAAAATTATTTTCTGTGTTTGTGAATTGTGTGCGCAGTAGCCGCACGTGCATCAACAAAGTAGTGCCAAGCGTGCGCCTGTGTCATAAGTAAAGGGCCGGCTGGCTTGACCGTTAAGGGTGCTGTAACCCCCGAAAGTACACTCCAGTCCAAACCAAAAAAAAAATTATTTTCTGTGTTTGTGAATTGTGTGCGCAGTAGCCGCACGTGCATCAACAAAGTAGTGCCAAGCGTGCGCCTGTGTCATAAGTAAAGGGCCGGCTGGCTTGACCGTTAAAGGGTGCTGTAACCCCCAAAGTACACTCCAGTCCAAACCAAAAAAAAAATTATTTTCTGTGTTTGTGAATTGTGTGTGCAGTAGCCGCACGTGCATCAACAAAGTAGTGCCAAGCGTGCGCCTGTGTCATAAGTAAAGGGCCGGCTGGCTTGACCGTTAAAGGGTGCTGTAACCCCCGAAAGTACACTCCAATCCAAACCAAAAAAAAATTATTTTCTGTGTTTGTGAATTGTGTGCGCAGTAGCCGCACGTGCATCAACAAAGTAGTGCCAAGCGTGCGCCTGTGTCATAAGTAAAGGGCCGGCTGGCTTGACCGTTAAGGGTGCTGTAACCCCCGAAAGTACACTCCAGTCCAAACCAAAAAAAAATTATTTTCTGTGTTTGTGAATTGTGTGCGCAGTAGCCGCACGTGCATCAACAAAGTAGTGCCAAGCGTGCGCCTGTGTCATAAGTAAAGGGCCGGCTGGCTTGACCGTTAAGGGTGCTGTAACCCCCGAAAGTACACTCCAGTCCAAACCAAAAAAAAAATTATTTTCTGTGTTTGTGAATTGTGTGCGCAGTAGCCGCACGTGCATCAACAAAGTAGTGCCAAGCGTGCGCCTGTGTCATAAGTAAAGGGCCGGCTGGCTTGACCGTTAAATGGTGCTGTAACCCCCGAAAGTACACTCCAGTCCAAACCAAAAAAAAATTATTTTCTGTGTTTGTGAATTGTGTGCGCAGTAGCCGCACGTGCATCAACAAAGTAGTGCCAAGCGTGCGCCTGTGTCATAAGTAAAGGGCCGGCTGGCTTGACCGTTAAGGGTGCTGTAACCCCCGAAAGTACACTCCAGTCCAAACCAAAAAAAAAATTATTTTCTGTGTTTGTGAATTGTGTGCGCAGTAGCCGCACGTGCATCAACAAAGTAGTGCCAAGCGTGCGCCTGTGTCATAAGTAAAGGGCCAGCTGGCTTGACCGTTAAGGATGCTGTAACCCCCGAAAGTACACTCCAGTCCAAACCAAAAAAAAAATTATTTTCTGTGTTTGTGAATTGTGTGCGCAGTAGCCGCACGTGCATCAACAAAGTAGTGCCAAGCGTGCGCCTGTGTCATAAGTAAAGGGCCGGCTGGCTTGACCGTTAAAGGGTGCTGTAACCCCCGAAAGTACACTCCAATCCAAACCAAAAAAAAATTATTTTCTGTGTTTGTGAATTGTGTGCGCAGTAGCCGCACGTGCATCAACAAAGTAGTGCCAAGCGTGCGCCTGTGTCATAAGTAAAGGGCCGGCTGGCTTGACCGTTAAGGGTGCTGTAACCCCCGAAAGTACACTCCAGTCCAAACCAAATAAAAAATTATTTTCTGTGTTTGTGAATTGTGTGCGCAGTAGCCGCATGTGCATCAACAAAGTAGTGCCAAGCGTGCGCCTGTGTCATAAGTAAAGGGCCGGCTGGCTTGACCGTTAAAGGGTGCTGTAACCCCCGAAAGTACACTCCAGTCCAAAAAAAAAAAAATTATTTTCTGTGTTTGTGAATTGTGTGCGCAGTAGCCGCACGTGCATCAACAAAGTAGTGCCAAGCGTGCGCCTGTGTCATAAGTAAAGGGCCGGCTGGCTTGACCGTTAAGGGTGCTGTAACCCCCGAAAGTACACTCCAGTCCAAACCAAAAAAAAATTATTTTCTGTGTTTGTGAATTGTGTGCGCAGTAGCCGCATGTGCATCAACAAAGTAGTGCCAAGCGTGCGCCTGTGTCATAAGTAAAGGGCCGGCTGGCTTGACCGTTAAGGGTGCTGTAACCCCCGAAAGTACACTCCAGTCCAAACCAAAAAAAAAATTATTTTCTGTGTTTAGCCGCACGTATATATCAAATCGATATAACATAAATGGAGGACCAAACTTTAAAAATAAAATAGAGAAAGATCAAGAACCACTTCCTCCTAGTGCTGAAGCTGCTGCCACTAGTCATGACATAGACGATAACATGCCATCAACGTCGTCTGCCAAGGCCAATGCCCAATGTCATAGTAGAGGGCACATACAATCACAAATGGCAAAGTTCAGGAAAATGACCTTGAAAAAGACATTTAAATCAGCTGAAGAGAAACGTAAACTTGCCAATATGCCATTTACGACACGGAGTGGCAAGGAACGGCTAAGGTCGATCCCTAGTATGTTCATGACTAGTGGTTCAGCTTCACATGACGATGGAAGCCCTCCTCCCACTAAAAAAATCAAAAGAGTTAAGCTGGCAAAAGCACAGCGAAGAACTGTGCTTTCTAAGAAGATATCACAAATCCCCAAGGAGAGTCCAAGTGTGGTGGTTGCGATGCCTGACCTTCCCAGCACTGGACGGGAAGAGGTGGCTCTTTCCACTATTTGCACGCCCCCTGCAAGTGCTGAAAGGAGCACTCACAGTCCACTTGCTGATATGCAAATTGAAAATGTCACTGTTGAAGTACAACAGGATGAGTATACTGGTGTAGCTGGCGCTGAGGAGGAAGTTGGCGAGGAGGATTCTGATGGTGATGTGGTTTGTTTAAATCAGGCTCCGGGGGAGACAGTTGTTGTCCGTGGGATGAAAAAGCCCATCACGGTCATGCCTGGGCAGAAGACCAAACATTCCACCTCTTTGGTCTGGCAATATTTCTATCCAAATCCGGACAACAACTGTCTTGCCATATGTACCATATGTAAAGGTGAAATAAGTAGGGGTAGGGACGTCAACCCCCTAGGAACATCCTCCCTTATACGGCACCTGCAGCGCGTTCATAAAAAGTTACTGTCAAGTTCAGAAACTTTGGCTAAGACCGTAAGCAGTCCAGGGACACCTACATCCCGTTGTCCTGTTGTATCCAAGCGCCTGCAAACCACACCGTCAACTCCCTCCTCGTCAATTTCCTCCTTAGTCAGGATCGGAAGTAGTCCTGCAGGCCATGTCACTGGCATGACTGACTCTCCTATCCGGGATTCCTCTGGAGGATCCTGCATTGCTACGCCTACTGCTGCCGCTGCTGCTGTTGCTGCTGCTGGGAGTCGTTCATCATCCCAGAGAGGAAGTAGGAACACCACTACTTTTACTAAACAATTGACCCTCCAACAGTCCTTAGCGAGGAGGATGAAGTACGACAGCAGTCATCCTGAAGCAAAACGTATAACTGAGGCCTTGACTGCTATGTTGGTGTTAGACGTGCGTCCGGTATCCGCCATTAGTGCAGTGGGATTTAGACAATTGATGGAGGTAGTGTGTCCCCGGTTCCAAATCCCGTCTAGATTCCACTTCACTAGGCAGGCGATACCGAGACTGTACAGAAACATCAGAAAAAGTGTCCTCAGTGTCCTGAAAAATGCCGTTGTACACAATGTCCACTTAACCACGGACATGTGGACAAGTGGAACAGGGCAGACTAAGGACTATATGACTGTGACAGCCCACTGGGTAGATGTATCACCTTACGCAGCAACAGCAGCAGCGTCACCAGTAGCAGCATCTCAGAAACGCCAGCTCGTTACAAGGCAGGCTACGCTGTGTATCACCGGTTTCAGTAAGAGGCACACCGCCGACAACCTCTTAGAGAAACTGAGGGAAATCATCGCCCAGTGGCTTACCCCACTTAGACTCTCCTGGGGATTTGTGATATCTGACAACGCCACCAATATTGTGCGGGCATTACATCTGCGCAAATTCCAGCACGTCCCATGTTTTGCTCACACAATAAACTTGGTGGTGCAGAATTTTCTGAAAAGCGACAGGGGCGTGCAGGAGACGCTTTGGGTGGCCCAAAAAATTTCTGGCCACTTTTGCCATTCAGCGACTGCGTGCCGAAGACTGGAGCGCCAGCAAACACTCTTGAACCTGCCCCGCCATCACCTGAAGCAAGAGGTTGTGACGCGGTTGAACTCAACCCTCTATATGCTTCAGAGGATGGAGGAGCAGCAAAAGGCCATACAAGCCTATACATCCACCTATGACATAGGCAAAGGAGGGGGTATGCACCTGACTCAAGCGCAGTGGAGAATGATTTCCGTGTTGTGCAAGGTTCTCCAGCCCTTCGAACTTGCCAAACGTGAAGTCAGTTCAGACACAGCCAGCATGAGTCAGGTCATTCCCCTCATCAGGCTTTTGCAGAAGCAGCTGGAGAAAGTGAAGGAGGAGCTAAGACGGAGCGATTCCGCTCGGCATGTGGGACTTGTGGATGAAGCCCTTCATTCGCTTTGCCAGGATTCCAGGGTGGTCAATCTGTTGAAATCAGACCACTAAATTTTGGCCACCGTGCTTGATCCTAGGTTTAAAGCCTATGTGGTGTCTCTCTTTCCGGCCGACACAAGCCTGCAGAGGTGCAAAGACCTGCTGGTGAACACACTGTCAGCTGAAGCGGAACGTGACACGTCAACGGCTCCTTCTTCATTTTCTCCCGCAACTGGGGCTGCCAGGAAAAAACTTAGGTATCCTAAGCAACCCGCTGGCGGTGATGCAGGGCAGGCAGGACCAAGTTTGGACATCTGGTCCGGACTGAAGGACCTGGCAACAATTTCTGACATGTCTACTGTCACTGCATATGATACTGTCACCATTGACAGAATGGTGGAGGATTACATCGGTGACAGCATCCAAGTAGGCATGTCAGACAGTCCATACCTGTACTGGCAGGAAAAAGAGGCAATTTGGAGGCCCCTGTACAAGCTGGCTCTATTTTACCTGAGTTGCCCCCCCTCCAGTGTGTACTCCGAAAGAGTGTTTAGTGCAGCCGGGAACCTTGTCAGCGAAAGGCGTAGGAGGTTGCTTCCACAGAATGTGGAGAAGATGATGTTCATCAAAATGAATTATCAGCTCTTCCAGGGAGACCAGCCTCCAGAAGGTACAGAGTGACCTGTGGTGGTGGATTCAAGTGGGGACGAGTTAATACTTTGTGAGGATGAGGATGTACACACTGAAGAGGGTGAGGAATCGGTGGATGAGGAGGATGAGGATGACATCTTGCCTCCGTAGAGCCAGTTTGTGCAGGGACACATTAATTGCCAGCTTGTTTTGTGGGGGCCCAAACGAACCAATCATTTCAGCCACAGTTGTGTGGCAGACCCTGGTGCTGAAATGAT
Organism: Taudactylus pleione; assembly: GCA_031769625.1. Classification (NCBI taxonomy): domain Eukaryota; kingdom Metazoa; phylum Chordata; class Amphibia; order Anura; family Myobatrachidae; genus Taudactylus; species Taudactylus pleione. The sequence continues at coordinate 4,418,649 of JAUIMM010000137.1, read as the reverse complement.
TGATTTGTTAAAGTGTGCATGTACTGTTTATACAACATAAGGGTGGGTGGGAGGGCCCAAGGACAATTCCATCTTGCATTTCTTTTTTTTCTTTGCATTACGTACAGTTTGGGGCCTAGTTTTTCTAACTGCCATCCTGTCTGCCACTGCAGTGTCACTCAGAATAGACTGGAAATGAGTGGAAATTAAGGTTATTGAGGTTAATAATAGCATAGGAGCAGAGAAACCAACAAATTCTGTGATTTTAGCTGTTTTTATGCTTTTTTAAAAAAAAATACAGATCCAAAACACAAAACCCAGAACCCAAAACACGGAAGGGTGGTTTTGGCAAAAGCAATCCAGATCCAAAACACGAAGAAAGATCCAGATCCAAAACCAAAACACAAAACACGAAAAGTGGCCGGTGCACACCCCTAATATATATATATTTTTTTTTTTGTAGAGAAATGAGCCGGAGCTCAGGCTGCTCCTGGCTGGGCTGGCTGTAGGGGGAGCTGCAGTGGTAGAGCGCAGCTCCTCCCTGGCAGTTCCCATGGGGGCACCAGCATTGTAGGGAGGCTGAGAGCTGCAGCTGAGTGAAAGAAAGTGCCCGTAATCCCGGCGCTCTCTCCCAGAGCCGCACCGCACAGGTCTGTGTAATGTTCACATGTGGGGGGTGTCGGCGGGGGGCGGGGTTTGTCGGTGAGGGGGATCTTTAATAACTGATGCCAGCACTTTATTTAACTTAACTGGCTGCATTCGGTGTGTATCTGTGTGTGTAGGCTTTGTCAGTGTGTGAGTCTGTGTCATTGTATGTGTGTATGTTTTGTCAGTGTGTAGACTTTGCCAGTGTGTGTGTCATTGTATGTGTGTAGGCTTTGTCAGTGTGTGTGTCGTTGTATGTGTGTATGTTTTGTCAGTGTGTGTCATTGTATGTGTGTATGTTTTGTCAGTGTGTGTGTCATTGTATGTGTGTATGTTTTGTCAGTGTGTGTGTCATTGTATGTGTGTATGTTTTGTCAGTGTGTGTCATTGTGTGTATGTTTTGTCAGTGTGTATGCTTTGTCAGTGTGTGTGTCATTGTATGTGTGTATGTTTTGTCAGTGTGTGTGTCATTGTGTGTATGTTTTGTCAGTGTGTATGCTTTGTCAGTGTGTGTGTCATTTTATGTGTGTATGTTTTGTCAGTGTGTATGCCTTGTCAGTGTGTGTGTCATTGTATGTGTGTAGGCTTTGTCAGTGTGTGTGTCATTGTATGTGTGTATGTTTTGTCAGTGTGTATGCTTTGTCAGTGTGTGTGTCATTGTATGTGTGTAGGCTTTGTCAGTGTGTATGTCATTGTATGTGTGTAGGCTTTGTCAGTGTGTGTGTCATTGTATGTGTGTAGGCTTTGTCAGTGTGTGTGTCATTGTATGTGTGTAGGCTTTGTCAGTGTGTGTGTCATTGTATGTGTGTAGGCTTTGTCAGTGTGTGAGTCTGTGTCATTGTATGTGTGTAAGCTTTGTCAGTGTGCGTGTCTGTGTCATTGTGTATGTTTGTAATGGAGGACTCAGTGCCGCCTTTTTAGTTATTGGAGGGGATGAACAGCTACACATGGTATATTCCATATAATTAAACTACGGGAGGGCACCCCTGAACTTTATTCAATTCAACCTGAGTGCCAGAATATACAACAGTCTATATACAGTATACATAAGAACTAAGCAGACCGCTCAGTCTTGAACATACAAGAAAACACAATCAGATACAGGCAGCGCTCTTCGGGTACTCAATAATACAATCTTGTTAATCCATTACTGTGCAACATTTCAGATGCATTGACGAAGATGTAATAAATGCATCTGGAACGTTGCACAGTAATGGATTAACAAGATTGGATTATCGAGTACCCGAGGAGTGCTGCCTGTATGTGGTTAGATTTTTTTGTCATTGGTTTAGTAACCAAGTATTGGAAACCCCCCTTTCAAAATCCTGCGTTTGCCACTGCACTAGCTATAAAATTTTTCTCAATATTGAAATACACATCTCTGACTACCTTCCCATGTAATCCAGCAGCAGCGATTGCGCACGTAGTCTCACTGCAAAAATATGCTAATGATTGCAATCGCAATGCTATACGAAGCATAACATAAGGATTCCTATTTTACACACATCAGTAATACTTAACAAGTCTGCAAAACAATCGTTAACTTCGTGTACAATCGGAACCTTGCACAAGGTCTGACCTATCTCAGAAATTGCTAACCTCATCGCATGCACTGAAAGCCCAAGCTGCGTATGGCATTGCAGTGGCTAATTTATGCACACCCCTGTATCAGCGTTCAAACGTCTTGTCACATCTGCATTTCGCCGACCACCCCCCCGTCACCACCCCCAAGCAGTCACTTCCTGTAAATCACTCTGCGATGGGTCTGCGTAGTCACTGTGACCGATTGCATTGGAGTCTTCACGCACTGTGATGCATACGCAGAACGCAACAATTGGGCAATTGCTTGCATAATGAATCAGGCCCATAATCCACCATAATATATATTTAAAAATATATTTCAATCAAATTTATTGATCAATATAAATCTTTATTCTTTATATATTTTTATATATGTAGATATATACACATCTCTCTCTATCTATCTATCTATCTATCTATCTATCTATCTATCTATCTATCTATATATATATATATATATATATATATATATATAGGCAATCTGTGGTCTGGCACTCACACCTGCATGCTGTTACAGTGAATGCTGGGGTGTTATCCTTAGAGTTTCCAATGTCATATGGGTAAAACATAATAACCAAAAGGTAACTCCACGGGTTGTGAAGATTAAGGCACTCTCCAGACTTGTTTATTCATAATAATACATAAGTTTTATTAGAATGCATAGAAATAGTTGCCGTTTCGGTCCACCCAGTTTTTACAAACATAGGGGGACACCTGGTCCTATGTCACTTCCTGTCACTGCTCATAAATACTGCACATGTCTCAAGCATAAACACAACAGCATGTGTTTGCTCTAGCCACTATGTCTTTAGGTAAGATGTATTTTTGTTTTAATTATTTACTGCATTATTTACTGCTTATTCCTTGGTGCACTTTGCACATGTAATTGTTTTATATGCTAATGTTTGTCTACTCTGCACAAAGTATAGGTTTATGCCTTTAAGTGCACTCTGCACATGTAGTTGTTTTATATGCTAATGTTTATTGTACAACAAGAAATGTTGGTCATATAAAAGGGACTGGCTTTTATATGACCACCACCAACTATTAGGACCCCATCCATCTCTCCACTCATTGGTGACACTTCTACTGCACAAAACTGCTATTTGGACCAAACTGTGCCCAAGGGACTACCATCCATGCGTCAGCTCTGCAAGCTTTGCTAATTAAGATCCGGCATTCTGTTTGGACACTGGAACTGGTAAATATGGCTCCAGTATATGGGAATGCACATCCCTATTCACCATAGGGGATATTTTGGACTTGGAAATTACATCGGACAATTGCTCCAGATCTGTTTATGAACTGCGATTTCAGCAGTACATGGTGGATTATATTGTGACATTTTATTGTGGCTTACTGTGTATTCAGATACCACCAAGTACTGCGCATATATATGCATATTTTAATATTTAGTATTAATTTGTCTCTATGATTAAAATGTATGCTTATTATACATGTTGATTGCATTTACCTTATTTTGAGCGCTGGTATATTGCATGTTTTTCCCATTTTGTGGAGGAATTGACCATCCTTTTTTTTCCAGCTGCTCCATTGTTATTTGAGGAAACATTCCTAACAGCGCTCCATTGGTAGCTGTTGTTACCTTCTAGTTGTTTCTAAATCCTAGACTAATATGACTATGATTGTGTAAAGAAAAATTATACCAGAAAAAATTACAGAAAATAAAGGCTAATGCAGAGATTGATAACAGTTTTGAGCTAGGAAAAAGGAGAAACAAGTTCCAAACATAGAATAGATGTTCTAATCTTAAACACAAAATTAAAGTAAAACTCTGCAAAAATTTAAGAAGTGATTATTACAAACATTCATTAATTGCCAATACAGGTTGAGTCTCCCATATCCAAAATGCTTGGGACCAGGGCTATTTTGGATAACGGAATATTCCGTATTTTGGAATAATTGCGTATCATAATGAAATATCTTGGGATAATTTAATTTATCTTTCATATACATCTTATACACACAGCCTGATTCCTTATACAATATTTTTTATAATTTGTGCCTCAGACAAAGTTTGTGTACATTGAACCATCAAAAATCAAAGGCTTCATTATCTGAGTCATGCCAAAAAAATTCCGTATTTCGGAAAATTCCGTATTTAAAAATATTTGGATATGGGAGACTCAACTTGTAGTTGTCATTAGCTTATTTATGACATCATTGGGTTGCAAAACATGTAATTTCTGTTTTAAATGCTGAAATCATGAAAAACTGCCAGAATCATCTGGAACAAACAACAATGCAGAAGCCAAAGAAGGTACTGTAAATAAAGTAATGCCCAAAATTTCTGGCCTTTCTATAACTTATGTGTCAAACCCATAAAAAAGGGGTGTGTAATAAGTTTACGGATGCACAAAATTTATTATATTTACAAACAAAGCGAACATTACATTTTTTCAAAATGTTCGCCAGAGGAGTCTATACAAAGTTGCTTGCGCTCAAACCACTTGGTGAAGCAACTGGACCAATCTGAAGCAGGTATGTTTTCTACTTGTTGGATGAAGGTCTCCACTGCAGCTTTCAGTAACTCAAAATGAATCCTGTGCATCTTGCACTTTATTTGTGGGAACATGAAGAAGTTGCAGGGGGCCAGGTCTTGACTGTACGACGGATAACCAAGCTCCTGGATGTGTTCATGGGACAGAAAATCCACCACTGTCCTGGACTTGTGGACAGATGCATTGTCATGATGGAAAAGGGCACCACGAGTGAGAGTTCTTGGATGCCACCTGGAAATGGCTTCCAGCACTTGAGGCAGGCAATAGTAGGCGTACCAGTCCCCAGTGATGGTGCACTGCTTCACAAGTGGTGCAGTAGCTTCTTGAACAGTCTTGGCCACAATACAGCCACCATCTACTTGGCCACACTGCAGTCATGTCGGTACTTCTGATGTGGTGCACCTCCAACTGGGGTCCACTGGGATGACTGTTGTTTGGTCTCGGGGTCAAAACTGTAAATCCAGAATTCATTGCCACTGACGATCTCCCAGACAGAGTTTGAGTCACCGCCATCAAATCTGGTGAGCATTTTGTGGCACCAAGTAACCTGTGCCACCTCCTGCTCGCGCGTCAGCTGATGGGACACCCAGCATACAGAAACCTTGTGCAGGTCAAGCTTTTCATGGAGTATCAAGTGGATGAATCCTGATGAGATGCCTATCTCCTTCACTATCTGGTCCAGTCATCCTGGCATCCACCCCAACTATAACCCACATGGCAACAATGTTATCTTCGTTGATGGCAGACACCGGTCGGCCGCAGCTCTACTCATCTTCCAGGGTCTGTTTACCACACCAAAATTTTGCAAACCCTAAAACATAGTGGTTTGGGATGGTGCTCCTTCCCCTAGAGCAGCTCAGATTTGGATAAAACCCTTCTGCTGTCACAGAAAACTCTTGTAGTCATAGAAGATCATGGCTCTCCAGTGACCTCTGTTGAGCTCCGTAACGAGTTTGTGAAGGAAGTGAACAAGCTGACTTCTTCAGTGTGCAGAGCTGCTTACATATATACAGTTCTGTGCCCTGAAATTTTACAAGAACTTTAATCAGAGATTGAATTTCACAACCAGACAGTCAGATTGTGTCTACTCTACCTATGCACTACAAATCCAGAAACCTATTGCACACCACTAACAGTAATACCCAACAATTCTGGCCTTTCTATCCTGTATGTTTATACCCATAAAAATGTGTGTATACAGATGTGTCCTCACACATCATTGCTGCAGTCATGTCAAACAGCCCCTCTTGGCGATCCTGGTCCCATGAGACTCTCCTAGCACCATCCATCTTTTTTGTCTGGTTTTGCTAAAAATGTGTCTAAGTCACAACGCAATGAGACTAGAAGGCACCGAGAGACTGTGTTGATTAATTTCATATGAAACACTTGTATATCTGTGTGTGACTAAATGCTGCAATGCATAGGCCGCTACTTTTTTCCACACCAAGTTCCACTGTACTTTGTATACAGACTCAGATGCACACAAATGTACAAGTGTTGCATGTCAAATTAATCAACACAGTCTCCTGGTGTGTCCCAGTCATATTGCATTGAAACTAAGATGTATTTTTGATTTGTATATCAAATGTATATTTCACTACAGTTGGAATAGGCCATCACAACACTGTAGAAGAGAGTATCGTTGTCGGACATCAGCACAAAATAATTTCCAGTAGTGTCCAAGATGAGCATAGGCTGCTATCTAAAGGGAGGAATTGTATAAAGATATATAAAATGTTTGTCCCTGATAATTAAAATAGGTTTCCAATATTTACATATAGATATAGTAATTTCTGATGTCCTATATGTCAGACATATAGGACGATGCCATGTGATGTATTGTTGGTATGCTGACATACGTATACCACTATATTCTGAGTAAAGACAAAAGGAAATCCTGCACCAAATATTTGGAAATATCATATCTATAAATAGTACCAGTATATATATATATATATATATATATATATATATATATTCTCCTCAGTGGTGCTACCCAATAGCTCATAAGCAGTATTCCATATAAAAAAAAGAATATGATGGCTATTTAAGGGTGCATACACTCTAATACCCTCAGTTATTAAAATATGAAGTTTATTGGGTATACATTAAAAAGGTGGGATGTAAGTATATCACCTCTATTATCAGTATAATTCATGTGGGCACAAATAGAAATATAAAAATAAAATTGGTATTTCACAAAATAAATGTATTCTGTTCTAACCATACAAAAAAGTGAAATATAAAATATAGATACTAGAAAGTGAAAATAAATGAAATTTATAAGTATTAAAATACAGTAGCTGCTTCTAGACCTCAACAAATCTCTACAATTTACAGATAATTTAAGCTGCATAGTGTGATCAGTTGCATGTAACAATTGATTGTAAAAAACAAAGTATAATTTTCTATTATTTCCGCATATCAGATACACTATTGCTGTACAGAGTATAGCTTTCAATACTATGAATCCACGAATCCTGGGGCAAATGTAATAGGGTGAGAGTTTAGAAAATGTGAGAGTTTATCAGTAAATCGTGACAGTTTTTTTAGTCTAAAACATGCGAGTTTGAATGTTCTTGGACTCTATTACATTGGCCGAGTTTAAAAAGTTTACTGCTGAACTCACATTTTCTAAATTCTCACCCTATTACATTTGGCCCCTGGTGCTCATTTATGTGTTCATATATCACTCTAGTGATTACATTAATGAGTATGTGAACTTGTCGAAAATTCTTTTTTACTCCAATTATAATACTATTTGGAAGATACTACCACCTGAAAACGCCCCTAGGAATTTCATTCTGCTCTTTTATATATTCTTCCCACTTTTCAGATTGTAAAAAGCTATTTTTTGACAGTTGTCAATGCCACTCCCTCGTGTTCTTCCCAGTGCGAATGGCACTTGTACTAGGGCACTGACAAAAACACTGGTTATTTCTATAATAAAGAAGATTGCTTCTTAAAAGTCACTAGGCTACTAAATGCCAGCTTTAAACATTGCAGGGGACCTTTATTCTCTCTGTAAAATAAGCAGTCTATTCCATATAGTACAGTAACAATGTCCCATTTAATGCGTTACAACCATGTGATTATATAAGTGGTTACATCACTGAGTTGTATTTAGAATTCATTAGAATAGAATAAATGTTAATACTGCATAATAAAAATGTGATTCACCAAGAAATCTGGTAAACCTATAAATATGAGCTCTCAGTATGTGCAGCAGGAGTGTATTGTTCCATATCGTAATTATGATTGCTATATGGAAAATAATAGTAATTAAAACATTGCAATCACCAACTTAGTCACTTGAGTGTTACATAAACATCTAACTCAAGCTGTCAGTTGGTTCCAGATTTTCTTACTATAAGTTATAATTAGCATAATATATTTAGCAAGTGCAAATAAATAGGATACTAAGAAGGAGGAATCTCATTTTCCTCTCTATTGCTCTGGAGATAAAACATTTTTAAAAAAAGTATAGAACGAATCACCTGTATTGGCGTTTATACTTGGCTGAGAATTTCTATTTTAAGCCTTATTACACACTGTGTGTCTGAGAATTTGAAAAAACATAAATAAATAAACTTTTTTCCTGTCCATTTCTTTACAACTACAATTTATAATTGAGCTAGAAGTGTACTATGGCGTCTGCATTTGTTTGCGTGCAGACATCTGGGGCAGCTGAAAGGCCGTTGCTCAGCATATCAATAACCTGTGTGGGTTTGCGGCATGCTGAGAGTAGGAATACTTTTCACAGCAGAGGGTCTTGCACTTCTTTTTTGTAAAGAACTTGTATTGTATTTGCTGGTTAATGAAATAGCAGAGAGAGACAAGCATAACAATCGGCAATTATAATTTGTAATGATTTTCATAAGCCTGCAATAACTATAGGCATTGTTCTTAAATATCAAACGATTTATCATCTCCTAATAACGTTTTATTGGACATAAAGTCATTGTGTGTATAATATGCCGGTGTAAAGTTGGGTAAAGGCATATCATTTTATGACAAGACTGACTAATGGAGCAACCTTTATTAAACGGAAGTGACCTGATGGTCTGATGTAGTTGCACCACTGTTTATTCTTCAGTTACTGCTTTGCAACAACACATAGAGTAGTGCAAAAAAGTCTGTTCCATCAGTAGACAACACGTGGCACAACCTGTAAAAAAGTCAAAGTTGCTAGACACAAAGAAGTCTCTGCCAGTCTCTGAGTATCTAACGGACTGCAACAGTCATTATTCAAAATGGTTTCTGTAACTATTTCAATAATTTATTTTTATATTTTTTTATACACCATATTCCTCATTGTTTTCCCAGTCCCTGCCCCACTGAAGCTTAAAGTCTAAACTTCCTACTACAAACACTAGGATACATTTTCTCAGAAGCCAACTACCTACAGTACCAATAGCTGTTGTTGTTGGACTGTGGGAGAGAAATGGAGCACCTGGCAGAAAGCCACATTCATATGGAAAGAAGTTAGAACTCTGCATTCTTCTTAATGGCTCCTGTGAACTCAGTGAGGCAGAAATGATAACCAGTTTTCCACTGTCTCGTAATTGTAATTATATTTTTCATACAGTACCATAATGGATACACAGACAGGATTCACCTGCAGCTGGTGAGAGAGTTGCAAAGCCTTGAGTGGTTAGCAGGGGCGTAGAGAGCCATGCGGGGCCCCGGTAAAGAGGGGGCGTGGCCTAATTTCAGAAGGCGTGGCCATGCCCCCTTGAAAAAAAATAGTGTTTTGCAGCGCCACGAAGCGGTGCTGCGTGTCGGGGAGGGGGTGCTGTGAGCCCCTCAGCCTGGCGCAAAGCCAGTGGGGGGCGCGATCAGTGTGATCGCTCCCCCCTTCAGGCACCGGAGATTGCTGTGGCTGCTACTTAGCAGCCGCAAGCAATCTCCCGATGCAGCCCAGCACACGCTGTGTGCTGGGCTGCTGCAGAGGGAGGGAGGGAGGAAGTGAGGGGGGGCGGCGCCAGACCTATGCCCCCGCCGGGCCCCACAGGTAGCCCAGGCCCGGGTAAACTGTACCCGCTCCCCCCCCCTCTCGGCGCCCCTGGTGGTGAGTGGACCCAAGGCATGTTGAACTGTGTAAAAAGAGAATTGTCTGCTTATGGGAGATGCAAAGTTTGCCAGAAATAGAAGAATTGAAGTGTTTTGCAAAAGTGAAATTGCAAGTGTATTTTCTGCTGAAGAGAGAAAGTTAATCTGTTTTGAAATATTTCATGGAAAAGTTGTATGCATGTCTGAAAAACCATGCTACAAAGTTTGCTAAAAGCTGTGCAAATTGCAAATGTATGAAAATTGGCAGTTATATATTGTGTCTGTGAAGAGTAATTCTCCTGTATGTGAAACAGGGCCTTCAAGCAACCAGGATGGAACTTGCAATGCAGCTGAATTTGCCTGTGAGGAAGTTATGTTGTCTCACAGTATAAAGCTTAAAGCAAGTAAACCTGCAAAACTGAATCTAAAAATAAAGTCATTTCTGGAGAGGGACCTTCAACCTGTGCTAGTGGAAAATGTTGAAATTGTTCATAGTATTTTCAAGGTCCAAAAAGTGGATGTTCAAGAAAATCCAAGTGACATGTGTCTTATTGAAGTGGTAGATTAAAGTCCTGAAGTGAAGTTTAAAGAGTAGTGGAATAAATATTCAAGTGTGTTATGTGGACAAGAGAATCCAGAATCTATGAGTGGCAGTATGTCCTCTGACATAAAGCCAAGGTCCAGAAGTTCTGATGCTGGTCAGGGCCATAGCTAGGGTAGTGCGACCTGTGCCATGGCACAGGGCACTGCAGGGCAGGGGGCGCTGTTTGGGCCTGTAAATTTTCTGTTTATTATCATTCTCACTTGTAGCTTCCTCTTATTTTATACCCAGCATCTCCAGGCCTCCCCTATCTCTTCCTTGGCCCTTCCCCATGAGGACATGGCCTTTTTTGGGTCTGTTATCTACCTATTTAAAAAAGAGAGGGGCGCCAATGCTCTTTCTGACACAGGGCACCAAAAAGTCTAGTTACGGCACTGATGCTGTTGGCACTCAGGATGGTGACTCTTAAAAGAAGTTGGCTTACCAGTGAAGTATGTCAATAGCCAATACTGTGTGTCAAGGCTGAAGGGAAATATGTTTCAAGCAGAAGTTCTCCAAAAGGTGTGCCTTTAAGAGGTAAGAGAAACCTTGACACTGTTAAAAAGAAGCAAAGGAAAAGTTGTTCTTTGTATGAACCAGCTGATTCTGTGGAAAAGAACTTGCTTGATGTTGATGGTGTTGAAATGATGAAGAAGTATGTCACTTTGGGAAGTAGTACCATAAAGTGAGAAAAAAAGTTAAGAGGAAAATAAACTCTGAAACCTGGAGGATGAGACCCCCAGATATCACAAGAGTCCATGGATACAGTAGATGGACCTCATGAGGAGAGTGAAGAGGGACTTCATCATGAAAGTGCCTCGTCTCGTGTTGCTAAACCCTGGGGTTTTGAGCTGGGGAGGGGGATGTGTGACAGGATCACCAGAGAGAGCGCTGATGAGCTGCAGATTCTGTGTGGTACAGGAGAGATCTGCCCACACAGGGAAGATAAGCCAGGTGTTAGCTCACCTGATTGCTGTAGTGAGAGAGAGTCAGTTTGCAATACTCTGCAGTCAAGACAGGCTGGGGCTGCAGTTTGAGACCAGTGTGGGTTGCAGACCTACAGGAGGTAGGGAGATCCCTAAAAATCCAAAAAAACTGTGTATGTTACTCTGCAGGAAGCAGAGTGTGAGACTGCAAGCAGGCCAGGAGCCTGAACGTGAGTAGGCTGGAGCCTGCAAGAATATCTGTCAGAGATAGGACTGGGACTTTGAATGGAGACTGTGTTTTGCAGACTAGCTGCCCAATTAGTCAGGGGCGAAGAAGTTAGTTAGTTGTCCTAATGGGTGCTAGGCTTTAATTATTTTCTGTTAATTTGTGTTGCACTTAATTATGTTGAAAGTAAAGCACCATTTCCGATTATTTACCTAAAAGCTGTGCTGGATCCTGATTAAGCACCTTAGACACTGCACCACTGACATCCATCTACCAGCTAATTACCCCACAACATCACTATATACAGTATATATATATATATATATATAATCCACATCGGCGGCACTCATAAAAATGCGTCTCAACACAGGGGTATGCTACTGACGTTTTGGAGCCATTTATTGCTCCATCATCAAGGTCAAAGATGCAATACAAACAGCACATATATATATATATATATATATACATACACCTCACCTCAGTGGAATCACATGTTCCCACGTCCGGTTCAGAGCCGCATCCGAGTGACGTCAACCAGCCACCGCTAGCACCCACGTGTCAGGCATCAGATGCTGGATAGAGGGGGCATTCCCACGGTGAGTCACCGTTACCTAGACAACGAGCATTAGCAAATTGCCTCTGCCCGATCTCTGTCTAGGCCGGGCTCTCATCCCAGCCACGTCATCCCACACCTCCAACATACCACGCCCACATGAGGACCGCCAGCCATGAACCTGGTTGCATACACCATAACGGACCGCCTATCCAGACAGCCAGGAACAGTGTATCCACACAGACATAAACATACATAAAAGTAACATCATACAATGGCATGAAGAACATATACAGTTATTTATAAACACCTATATAGAAAACCCTTACTAATGAAAAATAGTTCTAAGAAAACTATCAACAATAAATATACTAGCCCTGTGTACCCTTTATATAATAACCAGATACATCAACATAAATTCTAGCGTATAAGTACCTTAGCATAATCAATTGACCCATATATCTCTCAGTCCCATACACAAAGTCTTATCTCAATATAAATAACTACCACAAGGTCACCAAATATATCATATAGATATAGCAATAATGTACCTATGTCAATGATGCATAGCTTGTATAAAAAATCCTACTTCAAAAAACCTAAGGATAAACCCATATCACAACCATAGCTACAAATAATCAATTACAGAAAGCAGTGGAGACCAAGATTCTCGTTCAAACCCCGTGGCGCCAGGGAGTCCAACCTATAGATCCACCGCGCCTCACACTGTAGACGCTTAAGTGATCTATTACCACCTGGAAGAGCTTTTGGCACATGATCAATGACCATATACCGTAAAGACGATACATTGTGTCCACTTTGTACAAAATGGCGTGCCACCGGTTAGTCACTGCTACCAGAAGAAATGGCAGCTCGGATCGCTGACTGGTGCAACTCCATTCATTCACTTAATGTTCTATCGGTCTTCCCCATGTACATAAGCCCACAGGGACAAGTGATGAGATAAACAATGAACTTGGTGGTACAGGTTACTCTATGCCATATCGAATATTTATAGCCACTATAGGGGTGACAGAAACTGCTGCCTGTAGTCAGCGAGCGGTATGTCAGGCAATCTAGACACTTAAAACATCCCAATTTTGGACGAAGGAAGCGGTCTACATTTGTAGATCCTAATCTTGTAACATCAGTTCTCATCACAAAGTCGCGAATATTACGTCCCCTACTGTAGCAGGACATGATACGAGTATCATGTAGGTTTAAATCAGGATCAGTACCCACAATAGGCCACAGTTCCTTGGTGACATTACGGATCTTATTGCTGTGAACATTATAGTGGTTAACCCATGGTATACATTGTTTGGTCTTATCTACCACTTTACGTGATTTAAGTAACTCAGCCCTAGGGATCGTCAGTGCTCTATCTTTAGGCTGACTGAGAATCTCCTCTGAGTATCCTCGTTCCCTAAATTTAACCATCATCTGTTCTATTTCCTGAATGGCTATCAACTCATCGCTACAGATTCTATGAGCACTCAAGAACTGCGAAAAGGGCAGGCCATATTTTAAAGGTTTAGGGTGAAAACTCCCACTATGGAGAATGGTATTCCTGTCTGTGGGTTTACTATACAGCCGAGTAGTAATCCTGCTACCCACCAATGTCACTTGAACATCTAGAAAATTAACACTGTTATCATCAACACAAAATGTGAACTTAATGGGATTCTAGATAGATTATGCTGTTCAATGAATCCAAGAAATTCTGACCTAGTTCCTGTCCATATGAGAAAAATGTCGTCTATGTATCTGGCATAAAACAAAATTCTGCCAGACACATAGACATTCTGAAAAAAAGATTTCCTCTTCTGCCTGAAACATGTAAGTGTTGGCGTACAATGGGGCCACATTGGACCCCATCACCACGCCAACGAGCTGAAGATACAAGTCACTATCATACATAAAAAAATTTCTAGTGAGAATCATCTCAAACAAATCGATCACCAGATTAACATCTGGAGCAATATACACTGTACTCTCATTAATCAACTTCCTCACCGCCCTTAAGCCTTCTGCATTCGGAATTACCGTGCATAAGCTACTTATATCGATGCTACATAGCAGACTACCAGCGGGTATCTCAGAAAGCTCAAAAATCCTATTTAAGAAAGTTGTGGTGCCCAACAGAAACTTAGGATGTTCCTTAATGCATGGCTGCAATAATGTGTCAAGATACACAGCCAGTGCCTGGAACACCGAACCCCTGGCCGAAATGATTGGTCGTCCCGGGGGGTTATCCAGGCATTTGTGTATCTTGGGTAATGTATACATTACAGCAGTCATAGGGCACTGCGGGACCAAAGCTTCACATAGATCGATGGAAATGATCCCCTCATCAGCTGCACCTTGCAATTTCTTGTTTAAGAAATACATCAGTGGGGTCCACATCTAATTTCCTATATACCAATGCATCTGAGAGTTGCCTCTCAATCTCTTTTTTATACATTGACAAATCTTGGATCACAATGGCCCCGCCCTTATCCGCAGGGCGGACCACTATGTCAGTATAATGAGATAAATCTTGTAGAGCATGCCATTCACTGGCAGATAAATTACTATATTTCTGTATCCCCACATCTAGATCGTTAGATGATAATTTAATCACTTCTTGATTAAGCATACGTGAGAATGTTTTTATAGCCGCATTGTTGGACATAGGTTCAAATTGTGATCTTCTCTGTAACTTACGAACTGCACCAGGAATTTCGGATTGTCCCTGTTGAATAGATTTGGGTGGAGCCTTAGCACCATTGTAAAACTCATGGAGCTTTAATTGTCTTGTTAGATGATATTTCTCTATCTCCCATTGCATCCCATCAAACTTAGCAGTGGGCACAAATGACAGACCACGACTTAGAACTTTCACTTCTTGATCTGTCAATATATGGGAAGAGATGTTGATTATTGTCGTTTTCTCGGGAGAGGTGGTCTCCCCATCCTTCTTCGATTGCGACTGCAACCCCGTCCTCTGCCATTGTCTGCCCCTTCTAGTATATCTCCTCGCCCTCTAGGGGTAATATGGTTGTTCCCACCAAGTCCTAAAGGGGCCATATATTGGGTTTGTCTACCAAGACTGGTGTCAGAGTTATCCTGCTCCCTCCGAGCTCCCCGTCTACCTGTACGGCGCTGTTCATTACGGCCATTACCAATCCAATTATATACACGGTTATGTTCGTAATCCACAGCTACTTTCACCATCTTGAGCTTCTTAAATTGAATGAGAACATATTTGTATTTAGCCACTTGATTATTCAATTTCTCCAGCCAGCCAGTGCTTGTATCAGCTTCAAATGCAGTTTTATGCTCCACCTCGAAGCTAGATATTTTTTCTTTAATTGCTGTAAGCTCATGCCCCGCCTCCTCAATCACAAGAAGCATAAGGTCGAAGCTACACTTATTAAGCACAGCTATCCACCTTTTGCAAAAAATCATATTGTGACGACCTATAGTAGGGCAATTTCTGACACGAAAGCCTCGGGGGATCCGCTTTTGTTTATAATAGTCACTTAAAGTTACACCGTGGTAATGAAAGTCAAGTTCCTTCTGCTTTAATCTAAACCAATCACGGTATAGCTGCTGTAAAGATCTAGTAGCATCATCATCATCAAAACGTTCTTTGAACAATATTGCCTCTGCATCAGAATCAGAGAACCTAAGTGTACTGCCTTGTGTTAAAATTAATGGTCTCATAAGTTCCTTCTCCAGTCTCATCAATGCCTTCAGCCATGATGTGTTACTGTAAAACCTACACCAGTAGAAATCAAATAGAATGATGAGAAGTCTGTGATATAAATAATATAGGTGCCTGCCCAATGTAAGTTGCTCCTGTATGGCAGCCTACATCAATATATATTCAATATCTAGTGGCACTCTCAGCAATAAACACCAAAAGAACCCTGGTGCCCTCCGTCAGAGACCAACTCCAGTAGGTCCCAATATGCAATCCACATTGGCGGCACTCAGGTAGAAAAATGCATCTCAACACAGGGGTATGCAACCAGGTTCACGGCTGGCAGTACTCATGTGGGCGTGGTATGTTGGAGGAGTGGGATGACGTGGCTGGGATGAGAGCCCGGCCTAGACAGAGATCGGGCGGAGGCAATTTGCACTGTGCATGCTGGATCCGGGACAACGCTGACGTCAACCACGCGCACGTCTCAGCGGAAGTGACGCAGCAGTCCGAGATCCGTTACTATAGTGAAAAAAAATAAACAAACCATCACCCATGCGTAAAATAGCTAGACAGGATAACTATTGTTTACATATATATGCTCTAATACCTGCAGCTCACCAAATGATGGATAATAATGATTTGAATACATGATCACATAACTTAGCAACAAAAGACAAAGAACAAGAAACAGAATGAGCTGAGAAATAATTACAATGTTGCCATAATTAATCCATGACAAGTTATAAAAAACATGTCAGGGGAAGCTGTTCATTAAGCCCGTATGGATGTACCATATTCAGTTTGTAGATTCATCGTGCTTCAGCTCTTAATAGAGCTTGTGCCCGATCTCCACCCCTAGGATTTTCTAAGATGGCATCAATCATTTTATAGCAGAGGGAAGCTAATGTATGTTTATGGTCACGAAAATGTCTAGCCACAGGCTGATCATTTTCCTTCCCTTCCAATGCCTGGCGAGTGGCTGACCGATGGAGCGCCATTCGCTCTTTAAATTGACGTACGGTCTTCCCTACATAGAGAAGACCGCAGGGACACCGTATGTAGTAAACTACAAATTTACTGCAACATGAGAGAGTATTTCTAATAGAAATTTTTTTTCCCGAATGTGGATGCACAAACTGGTCCCCAGTTTCTAAAAAACTGCAAGTGATGCAGCCTAAACATTTATAATTCCCAACCTTTCTCGTAAGAAAGTGGGATTTCTGGACTGTCTGATATTGGGAAATATCTGTGCGCACCAAGCAATCTTTCAGATTGCGGCCGCGTCTATAGCATGGGAGCAGTTTGGCATCACATAGCAGAGGTAGATCCTTATCAGAGTTTACCAGTGGCCAAAATTTCTTGGTGGAGTTGGTAATATTCTTACTTGCTGTGATATACTTATTAACCCAAACAATCGAATTGTCTAGAGATTTGTTGGAAGATGTATAAGTTTCTTTAGATGATGCCAAGGCTCTATTTTGGGCCAATTTGAGTAAATTCAATGAATATCCTCTTTTCAAGAATTTATCAGTTATAGCATCCAACTGTAGCAACTCATCCCTAGGGTCACTGCAAATTCTATGTATCCGTAAGTATTGGGGAAACGGTAAACCACGCATAAGGGGTATAGGATGGTGACTTTGAAAATGCAACAAATTGTTACACTCTGTAGGCTTATGATATATAGAGGTGGACAATTTACCATCTTCCAGAGTGCCGATCACTGGTTGGATTTTATATATATATATATATTTATATATATGTATATATATATATATATATATATATATATATATATATGTTATCGGAAGTCGGCGGCACTCGGATCAGAAAAAGACACTATACAGCCAGTATTAATTCCAATGTTTCGATGGATTTTTTCCATCGTCATCAGGTATAAACATACAATAAACCCTCACCCTTTTATTACCATCACCATGTGCACCATCCTCTGCTTCCAGCGTCAGACCCTGGACACCCACTGATGATGTTACGCATCTGCGCCCGTTGCCAGGACATATAAAACAGTGAAACATTGTATCAAAATAATACCATGGATACATGATGCCAGCCAACCTTAATATTCACTAATAAATATGATATAGAGACTCCTATATCTATCATATAACCATAGACAGTGATATATCTGTATATTCTAAATACCTCCAAAATCTATAATAGCAGGATGACACTCTGCTCTATATATTGAATATTATTTGTTATTTTTATATAGGTT
Organism: Taudactylus pleione; assembly: GCA_031769625.1. Taxonomy (NCBI): domain Eukaryota; kingdom Metazoa; phylum Chordata; class Amphibia; order Anura; family Myobatrachidae; genus Taudactylus; species Taudactylus pleione. The sequence goes on along the minus strand of JAUIMM010000137.1, from coordinate 4,400,658 downwards.
GAGTCTCCCATATGCAAATATTCCGAAATACGGAATATTCTGAATTACGGAATATTTTTAGTATGACTGAGAAAGTGAAACCTTTGCTTTCTGATGGTTCAATGTACACAAACTTTTTTTAAAGCATAAAATCATTAAAATACAGTATACAATAACCTTCAGGCTGTGTGTATAAGGTGTATATGAAACATAAATGAATTTCATGTATGTACACAATTCTTTTTTGATGCTCAAAATTATTGAAAATATTGTATAAAATTACCTGCAGGCTGTGTGTATAAGGTGTATATAACACATAAATGCATTCTGTGTTTAAATTTGGGTCCCATACCCAAGATACTTCATTATAGTATGCAAATATTCCAAACTTCGGAATAATCCGATATCCAAAATACCCCTGGTCCCAAGCATTTTGGATATGGGAGACTCAACCTGTATATATACTTCTTTCTTATACTTTTAGATCAATATAGGTTCTGCATCTATATATACTGTAATCATGTAAGAATATACAAACCCAAGGTATCACATGTATACATTTTAATAAAAAGCAATGCAGCCCTAAATGATCATTCAGACCATGCGGGGTTAAAGTGCCAAGCCTATACATCCACCTTGATTCACATTTTAACAGCTTCAGAGATCGATCACCATCCCTCAGAGAAGGGGGGTTGTGGTCAATAATAATGTATATTATACTATATATATATATATATCTATCTATATATATATCTATATATATATATATATCTATATATATATATATATATATATATATATATGTCAATGAATACAGCTCACTCATGCGGCATAAATGGAATGAATGTTTCAATGCCCTTTATTCTGGCATTTTCATCAGAACAATAAAAGTGCAAACAATCATGTTACCTTAAGTAAGCACAAACACCCAGTGAAAGCGCCAAAAGCCGGGGGCTTCCAAACAACAGCATGAACAGTACACTATTGAAAATTAACTGAAGATGCCCTACATTCCCTTGCAGAAAACTATGAATTGATTTTTTGTCCAGCACATAAAGGGGGTGTCCAGGTTATCCAGGGCCTTATGGACTATAAGAGACAAGTATCTATTGTTTATCATCCCAGATCACTGATTAAAGGATTACCTTATTCGCAACTTTTGCACATTAGACGCATTACATCTAACCTCAACTTAGTTCAGTCCCAAATGGACAGTATGATAAGAAAAATAATATAAAGGTGTACTCATACCAGAGCTGAATATTGTGCTTATCTGTGTATTTTTACATTGATGTCTCAATTAGCAGATTTGATCCCAATATTGTTAATAGGATTCTATAACCCTGCTCTTGATACAAAACTGGTGGAAGCTGAATTTAGCAATTAACAATGGATACCAATGATGGATGCTCTTTGAGGGTCATTGCATGTGACTCACGTTACATTTCATATTCATTTTAAGAAGTTGAAATGCACCACACAGAAAAATGAAGCTGAAATTCAAAATTGTAAAAATATGACAATAATATACGGGGTAGGTAGTCATAATGAATTCTTAGAAGCAGGAAAAATGTACACTCTTAAGCTGGCCACACACTAGACCAACTTACATCCAACCAGCCAACTTGTTGATTGGTTGGAATGAAAATCTGGTAAGGAATGGGAGTAAATGATGATCAGCAATTTGCTCCTAAATGCCAAAAATCAGAAGAAAATGGTCGTTCAGACAAGTTTGTTAAATGTTTGATCTAAACTATTTGTTCAAACAATAGTTTTGGTCCATTTTCCAGCGTTTGGGAGCAAATTGCTGATTGTATTCCTTACCAGATTTTCATTCCAACCAATCAACTAGTTGGCTGGTTGGACAGATAATCTTTAGATGTGTGGCCAGCTTTAGTAGTTAAATTGTACTGTTTTATATAAATAACTCATGTTACAACAGAATGGACATAGGAACTGAGGGGTCTTATATATTTATTTAAACCTGCTATCCTTATTATGTTTACAATATGATTGTTATACTACACACTTATAAGACCCTAAACTTATGTTTGACACACAAACAAAAACTGATTGTTAACCAAACAATACTTAAAATCAATTTTGACATATGGCCCATGTTATATACAAATGTGACTCACATTACACTTCTGTCCCCAGTCAAAGGGCTCTGATACCTGTAGAAACCACTTGAAATTATCAATATAGGCATGTTAATCTTCCTGATTAACTGGGAAGATTTATAAAATCTGGTGATGATGGCCATTTCCAATTGCTGCCAGCTTGCTCCTTTGTCCTCACTAAGTATTCACCATCTCTGTGTTACAGTTCTCGCACGGTTGTGTAAGACCTCTACAGCCAAGGAGAGGATCTTCTACCAATAACAGCAACCCGCTGTTCCCTTAGTGTTTTATTTACACACCGGTACTTAGGTGGCCAACGAGAGACCGCAGGACTGCTGACTAGAAACATGGCTGAGGAGTTGTATTTCCTCCTGTACTGGTACTAGCTTGAGTGAAGCTGGAGGTGATAACTACAGGAACAGATGTGAGTGACAGGATACTCTAGCAGCGGCAGATGATAGGTCTCAGGGATGTCTAGGAACAATGGTGCAGCTGGGTAGTTAGGCAAGAAGCGAGAAGACAAACTAAACAGGCTGCACAGCAGGAATGACCAGGACTGTGATACTGCAGGATAGCAGACAAGACTAGACTAGACTATAAAGGACTATGACAAGACTGACAGAAAAACAAACAAGGACTGTACAGGCAAGATACATACAAGAACTAGACAAACTAGAAATAGACAGACAAAATGCAGACAAGGACTAGTGGCTGAAGTAAGAAAGTTCAAGGTGTGGCCCTCTGGGCCGGGGTGAAAGTGGAACCTTAACGATGCGGCCTTGCAGACCGGGGTGCGGCTATGACAGCCAAGATTAGATGCAGGCTATGAGGTGGGGACATTGGTCAAATTTTCTGTACTCACAGTTGAGGTCAAAACATCGATTTTAATATCGGAAGTCCTTCCTGCAAAAGAAAAGATTGATCCCCATGATTCGGTCCTCTAGTGATAGGACCCCAGTTATAAATAACTGATTGTTCTTGGGGAAACTTGGCACCTATATCGGGAATTATGGAGTCCACGACATAAATAGGCTTACAAGGTGAATTGCTAACTTGAAGCCTAGGACTTTGAGGCTGGTCATTCCTCCTGTGCTTACATAAAGTACAGTCTCCAATAAAATTATCAGCACTACCACAGTACAAACAGCGGCGATCTTCCCTACGCCATTGCCACTCAGCTTCAGAGAGCCTGGGTCATAAGTAACTCCGATGTCCACCTTCCTTCTGCTTAGAGGATGGTATTGCAGAAATAGGGGGAACCAAGTCTGTCACCTCTTTTACTACTGCTGGTGAGGATTAAATACTTCCAAAGTCTGGAGAATTCCCAAAAAGTTTTTGTACTAACAGATTAGTACTGCAGAATAAATTTTGCAACTGTTCGGTCTTTAACCGAAATTCATGTAACAGCTCAGGATTCATAAATTCAATAGACTGAGTTCTTGAACAGTTTCTAATTGGGGTGCCATCCAATTTTTCCTCTCTAGATGGATTCTTGCAATGTGTAGTTGCTTCTAATGAATTTTGGGAGGCTTGAATTATTTGCTGCTGCAGCACATCCACACGAGATGACAATCCAAGGAAGGCCTGTAGCAGCAGCGATTGCATACTCTCAAGGTTCAGAACTTTATTCGTTAGTCCCAAATCGGGGTACATAACTGAGGTCTGACTAGACAAGACCTGAACTAGACTTGACAGCGCTGAGACCATGTTGAAACACACCAGTAGCATCTGTTTTTTAGCCGGTTATAATGTTACGGTTCTCACATGGTTATGTAAGACCTCTAGAGCCAGGGAGAGGATCTTCTACCAATAACAGCCACCCGCTGTTCCCTTAGTGATTTATTTACACACTGGTACTTAGGTGGCCGCCTGGGTTTACGCCTCCAGCAGTTGAGGCTTACACAACCAATGAGAGACCACAGGACTGCTGACTAGAAACATGGCTGAGGAGTGGCAGTCCTTCCTGTACTGGTACTAGCTGGAGTGAAGCTGCAGGTGATAAGGGCAGGAACAGATGTGAGTGACAGGATACTCTATCAGCGGTAGATTATATTTCTCAGGGATGTCTAGGGACAATGGTGCAGCTGGGTAGTCATGCAGGAAGCGAGAGGACAAACTAAGCAGGCTGCACAGCAGGAATAACCAGGACTGTGATACTGCAGGATAACAGACAAGACTAGACTAGACAAGAATGGACAATGACAAGACTGACAGAAAAACTAACAAGGACTGTACAGGCAAGATACATACAAGAACTAGACAAAAGAACTAGACAGACAAAATGCAGACAAGGACTAGTGGCTGATGTAACAAAGTTCAAGGTGTGGCCTTGAGGGCCGAGCTGAAAGTGGAACCTTAACGATGCGGCCTTGCAGACCGTGGTGCGGCTATGACAGCTGAGATGAGATGCAGACTATGATGCGGACTTGCGGGCCATGGTGCGGTTATGACAGCCAAGATGAGATGCAGGTTATGAGGTGGGGACATTGGTCAAATTTTCTGTACTCACAGTTGAGGTCAAAACATCGATTTTAATATCGGAAGTCCTTCCTGCAAAAGAAAAGATTGAACCTTTGCTGGAAAAATGAGAGTTTTTATTTAAGTGGTTCCCAAACATGAGATTTGGTCCTCTAGTCATAGGATCTCTGTTATAAATAACTGACTGTTGGGGAACCTTGGCACCTATATTGGGAATTATGGAGTCTGCGGCATAAATAGGCTTACAAGGTGAATTGCTTACTTGAAGCCTAGGACTTTGAGGTTGGTCATTCCTCCTGGGCTTACATAAAGTGCAGTCTCCAATAAAATGATCAGCACTATTACAGTACAAACACCCTTGCGGGCCATGGTGTGGCTATGACAGCTGAGATGAGATGCAGGCTATGATGCGGCCTTGCGGGCCATGGTGTGGCTATGACAGCTGAGATGAGATGCAGGCTATGATGCGGCCTTGCGGACCATAGTGCGGCTATGACAGCCGAGATGAGATGCAGGCTGAAGTGTGTCTGGAGCAATATGGCAGACAGGTGAGCTCTGGCATGACAGGAACACAGGCTGGAAGCAGACTGACACGGCTTGGCTGGACTCTGGTACCAAAAGGCAGCAGCAGGGTATATTTCACAGGCTAATACTAAACAGACAGGCAGGTGCAGGACACTGGAAGAATAAATCAGCATACAGGAACTGTGGAACAAGGTAAGACCGGCAAAGATTCAGACTTCTGAGAACAAACACTCTCCGGATGTCAGACAATATAACCAGCATAGAGTGCAAGGCTGGTTGAAACTTAAAGGAAGCAGGGTCCAATCAGAACCAATTCCTGGAGAGAGCACTACCTAATCAAAGGCATGTGTGCACCTGAGCTCTGCACCCAGACAGATAGTAATTAGTGGAGCACATGATACAAAACACACAGGCAGATATGAATGACAGGCTATGATCTAAACACAGACAAGACAGGATTTCCAGCTACCTGCAAAAAGCCAGAACAAGGGCAGGTCATGATGCAGTATCCCAGTAACAAATATGACTAGGAACTGCCACCAAGATGATTTGCTAACCGCAAATCCTAACACTCTGATGTCCTTGATTTCACCTGGGTAACTCTTTCTATCATATTCTACATGGAACCAGTCACCAATGTTCACTACATCATCTGAAGTCACTGTGACAGCTACATTAAGTTCATCAGTAGAGAGAAATGAAGTTGAAAATGTCTTGGCATCTGCTGTGATACAATTTAATTTTCATGTATTGTGTCCTATAGTTCATGGAATGATCCTTGAAATGATCACTGCTAATTGAAATGTAAAGATGCACAGATTAGCAAAATGTTCAACTCTAGTATGAGCAGTCTTTTATAGTATTATTTGTTTGTATTAATTATTTAAACTGTGTGCACCCTTGTCTCCTCATTTTAACACACACACGCACACATATACACAATTTTTCTGTGACCGGCAGTCCCTTGCTTTAATCATGTTTCTTGTCTGCTTGGCCCGATGCCCTTCCATTACGGCTGTGGCTGAAAAAATACATGTATGCAATGAAGGAACGGCACTTCTGAATTTAATAACTACGCAGAAACTCCAACTGATTATTACAACCTTGGATTAACTAGTTGGAGTGTCTACATATTTAATAGGCGTGGAAATGCCATCCCTTCACTGAATACATACACATGGGTGTTTCAATAAGGTAACAAGACCTTTCATTGCGTACATTTATTAAACTCGTACATACAGTATATGTATAATTAATAGTATGTACTTGGTACAGATTTTTTTCCACATAGTCCCCATACTTGTCTAAGCATTTGTTCCAACAGTACCCCAAGGCATCTATTCCGACATAAAATAAATAAATGTCTAGTGCCTGAACCTAGGACATGACGGCTTGCTGAACTTTACCGTCGGTTGCAACTTGCCTTACACCCAGGTGCTTCTTCAATCATCCAAAGAGATGGAAATCACTCTGCACCAGGTCAGGGCTGTAGGGAGGATGGTCCAATAAACCTCCCAATGGTAGCGCCATAACAACTCACACATGCAGTTGGCTGAGTGTGGCCTGCCATTTTCAAAGGCATTGCACCAAACTCAAACCTGTTTCTGTGAAATGATGTTATAACCATACACCTTGACAAGTTGGCGATTAATTTCAGCTGCTGACGTGCCCTTAGGACACAGAAATATTATCATACTACCATATAAACATGCACAAGACCCCCCTGGGCATCCAATAATATCTGCCCAGGGATCACTTTATCACTCTGTATATGTTTATTTAGATTCTATATTAAACCCCTGTATCCAGCAGTTATCTTCATTTCTGATAGACACTATTGCATTGTTATTGATATTAAGGGATTTAAATTAGAGGGGTGCTCTTTGATTATATGCACGGCAGATGTTACCAGTCTTTACACCTGCATGCCACATGATGCAGGTGTGGAGGCTGTTAGGCGATTGATCTTGGATGATCCAGATTATGTTGGTCCGCTTGTGGATTTCTTTATTAAGTTATTATGGTTGGTCCTAACTGGGAAGTAAATTTTGTTCGATGGTAGACTTTATATACAAGTGGCGGGGTGTGCAATGGGGTGCCCTGTGGCCCCATCAAGCACCAATGCCTTCATGCATTCTGTTGAACAATCCTTATTTTGTGTGCATAACCATCTTAAAGCAGAAGTAGCACTATACTTAAGATTTATAGATGATCTACTAATTTAATGGTTGGGTGTTGAAGCTGATCTTGTTACCTTATTAGAAACACAGAATACTTCTGATAGTGTTGTGAAGCTTATATATGAGACAAGTTCTGCTGATGTGCATTTTCTTGATGTTCATATTTCCTATGATGGAGTGAGTTTTATGACATCTTTATATACAAAAAGTACCTACAGAAATACTCTGTTGAGAAATGATAGTTTCCATCCTTATACACTAAGAGAAGGGTTACCGTTTTCTCAACTATTAAGAGTCAGATGTATTACATCTGATAAAAGTAAAATAGAACAAGCCCTACAGGACATGGTTGGGAGATTCGTGTGTCAAGGCTATAAACGTCAGGAATTGAATATCATTAAAAATAAGGTGTTAAATATACCACGTGATGAGCTGTTAATACCTAAAAGTAATCAAGTCAATAAGTTGGATAGGAGTTGTATCCCTTGGGTGAACAGATTCACTTTGAATAGCACACATAATATAACCTGTTCGACCACGTATGTGATGTAAAATGCTCACCTATCCCTGTGGCTTATTGTATGTGGGGAAGATACAGTGTCAATTTAAAGAACTGATAGCTCTCCACAGGGCCGCCATCAGGGGGGTACTGTGGGGACTACTGTACCGGGCCCGGGCACTCTGACAGAGAAGGGGGGCCCGGCCAAGTTCAACCACCCACCTGCCGCTACCGCCGAAGCAATCTAAAGGGGCCTCCTGTCCTACGCCCCAACCTGCCGCTGCTACTGCATCAGCAGCCGATGCATGTATCTGTGAACTGGGAACGCTGGCCTCTGAAGCGCGAGGCCAGCGTTCCCAGTGATGCACTGCGCGGGTGAAGTCATGACGTCACCCGCGCAGTGAATCACTGGGAATGCTGGCCTCGCGCTTCAGAGGCCAGCGTTCCCAGTGATGTGAGGAGCAAGCCTGCCCTGCGCGTCCGATCGACTCAGAGAGGCAGCGGTGGTGCGACAGCGGGAGCGTGGTAAGTTACTGGGCTGGGGGCCTGCTTATGGGGCAAAACCACAGGGGCACTACTTTAGTCAGCACTGCATAAGGGGCACTATTTTAGGGGGTACTGCATAAGGGGCATTACTTTAGTGGGAACTGCATAAGGGGTACTACTTTAGGGGACACTGCATAAGGGACATTACTTTAGGGGGCACTGCATAAGGGGCATTACTTTAGTGGGCACTGCATAAGGGGTACTACTTTAGGGGGCACTGCATAAGGGACATTACTTTAGGGGGCACTGCATAAGGGGCATTACTTTAGTGGGCACTGCATAAGGGGTACTACTTTAGGGGGCACTGCATAAGGGAGATTACTTTAAGGGGCACTGCATAAGGGGTATTAGTTTAAGGGGCACTGCATAATGGGCACTATTTTAGGGGGCACTGCATAAGGGTCAATACTTTAGTGTACACTGCATAAGGTGCAAAACTTTAGGGGGCACTGCTTTAGGGGGCACTGCATACAACCGGCAGCAGCAAACTAGGCACATATGATGCATGTGCAGTTGCATATCGATATACAGGGCCATAAGGAGTGGTTTGCGGCCGCACAGGCCGGGATCGCCTGGGGGTGGTACTAGCCATACCTGCCATTCACTTCAGTCCGCGCCCTCTTCCGGCTCACAGTTTCTGAACTATATGGGGGGGGGCCCTGCCTATTTTGTCAGTCCCGGGCCCCACAATTTCTGATGGCAGCCCTGGCTCTCCACCATACCGCCAAACGACAAGCCACAGAGAGCGGAGTGGGTGAGCAACCAGTAGCTCATCATTGTCCTCAATTTAAACATGGGGTAGCATCAATAAGAGCTTTAATTATTGATCATTTGCCTCCTCTACTTAGAGGTGGGAATAGGAATAAAATTCTAATGAAAAAGAGAGCAAGTGAATATTTACTCTAGATACCATTGCTCCTAGGGTTCTTAATGAGACCCTGGGATTGCTATGTTTTCTTTAATATATGATGTTTCCCACATTTAGGTGATACTTGCGTTGAGGACTTATTTGTGTATCATATTTAAAAAATACAGAATGATTAGCCTACCTGCGATGCTGTTGCAAGCAGGGGATATCTTTGCTTTTATTACTGGCGCTATAAGCACAGCTTTTAAATTGTTGTATTATATATATGGTGTTATGAGTTTCACTCATTAGATTTTATTATTGATGTTTGTGTTCAAACAGACTTATGTCGTTGTTTGTTGCTAGGCAATCTGTACACTGTATTACCCTCACAGGCAGATGTCGGTTGATGACGTCACGTGCTCCGCGATGTCTGATCTGGGCGCTCGGGGAGTTTGAGGTCGGCGTACTGCAGGTGAGTAGAATTGTAATGAAAATTGTGGATATACAGTATATGTCTGTTTGTATGTCATTTGTTTGTAAACTGCTGTCCCTGACGAAGGGGGGAACCCCAAAATGTTGGATTAATAAAAGACCGTTTTAAGATGATTGTAAGACTACTGAGTGCCGTCCTGACTTTTGCGTACATGGGGTGATTGCTACACTTTGGAATGTGAGTGCCAGGTTTTGGCAGTATATACTAACTGATTCAATACGGAATCCTGATTTACTTTGCAATCAAAAGATGTTAGGATGAGCGATCTGTCATCTCTTAATTTGACAACAAACTACTATGAAAACACTACTTGTAATCCAATAACAGAGATATTCTCCAAATTATTTGGATTCACTATACAGGGGAACATTTCGAAGTTATAACTAATTAGCAAACATATATCTATCTGTATATATATATATATATATATATATATATATATACACTGTATATATGTGTGTGTGTGTAGTATATCTGTGACAACTGAGGACTGGTCACAGCCATAATTGAATACCCTGTTAGTTAAGACTTCATTGAAGAGATATACTTGTGTGAGATCACCACAATTGAGAGTTTAAGGGGGATATCTTGCCTTACACAGTCCCTGGAGTAGGCAATAAACAACTGAGCAACAGCTCAGCTCAATTACTGGAAGTCTATTGAACTTAATAATAAGGGAAAGGACCCATTTTCATAAAGAATTATAACCAAACTCTCAGACCAATTCAGGTGTGTTTTTATGACATCAACACACAGGATATAGATAGTGTGCTTCATGAGGTGTATAATTAGACAACGCACAATTTTGATAATCAAATGTTTTATTTATATAAACCATACATCATATTAAACAAATAGGATAGATCCGGATATATACCCTGATGTTAACGTGATCACCAGTTGATATGACAATCAATGTTTAATGATTTGGATATAATAAGGAGTCTTTTGGATGGTATGAAAAAACCCCTGGTACATTATTCTAAATTGTCATATTCTCTCATTCAGTCCATCATTTTTAAGTAATTTGCCAACTTAATAACTCCCGGAGGGGAACTACATTTTAATATATACCTAATAAAAGTTATGTTCTAACTATATATTAGTTTGACTGGTGCACTAATACTTTACCCTTGTCCCCTTTTCTTTTTGTACCTGTAAATTGGTAGTGGGCAGCACACCCTTTCTGTTTATATATTATGTTAGGTAGTCAACCACATATATAAAACTATGGAGGGGTCGTCGATCTGAACCTGTGCGGTAGCTCCCGTAGTCTCATGCTTTGAAAGTGTTCAATAAATATGTACAAGATGCTACAGCTATACACTATTCAGGTCCATAAATACATGTGACCATTATAAGTGAATAGCTCAATCATAAATAATATATGGTTCTCTTTAAGAGTCTAATTAGTAAAACCAAGCATATATACATTTGCAAGTGTAATCAGTTCAGTACCGGGACTTGGGTCGGTGCTCATACTGTCAACTTTATGCTGTGGCTGGTCTTTTGATTCTGTTTGCAAATCTTTTTCCTGTAGTGTAAACAGTTCATCATGCAAACAAGGCCTCCTAGTTTGTACAGATGTTTCCTCCCTTAACACAGTCGCACCAACAGCCCCCCTCCCCCATCAGCACACCTGTTCCCGTGCAATTCTGCTAGTTCCAGGAGTCTTTTTTTTGCATATTGTTTACTGAGAATGTGTATACAGCAAGTTGCAATGTGATGCAACTAGGATGCACAAGAAGACTGTGCTTATTAACTGATGTGCAACACTTGTATGTCTGTGTGCAACTGAGTCTCTCAATCAGTATGAAAAGTGCTACAATGTAACAGCCACAGCTTTTTTTCCACACCAAGTTCCGTTTACAGACTCAGTTGCACACAGGTATACAAGTGTCATGTACCAAATTAATCATCACAGTCTCCTGATGCATTCTATTTGCATTGCATTGCCCGATGCTAGTAGAGTTGAGTTGCTAGTAGAGTTGCACGGGACCTGGCAGCTTACTAATGCCAGGCATATCATGCTGCATAATGTATTGAGGCTAGATGAGCAAGGACACATCTGTAGGTAAGTATTAGGCCTGGTTCCTGCTGATTTGCATCCGGTCAGTACGTCACAGGTCTGCTCTCTGTGCCATGCACTGTTATTCTGCTACTCCCCTCAATGCGCTTGTCTCATTCCTGCGCTTCATTTTTACTTCTGTTGCCATCTCTTAAGCTGCATACACATGGTACATCTGTACCACCAACGAAATGAAATATATCTTTCAAAGATGTCAGTGAAGTCATCCTACCACATCTCTGAACAGACAAAGTTGACAATATTGTGCTAGTTGACCTGCATGTACGGTCAATCATACAGAAGATATTGTTATAGTTCATATCATGAGAGTGCTCAGTCATAAAGAGTGACTGTGCAAAACAGAAATTTTCCTTTTTTGGTGCACTCTTTTAATGATATAAATATCTTCATTATATTAAAAAATAATAATAACACTTAATAAATATGATATATACCACTCACTGACATAAAACAAGATTACAGACAATTACATTAAAAGATTATTAAACTTAAATGATTATCTATCCTTATCTAATCACAAGGAGATATATAAGGGATTGTAAATTTATAATCCCACAATCTATACAGCCATATTATGGCAACAATAAATATGTTAAGTCAGAAAGATCATCACTCATATGTTCCACATGATAATCTATCATGCAGTCGTGTTTTTGTAACAGTATATGATGAATCACTAAAAAAATCAATCATATATTATAAAACCAATCTATCATGAAGCAAAAATAACAAAATAATTTGTCCATATCACAATACACATATAAATATCCCAATTCTTCATACCCTTGAATTTTAAGGATTCAGAAGGATATACATTTTAATTGTGTATATGGTCAGTAATAATAGCAGGCAAATACCATCTCAATTATTATCCCACAGTAGATAAATATATAAGCTCTTCATTTTATCTCAGATGTACCTAAACTAAAAACCACTCTATCATCAATAATGAATGGATATCCTTTTCTCCACCACATTTTGTCATGACAGGCATTAACATATTAGTGCGCATTGAGAGGACAGGGGATAATTAATTTTGATCCCTACAGAAAAGATATTCTGACCATACGGGGGATGACACCTCTATACTAAACTCTGTTTACCGAAGTATTGGACAGAGGTAAGTGAGATTGAGACCCCCTGGTACAGGATAGAAATGAGTGAAAACACACCAGTTTCTACTTTCCTGGTGGCTAATCATTACCCCCTGTTGCGTTAAAGTATTGCAGGGTGGAAGTGCCGATAGCCGCCGGATGAGAGAGCTGAAATACCTGGTGGTGTGGAGAAGAGCAGGCAGATCCCATGAATGAGAGGTTTTGGAAACCATGGGGCAGAAGTATGAAGCTCTGGGAAGTGATAAAGTGTAGAGTGATAAACGACCAACCATTCAGCTCCCAACTGTTATTTTTTAAACACAGCCTGTAACATGTCAGTTGGGAGCTGATTGGTTGGTCGGTTATCACTCTGCACTTTATCACTTTTCAGAGCTTCATACATCTGACCCAATGTCCCAAAGCTGTCATCTACGGAACTGGCGGTTGCCGGGTCACGTGGGCACCATTCAGAGACCGGTAGGCCGGTCCTTGGTTCATGATGCGCATTTCGCTTCATTGAAGCTTGTTCACATAACTGTGATATGTGAACAATATCAGTGATAAAATCAGTGATCAGTGATAAAATAATTTTTCTGATAAAATGAAACTGTGTAATCAGTTTAATATGCACTGTAAATATTTTAGATAGGTATAAATTGGTTTTATAGATTATGTCACTTTTCACATGGATTGCAACATGTATGGTAGGCAGAGAACTGTCAGATGTGATAATAGTCCGGCTACTTATTAAATTTATAATTTTCATAGTTACACAGTACTTAACTAGTTATCACTTATAAAATTTAGTAGATACACAATATATTTGTAAGACCAATGCATGTTTGTTAATGTTTAGGGTTTATAAATCATAGTTACATTCACTTAGACTTTAAGTAGCTCACATTTTGAATAGGAATGAGTTTTACACCTCCGTTTTTTCAATATTACTCACAGCATAATCCATTATATACTGGATATATTCACAATAGATCATCACTATTACTTATGTATGTCACTTTTTATTATTATCACAGTTTTTCAATCGTGACATTTTCAAATAATGTTATTTATATATGTTGATTAAGAGTAAGGCATATATAAATATAGGTTAATTTTTGCATTTTCTATCTTACATACAATTTTTTGGGACTTTTTTTGTAAATTATGAATATTTTAAATACTGGAGTATCACTATTTGGTGACAAATATGTCCGTGATATACTATTATGGAACATTATGAGCAAGGTTATATGTTAGAATTAATAATTGATGCCCGTGTAGCATAATTTTGATAATAAGCCATATATATATATATATATATATATATATATATATAATATTTTTTATCATATTATTAAATAAGTATCTTAGTAAAGTATTCCAGATGCAATTAGGTTGTTCTTATGATTAAATTACTGATGAGATACATATATATTGAATTGTTTTTATCATATTATTAATATTAGTTTAATTATTACCATAATAAATTATTTCTAATGCAATTGGGTTTTTAAGATTACAATGCAATATGTATCAAGTTATGATCAATATAATTGCAGATTGTCTCTCAATGGTGATGGATATTTCATCTCAGCAAAAAATAACTAGTGAACAACTGAGATGTGGATTTACTGTACCCTGTAATATAATTGATGTGTTTGTGGACTCTCTTAATTGATGATGTTACTAATATGAAACAATAGTGATATTATTATGATATAATTATGCTACCTGAAAGGTTAATAGGTATCATGATCATGATATGTGTGTGTTTTTTCTTAATTGATGATGTTGCTAATATGAAACAAAAGCAATATCATTATGATACAATTATGTCACTTAAATGGATAATAAGTATCATGATCATAGATTGTCAGTAGACTGAAGGAAAATAGGCACTACTCTGATAGTTATAATTTACATCTAAGGTATAGATTTACAATGTTATGAGTTGACACATCTGAGACATTTACAGTGTTGGTAAATACATTTTTAATTTGGTAATTGGATAAATTGAATCCGCCCACTGATACTATAAGAGAAACCCGTTTACTGCATCAATGCAGGCTCCGATGTGAACAAGCTTCAATTAAGCGAAACACGCATCATCAACCAAGGACCGGCATATCAGGTCTCTGAATGGAACCCACGTGACCCGGCAAACGCCAGTTCCGTAGACGGCAGCATTGGGACATTGTTCCCACACCTCTCACTCACAGTATCTGCCTGCTCTCTCAGACCACTTCTCCACACCACCAGGTATTTCAGCTGGCTCTCTCATCCGGCGGCTATCGGCACTTCCACCCTGCAATGCTTTAACGCAACAGGGGGTAACCATTAACCGCCAGGAAAGTAGAAACCGGTGTCTTTTCACTCATTTCTATCCTGTACCAGTGGGTCTTAATCTCACTTACCTCTGTCCAATACTTCGGTAAACAGAGTTTAGTATAGAGGTGCCTTCCCCCGTAAGGTCAGAATATCTTTTCTGTAGGGATCAAAATTAATTATCCCCTGTCCTCTCATTGCGTACTAATATGTTAATGCCTGTCATGACAAAATGTGGTGGAGAAAAGGATATAAAATCCATTAATTATTGATGATAGAGTGGTTTTTAGTTTAGGTACATCTGAGATAAAATGAAGAGGTTATATATTTATCTACTGTGGGATAATAATTGAGATGGTATGTGCCTGCTATTATTACTGACCATATACACAATTAAAATTTATATCCTTCTGAATCCTTAAAATTCAAGGGTATGAAGAATTGGGATATTTATATGTGTATTGTGATATGGACAAATTATTTCGTTATTTTTGATGATAGATTAGTCTTATAATATATGATTGATGTTTTTAGTGATTCAGCATATATTGTTACAAAAACACGACTGCATGATAGATTATCATGTGGAACAGATGAGTGATGATCTTTCTGACTTAACATATTTATTGTTGCCATAATATGGCTGTATAGATTTTGGGATTATAAATTTACAATCCCTTATATATCTCCTTGTGATTAGATAAGGATAGATAATCATTTAAGTTTAATAATCTTTTAATGTAATTGTCTGTAATCTTGTTTTATGTCAGTGAGTGGTATATATCATATTTATTAAAAGTTAAGTTTTATTATTTTTTTTGAATATAATGAAGATATTTATATCATTAAGAGGGCACCAAAAAAGGACATTTTCTGTTTTGCCCAGTCACTCTTTATGACTGAGCACTCTCATAATAAGTATACTATACTTTCTCCATGGTGTACCACCAACCGTACCCTAAAAACATACATTCCTCTTGAATTATTGGGTTGGCTTTATATTAAATGATTTTGGCTTTCCTGTGCGGATTCAAAACACTATCCCTTAATTGTTTTAATTCAGGCAGGAAAGTGCATCATTGGTCGTTTACTGGATAAAAATGAACGATATGAACGATATATCGTTGAATGATATCATTATCATTCATAGATATCGTACCGTGTGTACGCACTTTTACTGTCTCTAATGCTTCCTCTCTCTGTCTCTCCTGCCTGACACCAACACTTACTACCTCACTTCCTCTCTCACACACTTCTCCTGGACCAACTGCCCCTTGCTTTCAACTGTCGTTTCCCTTACCACCTGACACAGCTCGTGTGATGTCCTCCTGACTTCTTGAGCAGCTGCAGAAGCTGCTAGGTACTGTAGTCTGTAGTCTGTCAGTGTAGTGGCATGTGCATACACTTTAGTGTGATACTCAGTTTCATAAGTAATCCTTTGTATAGCGGGGAATTACACATTCACAAATTAATCTCAAGCTTTTGCCATTGTACAGGATGACTCTCCGATATCCAAAATACATGGGACCAGGGATATTTTGGATAACGGAATATTCTCTATTTTGGAATATTTGCATATCATAATGAAATATCTTGGCAATGGGACCCAAATATACACACAGAATGCATTTATGTTTTATATACTTCTTATACACACAGCCTGAAGGTAATTGTATACAATATTTTTAATAATTTGTGCCTTAGACAAAGTTTGTATACATTGAACTATCAAAAACCAAAGGTTTCATTATCTCAGTCATGCCAAGAAAATTCTGTATTTCGGAAAATTCTGCATTTTAGAATATTTGGATATGGGAGACTCAACCTGTACTGCAGACTCTTTTTTGTTTTTCATTTTAATAGATAGGATCAATCCATTCAAGTGTAACACATGGCCTAATTTATAACTATACAACATATGTAATGTCAGGGTGGCTGCTGCATATGTCACTTTGTAGTACCTAATCTTCCAAGCACAGGTTTACAGCTTTTTCAGCTATATTAACCAGCGCCAACGGATAATTGCACGGAAAAGGTCATGTGTGCCTGAATTCTGTACTGATTACATAGCAAAGACACTGCTATCATATTACTCTATAATATTTTAGAGCTAAGTTGTACATTTTCAGGCTTCTATAAAGTTCCTGCATATCACAGTAGCTATGTAGCCTGTGTAAAATGTCACGGAGCACTATTAGACAGTGAAGACATTTAATGAAATAATCCAGATGCCACTCAATCCTACTATAAGTGGCTTTTATTTAATTGCTGTCTTGTGTAATGGGGCTAGTTTAATAGAAAACAATTGTTAAAATACTAGACTGTGGTACTGGACATTCCAGAGGAATTGCTGTAATAGAGTGTATCAAATGCTGCAGGAAATTCCATACAAGTTAAAAGGAACTTGAAAAATATTTTCATTAACCTTTATTTATATGCCAGCAACATTACTTACATATTATGCTTTACTTTGCAGATAATATTTAGTTATCACATTAATCCCAATACCATTTCCGATCTAAGGGCCTGATTCAGACCCATTAGCTAGATGCGATCGCTCGCATCCAGCGTATGCAAATTTTTCAAAGTGACGACATGGGAAGCGATCGCTCGCCAAGGCATAAGCACACCCACTTTGGCTGTGCGAGCGATCGCTCTGTGTATGCAGACACCCATTAGCGAATGTTGAGATGCCCACTTGCCCACGTCATCTCCAGGAAATGTATTAAAACATCGAGCACCATCGGTAGTGAACGCAGCACTTGTGGTAGCCTTAAGGTGCCCACACACATACCGATGTGCTCACGATATGATTTTATGGCCAATTTCCTCATGAACTTTCACGGGAACTCCCTTGCCGTTGTGATCACGATTTTGGAACAAAGACACCCAATCTGTCTTACGATCTCACGATCAATCGGATCGTATGCATCGTGAGATTGGCCATAACAAATCGTGAGTATAAAAAAAAAAAAAACAGGCTCTTCACTATTGGTGCGAAATTTAAATAGCCATAACAATGGGAGGGGCTATCTAGGGAGTATAAAAAGCAGGCACCCTTTAAACTCTGTGTACATTCTCCTCTGCTACTAGATGAGGCTAGGTGTATTCCTGCTGAATCCTGTACATTGCTACTGTGCTCTTTGTATTTGGCTTGCCTTTTACCAAGTTTATTCTACCTACAAGTGTGTGCTACCTACCTGCATTCTATCCTGTTCCTGAATTCTGTACTGATGTGTCCCTATCAGTATAGAGTGTTGGTAGCTGAAGCTGGGGTCCGGGAGATTAGGAAGAGGGCCCAGCAAAGAAGGACGAGAGCATGCTGGACCAAGGAGTGGCTGCTACAAAGGGATACCCGCTCTCACATGTCCCTGCTGATGGAGATCAAGGAGAACAACCCGGACGACTATCGGAACTACCTGTGCATGGATGACGCCAGCTTCCAAGAATTGCTGCATCTGGTGACCCCCCACATCCAGAGACAGGACACAAGGTGGCGGAGGGCAATCCCTGCTGAAGACAGACTGGTGGCTTCCCTAAGGTACCTGGCTACAGGAAGGTCACTGGAAGACCTAAAGTTTGGGACACTCATCTCACCTCAGTCCTTGGGTGTCATCATTCCGGAGACCTGCAAAGCCATCGTAAAAGTGCTACAGTACCAATATTGCAAGGTAAGTTAAAAAAAAACACCACACATTGGTTTCTTGTGTAAAGAAAAATTTTTATTTTTATTTTTTACTCAACATAAAGCAAAAAATTGCCTTCTTTTAGTACAATGTGCATTGACCTGCAGGCAACTGAAATTGTGCACTAAACAGTATGCAATATCCTTTTTTAAAACAATTTTACAAAAGAATATTATCACCAAATTTTATGAATCCCAATAGGTAGCCGGCTGTATGTGATAGGGTGGGTCAGACGCCAGTTTGAACAGGCCAATACACACATGGCACAAGTACACATTGTGGGCCTGATTCAGAGCCGGACGCTATTTGCGCTCGCTCGGTCAGAAAAAGGGGCCGGCTATTTAAATTGAGCGCTCTCTCTTTGCGGTCTGTTGACGCCTCTATGTCTGAGCGAGCAAATGAAACATGCGCTTGCTATTTTGTAAACACGCCCCCTGGCCGCTCGCATCATACATCATCTCTGCTATTTATTTGATTACTCGAGTACATCGAAAGGCATCTGAACAGCTCGCAGTGCTTGTGGTAGGTTTATCCTACCACAGTCATGCGAACAG
This sequence comes from Taudactylus pleione, assembly GCA_031769625.1. NCBI lineage: Eukaryota > Metazoa > Chordata > Amphibia > Anura > Myobatrachidae > Taudactylus > Taudactylus pleione. The sequence goes on along the minus strand of JAUIMM010000137.1, from coordinate 4,381,237 downwards.
TTCAGGCTAAGAGACAACCAAGTGACGTGGTCAATGACGCTGATTTGTTAATTATGCACACCCTTAAAACGCCCGTTTTGACTGTTTGGCACGCCTGCGTTTGGATCTCCACTCCCCGTTTTCAAGCACCTTCCCCTGTTACCACCCACAAACACCTCATCCTGTCACTCAAATTAGCAGGCACTCGCTATTTGGCGAGCGCTCGATTTCCGATCGCACTGACTGGTTGGTGCATTTGCATTACAACTAGGGGTGAGCGGGTTCGGATTTCTGAAATCCGAACCCCCCCGAGCCCCTCCGATCCGAGGCCGATCCGAGTCAGGCTCGACTTTTCCCGCCTGACTCGGATCTGAAATCGAGGCAAAACGTCATCATCCCGCCTTCCAGGTCTCGCGGGTTTTGGATCCTATATAAGGTACCCGCGTCGGCGCCATTTTCTCACTCGGCTGTGGACAGTGAAGAGGGAGGGTGGGAGTTAGGGCTGGCTGGGCTGTGTAGTGTAGTGTAGTGTAGTGCAGAGTAGTGTTGTGCTGTGCTGTGCTGCGCTGTGCTGCTGTTGTCCATAGGGGCTGTGTCCACTACTTCAAAGTCCATAGGGGCTGGCTGTGTTGAGCTGTGCTGCTGTTGTTAATAGGGGCTGTGTCCACTACTTCAAAGTCCATAGGTGATGTGATGAAGCCATTTGCACACAGGGGCCTGACCAGAGAGAAAAGGATATACAACTACCATCTATCCCGGGGACGGCGCATTGTGGAAAATGCATTTGGAATAATGAGCAACCGCTTCCGCATTTTCCACACCACCATCAATCTACATGTGGAGAAGATAGACTGGGTCGTGATGGCATGCTGTGTGCTGCACAACTTTCTGCGAAGAAAATCTACTCAACGAGAACCAGTCCCAGCTAGACCAGAAGATGTAGGACTCCTGGAGGACATTGAACATTTGACATCTGTGTCTGCACCACCAACTACAACAACATCCACCACACGTGCCAAAGAAGTGAGGGAGGAGTACATGACCTATTTCAATGGACCAGGTGCTGTACCATGGCAGGAGGACTGTCTGTGAACTACTGACTAAATTGGACATTTGGGATTTAACAACAAAAACATTAAGGATTTTGGTTTAAACTGTGTCACTACTTACCAAGACTTCTGCAACCTCCTCATCTCCCTCATGCTCAGACATCAAGATGATTGATTCCCTTTGAGGCTCTTGTTCACTGATGAATTACATCATTTGGTAGTACCACAGCGCAGGAGTATATATTTAATCTGTAGCCACTCCTGATTTTTTGGAGTCATCCACCTTCTTTTTTTCTTTGATGTACACTGTCCTGAGATTTTGAATCTTTTGCCGTACAGTTTTCAGGTCTGCATCAGATATGTATTTTTTCGTATACACCAAAAGTTCCTCTAGTACGGCCAACTTGTGCGACTTATTGTGGTACTTTCGAGAACCGATCTTCCACAGACAGTCTTTCGAGTGCAGGATTTCAATGAATCCTGTAACAAATTCACATTCAGAATCCATGGACATTATATATGAATAAGAAAAAAAAGGACTTTAAATATTTGTGTATATAGTTTTGTTAAATGTAATGTTGTTATATTTCACATTTTTAATGTTTTAATATTTTCTTTTTTACAGGTTTTTAAAGGTTTGTTATGGTATTCTAATCATGTTTTCTTTTACAGGAATATTATGTGTTTATTGCTTGGTAATATAATGTTTTTCTTTGTTTGACAGTATGGGTTTTCCACCTTTGGGCCTGTCATTGTGGTAGAACTACAGATCCCAGGATGCCCTAAAAACAGTTTCAAAGGTGGGTGGCAGGTCATCCTGGGATCTGTAGTTCCACAACAGCTGGAGACCGAAAGGTAGAAGACCCCTAGCTTTAAATAGTGTTTTTAAATGTAATGTATGGTGATTTTTTGTAAAATACGTGTTTATTTATTTATTTTTTGATGTATTACACACGTTGGTGGGCAGTGGGGGAGCTTAATGCATGACCCAGCCACCGTCTGCCTCAATATGGTGGGCGGTGGCTGGGTCATGCATTTATTACATGGGGGCACACATTGGTGGGCAGTGGGAGCTTAATGCATGACCCAGCCACCGCCCACCTCAATACGGCGGGCAGTGGCTGGGTCATGCATTTATTACCTGGGGGCACACATTGGTGGGCAGTGGGAGCTTAATGCATGACCCAGCCACCGTCCACCTCAATACGGCGGGCGGTGGCTGGGTCATGCATTTATTACCTGGGGGCACACATTGGTGGGCATTGGGGAGCACATATTGGTGGGAAGTGTGGTTATATTTAAACTGTACCAATACTCACCAAAAATTTTCCAAAACAAGAATCCAGTGTGCAGGCTCCTCAATGTGCGACTGTCTTGCTCCATACACGATGCTGCACAAGATGGCGATGGGGCATGTCCAGGCTTCTGCCAGTCAAATTCCGCATTGTGTGATGAATCGTACGATTCATCATGAGTAAAAATACCCTCACGATCGGCTTCCATCGTGTTCATGGTTGGCTAATCTGCACTACAGCACGGCAGATAAGAAGATGCGATATACGACGAGCGGGGACGCGCATCGGCATCGTGCTCGTGTGTATAAACTCACAATTTGTACTTTCTTTAACCGATTCGTCTTCACAATTCATCGAAATTGGCCAAATCTTGTAAAATGTCGCTATGTGTGTGGGCACCTTTACCCTGCTGCAAGCACTGCGAGGACTTCAGAGAAAAAAACAAGCGTGACGTGCACTATGACGCTGCCTGTTAATTATGCATGCCTTAAAATGGCGTAGAAACACCCAGGCACGCCTGCGTTCGCACCTCCACTCCCCCGTTATTAGTGTCCTGCCCCTGTTACCACCCACATAGGGCCTCTCCTGTCACTCATTTCACTGGGCTGTTTTTGCTGAGCGAGCGACCGGCCTGCGATCGTACAGAGTAGTTCGCACACATGCAGAATGAAGCATGCACATTCGCAAAACATTGGGCCGCTTGCGAGTGCACATCACTAGCGAGTGGGTCTGAATCAGGCCCTAAATTCTCTACCACAAATACACAAGAAAACATTAATTTTCCATTTTCTTCATTGTTCTACCTAAAACAATTTTAGTTAGAGAATGTGATATATAGTTCTAGTTGGTTTTAAACTGTGTGTCACAGACATTGGGTTTTGAGACTGTGTTCCTGGGCTGGGTCTTGGACATGTATTATTCAACTCAGATGCTCTCTGGAGGAGACTTGGTTTGATGACTAGACTAGAGGAACTGATTAGTGCATGCCGTTAGATGGCAGAAAGCTGATGACAGCGTGGGATTGTGCCGATGTTGCAGCAATGGTGCCGATGTTGAGGCAGTAGCCATAGATTAACAGTCTAGAATTTGGAAATGGCTTTGAGAGCCGATGGTGGCTGATAAAGCGATGGCAGCACTGGAGCTGCTAGATGTGGCTAGGAAACCGTATGAAGAATGGTGGTAGCACGGAGCTACTTAGTGTGGCTGGATAGCCATATGGTGATTGATGATAGCACGGAAGCTACTTGGTGCGGCTGGGTAGCCATATGGAGATTGATGGTAGCTTGGAATCTACTTGGTGAGGCTAGAGAGCTGTATGGAGATTGATGGTAGCTCAGAAGCTGAGAAGCTGTAAGATGAATGGTGGCAGTACGGACTGCTTGGAGCGGCTGAGAAGATGTAAGATGAATGATGACAGTGTGGACTGCTTGCAGCAGCTGAGAAGCCGTAAGATAAATGGTGGCAGTACGGACTGCTTGGAGTGGCTTTGAAGCCGTTTGGAGCAATAATTACTAGAAGGTAGTAATTACTTTTAGGGAGTTCAGTGAGGAGGCTCACTAAGGGACTTGTTGCACTGGCAACTTGTGAGAGCTCTTCCTATAAAAGGATATCTACTAAAAGCAGCAGATATCCTTTTATAGGAAGTGCTGGATGCTGATTGGCTGAGAATGAGGGAGAAGCATTCTATTGGAGGAGACAGCATCACATGGGCAATCCAAGATGGCCACACCCAATTGGACCAAAAGACCACAGCTGAGCACATGTGTGAGACGCCGGACCTGAGGCAGCAGTCAGAATTCAGGGGTCAGCAGAGAGCAGGAGGAGAGACCACCCACATCAAGAGGCAAGAGGAAACCCACAGGAGCTGACTAGCAGAAAGCCAGAGAGCCACAATGCAGCATCCTGATGGGTAAGTGCCGGGGTCTGATTTTGGAGTCTCTATAGCGGGCTGTGACAGTACCCCCCTCTTCATGAGTGGCCACAGGACACTTTCTTGGTTTATGAGGAAACTTCATATGGAACGCTTTGACTAGGTGATGAGCATGAACATTGGAAGCGTTTATCCAAATCCTTTCTTCCAGACCATATCCCTTCCAATCAATGAGGTATTGGAGATGATTGTATCGACAATGGGAGTCTAGGATTCTGTCAACTTCAAATACTTCTCCTTGTTGAGTCTGGGCACTAGAAGCCTTGGGAAGATCCTTCTGGAATCTGTTTAGGACCAGTGGTTTCAGGAGAGAAATATGAAAGGAAATGGATATATGAAGAAAATGTGCTAATTTTAGATTGTAAGCTACTGGATTCAGGACTTTGATAATCAGAAATAGACCAATATATCGTGGGGCAAATTTCATTGAGGGTACTCGGAGTCTGAGGTTTTGAGTGGAGAGCCAGATCATTTCTCCAGGTTGAAGACTTGGAAGAGCTTGTCTTCTGCGATCAGCAAATTTCTTATACCGAGCTGAAGCTTTAGTAAGAGCAGAACAAACCTTTTTCCAAATGTCGGAGAACTGTCAAAGAGATATTTTGGCAGCAGGCACATTCAGTGTCGGAAGTAAAGGAAAGTCTTGAACCCGAGGATGATGACCAAATACTGTAAGAAAAGGAGTTGATTTAGTGGATAATGGTTGATGTGGGCGAATTCAGCCCATGGGAGAAGCTCAATCCAGTCATCTTGAGAGGAAGAGATGAAATTGTGAAAGAACTGCTCCAGGTCTTGATTGAACCTTTCAGTTTGTCCATTGGTTTGAGGATGGTATATGTTAGAATATTTATGTTTCACCCATAGAGCCGAACAGACCAACCTTGCAAAACTTTGCCACAAACTGTACTCCTCTATCAGAGATGATTTCCTGTGGCAGACCATGAAGTATGAAAATTTCCTTTATTAAGTTTTGAGCAAGTAAAGGCACAGATGGGAGTCCAGTAAGAGGAACAAAATGGGTAATTTTAGAAAACCTGTCCACAATATCCCAGATTGTATTGTGACCTCGAGATGGAGGGAGGTCAGTGATGAAGTCCATTGACAAGTGCGTCCATGGTTGTAAAGGAATGGCTAGTTTTTGGAGTTGACCAGATGGGGCCTGCTGAGGTACTTTGTGCTGAGCACACTTGACACATGAAGAAATATAAGAGATAACGTCTGCTTTCATTGAAGGCCACCAATAAGATCGCTGGGCGAATTCGAGAGTTTTATCAATTCCAAAGTGTCCGGAGAAATGAGACGTATGGGCCTACTGTAACAACCTTTTGCGGAGACTGGGAGCAACAAATGTTTTCCCAAGAGTAGGTGTTGTGGAGACATTGATAGCAGCAAAAGAAGTTGGATCTAGGATTGAATGAGACTGTTCAGTGAGTTGTTCGGAACCACTCTCCATGGAACGAGAGAGAGCATCGGCTTTGCAATTTTGTGATCCAGGACGATAGGAAAGTTTAAAATTGAACCTAGAAAAGAACATTGCCCATCTGGCTTGCCGCGGATTTAAACAATTAGCAGATTTTAGATACAGTAAATTCTTGTGGTCCGTGTAAATGGTGATGGGATACTGAGCCCCCTCTAAAAGATATCACCACTCCTCGAGGGCCAATTTTATAGCGAGTAACAACTGGTCACCAATGGAATAGTTCCTCTCTGCTGGCAGAAATTTCTGGGAATAGAACCCACAGGGGTGTAGTTTCTCATCTTCAAAACGTTGAGAGATAACTGCTCCAACTCCCTCGGAAGATACATCAACTTCTAGAATGAAGGGTTGTGTTAAATCCCGATGCTTCAAGACAGGAGCAGAGATGAATGCCTGTTTAAGAAGTTGAAAAGCAGAAGTGGCTTCTATGGACCATTTGGTTGGATCTGCTACTTTACATGTGAGGGCTGTGATAGGTGCCACCAGTGTGGAAAATCCCTTTACAAACTTGCGGTAATAATTGGCAAAACATAAGAACCGCTGTATGGATTTCAACGATGAAGAGACCAGTCAAGAATTGCTTGTACCTTAGAGGGATCCATCTGAAGACCTGTACCTGAGATTAGTGCAGCCTCAGAAGTACCTCTTCTACCTGACCAGAATGACTTTCCAGATCATGGGAAAAAATCTAAATGTCATCCAAGTAGACAACCACACATTTGTAAAGAAGATCTCTGAAAATTTTGTTTACAAAGAATTGGAACACGGCTGGGGCATTACAAAGACTGAAAGGCATGAAGAGGTATTCATAGTGCCCATCCCTGGTGTTGAAAGCCGTTTTCCACTCGTCACCAGCCCGTATACGAATCAGATTATAGTCTCCTCTTAAATCAAGTTTGGTGAAAATGATGGCTCCTTTGACTCTGTCTAACAGTTCAGTTATGAGAGGAAGTGGGTAACGATTCTTGATAGTTATGTCATTAAGACCTTTATAATCAATACGTAAACCGCCATTTTTCTTTTTTATGAAAAAGAATCCAGCTCCAGCTGTAGATGTGAAAGATCGAATAAACCCTTTATCCAGATTCTCCTTGATATACTTTGACATGGCTTGTGTCTCAGGTAACGATAATGGGTATGTTCATCCTCCACGAGGAGTTTTCCCAGGAATCAGGTCAACGGGACAGTCCCAATCTTGATGGGGAGGCAAGGTATCAGCATTTTGCTTACTAAAGACATCTTGGAAATCCAAATAGGGCTTGGGTAAACTTTCAGGTATCTGCAAAACAGAAGAAGAACGAATGGGTACTAATCGATGGAGTCAGTTCTTAAAGCAATAAGCATAGTGCGATGAGTGATGTTTACAGTTATAATGTGACTACCATCGATGGCAGTTATAGTGGTGACTCGAGGCAAAGCTTCAGTGAGAATCCGATGTTTATGGACAAAGTCCTAAATCACAAAGTTTGCTGCAGCTCCAGAATCTAAAAGAGCGACTACAGCTTTGGGACCTTGGGGAAGCTTTAGCTGAGCCTGGATGTTAGAATCTGGCTTCCTAGGTGAATCAATAGCAAATCCTAACTTAACCTTTCTTTTGCAAGTTAGGAGGAAGCATTTCCCGGATGGATGGGAGAAGATTTAATTAAGTGTCGAGATGATCTGCAATACATACAGAGATTTTGTCTCAGTCTCTTCAGTCACTCTAAGGCAGACAAATGGGAATGGTTAACCTGCATGGGTTGTTCGCCCACGGGGTTTGAATGTAATCATGGAGCAGGCTGTGGTTTTCTTTTCCACTGTCGAATCGCCTATTTCCAAGGCACGCTCTCTATGCCGTAGATCCACTTTATTACAGAGATAAATTAACTCATCCAATTTAGGAGGAAGGTCACGGGAAGCTAGATCATCTTTGAGCCTTTCCGAAAGTCCACTCCAAAAGGCTGCAATGAGAGCATCCTCATTCCATTTGAGCTCCGAGGACAAGGTTCGGAATTGGGTGATGAACTGTCTGACCGTCTTATTTCCTTGCCGAAGATGGAGAATATATGTCGAGTCGGACGAGATTCTTCCGGGCTCATCAAAGATCCTATGAAACATGGAAATTAATTTGGGATAGTTAGAGAGTAGCGGATCAGACATTTCCCAGAGTGGCGAAACCCAATCGAGTACTTGTCCAGAGAGCAGCAATATTATATAAGCTACTCGGGTTCTGGCAGTCCTGAAGTTGGCCGGTTGAAGTTCAAAATGAATCTCGCACTGGTTTAGGAAGCCACTGCATAGTTTGGGGTTGCCATCAGACTTGCTGGGAAGTGCAAGCTAAAGCCGAGGAGTAGGTGGTACTGAAGGTGGAGACACCACAGAGTAAGGAATCGCAGCTTGGGCATTAGTCGGAGCAGGATTTGATAAAAGAGCCTGAATGCTATCCAAGCGAGATAACATATCCTTAATGAGAGCAACAGAGCCGCAATGCAGCGTCCTGACAGGTAAGTGCAGGGTCTGATTTTGGGGTCTCTATTGCGGGCTGTGACAGTACCCCCCTCTTCATGAGTGGCCACTGGACACTTTCTTGGTTTATGAGGAAACTTCGTATGGAACGCTTTAGGCGAGGAGCATGAACATCGGAAGCATTTATCCAAATCCTTTCTTCCGGACCATATACCTTCCAATCGATTAGGTATTGGAGATGATTGTTTCGACAACGGAAGTGCCGGGGTCTGATTCTGGGGTCTCTATTGCGGGCTGTGACACTGTGATTAGTATTTATTATTTGTACAATGCTAAACTTTACTGAGGTGTCCTTATCCCTTATACAATGGAATCTGGGGGGGGGGGGAGCAGTTCCAGCCATCAGTTTAGACTGAGAGCACCTCACAGGACAAAAGGGGTGGAAACATTCCTGGACAAAACCCTTGAACCTTATGGCCTAAATTCAGATTTCAATCTCAAGTGGTTCTTGTGAAATATTTATGGTTTTTGATTTTATATCTTACCGATTCTCCTACCGCTTTTAAGTTTATAACCCCTTTTATTTATGTGTTCTTATTATACATACATTTTATATTTATTTTAATATTAATGCTGTCTCATATATATTGATTTTATATTGGGTTTTATCTTTTTATTTTTATCTCCATGATGAATGTAATTTATTAGTGTTTATTTATGTATATCTATATATATATATATAAAAGTTATATTCTCACTTGATACAAATAGTTGTTTAGAATCACCTCAGGGAAATAAATTTGGTTGTACCATGATTTGTATAGATGTACAGTAAATGTCACATATTTATAGGTTAGTGCTCCCACTAACCTATATATCATTGTGATGTTACAAGTATGTCACACAATGTTGCAGGAATGGGTACTTTCCCTGATTTAAGGTCAAAACATATATTATGAGTTCCTACATCTATAGTATAAGCACATGTTCATAGTATAAGCACATCCTCATGATAATTAGATTCAATAGAATTAAACGTTTCACTACGGCAAACATATGGTTAACAACAAGCTACCTTGAAACTCCCTGAAATAATGATACACTGCCTATGCGTGTCACATGACGGCAGTTGACGTAATGGATAATGGAACGCAGTGATTTCTAAAAACTACACTGCGCTCCAGGGACGGCGTCGGACTGGTTCCACATGCCACACATCAAATGACACGCCAGGGAGTGGAACGCAGTGTTAATAAAGTCGAAACACTGCGTTCCGGATAGAGCGACACACCGAAGTCACGTGTTGGTACACATCACGTGATTCGGGACAGTGGTCAGGTGATGAGTTCCACAAGGTGGAACGCACCACTAAACAACGATCCACACTTCCAGAAATAACATAGACGGGGAAATCACTTTAAGAGGTAAGAATACCAGGACATAGAACTCTATGCACATTGGTAGTAAACATGGAATCTATAATATATAGAAAATAAGCCAGAATCACAGACAGATAGTTCAAGCCCCTTATTGATGGGAGGAGTCACTTCCATTATAAAACCTGGTTAGCTTCCCCAGCATGCACATCTTTAAAAAGACCATATACTGGTTGAAACGTGTTGGGAGTTGTATCCTGGGTTGATGCCGTCCAGAGCCTTAACGGTGGGAAGTTATTGCTTAATAGGACAAGCACAAAATACCCCTATATGCTTAAAACTGTGCCTTTCATGAAAAGGTCCCTGATGGTACGCAACCACTTTTTACTTATACTTTGTTTGAAATAAATGTAAATGGTTTTACACTATATGTTTCCCCACTTCTGTCTTTTATGGCTTACTGACACTGAGGGGTAATGGTGTGAGAACCAAGTGGAGAGACCAGGTTTTTAAACTTTTCAGAAGAATCAATATTGGAATACTGTATATGCGACAATTGAACTGCAAAAAAAGTGACTATTGGAATATAAGACTGTTGAATCTTCTTTTGCACACTTATTGGACAAATAAGATACATTGCACCTGCACCTTAACAAGAGCGCTTTTAACAACTTTTTATTTTATGCACTTTTTGGATCGCAAGCATTTATTATTTTTCAGTATGCTGCATTTATTTGGTATACGACAATGGAATAATTAAGGTGCCATGTAATGTGGAAGGTTAAAAAAAAAGTGAGCAATTGTAACAAATGTTAACTTGATTTGTTCCATAATTGTATGCACAGCACTGCATAGTAACATGGCTCTAAATAATGTATTATTATTATTATTATTATTATTATTATTATTATTATTATTATTAATGTTATTATTATTATTATTATTATTATTATTATTATTATGAAGAACTAGAAGAATGAAGAATAGTGAGTGAGTGCTTGTTAGTATTATTAACAACCTTTAATTGTAATCCAAGGGAGAATAAATTATAATGTAAACAAATCAATAACACTCACACATACAGTACAATTACTACTATTATCTAAATAAACACTTTGAAGGTCAACACTGCATACTCTGATGTCATTGATGTAAACATAGAAGGTAAAGGTTTCTGTCACAGTAGTGGACAACATGGGCGCATCTCCAAATATGTAAAGTTCTTTACGCACTGGTAACTATTCCTGCTAAAACAACCTATCACTTGGTTTCCATCACCATCTTATACCCACCTATGATGGTGGAGTCTGTAAGGGGTAGGTTTACTAAGGCTTATAAAAAAGAAGAGATGTGGTATTGCCCAGAATCTGATTGGTTGCTATGGGTAATACCACTTTTCAATTTTAGCAAATTTAGTAATTCTACCCTTAAGTGTCTCTATTACACTGTACAGTAAGGCTCAGAAATGTAGGTCATAAATGGATCAATAGTACTCAGTACCAAGTTATGCTACAATGTGTGGCTATAGGCCCGCAGTCTCCACCATAGTCCCATGCCCAGTCATTATGTGGACCTTAAAGCTAAGGGTCTACTGACCTTGGACGCTATTGCTTTTTATCTCTGACTGTGGCTGGCTTAGTATGCTTACTTTGCATAGTATTCTTGCATAATGCCTCTATAGGGTAGGGTATGGGTTCCCAGTGGTCAGGATGCTACCGGTCAGATTACCGACAGCGACATCCCGAGAGTCAGAATCTCGACGCCAGTAGCCAAGTATACTATCAATAACCCTAACACCTACCCTAACCCTCACTCCCTGGTTCCTAAACCTAACCTCCCTGCTAGTTCCTAAACCTAATCTCCCCCTTCCCGCACCTTAAACCTAACCCTTCCTCCCCAGTGCCTAAACCTAACCTCCCCCCTACTGCCTAAACCCAACCTCCCTCTCCCCGCACCCTAAACTTAACCCTCTTACCTTAGTGCTTAACCCCAGGGCCGTAACTAGGGCAGTTTGACCAGTGCCATGGCACAGGGCACTACAGGGCAGGGGGTGCTGTTTGGGCCTGTAAATTTTCCTGTTTATTATCATTCTCACTTGTAGCTTCCTCTTCTTTTATCCCCAGCATCTCCTGGCCTCCCCTATCTCTTCCCTGGTCCTTCCCCATGAGACCATGGCACTTTTTCAGGTGCATTATATTATGTCCCTATTTAAAAAATGGGAGGGGAGGGGCAATACTCTCTCTGGCACAGGGCACCAAAAAGTCTAGTTACGGCTCTGCTTAACCCTAACCCCTAAACCTAAACCTAACCCTCCCCTAAGTCCCAATACTTACCTTTGGGATGCCAGCAGTCAGGATACTGGACCCGAGATCCCAACGCTGTCGGGATTCTGGCGCCGGCATTTAGACCGTTGCTGGGATGCTGACTACATCCCCCTCTATATGGTATCTATGCTAAAGACAGCAAGATGTGGGTATATATATATATACATATAGAGTGTGTGTCTCTCCAAACATACTTAGCTGGTGGAATTCTGGGGAGATGTAGTTGTTCCAACAGCCAATATCAGGGAAGACAGAACTGCCCGATGCTGAATATGCACAAATAATACAAATGTAATACAAAACTACAATGCATGGCATGTTGCAGTTTACACCAGTGGTTACTAGTTCTGCCTCTGCCACATCACTGCATAGAAGTCCCACAGACAGAGAGCCATCCTGTCTGGCAGCCTACCCATCCCTGGTTACTGGCTCCATGTTCTTCCTCCATCCACGGTCTGCCCCTCCTGTCACTCACTTTTTGTGCCTGAGTCCCATCAGCTCCTTTTGCGGCACAGCATATGTGACGTCATGCCGTCACCACCACTGCATAGTGCACTGAGGAGCCAAAAAAGGAGCTAGGGCAGGCATAAAGGTGAGCTGCTGCTAGAGGGACATGGTGAGGGGGATAAGCTAATGGTGGGAGAGGAACTACAGGAACAGGGAGCAGCTGGTGGGGGACACAGTGGCAAGGAGCTGCTGGAAGGACACAAGGGGTAAGCTGGAGAGACACAGGGGGGTTGCGTTGGAGTGAAGACATGGGAATGGTGCTGGTGAGATGCAGGGGAGGCTGATGCTTGTGCAACACAGGAAGATGATCCTGATGAAATGGTGGGGGGATGGCATTGGAGAGGCGCAGTTTGATGAATATGGTGAGCTGCAATGGGGATGAAGCTGGTTAGATGCAAGGTGGATTAAGCTGGTGAAATGCAGGAGGGGTGGTGCTGGAGAGATGTAGGATGATGTTGTCTCTCCAGTTTAAGAGTTACACTGATGATATAGAACAGTTTTTATTTATTTTTAAGTGACCTAACATTGTAGTCACAGCTGATAGCAAAAGTGCTAGAAAAGCATCTACAATGTATTTCACACTGTAATAACCCCCAAAGCTTCTACACCTTCAAAGTGTAAAGAACAGTATTCATAGTTGTTCTGGCCACTCAGAGTAGCTAGATTAGAATGTCTTTCTATTCTGTCTTTATGCTGTTTATGGTAGATTAGAATAATTTAGTCTACATTAAAGTCAAACTGTAATATATTACTTGTCATCAATCAAACACTGAAACATTGACATAAACACAAATAACATCAGGATTCAATAATTAAAGTACACTCAAACATGATGTTTTCTCTTGAAAGGAAACGGCAACTCAGGCAAAAACGGTTTTGCTGAATAGAACATGTAATGTGAAGGGAAATTAAATGTGGGTAATTTTGGGAAAAACTACACAATAAGCAGTTCATTGTTGTTAGTAGACAAAATATACATGGCGTACGAAATATACTTTTAAAGGCACAGTAATTTTTTTTAAAAGAAGAGACCCCGTCAGTGTAATGCCCCAAAGTGCAGTTTATCACTAAAGCTTATGTGCTCTGTAGTATCGGAGGCCTGATGGTGGTGGTGCTGTGGAGCACAGGAGAGGCATTCCAGCAATTGAATAGGGGATTGTTGGTTGCACATGCGTAGTATAATGGAGAGGGTGCCACAATGCTAAGCTGGTGAGCAATGGAGAAGTGAAGTAGCAGCAGGTCTGAAAAATAGACTGGGGCAAGCAATATCGCTGAGGTGGTTCCGAGGACAGAAACCTGCTGTGTGTGTGTGTGTGTGGGTGGTGGTGGTGAGGGCACATCTGAGTCCCGGAGTTGATACTGTAGATGGAAAGAGGCAGTGTGCAGTTGTGCAGTGTGGCCACGGAGGATCCGTGGAGCTGGCCACAGAGGATCCGTGGAGGCTTAATGGCACTGAGAAAGAAGGGAGACATCTCATAGGAAGTATGTACCACATCTTGCTAATAATATGTGTAATGTGACCTGTGCCTTACTAAGTGCTTCTGTGTGTAGGAAAAAAAGCATTAAATCATTTACTGTGGATAACAAATACATGCATGTAAGAGGACAGTTAGCACCTAGCAAGAGACGATAGAACTCTGAGATCACCTATAAAGTAAATGACATCAGTCTGTGGTAATTATGGTCTTTTCGTAATAACAGGATCTTTTTTGTTATTCTGCCCATACAGTATGTGTGAGAGTTACTGTGTAGATCCAGAAAATGATGTGTTTAAGTAGTTTAAGAATTGCATTCTCAACCTAGTCATTATTAAAAAGGTGCTGTTGCAGCCATAGTTAAGAAGTGTGTTTGATTGACAAGAGAGAGACACACAGTTTACTGGTTATAGAGAGTTAATGATAGAACATTAGTAAATAGTAATATTATTTTCATTTAGAGTATGCAGAATTGTATGTTATTTGTGTAGTGATAATTGCTATTTACTTATTCACTGCATATTCTTTATTGCGTGAAGTCCCATGTCGTGCTGATAATTATTTCTTACATATCATTTACATATGTATCCTCATTTATCTAGCCTGAATACGCCATGCAACATGACTTTCCTGGAATGAGTGAGTTGCCAGGTCCAGTGCAACTCTACTAGAGTTGGGCATCTTTTTGCTGAAAATGCAAAACAGACTAGGATGAACCAGCAGACGGAGCTGATTAATTTAATATGTGACACCTGTATATATGTGTGCCCCTGAGTCTGTATATGAAGCACAACGAAACTTGGAATGAAAAAAGCTGTGGCAGCTACATTGTAGCACTTGGTATACAGGTTTAGGGACTCAGTCGCACACAGATATACAAGTGTCACATATAAAATGAATCAGCACAGTCTGCCAGGGCATCCTAGATACATTGCATCGGCATTAAAAGATGCAAAAAAGATGCCCGCTGCTAGCAGATTCTTGTGGGACCTGGCACGCCAAGAGGGACTTTTTGGTGCAACTGCAGCAAAGATGTGTAAGGACACATCTGTACCTGAACCTATGTCCTCTTACTCCCTATAATAAATTTGCCAGATTATTCTGCCAACCAAAGTTAAGTAATTTTACTGTGTATGGGCCTAGCCTCTCTGTTGTAGTCTGGGAAGGAAAAGCCAGAAAAAAGAAAGGTCCACTGGAACTATCATCCCTACTGCAAGATACAGTCTACCTACTCATACATCCACCTCAGTGTACCATATTTGCAAACAAGGGGCCTGATTCAGCATGAATCGCAACTGCTAAAGCGTATGCATATGGCTGATTGTTGCATACTGCGCATGCATGTGCATCACAGTGCACATGTACAAAGGCATCACTGCGATCACACTGCGATCATGCAGATCACGGAGAGCCATCACAGAGTGATTGACAGGCAGTGAAAGTTTGGGGGTGGTGACGGGTGGGTGGTCGGCTAAACGCAGGGGTCTGAGTGCGTAATCCACATTGGAGACAAATTACCAAAGTGGGCAAGTATTAACAGGCTGATATATTGTAAAACATTGTGCAAAACTGCATTTTCCTTTTCATTTATGCTACAATAATTGTGTGGCCATTGCTTGTAGTTGAAATTTCCACCATTTTCGAAGGGATTAACACACCCATTAATCCAGAAAATAAGTCTTATATGCACATGGCAATTTGTCGCAGTGATCTGAGAGGTAATGACAATGATCATGATATTTGCTCTATTTTTAGTTTTTCCATTGGTCAAAAAGTACTGCATGCACAAGTCGCACACATCTGCAGCCACTTTTCCATTTGGCCACAGCAGCCTGATTACTTTCTTATGTTAATATGAGTGTCTGGCTATCTTCATGTAGGAGGCTGTGCCGCCCACTGGTTTTCCTCTGCAACTAAAGCCATAACCTTTAATATCAGGACTTAAACTCACTCCATGCTGGGTGTAAGAAAGCCATCTGAAACTGGTATCCCATTGCACGCCATAAACCAGCATTCACGATGGGCATGAAACTCCCACAAAGTGGATTAATTCCTTGCGGTTGCATGGTACCCAACCACTTTCATGGAAACAGCTCTCCTTCTACAGATGGATGGGACCATTCCCTCAATCTATGTCCGCGTGCATTTGCCTGGTTCAGCACTTGCACAGCTAGAAAACTGCAGTATCCAACAGGATTTGGACTTTCGTCTGATTCAGACTCTCGCCCAATGTATTAAAATTCTTACCAAGACTTTAGGATTAAGTAGCCAATCTAAGTAGTTTTGTGACAAATCAAATAATAATTTATCTATTAGTAAGGGCAATTCAATTCAGTGTGATGTTGAATAGCCCAAGGAAGGAGTTCCCTGAGCTGTTCATTTGACTGCACTGTTAAGTCCAACTAGAACCACTTAAGTGGGTGAATGCCGGTTACCGCGCCTTAAGCTGGGTGTTTAGTCACGTTAACTGTCATTCTCCCACTAAAGTGGTGGTCACGAGGCTGTTAGCACTGAGCTAAACCGGAAAACAGCATTGTGGCTGGCACTTAAGTCGGATTTCTTCTTGCACCTCAGGAAGGTGCATGCAGAAATCCTGTATTCGGACTTAGCCCTGACAATTAAATACAGTAGCTCTGAGAACTCCTTCCTGAGGCTATACAACATTACTATGAATTAAATCAGCCCCAGTATCTAGAAATAAATAATTTTGTGGCATGGCTTGTTCTTTAAATGAATAAACTATGTTCCATACATATAACATATCTAACTATACAAAGTGTGAGTGGTTTTGGAGTGCCATAGTTTTCTGTTATTGTGACAGATATACTGTATCAGTCTGCTAATAGAAAAAGCATTCTGATGCCTCACAGAAATGAAATGCACTTTTTCCATGTTTTTCCTAAAATGCCTAATCAATTTGGAAAGTTGTTCCCAATTGTAAAGTGTCACAGAGAATGCTGGCACTATATAAAAACATTAACTAAATAAATAAATAAATGTATGTACAGCCACATGAAGAATATACATTTCTGCGTAAAAGTTTCCTGCTCAAATCTATTTATTCATTGAAATCATAGTAACTACACTATGTAGACAAAAGTGATTGGACACCCCCACGCAACAAATGCATACCATGCATACCATTGCACACGAGTTCCAAATGGCCACTAATGTGGCAGTCTCGACAAGAGCACTTCATAGGGAGGCCCATGCACTTGTAGTTCTATAGAAACAACAAATGTTTTTATTAGGACAACAATGCCACCTGTCATGCTTCCAGGGTGACGCAGGACTGGTATACATTGAGAACCCCTGTGACGAATTGTAGTGACAGGTGCATTCTAGGCTGATTCGACCTACTTCAGTGTCACAGTTGGTCACTGTACTTAAGGCGGATTTGGTAAAACATACCGCCTGCTGTTGTCCAGGAACTTCTGGACGGTTTGCCAAGAAGGGTGTATGCAGTTATCACTGCACGTGGTGGACTTACAAAGTAATGAAATCAATAAAATCTTACTGATCTGTTTGCTGTCAGTATACAATCACTTTTGTCTACATATTGCATAAATGCGCATTTTGTAAAGTTTTGTTTTAAAAAAATTCTCACTTCATACTGTATGTGATTTGTTAAATTGTTTCCATCTCAGAATCATCCCCTTAGACTTCAATATCAATAGTTGACCTCACTCAAGGATGTGATTACCAGGATGGCATCCATTTATTGGGGAGCTTAACTTGAAGGCTCTCAGGTTTATTGTTTTATATATATATATATATATATATATATATATATATATATATATATATATAATGATGTATTAGATCATGCCAAACACTTTGCAACCTCACATCTTAATATCTTTTACTATGATTTTTTATTCTTTTGTTCAACAACTGCAAAATAAATAACTATATTATGTGGTTGCTGAACTATTTATCAATTTAATGGTTATGTACATGAGAAAAATTGCTGGCTGCCTCCTATGGCTGACGAGCCCTTCACATTATTATTGCCAATATAAATGAAAAGCGTAAAATAAGAATGCTCAATGGAGAAAGTGATTAAACAGGAACTGCTCTGAATTTTAATTAGCGATTCAAGGGTAGGTTTATAGTTAAGTGCGTCTGACAAGATAGCAGCGTGAAATAATGGCACTTCTGTGAAATGTACAGGTTTTGCATACACAATGAATCCTATGGCCAGCAGAGATAACATTTAACAACCTTGGTAAAAAAAATCTGAGCCAATAGATAGGTGGGAATTCCACGTGTGACCTATTGCTTGATATAAAGGATTTATATGGTGGTACCATCCATCAAAGAGTCAAATATAACTAATTAAAAAGATATTATCAACTTTTAATTTTTTTAAAAGGTTTATACAGAATTTTAGAGAAAGAATCAGACTTCTTGATGCAAAAAAAATTGATGAGAAAGAGATATTTCATTGTATTTGCTTTTCTCTGTTTCTTATAGTGTCCTATATTTCCCCAGGTGATATGGGAGTGTTTATACAACTAGGAGTACAGTACTTATGTTCAGTGGTGGGCTGAGGGGCAGGGTGACATTTGCCCTTCTGGCCGCAGCTACATGCGGGCCGGGGGCAGTCTGTGTCTCTGTGACACAGCTGCACCACGCGTTTAGCGCTGACCAAATGGAGTTCAGTCAGCGCTACACAGTGACTGACAAACACACAGCCGCTGGCACCAGCAGCTGTGTTTTTGTTTTGAGTGGCAGCCAACAGGGCCGGCCCTAGCCAATTTGGTGCCCTAGGCAAGATTTTGTCTGATGCCCCCTAGCAGATAATACCACCACCAATCTTAAAGTAGGTACACACCTGACAGATATATCTGCAGATTATGGTTGTTTGTACAGACTGAACAACAATCATCTGCGGTCCCGCTGGCCAGGGGTCATATAGTGACCCCCTCCCTACTGGCCATTCCAGCAAGTGTAAGGGCACTCAGCTGACCGCCCATACACACAGCATGATGAGCAGATATACCCAATGTCAATATACCAACAGCCAAGATACCAAAGGTAAGTAGTGGGGTTTGGGGGAGGGTTAGGGTTAGGCACTAAGGGGGAGGGTTAGGTTTAGGGTTCAGGAAGGGGAAGGTTAGGTTCAAGCAGTAGGGGGGAGGTTAAGGTTAGTCACCAAAGAGGGTTAGGGGAGGGAGGGAGAGGTTAGGGGGGTTAGGATTCCTAGTGTTGGTATGATAACCCTGTAGGGATGCCGGGGTCTGGATTCTGACCTCAGGGATCCTGACTGCCAGAATCCCATACCCTACCTGTGTGTACACACTGGCCGACGAGCACACAATATATCTGCCAATTCATTGAACGGCCGATATGACAGCCAGTTTGTACCCAGCATTAGTGTATTTATATGCGGATGTCAAAAGATTATATATATAATATATATACAGTCAGGTCCATAAATATTGGGACTTTGACAGAATTTTCAGATTTTGGCCTCTATTCACCACCACAATTGTTTTGAAATGAAACAAACAAGATGTGCTTTAACTGCAGACTTTCAGATTTAATTTGAGGGTAATTACATCCAAATCAGGTGAACGGTGTAGGAATTACAACAGTTTCAATATGTGCCTCCCACTTTTTAAGGGGCCAAAAGTAATGGGACTATCAACTCAAAAGCTATTTCATGGACAGATGTGGGCTATTCCCTAGTTATTTCATTATCAATTAAGCAGGTAAAAGGTCTGGAGTTAATTCTAGGTGTGACATTTGCATTTGGAATCAGTTACTGTCAACTCTCAATATGAGATCCAAAGAGCTGTCACTATAAATGAAGCAAGCCATCATTAGGCAGAAAAATCAAAACAAACCCATCAGATAGCAAAAACATTAGGTGTGGCCAAATCAACTGTTTAGAACATTCTTAAAAAGAGAGAACGCACCGGAGAGCTCAGCAACACCAAAAGACCCGGAAGACCACGGAAAACAATTGTGGTGGATGACAAAAGAATAATTTCCCTGGTGAAGAAAAACCCCTTCACAACAGTTGGCCAAATCAAGAACACTCTCCAGGAGGTAGATGTATATGTGTCAAAGTCAACAATCAAGAGAAGACTTCAAAAGAGTGGATATAGAGGGTTCACCACAAGATGCAAACCATTGGTGAGCCACAAAAACAGGAAGACCAGATTAGAGTTTGCCAAACAACTTCTAAAAAAGCCATTAAAGTTCTGGAACAACATCCTATTGACAGATGAGACAAAGATCAACTTGTATCAGAGTTATGGGAAGAGAAGAGAAGGAAAGGAACTGCTCATGATCCAAAACATACCACCTCATCAGTGAAGCATGGTGGTGGTAGTGTCATGGCGTGGGCATGTATGGCTGCCAATGGAACTGGTTCCCTTGTATTTGTTGATGATGTGACTGCTGACAAAAGCAGCAGAATTAATTCTGAAGTGTTTTGGGCAATATTATATGCTCATATTCAGTCAAATGCTTCAGAACTCATTGGACAGCGCTTCACTGTGCAGATGGACAATGACCCGAAGCATACTGCAAAAGCAACCAAAGAGTTTTTTAAGGCTAAAAAGTGGAAGGTTATGCAATGGCAAAGTCAATCCCCTGACCTGAATCCGATTGAGCATGCATTTCACTTGATGAAGACAAAACTGAAGGGAAAATGTCCCAAGAACAAGCAGGAACTGAAGACATTTGCAGCAGAGGCCTGGCAGAGCATCACCAGGGATGAAACCCAGCATCTGGTGTTGTCTATGAGTTCCAGACTTCAGGCTGTAATTGCCTGCAAAGGATTTGCAACAAAGTATTAAAAAGTGAAAGTTACATTTAGGATTGTTTAGTTTGTCCCATTACTTTTGGCCCCTTAGAAGTGGGAGGCACATATAGAAACCGTTGTAATTCCTACACCGTTCACCTGATGTAATTACCATCAAATTAAATCTGAAAGTCTGCAGTTAAATCACATCTTGTTTGTTTCATTTCAAAGCCATTGTGGTGGTGAATAGAGGACAAAATCTGAAAATTCTGTCAAAGGCCCTCATTCAGAGCCGCACGTTAACAACAGTACGCTCGTTGCGTTCCGATGTTGACTAACCGCGCATGCGTCGGTGTTACACCGCGCATGTGCGTACGGCAGATTGCGAGCTTTTTTTCTCTCGTTCCTAAAATAGCGTACAGGAAGTGACATGTCAAATGTGATTGACAGAACAGGGCGTTTTTGGGTGTTGACGGGGGTGGAGATGAAAAAACGCAGGCGTGGCGAGGCGTTTTTGGGGCGTACATACATTAGCAGATGCGAACGTCAAATGTGTTCGGACCGTCTCATACGTCACTGAAACATCCGCTTTCCCTTCAAAATGCTCGCACAGCTTAGGGTCAGGATTACTCGACCACATTGGCGATGGCCTTCTCCTCCGTCCCGGGACTCCACGATGGTGCAGCGATTAATCGTGGCTGGTCAGTAAAGTAATTAGTGTTGGATTGAAATCCGGCTTGGTATGTGTTTGGAAAGCAGTTTATTGGGATAGCACAAAAGCGTACGCAGGTGGAAATCAGAGCTGCTAATGTCATGATTACATAATCAATTAGCGTACATTTTTGGGCTTTTATTTTGGCCACAATTTGGTGGTTATGGCCTATTGTAACAATAATGTCATCATCTTTTAATTAGCTCCCCTTTTTTTTGGTTTACTGTGGAATTTGCATCGCTATGTGTTTTTTTAAACGTTCCTTAAAGAGGCCTTTTTTTTTAAAAAAGAGGGTCAGTTTTTGCGTTTAAGGCCAGGATTAAATGTAACCCATTTGTACAATAATGTCACAATACAATGTCAGTGTTTTGTTTTTAATTTATTGTTTACACACAAACAAATTGGCATAATATTGTATTGCCTTTTTTTGTGGCCAAGATATTTGATCAAAAAAAAAACAAAACATAACTACTAACATAAGCGTAAATACAAAATTTAAAAACATTTCACAAGAAAGGAGAGGGAAGTTTTGACCAGAAAGGAATATGAGCCAAGCACAGAAGGAAAGTGGGAAAAGTCGCCATTGCTGTCACCGTTTTCTCGCCCGTTTGGCTGGGTGAGGGTGGGCGCCAGACCGGGTCCGGGATGCCATCGGGCTGGCCTGTCCAGAGGCAGATGTTGTGGCCTCTGGACTAGGCACAGGGCTAGGCACATTTGGAGGATTGCCTGATGTTGTGCCAGAGGTAGAGGATCTGGATGTTCCGGCAGGAAGGGAGGTCGGCTCCACCATGTGCTGGCGAACGAGCTGCTCCAGGGCATCGGCGATGCGGATGTTGGCCCTGGTATTTTCCGCCAGGGCCTGAGCAATGGTCACGTTGGCCGCAGCATTTTGCTCCAGGGCCTCAGCCACCCGTATCAGACTGGCGTCCATCCTCTGCAGAATCTCCGTATGGCAATCCGATTTAAAATTGAGTTCTGTGAGGAGGCCCACTGCCTGCGAGGGGGCACGCCCTGGACTGGCTTCTGCAGGGTCCTCAGCCGGATGTACTGGTTCCTCCCCTGCAGAGTCAGCAGAAATTCTGCGGCCAAGGCTCCCCTCTGGAGCAGACTCATCCGCCTCTGTCTCTGTTAGGAAATTGGAGAAAAGACTCACATTAGAATCTACATATTGGCACAATAGCATTTCTGAGTTGGTGACATCACAAGACTTACCTTGGCCAACATGAGGAGCCGCAAAGTCTGGCATGTCCGTATCCATGTTGGACACGCCAAACACCTCCACAGCCTGCACACACCCCTGTGCCATCTCTTCTAAGTCTGTCAACTCCAATGACACAGGGGTGGGACCCCCACCTGTCCCCCTTGCATGCCTAGCCCTGTCGGCAAGTTTTTGTTTTAGACGATATTTGAAGTCTGCCCATCTGTGGAATGAATTTGGAACCATTATCCTTTTTTTTACAATGGGGTTTGTTTATAGGATGGGAAAGTGTTTACTTACCGCCGTTTGACATCCCGGGCTAGACGGACATAATCACCCACCCTATTGACAGCAACGGCGACCTCCTCCCACATTCTCCACTTCTGGCTTTGGCTCATATTCCTGGCTGCCTGGGGCAGGATGTCAACGCACTTCTGGATCAAAACCTCCATCTCCTTGCTTGTGAAATGTGGCTGCCTTTTTTTTTTTGCAGCTTTGGCGGGTTGACTGGGGCCAGCAGTCTCTTCCATGTCATCCTCCTCACCTATTTGGGTAAATATGCAGATTTAGCCACTTCACAACTTGCACAATATTATGTTTTAAAATACTCATTGACACAAAATGCATGAAGGCCTTACCGCCGCAATTTTGACCATTGTTTCCCTGGTTTGAAGCCATGTCTCTGCTTCCAGCATGAAATCATCCAGAAATTCTACGTGATTTCGTGACGTATTTATACATGCGTCGTTAGTTTGCGGCCGCATCATTGATTGTGCGTCCCTATGATTCATCCTTAATTTGTGCGGGAAAATAAACACTATTTATGGCTTGGTGTGTGTGGATTCGAGGTGGGGTTGTTGGAGTGTTGTCGGTTAAGTGGTTTGGATTTGGTTGGTTGGTTGCGTTTGGAGGATTTTGGAGAGTTGTTTTTTTGTTTGTTTTTGCTACATTTCTTTGGTTTTTCCGTTCGCATTTTTTTCATTTTTTCAACATCCTTTCCTGATTTGGTAAGTTTTGTGCATTCAAATTTGTGGCCAATTGGTGTATTCTTCTGTTTTGTGGTTAGTTAATTTGTTTAACACTCATTTCATCTTTTTTAGTTTTTTTTTGTTTTCGGACCCAAAGAAGTTTTTTGAGGACATCTTATATATTCGAGTTGGGTAAGTCCATTTTTTGTCTTGCATTTGCGAATGAATTACGGCATTTTTGACTGTTGGTGTAGCGCCTTGCATTTGCGAATGAATTACTGCATTTTTGACTGTTGGTGTAGTGACTTGCATTTGCGAATAATTTACCGCATTTTTGACTGTTGGTGTAGTGACTTGCATTTGCGAATAATTTACCGCATTTTTGACTGTTGGTGTAGTGACTTGCATTTGCGAATAATTTACCGCATTTTTGACTGTTGGTGTAGTGACTTGCATTTGCGAATAATTTACCGCATTTTTGACGGCTTATTCATCATATAATCCAGTTTTGCTTTTCCCTTTTCCATTTTTTGGGTCCATTTGAACCCTATTTGAACCCTATTTGACGTACGGTGTGCAATGTAGTTTTCATCGATGGCCAAATGTGTTTCTGTATTGGCTTGCAACAATTTTTAAACAAAAAAAACACCCTCTAAATTTTTGAAGTCTCATTGTTGCCTTTTTTACAGTTTATACGTATCATGACAATACCCCGGCATGTAAGCAGCTATGGATGGTATCAGAAAGCTAAGTTGTTTTTTCTTACTTTTGGGGTGGGTCAAAAGCCTTACATTGTAAACTTTGAATTTCAGGTAGATCTGGGGCGAATTGTTCTGGCCCTGCTCCCGGAAGACGACCAACCTCAAACTCGTCCCAGGCGTAGGCATCGTAGGCATGCAAGGCCCCAGATATTTCGAACACGTGTCACCCTTTTTGGAATGCCCGATGATGAGGTTTTAAGACGCTACCGTCTACCTCCCAAAATCATCATAGACACTCTCTCATTAATAGAAAGTGATCTTGAGCGGCAAATTGACAGTCCAACAGCAATACCACCACTGACGCAATTTATGGCGGTGTTACATTTCTGTGCCTCAGGATCGTTTCAAACAACGGTGGGAATAGTGGCGGGCATCTCCCAATCCTCCTTTTCCCGGATCCTGAGGGCAGTGATGGAGGCACTTTTCAAGCACCTCCATCATTTTATTAAAATGCCTTTGGATATGGGTGCCCTTAGTGTGGCCAAGGCCAATTTTTACCAAATAGCTGGCTTCCCACACATCATAGGGGTTGTGGATGGTACTCACATACCACTTCAGCCTCCAGCACGGCTGGAGGCAATATTTAGAAACAGGAAACACTATCACTCCCTGAATGTAATGGTGGTATGTGATGCCTCCCTCCAGATCCTGTCCCTGAATGCTAAATTACCAGGAAGTGCACATGACTCCTTCGTCATCCGGCAATCAGGGATATGGCAGAAATTAACCAACCTACAAGCTGGTGATGCGTGGCTTCTGGGTAAGTGGAGACCTTTAGTACATAACAATGTTAAGCTTGATACACAGTGTTCCTGATGTGGTCTATTTTTGTTCACAGGAGACAGTGGATACCCTTGCATGTCCTGGCTGCTCACTCCTTATTTGGCTCCCACACCAGGGCCACAAAGTGCGTATAATTCCGCACTTACAGCCACCAGGCAAGTGGTGGAGCGCTGTATCGGCCTTTTAAAAGGCCGATTCAGATGCCTCCACCGCTCTGGTGGCGAGCTCATGTATGTGCCGGATATGGTGTCTAAAATTGTGGTCCTGTGTGGGATATTTCACAACATTGCCATAAGGAGTGGTGTCCCAATGCAGCCAGAGGATGCCTTACCTGAGGATGGCCCCCCCGAGGTTGGTCGAAGGTCAGTATGTGGGGGGGCCATACACGATGATGTGGTGGCCAGATTTTTTAGGTAAGTTTGTTCAAAACTCCAGTGTTTATACCTAATGTGTTTGTTTTTTTTGGCAAACATCTAATTTATTTTTAATTTTCTCACCATCTTCTGTTTGTTCACATAATCTTTGGCACTCCAACGCTCACTACTTCCTGCTACCCTTACCAAACCTGGATCTGGTCCTTTTGGGCATATATTCTGGAACCCATATCGCAACGCCATGTTTGTGGAATCATGTTGGCATGGTCCTTCGTCAACCAGTTCTTGATTTTGTGTTTTTATTTATTTTTTTCTTGGTATGTGTTGGATTTGAATTTATCACTGTGTATTTTTTTTGGGAGTGACCACTTTGTTTTCTCTGTTATGTGGTGAATAAATGTTTGAAGAGTGAAATGGTCTTCCTTTTTTGGGACGTTAACAGCAAGTGTAACCAGGTTAACACAAGTTACATTTGACTAAGGGGTAAACCAGTACTGACGCCAATTGAGCAAAACTGAAATATGTTTTCAGCTTTCCAATCCACACCAAAAGGAAGCCTGGCCCAACCTTGGGATTTGTAAGATTGGCCTAAGCAGCTTGCGCACCAAGTAGGAACCTGGAAAATGTAGAAATCTGAAATTGACACTACACCCAAAAAGGGAAATTACATTGTTACTGTTATGTGTTTCTGGTGTCTGTTTGACATACAAAGACAAAACACAATCTAACTTTTAAAAAAGGGAAATCCTTGCAGGAACTTATGTCAGGCTAAACTATCTTGGTTT
Organism: Taudactylus pleione; assembly: GCA_031769625.1. Taxonomy (NCBI): domain Eukaryota; kingdom Metazoa; phylum Chordata; class Amphibia; order Anura; family Myobatrachidae; genus Taudactylus; species Taudactylus pleione. Next base: position 4,355,045 of record JAUIMM010000137.1, on the reverse strand, counting down.
TGGTTTTTAAAAATGAGCCACAACGTATATTTGTCTTTAAAAATTTATTTGGCAAATACAACAAAAAAAAAAAAACTAATGCCGAAGGAGGCCAGACAGCCGGTCGAGGGCCACCAGAAGGCCGATTACATGGTGGCGCATCTGCCCCACAACATCCGCCACCTCTTGCCGACGCCTCTGTTCCTCTGTGGGTGAGAAAAGTGTGTGGGTTAATACAACAATAGGGACTCCACAGAAAAACATAAAAAAAAAAACAAATCACTCCTAAAACCCAAAAACATAAATAAAAAGGGTGGGCTGGCAAAAATACAAGGCCTAGGTACAAATTCCCACAGGTATGATATGTGTATGCTTAAATCACCAGGAAGAGGTAAAGGCAAACCTTCACAATCAACAAAAGTCAAGCCACAAAAACACGAAGAAAGGCACGACACATGATTACATACAAACAGTTTGTGCTTTAAAAAAAAATAATAAAAAACATACCGGGAAACAAATCGGGAGCTCCGGCAAAACCTCCATGATCCTCCTCGGAGGATCCGTCATTCCCCAAAGAATGGGGCGGAGTTATGCTGGACTCCGGGGAGGGGGTAATTGGAAGAGGGGTGGGTGGAGGAGAGGGGGAAGTGGGACGGAGGGGAAGGAGGCCCGACATTTCCGGGAGAGGGTCTGGGAAGGATGGGGAGGAGTGGGGAATAGGCGAAAGATTTGGGGTGGAGTGTTGGCTGGGGGTTGGGGAGAGTGGGCGGGAACGCCGATGTTGACGGCGGAGTCTTGGCTGTCCCCCTAAAATATGTCAAATAAATTGCGTTTAGTTTATGGACAAATCCGGGCAAACAAACAAAAAAAAAAAAAGAAAAAAGAAATAAAACCAAAAAAAATAGCAGTAGAATTAAAAATTCATAAAAAGAGGGAAAACATGCAGACGCAGATATGAGTACAAATAATAAATAGAACAGACAGGAAAACATGCAGACGCAGATATGAGTACAAATAATAAATAGAACAGACAGGAAAACATGCACACGCAGATATGAGTACAAATAATATATAGAACAGACAGGAAAACATGCACACGCAGATATGAGTACAAATAATAAATAGAACAGACAGGAAAACATGCACACGCAGATATGAGTACAAATAATAAATAGAACAGACAGGAAAACATGCACACGCAGATATGAGTACAAATAATAAATAGAACAGACAGGAAAACATGCACACGCAGATATGAGTACAAATAATAAATAGAACAGACAGGAAAACATGCAGACGCAGATATGAGTACAAATAATAAATAGAACAGACAGGAAAACATGCACACGCAGATATGAGTACAAATAATAAATAGAACAGACAGGAAAACATGCACACGCAGATATGAGTACAAATAATAAATAGAACAGACAGGAAAACATGCACACGCAGATATGAGTACAAATAATAAATAGAACAGACAGGAAAACATGCACACGCAGTTTGCCCCACAAACACAAACATTAAAACCACAATACATAACACTTACTTGCCAGGATCTGCATGCGAAAGCATGCCAGCAAGCGGGCGTTCGCCGTTGCAGGTCGGACCACCTGCGCTCCAGCTGCCCGATGTTGCGGCGTGATCCGAAGGACCGCAGGCCGGACCGTACCTCCGCATACGCGGAGCGCTTCTGCCGGTTGGTCATGGGTTCTGGCTGGCTGGTGATCCGGCGATCCATGACCTCCGTAAGCACCAGCAGCTCACGCCTGGTGAATGCGGAGGCTCTCATGATGGCAATGGTGTTTTTCTTAAAAATCATTTTTGATAAAGTGTGTAAAAATTTTCTGATTGGCTAATGTATTTTGGAAATTAACAGGAGCAATTTTATTGGTTAGTGTATGAGTCATGTGTTCGACAGGGCCAGAAATCTCTGGAGAGTTAGGATAGGCTTGATGCAGTGACATGCGTAAGCAAATTTAAATAAAGAAATGAACCCAGGGAAATATGCGGGGATACACAGCAATAGTACAATTGTTTAATTGTGGTTCACATGTTTTTTAAACAATAAAAGCGAATGTTTCATCCGTACGTATTCTGCGGGTAAACACAAACACAGACAAGAGTAAAGTTTCTTGCATTGTGTTGAAAAAAAACAAACAATTAAGCTAATTGATACATTGATTGGCATGATACGATTGATGGAGGTAGGCAGAATAAAGGAGCAGGTAATCGACATCTGACAAGGCCACTTCCTGTTTATACTTGTGCGTGCGTCCCTTTCAAGCCATTTCGGGGATGTACGCTCGCTATTTCGTACGCTCGTTAGTTAGAGGAGGGGTCGTCAGAGTTTAGGGAGGAATTTTAGATGCGAACGAAAATACGAGCGAGCCATTGAATTTAAATATTTTTGTACGTACGCCTAACGTACGTGCGCCCGCTTGCGTGCGGCTCTGAATGAGGGCCAATGTCCCAATATTTATGGACCTGACTGTATATATACACTATATATAGACATATATATATATATATATATATATATATGTGTGTGTGTGTATATATATATATATATATATATATATATATATGTGTTTAATACCAGCCACAAGGAAATATATACTGTGTATATATATATATATATAAATATATGTTTATATATACACATGCACAGTGGGGGACACTGGGCTGGATGGGAGGGGGGCACTGCGAATGGGGAGGTCCTGGGCTGGATCTGAAGTGGAGCAGTAAGATAGAGGTGGGAGGCAGATGGTGGAGGACACTGGGCTGAATGGGGGCAGTGGGAAGGAGACAGATGGAGTGGAAGGGGGAACACTGGGCTGATGTGATCACTGTGGCATACTGGCTGGGGGGGATACTAGGTAGGGGGGCACTGAGATGGTTGCAGTGAGCTGGTTGGGGAGAGATGGGAGACACTGGGGTGGGGGGGTCAGTAATGGTGCTAGACACTTGGCTGGAGAAGGGGCAGACACTGGGATGGGAGCACTTACCTGTACCATTTCAGAACACTTGCTGCAGCACAGAATACTCACACAGTAGCTTACTGATAAGTCCTTGCTGCTGGATATCATCAGCATTAGAAGTGGCTGCCTTTCCCTGGCAGTGCAGCCTGGTTAAGTGGGAGAAGGGACTAGTATTGTGCCTAACCAAGGAGTCAGTCTGTCAGTCTGCAGCACCTGATCTGTCAATGGGAGGCTGAGCTGTGAGGTAAGGAGGCTTTACAGAGTCCAGGAGGAGGGGCCGAGCTGGGGACAGCCAATGCCGGGCATAACATAACAGCAGGATGCAGCATGAGGCCAGCGGAGTGCAGAGACGTAGCTTCTTCAGTTCTGGAGCAGCCTCTCTCTCAATTTAATTTCCCCCACGGGCGGGCTGCACCGCTGTCAGTCTCCAGTGGGCTGCCTGTAATAGGGCGATGCACTACTGGGGGTGGGGCCACATACATGAAGAATTAAACAGGCAATCCACCCCTGACTTCTGCGCTGCCCGATCGGAGCTGAGCTCCAATCGTGGTAGCAGCAAGGGGGGGAGCTACAGAGCCCTGGAATGCCCCTAGGCATTCCAGATGCTCTAGGCATTTGCTTAGAATGCCTATGCCTAGGGCCGGCTCTGGCAGCCAATGAGAGTCTGTCAGACTCTCAATGACTTCTGCAGCGCCCACTGCAGGAGTCACTGCATCTTCTGGCTCCTGCAGTGGGTAATGGGAGAGACGTCATGATGTCTCTCCCATAATGCAGAGCGGCCCGGGAGGACGAACGGATTAGCGGATGGCGGCAGCGGGAGCGGGGATTCAGGTGAATGTTTATTTTATTTTCTTTAAATTACGTGTGTCTACCGCACTACAAGGGGGAGAGCACTACTGGGGGCACTACAAGGGGTGGACTACTACAGGGGGCACTACAAGGGGGAGAGCACTACTGGTGTCACTACAAGGGGGAAGGGACTACTACTGGGGCACTACAAGGGAGAGAGCACTACTGGGGGCACTACAAGGGGGAGAGCACTACTGGGGGAACTACATGGGGGAGACCAATACTGGGGGCACTACAAGGGGTGGGACTACTACTGCGGGCACTGCATATGGGGTACCACTACTGGGGGCACTATATAAGGGGCTTACTACTGGGGGCACAAGGGTCACTGCACAGGGGGGACCACTACTGGGGGCACTATTTGAAAGGGCTTACTACTGGAGGCACAAGGTCCACTGCGTAGGGGGGACCATTTCTGGGGGCACTGTATAAGGGGCACTGCATAGGGGGATCACTACTGGGGGCACTACTGGAGGCGTGCATAAGGGGGTCCTCTCCTGGGGCACAGGGGGCATTGCATATGGGCACCACTACAGGGGGATGTCCCTAATCTTTATTTTTACTTGACATTAATTCAATATGGACCAGCCTCCTCCCTGGAACAGGGGGGGATGCCATAGCACTACTCCATGCTCCGTGCTCCGGGCACCCTGGCTACATGCTACTCCTCTGCCAGGACCACCTACATGCATTTGCCCCCCAGGCTAAAAGTTGCCAGCCAGCCCCTGCTTATGTTTCTGGACCTACTGTACTTTGATCATGATGAACATGTCTATGTACCTGTATATTGGGGACTTGAAATATGCTGTTTGGTGGCCAGCACATGCAAGTGCCACAGTCCCTGCACCAGAGGTACTGTACTAAAAATCCAAAGCTGCTAATAAATGTTTTGCAAATTGAGTCTTAAGGTGCTGGTCTTATATACATATTTTTCCAGCAACATTCATTAGCATGTGGACAAATTGGTAGCGGGTTATTGTTGCTGGGAAACAGACAGGATCTTCTTGTATATAGACTTCATTATTATTAATAAGAACTGGAATGTCGACTGATGTCTACCAACATAGCCCCTACAAAAGTGTTGGACAGCCCTCTCCATAAAACCTACAGAATTGGCAGCAAAATAATTGAAATATATTCATTTATGATACAGCAACTCTTAAAAAATGGTGGGACCCATTAATGTTATCTTCATCAAGTATGGGTCTCCATATATGTTAACAGGGTCATGTTAAACAGTTACAGGCTCACTGGTCCAGTGATGAAAGGATCCTGTAATTTAACTCTCCTCCGTATATGCACTATATGCAAGGTACTATGCATTACTGTATTTGCAAGGCATTGTGGTGCTGATTCAGAGGTGCACATGATGCCCATTACTGATGTGAACCTGTAGGCACTGGACTTGCAAAAATATGCTAATGATGTGCTGTCTTGTGCACAGAGATGCAAAACTCCTGTGAGAGCCCTAACTAGACATTTTGGTACCCTGTGCCAAAAATACAATTGATGCTCCCCCTGTTCAAAATAGGGATAGTGCATGCCAAAGGCAAGTGCTAAAAATATATGGGCATGGATTCATGGGGAAGGGGTGTGGCCACAAAATAGTACAAATTTAAATTACGCTGCATAGTAGTGTTTGTTTGTCACATTACACCACACAGTACTGTCTGATATTCACATTACACCACACAGTAGTACCCCTTATATATGTTACACCATAAAATATTGCCCTTTATTCACATTGCACCACACAGTAGTATGCCCTATATATGTTACACCACAAATTATTGCCCTTTATTCACATCACACCTCACAGTAGTACCCCTTATATATGTTACCCCACAAATTATTGCCCTTTATTCACATTACACCACACTGTAGTACCCCTTATATATGTTACACCACAAAGTATTGACCTTTATTTACATTACACCACACAGTAGTACGCCCTATATATGTTACACCACAAATTATTACCCTTTATTCACATTACACCTCACAGTAGTACCCCTTAATATATGTTATACCACAAAGTATTGACCTTTATTCACATTACACCTCACAGTAGTACCCATTATACATATTACTCCATATAGTATTGCCCTTTATTCACATTACAACACACAGTAGTATCCCTTATACATGTTACTCCAAATAGTATTGCCCTTTATTCACATTACACCTCACAGTAGTACCCCTTATACATGTTACTCCACATAGTATTGCCCTTTATTCACATTACGCCTCACAATAGTGCCCCTTACACATTTTATGCCAAATAGTATTGCCCTTTATTCACATTACACCACACAGTAGTACCCCTTATACATGTTAAACCACATAGTATCGCCCTTTGTTCACATTACACCAAACAGTAGTACCCCTTATATATGTTACGCCACAAAGTAGAGCCCCTTATACACTTTACACCACAGTAGAGCCACTTATATACATTATGCCATGCTAGAGCCTCTTATACAGTACATGTTACACCAGAGTAGAGCCGCTTAAACATATTATGCCACAGTATATGTTTTTACACATTATACCATGCTAGAGCCCCTTATACATGTTACACCACAGTCAAGAAATGTATACACATTACGCCACAGTAGAGTCCCTTATACACATTATGCTATGGTAGAGCCCCTCATACACTTATGCCATGGTAGAGCCCCTCCACCTCATTCTGCATTCTCATTCCTCCTTCTCATCATTCATCCTCCTCTTCATTCCTCCTTCTCATAACTCCTCTTCATGCCTCCTCATCACTCCTTCTCCTCTTCATTCCAACCTGTCCTCATTCCTCCTTCTCATCTTTCCACATTCTCATCATTCCTCCTCATTCTTTCTTCTCATCCCCCCCCACTCCAAGGAGTTGTTGTGCAACTGTGCCAAGCAGCAGTCACGGAAAGGATCCTGACTGTGCCAGGTGGAATTCCAGTCTCTGCAGACACCGCGAAAGACAGGTATGGCAGAGCACACTGGGCAGGCAGCTGCAGCACTGCCTGCTGTAATGTATATTAGCAGTGGTGCATCTGGCAGAGAAGAAGCCGGGTGCACCACTACTATTTTACATTGGGGCAGCGGATGGAGACGGCGGGATCCGTCCACATGACATGTGCATTCTGTGCGAGCGCACCGGCTGCACCACCCCAGTTATGGCTGTGCCTCCAGTATCTCAAATACGCCGCTCAAGTACAAAATCAAATACAAAATTGGAAACATCGGTCACACATTGAGACAGCCTATGCTGCCTCAGAATGAGCATCAGTAGGGCCTCTCCAGCTGCGTATGAATTTGCGGAGGCACACTAGGGCAGTCCGGACACTCCAGCATTTTTATAGCCACTCTCCTTTACCTACCCCAAGCACTGACTACCTGTCACTTTCTTTGCACATAATTTCTAACCTTGTCTGCCATCTCAAAACCATTGCCGCTCATGGGCAGTGCAGCTTTGGTGCATGAGCAACAGCCAAAAATCGCTCCACTTCATTCGGCATCCACACTGCTTCCACCTCTGAACCAGGCCCTGTGTGCTCTTAGTGGCCATATGTATGCTAATAATACACTAACACAGTCTATACAGGGGCTTCATGATTTCAAAAACTAAAACTTTCTTTTCAGTGCAAAATTCTAGAAGCTAATTAAAAGGCATTTGATTATCGCTATATTCTCCTCCAACTGACATGAAGTATCTACTTGAAAAAGGAGTTTGCTAATTATACATTTTGATTTGATTTACAAAGAGGTGTTACATTTTAAATAAATCAAGATTACATTCATGGGAATTCATTTGCATGTGTGCCTGAGGAGAAAAGTTATGACAATGTTTCTGAATTAAATCAAATGAGCCTTGATGACATTACATAAATAAAATAAATTCCAAGTGCTTCATACAGTTAGACCTGTCACCTCCTCTGGCTCTGTAGTCACTCAGAGACGAACCGTCATTATGAGCACAATGGTATCATTTAGAAATCTCCTGTGAGGCTGCTATTTCGGCAGGATTGGGGATGCGGTGAATTGGGTGTTTACTTGGTTACTGTAAACTATAATTAAAAGGTTCCTCCCATGCTTTGGAAAATCTATTAAGACAATCATATGGAGATATTACTGTCATATAAAAGCTGTTTATTATTTTGCATGTTAGAATCTTAAAATGTGTATTATTAGTAATATGATTAATCTAATAATAGTAAATGTTTATCAGCAGTGATTGTTATTAATTTGATAAATTGTGGCTATCTGCTTACTAAGCTCTAGATGGGTACTCTATGGGTCAAATGTAATAGGGTGTGACATTCAGAAACGGACAAGAAGTTTGTGAATTAGCAGTGAAATATAAAGCAATTGTAGTGTTAAGCCTGTCTGATTTTGCTTTTGCTCTTACCATGTTAATGATAGACTCAGCTAAATTGATAATTCTGCCTGCTATTGTGCTGACCCGGAATTGTTACGGATTTCTCTGTCTGCCATTGGTCTTGACCCAGATTGTTTATTGACTTGTCTTCTAGTGCCACTAGCCCCGAGCCTTCCTATTAAGACATTAAGCCTCTGTACTTTGCTACCTTCCCTGATTTTACCTTGTTTCATATTGTTTTAAGCCACCTCTTACTATGTTCTGTCACAACTATTCTTTTATATAACTGCATTTTTACACTGCATTATTCCTGTTGTAATATATGTTGGTTCTGTCATACTGTATGCAAAATTGTTATTATTGCAATCTTGTGTACATTCCATGCCTGCACTACCTGCAAATAAGTCCTCCACACAACAGAGTACTGTTATCACATTGGGCCTGATTCAGATATGTACACAATGGTGATATTGACACTGATGAGCGATTATTGGTGGTCTGTACATGCAATTGAGTCGCATTACATATGTGCTGCGATGGTCTTGTGGTGGCAGTCGCAGAGATGATTTATTTGCAGCACAGACGGTGTAATGGTTAGCATTACTGCCTCCCAGCACTGAGGTCATGGGTTCGATCCACACCATGGCCCTAACTGTGTGGAGTTTGTATATTATCCCTGTGCTTGCGTGGGTTTCCTCTAGGTACTCCGGTTTTCTCCCACACTCCAAAAAATATACTGGTAGGTTAACTGGCTCCCAAAAAATAAACAAAAAAAAAATTAACCCTAGTGCGTATATGTCTGTGCATGTGGTAGGGAACATAGGGCCTGATTCAGAGCCACTCGTAAGCGGCAGCTCGTTCGCTCCGAGCGATGTTTGCCCAACTGCGCATGTGTACGGATCGTTATACGCATGCGCGAACCAGTCAGTGCGGCCGAAATTCATGTGCTCGCAAAATAGCGAATGCCTGCTAATTTGAGTGACAGGATGAGGCGTATGTAGGTGGTAACAGGGGAAGGTGCTTGAAAACGGGGAGTGGAGATCCAATCGCAGGCGTGCTTAAAGGTCAAAACAGGCGTTTTATGGGTGTGCATATTTAAAACAGCAGCGTCATTGATCACGTCAATGGGTTATTTTTTAGCCAGAACTGCTCGCAAAATTGTGGTAGCAAAAACCAACCACAAGAATAGCGAGCAGCTCATACCCTGTTCGATGTACTCGATTAATCTAATAAATAGCGGACATGACGTAGGATGCGAGTGGCCAGGGGGCGTAGTTTCCCAAAAAACGACCGCAAGTTTTGTTCGCTCGTTCAGACCTAGAGGCGTGAACAGACCGCAAACAGCGAACGGTTGATTTGAATAGCCACCCCTATTTTCTGTACGAGCGAGCGCAAATAGCGACTGGCTCTGAATCAGGCCCATAGACTGTAAGCTCCACTGGGACAGGGACTGATGTGAATGGAGAAATATTCTCTGTAAAGCGCTGCAGAATATGTGTGCGCTATATAAATAACTGGTAATAAATAAAATGAAATAAAATAATTTGCAAAGAGATTGACAGGCAGGGACCATTTGTGGGTGGCAACATTGTGGTGGTGACTCAAACGTAGGCATGTCATGGACATTTTTGGGGTGTGTCTCAGCCTGCGACTGCAGTCCCATATGCAGAAAAAATGGCTCTGGCATTTCAGTCACAGTGGCCATTTTGTGTGACTATAGGATTACTCAGAAGTTTGATAATCAACTGATCTGTGACCAGGCTGCGTCTTTGTATGCTGTCGCTTGGATTTTCAAATCCGCCGGTGGGCATCATTTTTACACAGCCACTGCATACAAATTCACAGCTACGGCGGCATTAACGTAATCTCTGAATCAGGCTCGAAGTACTGTATAGAAAAGAGGTCTGGAAAGGTGAAAATTGGATGCTAGTTCCATAGGTTCCAAACAAACAGTGTGTATTCATTACACTGGCTCATTTACTGTAGCCAGCATCAGGGGCAAACGCAGGATTTTTATGGTGGGGTTTCTATATACATATATATATATATATATATATATATATATATATATATAAAGTCCATCCGGTGTGGCACTCCACGCTTATGGAAATAAATCAAACACACAGCTTAAGGTGTCAACGTTTCAATGCCAATAAAATAGCATTTTCATCGTCCTGATGAAAATGCTATTTTATTGGCATTGAAACGTTGACACCTTAAGCTGTGTGTTTGATTTATTTCCATAAGCGTGGAGTGCCACACCGGATGGACTTTATATCATTGGATTTTGTGGGGGCAACCAGCTATATAACCATTGCTACATTGAGTGCCAGACCTAATAGCTGTATATTTATATATATATATATATATATATATATATATACATACAGTATACACACAAGTATATATATATATTATATATACACGTGCATATAGATATGCACACACATACGTCACACTTAAAATTACACACACACATGCATTACATACACACGAACCTGCCAGCAGCTGTGGGCTGTAGAAATGGGGACAGGACCTGGCACTGTCATTAGGTCCCTCCCCCTAGCAGCAAAATAGCGTGATTCGTGGGTCAATCAGGAGGGGGTGGGGCCAAATAGCGCAATTCTAATGGAATTGCATCATATTCCCTCCGCCTCCTCCCGATTGACCCACGAATTGGAGTATTTTGTCATGAGGGCTCAGGGCTTAATAGTATGGCACTTGCTTGTCTCATCTGCCAGGAGGGGTTTCTGGGTACTCAGAAATTCCCCTGCGTGCGCTACTGAGCATTAGTAGAATATTGGTGAAAACAGAAAACAGTAGCTTGCATTCTGCTACTGTATAAAGCAATGTAAATTCAGTGTCAAACTTTTTTCAAGTTGTGGAAACTTGTACAAATATATTTATCAATGTTATTAGTAGCGTGGCAAGACCAGGGGTGCTAGGCATTTGCACTCCCTTCTCACCACATTCTGTATTGATGTGTACTATTTTCAGGACCTTAGCATTACACTTCTGTACCCCATGCTGCCCACCTACTGACCCATAGAATATGACAATGGTGCCAAGTTGCCTTGCACCCTGAGCACACCCCTCCTTATGGCCCAGATTATTGTTGACAATATGCCATTATATATACTCAGGGCCGGCCCTAGCCCAAATTTTTTGGTAAGCGCGTATATTTTTTGGCGCCCCCCTATGCAGTGCCCCTTTTACAGTGCCCCCGGTACTGGTCCCCCCTGTGCAGTGCCCCAGTAGTACTCCGTCCCATATGTGGTGCCCCAAGTAGTGGTACCCCCTATGCAGTACCCTTTATATAGTGCCGCCTTAGTGGTCCTCCCCCCTTGTAGTGCCCCTAGTAGTAGTCCCCCCTCTTGTCGTGCCCTCAGTAGTAATCCCCCCTTGTAGTGCCCCCAGTAGTAATCCACCCTTGGAGTGCCCCCAGTTGTGTTTCGCCCCCTTGTAGTACCCCCAGTAGTATCCCCCCCTGTAGTGCACCCAGTAGTATTCACTCCAGTAGTGCCCCTAGTAGTATTCCCCCCCTGTAGTTCCCCCAGTGGTATTCACCCTGTAGTGCCCCCACCCCTAGTAGTGCCCCCAGTAGTAGCCCCCCTGTAGTGCTCCCAGTAGTATTCCCCCCCTGTAGTGCCGCCAGTAGTATTCCCCCTGTAGTGCCCCAGTAGTAATCTCCCCTTGCAGTTCCCCCAGTAGTAGCCCCCCTTGTAGTGCCCCCAGTAGTAGCCCCCCTGTAGTGCTCCCAGTGGTAGCCCCCCCTGTAGTGCTCCCAGTAGTATTCCCCCCCTGTAGTGCCACAAGTAGTATTCCCCCTGTAGTGCCCCCAGTAGTAATCTCCCCTTGCAGTGCCCCCAGTAGTAGCCCCCCTTGTAGTGCCCCCAGTAGTAGCCCCCCTGTAGTGCTCCCAGTGGTAGCCCCAACTGTAGTGCTCCCAGTAGTAGCCCCCCTGTAGTGCTCCCAGTAGTAGCTCCCCCCTGTAGTGCCCCCAGTAGTATTCACTCCTGTAGTGCCCCTAGCAGTATTCCCCCCTGTAGTTCCCCCAGTGGTATTCACCCTGTAGTGCCCCCACCCCTAGTAGTGCCCCCAGTGGTAGCCCCCCTGTAGTGCTCCCAGTAGTATTCCCCCCCTGTAGTGCCGCCAGTAGTATTCCCCCTGTAGTGCCCCCAGTGGTAATCTCCCCTTGCAGTTCCCCCAGTAGTAGCCCCCCTTGTAGTGCCCCCAGTAGTAGCCCCCCTGTAGTGCTCCCAGTGGTAGCCCCCCCTGTAGTGCTCCCAGTAGTATTCCCCCCCTGTAGTGCCGCCAGTAGTATTCCCCTTGTAGTGCCCCCAGTAGTAATCTCCCCTTGCAGTGCCCCCAGTAGTAGCCCCCCTTGTAGTGCCACCAGTAGTAGCCCCCCTGTAGTGCTCCCAGTGGTAGCCCCCACTGTAGTGCTCCCAGTAGTAGCCCCCCTGTAGTGCTCCCAGTAGTAGCTCCCCCCTGTAGTGCCCCCAGTAGTATTCACTCCTGTAGTGCCCCTAGCAGTATTCCCCCCCTGTAGTTCCCCCAGTGGTATTCACCCTGTAGTGCCCCCACCCCTAGTAGTGCCCCCAGTAGTAGCCCCCCTGTAGTGCTCCCAGTAGTATTCCCCCCCTGTAGTGCCGCCAGTAGTATTCCCCCCCTGTAGTGCCCCCAGTAGTATTCCCCTTGTAGTGCCCCCAGTAGTAATCTCCCCTTGCAGTGCCCCCAGTAGTAGCCCCCCTTGTAGTGCCCCCAGTAATAGCCCCCTGTAGTGCTCCCAGTGGTAGCCCCCACTGTAGTGCTCCCAGTAGTAGATCCCCCCTGTAGTGCCCACAGTAGTAGCCCCCCTTGTAGTGCCCCCAGTAGTAATCCACCTCCCCCCCACCCAGTAGAGACATAATAAAAAATAAAAAAAAACACCTGAAACCCGCTCCTGCTCCTGCCGCCGATATCAGCTCCTCCGTCCGCCACTTTGCATTATGGGAATGACATCACATCATGATGTCACTCCCATTACCCACTGCAGGAGCCGGAAGATGTAGTGATAATTCTATTTTGAGTATGATCTCAATGTAAGCAATTAAGCAACTGAGTTGACAACCAGTTATGTAATACACCGCGTCACTCCCAAAACGCGCCCATAAGACAGTGTCTCTCCATACTTCTGAATAGCCCCCACCCAGGCACTGCCCAGAATTGCCAAATACATTTTCAATACATTCAATGCATGCACTGTGTAACTTTTTAACTACTTAGAATTAGAGATGCGCGGGTCCGGTTCTTAGCGAACCAACAACACCGGATTTAGGGGTTCTGAGTCAAACCGAGTCAGAGTTCAGTATCACTTTGGGGTACCAAGTCGAACTGTCCCAGTTCGGATCTTCCCGTGGTTCGGAACTGGGATTTAAAAAACAAACTCTGGTTTTGGATTGCATGCTAACAGGTCAAAATGATGTCATTGTAGCTGTTTTTTTAGTAATTTATTTTTTTAAATACAGATCCAAAACTAAAACCAAAACAGAAGATGTATCAGAATCCAAAACATAAACAAGGGGGTCGGCACACATCTCTATGCAGAATAATGCACAACTAAAAACATCTGCATTACGTCCAACCCAGAATCAGGCTCTATGTGTCATAACTAATATACCTAATAATAAACACTTATCTCATTGAATGTATGCAAACTCAAATTTGGATAAGGTATTTGGGTGAAAAGAATGACACACTTTTCTCCGTAGCAAAATGTATCCTTTTTACAATTGAAACTATTTTATTGTTATTCTTCTATGAATGTTAAGTAACATTCTGTCATTCTGTACAAAGGTCCAACCAATAGCCATGATCACAGTGCCCATTAATTTATTGGGCTTCGGTAATGTTGGTAATTCCTAATTAACTGATAGGCTGCAATCACATCAATATTTGTTCTGCCCAAAACATGACGGCATCCACTTGTGTGCGTGATGAAGAATCTTTTAAATAAATATCTGCCACAGCCTCTGATGGAATAGTCCTTTACTAATGACAAAGCCATCTTGTTACTGAATGAATAGAAAAATCTTTAACAAAGAATCTCTGGTTCAGGATCACCGCTATTATAAAAGCAATATTTGTAGTGAGGAGTCCCTCTTAATTTGACAAATAAGAATGTACTATTATAATATGTTTTTTTAAGTTTCACTTATTTGATCACAAATAATCCTTCGCTTCCCCTCTATAATTGCTAAAGAATGAGTGAGATAAAGTTAAATACTATTAAAAAAACATCCTTTTCTTCAGTACTGTGCTGTCTTCTCAGACAGAGGATTAAATCTCATTAAATACAATATTTTTTCCTTTCTTTTATATGACATCGCCTTTGATGTTTCCTTTTCATCTCATCTTCAACAGTTCCAATCTCCCATTTCTATAAACCTCATTGTATGACCTTTTCTCCTAAATGTGTTTTTCTCTTATTGATTCTTATCTCAGAGCCTTTTCTCCGATTCCAATGTTACACTCATGTTTCTATTACATGTCGTTCACAAACATATCTCCTATTCCTCATTCTGTGCAGAAATGATTAAATGTGCCGCTTATACAGTATATAAGGCACGGCTTATACATCAGCATTTCCTGTTTTCATTTGTGAGCAGAGGGCTGAGAGAACATCTTAACTGCCTCACAATGTGCATAATGACTTCTTTTAATCTTACAAATTTGAGAAATTAGAAATGTGATTTAATACTAAAATAGACAGACATACAATATATACAATTACATATCAAATGAATAAGTAAGGTTATTATGTAATTGTTGGGTTGCAATTATATAAATGTGTAATTTGTTACCTTGTCTTTAAATGTCTAATTTGGGATTTTATGTATTTATGCACTTTTGTGTATGTTCTATTTCCTAAGTTTGGTTCTATGAAGCTCTTGTGCATCACCATGAGTCTTTTCATGGTAACCTTCTTTTCTCTTACTTCATCTCTTTCCTTGAGTTTCTTTGGTCTTCAACACCACCTTTATGCTGATTTATCTAATCTACTTCTCTTGCCCTGACCTCCTCAGCCTTAGCCCCCCCATTTTTCTTTTCTACAGTATATCTTCCTCAATGTCCCATCGCTTTCTTAAGTTCAACAAGTTTAAGGCTGAGCTCTCTGGGTGTCACTTTTGATTCCTCCATCTCCTTCACTCCACCCCCATATTTATACTATCTTTAAATCCTTCCATTTACTACTCTACAACATCTACAGGACTTATCATCTCTTGTCTGGACTTCTGCAACCATCCACTCTCCGCTCTTCCTCTCACACCCACCTCTCCCCTCTTAAATCTATCCTAAATGTAAATTTATGCTAACTTCTACTGCTCATCCTATATTCCTATCTAGTTGCTCTGATAGAACCTCTCCCCTTCTTCAACACTTTCATTGGCTCCCCTTCTCCTACAGAATCCAGTTTAAACTATGCATCCTCACTTTCAAAGCATTTAGTCAGTCCTCCCTCTCCTACATTTCTGATCTCATCTCATCCCATACTGCCTCTTGCCCTCTCCCACTCACACATCCCCAATGCTGCCCCTCTCCTCTGGAACTTAGACCCTGATTCATTACCGATCGCAATTGCAAAAGCATCCACAAATGGTAGATGGTGCATACTGCGCTTGCATATGCACCGCAGTGCGTCTGCGCATGATAGACCGCACTGCAATCATGTATGCAAATACAAAGTCAGCGCAGAGTGAGTGAAGGGACGTCAGCATTTGGGGGTGGTGATGGTGGAATTGTTGGAGAAACGCAGGTGTGCCTGTCCGTTTGAACACTGTTTCCTGGGTGTGCAGTAATTAGCCACTGTGACGGCATATGCAGCTTGAGTACTTACTGCGTGCGAGGAGACTTGCAATTTCTGAGACAGGTCAGACCTACTGTATTTGTGCATGGTGGTTTGCTGTTACTCAATGTTACCGATGTATACGCAGAACTGCGAGATCTTACGGATGTGAGAAAAGAGTAGTGGGCGTCACTATGCTGGCTGAACGGTGGCAGACATTAGCATATTTTCACAGTTTCACTGTGTAGGTAATTGCATTTGCGATTGCAATAGTGATCCGTGCTGAATCAGGCCCTTAGTCCCATGCCCTAACAGAATGTCTACTACCCAGCAGGGATTCAAATACACACTAAAATGCACCTTAATTAACACTCTTAATTAACTGTTTAACACCCTGAATTAACATCCCAGTGCACATCCCTGTTGTATACTCCAAAGCCTCTATGCTATAATCTTTCATGAGTATGGCCCTGTATTTTCTTGGTTCTCACTCATAACAATATTTGTCTCCAGTGCACTCCCACTCAGCAATTCTCATTTAGTTGAATCAATTTCTCACTGTTTGAAGTTTGCCCATGTACTGTCTATTTGAACCTATTTATATTGTATTGTTTGTTTATACTATTATAATTGTTCCTATATGGTATAATGCAGGATGTCTGTAGTAGCGCTGTGCTAATTACTAATGTGGATGGGAGCAGCTCAGCACATGAATCATCCACTCTCGCTAATTTATACGTACTAAAGGATGTGTTTGTGCTTAGCGCTATACCTATGTGTTTCATATGCTGAGTGTCATATGTAAGAAATGTGCAAATGCATAGGTTGAGGAAAAGCATGCATCTATGTAATGTCTAAAAATCAAAACCAGAGCTGTAGTAAAAATACCAAGAAAGTTTGATGGTAATATATTTCAATTGTCAAATTGGAGTCACAGTGCTCCGGTTAAAATATATAGAGGAGGCAAATCTCTGTATGTCAATGTCTATATGAGAGTGTATCAGGTCGCTGGTGGGGTAGAGAGTTGCCAGGGATGTTCGTAATCTCATTCAGGGTGCCTCTATCCATAATTCTTGTGGAACTACGTTTCCCTTGTTGAACCAGTGGTATGTTAACAACCTACTCTCCCCTAGGTGTCTATTTACTAAGCTGTGTTAGGAGATAAAGTGAACAGTGATAACGTACCAGCCAATTGGCTCCCAACTGCAATGTCACAGGCTGTGTTTGAAAAATGGCAGTTAGGAGCTGATTGGCTGGTACCTTATCACCGTTCACTTAATGTCCTAACACAGCTTAGTAAATAGACCCCCTAGAGTCCAGTGGTAATGGGTGGTGATGACTGAACAGGGTAGGGAGTGAGCCCTTTTAGGGGGCTACTTAACCGTATGGTACTATGTACCTCCATTACCTATGACAGTTGCTTGCACAGCCCATCAGGGTTTGTTATGGAATTGGTATGGAAAAGAGAAACCTGTTTCATTATTATCTCCTGCAGTAAGCATGGGGCTGGTACAAGTCCCGATAATAATAATCATGGTTGTGACTGTGAATGGCAAAAACAGTGGCTTCATGCTTGAAGTTGCATGTTTTAATCATATTAGCCTTATAGAGACTTTAATTAGTAAAAGGTTGTAAATCAGCCTTCTGTGGCATCATGCAAACACAGACATTTTGTATCCAGCTCAGAAGCAGCATCTCTGTGTCCATCCTTGTACCATTGTGGCTATTGTATTTCCTGATTTCACTCTCCTGTAATTTAGAAAAAGGCCTTAAATAACAGAAATGATATTAATTATGTTAACAAAATTTTCTACTTTTTTTTGTCTCTAAAAGGAATGCCAATATTAAGAATGATACTGAGATTAACCCCTTCAAAATTAAAACTACCTTTTATTCATCATACTGCATAGGATGCATTTGAAAAATGATCCATATAAATAACTTAATTTGATTTGAGGAAAAAGAGAAGCTATTAGATCAACTGAGAGACAATATATTGATTATTATAAAACCTGCAAAGAAAGGCGAGGGGAATAGTCATCCTTAGTAGAGAGAAGTATACATAAAAGGTATTATGACATTTATATTATGCCAAAAATTATAGAAAAATAAGATCTAATCCCTCTAATGATATATTGAGTGCTCTTAAAACTCTTGTCTCTAAATATCTTGATGAAGACATGATTCAAAAGCTTTAAATGAAACTCTAGAACCTAACAATGTTAATCTACAAGTCTTCTAGTTGAAAGTGTTCCATAATATTTATTTTAATTTTGATGGCTCATTTTTTATACAAGACTTTGGCACAGCCATGGGGACCAGGTTTGCCCTCAGCTATGCTAATATCTTAATGCCCTAATGTGAGGATGAGGCAGTCTGGACTGGTCATAGCTGGGGTGCAAACCTGATCAATTGGTATATTTCATCAAAAATATCTTAATTTTCTTGGAAAGGCAGTAAAGAGGATCTGGATAATTTTTCTTTATATCTGATTGGTATTTTGCAAGGGCAAATAGAAAGAAAATTCCTTTATTGGGACACTCATATGTAACTAATGTATTGGTTGTAGTAATTAAAACTTAACTTTTATTTCTACCTGCTTATATAAATAAATATTATTATAAACAAATAAAGAAAAAATTAAGAAAACATTATTTGGCGAATATCTTAAAAATGTAGTAATCTTAGATAATGTCTAAGAGATTACCTCCGGTCACATCCAGTAAATGGGTATACTAAGATACAATACAAATTCTAATATTGTCCTTCACCATAGTAAGAATCTATCAAGGTCTTATAGAGTCATTAATCTAGGAGCAACATCAGTAGGGAATGAAAATATTGTTAGCCAAATGTCTCAATAAATGGTGTAATCATATAAATTATTTACAAGAATAAAAGATTAATTATATTGCTCGCTTGCACAATTTATCCTTTAGTATGTTTTTTAATCCAACATCATAGGGTCAGTCAATAGTATTCAGACAGGGATGGAATTATTGCAGAACCCCCCAGAGGTATTAATGTTGTATTGTTGCACAAAATATGATGGGTTCAAATATTCACCACCACATAATTATGTGGAGGTGAATATTTGAACCCATCATGTTGCATCCTAGTTTAATGACTCTGTAAGACCTTATCTAAGATTACTATATTTTTAAGATTTTCACCAAATAAGGTCTTCTTCATTTTCTCTTTATTTTTTATAATAATATTTATTTTATATAAGTAGGTAGAAATAAAAGTGAAGTTTTAATTACTACAACCAATAAACTAGTTACATATAAGAATGCCCCCCAAAAAAGGAATTTTCTTTCTTTTTGCCCTTGCAACATACCAAACAGATATAGAAATATATTCATTTCTGGGAGCATCACCAAAACTTTATTATTAACATGGATATGAACCCAAAATATTAATCTCTATAGTTGGTTATAACAAATTATACACATCATAATCACTATTCCTGTGCAGGATCTGCTTTCCCATTTCCCATTGTTTCCCATTATTACTGTATAAAATTTTTCTTATATCTAAACAATAATAACTTGGATATTAGGTTTACATTTAACATCAGTGAGATTTCAGTGAATCACAATATACAGTATTATTAGAATATTAAAATAGTAACAAATAAAGTGATCAAACTCAGAGATTCCAATATGTATATTGATCTATTGATCAATCATTTAAGCTTATGGCTAGAAAATGTGCCTAAGAGCCAGATCTTAGGCCTGCAGAGAAATTGGTCTTCAAAAGAGCCATATCTTAATCAGGCCCATATAAGAAGAGTTTCTTATTAAGGTATATAAACCTAACAAATTAGGTAATACCATAGGAGGATGTAAGTAACCTGTATAGAGATGATTTATTATTACCAAAAGAATAAAACAAATTAGATCATGGATTAAATTTTGCATTTAATACACAATTTACTGGCTCGTATAAACATATAAAATCTATTTTTAAATAGAATTAGAAAATATTACTAAGTGATCCAATTTTGAATGCAATTTAGCCTCCAGAACTATACATTTATGTATAGAAAGGCCCATAGGGGTCTATGTACTAAGCAGTGATAAGTGACATAGTGAAAAGTGATGTCTGTGATAAGTGCCAGCCAATCAGCTTCCAACTGTCATCTCACAGGCTGTGTTTGAAAAATTACAGTTGGGAGCTAATTGGCTGGCACTTATCATAGACTTATCACTTTTCACTCTGTCACTTATCGCTGCTTAGTACATAGACCCCACAGTCTGTTAGTCTCTAGTGATCTCCACACTGAGCATAACAAATTTCATCCTAGGAATAAAGGGTTTTATTGATGTTGTAGTTGCAGTATATGGAAATCTTGCCTTATTTTAAAGTTAAATAATTAATAACAGGACACACAAAATATGTAATATACATTATTGAGTGTGAATGTGTTGTTCTTTATATATAACAAACTATTAAACAATTTAGAGGCATATCAATTAGCCATGGTAAAGTTTGTTTAACTTGATTTAACACACCTATTGGACATTAATTTTCCTTAGCACATCTAAGCGTGCTCCCAAATCAAGAACAATCAAATTGGAAAAAGCAGTAATGTGGTAAATCTGGATGTTAATAGTCGCATTAAGCGAGGACAAAAATGGGAAAATCATTCTGTACACTGAAAAAGTACAAATAAATTTTGACCAACAGTACTCTATAGTCTATTAGTGGATTAGTGGATAATAACAAAATTTGGGGCACTCTTAAAGGTTTCAAATGGCTGATTTTTGCATTTTTAATAACAGTTTAAAAATGATAGAAAGCAAATGTTTTTCTGCAAATAATTTCTCTAGATTAAACTGGGGTGCAAATACATGTAAAAGTTGATTTTGTGTAATTTTAAGTAACTTTCAAAGATTTGTTTAGAAACATCTGTAACTCCCACTGTAACTCCCACTTGCAATCGTAAAAAAACATCTGTCCCATCCATCTAACACCCCCATATACATGCCCAACATCTTTTAATCCTTTATTCAGCACTTGCAGAATATCACCTCAAAAATGACATTGGCTAAATTAAACACTAAATAAAGGGCCCAATTAATCATTAGGGGGGTGTTCCAAGGGTTTTGGAGCAAGTCCCAGGTTTTTTAAAATAGCAATTTTCTCAAAGTTTTCAACTTCTCAGGGGCAGCAGAAAAAGTGTGTTAAATCATTAACTTGCGTGGCTAATTTGATAGCAAAAATTTAGCACCTGCCCATTTTAACTTGTAAAATGGGTTACCACGGCTAATTGGATATGTTACTGAAAGTGAGACTAGCGGAACATGTTTGCAATGTTAAAAAATATTTAGGGACTTATGTAATAGGTTGCAAGCTGCAGCCACTGCAGGAATTCCAGTGAGTCTTAAAGACAAATTATTTTAAAGGCAAACCCAGCTTGGATTAGCCTTTAAAATGATTGCCAATTTAAAAATACGGGAAGAAGTCTCGCAGAAGTTTCCACAGCGCCTGTAGCTCGAAACCTATTACATAAGCCCTGTAGTCGTCAATTTTCAGTGCATTTCAAAGGGCAACACAAATGTCCTATTAAAAGTGGAAATAAGTGGTTTGTATTCAATTAGAGCAGATCCGCAATACTTTTTCGCCTCCCAGACTTTTCGTATACATCGCGTCTTTTGTAGGCGGAAAAGTATCGTGGCCATCCCCACTTTACCCCGTATTCAATATGGAAGTTTGCGAAAACGGGACCCGGCAAAACTTGAACTGGTTGAAAAGTACTGTCAGATTTGGGGAAATCAGCCTGACACCACCCAAAAGATGCTCTGACATGGGGGTTCACTATGGTACCCCCCGATTTGGCTTGCTGAAGGTATTTGGTGCTTTAAATGGGCTCAATAGCATCTAAATAGCATTTTTGCCTACGTGGTGATAATAGTATTCAGGAATATTTTTCCCAGAAAATAAATTATCCCAGCAAGGTTTGGGTACTTGAAAATGGGGGCCAGCATATTTAAAAGTTGCTAAAGTTAAGTTGAAAAAATAATGAAAAATCCACCTGCCGCAAGCACCTGCAATCAAAAAAACACTTGGTGCATACTTGGGGACCCCCCCCAGAGTCAAGTTTGCTAGTTTTTAACTTTGTCCCCCAACATTATTTTTTTCGCCCCCAAATTCAAAGTCATTTTTTGGGGTGTTTTTTATACATTTTTTGACAGTTTACCTGTCTGATGGCTGCACGGGGGTTCCCGCAATGTTGCACCCCAAAACCCCAGTTCTGCTCTTTTCCCACCAGCTATTCATAGGTGAAACTTTTTCACCTATTACAATGCATGGACTTTCCACCTAGGCAGAAAGTTTTTCAAATTGAATATGGAGTAAAACCCAAACAGGCAAAAATGACGTCATCGGCGAAAAGTTTTTGCCAAAAACACGCAAAAATGGCTTTTCCCTTCAAATTGAATATGGTCCTAAATCTGACAGAACTGAATTTTGAGGTACTGGGTCGATCCAAGAATTTGCTCGGTTCAACCCAAGAAATCTGATTCTCAAAACAAGGCAAAATTTTATTTTCTGGGAAATGTCTGAGCTCACATGTTTTGGTTTGCATATAAGTCTCTTCCTCGTGATTTCAGGTGCAATATTAAATAGGAGAGATGGAGATGGCTGTTGACTGTACAGAAGCTGTGCTTTAAAGCTGGCCATTGGAGAGAGTTGTTGGTGGTTGGAGTGGATGGTAAGGGTGGAAAAAAGGGCATCTTTAATCTGTGTGTCTATGACAGTCTGACACTATAGCAGGCTATCTGCAATAGAGGTTCCTCCTGTGTATGTTTGAAAGAAAGCTGCACTTACAATTGTTTTCACAAGGATGTCTATCTAGAGAATATATTTTATATGAGGGCCAAGACAGTTCTGTAATATTAAGCTTAGCTGACTTACTGTAGGGTCTAGTTTGTGATTTTTTGTCCACCATGACACAACACTGAGCAGTCTTTTAAACTGTACATGTCAAGGGGAGATAAAAGGGCAGACACAATGAAATATAATGATATTATATAAATATAATATAATTATAATTTTTACCACTTAGTAAACCAAGGGTTAATGTGTGCCTTCCCATTGATTCCATGCCAAGTGCAGAATCAATGTGCTTTTCCCATGCATTAACCCCCCAAAAGTGCCTTTCTCATAAATTTTACCTCACAACTCCTGAAGCTATGATGAAAAGTCCACCTCTGTAGTTTAATGCATGGGGTAAACACCACTAATTGAATCTCCCAGCATGAGTAATTAGACATGGGATAAACGCCATGGCTAATCGGACTCCCCTTAAGCTTGCAATCATAGGTTCCTCCTGCTTGTGTATGAGTCTGAGCTGCACTTACTGTGTACACATTTAAAGGATATATGTCTTGTGCATTAGGAGCAGAGACAGTTTTTGGTTGCAAACTTAGCAAACCAAAACATAATGTGCTGTGTCTGAGTGAGCAGCACCCCAAAGATGAAATATTTTTTGTTTAAAAAAATTGTCGTCTTTTAATTCAATTGAGATATTTCAAGGGAATATTGTGTGTGTTTGAGAGGAAGTGTTCAGGATACATCTGTCAGGAAAGGGTCAAATAGTTTGCTTACTGTATTGTGGCTGTTAGCCACACCCAATAAAGATAAAAGCTAAAAGAAGACTTTCTTTCTGGTTTAATAAAAAAATATCAAGTCTTTTAATGCAACTTACTGTAGATATTTCAAGGGAAGATTGTGTGTGTTTGAGAGCCAATGTATATCTGCCAGGAAGAGGTCAAATTCTTTACCTACTGGGTGTTGTGGCTCCATCAACCACACCCCAAAATAATAAGTGCTGAAAAAAGCTTTTTTTCTACTTTAAAAATAATTTAAAGTCTTTTAATTCATGCAGAACATGTCAAGGGAAGATTGTGTCTGTTTTAGAGGCAGCATATATTACTGTACTTACTGTTTGTTTTGGCCCCATCAGCTGCACCCACCCCACTATAATAAATGCAGAAAAAATAATGCTTTCTTTGGATGAAATAAAAAAAATCTTTTGACAAAACTGCCTGGTAAAGGTAGCAGTCCCTTATTTTTCTATCTCATTATACATTTACTTGGCGTGGTGTCAGATACAAGTTCAAGTACAATAGCCTTACTCCTGTCCAGCTAACTCACAGATAGGCTAGTTTTTGTATCACTTTCTTCAATAAGAAATATACTGGTGTCAATCTGTTGGAAAATCTCATGGGTGTGATAACAAAATGGCTTACCCTGCTAAGACTCTCCTCAGGTTTTGTCATCTCTGATAACAGAACTAACATTGTACGAGCATTACTACTGGGTCAATTCAGTCAGGTCATGCCATTAATTAAACTACTTGAAAAGCAGCTAGAGAAGCTGAAGGAGGAGATGCAATTAAGAGATTCTGCTAAGTATGCTTTACTAGATCAAGTTCTTTATGTACTTTGCCAGGACCAAAGGGTTGGATTAGTGCATTTTGGAAACCATGCATGATCCTAGGTTTACGTACTATGAAATGTCTTTATTTCCAACTTACACAGGTCTTGAGATGGAAATAGATCCTTATTGTCAGCTCTAGTGGCACAAAATTTGTCTCCTGCATCAGTTTCTCCTGCAAATGCTACTGCCAAGAAAAAAACTGACCTCTGTAAACCAGAGTGAAATTTTATGATATCTGGTCAGGCTTAAAATAAATGCTCACATATATTGAGACTTCTACAGTGACTTAATCTGATGCAGTAAGCACCAATAGAATGGTGGCAGATTACTTTAATGATATTGTGCATATTGTCATCTCAAACAGTCACTTTGAATACTGGAAGGAAAAAAAAGGCAATGAAGCTCCTTGTACAAACTAGCTATGGTGTACTTAAGCTGCCCACTCTCCAGTGTGTATTCCAAAAGTGTATATAGCACAGTCAGGAACCTAAAGAGCATTCATTGTAGGAGGATACTTCCAAAAAATGTGGAAAGACTTTTGTTCATCAAAACGAGCTGCAATTAAAAACATACATTTTAACACTGGATTCCATAGTGAATAAGCTACTATTGTGTGATTATGATATTAACAACAGTGATGAAAGTGCTGATGAAGGTGACAATGTTATCTTCAAATTTGAAGATAATTAACACTGTTAGCTTAAAGCCCATTGCTAGCTTGGTTTAACCAAACTACCAAAATGTTTTATTTTGTGGGGCCCAAACAAACCAAGCACTTTCGTCACAAAAATGGCAGTCCTTGTTGCTCAAGTGCTTGGTTTGTTAAACCATGCCTGTCCTTTTTAATATACAGGTACAACATGTTGGTGGATTGGAGGGTCCAAGGACAATTCCATTGTGTACCACTATTCATTATGGCCTTATTCCACCTTTTTATTAGTGTAAATACAACTGGCCTGTTACTCCATCTTTATATACCTGTACTGGGTTGAGGCTTGCGATTTTCTGGTTGGAGAACTTTTTTCCACTAGGCTGTTACTCTGGCTTGAATCACTTGTATTTGCCTGAGGTCTGTGATTTGCTGTTTTGATTTAGTGTGCAATTGAAAATTCACATTTGTATGCTTGTTTATTTTAATAATTTGTGCCATGTTTCAGATTTTCTTTTTCTTATAGTAAAAAAGGTTTTACCTTCCAGTAAATAATTCACCACCAATCACCTGTACTGGCCACGGGCTTGTCATTTCCTGTGTAATGGTTATCTAGTTTTCTACTAGTCTTTACTCTTGCTACAATCACCTATGCACATACTACACTATCAGTATTTTCATTTTTCTAAATATCCTGTGCCTGAGACAATTGCGGTTACAGCATACCTGGGCAGCACAGATGGTGTAATGGTTAGCATTACTGCCTCAAGCCTTAATGATCAGAATTTCATTGCTGTTTTGAGTTTGAGTGGAAGAGTTGCAACAGGTTTCTGAATTTCCCAATCATGTGTAAGAAGCCTTATTGAGACATGTGAAACCGTAAAGGTTTTTTGTGAATGGAATTCAATAGCTTTTTTAAAGTTAATATATTTATGCTGTAAAATGTATAAACAAATAATATGACAACCACCCCAGCCCACCAGCTTTGACATCACTCATCACTAGCTGCCCACCTGCATTCCCTCACGTTACCCTCTGGATATCTGTTTTCTCCTGTGGTGGGTGTGGAGTTAATTAGTGTCAAAAATAGTAATATTAGTGTCCTTTACAGGGGAATTACAGGTCCCAGCAAGATGACCCTGGTATGCTGGTACTTGGGGAACCACAAGTACTAGCATGACCAGGCATTATGGGCCTGCTGGTACCTGAACTCCTACTATAAAATAAAAAAAAAAATACAAAAACATGCAAGAATCCCCGCTTCCAAGCAAAACCAGCACAGGGCTTTTTGAGCTGGTCCTGGTTTAGGAAATATGGGGGGGGATACAGTGGGGGCCACATGTTACAATGAACCAGTACTGGGATCCTAAGCAAGTTCTGTTTGAGGAAATATGGGGAAAAAATGTATAGGGTTCCCTCGTATTTCCATAAACCAGCACCTGGCTCTTACTAGTGGTGTAGTAATGCCACAGCCAGGAGACACACTTTACGGGTCCCCTGGACAAAGCATTAACCGCCCCTACTAGCCAGCGCATGCAGGGGATGCCTCGGGAAGTAGAAACCCCTTCCAATAAAGGGGTCCTCCTCCCAGGAACACCCCAGGCATCGGCTGAAGCCTGGGGCTATTTCCTGCACCCCTAGTGATGATGGGTGCAAGGTTGATGTAAAAGAAAATAATATCAATAATATTGTCCTTTACAGTGGGACTACAGGTTCCTGCAAGGTGGTCTCAACATGCCGGTACTTGCGGAAACACAAGTACCAGCATGCCAGGGTAGTAAGGGTCCACTGGTACCTGTACTTTGCCACCACTGTGCCCTTTGCCACCACCATGTCTTGCCGCCATGCCATCTGCTGCACCCTACACCGCCACCACCATCACATCCCAAGCTGGATGTGGGGAAAAGTTGCCCATCTTGTGGCTTTCAAGTGAAGCCATTTTGAGTACACCCCCTCCAGGTGCCTACTTCACATGCACAATGAATAGTAATTTCCAATTATATAATTTGGCTATATTTTAAAAAACAAACTTTTTCAAAAACATTAACACCAAAAATCCCTACACTGGAACAAGATCTATCTAACAAAACAAACCCTAATGGGTAAATTTACTAAAAATCGTGTTGGTCCTAAATTGCATTTACATAAATGCATGCACCCTGAGGAAAATTTTGTCATTAAAACATTGAAACGTTGGTATCTAACCGCGCATCTCATTTCCTGAACTAGCGCTGAGTGCTGCCGCTTGGTAAATATATCTGCTCTGGCTCATATTTGAGTTTTTGATTAGAGGGCACCTGCATTTATTTGCTTTGTGAACAGTGAAGAGTGTTGCCTTATTGGGACATATTTTTATATATATATATATATATATACAGTCAAGTCAAATTATTATGACCACCTCCGAATCACATTACTGTAACCACCTTCTACATTTGACGTCGGCAGTGCATAGCCCATGAAGTATGTCACGTGTCACGTGTTGGCTTGGTGGGTATATAAGATGTGTGATAGGCCATCGGCACACATGTCACTCATTGCTGACATGGGTAAAAGGGACGATTTATCCAAGTTGCAAAAAGGGATGATTATTGGCTTTCGGACCAAGGACGGCAGTATTTCTGAAACTGCGCAGCTTATGAATTGTTTGCATGCTGCTGTG
Organism: Taudactylus pleione; assembly: GCA_031769625.1. Taxonomy (NCBI): domain Eukaryota; kingdom Metazoa; phylum Chordata; class Amphibia; order Anura; family Myobatrachidae; genus Taudactylus; species Taudactylus pleione. The sequence goes on along the minus strand of JAUIMM010000137.1, from coordinate 4,327,283 downwards.
GTGAAGGTGTATCCTGACTGGACAAATGACACCATGCTGAATAAATGACATGGAAACTGTGGAGCACCATGTGCCATTGATGTGAGAGGTGAGTGTTGGCTGCGAAGGTGCGTGAGGGCCGACCAACATGCGACAGTGGAGCAGCTCACCATCAAAATGAACCTGGGGGCCACCAGACGTGTGTCTAAAATGACAGTTCAGCAAACCCTGCTGCATATGGGGCTCCGGAGCAAACAGATGTTCACTGCACCTACGCTAATGAAGGTACATTGGTGGTAAAGACTTACATTTTCACGCCTGTATCGGAGTCACGTATTCTGCTTCATCAAACAGATGGACATTGGCTTGTCAGTTGAGAAACATCGAAGAACAAACACCCTGCAACCATTGCTGGAAGAACACAAGCTGATGGTGGAAGCATTATGGTCTGGGGAATGTTTTCATGGCACTCCCTGGTCCCTCTCATCCATGTGGGAGGCACATTCAATCAAGTTGGTTATGAATCCATCCTTGCAGAGTACGTACACCCATACATGCTGATTGTGTTCCCTGAGGTGAATGGGATCTTCCAGCTAGACATTGCGACATGTCACACAGCTAGAAATGTCGGACAGCGCTTGGACGAGCATGACCAAGACTTCCAAGTACTTCCCTGGCCCCCTAATTCCCTGGACTTGAATCCAATTTAGCATTTGTGGGAACACCTGAATTATTGTGTTCGCTCTATATATACTTCACAACACACCCTCCAGCAGCTCTGGGATGTACTGCAATCAGCTTGGCTCCAGATTCCTGTGACAACCTACCAGTACTCTATTGTGTAACTCCCAGCCTGTCTATCTGCTGTCAGGGCTGATTATGGCGGTTACCCTGGCTATTAACTGGTGGTCATAATAATGTGACTCGACTGTGTGTATTATATACATATATACATATATAGTATATTACAATAAGTGGCACCGAGAGGGGGGGGAGTGGGTACTACTTACATGGGCCCAGGCTTGCTGGAGGGGAACGGCACCGCTTCCCCCCTCTTACATCACAGCAGTCCAGCACAAGCTGCTGTGTGCTAGGCTGCACTGGGAGACTGCTCGCGGCTGCTAAGAAGCAGCCACAGCAGTCTCCTATGCCTGTGGGGGGAGAGATCAAGCTGATCGCACCCCCCACTGGTTATGCGCTGGGCTGAGGGGGCTCACTGCGCTGCCCTCGCCAGTGCGCAGCGCCGATCCGCGGAGCAGCAAATCTTTTTTTTTACCTAAGGGGGCGTGACCACGCCTCCCATGGTTAGGTCATGCCCCTTTTTTACCGGGACCCCGTGCAGCTCTTGGCGGGCCGGATTCCTAGAGCCAGCACTCCTGTGCTGTGAAGACACAAAGGGGTATATTTACTAATGTGTGGGTTTTTAAAAGTGGTTTTGTTGCACATAGCAACCAATCAGATTCTACTTGACATTTATCTAACACCTTCTAGAAGGTAATAGCTAGAATCTGATTGGTTGCTATGGGCAACAAAACCACTTCTAAAAACCTGCACCTTAGTAAATATACCCCAAAGTGTGACCGGTACCCTCCTTTTACCTCTCTAAATAGGGGGATAAATATTTATACAACATGGATACGGCGGCACTCAGGATGGCTTAATAATGCATTATTATTAAGCCATCCTAAGTGCCGCCAATCCATGTTATATATATATATATATATATATATATATATATATAATTTTATTTTTGTGTATGTATGTGTGATTGGTGTGTGTGTATATATATATAAATATATATATATATATATATATATATATATACTCATAGAATTTGTAATTTTTTTATATGGCTTATTACACTTGGGGGTCCCTCATTAGTTATAGATCTACTCTTTATTTTACATAAAGTAATATATATATAGAAAAAGTGAAAATGTGTAAATACTTTCTGTTTTGAAGAGATCCTTCAATTGAGGTCTGAGGAGCCGAATGCGTTTATTGGATGTCAGAAGTATTTTCATTTAGAGAGACGAAAAATCTAATTTTCAGAGCAGCTTATTGTTTCTTCATAGAATAACCCCCATCTGCGCTGTGTAAGATAGGGAGGTACTGTAAGTAATGAAATTTCTGCACATAGATATTGCATTGTCCTTAATATAAAGCGTTCAAAGAGGATCTAAATCTGTAAGTGGAGTATAGAGAAAGAATAAACATATATTATTATGTTTTCTCTAAAGCGTATTAAGATTTGACAGTACCCTAAATTTACAAACCTCCATATAAAAGTAAAGACTTTGTTTATATATAATAAACAACTCTTTACTTTTGTGAGATGCATGAGACATGATCTATACCATGCATAAGCAGGGCCGGTGCAAGGTTGCTCTGCACCCTAAGCAAACCTTCTGCCTACTGCCACCCCCCAAAACCTTTTTTTTATTATTATATTATTTTTTCTGATGTTTTTATTTTATGTTCTGCCCTGTATCGTACCCCTCTGCTACTGGTATATATTTAACCAGTGCCACACACAATATACATTTGTTTTTTAATATATATTATATACGGTCTACATTGCCATTACACTTACTGTCATTCAACACACACATACATTTGTTGTTAATATATAGACTATACAGTATATTATATATATTAACTTCAAATGTATGTTTTGGCACTGAGGATCTGATTCAGACCCGCTCGCGAGCGCTGAGTGCTCGCAAGTGGGTCGATGGTGCCCTAGTGTGCATGTGCATGATGGAGGGAGCTCCGTCGTGCTCATGCACAAGACCCGCATAGCGACGGCCAAGCCGTCGCTATGGGTCTCACACCAAAGGGGGCGTGCTGTCGATGGTGAGTGACAGCACGCCCCCTTTGGTGGGCGTGCCGGGAGCGTTGCTGCCCAGACGGAGGCATTCCCATGGGAACACCTACCGTCTGGGGCCTGCCCCTCTGACATCACTAGTGATGTCAGTGGGAGTGCTTTTGGCTCTGATAATTCCTGGGCTTGCGGCAGCGAGACCCTACCGTAGGGTCTCGTCACAAGCCCGATGGTTGCGATGGTCTTGACCATCGCGACCATCTTTTTGGCCGCTCACATAAGCTGTGGTTGGTCACCCACAGCTATGCGAGCGGCCAGGAGGCCGCTCCAATTTTAGGTAGGAGGGCCCTGATTCAGAGCGAGCGCTCTGGTCAGAGCGTCCGGCTCTGAATCAGGCCCTGAGTGTCAGTAAGTGTAATGGCACTGTAAACAGTATATAATAAGCTGTCTACATTGCGATTACATTTACTGACACACAATACACACAAACATTTGTTGTTAATAGATATAATATTATATACAGGGCCATTACACTTACTATTAAGACTGAAGACTGTGACTGACTAAGGGCTCTATTTACTACAATCCGCATATTGAATGCAGATTCTAGTGTGATATTAACGACTGAATTCGCATTGCAAATTCAGGCAATATCACAGGTATTTACTACAAATCCCCTGCAGGGACAGAGCTTGCGATAAAGCTCTGTCCCTGCGAATCCTCTTCGGAGCATTATCATGGTATGTTCACAAAAAATACCATTATTAAGTGCCCGTGCATGCCCTGACCGGTTACCACTGCTACCCCCTGGCACTAAACCCCGCCCCTGGTGCTAAGCCCCGCTCCCACGATCCCCCTCTCCCTTATTTACACTTACCTGCATGCTCCGAGCCTCCGGTGATGTTCTCCATTCCTCCGGTCAGATGATCTCTCATACTGCACTGGGACCCGATCATCTGTTGACCGGGCAGCAGTGCACTATGGGAGACCAGCTGACCATAGGGGAGTCATCACCGGAGGCCGGATCACCGATCCCTGGAGTCAGGTAAGTAATTTTTTTTTTTTTACTATTTTTTTTTCTTTTTTTTTACAGTAATCATCTTGCGGTGTGTTTAGACCACACAGCTGATTACTGCGACCGACTCCCGGCTCTGCTCTCCCCGTTAGAGCAGGGCAGAAGTTCGGCAACCGGGGGAGATGCTGGATAACGCCACCTCCAGGTGGCGTTATTATCACAGGGCTTTCCCCGATATTTTTTCACATTTTATTTTTAGTAATCTGGTCGGACCACATTTCCCATTATAGTTATGGGAAATGCGATCTGCTTTACTAAAAATAAGTGATACTTAGGGGTTGGAGTAGAATTTTACGAATTCTACTCCAATTGCCCTGTAATAACTATAGGTGATACTAAAATAATGTGAAAAGGGTGTGAAAACACCCCTTTTCACTTTACTTTAGTCAAAATAATGTTAATAAATAGAGCCCTTAGTCTCTTCTCAGGCTCTCAGCCCGGCCGGCTCCTCGTCCCTGAGAGGAAGAGGAGGAGCAAAGGGAAATATAGAGGAGGCTAGGAGGCGGGCTCCACAGAGGTGATTGATTCATTCACTCGTATACAAGTGAAAGCAAGCCGTCAGCACTGACACTGACAGGCAGCCTGGGCACGGTGAGCAGACGCTGCGGGGAGTAAGCGAAGAGACCAGTGTGCACTGTGCAGCACTGCCGATGCACACTGTCAAAGTGACTGACAGCAGTAGCTGTGGCTGGTTAGATCAGTGCCGTGACAACCACTAGACAATCACAGACAGCTCATAGCACAAGCAAGCACATTTATCAGCAGTGTATGGCGCCTTTCAGAGGTTGGCGCCCCTAGGCAGCTGCCTAATGGTGGCACCAACCCTGTGCGTAAGTAGTATTGGCTGCAATAGACCTCATACAGCAGGAGGTGCTGGTGGTGGAGCGTTGTATAATTTAGCATGAAGTGGTTTTCTATCTATTTGCAGGTATTGCCTACAGTCCTGATAGCTGAAATTGCAAGAGATATAAAATGTAACACTTTTAATTAAATATTAAACAAAAGACTGAATAATATGATGGAATTTGAACCTCTTGGTTGGACGTGTTGGACGTGCATTTTTTGATTGATAGATAGGGATCCAATTAGGGTGATGAGGATGGCGATGTGGTTTTTTATTTAAGGGTGCATGGCCATAAGCAGAGTGACTGGTGTGCCGCAAAGTCAAGGGATTGGACTTCTACCTTGATTGCACACTCGAGATACACTATGCCAACCTGAGGCCTTACCTAAGGACATGCCTGGCAGCTCCTAATGGTCCCTCTGCTATGTGACATCATGACATCAGGGATGATGTGTTTTGTGGGGAGGAGATGATACAGTGTGCGAATAGAGCCATCCTATGGAGCCTCCAAGCAAGGGTTTGGAACAAGATATGTGTGGAGATTATACTAATAATGATGGTTGTGGAAGTTGGCATAAAATCAATAAACAGCATGGACCCTTGCATTGCCCCTATGGATTCTGCCATTAGCCTAAGGCAGTAAATCTGGCTTCCGCGCCTGCCCGCAACTACAGCCACTTTGTGTGAAAATTTACTAAGATTTGAGTTTGGTTGACATTGCAATCTCAGGTGTGTTTAGGCATTTTTTTCAACTCGCAAATTTACTAGAGGCAAATTCAGGAGAGATTTTTCTCTTTTCATTGAGAAACTAGGGTGAGATTGCAAAATCGAACAAACTCACCATCGGCTAATCTCTGAACTGAAGTACTTTTCATGAAAAAGATACAACTCAGGAATTTACTAAGAGTCGAGATTACAATCTTGGGTGTAATTGCAGCAAACTCACAGCAAAATTGATTTTTCAAATAGACCACTTCCTGAGAAGTAAAGTTTGGCAGAAACATACACACACAGATCAGTGTAATTTGTGTATGTTTCTGCATTTAAACCTTATATAGAGGGTTAATTTAAAAAATAAATGATGTAGAGTCCCCCCACGAAAAGCATAACCAGCCCGGACTGCTCAGCCAGTCCTGGTTCCTAAAAATATGGGGAAAAAAATGTGTAGGTTTACCCCATATTTTAGGAACCAGCACTGGGCTGCTGAGCCTGTCCTGGTTTTAAAAATAGGGAAACAAATTGCATAAGTGTCCCCCTATTTTTAAAACCAGCACCAGACTAAAATCTGGCCGGGGTGTAATGCCATAGCCAGGGGACCCTTTCACCGGGTCTAGCCAGCCAAAACATTATCACCCCAAGCTGGTCAGCTCAAGCCAGTGATCTCAGGGGAGGTGGGGACCCCCCAATAAAAGGGACTCCCCTCTCCCAAGCACCCCTGGCTTAAGCTGTGATAAAGCACTCACATGTATGGGTTAAACGTGTCAGGGTACTTCCTTATAAAAAAGCACTCAGATCCGTGATTGAGACACTGGAGTGTCATTTTGGTCCAATTGTCCACAAACGGAGGAGACGCGGCAAGCACATATGCTGCTCACCGCTATACGCACAGATAATCCTGGTCACACTGTGAAGCTGGACTATTCAAAGATTTTGGGAGCTGAGCGAAACCGCTGGTGCAGGGTTACCTGCTTTAGGCTGACACTCTGAGAGATTCAACCAACCAGGTACATCTTATGTGGCTGCTTATTGTGATACTTCAAGAGACATTGCATCAGTACTAAAGGTCTCTTGTTCTGTGGAGACGAACACTACATTTGGTATATTTAAACATTGTGCACACCATCTATCATGGATTACTTTTTTACTTTTTCTCTTTTGATCCATTGGAGCTCTAACAATATATTGAGGAACTTTTGTATTTTAAGAAGAATCATTACCTACACTTTTAGTATAATATGTTCCTGCGGGACAACATTTTATATCATATATAGAAAACCTAAATGCTAGTCTAGATTGATGTTCAGACATTCAGAATTTAGCAGTGTAATACTTACCTGCTGCCAGATGTTCTGTTCCCTTGATCAATATTAATCCAATTGGTGTACCTGTAAAAAAATCCTATGTTCATCTCTTTCCTTGGCTTATCTCCATAGCATCCCCGGGTCTTGGCAACACAAAAACAGTGTACCCATGCCATGTCGGACAAGTATAGGTTTATGTGTGACCACATACACCTATACAGTGCGGAATGCAACTCTTCTGGAATGCAACTCTTCTGGAATTCACAGGCCCTGCCAGCCAACAAGAGGCCATTCTAAATGTAGCGGCTGCTTATTGGCTGTGACTGATGTGCTGGAGAGTGACAGGCACGTGGGTCACAGCCAATCAGCGGCCGCTACATGTAAAGCATCCTCTGATTGGCTGGTGGGGTGTGTGAATTCCAGAAGAGTCACATATTCTGGCATTCCGCGCTGTATAGGTGTATGTGGTCATACTTTTTTTGTTTTGCCAAGACCCAGGGATGCAATGGAGACAAGCGCAAGGATGGAGGCGAGTATAGGATTTTTTATGCATGTACACTCATTGGAATACTACTGGTCAAGTGGACAGAACATCTGGCATCAGGTAAGTATGTGTGAGTGTGGTAGGTGTATATAATAAAATTGCACTTACTATGGTGTGTGTGTATTTTTACAGTGGGGGTGCGGGTGCCGGCCACCTGCTGGCTCTTGCAGTTCAACAAGTGCCAAAGGGCAGGCATGCTGGCACTTGTAGTTCCACTGTAAAAACAATAGTTTCTAACTATTTTCACTACTATTAACCCCATACCAACCGCTTCAAGGGTTGGTATAGGGGAAGAGCCCGGGGCTCCAGTTTAAGCCTGGGGTGCTCGGGAGAGGGGAGACCCCTTTATTTGGGGGTCCCCACCTCCCCTGAGATCACTGACTTGGGCTGCCCGGCTTGGGGTGATAATGCTTTGGCTGGGGAGACCTGGTGAAAGGGTCCCCTTGCTGTGGCATTACACCCCAGCCGGATTTGAGTCCGGTGCTTGTTTTAAAAATAGGGGGACCCTTATGCAATTTTTCCCCCTATTTTTAAAACCAGGCAAGCTCAGCAGCCCAGTGCTGGTACCTAAAATATGGTTCAACCCTATTGCTGTTTCCCCCCCTATTTTTAGGAACCAGGACTGGCTGAGCAGCCCAGGGCTGGTTATGCTTTTTTGGGGGGGACCCTACATCAATTTTTTTTATAATGATAACCCTTATTTTTACAGGTATAACACAAGCAGACTTCCCATATCTCACTGATACAGTATGTGTAGGCTGCTTGTTGGGAGAGTTTGGCAGAGAGAAAACACTGCAAACTTGGGTTAGAAATCTCTATCTAAACTTGCAACTCGGATGAGAAATCTCTATCATATACACCAGTGGTTCTCAAACTCGGCCCTCAGGACCCCACACAGGTCACGTTTTCCAGGTCACTTAGCAGGTGCACAGGTGTATTCATTACTCACTGACACATTTTAAAAGATTCACAGGTGAAGCTAATTATTTCACTTGTGATTCTTTGAGAGCTGAAAAACATGCACTGTTTGGGGTCCTGAGGACCGAGTTTGAGAACCTGTGAGATACACCATCGGAAAACACACTCTATGTAAAACATGATTCTTGGTAAATAGTGTTTCAGAAGCTAAAATCACCTGAGTTTCAGCAAGTCAAATTGAGTTAAAAACATCAAAATTTGATCAAACTCGAATCTTAGTAAATTTATCCCTACGATTCAAACCCATTAAATATGTTGAAGCAAGATGTGGAGAGGTGATCGGTATATTAGGTCATCAGTGCTCATGTCAACATTAATAATGTTGATATGGGAATGTCAACATGGTCATAGTGTTGACAGTTAACATGTCGACTGGTTCCAGCATGTCAAAACCTAATGCTTACTCCCTGGATTCATATTTTGACTGTCTGGATTCTGTAGCTGGGATTGTAACTGTAGGGATGGTCATCACCAGGATCCTGACTACATCCTGTGCACAACTACTTAAACCGACAAGCCAGTGACACTCCCATAACACACCGATAAGATGAACTATCTCCATGTGTGTGTGCTAAGACAGCTCCCGATCACCGCCCAGGAATGCCCACTACAGTTTCAGGCACCTGAAATTAGAATTGCAACTCTGCATGGACACAGTCAGGATGCATGCGCAATAGCAAAAAAATGGCTTCATTATGTCTAACATCAGCAGTGTGTACACCACTGAGTATTAACAAGCAGCCGAGTGCCCCCTTTCCAGCAGTGCATTTGCTGGGGCACATTGTGCTTTGCAGCCTGGCCTTGAAAATTGTTTTCACAGCTCAGTATGTCTCAGTGATAGATAACATCATTCTTGATGCCCACAGGGGTGCCGACAGGGGGGGGGGAGCGGGTACTGATTACCTAGGCCCAGCCATTCCAGGAGGCCCGTGCCGGGACTCAACACATCAATATCACATCAACATTCGCAGGAACTGAGAGGGGCAACAGTTAGGCAGGCAGCCCTGGCTGGCTGGTTAGTTCTAGAATTGGGTGCTACAAAGGACCTCTGATGTCACACCCACATGGCACACGACAAAAGGGGGAGGGGCAAGGATTACAATGCTCGCCACAAATTTAGATTCCCCCTCTATGCCCACGTGGATGGTAACACAGGAGCCTTGCTGCAGCGGTCACGTGGTTGTGACGTTAGAGAGGTCCTTTATCCAACTTGGATCTAGCAGCAACTCTGGCTGGCCAGGGACTGTAGGTGTGGGGTATAGTCTTGTGGAGCACAGGAGCAGTAAGTCGTAATCAGGGGCAGCCTGGCAGGACTCGGAGTGGTGTGACTGAGGGATACATAAAATCTAAATTGGTGTTCTCCTCACACTTAATTCCCCTGCTTCCTGGCATTTAGATGCAGCCGAAAGTCCCGCTGCACTGACATATCATATAGAAACATCACCACAGCTTTTTGGCAATGCCACTGGCCTTGTCGCAGTTCCTGGAAGATGTCAGTTTAGAGGGAAAAGCAGATTCCAGTGTAAAAGGAAGGGCGTGCAGTTGCCAGTGAACAGGGAAAAGAGTGGACAGACAGCCTGCGTTGTGTGTTACAGGGCCATATGTGTACCCAGTAAGTCTTGCAGTATCTGGGCCCTGTAAAAAAAATATATATTTCTGTCTAAATGAGCAATTAGGCAATATCTGGGTGCTGTTACAAAATTGTAATAGTTTCCAAAAAGCAAGTGGGCAACATCTGGGAAGCTCTGCCATCTGTGCCCATCCAGCAAGTGGGGTTGGCTATCTGTGTCCAAAAAGCAAGTGGGCACTATCTGGCCTCCTCTTAATAAATGTGTTCAAAAAGCAATTGGGCATTATCGGAGTACTGTTAAAAAATGTTTTCTAAAAATCAAGTGGTGCAGTATATGGTATTTCATGCTCCTAAGAGTGGATGCTTCTCATGTACAAAACATGTCCTCAAAGAGGTGCAGCCATGCCCACAACATGCTGTGGCCACACCCTCTCCACGGTGCCCAAGATTTCTATTGTCATCCCTGGATACCCTCTCTCATTTTAACTAGCCTCATTGACATGCTCTTGTACCTTGCATTAATGTTGTTGGTGATGCTTGTACTACATCCGTTTGGTAGCTTGTCTAGCAGGGTTAATGTGATTGGCATCTGTTGCCCGGGTGTCCTTGCAGAATTATCTGGCTGCCTGGCAGGAGTGGGTTACCCTTCCACAATTCTGACATGCATAGAGATGATGGATGAGAGTCCTGCAATGGCAGAATTTAGTTAGAGACTGTGGGGAGAGATCAAGCCTTGGAGAGAGATAAAGTGGAGACATTGCCCAAAAAAAACAATCAGCTTCTGATATTTATCTAGCACAGTCTTTAAAATAGGGATGAGCGGGTTCGGATTTCCAAAATCCAAACCCCCCCAGCCCCCAAAATTTGAGCCGGGAACCGGGTCTGGCTCGGGTTTTCCCACCTGGCTCGGAACTGATATCGAGGCAAAATGTCATCATCCCGCTGTCGGATTCTCCCAGGTTTTGGATTCTATAAATGGTCCTGCGATCGCCACCATTTTTCATTCTTGCTGTGGAGCGTGCATGCAAAGGGAGGGAGCTGGGAGCTAGTGTTGCGTGATACTGTTGTGTGATACATACTGGGCCGGCTGGCTACTGTGAAGAGGCTGGCTGTCTACTATTGCCCATACATAGGGGTTGGCTGGCTGCTGTTGTCCATATAGGGGCTGGCTGTTGTCCTGTCCATAGGGGCTGGCAGAGGGAGGGAGCTGGGAGCTGTTGGCTACTGTACTGTTGTGATAATAAATAAAAATAATAAACTTAATAGTACAATACTACTTATATAGTTATATACATTACAAAACTGGGCAAGCTGGCTACTGTGAAGAGGGAGGGAGCTGGGATCTGTTGCTGATGCTGGCTGGCTGGCTACTTTTGTCCATATACATACTGCTGATGCTGATCATAGGGGCTGGCTGGCTACTGTTGTCCAGTGCTGTGCTGCTGCCCCCAATTTTTTTTAAATACACCTGTCACTGTCAGTGTAGCTGCGCAGGGGTCCTGTGCTGCTTTCTGTCAAGGAGTAAAATATATATAAAATACACCTGTCACTGTTATCGGCATAGCTGTCACTGTCATCAGCATAGCTGTCGCTGTCACTGTTATTGGTATAGCTGTTGCTGTCACTGTAATCGGCGTAGCTGTGAATGTCACTGTCATTTGCGTAGCTGCGCAGAAAAACCCACCTGTCACTATCATCGGCGTAGCTGCGCAGAAAAAAAACACCTGTTACTGTCATTGGCGTTGCTAGCTCTGCTCTCTGGAGGGAAGCCAAATAGGTGGAAGCCCTTGTTCCAACATATGAAGCTCTTCTCTGTCCACATCATCTGTTATAGATGAAAAAAAAATGTCATTGGGGACATCAAGCTCCTCTTTATGTACCCTGCACACCCTTTTTGGACAGGATGTCTAGGATGGATGGTTTGGAAGATGAAGGCCTAGCAACAGATGGGGATGGTCATTATCAAGACCTGGTCCCCCCAGTGAGTGTAGTCTGGGAGGTATTGGTTGGCAGGCAGGCAGCAGAATTCAAAGGTCTCCATGTTGTCTGTGCTCACTATTCTGTATTTCAGTTTGCTATTCAGGTAGTAAAATAAAGTTGGCTACAGAACACAGAATCACTGGATGTCTTAGTGCATTCAGGCCAGATACGATCCATGAATTTCCAGACAGATTCCGGACAGATGAATCCTTGGTAATTCCTGGCAAAGATGGGTGTTGTAGCCAGACACTTTGAAGGCTGTAACTTTGAACTGCTTTATAGAAAACATGTGAATGAAACTTTTCCAAACTGCAGAACATGATGGAGAAATCCCTTGAAGTTCAGCACCTAGAGCATCTGTTTTCATGTTCTCTGAGGCTTCTCCTGACTGTGAAGAAAGATTCTCCACACTGTAGTCTTCCATTATGACTTTTAATGGTGATATCAATGTTGTCCACAGGCTGAGATCCATCTCATCTGAGGGTTGGGTTTTCCCCATACAAATGAGACAATTCACATCCAGAAGGTGACTCTTATGTTTAGCCATGGTGTCAGTCTCTCTTTTGGCAGAATTTGCACAATCTTGGGGGCACCATGATGATTCAGACAGATCCTCCAGGGTAAACATCTGATTTGGTAATGTATCTATTTCTATTAAACCTTTGTGTGTGAGTTTAGTCATCTGCCGCTTGTGGTGGAGCTTTTTTTCTGCTTTCTCAATGATCTCCAGACACAACGTAAAACTTAAACCTTAAACTAAAATGTTGCATTTAATACTCTGTTCTGCTTGTTCACATATGTTAGTTATATGGTTAACTGGACAGTGGGAACAATGGCAATTTGAAGGCCACTAACTAACATGTTTTTTTAATGTCCCTGTATAGGTTGGGAAATTCTGTTACAGAACAGAAGGTTTGCAAAGGATTATTTAAGGCAATTGTTTATTTATTTTGTCAAGCATGCTTCCTGTTCCTACTCCCCTTCTGGGATGAAAAAAATCCACTCCCAGCAAGCAGGTATGGCGCTCAAGAAAGAATTCCCAAGAAAGACACAATGTAAGACTTAAACCTTAAATCTGAAATGTTGCATTTAATGTTCTGTTCTGCTTGTTCACATATCTGATATGGTTAAGTGGACTGTGGGAACAATGGCAGTTTGAAGGCCACTAACTAACTCTGTTTTTTTTACTGTCCCTGTACAGGTTAGGAAATGCCTTTACAGAAGGTTTGCAAAGTATTATTTAAGTCAATTGTTTTTGGAAGCACTCTTCCTGGTCTTCTTCTGGGATGAAAATCCACTCCTAGCCGCAGAAGCAGGTGCAGGATTCTCAATAAAGGCACAATGTAAGGCCTTAAATCAGGAGTAGCCAGCCTCAGTCCTCTAGAGCTCACATTTTCCAGTTGACCTAGCTGGTGCACAGGTGTATTCATTACTCAGCACCACATTTGAAAAGATCCACAGGTGGAGTTAATTATTTATTACAGTTGTTATTCTGTGAGGAGACCTGGAAAACATGCACTGTTGGTAGCTCTCGAGGACCAGGGTTGGCTACCCCTGCCTTAAATCATAGATCTTATGTTTGTCCACATATCTGTGCTGGTTAAGTGGCACTTTGAGGCCACTAACTAACTATTTTTTTTATGTTCCTGTACAGGTTGGGAAATTCCTTTAGAAGGTTTGCAAAGGATTATTTAAATCAATTGTTTATTTGTTTTTGGAAAGCACTCTTCCTGGTCCCCTTCTGGGATGAGAAAATTAACTCCTAGCTGCAGCAGCCATGCTCAAGGATTCTTCTGTTGCAAGGCTGCTGCCCGAAAAATAAATAAATAAGAAAAACTATTTTTTTGTGTGCATGTTAGCCACACCTGTCACTGTCATCGGCACACCTGTCATGACATCTTTCCTCTGTAGAGCCAGTTTGTGCAGGGACAGATTAATTGCCAGCTTGATTTGTGGTGGCCCAAATGAACCAATCATTTCAGCCACAGTCATGTGGCAGACCGTGGCACTGAAATGATTGATTTGTTAAAGTGTGCATGTCCTGTTTATACAACATAAGGGTGGGTGGGAGGGCCCAAGGACAATTCCATCTTGCACCTCTTTTTGTTCTTTGTAGTATGTACTCTTTGAGGCCTAGTTTTACAAACTGCCATCCTGTCTGCCACTGCAGTGCCACTCCTAGGTGGGCCATGTATTTGTGCCGCCATCTTGTGTCGCTTAGCATAGTCATCCAGCTACCTTGGTGCAACCTTTTGGCCTAAAAACAATATTGTGAGGTGTGACGTATTCAGAATAGACTGAAAATGAGTGGAAATTAATGTTATTAATGTTAATAATAGCGTAGGAAAAAAAAAAATTCTGTGATTTTAGCTGTTTTTATGCTTTTTTCCAAAAAAATACAGATCCAAAACCCAAAACCCAAAACACAGAAGTGTGGTTTTGGCAAAACCAATCCAGATCCAAAACACAAAGAAAGATCTAGATCCAAAACCAAAACACAAAACGTGGCCATTGCACACCCCTATTTTAAAATGACAGTGAGAAGCTGATTGATTGGTTTGGGCATCTTCTCCACTTGATCTCTCTCCAAGGCTTGATACATCCCCCCTATATGCGAAGGCCTAATAGTGGTGTCCAGGGTGTACTTCTCTGCCAAATTGTATGGTACCCAGTAGCACAAGGGATTATTGTCTGTAGAGCCTAGAATGGTTGGCTGCAAGTCTCATAGGTTATTGGGTTTGTTGACATATTTTTTGCATATCATGGCATTTTTTTATGTGGTTGCACTTTTCAAGTTGACCTTTTCTTGTTTTTTTTAAGGCACTGCAGATCAGAAAACTGGTGTCCAACTTTAAGGCAGTGCTGGATTCCAGTTAGGTGTTCCACAATGTTTATTTGCCCTAGCCTCCATTTTATTTAAAATTATCAAAGATGGACCAGTTCAAAACAGGACATTGGGTAACGATGTCTTCCCATCCAGTGGGGCTAATTTGTCCTGCACAATATTTTAAATTTCACTCAGTCTCAGTAACTGGTAAACTGGTAACTGGTAACTCAGTAACTGGTAAACTGTGAACTTACCCCTCTGATTAAATATCAGTTTGTTACAGTGTTCAAACCATGTATTAGTCTGAATCTGATGAATTTTGTTACCTACAGTACTTGGCTGGATTCCCTTCATTGATTTGGGTTACCTAGTCTGTTGGTAATTCGTTTGTGCCAGAACAATATGGGGAAGCACAAGTCTGTGGACTCAGGACCTCATTCAGAGTCGGTCGCTGCGGCACCTCAGTCGTAAGGTAAAAGGGTCCGGATATGCAAATGAAGCATTGGCAAGTTGCGTCGTTAGGATGGGATCGTTAGCTGGACGAATGAGGGGAGGATGCGGCCGTAAGACTAAAAATCCGAGATGGGACAAGGGCCTGATTCAGACCCGCTCGTGAGTGCTGAGCGCTCGCAAGCGGGTCGATGTTGGCCCAGTGCGTATGTGCACGATGGACCCGGCTCCGTTGTGTGCATGCGCGAGACCCGGATAGCGACGGGCATGCCGTCGCTATGGGTCTCGCTACAAAGGGGGCATGCTGTCGATGGTGAGTTACAGCACGCCCCCTTTGGTGGGTGTGCCGGGGGCGTGGCTGGCCAGACGTCTGGGGCCGGCCCCATTGATATCAAGTGATGTCAGTGGGAGTGCTTTCGGCTCTGATAGAGCCAAAAGCACTCCCGGGCTTGCGGCAACGAGACCCTACCACAAGAGTCTCGTCGCAAGCCCAATGGTCGTGATGGTCTTGACCATCGCGACCATCTTCCTGGCCGCTCGCTATAGCTGTGGGTGGTCACCCACAGCTATACGAGCGGCCAGGATGCCGCTCTAAAAATTCAGAAGGACGGCCCTGATTCAGAGCGAGCGCTCTTTCAGAGCGTCCGGCTCTGAATCAGGGCCTCTGTTCGACTTGGAATCCCAAAGTTCAGATGTGTTCATTTTTTTCAGCAAAACAAAACTGCTCACCTCTGGTTATATACAGATTCACATAAAATTACCAGAGACAGAGCCTGAACAGTATCAGCTGAAACAAATGACTAGCACAAGGAAAGAGACTTGATACTCTGGCAATGCACAGTTTATCAACTGGCAGCAATTATAGGGAGTCAGGTGGCAATCTGATCTAAAAAGGGCTTCTAATTCCTCATTCAATTAGAATGCTTAGCACTAGCAGAACACCTGAAACCTATACCAGAACCAAGCACATGGGTATGAAATGGGTTTGCGTACATCTCTGAATCGGGCTGGGTATAAAATGCTGACGGCCGGAAAGCCGACTGACTAAATCCTGACGCCGTATGTCTGAATGCTCAAAACCCATCTGGAGCTGGTAAGTACCCTAACCCTCCCCTCTCCCTTTCTAACCCTAACCTCCCCCCGTGGTGCCTTCCCTTACACCCCCCAGGGGGTGCATAAACCTAACCTCCCCTCCCCTTACCCCAAACCTAACTCTCCTGGGATGGTCCCTAACCCTAACCTCCTCCCAGGGGTGCCTAAACCTAGCCCCCCCTCCCTGCACCTTAGACCTAACCCTCCTGGGGTGGTGCCTAACCCTAAGTCCCCCTGGTGGTCCCTAAACCTAACCCCCCCCACAGCTAAGAGCTAACACTGCTTCACTTACCTTCGTTTTTGGAAGCCGTCCAGCTAGATTTCGGCATCAGGATTTTGACACTTATCTTTATTCCCCTATCTATCCCCTCTGAATCAGACCTATAGTTTAGTGATCAGTAGTACTGCCAGGCAAGGAAAGTTGAAAATCATACACATATTATTTATATTGATCTTGATTTCGTGTACAATTTGTAATTGTATATTATTTTAGTCAAACAATTTAATCTTGATTTGTTATACTAGATCAATTATTATACTGGTTATTCATTTGTCTTCACTGTCTAGCTGCTCAGGCACCTATTGATCACTGAGAGATTACTCTTTACATGCTTGATGACATTTTATAATTATGAGTGTTCTGTATTAATAATTGTGCAATGTTCAACATTCATTGTTCATTGTTTCAGCACCCTCTTTAAATATCATTCTCTTTGCTTTATTAATAGTAATGTAAGTTAAGCATGATAGAATAGAAAAATAGTGTGGTAAAAATGCAGGTCTGAAACATGTCTGTTAAATGTAAGGAAACCCTCAATGCAGTGGGGAAGGGGTTAGCGCCTCAAAAGTTTTATATCACTAATGCATATATTATACTATTAGAACTTGTAAGTTTTCCTACTTATTTAATCAGACTTCTACTATGAATGCTCAGGGTACATCTGAAATATTTTTAACAATTTTTTGTCAATCACGCTGCATCAATCAGTCAAATATTATAAAGAGTAGGTTATTGGTTCTACTCAGTAAGAGGACATAAACACATAAGGTTACCCACTTGTGTCAAGAAAATGCCAGTCTGAAATGTGGTGTGTAACCTTCTGTTTTATCTATAGCCAAAGAAAGTAATTGCTGATACTCCACTGACCTCCTTGCAGTCAGCTCAGTGAACATCAAAAAATTTAACATGCAACCTCCAAAAGAACCACTGTGTGCTGCCAATCTCAACTGCAGGAGCAAGTGGGTATGGCTATGGGATCTTTGGAACTTATAGATTCCATCCCCATATCCATTACATGCTTTTAATAGACTTAAAAAGGAGGCCACCACACCAGTCAGTGAGGGTCCTTAAGTTTTTATAAGTAACATTTAATTGTGTAAAACTGACTTTGACATGAGCAATGAGTGTTGTAAAGGGTCTTGTGTATGCACAGTGCTTCCCGCCAGCAGAGAGTATCGCTGCGTGTAATAACTAGCAAAATGCACAACATTCACAGCCACTCCACAAGGGCCAACTTTTGCAGTGTACTTGTCCATATGCCCCACTTGCCCAAACATTTGACCACCACTGCTGTTAGTTGAGTTCACCATGAAATAATTTTTTCCCCCAAATTCACAATGTAAAATTTTATATTTTCATGCAAATATAAAAAAATGCCTTTGCTCCAATTGCCTGTCTTTGTGAAGCTCTACAGTTAGCGGCCGCTGATTGACTCCGGCTTCTGACAGTTCCCACGTGGGCTTGTAAGTGAGTCAGCATCCACTCTGGCTGCCGGCCCTGACTCACTGACCAGTCAGGAGCTGGTTAGAACTGTAGGTGGTCACATACATAGTAAATAGCTGGGGTGTCTGTTATTTTTGTTTTGTCAAGACATCCCTTGATGCTATGGAGACCAGCGCGATGGAGGAGGTAAGTATAGGATGTTTCTTACAGGTCCATACCTCACGAATTTCTACCTGGAGAAGTGGACAGATCACCTGGCAGTAGGTAAGTATGTGTGAGTGGGTAGGTGTATGCAATAAACTTTTACTTGTCACGGTGTGAGTACTGTGCTTTTTTAACTATTTATTTTACAGTGGGGTACGGGTGCCGCCCATCTGCTGGCACTTGTAGTTCCACAAGTGCCAAAAGGCAGGCATACTGGCACCTGTAGTCCCACTGTAAAATACAACAGTTTACTACTATATAACCCTTTATTATCCCCATACCCATAGCCCTGAGGTGCGGGGAAAAGCCCCAGGCCTCAGTCCAAGCCAGGGGTTTCGGGGAGGGGGACACTTTTTTGGGGGGGCCCTCACCCCCCTCTGAGATCCTCGGCTTAGCCTGACCGGCTTGGGGTTGTAATGCTTTGGTCATGGAGCCCCAGTGAAAGGGTCTCCGGGCTGTGGCATTACACCCCGGTCAGGTTGGTCCGGTGCTGGTTTTAAATATAAGGGATCCCCTAAGCATTTTTTTCCCCCTAAATTTAAAACCAGGACTGGCCCTGCAGCCAGGTTCTGGTTCCTAAAGTATGGTGGAACCCTATATGTTTTGTTCCCGATAATTTTAGGAACCCTATGTCATTTCTTTTCTAACATTTAACAATTTTTTTCAGGTTCAATACAAAAGCAGACTTCACATATTTCACGGATATGTGCAGGCTGCTTGCTCGGGTGAGTTTTGCAGAGAGAAAACACTGCAATCTCGAATAAGTATTCTTATCTAAACTGTCATATAAACTCTCATCTAAACTCGCAATTTTGGGCAAAAAACTCATTCTGCTTCACCATCGGAAAGACTCACTTTCAGCTAAACTCACTTCTTAGTAAATTTGCAAGTTTTAAAAGGGAAAACTCACCCGAGTTTTGGTGAAGCAAAGTGAGTTGAAACACAACCAAACTCAATTCTTAGTAAATGTATCCCTATCTCTTCTTATTCTTCTTTTTGCCCTTTCTTTTGGAATTTCTTGACCAACCTGGATGTACCCAGACTCCCTCCTGGGAGAAAAAATTTCAGGGCAATGTGGGACCCTCTATGTGATATCTTGTGTTATCCTTGAATTCATCATCAGAATTAGAATCTACATCCAGTGTTAACATTGAATACCTCTTTTTTGAATAGGCTCAAAGGGGGAATATAGGAAGGCATAACTGGCCAGACACCCTAAAGGCTAGACAGCAGACACAGAAACCCCTGAACTGGCAGCAGACCTCTGTTAGACACTGGACTGGGCATATAGAGGAACCATGGATGTACCAGACAAGATTGGAACCACTGGTCTGGTGTCATATATATTCTTTGGACACCAAACTGAGAAGACAGAACTTCAAGCCCGGTTGCATGGGCAGACAGAACCTCGTGCCCAGAGGCATGAGCAGACAGAACCTCATGCCTGGCGGTAAGGGAAGACAGAACCTTGTGCCCATTGGCATGGTCAGATAGAACCTCATGCCCGACAGCATGGGCAGACAGAATCTCAGGCCTGATGGTGTGATCAGACAGATCCTTGCACCAATCAACAAGATAGCAGGATAGCACTGGCCACAGACATGAACTATCTGACACAGAGATTCAGTCACAAGGAGTCCAACACAGGCAGAAACATTAATGACAAGTCATCATAACTCTGTGTCAGTGGGTCGTTTATAACAGATGATGCACAGGTGAATTCAGTAATGAAGATATTAACCCCTCGGTGGTGAGATACACCAATAGTCCAGGGAGTTGAGTCCAGGCAGCAATCCCTACTGGAGAACCCCAGAACTGAACAACCAGAATACACAGAGGACCTCATTCAGACCCGCTCGCAAGTGCTGAGCGCTCAAAAGCGGGTCAATGTTTATGACCTGTGCACGCACAGCGGCAGCACTGCACGTGCGCAAGCCCCGGAGCAAGGGAGAAATTATCTCGCACCGGAGCTCACTACAAAAGGGGCGGCTGTCGATGGTGATCGACAGCTCGACCCATTTTGTAGGTGTGGCGGGGGGGTGGTTTCACAAACGGAGGCATTCCTTAAGGAACGCCTGCCGTTTTGTGGGTGGCCGCAATGTGGGTGGCCGCACTGACATCAGCACTGCTCGATCAGAGAAGGAATCTCCTTGGGGCTTGCGGTTGCCGAGACCCAATCTTAGGGTCTTGTCGCAAGCCCCGATGGTCGCGATGGTCTTGACCATCGCGACCATCAACGTGGTCGGTCACTAAAGCTGTGGGTGGTATCCCACAACTTAGCTAGCGACCAGGAGGCCGCACTTCCAATTACAAGCGGCTGCCCACATTCAGAACAAGCGTTCGCATTTTGCGAGCACCTCTAAATGAGGTCCAGAGTCCTAACAATGACATTATCCTTTCGGGGCCAAGAAACCTATGGGTCCTGCAACCTATGAGGGACCGATGCAGCCATTCCCAGTTCATCTGGGAAATACTTAATATTTGTGGCTACCCCATGAAAAGAGCTGTTTTAGGGGAGTATCCCACAAATATATAATGATAAATTGGCCCCTAAAACAGAAAGGGCTTTCCCCGAGGAATGAGACAGAGAAACACTAAAGCCCTGAATAGAAAGTGATTTCCCAGCTTAATGAGACTCCCACTGGCAGCAACAATATTCTGTTACCACACGTACATGCAAAATCATTGCACCATTGGCAGTTGCAATTGGACACAGTAACTGATCACAACATGCCCACGTTTGGCAAGCCACCCCCCTTTTACCTCCCATCAAAATTGCAGCACTCTGTGGACCTGATTCAGACTGCTCTCTAGGCTGCGTTCCCTCTTAGCCAGCTGATTTTCGCATTGTGCGCATGTGTATGCATTGCAGTGTGCATGTGTGAACCAGTGTGAGAGATCGGGAAGCATTCGCTCGCAGCGCATAGACTGCCCAGCAGAGTGAGTGACAGGAGAAGCCATTTGTGGGTGGTGACAGGGGCTGGTCATTGAAAACGGGGGGTGTAGAGGTGTGAACGCAGGCGTGCCTGAGCTTTTTAACACCGTTTCAGAGGGATGCATAATTTAGACACAGCATCATAGTACAAGTCACCTGGCTGGTTCTTAAACTGAAGCTGACAGTGCTTGCGGTAGGGTATGGTCAGCCACAAGCACTGCGTTCGCATCCGATGGTACTCGATGGTACCGATGGTTGCATACACTTCCTGGAGATGATATGCGCAAGTGGGCATCTTAAAACAGGCTGGTGGGCGTCTGCATACACAATGTGAACACACACCAGGAATAGTGGGCGTGCTAATGCCTTGCCGTGCAATCGCCTGCCTTCCCAAATTTGAATACGCATTGTGCGAGAGATCGCATCTAGAGAGCGGGTCTGAATGAGCTCCTGTGTTCAATTCTGATCTGCATATCAGAGCAGAAACCATTGGCACGTTGTGCAGTGCGGCTTGCCCGCATACACAGACTTAAAACATTGGGCCTGATTCAGACCCACTCGCGAGAGGCTGTCCGCTCGCAAGTGGGTCGATGTTATGGACTGAGCATGCGCACGACGGAGGGAGCTCCGTCGTGCGCATGCACCAGACGCGACGAGCGAAGGAAAGTCCTTCGCTCGTTGTGTCCGATCAAAGGGGGCGTGCTGTCAATGTTGATTGACAGCACGCCCCCTTTGGTGGGCGTGCCGGGGGCATGCCTCCCTGACGGGGGCGTTCCCACGGGAACGCCTCCCGTCAGAAGCCGGCCCACTGACATCACTAGTGATGTCAGTGGGAGTGATTTTGGCTCTGATAGAGCCAAAATCACTCCGGAGCTTGCGGTTGAAAACCTCAACCGCAGGCTCCGACTCGCAATTTCGATGGTCGCGATGGTCTCGACCATCGCGGCCATCACAATGCACGCTCGTATAGCCTGTGGGTGGTGACCCACAGCTATACGAGCGTCCAGGAGGACGCTCCATGAAAATGGAGCCTGGCCCTCATTCAGAGCGTGCGCTCTGCTCAGAGCGTACGGCTCTGAATGAGGGCCATTGCCTGCTTGCTTTCGGCATCGACATTACATGCATCTATGATTGAAACCCTAAAGGAGAGAAATAGAAAGAACACACAATAGTGGGAACGGTGAAAAATTTAAAGAAATATCATGTTTTATTATGCATTTTGTGTGCTCATGTCCCCAGCGAATGACGTGTCTATGCTGTTTGTTTACGTATAAAGCTCTTTTGCATTATTATTATATTTCCTGTATAGCAGATAAATATTTTCTGTTTGCATGGTTCACTAATAAGTGAGGATTGTTTCAACATTTCAGTAAAATATTTTACATTTTTGCAAAATGTGTCAACCTAGTTACAGAGTACAACTGTACGAATCAATCCAAATGGATTAAAAAAAAAACAACTTATACAGGCCATTTTCCATTCTAAACTATAGGCTCGATATTGTGAATAAAATGAGGGGAAATTACATTTTATACAATATTGTTATAATGATATGCGGTTAAATAAAATGCAGTGTTAATCTTTATAATGTCTTACAATCCATTATGGCATTGTTCAGCTCTGCGCACTATAATATTATGCACATTTTAAATTATGCTATTACAATGTGTTATCATTAATTGATTAGTAAATGGATTTATGCCCCATTATTATTGTGTTATACGAATGTTTTCAATTGAAGCAATTACCAGGGATATTTTTTCCTTCATTGCTGTTTTCAATTATGGCATTCAATTCATAGAATTGCCTATTCCTGGACCTGCCACACAGTCATTGGATAATGAAACAATTTATAAAAAGATATGTCATAAGCACAGTATTTTCAACCTAACAATCACTCACTGGTCATTCTTGGAGTATTATATTGCCATATTACTTTTAGGAAGTGGATATCTCCCTTAAAGCAGATGATACTCAAATCTACCTATCCATCCGAGATTTGTTGGCCTCTGTATTGGTATGTGTCACTAAATGTCTTTCAGCGATTTCATCTTTGATGTCATCTCGCCACCTCAAACCTAGTAATTCCAAAACAGAATTAATTATTTTTCCATTGGCCTTTAGTAGTTACAAACAGTGGCAGCTCCAGAGGTTTGGCTACAGTGCAGTCCAAAATTCAAATAGAGGAGCCACACCAACTGCCAGTGAGTCCTGGGTGGGGATGTTTGGCAGCATTTGGGGTGGCAGTTGGTGTGGCTCCCCTAGTTGAATTTTGGACTGCACTGCAGCCCCACCTCTGGAGCTGCCACTGGTTACCAACCTGATATCTCTATCACTGTTGATAACTCGACAATCAACCCCACCTCACAAACCCACTGCCTAGGTGTCATCCTTGACTCTGAACTGTCTTTTGTTCCCCACATTCATCCTGTCTCAAAATCATGTTACATACATCAAAAAATATATCCAAAATGTGACCATATCTTATACAAGACTCTGTGATCCATGCACTCATTATTTTCCGCATTGACTATTGCAATAGTCTTCTTACTGGTCTTCCGAAAACTAATTAAAATCACCTGGGGCAGGTAGGAAGAGTGCTAGAACCAACAAGTGTACCTTAAATACACGCATACACAGAAAAAAGGAAAGGGAGGTTGGGCTGCACATCCTAATTTAAACACAATATGAGGTGCTATCCTGCTGGGATCTGTAGTTCTACAGCAGAAATAGAAGGAGGGAAAAGCAGATGCACACTCTAAGCACTAAGAACACTTAATATCACAAAATATTTAATAAACTGTCAATAAACATGGTTTTAAATTGAGGTTCTTAGCACATATTTGGCCAAAGATGTTTGCCCACCTACCGCATCAAGGTGAACCTCATCAGGTGGGTCTCTAACATCCCTAATACTGCCACTACAAACCATTTTGAATGCAAGTGCGATGCTGATCTTTCTTGCCAAATGTTCATCGTCGTCTACTGAGCTGCTCTGTCAGTCCCTGCATTGGTTACCAGTTTTCTACCATATTCATTATAAAATACTTTTACTTACACATAAGCCTGTCGAATCTGCTTCTTTGGACCTCACCGTGCCCAAAGAGAGCTCTGTATATGTGTCAAGAATCCGTTTTTTGTACGGCTGGCTCGGTGAGAATAAAAACACTCAGCAAGGGGTGGTTTATGATATCCCCTGCAGTGAATTAATTTTAGATACATTTTATAGCACTCTGGTAACAGTTGGTAAAAGTCTCTCAACCCCCACCAACTAAATATTCTGCCTAGCAATAAGATAAGATTGTACATCTAGGTTTGTTCTTAGCTGTGCACAGCCTGGCACTGGAATGTGCACACAGTCCTAGCCTAGAGATTGCTTCTCAGAAATAGCTAGCAAGTAAGTCTATGATCTACACATTTCTAAACATTTCTTACAAGTCATGTAGCTGACAGTGAAATAGGTTCATGAATAACATTTAGCACAAAATGGTACAAGATGGCTACCGATATTACAAGATGGCAGCCAAACATAATGTTAACTTTATCAGCCTATCAACCAAACCACACCAACATACATCTCATCACTTATCTCAAATTGTCTCCCAACCCAACCTCTCCGCTCTACACAAGATCTGAGTCTCTCATCCACATGCATTACTTGCTCCCATTCACATAGAACTTTTTTGGGGGCTGCACCGACTCTGTGGAATGCCCTCCCATGGACAGTAAAACTTTTCTCTAGTCCCCAGACTTTCAAGTGTTCCCTGAAAACTCACCTCTTCAGACAAGCTTATCAGATTCCAAAACTGCCCACATAACCTTCATAGTTTGCCTATATAAGTACATCCCTTCTTACAGTCCACACATAACCTCACATATTTTCTCTTTCTTCACTTTCACTTCCTCCTGACCCTACAGTATACCAACATTCCTGTGTGACTGGATAATTAAGCCCACCAAGAACATCTGCAATCTGGATGGACCAATATGCAATATGTAGCACCTATCCTTGTGTATCAATGCCTATATCACCATGCAAGTACCTCTGTCTGTCTGTAATTACTCAGTTTTGTTCTATTAATGTTTGTGTTGATTCCAATTATAAAGTGTAACAGAATATGCTGCACTATATAAGAAACTGACATTAAATATTAAATAAATAAATAATTAATATTTGAATTGCATTACTTGTATTGACTCCCTAGGCATGACGTCAGCATGATTTACTCATGGATGAACCTCCTGGTTAAAGTCAATAAATAATATTCTTCAGTCACACTATACTTATTGTCCATCGCCAGTTTATTTAAAGCTATGTCTACAAATTTTGCTAAGAAAACCTACTGGATCAGCTGCTCGGACTGGGGCTTCAGATCAGCCCTGGAAGTCCCTCTGCGCATGCGCGTTCACAAAAAGGGGCGTGGTCTCTCCACAAAGGCGGTGTGGTTATATAATCACGGGACCTGCCTCAAGTCATGGGGGTCTGGCCTCATGGCACACCCCCATATTTAATTATCCTGTCCAAGCAGAGCGCCGGGAGGTGGAGCTAATCGGCCAGCTCCACCTCCCATCAGCCAGCACCACTGGACCTGCCCATCAGGCCATCGGCCTTTCTGGCATTTGCCAGAACTGCAGATGGGCAGTCTGGCCTTAATCAACTGTGATTGTCTGAATTCTTCCTAACCTACCAAAATGTTTCTGATGTCATCCTTTTACTTCCAAGTTTTTATCATGGGAACATTGTAGACAATGTTAAAACATTTACATGAAATCAAGGCAAAATATTTAAGGATAGACTCTTTTCTCCTTATTTCTTACTTTTGTTATGTAGCCCACCTAGTTATCTTCACTATTTATATTTATTGTTTATTTGTAAAGTCTTCAAAACTCAGCAGCACCTGACAGCCACAATTTCTGTAAAATTACTGTACAATTTATACAGCATGCAAAAAGAGCAACTAAGTATATATGAGGCTGTCTAAGGAGGTGTAGGCATAAGTCATAGGATACAAAGAACTCTGTTTGAAAGAACTTACAGTTTAGAGCAGGGGTGCTCTAAGAAGGGTCCCATGTGCAGCATCCGTGTGGGGACCCCGTCCTCTCTGGCAGCACAGTAGATTCTGGCTTAATGCCAGAATCTATTGCGCTTACATGGGTCTCTTGGACAATTTTTTGGCGCATGTGCAAGTCACTGGGTAAAATGCCTGCCACCATTTTCCCTTTGGTTTTTGCTGCTCTGCAGCGCCGGGCCAGCCCTGCATAACAGCGATCAGAAAACTGCAGAAAGGTGAGTATTAGAGATGTGCGCCTACCCCCGTGTTTTGGTTTTAGTTTTGGTTTTGGATCTGTATTTGGTTTTGCCAAAACTGCCCTTTTTGTGTTTTGGTTTTGGATCTGTATTTTTTTTTATAAATTCATAAAAACAGTTGAAATCACATAATATGTTTTAGTTCCGACAGTATTATTAACCTCAATAACATTTATTTCCAGTCATTTCCAGTAAATTTTGACCACCATACAGCTCATAATATTGATTTCCTCCAGTTTAGGCCAAAAGATTGCATCAAGCTAGCTGGCTGTCTAAGCTAAGTTACAGCAGTGGGTGGCACAAACATGTGGCAGTTCAGCTTCCAACATTGCACAGAGTGGAACTACAGTGGTAGACAGGATGGCAATTTTATAAACTATGCGACCCCATAGGAAGTTTAAAAACCAAGAATGTTTTCATTAAACAGACACTAGATAAGAGGCCTAAGGGAATTGGAGTATGTTCACGGACTGAAGATAAGGAATGGATAGAATTATTGATTTGTTTGTAAATTCATTTATTTTAATTTTCTATTTCTTATAACAGCCTATTAATTCACTAGGGTCCTGGGGCAACCGGTTGGAGTTGGGGGGAGCAATGAAAAAAAATGGGTCAATTTGAAAATCTACCATGTAATGCCCACTCAAACAACTTGGTGGTTAAGAATTTAAACAAAAATGAAAATGGGCATACAGGGGATACTGTTTGTGGTCATAAAAAATTCTGGACATTTTTGGCATTCACCAACTGCATGCAGGGACGTAGGGAGGACGGTTCGGGGGGAGCGCAAGCTCCAGGTGCTGTAAAGTTTAGAGGGTGCTAGATTAACTAAAGTCTGACTCAGGCCGACCTGACGGAAAGGGATTACAATACATCTGCGGATGGGACACAATCATGCCTCCCGCGAAGCAATGTCCCCTGGCAGTGACGTGGGCTGTCTCTCCACCTATCCAGCCCCCTCACTGCCTTCCCAGAGACTGATGTGACCAGGAGGCGGGGCTTAAGTCTGGAAGTAATGGGAGTATGGGCTTATGTATGGGGAGGCAACTGTCAATCTGCTTCACTGAGGGGGCGATGCATTGATCCAGCCAGAGAGCTGGAAAGGGAGTCTACGCCCCCAGTCCTCACAGGTCTTCTAACTGACACTGGCTGCTGGAGTCTGAGGGCTGGACACACCAATACCACTCTCTGCCCACCTAACCGGCTGCACCCCCGCTCTTCCAGTCAGCCTCCTCTTCCAGACACATGACCAAATCCCAGCAGCAGCCAGAGTCGAGATATAGATGCTGTGGGGCTGCAAAGTAGGCTTGCTGTCTACTGCAGCAGCAACACCATGTAGTGCTCCTATTCCCCCAACTCAGTGCATCCCCTCTCCCCCCAGCCCAGTGGCCCCCCTGATCGCACTGACCTCCCCATCCCAGTGTCTTCCCCTTCTCCAGCCCAGTGTCTCCCAACATTTCAGCCCCCCCATCCCAGTGTATCCTCCCTTCCCTCCCTAACAAGACTACTGCCTGTGCCCCCTCACCTAGAACCCCCCAGCCAGGCCAATCACAGTGCTCCCCATTCAGCCCAGTGTCCCCCATGTGTCCAGCCTAGCGTTCCTCCCCTCCCACCCCATCTCACTGCCACCACTTCCCATACAGCCCTGCACCCCCCTGCAGAATCACTGTCCTTCCCATCCAGCCAAGTGTCCCCACATATCACTCCACCCCCAGCTTTACACCCTAATCCAGTCCAGTATCCCCCCACTCTTGTCACTGCCTCTCTAACTGGGAACAATACTGCCACCACTACACTCCCCCATCATTACGGAAGCCCCCTTCCCTGACACCACAGGGTCCCCCCTATCCATCTGCTTTCTGCTCCAGGTGAGCAGTGATCTCACGGATCCTGTGGATAGCCTCATCTTAGTCTCTTTACCCTCAGCAAACGTTGGTACTCCCATGTCCAGGAGAAGCTGTATTTAACAATAGATTGTGAGCTTCTCTACAGTTTATACTGTTCTGTGTCAGGAGATGGTGCAGGGGTGTGTTCGCATTGCAGGAAAACCAAGCCGCACATCTTTAGAAGACACACAGGTAAAATCACTGATAGGATTAGAAGAAAAGACTGGGTGACAGTAATCAATAGTAAGACACCAATTCTAAAGAAACCATATTATTGATACAAATGGAACCAAATTAGCATATATATTTTATTAAAATAAAATAGTTTGATCAGGGAAACTCCCATTTTGTTCTGTTAATATGTATGATCTAGTGATGATATTTCCTTTATTCCTACGCAAACAGGCGGCATCTGAACCATGTGAGCTCCTACATGAATAGTAAATACTGACTCAAGACACTGCCTGTTCACGAAGGATCAATCTCTTCAGAGGTTCCCATTGCAGAGAAATCATATAGGTAAGAAAACACTAATTCACATGCCCGCAGCTTCTGTTCACTGATGAGAGGGACTGCAGACATGCTCTCAGAGTGACGAAAACAGTGGGGGAGTGGCTCGCAGACATGTAATTTCATGTGAGGCCACGTCTCCCCCTTTTCCAGTTGCACGCAAAGATCCCATTCTCCACTACAACTAAACGTGCACAGTGCACAACATAGCACAGCTCTCCCCGATGGATGGCCGCCGGTCTCAATCCCGACAGCATAATCCCGGCTAGGGATTTAACAAAGGCGTCAAAATACAGACGCCTATATTAATCCTGACACCGGAACGCTGATGATGCCAGACCGATCATCCTCTCTGCCGGGTAAGTATACACTTAGCCCGGGGATGGGGGGGTTAGGTTTAGGTACCCCCGTGGGTACTTAGGGATAGGCACGCCCCGGGGAAAGTTAGGGTTAGGCTAGGGGAAGGGGTGGTTAGGGTTAGGCACTAGGGGTAGGTTAGGGTTAGGCACCTCCCCAGGAGGGTTAGGTTTAGGGTGCAGGGAGGGGAGGTTAGGTTTAGGCACCCATGTGGGGGAGGTTAGAGTTTGGCACTAGGGTTGGATGTTAGGGTTAGGCACCCCTTAGGGAGAGTTATGGGGGGCAAGGGGAGGGTTAGCATACTTACCACTAGGCTTAGGGATCTTCACCTGTTGGCCTGTCACTGTCGGGATTTGAACCGGCGGCTCTTCAGTATTTCAATTCCATTCCCTCCATGACATGCTTTCCTATTGGGTTCATATATGTGTATAAATCTGGTTCTGATACTAGCCAGTGCCTCCCCAGCCATTGACCTCACTGATAGAGAGAGAATTGTTTTTTCCTTTCAAATGCTCACATGCCCCCACATGTTGGCCATGCCCCCAATTCAGTAAAGGTGAGGGGGGCGCCACAACATATCCTTGCTCTGGGCACCAGAGCTCCTAGCTACACCTCTGACTGCATGTCGAAGACTTCAGGGGTTTTGGCAGTTCAATTATCAACATGGCTACTCTAGGAAAGGGTATGACAATGCAGTGGCAGACAGGATGGCAGTTTAATAAACTATAACAATAATGTTTGTCATGTCAGTAGTCAGTAATGCCCCAAACAGCACATAATGCAAAGAAAAGAGGTACACAACGGAATTGTCCATGGGCCTTCCCACCGACGGGAGTAATGCCGGTGTCGCACCTGCCCATTTTGATTCTTGTACGGGTGGATGAACTATTACTGCGGCAGCACACAAAATGTAGGCTCTGAACAGGAAGGGGGCAGAAGGATTTAAAGTCTGGTATTACACATCTCTTATCATTGTGCTTCTGGGATTATATAGGTATGGGAAGGCTGCGAGCGGAGGAGAGAGAACATCTCCAGATACCATTACAAAATAGCCTCTCCATTTGGTGCTTGAGTTGCATCTGACCAAACATGGCTGTTATGATGAAGGAAAGGCAAGCCCACCAGGTTGGTACAGTATCTACAAATCAAGGTTGAAAAATGGCATGAGTATTTTGCAAGTACTGTATACATATTTGTGATTTTAGTTTAAATAAATACAGTATGAAACAAACAAAAAAAGCATCAGAGCAGCGGCACAGGCGCACGACAAAACACAGTGCTTATATGGATATACTGGGGTACGGAAACATACACTGGGGTAAGGCCTGCAGCATCACCGTGCTAATATGGATACACTGGTGTACGGCCTACAGCATCACAGTGCTTATTTGGATACACTTTGGTACAGAAAAATACACTGTAGTATGGCCTGCAGTATCACAGTGCTTAAATGGATACACTTGGGTACAGCCTTCAGCATCACCATATTTGTATGGATACACTGGGGTAAATCCTGCAAGGTCACAGTACTTTTATGGAATACACTGGGGTACGGCCTGCAGCGTCACAATACTTGTATGGATACACTGGGGTAAAGCTTGCAGTGTCACAGCACT
Source organism: Taudactylus pleione (assembly GCA_031769625.1). Classification (NCBI taxonomy): domain Eukaryota; kingdom Metazoa; phylum Chordata; class Amphibia; order Anura; family Myobatrachidae; genus Taudactylus; species Taudactylus pleione. Next base: position 4,296,560 of record JAUIMM010000137.1, on the reverse strand, counting down.
TGTATGGAATCTGGATACACTGGGGTACATCCAGCAGTGTCACAGTACTTATATGGATACACTGGGGTAAGGCTTGCAGCGTCACAGTACTTATATGGATACAATGGGGTATGGCCTGCAGCATCACAGTACTTGTATGGATACACTGGGATACAGCCTGCAGCATCACAGTACTTACGGTATATGAAATCTGGATACACTGAAGTACAGCCTGCATCATCACAGTTTTTATAAGGATATACTGTGGTATGGAAGCATACCTGGGGCAGGGCTGCCACCAGAAGTTATGGGGCCCGGTACTGACAAAATAGGCAGGGTAGGGCCCCCCAGGCCCCCTCATCACATAACTGTCTTCTCTCCCCCTCTACCCTCCACCCCCTAAGTGTGCTGCCCCCTCAGTGTCACCCCTACCTTACTACCTCAGTGTGTGGTCCCCCCTCCGCACCTCCCTCCCTCAGTGTTACCCTCCTAGTGTGGCCACCTCCTCACCGTCTGGCCCATCCTATAGGGCTCGTTGAGCTTGAGCTGGAATTTCTTCTTGGTCAGGGCCCAGAGTCCCGGTCTTTGCTCCTGCAACCTCTGCTGCTTCAGGGTCTGTTCATAGTACAGGGCTGGCTGCTCAGGGAGCTCTCCCAGTACTCCACTGGACACGGCAAGAAGCACAACTTGGCTGGACTAGCAGGGCAGATATGCAGATATGCACCAGCAACCAGAGAGAACAACACTGTCGTCAGCAATTTTCAGATATATGGTGCCGGCCGCGAGCCAATCACAGCTCGCGGACTGGCAGCCAATCAGGAGTGGCCGCTCCTGATTGGCTACTTGTCCGCGAGTTGTGATTGCTCATTGCCGGCGTCATATATCTGAAGTGCCGGCAGCAGCACTGTTTGTTTCTCCCTGGTTGCAGGTACATATCTGCAATGCTGCCACCCGTGCCCCCGCTCACTCCGGGAGCAGGACTATGGGCCTGGCAGTCCCCCACTGATGGCGGCGCAACACTGGGGTATGAACTGCAACATCACAGTGCTTACACTGCGGAGGTATGGCCTGCAATGTCACAGTGCTCAATCTACTTTTTAACTTTTATTTTACTTATTATTTTTTTATTTGTTAAAACTTTTCTTGACTTTTTTTACAGCCTCTGGACAGACAACACACCTCTGGATGGACAGCACACTGGATAGAAAGCACACCCCTGGATGGACAGCACACTGGATGCACAGCACACCCCTGGATAGACAGCACACCCGTGGATGGACAGCACACTGGATAGAAAGCACTCCCCTGGATGGACAGCACAGCACACTTCTGGATGGACAGCACACTGGATAGAAAGCACACCACTGGATAGACAGCACACTGGATGCACAGCACACCCCTGGATGGACAGCACACTGGATAGAAAGCACACCCCTGGATGGACAGCACACTGGATGGACAGCACACCCCTGGATGGATGGCACACTGGATGGACAGCACACTGCTAGATGGACAGCATACCCCAGATTGGACAGCACACACTGGATGGACAGCACACCCCTGGATGGGCAGAATACCCCAGGATGGACAGCACACACTGGATGGACAGCACACCCCTGGATGAACAGGACACCCCTTGGATGGACAGCATCACACACCCCTGGATGGACAGCACATCACATCCCAGGATGGACAACACAATCCCCTGGATGGACAGCACAGTCCTCCCTGGAAAGAACTCAGCAAGGAAATGGCATTAATCACCATGGGGAGGGACTTATATACAAATCAAAACCCGCAAGATCCAATGTGGATTGTCAGAAGGGATAACCCGAGCCAGACTCAGATCTGACTCAGAATTGCCATTGTTTGCGGGTCCAGTTCTCAGGAAAATGGACCCGCACATCTCTAGTAAGTATAAAATTATTATATGGGTGCAGGGTGTGCACTGTGGGCCAACTGGACGCAGGGGCCCGTGTGCACCGCACACCCTGCACCAATCATAAATATGCCCCTGGTTTAGAGGGAGAAGGCAATGCTGAGGCAATAGGAGTTAGTGGTACTGGAAAGGACATGACACTGTAGCTACTGTAGTAAAACATGCTTAGTGAGGAGCAGTATCAGGTTGGTAGGATAAGCTATAGTGAAGAAGTAGGTATTGAGAGAGCATTTCAAAGATTGAAGGTTGGATTAGAGTCTGATCAGGCAGGTTAAACAGTTCTATTTCTTGTGAACAGCATGGGATAAATCTTAAATGCAGCAGTAAGAGCTGATTGTTAAAGAGGAGGAGAGGTATAGATTAGAGGCTGATCAAAGACAGAAGTCAGAGATGTATGAATCAGAGGAGTATTAATTTTCAGAGTGGGTGGTGAATGTGTTATGACGAGAGGGAGATTTATTGGGTAAGTGATCAGGTGGTCAGATAGCAGAAAGTCATTGTAATCAAGGTGGGAGATAATGAGCGGATAAGGGTTTTCGTACTGTCTTGAGAGGAAAAGGAATGTTTCCTGTCAATGTTTTGATGGAATAGATGACAAGACAGTTCGCAGTCCCTATTATTATCAATGGGGACTACAATCTCTGCCGTATGTACAGTACCAAATTCAAAAAAGTTAAGCTTTTCTGAGTTTGACCCTGGTATTTTACACCATCTTCGGTTGGTGAAAACTGCTTTAAGCCTATAGAGGCTTACGAGCAGGAGATCTCTCTTCTGCAGCCTCCGGCCAGTGGCAGAGGCTGACACTGTGCATACACGCAGTGTCAGCTTTCACAGGAGAAGTCTTTCACAAATGTGAAAGACTTCTACTATATGTAAGGGATATAACTCACAGGGACATCGGTTACTGCAAGATCTGTCCCTGCGATTTCCCCTTTGCACAAAGCGGGGATATTTTCATTCTTAAAAATTCATAATTAGTGAAAATATCAACCACAATATGAAACCAGAATGATCGCAGCAGTTCCTTGATTATTAATACATAGACCCCTTAATATGTTGAGTGAAACTGAAGGCAGAGTCAAGACAAAGTGCTTGGGGAATGATGGAGAGTGAGATACTGACTATCGTGAGATGGATAAGAGGAAGGCAACGTCTTTAAGAGCTTAAAAAGATAATGATCTCTGTTTGGACATTTTTGAGCTTTAGATTGCGTTATGATATTGAGGTGGAAATGACAGAGACAGTTGGATACATGAATAAAAGTGAAACAGAAAGGTCAGAGGAGGAAATGTAGATTTGTGTATTATCTACATAATGTGGCATTGGTGACCAATTGAATATGTTTGTTCTCCAAGAAAAAATATATGGTGCTCTATTCATTAATGTTGAATATTTGCGAACCCCGATAATAAACATACTAACTCGATGTGAGCATCGGAGCAATTCGTCATTGCTCCGGTGCGGACACAACTGATCCAAAAATCAGCTGTCTCCATGAATAACTTCACTGCTCCTTTTCAGAGCAGTGACACTAGTGCACCTGTGTGACCTTCAGGCATAGGCTTGCGCACGGGGGGTGCCTGGTGAGCACAGGCACACTCTAATGTCCTGCACCCTCCCACACACACGCCTGCAGGGCTTGCCGCCAATTAATGTCCCCCGGTTAGGACTGATTACTGACCAGGTTAATCGTCATGGGCACAGTTGCTCTGCTTCCCAGTGTCTTCTTTTTTTACCTATGTGTGCAGTTGATGTGACATGATGATGTCACACTGCGCACCTGCAAGCCATCTCTCTTCCACGTGCCAGGCAAAGAGCAGTATTACACATTCAGTGGTGCACTAGCACTTCTTGGCAAGCGGCAGGAATTGACTCTGTCAACAGCAGTAGTGTGCACTTTGTCAGGCTCTCAGTGTGAGTGACTTCTGTAAGTAAACTGCTGCAGCCTGCAGGGGAAAGGGGGGATAGGGGAGGGTGCCAGGCAGGGGGAATATATAAGTAAAAATAATTCAATACATTTTCAGGAGGGTGGTATGACTATAAAATACATACATTATATATATATATATATATATATATATATATTATATATATATAAAAAGCACTAATCCATGGCACTCACCATTCCTAAATTTGGGGTGCAACATGGTATGTGACCACATCACAGGGGCTCTGCACTCACCTGCTGCTGGCACCGGGCATGTAGAGGAGACACAGCAGCAGCATGTCCAGAGCCCTGCCCCTACCAGGTGGGGGGAGGAGGAGGTGGAGTTTCAGGACAGGGCCAGTGAATGCTGGTCTCTGAAGTCTAAAGAAGCCTCTGATCACTTCATAGGCCAGTGTTCTCAGTGATGCACTGCGCAGGTGATGTCATGACATCACCCACGATGTGAGGAGCCTGCGCAGCCACGCCTGGTGGATCAAGTTAGTTCCAGTCAGTACAACTACAGGGGGCAATGCATATGGGCTCAACTACAAGGAGCACTGCATATGGGTACTACTACATTGGGCATTGCATAAGGGGCACTACAACAGGGGGCATTACATAAGGGGCACTGCTACAGGGGACATTGCATAAGGGGCATGACTACTAGGGGGCATTGCTTAAGGGGCACTGCTACAGGGGGAATTGCTTAAGGGGTACTGATACAAGGGGCATTGCATAAGGGGTGCTGCTACTACATTAGGGGTGCTGCTACAAGGGGCATTGCATAATGTGCAGTGCTACAGGGGACATTGCATAAGTGGTACTGCTACAGGGAGCATTGCATAAGTGGCACTGCTACAGGGAGCATTGCATAAAGGGCCCTGCATAATGGGCACTGCTACAGGGGCCATTGCATAAGGGACACTACTACAGGGGGCATTGCATAAGGGGCACTAGTGCAGGGGGCATTGCATAAGGGGCACAACTACAGGGGGACTACTACAGGGAGCACTGTATATGGGGCTGTAACTTGATACCTGTAGAACCAGATTATTGGGGACATAGCTTATAACCTGTAAACTGCATGTTCTGTACATGAACATAGAAACTTTTCAACCTCTCTTGAGCTGAGGTGACAGACTGGCAGGAGCAGAGAGGAGGGTTGGTGAATTAGATCTTTCAGGGTGGGATGTAATGGGCATTACTGTGTGTCATAATGTGGAAGGGGCATTACTGTGTGGCACAATGTGCTGTTAGGCATATTACTTAGTGTGGTATAATGGGTTATAAAGGGCATTACTGTGTGGCATAATGTGTCACGGCTGCCGACACTTGAGACTCCTGGAGCGAGGCAGGCCTACTAGGCACAATAAACTGGGGTGGTCTTAGGAATGACCTTTCCATGAAACTCAGTAGCACAGGATAAAAGTAAAATAGAATTCAATAACAAAAGAATTATAATCAGCAAGGTCTCATATAAAGTCTCAAACAGCACAGAGATTCATATATGCAATAATAAGTATAGGAGAGAATCCCCAAATATATATGCAGTCTTAACATATAAGAACTAACGTGGTAGAGAACCCAGATTCCAGTATGAGGCTAACACCTCAGGATGGCATTGAGGATCTTGGCCAGGGTAGATCCCTGTAGTAATGGAAATCCGGAGCAGAGTGAGCCCTGCAGAATAATATAGTTCCAGGACAGGGCCGAGGCCTGCAGTGCAGCGAGAGATGAAGCAAACTTGAGCCTTGTGGTATGATGAAGACGGAGCAGGGTTAAACCATGCGAGACGATGAAATTCCAGAACAGAGTTGAGCCCCGTGATGCGGAGAAGATTGTAGCAGGATTGAGCCCTGTAATGTAGCTAGGGTTCGGAGCGGAGTTGAGCCCCATGATGCAGAGAAGATTGTAGCAGGGTTGAGCCCCATGGTGCGGCTAGGGTTCGGAGCGGGGTTGAGCCCCATGACACGGAGAATATTGTAGCAGGGTTGAGCCCTGTAATGTAGCTAGGGTTCGTAGCAGGGTTGAGCCCCGTGATGCAGAGATAACACTGTAAAGGTGCAGTTGACAACTGTAACAAGGATGAGTTCAATATTCACAGGAACGGAAAAACAACAGGCAAATTAAATAGTACAGCAAAATGGTGAAACTGCAGTGATGGAGCAATAAGCAAAACTTAGGCAATAGGAATGCTGGGCCCTGTAGTGCAACAGGTGACTGACATCAGAAGTTCATCTGGAATACAACAAAGTCCACAGCAATCCACAGGCACAGCGGGGATCTGGCAGGAGTCCAAGAAAAGACCTGAAAGCAATATTGCACAAAGTTTCAGAACATGTGACCCAAATGGAATCAGGTTTGAAATAATGAGCAATCTAGGAATCCCACAACCTGACGACACCTGGGAACCAGATGATCACTTTAACACTCTATCCCCTGAATGAGAAGCATGCCATCAAGCAGGATAGCTCCTCCAACGACCACAATGAAACTTTGGCAAAAGTAGTCTATCTTTATGTACTGAAATAGTCGCAGTCCTGACATAATGTAATGTAAGGGACAGTACGGTGTGGCATAATGTGTTATAGGGGCATAACGGCGTGGCATAATTTGTTATAAGGTCATTACTGTGTGTTGAGAGGGGTCAGTGATGTGAGAGGAGGGGGTCTGTACTGAGAGAGAAGGGGGGTCTCTGCTGAGAGGGGTCAGTGATGTGAGAGGAGGGAGGTCTGTACTTAAAGGGGTGGTCTGTGCTGAGAGGGGTCCGTGATGTGAAGAAAGAGGAGTCAGTGATGCAAGGGGAGGGGTAGTCTGTGTTAATAGGCGTCCATAATGTGAGTAAAGAGAGGGTCTGTGTTGTGGGGGAGGGTGTACTGTGCTGAGAGGGGTCAGTGATGTGAGGAAATATGGGGTCTGTGCTATGACGGGAGGGGGGGTCTGTGCTGAAGTCAGTTATGTGAAGAAAGAGGAGGCAGTGATGCGAGGGGAGGGGAGGTCTGTGCTGAGATGGAAGAGGGGTCAGTGATGTGAGGAAAGAGCAGGCCTGTGCTATGAAGGGTGGTCTGTGCTTAGAGGGGTCAGTGAAAGAGTAGGTCTGTGCAGTAAGAGGAGAAGGGGTGGTCTGTGCTGTGAGGGGAAGAGGGGGGGTCTGTTCCGTGAGGGGAATAGGGGGGGTCTGTGTTGAGAGGAGTCAGTGATGTGAGGAAAGAGGGGGTCTGTGCTGTTAGGGTAGGAGGGTTCTGTGCTGAGAGGAGTTACAGTTAGGCTGCTGGGGGTGGAAGGTCAGGGTTAGGCTGCGAGGGGGATGGTTAGGTTTAGGCTGTGGGGAGGGAGGGTTAGGTTTAGGGTCAGGGTTAGGTTACTTACCAGTAGGTATCGGTATCCTAACCATGTGAGGATGTGCCGGCACCCTGTACCCAACCATACATACATAGCCGACGTTTCAAGGCCGCAGTGGACCTTTTCTTCAGGGTGCTGTACAGGGGCATGAATCAGAAATTAAAATATAGTGCTATGGATTGTTTGAGGGAGGGGGGCCCCAAAACTGGTATCTTGCCTAGAGCCGCATGAGGTCTAAATCCGGCTCTGGTGGGAGGACTCTCCATCTGAAGATGGTAAATGCTACCACAGTCTAGCTCTAAAAATATTGTATTTTCAGAGCTTTATGAAATCTGGCTCTCATTCAGACCCGCTCGCAGCCGCTGGCTGCTTGCTGGGTCTGTGGGCGTTTTTTTTTTGTCTCCAGGTCACTTGCAAAGATGTGGGGGACCACCCACAGCTTGTGAGAGCGGGCTGGAGACCGTTGCGATTATCGTGACCATCGGGCTTGTGACAAGACCCTGGGGTAGGGTCTAGCTGCCACAAGCCCAAGTGGACTTCCTGCTCTAATAGAGCAGGAAGTCCACTACTGACATCACTAGTGATATCAATAAGCCCTCCTACAAATGCCAGGCGTTCCTAAGGGAATACCCACATTTGTCCGGCCACCCCCCCTACCTGCCCACAAAACGGGGCGAGATGTCAATTAACATCGACAGCCATCCCATCTTGTTGCGAGCCCCGGAGCAACTAAACTTCAGTCGCTCTGCGGGGCTTGCACATGCGCATGCCGGAAGTGGCGCATGTGCAGGGCTTTAAATTCAAGCCACTTGCGTGCGCTCTGCGCTTGCAAGCAGCTCTGAATCCGAAGTACTCTGAATACTAGTGTATGGGGATAGTGATCCATTCTGGAAGAAAAAGCTAAGTAGAAGATATCTGTGATACTAGTGTATGGGGGCAGCGGGCCATTCCAGAAGAGAAAGGTAAGTAGGACATATCTGTGATACTAGTGTATGGGGACAGCGGGCCATTCCTTGAGAGAAAGGTAAGCAGGAGATTCTGTATCTGTGATTTCTCCTGTATTACCTTTTCCGGGCTAATCCTGATTTGTGTGTGTGAGATTTCTGCAAAGGATATCTGAATAGATGTCCCCACCTATAAAACAGACTAACGATTTGAAATATTTGTATAAGTTTGAGGAAAGATAAGCACTCTGTTTATTAGGAGTTTTGCTAGTTGGTTCAGTTAGGGGTTAAAGGATAGAGAGGTCGTAGCTGGTGAGCTGTCTATCAAATTATAAGCTTATAGCAGTGTTGGCAGGAGGCAAGGCCTCTGCTAGTCCCATAAATAGCCAGAGTAGAGGAGCCATTTTCCTCTTTGCAGTTTTTCAAGGCTGGCTGAGTATCACACCTTCTTTCTAATTAATATTGCAATTGTTCTCTGCCCCATTTTCTGCACCCTTTTGTTTAATCATAACATTTTCCCACCCAACTTATACTCCTTTCCTTTTCATCCCCCTCTGATTCAGCTTCCCCGCTGCCCTTTCTTCCCTCCTGTCACCCATAGCCGCCTGGCCTACTGCCATGCCCCATCTCCACAGATCAGTGCCCCCCTCCGCCTCATAGAAGCAGCCAGGCCACTTACCTCAGTGGTTCTGGCTTCCCTCGGGCGCGGTTCATATCACATGGCTTTTCGAGGTGCTGCGCCTGTGTCCTCCATGAGCTCGTGCGCTGGAGGTTCCGGCGCTAGCGCTCCATCCTCTCTCACTGCCTGGCTGACCGAGGGTGGTGCAAGTGGCTCCCGTGCCCCATGCTGTGCCGCACATCAATCCCCAGCCCCTGCAGCATTGCGCCCATCCTCAGTGCTTGGCCATGCCCACCCATCCCCATGGCCATTTTCCAGCCTCCGCAGCCCCTGACTGGCAGCCGATCCCCTGCAAAAACCCCTCCACTGCCCCCTCTGCCTTAGGAGCAGGGGGGGCAGATCTCTATGAGGGGGGATTCCCTACTTTTATTTAGCCCCAGAGGCTTACCATCCCTAGCCAGTTCTATTCCGCCCAGGGCACCCAGCACACAAAAGGGTGGTGGCATATTCGGCACCTCCCTCTCCAGTGATGTCCCATTTTGGCCATTCATACCCCAGCACCCAGCATGCTGAGGTCATGCAGAACCTTCCCCCTCGAATGCACACAGGTTGGTCCCCTTATTTTGCTGGCACCAGGCAGCAACATAATTTCCCCCTTCCATTGGTGCCTCATTATGTATCTGCCCCCCCAGTGCCCCTGCAGTATGTCCTGACACCTGCTTTCTCCAGGCAGGACCCCGTGGGGGTCGGAGGATTCTTGCAGCAGTACCCACAGTAGCCCCCCTTCCCCCAACCCTGCAGGCTTGACATCACTGGCTCCACCTCTGCCACCTAATCACGGTCCCACCACCTCCCACCGCTGGCCCCACCCCCTGACACACACTGCCGCCCCCGCTCCGCAGGCGGCTGCCATTCTACCTCTGCCCTCATCTCACACTGTTATTTTGAGCCCTCAGATTCCTGTTTCCGTGGATTCTATGGCTCCGCAAGTTGGATCGATTGCAGTCAGCACTAAAGCGTCGTCGATTCAAGCCGTGGTGGGAGCACCATGCACCAAGGGACAGGATTTATCTGTGCAGTTGGTCGTGGCTGGGTTTTCATCAGCGGGAACTGGTGAGCATACTGTTAACCCCCGGCGCAGCACCTCTTCCCCAAAATGGTAGCCCAAAATGAGCTAAGGTGGTGTCCGCTTCTAAGGTACCAGATGCGGCTGGGGACATGGTTTATTGTGCAAACACTGTGATTCTTAGGGAAATACGGTCAAAGGTGCATGAGAGAGTTAAAAGAGGCAAGTTTGTCAACATGTTCGCCATTACTGCAGATGCTAAAAAGGCTTTTGATCAGGTGAAGTCCGCAGGGGCTGTGGCAGAGGAGGCTAGATGTTCCTATACAAACTGGTTGTCCGGCATGTATATTTTTGTGGCGTGTCACTTGGAAACTAGGCCGGGCGAGTACATGAATGTCTTGAAGTGCATGCAGTTAGTCCATGGCATGTGTAACTCGGCTAAAGGGAATGCGTGGCGTCAATATGACGAAACCTTTCAGAAAAAACAGGACGGTGAGGATATGTTCCAGTTTGGCTTCAAGGACATCAAAGTCTGGCTGGAAGTCAACGAGCAAACCAAAGCACTCTCAGACACAGGCGTAACCAGGAAACAGCCTTTTCCAGGGTGTTCTGCCCCAACAGGGGTCGGTCGCAGAAAATGTTACACTTTGAAGAATGCCCAGTGCAGCAGAGGGACAGGTTGCATATATCGACACATCTGCATGCTGTACGGTAGTGGCCATCCGGCCAAGGATTGCTCCTGTGTGGTAAATGCTGGGGCAGGGCATGGGGAACACCGCGGCCAGCAGAGTGGCGGTTTTAAGTAATGTGCAGTTGCCTGATCAATTTATCTGAGTTGGAGAAGTGGTTAGGCCGCTATATGTTCAGGGTGCAGGTGGGTGGCTTTTTTGTTCGACATGTTTAGGAATGGTTTTCATCTCCCTTTAACTCAGGATATTTATATAGTCTTCAAGCAGAACTTGCTGTCCGTGAGAGAGCAACCGGACATGGCCTCGCATAAAGTGGCTGCTGAGGTGCAATTGGGCCGCATTGTGTGTACCCTTTCCTTCTCCCCATGAAGGATCTCTGCATCTCACCATTTGAGGTGGTTCTAAAGAGGAAGCAGGGCAAGTTTTGTTTAATTCAGCACCTTTCTTACCTGGAAGGGGGGTCGGCCAATGATGCACTGGCTGAAGAGGATTGTAGAGTGAGATACTAAATGTTTAGATAAATAGAAGAAAACCCCAACAAAGGAATGGGGGGGGAAAAGGAGGGGGGGTTAAAGCGCTCTGTGACAATAGAATATACTGATGGAATAATTGTGTATGCAGTCATCTAGATCATGTGAATCACGTAAAAAATAGGATCCCTATCTATAGTGTGACTTAATCAAGGTATAAAATGTTATGGATCTTAGGTCAGACTGTCCTTGTGTCTTAGGCAAAATTAAAGATGATTTCAGGTGGGCAAAAACTTGAGGCTGAGAGTTCAATGCTTGTCCTATATGAAGATGATTTTTCCTTTAATATAGGTGTGTGTAAATGATCAGTTCATACACGTGACCCCTGATTGTGTCTTCAGTTGTTCAACTATAGTGTAAGTCCCTCAATTGTGTCAGGTCAGCAATAACTTTAGGCTGAGTTTTCTTAGAGCAAACAAATGTCAGTCTAAAGTATATGACAGGTCAGCAAAAACTTTAGGCAGAATGTTCAACAGGCAGGATATTGATGTTGTGCAGAAACCAGACGCTGTGGGTGCCACCTCCGTCACAGTTGAAAACAACCTCGGGGAATAAGGAACGCAGTATCAGGAAATACTTAGACACTATGATGCAGATTGGGTAAAGTGTGGATTACTTACCCAGTTCCAAACGTCTGCTGGTCCAACTCCTCCCTGCGTCCCGGTCAGCTGAGTAGATGCGGTGAACAACCCAATGTGTGCAGCATGAACACTAACTCAGTATGGCTTATTGTATCAAAGATATTTAATGAAAAATCTAATACATAAATAAAATCACCCCTAATTCAGGTATTGATAAATGTCCATAAAACATAGAGTCACAAGTAAATGGGTAAGTGTCCCAACGCATTTTGTCCCTTATGGGGGCTTCTTCAAGAGCAAAAAGGTCATCATCCTGTTCTTACCGTCTGGTACAGCGTCTGGTTTTTGCACAACATCAATATCCTGCCTATTGAACATTCTGCCTAAAGCTTTTGCTGACCTGTCATACACTTTAGACTGACATTTGTTTGCTCTAAGAAAACTCAGCCTAAAGTTATTGCTGACCTGACACAATTGAGGGACTTACACTATAGTTGAACAACTGAAGACACAATCAGGGGTCACGTGTATGAACTGATCATTTACACACACCTATATTAAAGGAAAAATCGTCTTCATATAGGACAAGCATTGAAATCTCAGCCTCAAGTTTTTGCCCACCTGAAATCATCTTTAATTTTGCCTAAGACATAAGGACAGTCTGACCTACGATCCAGAACATTTTATACCTTGATTAAGTCACACTATAGATAAGGATCCTATTTTTTACGTGATTCACATGATCTAGATGACTGCATACACAATTATTCCATCAGTATATTCTATTGTCACAGAGCGCTTTAACCCCCCCTCCTTTTCCCCCCATTCCTTTGTTGGGGTTTTCTTCTATTTATTTGAGTTAAGGAAGTAGGGACACTTCCCGGGTGAGCAGCTAGTGACAATTATTTTCCCCTCTCTGAGAGCGCTGACTGCTATCCCTATACTACTAAATGTTTAGAAGCAGGGCAAGTTTTGTTTAATTCAGCACCTTTCTTACCTGGAAGGGGGGGGGTCGGTCAATGATGCACTGGCTGAGGAGGATTGTAGAGTGAGATACTAAATGTTTGAGCAAAAAAAGAGTACAAGGTTTAGGTAGGCAGGCATTGTTATTGAAGGTGGATATCGAGTCAGCCTTCTTCCCCTTCACCCCGGGTCCTTTAAATTAGAGATGTGCACTCATCCTCGTGTTTTGGTTTTGGTTCTGGATCTTCCCTAATTTTGGATCTGGATTGGTTTTGCCAAAACTCACCTCTGTGTTTTGTTTTTGTGTTTTGGTTTTGGATCTGGATTGTTTCTTAAAAAATCAATAAAACTGCTAAAATCACATAAAATGGGCCTTTTTTTGTTCCTACAGTATTAATAACCTCAATAACATTTATTTCCACTCGTTTCCAGTCAATTTGATCACCTCACAGCTCACAAGGGGACGAGGAAACCTACTTTCCAAAAATAAGTAAACAATTGACTTTAATAATCCTTTGCAAACCTTCTGTTCTGTAACAGTATTTCCCAACCAGTACAGGGACATTAAATAAAAATGAGTTAGTTAGTGGCCTTCAAATTGCCATTGTTCCCACTGTCCACTTCTCTTAGATATGTGAATGTTAGAAACTTAGAATGTAGAAGGCCAAAAATGGGTGGACCACACATGGCTGATTGATAAACCATGGTGACTGGATTAGAGTCATACAGGAAGAGGAGGCTGCAAACTGTGTGTCATGTTATGAGTTGGCCATATGGGGTATGTTGCTGTTAAGGGATCAGGCTGGTTATCAGTGGACACCTCAGATTAGTGTTTATAACCAGACTTATTATTATATGCTGATAAACAGCAAGGAACAGGTACGAAATATGTGGTGTATAACACAGAATGAGTAAGATACATAACACACTCAATAAAGTGGACTAAATTAATAAATGTATATGTGGTAATACAGGATCGTTGCATAATTTTAAATCACTTTATTCATCACTTTTTTCACTGCTTAACCCTTTAAATAATTTTTCGCTGCTTTGTTGGTCTAACAAGACAATATTAATATAAATCAATAAAAGTTATATTTTAATTTTATGGTGCACCACTCTAGGCATTTCATTCTCTTTCTCTTATTCATAAGGTATCAGGCTGGTAATCATCAGTGGACACATTAATTTATTATAGTTGTTGTTATTTTGGGTTGCCATCTCCTGAAGGGTGTTTACCAAAAGACAGAGACTACCTACCTATCAGCTCAGACATATACACTTCCTGAGGAAAAGAAATCTGTTCTCTGGAGCGAAAGCAAATAGGTGGGAGCCCCTGTTCCAACATCTGAAGTTCTTATCTCTCCACATCATCTATGATAGAAGAAAAAAAATGTCATTGGGGACATCTAGCTCCTCTATCTGTACCTTGCTTATCCTTTTTGGACATGAAGTCCAGGATGGATGGTTTGGAAGAAGAAGGTATAGCAACAGATGGGGATGGTCATTATCAAGACCTGGTCCCCCCAGTGGGTGTAGTCTGGGAGGTATTGGTTGGCATGCAGGCAGCGGAATAACAAAGGCCTTCATGTTGTCTTTGCTTACTATTCCGTATTTCAGTTTGCAATTCAGGTAGGAATAAAGTCAGCTACAGAACACAGTGACAGAATCACTGGATGTCTTAGTTAATTCAGGTCAAATACGATCCATGAATTCCCAGACAGATTCCGGACAGATGAATCCTTTGCTTGTAATAATCTTTGGTAATTCCTGGCAAAGGTGGATGTTATAGCCAGACACTTTGAAGGTTGTAACTTAGAACTGCTTTAGAGAAAACATGTGAATGAAACCTTTCCACACTGCAGAACATGATGGAGAAATCCCTTGAAGTTTAGCACCTAGAGCATCTTTTGTCATGTTCTCTGAGATCTCTCCTGACTGTGAAGAAAGATTCTCCATACTGTAGTCTTCCATTGTGATTTTTTAATGGTGATCTCAATGTTGTCCACTGGCTGAGATCCATCTCATCTGAGGGTTGGGTTTTCCCCATGCAAATGAGGCAATTCAAATCCAGAAGGTGACTCTTATGTTTAGCCATGGTGTCAGTCTCTCTTTTGGCAGAATTAGGCATTAGTTTTTTACAAATACAGGCTTTACTTTTTTAGCGCATATAACTTTATAAGCTGTTAGGATAACATTTCTGCTATGTTTAAGATTAAAAGAAAAAATACTTTTTGTAACCCAATAACTTAAAAAAAGTTTTCATTGCAATATTTATGCAGCCCCTCGACAGACAGGAGCACAGCACCCCTGTGGAGCTACGCTGATGACAATGACAGCCAGGTGTAAAATTGATAATAAATTAATTAAAAAACAATTAATTGGGTGCAGCCCCGGCTGTTAAATTGATCATAAATTAATATAAAAACAATTCATTGGGTTCAGCCCCTGGCTGTTAAATTGATCATAAATTAATTTAAAAACAATTCATTGGGTGCAGCCCAATGCCCCAACCAGCATATAATGGAAAGGAAAAAGGTGCAAGATGGAATAGTCCTTGGGCCCTCCCACCCACCCTAATGTTGTATACGAAACAGTACAGTTTAACAAACCAGTCATTTCAGCAACAAGGACTGCCACTTGTGGCAGAAATTATTCATTTGTTTGGACCCCCATAAAACAAGCTGCCAATGTGCATTGGACATGGAAATGAAAATCCTCCCATACACAAACTGGCTTTATATTACAAGTTATTCTCATCCTCGTCATCATCATCCCCATCAGTGTGTACATCCTCTCCTTCACACAATATTAATTAGTCCCCGCTAAAATCCACCATAGGCGCCTCTGTCATTTTTTGATGTCATTATTGGTAGAGGTCTTCCTCGTGGAAATTGTAATTAATTTTAATGAACATTTTCTTTTCCACATTTTGAGGAAGTAACCTCCTACGCCAATCACTGACAAGGTTGCCAGCTGCACTGAAAACTCTTTCAGAGTACACACTGGAGGGTGGGCAACTTAAGTAATGCAAAGCCAGTTTGTGTATGGGACTCCAAATTGCCACTTTTTTCCACCAGTACTGAAAGGGACTGTCTGACATGTCTATTAGGATGTATTCTCTGAAATAGTCCTCCACCATTCTGTGAATGGAAACCATATCACACATAGTCACGGTAGAAGACATCACTAGTAGGCAGTTCTCTCAGGCCTGACCAGATGTCATTTTTTGGTGAACGATCTGCATGACCAGCAGGCATTCTGTAAGGATAATTGAGTTTTTCCTGGCAGCTGTTGAAACTGAAGGAGGAGATGATGGCGTTTCACATGCAGCTACAGCTGACAATTTTTTGACCAACAGCTCTTTGCATAGTTTTAGATTTTGGTCTGTTGAAAAAAAACTCACAAGGTAGGACTTAAACTTAGGATCCAGAATGGTTGCCAAAATATATTTTTCAGATTTCAACAGATTGAAGACTCTTAGATCCTGGTGAAGTGAATCAAGGGCTTGATCCACCAGTCCGACATACTTTGCGCAATCGCTCCGTTTCAACTACTCCTTCAGTTTCTCTAGCTGTTTTTGCAAAAGTCTGATGAGTGGAATGACCTGACTCAAGCTGGCAGTGTCTGAACTAACTTTATGTGAGGCAAATTCAAAGGGTTTGAGAGCCGTGCACAACATGGAAGTTATTCTCCACTGCATTTGAGTAAGGTGCATTCCCCCTCCACGGCCTATGTCATAGTCCATTGTATAGGCCTTGATGGCCTTTTGCTGTTCCTCCATCCGCTGAAGCATATAGAGGGTAGAATTTCACCGAGTTCCTACCTCTTGCTTCAGCTGATGGAAGGGCAAATTTAACAGTACCTGCTGGTCATGCAATCTGTGACAAGCGGTCACCGAATGTCTAAAATGTCCAGATATTTTGCTGGCCACTGAGAGCATCTCCTGCACGACCGTATCACTTTTTAAAGAACGTTGCACCACAAAATTAATTGGTGAGCAAGACATGGGATCTATTGGAATTCGCCCACATGTAATGCTCTAACAATATTGGTGGCATTGTCTGAAAAAACAAATCCCGAGGAGAGTCCAAGTAAGGTAAGCCATTTAGCAATGATTTCCCTGAGTTTTTCTAAGAGGTTCTCAACAGTATGCCTCTTAGCAAAACCAGTTATACAAAAAGTAGCTTGCCTCTGTATCAGCTGTCTTTTGGGAGATGTTGCTGCTGCTGTTTTTGTTGTAGGCATCAGTACTCTACTGTACAAAAGGGTGATTGCTGTCAAAATTGTTTGCCCTTGCAAATGATTGTTTCACAGTTAATTGTTTTTTGGAGGATATGCTACAAGTAGCCTTCTTCCTGGTCCCCTTCTGGGATGAAGATCCACTGACAGCAACAGCAGCAGCAACAGGTGTAGTCATCAAGGATCCTTCTGAGGAATCACGGATAGGAGAGGAGTCAATCATGCTTCGAATACCAACATTGGATGCAGCAGGACTACTTCCGATGACGAATGAGGATGTTGATGATGCAGGTGTTGGTGTTGGAGATCGAAGGCATTTGGATCTCAGAGAGGGAGCAGGTAGTTGACACTGGACTTGTTATTTTTTGAGTTTTGGAACTTGGTGACGTACACTTTGATCTTTGATGAATGCGCTCCAAGTGACTTAACAAGGAAGAGGTTTCTAGGTGGTTTAGGTCCCTCCTTCTACTCACTCTTTTATGGCAATCGGCACATATGGCTTGACAATTGTTGTACAGATCGGGATGGAAATAATTCCACACGTGAGAAGTAGATTGTTTTGGCTTTTGTCCCGGCATAACAACAATGGGCTTTGGCTTTTTCAAACCATGGGCAACAGCTGTTGCCTTACTTACACAAAGGACATCCTCAACATCAACATCCTCATCACCAACATCTTCATCATCAACATCCTCATCATCCTTCGCGCCTTCATCCACCAAAATATCCTCCTCCTCCATGTGCAATTCCACAGAAGCATCCTCAATGACTACGTGTGCTAGATGTTGATGGCCCTACCCCACATTTACAGAGGGCACACAAATGTTGGAACTTGGAGGATCCTCCAGTACACTAGTATTTAGGTCGGGCTAACACATGGCAACTGCGGACAAACTTGCACTCTCCTCGGGGATTTGTGATTTTGATTTCTCAGGGCACACAGTTGGTTTTTCCGGAGCTGTCTTAACTTTCACATTTCTAATTGGATCACCACCACTACTACTACAAGCAGAAGGGCTATCAGCAGTCTTCATAAAGAAAGGCCAAGGCCTTATCTTTTCCTTGCCACTTCGTGTAGTGAATGGCATATTGGAAATTTTTTGTTTATCTAAAGGCAAATATCCTTTCAATTTTTTTTTCTTAACTTCAGTAATACTTGTTTTACCATATCGATGGTGTGACTTAAGCCCTGGGGGCATGGGCCTTCATAGAGAACAAGGAAGTTGATGGCCTTGCACTGCTAGAGGCAGCTACAACATGTGGTTCTTGGCCTTGCTCTCCTGTCATGTGACAGCCCTCCATATTTTCTGCAGTCTTGAAGCAGTGTCACAATCACCAATAGTGTAGCCAAGGTGCGTTTACAAAATTCACATATGTGCAGTCGTGTGCACACACAAAAATATTAGAAAAAAAGACAAATGATAATTTTTATTTTTTGTCAGCTCCAAAAGAACTTGGGCCCAGAGCACCGATTGACCACAACTGGAGTCGGGCAGCACAAGGTTGCAACTTTCGTTGCAGGCTGGATCTTGTGCGCTACTGCGGTTAAGCCTAACATGCACTCATGCACACACAGAAAATCTAAGACACTTTTATTGTTTTTTTTGGAGAACGACTGGAATCGAGCAGCACAAGGTTGCCACTTGCGTTGCTGACTGGATCTTGTGCACTACTGCGGTTAAGCCTAACACACACGAGTACACACAGAAGAATATAAAAGACACTTTGATTGATTTTTTTTGTTTTTAGCATGACCGGAGTTGGGCTGGATCTTGTGCACTACAGCAGTTAAGCCTAACACGCATGCACAGAAAAATATAAAAGACACTTTAATTGATTTTTTTGTTTGTAACATGACTGGAGTTGGGCTGGATCTTGTGCGCTACTGCGGTTAAGCCTAACATGCATGCACGCATAGAAAAATATAAAAGACACTTTGATTGATTTTTTTTTTTTGTAGTCCAGAACTTGGGCCCAGAGATGGACACAGCACAAGCCCAGGTTACAGAAGCCAGCCCAGATGGATCTGCAGACAGCACCGTGACCAGAGACCAGACGGGATCAGCAGATAGCATCAGCACCTCTCCCAGCCCTACACTACCCACCCTCCCTGTTCAGTCTCAACAGCTGGAGTGAAATGGTGTCCGTCACGTGGTCCCTTATATACTACATTGATCATAGAGACGAAAGCATGCGAACCGCGAGATTTCAGACTCTATCGTTTTGCCTCGGTTTTGAGATCCGACCAGGCGGGAAACTCCGAGCCTGCTTGTATCTGACTCGGTTATGCTAAATTCGGGTGGGTTCGGAACTCTGGAATCTGAACCTGCTCATCTCTACTTTAAATATATGGGTTTTAGGCTTGCAGGAAAGTATTATGTACATTGATAAATGTCTCCCAATGAGGTGTTTCATCTCCTGTTTATTTTTTGAGCAATTTAGTTTGTGTTTGCAATGGTGCATGCAGGCAGGTATGGGTCAGAGAAGCGCAGCCCATTACCTCGATGATTTCTTGTTGGTAGGTCCAGCAGGGAGTTCGGTTTGTGGCAAGTTGCTTTTTTAATTGCAAGCATTGTTTACCGTACTAAGGGTTCCTATCGCTCAGGATAAAACGGAAGGCCCAACTAATCGTTTATCGTACCTAGGAATAGAAATTGATACTACATTAGGTCTCTGCCGTTTACCTTTGGAGAAGATAAGGAAGTTAGGGGAGCTCTTGGAGGTTTTTGTTTTGGCGAAAAAGGTTTCACTTAAGCAATTGCAATCTCTTCTCGGCCTTTTGATCTTTGCATGCAGGGTCATACCTACGGGCAAGGTTTTTTGTCGTTGTTTAGAACATTCCACAGCAGGTGGTAAAAAATCTCACCACCTGGTCCGCATATCGCAAGACATGCGGAAGGACCTGCATGTGTGGCTTATATTCTTGTGGGAGTTTAATGGAGTGTGAATATGGCTTTTGGCATCAGTAGACAATCGCCAGCTCCAGTTATTAACTGATGCGTCGGGTTCGTTAAGTTTTGGAGCTTTCTTGGAAGGTGAATGGTGCACAGAACCTTGGCCCGAATCATGGAAGAAGCATGGTTTAACTGCGTGCATGCTGCTGTTGGAGCTTTTTCCAATTGTAGTCTCCGTAGAGCTATGGTCTGATAAGCTTACCAATAGGAGTATTGCTTTTTGGTGCGACAACTTGGGCGTAGTGCACGCCTTTAATAATCAGAGGGCGGCCTTTTCTCCAGTTTTGTGTTTATTGCAACATTTAACAATTTTATGTTTGCGTAAAAATATTGACTTCGGGGCTCGCCATGTTCCGGGTATGGAAAACAATATCGCAGACGCCTTGTCTCATTTTTAATTGGATAAATGTAGGTCTCTCGCTTCAGGCGCTAGTGAGTTTGGTTTATCGTCTCCTTTGCATGTCTGGCAGATTATAGAGCTGGCATCGAAGGCCTTGCATTGATGTCGTTGGCCCCAGGACTTATTCGACGGCTTGAAAAGATTGGCGAGGCTTCCTAGCCTCCGAGATTGAGGGAGGTAAGCCGATTCATGACTGCATGTTACAGTTTGTTTGGGTTGGCACGAGCATGGACATTCTAAACCTGCCATGTCCGGTGCTCTGTCCGGTATTGCTTATTTTTAAAATTACATGTCGAGGCAGACCCCATAAAATCCTTTTTGTTGACAAAAGCAATGAGGGGTTGGGCGAAGGAGTGCATTGTTTCAGGTGATACGAGATGGGAGCTTATATTAGCGGTTTCGGGGGTCACTGCGGGTGCGTACGAAGCAGCCCTTTTTTGTTTGTCATTCTCGTTAGCTTACTTCGGTGCATTTAGAATTGGTGAAGTAGTGGCGATTAATAAGACCTCTACATCGTCAGGTTTGCTTTTCAGTAACATGGTTGTTAAAAAGGACCTTATTTTATGCCGTATTCACAAATGTAAAACAGATCAGTTAGCTAAAGGGAAATGTATTTCTATTACAGCGCATGCAGACACCATCCTCAATCCAGTTAGTTTAGCTGAGCGCTTTTATAGTGTGCATCGCTCTGGTGGCGCTCAATGGCTAGCCCACACTGACCGGACCCTGCTGTCTAAATTTCAATTTGCAAAGGTTTTTCAAAATTGTTTGATTGCGCTAGACTTGCCTTTAGATCAGTTTGGAACGCACTCATCTAGAATTGGGGCAGCATCGTGCGCGGCAGCTGCAGATGCTTCCGTCTTCTTTTTAAAACAATTGGGCTGATGGAAATCGTCAGCATATAAAACTTATTTGTGGGGGGATAAGCTGCATGTTTAACCGCACTCCCGGCGAGTTTGTTGGGGAACAAAGAGGCTTTATGCCTACTGCCACTTTGGAGTTTGAGGGGGTTTTCAGTTTTATCCTCAAAGAGGGGGGGACTAGGCCATCATCTTAGAGAGGGGTCAAGGCTGTGCCAATTAGAGAGGAATGGTACCACTTCAGGCCAGTTTACATTAGGGTAGGGATCCACCCTCTTTATTTAGTCAAATTCTTTATTGGGCTGTGGCTCAGGAGTGCTGCTTTTTACTGCCACCGATCTTTCAATTACAATTCTAATTCAATAAATATGTTTATGGCTGGGTCCTCTTTAAATTCCACATATGCCTCTGAGTGTTTATATCTAGTTATTTGTTAAGTATGAAGCAAAATGTTTTCTTATGTACCAAACTCTGGGCTTGTGCGAAAATATGGTAATGACTCCCTTGCCATCCAGTGCTTAGAGTCGCCATTGAAAGCATCTCACATCTGCTGCTCACAAAAAACCCAAGAAACATCGAACACAAATTAGGCAGCCATCAGCCTTCTGAGTTAGTCTAGGCTATGGCAGACATAGCGGGTCTCCAGACATGGAGAGGTCTCTCCTGCTGTGAGCAGGGATGCAGTTGTTTATGGATGCCCAGAAAACAGTGTTTAAATGGTCCAGACATGCCTGTATTTCTCTAGCCACCCTCTGTTACCTCCACCAAATACTGACTACCTGTCACTCACTTTGTGAGTGAATCCTCTGTGTGTAATCGCAGTACAATTACTGTGTGTGCACAGTGTGGTTTACATGTGTGTGCAATGGCAAATAATAGCTCAGTCTGTGTAAATATCAGCAATGCATACACATCTAAATCAGGCACTCTGCCTGTTACCTGAATTTGCATCTGCCTCTCCTACAGGTTAGCAACTTCATCATTAATTGCTCACATAAATGGTATGTTTGTATTTCTTTGCATACTGGGATCCACATCAGCATTTGACTAATCTCATAATAATCTGTGACAATGGCCTAACATTATTTCCATGGATGCAGGTGTACAAAGCCCTAGAGAGACAAAGTGTGGACTGATAAAGTACCAAACAATCAGCTCCCAACTGTTATTTTTCAAACGGGATGTAGTCAGAATCCCGGCAGATGGGATGCCGACAGTCTAAATATCGGCGCTGGAATCCTGATGGCGTCGGGATCCCGGCTCCGAAATCCCGACCGCCGGCATTCCAAAGGTAAGTATCGGGGGTTAGGGGAGGGTTAGGTTTAGGGTTCTGCATTAGGGTTAGACACTAGGGGGAGGTTTAGGGTTAGACACTAAGAGGGGAGGGTTAGATTTACGGGGATGCAGTCAGGAAGACGACGGTTGAAATGCCGACTGCTGGCTTCTCGACTGTCTAATCCCGGCAGGGGTCTAATGACAGGTGTCAAGATCCCGACGCCTGTCATTTTACCTACGCCTGGCATACCGTTCAAAGGTAAGCCAGGCACCAGGCGCGGACAACCGTGTGGGGGGGGAGGGTTAGGTTAGGGGCTCCTGGGGGGGACTTAGGGTTAGGCACCCCCCCGGGAGACTTAGGCTAAGGTAAGGGGGGTTGGGGTTAGGCACCCCCGGGGCGAGGTTAGGGTTAGGCCCCCCCGTGAGACTTAGGTTTAGGCTGCGGGGAAGAGGGGGTTAGGTTTAGGCACTTACGAGGGGGGGATAGGGCTAGGCACTTGATGGGGAGGTTAGGGTTAGGCACCCCTAAGGTAGGGTTAGGGGGGGAAGGTTAGATTAGTAAATATAAGAAATACTTACCTGTCGGGATCTTCACTGCCGGTGTTCCAGCGTTGGGATTCAACATGCGTCCGGCGATATTTCATACCACTCTCGATTTAGGCACTAGGGAGGGAGGTTTAGGGGAGGGTTAAGGGTTAGGTGTAGGAAACTTACATCTGGGTGATGGGATTGTGACTGTCAGGATGCCACTTTCGGTATTCTGACTGCCGGCTTCCCGACAGCAGGGATCCCATACCAATTCCCTTTTCAAACACAGCCTGTAAACTGACAGGAATTGATTGGTTGGTACAGTACTTTATCTCTCTCCACTTTTTCTTTCTCTAAGGCTTAGTACATCTATCCCTCAATACCTTTTCAGAAACAGTTTCTATTTTTTTCCTAAAATACCAAAAATGTATCACCCTATAAAACAAGAAAAAAAAGATAAAAAAACAGCAAAAAATAATCTCTAAAAACAAAAAAGTTTTGAGATACAGCAATAAATAAATGCTTTAATTTTAATTTTATTTAAAAAAAGACAAATATACTCAGCACATATGGTATTCTACTTATTGAGTAATGTTACAACCCATAAAAGGAATGTATTATCAAAATAATATTAACATAATAATAGTAATTACATTTAATTTAATTGCTTCCAAATATAACAACCAAATTTGGCATACATAAAAAAAAATCAACATCTTATTAAAACCATTTTTCACATGACTTAATGATCCCTTTTTTCTGTATGTACTTACATTAAGCATCATTAGATACAATTAACTGGGAGTAATGTTTCCTCTTCTCTGTCTTTTTAACCTCTTTAATATAGATCAGGCAGCTGTAGCAGAGATCAGTTAAATGAGCAGTAATGTCACAACAGCCAGATCTTCTAATAAAACTCAGTATTAATTATAGTAGACACGGGTGCTAAAAGTATTGTTTCATTATTTCTTTTCTTCTGCTAGTTTTTTCAGGACATTAAACCCATCTGTTTAGCTCCAGCTTTATTTTTTTTCCCATAAATTTCATAAGTTGGATCGCTTTTATGAAGCACCCATTCCTAAAAGCCAATGTGGAACTATTACAGATGTAAGCAGAGCAGCGACTGCGGAGCCCGGAACTGAAGGTGATCGGAGCCCAGCAATGACTAGTTGAACATACTTCATAGCCTGTTCTGATCATGTGCATGTGCCTGATGGTGCATTGTCAGAAGAGGCCATCTCTATATACCCGATAGGGAGGCCTGGGAGGAAATAATTGCATTACAGGACCCCTACCCAAATTTAACCAAGGGAATTGTGATGTACTGTTTCATTGAATGGCAACCTCTGCTTTTTCCCAGGGGTTTTCCTTTTTTGGGGGAAGATGTGCAGCCCTCCTCTTGTGCTGGAGATTGGGTCTCATTCTATACAAGTATTGGAATCTATCTTGCACTCATGATTCATTTGAGACAACATGAAGCTTAGAAAGGCAGTATTAAGGACAAATGTATATATATATATATATATATATATATATATATTGTATCTGAAGAAGGGGGTGACCTTAAAGTGTGTGTAGTCAGACTTTAAAGCAATGTTTGTTACATCAGCAAACTTGAAAAACTAGGTGCGAAGTAACTTTCAAGAAGCAATTTATAAAACCATGTAGGGGGTGTAACACTTGAAAAGGGTATTAATGATCATTGTTGTTTTAGCTGATGATGTGTGTAGCAGATCTCTAAACTAATTACTGAAAGCAAACAAAATATATTCCCCATCTAATTACTGTTGGTGCACAATGGAAGTAGGAGTTTAAACTAAGGATGTGGAGTCAGAGTCAATATCATTGAGTCGGAAAAATTTGGAGCGGAGTCAAAGTCAGTAAAAATGTAACAAGTCTAGCTTCAAAATAAAAACTGATAATATATAAATATCAGGGATTACATTAATGCATGAACTGGTGTCTATTTTTAATTATTCCCCATTTCCCAGTCATTGCTCCAAATCAGTCTCAAGCATCTCTGAACATTATCTTGCAGAATCACTAAATAGGAGGAGAAAGCCGAATTGTTATTGATCAAGACAAGAATAACAAAGACCAGCACAGCAGTGTTTGTTTTCTGCCCTGAAAACAATGAAAGTTTGTTAAAATCCGGGCACAAAAACTAGCTGCATAGTGAATTGAGGTGGAAGTGTCCCTTATCCAGACTGATCTGTCTGAGTGTAAGTAAGTAACATATAATATGGTACTAAAATATTTGGTAGTGCTACAGTACAAATCAGGGATAGTTGAAGAGTACAGTATTAAACTAATGTTGGTTCAGCAGGATTATAGAGAATTGTGAGCATTAGGAGAATAGTGAGAATTAGGAGAGTTGTGACTTCGAATACATGACATTGAAATCATGTATTGCATTCATTTAATTACTCTACTGTCATATACTTTTCAATAGCTAATAAGTAAGAAATCAATTACTTGTTGGCAGAAGTTGTCACTCTCAATTTTTTTGAGGAATTAAATTGTTCTTAACTTAACATTTCAAGGAAATTTTTCTATCCAAAGAAAAGTATGGAAAAAATATTATGACATTATAATTACCCTATGCTGCCGCCATTGAGTGCAAAAATGCCCCATGCTGCCATCGCCCACCCCACTGCGATAATTACCAATGCATAATACATGCATTACATAATTACATGCAGCCACCACACATTACACTGCAATATAATGAACCCATGTCATACTTTACATGTATTCATCTTCTATCTCATGACTTAACTACTATTTAAGCCTAAATGAAATCATGTATTGCACACATTAAATTACTTTAAGGTTCAAATTGTAGTCTAAAATGCAACATTTGCAATTAATGAGGAGTGGTAGCCATGTCTTGCATTTTAAATGATTGCCACTTTGAAATCATGTGCAGACTCCCCAGAAGCTTGCTGATGCCAGCATCATGCAGTCTATTACATTTATCCGGGAGTCTGAGTTGGACAGTAGCAAAATAGAGGATTGTTTGGCTTACTGATTTAACAGCCCTGGTTTAAACAAAATATTTACCATGCAAACACATTTCAGCCATATACAATTCTGTTCTTGAAAGATAATAGTAGCACCCACACCTCACACCCATGGCCGGAACTAGAAGTGTGTGACAGGTTCTGGTGCACAGGGTCCTGGGAGTGGCACTGTGGCTTCCCCATGGCACCTGCATGTGGCCTGCAGTGTGTCTGGAACTGTACCCTGCAACCTGTAGAGCTGAGTCATTATGTAACCAGTAGAGCTACAAATTCTTAGGATACTCCAGGGAGTGCAATACTTCATAGAGCTGACAGCCCTGCCCCCTAGTTGTGGCATCATGTGACAGGTTTAGGGGGCAAGGCCAGCACAGGGCCCGCTGCTGCTCTGTTATGGTGGTGTGCACACCCTGCATCCATAATAGATACGCCACTTTAGCTAATTGCTAACAAAACACCATATACACTATCAAACAGGATATTTGGTTTAGTAAATTCACTATCCATATGATGAGTAATAGTTCATGTCAAAGGAAATAGTGGAGACAAAGGGCTCTCTTTATTAACATTATTTTTGCTAAAATAAAGTGAAAAAGGGTGTTTTCACAACCTTTTCACATTATTTTAGTTTCACATATATTTACTAAAGGGAAATTGGAGTAGAATTTGTAAAATTATCATTTATTTTTAGTAAGCAGATCACATTTCCCATAATTGTAATGGGAAATGTGATCCACCCAGATTTACTAAAAATAAAAAAGTGAAAAAATACCGGCAGAAGCCCTGTGATAATGACGCCTCCTGGAGATGGCATTATCCAGGGTTTGTCCCAATTCCCTGACTCCTGTTCTGCTTTAACCAGCAGAACAGAGTTGGGAGCTGGCTCCCTGTGATCAGCTTTGTGGTCTAAATAGACAACAAGCTGATCACCAGGAAAAAAAACAAAACACTTACTTGCATCCAGGGAACTGAGATCGGTTCTCTGGTGATGTGCTCTGGGGCCCTGGTCAGCTGGTCTCCCAGCTCCTGCACTGTGACCCTGGTCAGCTGCTGCATAGAGCAGCTGACTGGGGTCACAGCACAGAAGGTGGGAGACCAGCTGATTGGAGCCCCAGAGGACATCAAAGGAGCACCGATCACCAAGGTAAGTGTAAGTGAGGGAGCTTGGGGGGGCGGGAGGGAGAGGTATGGCGAGCTGGTCCGCGCATGCACGGGCACCTTCTCGCTGTATTTTTTGCTAAAAATACAGTGAGAAGACTGCAGAGGGGATTCGCAGGGACAGAGGTTTATCACAAGATAAATCCCTGTGATATTTCCTAGATTCGCAAAGCAACTTTAGGCAAAAATATCACATTATAAACTGCATTTTAAATGCAGATTGTAGAAAATAGGGCCCAAAATGTTTTTACATAGCAATGTTGCATTATTCACAAAAATATAGAAATTATTAAAATAAAGAGATGTGTTCTTTTCTAGTTATTAAGTGGCCCGGGATTTAAGCCTTCTAATTAATACTTAACTGATTAGTGTATTCTCTACCAGCTCTAAGGCAACATGCTGGAAAGTTTGTTCAGTGTGCTAATGCATAATAATTTTGATGTTTGGCAAAAAATGCATACACATTGCGTATGTGAGTTAAATATTACATGCATAAAAAGACCAAATCATTTATTGACTATATGGGCCAAATTTAACAGGCCCAATTCTGATGTCAAATCCACACTTTTTCCACAAATGGATTTGCTGGCTGAAACTACAGGGACTAAAAAAATGTTCTTTCTGATGGGAGCAGCCAGGTAGATAAGTGAACACAGGGTCTGATTCATTAAGGATTGCTATTGCGTTCGCTGCTCCGTAATCACATGCAGGTCTGCTGCGAAAATATGCTAATGAATGCTATTGGAATCCCATCACACTGCCAGAATAGAGATGCCCACTACTGCTATCTCACATCCGTAACACATTGCAGTCCTGCGTATACATCGGGATCATTGAGTAACATCGGCCCCTCACGCAGAATTACAGGAGTCCTGACCTTACTTAGAAATTGCTAACCTCGTAGCATGCAGTAAGTACTCAAGCTGCGTATGCAATCGCAGTGGCTAATTTATGCAATGGTGTTCAAACAGACAGGTATGCTTGCGTTTCGCTGACCATTCCCCCATCACCAACCCCAAATGCTCACTGCCTGTCAATCACTCTGCGATGAATCTCCCTGGTCTCCGTGATCGCAGTGCGATCCCAGTGGTGCCTTTGCGCACGTGCACTGCAATGCATATGCATGTGCAATACGCAAAAATCGGCCAACTGCATACACTTTGGCAGTTGTGATTCTTAATGAATCAGGTCCACAGCTTGCTGACTAAAGCTTTGGTACATGAGTGGGCCTGCTTTTTATCCTCATTCAAAAATAAGATTCTGCAAAAATGAAGCCCTCATGCTCAGCTGTGGCTGGGTACATTTATAGGAAGATTTGCTTACTCTGAAAATTGAGAACAGATTTTGCTGTATGTTTCTGAGGACTGGAAAAACAGTAGACCAGTATGTGCGGTAGGCAGAGAAATAGGCACTTGTGCACATATAATGTGCCTGTATGGGTTCACATTTTCTGCTGTTTGACTTTATGTGCAGTCTTGAACCTGTCTTAGGTAGTTTTACGATATGGGACATGTTAAGTGATACAATTGACAGTTCTAATAAATATACATTATTTCTTCTTTGAACAATTTGTTTCTGTGAGCTATAATTTCTGCAGTCTGTGCACTTGCAGAGATGAAACGCCATCTATATTACTATTTGTCAATAGTAATCCATTTTTATGGCTGTACTGACTCAGCATTGGGACTGTACAACTTTCTGGCTGCTTTTCCAAGTAACTACATATCTGTGTAATTGTTCAGTTATGAGGACACAAGGGGAGTCTTTGTGTACAAGAGGCAGGTTAATCGCAGCTGTCCTGTAGGTCATATCTATGTCCAGTTTATGAGTTTCTCTGCCTGGTTTTGTACTTTTAAGAGTATAGTAGTACCTCACAAACTTTATTTATGTAAACTAGCTCAATGAAAGGAGGTTATGCATCATTAACATTCTCATCCACAAAGGACTGGAGGATGATACCTTATTTTAAACATTATTTTAAATGTTTCACGAGCCAATAAACAGTACTCATCCCCCCATAGTACATTCTACCCAGATAATAAGAATATTGCAAAGCTGGCACATTGCAGTTCTTCATTAAATTAATCCTTGAGAGGACTAAAATCATTAAACTGGAAACAATTCTAATCAACTAATTTTTGCTCTAATTCAAACTGTATACTGTATAGCTTTTAAAAAATAATTAGCAAGGGTGTTGCTAGACCCTGGAAAATATTGAACAAAGTAGTGAATCTCCAGCACAGTGCAATGGCTATTTTTTAAATTATTTGCATTAATCACTTAATGCATTAATGATTTTGTGTTGCCCCTAGGTCCATCTAGACTTCACCATGTTCCATGTGTTTACAGATATCAGAAGTAAACTCACTGCTTATTTTATAGCTGAAAGCCCTGGGACCATGGTGGAAAAGCAAAATTAAAAAACCTAGGCTGCCTGCGCCCAGTCTATTTAATATATAATGTTGACGGAAGCTGTAATAATCACTTCACGAATGATCCTATTTTGTCTCTTTTTGACCGCTCACATTCCATCAGCAGTTTCAGAACTGCGCGGCTGCAGGCCAGCCCCAGCCTCCCCAGCATAGAGAGTCCCCCAACCTAACTCATTGGTGGGACAGCGGTACAGTGCCCGAAAAGCTATATGGTTTATGACAGTGACTGAACTAACATTAACATCCTGAGCCTCAGCTCGTCAAATGCTACAGGACAACGGATTTATACATTTTGGGAGTTAAGCTTTATTATAATTATCAGAACGTAATCTGTGCTTTAGGAAGGATGTTATGGAAACACAATAGACATTAAGACCATTTAGTGGAATGCTTAAGATCAGGGCTGCCATCAGAAACTGTGGTGCTTTGGACTGATAGAATAGGCAGCTCCCCCCCCCCCGTGTTTCCTATAACTCCAGCCGTGCAGTGTCTCTCCAGTTCTAGCGAGCCTCATTCTGTCTCCCCAGCCAGCCCCTTATTTGTGTCTCCCCAGCCAGCCCCCCTTCTTGGTCTCCAGTCTGCCCCCCCTTCTGTCTCTCCAGCCCCAGGCAGCCCCCACACTTACCTTGTTATTGCTGCTCCGAGACCTAACCCCCATGCACCTCTTTTTCTGGGGCGCAGATTGAATGGCAGGGATGTGGGAAGGTGGTGAAGTGGGTGGGCAGCGGGATTGCAGGGGAAAATGCAGGATTTGCAAGGAGGGTTTACCTATATAGATAGATAGGTAACCAGGAGGTGCCCTCCTGGATATACAAATATCGATACAGTACTGGAGAAATGGCAACACTCACGGGTACTATCATGAAAGACTTCAAATGACAAACAGTGTCCGTGTTCACCTTTTCAGTCTGGATTTTTATTAAGAACATTATTGCTAAAAGTACAGATGGACTGAAACTTTGGGCACAAACACTGTTTCACTGTTTGTTATTTGAATTCTTGCATGAAAGTACCAGTTAGTGATACTGGTCCTCTAAATATATATATATATACACACACACACATACATACACACACACACATACATACACACACATACGCACATACCTACAACATCCTGGCTGTTGTGATGCCGGCACTCAGAATGTCGGCGCTCGAATCCCGACACCAGTCAGAATCCTGGCGGCAGCATCCAACGGTAAGTAGTGGGGTTGGGGGAGGGATGTTTTATATATATGTATATACATACACACAGACAATTACCATATGTCTTCAATATATCACAAAAGAACACAGTATACAACCCATAATATTAATATACCCCACTGTACAAAATACTACAACACAACCACACAAAATATTACTACAGAACTCCAAGATATAATACTACACCCCTCAACCCACCTCACCACCAATAATATTAGTATACAACCCCTGAAGATACATTACAACACACCCCAACACCCAACCTACTTTCCATACCAGATGATATAAGTATACAGCCCCCAGATACATTACACCTCTCTTTCTTTGATACATTACTATACACCACCCAACCCACATCACTTCCCACCCCCCAGATAATATGCTTACACTGATAATTATAAATTACATCCCTCAAGCCACCTCACCCCACAGGTAATATAAGTATATAACCCCACCCCACCACCATAACATGAATTAGTACAGAGCCCCCCTTCAGATACATACCTTGGTTTGCAGATGAAATGCAGCATTGCAAGAGGCTCTGGTCCCCTCTCACAGAGGCTGCAGCCTACAGGATAGGAGAACAGGCCAGGCAAAGCAGAAGGGGGCGGAGACCATGGAGAGGGTGGGGCCTTTGGAAATTGGCAGGGAGATGCATGGGAGAAGGATGGGCTGGAAATCTGGAAGGGATGGGGACTCAGGAAGAGGGAGGGGGACAGGGGCTTCACACACTTTGCCTGCAGAGGGGAGAGGAAGTCTAGGTCGGGCAGAGACACAGACAGTAGAACTGAGAAGGGGGTCTGTATCCTCCAGTAGTCATTAAGTGACTGACACTGACAGGGGGCCCGCAGAGCACCATTGATCCTGACAGCACACTGCTTTGTACTCAGAGGCTGCCTGTAACTAAGAAGCAGTTCACTTCACAGGCAGGATGATCTGCACTCTGCAGGCCCCCCACTGAGTCCAGGCCTGGTACATTAGTACTGGCTGTATCCCTTGATGGTGTTGGGGTGACGAGGCTTCCTACCCCTGGATCATGGTATGAGAAACGCTGCTCCTATATTATTAATTTTCCTTCCAGCCGGCTGGGGAGATGAGAAAAACTCAACACACACACACTTGTGATGAATCCACTCAGCTCTCAGAGGTACATCCTCTGAGAGCTGTCTTTTATAAGTTCAGAAAACTGCTGTTACAAACATTTGACAAAAATGGTTTGACAGAAAAGAAAACATATGATTGGTTTTAACAAGTAGATAGGAAGTGTCAATGCGTCTTTCAGTTTGTCGTTATTTCAGTGTCCAAACTTAGCATCCTATTCTGGGATTCTTCAGCTGCTGCTCTCCTTCAGCTGCTCATTCAATATAATGGTGGTTCAATCTCATGATATTTGTGTAAAGGAAAATGGCTTTTTCTCATAAATACTGATGAATCTTACAGTATGTTTTAAATATACACTATAAATTATTATAGACTCTCACAATCCCCTCTTTTTATTAAAACATACTATCTTTCCCTTATTGGAGTCATGGCTTTCATAGTAACTATATTTCTTCCATAGTCACCCTATGCAAGTAGATGCAAGCATCATTCATCACCAGAATACCAAGAGTCCCGACACATCTTTCCCTAGAAAGAGGGGTTTCTTCCAAAATCAGTACTACAGTAAACACATTTCTTCTCAGGTGTGATCAATGTAATTCTTTCACACGCTAAACACTTTTCACACTCGGAGGCACTCTTCTTATGTGTGACAAATAGACCCCTACTGGTGCAGATGCTTTATTTACCATTTTCCTGAAATTATAAGATAGATAGCAATTCCACAAAATTAGCAAAATTAATACAATGATTATAACGATTACTGGGTGAATGAGACCACTAAACATCCTTTTGACTGAAGGTGAGTTTCCTGTGAACACATCCCACCAATGGTGCTGTAAATTATCTTTTAATTGTGTGGCTACTTCCACTAATTTCTCTGCTTCTACAATTGTCTGCATTTGTGCATGATGGGCAAAATAGTTTACTTTCTGTAAGTGGTGAGCAAGTTTTTCTGTATTATTAATGGCATTAATGATACTTTGGAGATTAACTGTAAGGTTATGGGGAGGTATCTTAGTCACCTGAAATTCAAACTGTACATGTTCTTGTCTCTTCACATAACACACATAAGTAGTGTTCTTCCACCTAAGGTGTGTAACATTAAATAAGCTTCCAGAAAAAGGATTTGGTAAATTATAGAGGGAAGTTGTATTCATATCATATGTGACTAGGCATACAACCTGATGCTCTACCTCTATAAACATATCCACCTCTTTATCATGCAATTCCCAGTTGCTTACACTGGTGGGTGTTCTAACTTACAAGGCTCATATAGCTGTGTTTGCTGAGGACATACTAATCCATCATCGGTATCAGTACATAGGGATAAGTCTTGTGTCCTATTACTGGTGTCTATGTGTGTACCTCTCATCTGGGGAGTCCACAACTGAGTGCCTCCAGTAGTTGTCAACAGGGGGACTGGTAAGCTGAAGTACTTACACATAACCTGTTTCTGTGTGACATTATACACATGAACTTCACCTGTGCAAAAGATGTCAGTACACAACATCTTCTTTCCGTGAATTTGTATCCAACACAAAGAAGATATATTAAACATCCTTCTGTATACTTGTTCATTACCTGTCATTAACTGTGTTTGTGATTTACCCTTTTGCAGATTTTGATGCATGGTTCTGAGAGAACATGCAGTCCAATTAAACAGTTCAGAAACATTTGTTGACAGGTAAAGTGTGTTAAACAATGTGCTACTGAACACCTGTAAATATTCATTATCCCAAGATATACTGGCCTGTAATGGGGTAAATACTGTAAAGCGCTGCGGAATATGTGTGCGCTATATAAATAACTGGTAATAATAATAATAATAATAATAGGCATCCATGTAGCTTGCATTGTAACTAATCTTCTCATATCTTCTCCTGTATTACTCATTTTGCTGGATAAAGTTTCTATATCTATACTATTAAGTAACCCTATACCTGTACCTGATGCTCCTTGCAATGTATCATACCATTCTCTCTTTTGTCTGCTATAGCATTTTGGATCTGGGCGAAAAGAAATATTAAATTTTAATATAGTGGTTTATCTTTGGGTACCCACATTTACACAAGTGGCGGGAACTTTAACTAGTGAGTCATTCCTTATAGTGGGCTTGCTATTTAGGACGTACATCCTTGTCATTATTACTGAATTATTTGGTGATTGCATGGTATTTGTGCAAACTAGCACTACACCTCTTTCTATAGTTGTTGGGCTTCCTATGGATATACCAGGGTCTGTATTATTGACACACTGAATACCCTGTGCCCATGTTTTCTTAAATCCTTTATAGCTCATAAACTTATCAGTACAACACTTAATTTTTATTCCGCTTATGATATTAATATTATCATGCTCCCTTGGTGCCCAGTAGAGATGCCTTATATTATATTGTCCCAAACTTTTTACATATATCGAACCTCCTGACCAGGATACATTAAATCTGTGTAACTGGTAAGTCTGGTTTACCATGGCCTCCTTTGAATTATGCACTGGACCGTGGGCCAGCTGGGTCATCAGGGGATATACAGTAAGATCCTTGGGAGGCACCACCTGGTGGCTTTAGCCCAATGCATATTAACACAGGTGGCTCTCTCTTTCTCCCATCCTCTCTTTTTGCCTTCTGTGGCTTGTTCTTGAAACTGGTGTAAAGCCTGTATGTCTAAGGGGTCTTTCTTTGTGTCTGTTTCTATACCATAGAGGGCTGGGATAGGTAACTGGGCAGCTTGCTTAGCCACAGCATCTGCTTTGGCATTCCCTTTGGCCTCAGCCATTTTCTCCTTGGTGTGTGCTTGCACCTTTAAAATGGCTACTCTACTTGGAAGCTGTAAAGCTACAAACAATGATCTAATGAGCTCAGCATGCTTAATGGTTGCTCAGCATGCTTAATGGTTTTACCAGCCGAACCCATAAAATCCCTACTCTTCCCTAGCATACCTGGAGACAGTGTAAGTGTTTGCTGTCTGATTTTCAGCCATTATACATGCCACAGTGAGTGCCCTCAACTGAATCAATACCTCATCTAAGGTGGTGACTGCATACCCTGTTCTTGGGAACCCTTCATGATAATATCTAGAGCCATTTACAAACAACTCCCAGTCTGGATTAGATAAAGGAACATCTGTCACATTTTCTAGTTCCTTCATTTCCAGTTTCATAAGTTCAAGACAATCATGGTCAGAAATATTTTGATTTGTATTTTTATGTGACTGTATTTGCAGTACATTATCCCCCTCATCATCATCACTGTTGTGTTCCATATTGCCATTACCTGGTATGTTATCAACAGGTGTATGTATGCCTCCCTCACTATTCCCCTCTTTTGAATCCTGCATTGGAAGCATTGTAGCATGATTCAATTCTGTGCACCTCTTAATGGTCACATTGGTAGGGCTTAGTAGGGCTACCTCATACTTGGTTGACCTGGCTGCAGAAAGATGCTTAGTTCTGGATTGCTTAAGTATTTCTGTTACTGAGTGGGGAACCTGTATGATCAATGAGTGGTCCAGCACTAAATCTGCTGCCTTGTCTTTAAGCATAGCTGCAGCTGCTACTGCTCTTATACAAGAGGGTGCTCCTTTGATTACACTATCAAGCTGCAATGAATAATATGCCAGGGGCCGTTGTTTACCACCATGTTCCTGCACTACTACCCCGTGAGCATGTCCTTGTGTTTCATGACAGAATATAATAAAAGGCCTTTCATATCTGGGTAATCCTAGTGCTGGTGCTTGGGTAACTGCCGTTTTTATCTGCATAAAAGCTTTCTTCTAGTCTGATGTTAATATTACTGTTTTGTCTTTTGTATCTGTCAACGCATCATAGAGGGGCTGCATTATGAGGGATGCAATGGAGATCCATTCCATCAATACCCTATTAAAACTAGAAATGCTCTGAGTTGCCTGGTGGTAGCAGGTTCTGGCACTTTCTGTATAGCTGATATCCTATCTTATGTCAAATGTCTTGTACCTTGAGAAATACAATGTCCTAAAAAGGTAACTTGTGCTTGAGCTGTTTGCAATTTTTCTTTTGACACTCTGCAATGTTGTTCACACAGAAAAATAAGTAATGATTTGGTTTCACTTTGACACTGTCCCTCTGTATCTGCACATAGGAGCAAATCATCCATGTACTGCAACAACTGGGTGGTCTCAAACTGTGTTCTCCACCCTTGCAGTATGATGGACCTTGCCTCTGTAAATGCAGATGGAGAGGTTTCCCCTCCTTGGGGTAATCTAGTCCAGCAATACTGTTTGCCCATACTTGTAAAAGCTAAATAAAGCTGACACTCTGTTGTAAGAGGTACAGAAAAAAATGCATTAGCCAAGTCTATTACTGTGAAATGAGTTGCTGTTGCTGGCATTTGGTTTTTAATAAGGTGTGTGGATTATGCACTTTAGGTACGTCCACCACCAACCATTTGTTTACCTCTCTTAGATCATGCACCATCCGCTATTCCTGTTTACCATCTGCCCCCACCTTCTTTTTCACTGGAAATAAAGGGGTGCTCCATGGGGACCTGCATTCTCTTATAACCCCTGATTTTTGATGTGCAGCAATCTGCTGCTGTATGGCCTTTTCCTGATCTCTGGTCAATGGGTATTGTTTAATCTTTACTGGCACTACACCTGGTTTTAAGGTGAGTGTAACCGGTTGTACATCCAGTAATCCCACATCTGTTTTACCCTTAGACCATAATTTTTCAAAGCCAGTCAGGGATCATCACTTCTATCTGTGTCTGGTGTTGCAGCAAATATATTGCTGCTGCTAGCTGACATTGAAGATCCTGCCCTTTCAGTATTACATTACCATCCCAGTACTCAATGGTAGCTTGTAATTCATTAAGGATATCTGCTCCTAACAAATTAACTGGACAGGATGTGGAGGTCAGGAATTCTACAGGGACTTTTAATTTCTTCTGACCCCACTGCAACTTTTATGGGCTTACTAACATGTAAGGATTCAGTATGTCCTGTTAGTCCTGTTCCAGGAATTGTCTGATTTGTTACATATTTTTTGGGAACATCTTCTGCCCTTAAAATGGTACGGCTTGTGCCAGTGGCTATTATACAATCAATTTGTTCCCCCCCAGGTAGTGTAAATTGTATTATTCCCTTGGGACCTGACACTGGACAGCCTATTTCCTATGGGCTATGTGCTGTTTGAACCCTTACTCCAAATTGCTCCCTTTTCTCTGCCCATTCCTTATATTTCTGACAATCCCTTTTCATGTGCCCACTTTATGACAGAAGAAACATAACCCTTTACTTTTTGCTTCTTCTGGAGATACTTTCCTATTATCTCTTGTCTGTCTAGGGTCTATACTGAATTTGGGTTCTAACTCTCATCATAACTGCTGCATTCTGTTGATTTGGTTCAAACACCTCCTGTGTAGTTACAGGATAAGCCTCTACAGATGTGTTTTGCTATGGAGGTGGACCTGTCCCTTTCTGAAAATACATCTGTTCACCCCCACATTGTTCACAGCCACAAGATTCATCATTATTGCCTGTGGCTTGCTTCTTGCACACCTGTGTCCTGTGTCTGTTTTTATTAAACATCCAAGGCATAAAGGTGCCTGACCACCCTTGTATGGGAATAGAGCAGAAATTTCCTCCTGCATAAGGCAGTGGAGGAGCTGGTGGTGTAACTGGTGATAAGTGTGGAGGTGATGGATAATGAGGCCAGGGCACTTGATTCCCAAAAAATGGGCAATTAGTGTTAGCATTAGGTACACATTAACCACATCCTGGGCATTTCCTGCCATCCCTTACTGGTGTGGTAATTTGAGCCAAACTTGGGTAATTTGGGCTTAAATCAGGGGTTGTTAGTGATGCCTGTTTATCTTCAAAAGGGATTACTGGGACAGGCCTCACAGTATTTGGACCACAATCTTCCATAAACTCAGTGTCTTGTGTTACCTCCTGTTATTTATGTATTTCTTTGGCTACCTTTAACCAATCCTGTACTTGCTTGCCTACTTTCTAACACTCTATCCAAGCCTTGTTTTCTTTTGCAAAGGTTTCCCATCTTACAGGATCCAGGGAACTCAAACTGGGCATTCCTGCTTTCTGTAGTATCTTTTGAATATCTTTATGTGCACTTTTCCCCTCCCTGGATTCGACTAGATCTGCAGGAGCACATGGTAATTCTTTTACCATGCCTGTACTGCCCTGTGCCCCTATTATTGGTTACCGCTCCTAGTTTTTCCTGAATCCCCTGAGGAATCTTATTTTATTCAAAAGAACATTCACTTATTCCTGCATTCCTACTGGGTAACTATACAACAAAACCTGTCTTATCAGCTTCAAATGTCTATCAATTGGCAACCCCCTAATAATTGGACAAGCTACTACTGAACTATCCCTGCACAAATTACTGGGTAGCTAATTTAATAGTGCAGCACAGTCCTTATCTATCCTGGTAGCCAAATATTTTGATGCCCTATGAGGCAAGTATATACCACAGGGATCATCTGATTTATTACAGCTATTAGATCAGGACTTATAAATGATCTGGTTTACTGTAATATCACTACACAAGTACACCCCTCACACTTTAGGTATATGTGGTTAATATATCAGACTCTGGAGACCTGTTATCTCTGTCCTTAAAAAGACAATACAGTATTCCCAATGTCACTATAACACTCCCACATATTATGACCCACTGTTCTAATCCATCTGGCATGCTACACAGATGAATAACATGTACAACTCTTCAGCCCCAGGCACCCCTAGGGGTACCAATGAAGAAACACGAAGGGCCCTATCCCGAATCAATGGGCACCTTTCTCTGTACTCCTAAACACTTTTGCCATGTTTAGGCACTAGGTGTCACTTTTTACAGCTACTATGAAAGCAAGGAGATCAGTGAATGTCTCAACCCAGGGGTCACATTTCTCAAAAGACAGGACAAGCCTTTAGTTGCAGATGAGAAGTGCAGTCTTTGGTTGATTATTTAAAGATCTGGCTCCTTCATATACATCTCATAGTTAGCACACATACAATCACACTCCTTTTACTCACTTCAAGACAAAACAATTTATACTTTAAAAGAGCAGGTTTGTCATACAATACATTCATAGATCCCTGATTAGTACATCCATACTAAACCCCACAATACTAATTAGGAAGCGCAGAAGAGAGCATTGAAAACTGCAAATGAGCATTTGTTTTCAATACTCACCAATTGGAATTTGCTTCTGCAGTTCCAAATTTTCAAGTGGAAATTTGTCAGTACAGTACAGGCAGTTGGGGATCCCGGACGAGCCCCCAGAAATGTTGGGGTGGCAAGG
The DNA here is from genome assembly GCA_031769625.1 of Taudactylus pleione. Taxonomy (NCBI): domain Eukaryota; kingdom Metazoa; phylum Chordata; class Amphibia; order Anura; family Myobatrachidae; genus Taudactylus; species Taudactylus pleione. The sequence goes on along the minus strand of JAUIMM010000137.1, from coordinate 4,257,505 downwards.
CTTCCTACCCCTGGATCATGGTATGAGAAACGCTGCTCCTATATTATTAATTTTCCTTCCAGATGGCTGGGGAGATGAGAAAAACTCAACACACACACGTGATGAATCCACTCAGCTCTCAGAGGTACATCCTCTTTGAGCCGTCTTTTATAAGTTTGGAAAACTGCTGTTACAAACATTTGATAAAAATTGTTTGACAGAAAAGAATACATATGATTGGTTTTAACAAGTACATAGGATGTGTCAATGTGTCTTTCAGTTTGTCATTTCTTCAGTGTCCAAACTTAGTATCCTATTCTGGGATTCTTCAGCTGCTGCTCTCCTTCAGCTGCTCATTCAATATAATGGTGGTTCAATCTCATGATATATGTGTAAAGGAAAATGGCTTTTTCTCATAAATACTGATGAATCTTACAGTATGTTTAAATAAACACTGTAAATTATTATAGACTCTCACAATGGCGGCCCTGCTTAAGATTAATATGATTGGTCATGCAAAAAAGGAATAGAGGCAAAAGCATTATGGTTAGAAATAGAGATGAGCGGTTTGGTTCTCCTTGTCTGCCTCGGATTCCTACCTGAGCCAAAGTCACAAGATTCAGCTGTCGGATCTCGTTTTTTTTGACTTGGGTGCCAATTTCAAAAGTCCCATTGAATCAATGGGCAGACCGCTGAGAACCCACTGTCTTTCCTATAGACTTTAATGGGGCAAATGGATGCAAGATGGCGACCCCCTCGCACCGATGACACCACCACATGCAGTGCTGACCCTGTCTCACCCGAACTCTGCTGACACCTCCAGGAACCCCGCACTGAGGATACCGCTGGCACCCTTGAACTTCTGACACCACCGGTACTTCCGCACTCAGAACACTGCCGGCTCTCCTGCACCCCCACATTGTATGCAACCCACACAGTATCTGACCCACGCTGTATCCGACCAGTGCTCTATCCAACCATGCTGTATCCGACCTGCACTGTATACAACCCACACTGTATCATACCCACACTGTATCCAGCCCACACTGTATACCACACTGTATGCGACCAGAACTGTATTCAACCCACACTGTATTCAACCCACACTTTATCCAACCCACACTGTATGCGACAAGGACTGTATTCAACCCACACTGCATCCAGGCTACACTGCATGCGACCAGGACTGTATCCAACCCGCACTGTATCTAACCTGCAATGTTTCCAACCCACAATGTATCCCACACTGTATCTGAACCACACTGTATCAACACCACACTGTATTCACCCGCAATGTTTCCAACCCACACTGTATCCCACACTGTATGCGACCTGAACTATATCCAATCTACACTGTGTTCTGCACTGTATGCAACCAGCACTGCACTTTATCCAACCCGCATTGTAACCTTCACTGTATCCAACTTGCAGGTACAGAACGCTGTTTTTATGGTTGGGAAAATTTTGGGGAACAGCTCAACAAAAAGGCTGATTGATCACATTACTAATTTGCAAAACATTTTTAAACAGAATTAACTGACATATATTTGTGCCACTGCTCTGTTTCTTAGTTTGGACAGCTAGGGTAAATTTCCTAAAGTGAGACTTTTTAGAAGTGAGTTTTAAAAGTGATGTTGCCCATAGCAACCAATCAGATTCTAGATATTATCTTTTAAAAGGTGCTAGTCAAATGTTAAGTAGAATCTGATTGGCTGCTATGGGCAACATCACTTTTAAAACTCACTTCTAAAAACTCTTACTTTAGTAAATTTACCCCCTAGTCTTTGGCTTATATTGGTGAACAATATTGTGAGCTGTGAGGTGGTCAAAATTGAGTGGAACTTACTGGAAATTAATGTTATTGAGGTTAATAATACTCTATGAACAAAAAAGGCCCAGATTATGTGATTTTAGCATTTTTTGTCAATGTTTTTATAAAATCCAAAACCAAAGCCAGTCATAGCGTTTTGGCAAAACTAAAACCGGACGAGGAATTAGAACCAAAACTAGCAAACATGGCCTGGCGCACATCTACAGTATATTTATAATTGTGACATTTTGATATTGCAACCACTGTTCTGAAATTTGTTTATTATTCTTGGATGTGTCATCAGTCTTCAGCTGCTGATAAAATTAGATAAAAAAGAAGGTAGCTAGGAGGTATTTTTATCCAGACTCTGTTATAGAAGAAAGTGTTCTTTCTTTCCTCCTCCATATTGCCATTAGTGCCCTAAGCAGGAGCCTTCTGTATGTTGTCTTATGAATAATCTGTCCCCGAACTAAAACAGCCAAGAGGTAAAGAGGGAAGACCTTGTAAGTTATTTAATTCAATTCATGTATCCTTGATCCTCTGTGAAGTAAAAGTAAACACTAGTAAGAGCAGGATGCCAGGCTATTTCACCAATAGATGTTATATGGATCATTTATTTAATATGGTTAGAATGTTATTATATGCATTGTTTTTAAATGCCAACAAGTGAGTTTACTTGGCATCACTTGAATATCTATAATATCATTTTTGGAATAAGTTTGTACTATTGGCACACACCAGCTGATCCATAGAAGTCCGTGAACAGCCCAATACTTAACCAGTAAAGTGGTTTATTCATCAGTAATCTAAATGTACAGCCTTATGCACAGTTATGTATGCAATAGGCTCACGGTATGGAGTGGAGCATACAGACCACTAGCCAGTGACTATATGTAGGTAGTGGTGCAGGATACCAATGGTATAAGTGGTATTAGCATTGTGGGTAAATGCAGGGTCTCAACAAGCTAAGTGGAACATGTCTTTGTTCCATTGATGTGCTTTAACACAGGGTCAGGATGGCGCAGCACATGCACAGAAGTACAGAAGGTGGCTTTCTTGGTTAAGGTAAAAAAAACATTTTAATTAAACTTTGTGATTTTATGGTTTTTTTCCCCAAGCAATCCAAGGCAAATTTTCAGTAACAAGCCAGATCCATTGTATGTACACTATGATCAACTGTGGCCTTCTTTAAACATAGGATAACAGTTGTCTCTGGCCATGCATAAAGGTCAAACAGACATGCACACACAGACACACACAGGCACACACATTTTCTCACTTATTATATACATGATTTTCCTGATTTTGCTTAATAATTTGCATAAACACGCTGCAAATGACATAACGGGGATGAGGAGCCCAAATGTTTAATGTCCGTACCTCTACTTACTTTGGCATCACAAATGCTACAGATGCCTTGACAAATGTTGTCAGGATTTGGGTAAAATTTGTCCCACAAAGAAGAGGTGGCTTTTTTGGTCTTATGCCCATGCATGACAAAGGCCTTCTTATCAGTGGCAAGAACTGCTGCCATTGGTGACTTACTTATTTTGACACAAACAACATCCTCCTCCTAAATTTAAACAGCTTTTCTTGTCCAACACATTCATCATCAACATCCTCATTAGCATCAAATACACAATTATCCCCCTCATCCTCTTGCATTTCAAGTAGCATCCTCAATTTCTATGTCATCATTTGCAGTTGGTTCAGAAATGGTGGAAGGAGACATCTTTATGATTACAGTGTCAGAAATGTCAGACTCACGCACAACACTCGTGGACACATTTAGACTGTCCTTGGGGATTTGCGAACACATAATATGTTCTTCAGCCTTAAGGGGGTATCCAATTAGCCATGATAATGATAAGTTTTCTCTGGAGAAAACCATTCGCACCTATTGCCCGAATTTTCTGCTTATCACATGTTTGCGTGCTCCCGTTTATCGTGCTATCCTATTGTAAAACCGGAGATAACCAATTTGCACGATAATTCTTGCATGGATGACAGGTGATAAGTATAGGTCAAAATGGTGAAATCAGCATGTACCCGAAAAAAAGTAAACTAATTTACTGTAGGGTAATGGTATAGAAGTGTGTTAGCGCCCAAAATCCAACGATTTGGGTTTATTAAATTGTGTACAATGGATGTTATGTGCATTTTTCTCTAACAGTGAAAAACTTATAGAAAGCAATATTTTTTGGCCAAAATAAATGCTGTAGTTAAAATAGGGGTACATTAAAATAGGTGTAAGTATATCTTTGGGTCATTTATAGGGAATGTTTAAAATTTTTTAAAAATACACCTGTCACTTGCACCTGCAATGTTTAGATCACATGTCCGATCAATACAGCACCCCCATATACCTGTCCCAGTACTTTAAACCCATTTTCCAACACTTTTTAATTTTTACCCAAAAAATAACATTATTCTCCAAATTAAGCTAATTAAAATAATTTTTGCCTAATTAGTCATAAAGGAGGGTGTCTCTGTGGTTCTGCACCATTTTCCGACATTTGTAGCCAAAAATAGGGGTTTTGCACAACTGCTCAGGGGTGGTGAAAATAAATTTGCGATAATTGCTATAAGAGTTTTCGCATATACAAAAATCATGGCTAATAAAATGCACGATAACCATTTTTGGAGAAAAGTTTTCACCGGTAAAAACTTTTCGGAGAAAAATGAGTTATTACGGCTAATTGGATACCCCCCTTAGTGTTCTTTATGAGCACTTATTTGTCTGTTTTAATAGTGACACCTCTAGACTCAGAGCGAGAAGGTGATGCATGTGTAGTTACAGGAGATGCCTGATTGTGTTTTGCCCTAACTTCCACAATAGGCATTCTAAGCAATGAAACTACAGTAGCATGACCACCACTCCCAAATAAATCATGGTCTGAGCCCTTTCTTTCCACTTCATGTGGTGTATGGCATGTTGCCAATTTTATGTTTTTCGGTAGTAACTTATCCCTTTATAGTTAAATGTGATGTTTTTTTAAGATTGTGAAATATTTTTTAGATTTGAGGTGCCCTTTCTTAAAGTCTCTTTCTGCTTGACCTTTTTTAGTAGAAGTTGACTACTGCTCTTATATTGACTGATGCATTATTTAAATGCTTCTGCAACTGATCTTAACAGCCACCACACAAAGTAAATGTACAATAAGATAGGGAAAAGAGGGACTTTTATTTTTACCATGCAATTTTATTAAAAGACTGGAGATTTTTATGGACACCAAAAAAAATAAATAAAATTCCTTGTTTCCACTTATTTATTTTTGGGGTTTCAGGGACACATCTACTCTACACACACCCACTACCACTGTAATATACACTGCCTTAAGGAAACACACACTATTGACAAAAATACAAATTTCATTTTGTTATAATAAAAGCATTGAAATGGCTTTTTGAACACAAGCAAAATTTTATTTTTTAGCAACTATTATGTTTTAACAAAAGGAAAAGAGATCTTCTTTCTTTGGGGAACCGCTCACTGAGAGTGACACAGCAGTTATTTTTGGACAAATAAGCTTAAAGTTAAAATCATACTGTCTCTGCTGTCATACACAAGTGACTGACATAACATATATCTTATATACTGCAGTGTAGAGATCTGAGATACTGATTGGTGATAAGATGGGACTCGCTTCCACTCGGAACCCCCAAGTTCAGATATGCTCCGATCCAGTGGCGTATCTATAATGGGTGCAGTGTGTGTGGGCCACATGGACTACCGGGTCCAGGGGGCCCCGCACCGCATAGCCTGCACCCATATTAGTTTAAACTCACTTGTCCGTGGTCCCGCATTGGGTGTCAGCACTGCTCAGAACACCAGAAAAATGTCCGCCACGGCCATTTTTCCGGTGTTCTGCACATGCGCAGTAGACTCCGGGCACACTTTAGTGCCCACAGTTTACTGCGCATGCACAGAACACCGGAAAATGGCAGCCACTGCCATTTTTCTGGCGTTCTGCGCATGCATAGTAGACTCCGGGCAGACTCCAGTGGCTGGCTAGCCACGTCAGTCGGCTGTCAGCCACCGGGGAGAGAGGAGGGGGCCCCGCACAGGAAGTGCTCACGGGCCCCCTCCTCTCTTAAGACACCCCTGTTCCGAGCTCCAAAAACTGAGCTCGCACATTTCTAATAGAAAGTACACTTGAAAACTTCTTCTTATTCCTGGTACTAGCACTCCTCACATCTGCTCTTCGGTGACTGTAATTAGTACAGGACCTTGCAATGCTGTCTACATATTATATATACATATTATATATATATATATATATTAGCATTGCCTACCTGTCATTGCCGATTATTAACTTTATTCAATGAAACCAACTGATTATTAATTTACTTAATGATGAGGAGATTGCTTCTATTATGGCTCACCTGGCACGTGGAGAAAAAGAGAGGAAGGGGAAGAAGAATTTCACCCATGTTGTATCATATGTAGAGCTGATAACTGCGAAGGGAGGTTGCTCCCATCTGAGCTCACCCACCTTAACAGCAATTTCATCCTCCAGTCATGGCACCGGGGAACATGATGATTGAGATGGCGTTGGGGTGCCAATGTAAACTAACCAAAAAAAATTATTTAGAGAAGGAATTACTCTTATTGAGGTGTAATGGCTAGCTGCTGACACTAAGAGGTAATACAACCTCTTGAGTATGGATAAATAGAAGTAAATGTGTCTGAGCTTAGCCACAGTGTTCCCTTATGCTGTATGGGTATGTATTTAATGATAAATATCACACAGAAATTACTTATATACCTATCCAGATATTAAGTATTAATTAGATAAAGTGAAAGAAGTCACAGTGCTCTTCAGAATATATCAATCTTTAAACTTGAGCTATAGAACGCTCTATGTCTCATAGCATGAGTCAATGGTAGCACAATATGAGTTGTACACAATGGTATTAGAAAAAAATAACGGTATAAACATAAAAAGGACAAAAACAATTGAGGATATGGAGCAAAAAATGTTGAAAAAAAGTCTAAAGATAACAATGTTGGGGGTAAACGCTCTGGAGAGGTGGCGTCCTGTGCTCTCCGGTCCATTAACTTACCCTTGTTGAAAATCCAGGTGTTTGTGAGTCCAGCAATGGATGTAGATTTCCGGTGTTGCTATTTTCTAAATGGAGTGTGTGCCCAGTTACACGCTCCTTGGTCTCCATGTAGGTAATTCCCAGATGCTGCGGGATGGACTAGATCACACACTTTCTCCAGATCATGTGTTCCCTCGTCATCTCACCACCGCGGCCGGTCACTCTACCCACCGGATGGTGGGGTGTGTGGATGAAGTGTCTTGTCGTGGTTGTTCATTGCGATTGTGTCTGATTCCACACAATCGCAGTCTCAGTGACTCAAGCCACTTCCAGGTGCAGCAGTTTCGCGAGATGACGCTTGAATGCTGTTTCTCACAGTGTAAAAGTCCAATAATGAATGGGTAGTGCCCAAAGTTAAAGGAAGATTAAAGGCTATCTCCCCAATGTTCAAACACAAGTTCAGGAAGTCTGGGTAGGTTAGTGAAAGTCCGACGTGTAGTAGCCTAAACGGCCTTCCTCAGGGACATGGTGTTCAACATGAAATGTCTCTCTGTTTTTAAGGGGGGAATCCCTTAGTGCCTCTCCCCGTGGGTGGTGTTGATGGTTGTCTTGGTAACCTGATGTGGATGTTAATTAGTCACAGTACATGGATAGTAAAGTATCCAAAAAAGGTGTTACACACTTTTGGGTGATGTGTGAGTGTTTTGTTACCTCAAGAGTATCTTATATTAGAAAAAGACCTTTGCCATTGATGTTCCTGATGGTAAATAGTCCTAAATGTTTGCAATAAACAATGCTGCATGGAATGGTAATTAACCACAGTAATGTGTAATAAAGTGATGTAGGTGTCAGTGTGCAGGATTCTGATGTGTATTGTTACCTAAAAAGTAGTTTTTATTAAAAAAAAGACCTTTACCCTTGGTGTTATTAATGGTAAATATTCCTAAGTATGTATAATAAACATTGTCACATGGAATGGTGTTAGCATGACTGTAACTGTATCCTCTTCGTAGTTTGTTGGTAAATCTCCTTTTAATTGGTATAACTCATTGGTTAGTGGTTAATAGATCTTACCTAGTTATCTATGTTTAGTCCTCATGGGGATTGAGTTTTGAGTGTGAAGATCCACTTAAGTTCTTCTTTATTGATTGTTTTAGTGAAGTCACCCCCCTTCAATTCTGTTTCATTTGGCTTATTCCTATTAATTTGAGTCCTTTTGGGTTATTGGCATATTTCAGTTTAAAGTGTTGGGACAGGCTATGGGTCTCAAGTCCTTTGCGTATATTCCTGACATGCTCTGCAAATCTCACTTTCAGTTGTCTTATTGTCCTGCCGACGTACTCTGAGCCCACATGTTTAAAGATTGATATATTCTGAGGAGCACTGTGACTCCTTTCACTTTATCTAATTAAATAATTAATATCTCGATAGGTATATAGTCTGTGTGATATTTATCATTATATACATACACATACAGACTATATCAGCATAAGGGGACACAGGACCTCATTCAGACCCAGTCGCAAGCGCTGCGCGCTCACAACCGGGTTGATGTTTTGGTTCTGCGCACGCGCAGTGGCCGCACTGTGCATGCGCAAGCCCCGGAGCGAGAGAAACTCTCTCGGTCCGGAGCTCAATACAAAAGGGCCTGCTGTCGATGTTGATCGACAGCTCAGCATGTTTTGTAGGCGGGGCGAGGGAGTGGCTACAGAGCAGGAAGCTCCATGGGGCTAGCGGTTGCCGAGACCCAACCTTAGGGTCTCGTTGTAAGCCCCGATGGTCGTGATGGTCTTGACCATCATGACCATTACCCTGGTCGGTCGCTAAGTTGTGGGTGGTAACTCACAGCTTAGCTAGCGACCAGGAGGCCGCACTAAAAAAAAGAAGCGGCCGCCCTCATTCAGAGAGAGCGATCGCGTCTTGCGACCACCTCTGAATGAGGGCCACTGTGGCTAAGCGCAGATGCATTTACTTTTATTTAACCAAAATAAATGTTAATGATCATCATTGGCAGGAAGCCTCAGCCACCCAGTAATCACCTATGAGAATTCCCTAACCAGTGCTCACGAGGGAGGACAGACAAGGAGTGATACTCATATAGAAAAATACACAATAAACCTTAGCGCTGTCAGAGAGCTGCTGGTATATAGGGGATGTATCCCCCTAAAACAAATAAGACAATGATAAAGAAAAGAATACCAGTGCTAATAAATAAGAAACTAATCAAACAAATACCAATGGACAGTTGATATCACAATGCAGAAAATGTAATAAATTGCAACAATCCTAAAAAGCATCAATGATGCATAATGAAGTCATTAAATATGCCCTGAGACTCTCTGCATCGGCTACTACATGTGATTGATTCCAATATCCATACTGGTAATTTCCTCGCCTAAGGGACATTTAAAGTCTTATATCTTCATTTCAGCCAGCACTAGACTGTGTAATATATAGAAGGAGTTTCCATTAAGGAACTACCAATATGGTTCATTTATATTAATATGTGGCAATTTTAGTAAAATATTTTATGTATTCATTATGCATCATAGATGCTTTTTAGAATTGTTGCAATTTATAAAATTTTCTGCTTTGTGATATCAACTGTCCATTGGTATTTGTTTGATTAGTTTCTTATTTATTAGCACTGGTATTCTTTTCTTTATCAAGGAGTGATACTCACACTGGAAGTCTTGTCACTTTGCTAGGTTGAACTGCAGCTGCTTTACGAGAAACAAAACAGCCTACCTACTCTAACGGACAAACTAACATTTTATTATGGTAATATTAATAAACTAGGCTATACGACGGATAGCCAAATGCTACAACCCAACTTTACTAACTTTAAACATTTAACATGTAGGCTGTACTCTTTCTTTCTAATTTCACTGCTATCTCAAATTGATATCACCATAAAAACTAAACAAAACACATTTAACTCTATGGAGCATACAGTAACTTAGCAAGCAACATGTCAATGTATAGCAATCAATCCCTTTCTATTCCTGACCCGCCGGCTCTAATTCCTAAGTTGACAATATAGAATGCACACAAATATGTCCCAAGTGTGAAACCAAGGGAATTCTTTGTTGCGAGGAAAGAATTATATAAGTGTGGGGAACTTGACCGCTCTTCCACGTCTAACCTAAACCTGGATATAAACAGAGTGCTAATGTAAAGATTTATATAGTGGGCACCTGACAGTCCTCCACAGGGTACCTGGAGAGTAAGTGCCACACAGCTACCCGCACCTCTGAATATATTTTTATACAGGAGCCGCCTAACCAGCTTTAGTAACCTGGGCCTACTGCCCAGAGCCACTTATCATGGGGCTCAGGCTCTTACAGCCTGCCTAAGGGTTGACACAAAACTAGTGACTTGGGCCTACTTCCCAGAGTCACTTTTATTCAGGACTCAGGCCTTTGGGCCTGCCAACTGAGGGTCTCACCTAGTGACATGGGCCTAGTGCCAAGGGCCACTTTACACTGTAATAGCGAGCACAGGCAGATTGCTGCCTACCTTCAGAATTATTGCCCTGAGCCCATTACTCAGGTCACTTCACCAGGCCTACTGGTCATAGGCATAAAGCCTGATCACTGCCCATGGGCCTATTGCCCACCTACTTGCCCCACAGGCCTAAGCCTGATTGCACCCACCAGCCTAGTGCCTATGCCCTGGTGGTCTAGGTACCACCTACCTGTATCGTTGGGAGAGTCTGTAGTTTGCTGTTTCTTTATGCACTTTTGCTTCCCACCACTAGAGATCTCTCCGCCCACCATCTGGTCTATGGACCAAAGCTCTTGTTCAATATAAGCGAGTCGCCGGAGGGTACCTGCACAGACTCGTAATTCGTCCCAACTATGCAGCATCTTTCAACAAAACGGAGTAAGTCTACTCCTCTCCCATTTGCTGGGCCAATTACCATCCTGCTGTCACTGTCGAATGGATTTGAGGCTTGGGTCTCTCTGTTGCTCCCATGCCCAATCTGTTCAGTACTCCCGAGCAACACTGCATATATGTCCACATTTTAATCCTGGCTGCTTCACACGAGTCAAGTTAGGTACTTCCAAGTCTTCTTGTTCTTCATCCCCTGGTGGCAGGGGAACCCCCACATAAAATCAAGATAAGGCATCAGCATTTCTATTGCTTTTTTCTGGCCGATAGTGGATGGTATAGGAGAATTTGGTCAGTCTAGCCACTCATTGTTGTTCCAGCGCTCCAAGCTAAGCATTTTCCAAGTAGGCCAAAATATTGTTATCACTAAAGATATCAACATAAGTTGCTGCTAAATATTCTGCAAACTTCTCAGTTATGGCCCAGTCCATGGTCAATAGTTGCAACTTGAATTAGCTGTAGTTATCCGGATTTCTCTCTGTCTCTCTCAAACTATGACTACCATGTACAATTACCCACTACTGTCTGTCCTGGACCTGGGGAAGTACTGTTCCTAGGCCTTAGAGGCTGCCATAGGTATATAAGACAAAAAGCTTCTCAAAATCTGCATAGGCCAGTACTGGTGCTTCTGTGAGGGTTCTTTTTAAATGCACAAAAGCCACTTCTTGTGGCTCTCCCCTTGCCACCACTTGGGTTTTCTTGGTCATGGCTTTCCAATGGAGCAGAGCATGGAGTGGTTCAGCAATCTTGGCAAAATCCTTGATAAATCATTGGTAGTAACCAACCAGCCCCAGGAATGCACATTATTCTGTCACAGTGCTGGGTGTCTTCCATTCTTGCACTGCTGCAATCTTGCTTGGTGTAGGGTGCACTCCATCATGAGACTCCACATGGTCTAAATACTCAAAACTGGATTTCAGTAAATTAAATTTTGAGGCTTGATCTGTAAATCATATCCCTCCAAGCATCGCAGAACCACATCCAAACAAGTCAAATGTTCATCCATGGTTGAGGAAAACACTATAGTATCATCCAGATAAATCAGAAGCCCCCCCAAAAAAATCAAGTCCCATAGGCACCACTCCATCATTCTCTGAAAGGTTTTTGGGGCATTGGTAAGTCCAAATGGCATTTGACCCATGGGTGTAATGAAAGTAGTCTTTTCTTGATCCTGCATGGCAGTGGGCACCTGCCAGCATTTGATGGCCAAATCTAAGGTGGAAAAGAACTTAGCATTACCTAAAGCTGCTAGGCACTCCTCAAACTGAGGTAGAAGATATGCATCTTGTACCGTACAATGGTTCAGCCTCTAGTAATCCATGCAGAAATTGATGGTACCATCTTTCTTTCTCACTAACACTATGGGGGTGACCCATGGACTCTTGCTTTTACATATCAATTGATTGTCCAACATCTCTCACTGCATCATATTCACCTACTGATAAAACTTCGGGGGAATAGGCAGGTACCTTTCATGAATGGGTAGTGTATCTCCCATGTGAATCTCATGTTGAAGGTCTCCTGTATATCAAAGTCCTCCACATGTCATAAGAAGGCCTTCTGATGTTTCCACAACATCTAGTCTAACTTCTGTACAGTGGTTGGGTTGCAGTCATCTAACAAGACATCCACCTGTTCTCTATTGACCATTCTATTCCATTCCACACTGGGTTCTTCTTCTTCAACCTGTACTGACATGGTCCATAGCTCTGTTGCTTCTGGGCAGAGTAGGATCTTTTGACTTCCATGGATGCCATTTTCGGCAATGACCACTGTCCGGGCAAAGGTAGCCCCCTGCCAGAACATGTCAAGACTTACCCCCTAAATTACATATCCAGACCAGCACCTTTCCTTCCATGAGCATGGACAAGGTTCAGGCTAGAACTATCCCAGACTCTATTCCCAAAAATCCTTTGGGTTCAACCATTTTTTCAAACCTGTCCAACTATCTCCTGATGAGGAGGTAGACCTATATGTTGATGATGGCTGGAATTAATGAGACCCAAAGATTATTTTGCCTTTCTCACATCCCAGGCCTCACACTGCTGTCCCACTTGTTGGAAAGCTTGTTGAGCTGGTCATTGGACCCCCAGTAATAAGGGGACCACCAAGATAGGGAGATTATTGGCAGTGGTAAAGGTGATCCAAGTCTCAGAGACAGACTCCTTCAGGTGAAAATAATGTCTCATGACACAGGCCTCTGACATGGTGGTTACCTGGAGCTAGTATCCAATAGATATTGTTGACTTTTCCCTCCAAGGCATCTGACATATATGGGACACTCTACTACCAATTCATCCAAGTTGACAATGGCTGCCCCTCCTTCATGTAGCTCCCCCATGGGTGGTCCCTTTACCGTGGGGGACTCTAGTTTAACTGAGGCTCTGGGATCACTTCAGTGCAATTGTGGGCAATGTGTCTGAGCCGATTACAATGGTAGCACTGAGGGCCCCTGGTTCCTCTCAGCTGAGTCCCCCCAGAGCCTCTTTCTCATGGTTTCCCTTGTTCTCTCAGTCGATACCCATCCTCTACATTTTTGCAATCTCGCAGCCGGGAAACCTCTTCTTTCATCTCCTGGATTTACCTCCTGGTTCACCATCCATTGTAGGGTGACAACATAGGGGCCAAAATTGGCATCCTGTTCCTTGGAAACAGTGTCTATCTGTATCTCATGAAAAGTCAATTTATCATTATGGGCAATCTTGTCCAGCAGAATCTGTCACAAAGGGACATTCCTCAACCTCATTGCAAACTGATCCCATAGCATCTGGCTAATGTTTGTGAGCAGGATCCCATCTGCAAATCTCCCCTATCAGCTCCTGAAGTGCATTGGCAAACTGAGGTATGGACTTGTCCTCCCTCTGGAAGTGGGCAAACAAATGCTGTCAAAGGGTATTGTACCAGCAGGCGATGTGTTTCCTTAGATACCCTCTAGGATCTTGAAGACTTCATCACAATTTTTCATTGGTCTTAAAAGATGGGTTCATCTGGATTCCCCTTTAAGGGAGTTCAACGCCAGCTGTAGCTTTATATCTGAGGGCACCTTATATAGGAGAGGGCCCTCGAGCCGCATTTTCCAATCTTCTAATTGCATGTTGCAGCCGTCATAACAGGGTACATGGGCAAGGGAAGGGACAAAATTGGCCCATCAAATCCCTCCATTGTTGTCCTCATCAAATGACATCCTGCGACTACCGCAAATGTAAACCAGCCAAAAAAAATGTTGCTTTAGGCGGCACTCATTGCTTCCACCTGGAGCTGAGTTTTAGGGGCTTTGTTCATCTCCAGAGGCCTAACTTTGGAGATGACGTACACAAGGACTACAGAATAAACAAACAGGCAGTCACTAGGTATTCTCCTTTCACTCGAGAAGCAGATGAGCAACTAAGGATGGCTGCGATCTTCACTGGATGGGTGAATGATCATCATTGGCATGAAGCTTCATCCACCCAGTAATCACCTACTGTATATAGTGCTTGCACACTGAGGTGTACACTGAATCTAGTGTGAGAATCCCCTAGCCAGTGCTCACAAGGAAGGACAAACAGACAAGGAGTGACCACTTTGCTAGGTTGAACTGCAACTCATGTAGGAGAAACAAAACAGCCTACCTACTCTATTGGATAAACTAGCATTTTATTATGGTAGTATTAATAAACTAGGCTATACCGCAGATAGCCAAATAATAGAACCCAGCTTTACTAACTTTAAACATTTAACATATAGGCTGTACTTTCTCTTTATAATTTCACTGCTATCTCAAATTGATATCACCATAAAAACTAAACAAAACACATTTAACTCTATTGAGCACACAGTAATTTAGCAAGCAACATGTCATTGTAGAGCAGGGGTCAGGGAACTTTTTTACCTTTTACCCCAAAATATAAATAGATATGCTGACGTTACTCCCTTGATTTGAAAGGAAGGAAATCATATAGTAGTGACCCCATAGTTATGCCCCTGCAGTAGTGCCCCCATAGTTATGCCCCTGTAGTAGTGCCCCAATATAATGCCCCTGTAGTAGTGCCCCAATAGTAGTGTCCCCATATAATGCCCCTGTAGTAGTGCCCCCATATAGTGCCCCTGTAGTAGTGCCCCCATATAATGCCCCTGTAGTGCCGCTTGTACAAAAAAAGCACTTACCGTAATCCTCGCTCCTGCATCCACCGCCTTCCTGTCCGCCCACTTGGTCCTCGGAACTATGGGAGAGACTTCCATCTCTCTTCCATAGTGCGCATGGAGAGAGACGGAAGCTGCAATTCAGGAGATAACTCCAGCCTCCGGCTAACGCGGCGCTGCAGGGAAGGAGCTGGGTGCCCGCTGGTAATAATATCTCAGCGAGCTTCCAGCTTAGAGCCTCCCTGTGGCACAGCCGGGCATGTATATGAATCATTCTATATTATATTTTTACCTTCTTATTCCTGACCGGCCAGTAAGCCCTAAATTCTAAATTGACAATAGTGAATGCACACCAATATGTGAGACCAAGGGAATTATTTTTTTCATCTTGTCAGGCAGCCGCTGTCGGGATTTGAACCGGTGGCTAAATAGCCACCAGCATTTCAATCCCAATCCACCTGGAGGGTAAGTGCCACATAGCTACTCGCACCTCTGAATATATTTATATACAGGAGCTGGCTAACCAATTTTAGTAACCTGGGCCTACTGCACATAACCAATTATCATTGGGCTTAGGCTCTTACAGCCTGCCTAAGGGTAGACACAAAACTAGTGACTTGGGCCCAGGATCAATTTTATTCAGGGCTCAGGCCTTTGGGTCTGTCTAACTGAGAGTCTCTCTTAGTGGCCTGGGCCTATACTGCAACAGTTAGCTTGCCCACCTACCTTCACAATTAGTACCCAGGGCCTAATATCCAGATCACTCACACCTAATTAGGGTAAATACAATCTATATGGCCTAGTACCCTCTATGTAGCCCGGGCCTAATGCCCTTCCTATTGTCCACAGGCCTAAAACCTGATTACTGCCCACAGGCCTATTGCCTGCCTACTTGCCCCACAGGCCTAAGCCTGATTACACTTCCAGGCCTTATGCCTATGCCCTGGTGGTCTAGGTAGGTTTAGAGGTAAGTAGTGGTGGCCCAGGGCTGCCTACCCATATCAGTGACAGAGTCTGTAGTAAGGAGCTTCTTTATGCTCTTTTCCTTCCCACCATTACAGATCTGTCCAGTCCTCAGTTTCGGCTCCACCAACCGCTGACTGCTGCCATCCTCAATGCTCAGCCTTTGCCTCTCTGACTTCTCCCAGTGATCGTGGCATCTTCTGGCATCTTCATACGCCACTGGAGCTATTCTTTCTTCCAGGCGATCATCTCTGCTTGATCTCCGCTGTCTGACTTATTCACCCCATTCTGTGGTGTCTAATATAAGATGCAGAGAGAGGGCAGAGTCATGACGGGAAGAGGCACGATTGGCTCACCATTGCTGATTCTGATTGGCTGTCAGTTCATGGGCCACGAATGGCTCGCATATGGTGCCAACTTCAGAATCCTGTGAGTTCATTGGACGAGCTTGAATCCTTTCGGATGCAAGCTTGTCCACGCTGGTACCTTGCCGCCGCACTGCTCCATATAGAACAGAAATCCCAACTGGCTTGGCTGACACCAGGTACGGGACCCCTGCCTCTTCCTCCTTAGTCAGACCCCCTCTCACACCCTCATTGGAACATTTCTCAAGCTTTTTGTCCCCAGTGTTGCACTGTATAATGTGCTGGGCCTGTAAAATAAATATAAGTAATAATGCTTCCCTCTTAGGATACTTTACTGTATGTGATTTCTCATGCTTTTGGCCTTGAAAAAGATCTGTGTGGGACTGAAACGTTGACCTTATGAGACTGGTATGTAAGGAATATATATTTTTTGATACTGTAATTATGGTGAGTTTACCCTCTGTTCTTTAATTGTTATATTTAAATATAAATGTATATGTAGGTAGGGGCGTCTTAAGAGAGGAGGGGGCCCATGTGCACTCCCTGTGCTGGGCCACCTCCTCTCTCCACAGTGGCCGGCAGCCGACTGACATGGCTAGCCAGCCACTAGAGCCTTAGCAGACTCCGGGCACTAGAATGTGCACGGAGTCTACTGCGCATGCGCAGAATGCCAGTAAAAGGCCATGGCGACCATATTTCCAGCGTTCTGTGCATGCGCAGTAGAGTCCGGGCACACTCTAGTGGCCGGAGTCTACTGCACATGCGCAGAACACAGGAAAAATGGCCACAGCGGCCATTTTCCGGTGTTCTGAGCAGCACAGACACCCGACGTGGGACCACAGACCGGTAAGTCTAAAATAATATGGGTGCAGTGTGTGTGGTGCGGGGCACCCATTATAGATATGCCACTGTATGTAGGCTTGCCATTGTAATTTAGGACACATATGAATTACTGTACATAGATTTGTGTTCCTGGCATACTACGGCTTCCACGGGCAGCCAGAGGTGTGAGATGCGGTCTCAGGGACTTTATGGACACAAGTAGGAGATTATCTGGTCATGTATGTTCACTAATGCCATGTGATAACCAGCAGGGCCAGATTAAAGCTTGTGGGGGCCCTGGGGCCCTCACCAAGCTACAAGGAGCCTATCCCCCTCCCCCTCCACACGAAGCCTACCCCTACCCCCCCTGATTACTTACCTCCTGTCTCTATGTTGTGAATGAAGCAGCACAGTCAGCGCTGCTGCATAGAGCACAGAGCGGCTCCTGAACCCCAACATCAGTGATCAGCGTCACGGGCATGATGTGTCACGTGATGCTGATGAGGGGACTCAGGACCCGCTCTGCATTTTATGCAGCAGTGCTGACTGTGCTATTGCATTCAGAACACAGATCAGCGGCAGCTCAGCCCCCATCCGGGAACAGGGGACACTAGGCAGGATTTTCTGAGGTTTTCCACATATATATATATGTATTATACACACACACACACACACACACACACACACAGACACACACACGTGCCTGTTAAACATGCACCCACACATCTATATATATATATATATATATATGTGTGTGTGTATACACAAAAACACATATATACACAAAATATATACACATAAATACACACATATACACACAAATACATACACAAAAACACATATATACACATAAACACATACATACACAAACAAACACATACAGTATATACACATATATAAACAATAAAACAGTACACATACACTTACATTTTATGCAGCTGCTGTTTCCTTCATTAGGCTCCACCTCCTCACACCGAAATCCCGCGATTTGCAGGTCATAAGGTACAGGTTTGTAGTATTAGCTCCGCCCCAATTTGGCCATGATAGCAGGGGAAATTGCTCCGTCAGTGTGCCGTGCTCTAGTGTTGGAGGCCCCTCTGTGTGTGGGGGCCCCAGGACGACCGCCCCTGTTGCCCCCCCCCATTAATCCAGCCCTGATAACCAGCCCACACAGATTGATGTTTGGGATGAGTTTGCACATCTATTTTTGTGTTTAAATACATCCTGTTTAAGGTGCTACACCTCAAAAGCTATTAGACATACCAAGCTGAAATTTGGCATGGATGGGTAGAACTATCGGTGTGCAATGCCAAATTTCAGGGCAAAAAAATAAAAAAATGAGGATTTGGGAAAAATCTAAAGTTCCAACTGTCAGATTTTTTGGCCACTTTCAAATAGGACCAATTTTCAACTGTGGTCTATGGGGGATTTTTGGGAAGGCATAAGTCAGGGTAAAGGGCGAATTTAGACTTGGAATTTGTTTTATTATGTAGCTCTTGTTCCAGGTTAGGTGCTTTTGGGGTTCAAGTAATTGAGAAAGTTACAGTTTTTAAACTATTACCTCACAAATGCCCTATTATATAGATAGGGAGCTTCAACTTGATGTGCAGCCTCAATAGGTGCCGCCAGCAAGGGGTGTACTATGGCTTCACTTGGGTGCACAAAGATGGCGGTCCTTTGCGGCGATAGTGGCGGTGGGACCTGGGGGAGGTAGCTGGCAATAATGGCAGCTGGGACCTGGCAGAGGCAGTGGGTGTTAGCGGAGGCAGTGGGCTTTGGCAGTGGGCTTTGGCAGTGGGATATGATGGTGTGTTGTGTTGGTGGCAGGCCTCGATCTTTTTAGGGACTGAGGCCCTGACTCAGAGCCGGACGCTCTTTCAGAGCGCTCACTCTGAATCAGGGTGGCTTTTTTTTTTTGGGAGCCAGCCTCCTCTCCACTTGCTAAGCTGTGGGTGACCACCCATAGCTTTTGCGAGCGGCCTTGTGATGGTCGCGATGGTCGCGATCATCGTGCTTGCGTCGAGACCCTTGTGGTGGGGTCTCGTTTGCCGCAAGCCCCAGTGAGCATCCGGCTCTAATAGAGCCGGAAGCTCTCTACTGACATCACTCGTGATGTCTGTAGGGCCGCCTCCAAATGGCAGGCATTCCTTCAGGAATGCCTCCATTTGGCCAGCCATCCCCGCTGACCCGCCTACCAAATGGGGCAAGCTGTCGATCAACATCGACAGCCGCCCCTTTTGGATGCGAGCGCCAGAGCGAGTGATTTCTCGCTCACTCCAGGGCTCGCACATGCACACTGCCCAGCCATCGACCTGCTTGTAAGCGCGTGTGAATCAGGCCCTGAGTTTCCATGTATTCCCTCTTTCCCTTCTCCCTATTATCAATCATTTATTGTGATTTCCTTCCCCTTTTATTTCCTCTTTTCAGCTTGTTATCTCCTCCTTACAAATATCTAAGGTAATGAATGTGGGATGGTTTTGATACATGTGAGTTACTATTTATATATATCTTGGATTTTTTGGAGTTATTAGATAGGGAATCTATAATTGATTAACCAAATAAGATATCCCTCAAGAATTTGTGCTCATCTTGACTCTGATTTCGTTAATGTCTTTATATATCATTTTATTTTTTTATTCTTATATTTTTAACTTATTTTTTAAACAAATATATATTATTTTATTTTTATACTTTTCATTTATTTTATTCATCATTTATATTTTAATACCTATTTAATTAATCATTATTAATAGAATAATTTTCACTATATATGGTTTATTTATGGTTGTGTGCAATATTGGTCCTAGCTCTGAGACCAAGCGATGGGGAGTTACAATGTGATAACTTAGATCCACATTGCTATTGGAGATTACAGCTCCGGAAATAATAATAGTCATCACTCGAGCCTAATGGACTCTGCGAGACTGATAGTGAATAAAATCCTGCTCATGAAGTCTAATAGAGTGCCTATTGTGATTAATCTACATATCAAGTATCATGTATTGTCTAACCAACAAGCAAATACATATTTAGTTGATAAGATGAATACCACTACCACACCTCTCTGATGATTGGTTGAGACAGAGCCACGTGACCTACCAGTGATGCGGCGGGGAGAATTCCGTTACACTGTTTCTTCTAAATGGAAGTGAAATCATGTGGCTTGCTCAGTCACATGATCCGAACAGTGAGAATGTAGAAGCTGACTATGTAGTGTAATCTAACTATGTAAGTAAACCTCACTGATTACTATAAGTTACAAACATTTCAAACATTTGGGAATAAATATGATTGCCTATATGAACAACTTTTAATAGATTAGATGGACGTTTTTTTTTTCGTTTTACTGATTCTTATGTATTGATTGATTACATGTGATTGCAATTTTCAATTAACAAACGGGTATTTAAAAAAAGGGCTGTGGACTAAGGGGGTCATTCAGACCCACTCGCAAGTGGCAGTACACTCGCAAGTGGGTCGATGTTCCCCACTGCGCATGCGCACGACGGAGGGACCTCTATCGTGCGCATGCGCGAGACCCGGACTGCGACAGCCAAGCTGTCGCTCCGGGTCTCGCACCAAAGGGGCGTGCTGTCGATGGTGACTGACAGCATGCCCCCTTTGGTGGGCGTGCCGGGGGTGTGCCTGCCAGACAGAGGCGTTCCCATGGGAACGCCTACCATCTGAAGCCTGCCCCACTGACATCACTAGTGATGTCAGTGGGAGTGATTTTGACTCTGATAGAGCCAAAATCACTCCAGGGCTTGTGGCAGGGAGACCCTACCGCAGGGTCTCCGTCGCAAGTCCGATGGTCGCGATGGTCAAGACGCTCCATTTTAATGGAGGAGGGCCCTGATTCAGAGCGAGCGCTCTGGTCAGAGCGTCCGGCTCTGAATCAGGCCCTTAGATACCTATGCCTATACTCCTGAGGAAGCTGGGGGACCATACCCCAGTGAAATGTGTTGAGGGGCTTATTCCTTATACTCCAAAGACTTACTGGATGCACTTTGGACCCTTTTTCCAGCTCCTTAGAACAGGATTTCTGGATTGCAGCGTTTAAGACCATACCTGGATTTTATCTCATCAACCTTCAGCACACCATAGTGGATGCTAAAGGATATCTTGAGACTTAAAACCACAGACTGGTAATTCTGTCTGCTGCTAATATCATCCTTTGGACACATAGGAGGGGGGCCTTATTACCAGTTGGAGCTATATGAGAGTTTTATTGCACGGTTTCATTTTGTGCATATTGTGGAATTTTATCTATGTATTTACACATGCATGCTAATAATTCTTATCTAGATATCACATTTTTATTTTTAATGTACACTGTTTAAGATTTGAATAAATTTGCATTTTTTTTTATTACTAAAATCGTCCATCATAATGTGAGTGTTATATAGTGCTGGTACTTTTATATGTTTTATTCTGTCATTATCACTAGGGACTGACTATCCCTTTTCCAGCTGCTTTTACTAATAGTGAGTCAGCATTATTTCAATTATTGCTGGATCTGAGAGCATCCAGTCCCTGCCAGCCATTCTGCAGAGTTTGTCAGCAGTGACCATTTAAAAAATGGTGCCTTAGCACCATTTTTGAAATGGAAAGATGGCCACTGCGAGCCAATTGTGGCTCGTGACATCATCGCCCTGCCCCTTTGGCTTATAGATATAAACCAGCGCAAGGCAGCTGAATGGCAATCCGATGGTGGGGAGGGAGCAGTGAAGACCTCCTGAAGAAAGAAAATGCAGGAAGTCCTAGTGAGCAGTGACCATGCAAAAGAACTCAATGGCAGCTGGGCAAAAAGCTAATTGGCTGCCACCCCAAGGTGAAGACACCAGAAGTTCTGGCGAGTTGGGGCCACCAGGTGAAGACAACGGAAGCCTTGGTGTGTTCGCACCCCATGGCAAAGATGGCGGAAGCCTTGGCGGGTTTGCACCCACCAGGCAAAAACGACGGAAGACCTGGTGGGTTGGTGCTCACTAGGCAAAGATGCTATAAGCCCTGGTGAGTTGGTGCCCACCAACCGAAGACAACAGAAGCGCTGGCGGGTTTGTGCCCACCAGGGGAAGAAACCGGAAGTCCTGGGGTGAGGCAGCTGCATGGCAATGAGGGAGCAATGAAGACCTCCCAAAGAAAGAAGATGCCGGAAGTCCTAGTGGGTGGCGGCCATGCAGAAGAGATCACTGGTAGCTGCGCAAAAAAGCTTTTTGGCTACCACCCCCAAGGTGAAGACACCAGAAGCCCTGGCGAGTTGGGGCCTGTCAGGTGAAAATGACGGAAGCCTTGGCGAGTTGGCGCCCATCAGGCAAAGATGCCGGAAGCCCTGGTGGGTTAGCGCCCACAAGTCAAAAATACTGGAAGCCCTGGCAGGTTGGCTCCTGCCAGGTGAAGATGCCAGAAGTCCTGGGATGGCGGTGGCCCCATATAGATGAAGCTGCAGTAAAATAAAATTTTAAAATATTAAAGTGTATTGTTTTTATTTTAATATTTTCTTTATAGGTGGACTACAGGTGCCAGTGGGCACGTAATGCCTATGATGCTGCTTGTGGTTATCCAGGTACCAGCATGCAGTGGAGGCTTGCTGGTACCTGTGATTCACCTGCAAATTACAAAATTTTACTTTACACAATCAACCTGGCACCCACCACCCAGGTGCCTGGGGCCTAGGCCTTGATGCCCTGGAGAGGAGGACCCCTTAATTGGGGGGGTCCCCAGCTCCCCAGGGATCCCCAGCCTGGGCTGACCAGTAGTCAGGAGTAAAGCTTCAGCTGGGGGACCCAGTGAAAGGTTCCCTTGGCTGTGGCATTGCTCCCCTGCTAGAAAAAGCTAGGTGCTGATTATGGATAATACAAGGAACTTTCTTGAGAGATTGTAGGTCCTGCGCAAGTGGTGTAGATGGTACTGCTTGCCACAGGTATGCTGCTGCACTGGGGGATGCCTGACCTCATCCAGTGGGTAAATACAGAGAAACGTGGGGACCAGATGCTGCGCACAACCTATTTCCTGAACTCTGTATATTCTAAATATATTCTAAAGTAGTAGAACCCAAAATGATGAGAGGGTACCAACTAAGAAACAAATGTTGCTTTTACTGATAAAAGTTTCACAATAATAGTCACTACAATTGTAATGCAATATAATATGGTGCCTGTAAACCATTGGTTATACACCAACAGATTAAACAAACAAATAAACACAATGGACAATGCTGCAATATGTCAAAATTGTCAGAAGGAAAAGTAAACAAATATAAACAAAAATAAACAAAATATAGACAAATGTAGACAAAATATAAATAGCAAATGTGCCGATCTATTTGTGAATAGGCACTGGTACTGGTCTCAACCTTAGATGCCGCCAACTGAATAGTCAATCTGATAGATGGTTAAAGTATAGTGTTTAGTCAGGGAGATCTAGCGGCGTCCCGCTAGTTCCAAAGGGGTACCTCGGTGGTATGCTGTAAGTCCTGTGGATGTCTGTACGTTGCCCGGGTTATTCTCCGTGTAGTGTGGGGGAGGCTGGCTGTGGCGAGCGCCGGGGATCACTCTGCGTCACGGGCGCCCTGAGTGCGGAGATCACGGACACTGTCCCTGTTGCCAGGGGGCAGGTCCGTGCACGTGCACCAGGTGCCGGACAGGGGAGAGGGGTGCCTACGGTCCTGGCTTGCGCAAGCCGGGGGCCGCGGACGACTCTGCACCAGAGGATACTTACCCGGATGCCAAGCTGCCGGTCCCGGCGGTCTTCGTCGGCGGTGATGGCGCGCTTCTGTTGCTCGCTAGTAGATTCAAGTTCCGGTAGTGGTAAGCTGAAACAGTTGGACGGCAAATGTGGTACTGGAGACGCTGTTAGATAGGGATTGCAGTGTTCCTCCAACGCGTTTCGACCTGTCAGGTCTTCTTCTGGGAGTTGAATTGTTCTAGTACTGCTGCTTGAGCCTTCAAATACAGCGACAATCACAGACATTGTCGCTGTATTTGAAGGCTCAAGCAGCAGTCCGGGACCGGCAGCTTGGCATCCGGGTAAGTATCCTCTGGTGCAGAGTCGTCCGCGGCCCCCGGCTTGCGCAAGCCAGGACCGTAGGCACCCCTCTCCCCTGTCCGGCACCTGGTGCACGCGCACGGACCTGCCCCCTGGCAACAGGGACAGTGTCCGTGATCTCCGCACTCAGGGCGCCCGTGACGCAGAGTGATCCCCGGCGCTCGCCACAGCCAGCCTCCCCCACACTACATGGAGAATAACCCGGGCAACGTACAGACATCCACAGGACTTACAGCATACCACCGAGGTACCCCTTTGGAACTAGCGGGACGCCGCTAGATCTCCCTGACTAAACACTATACTTTAACCATCTATCAGATTGACTATTCAGTTGGCGGCATCTAAGGTTGAGACCAGTACCAGTGCCTATTCACAAATAGATCGGCACATTTGCTATTTATATTTTGTCTACATTTGTCTATATTTTGTTTATTTTTGTTTATATTTGTTTACTTTTCCTTCTGACAATTTTGACATATTGCAGCATTGTCCATTGTGTTTATTTGTTTGTTTAATCTGTTGGTGTATAACCAATGGTTTACAGGCACCATATTATATTGCATTACAATTGTAGTGACTATTATTGTGAAACTTTTATCAGTAAAAGCAACATTTGTTTCTTAGTTGGTACCCTCTCATCATTTTGGGTTCTACTACTTTAGAATATATTTAGAATATACAGAGTTCAGGAAATAGGTTGTGCGCAGCATCTGGTCCCCACGTTTCTCTATAATACAAGGAACCCCTATTATTTTTGTCCCCTGTACTTCCAAATCAAGGACTGGCTTGGCTGAGCCCATTGCTGGTTCTTCTAAATACAGGGGACCCCTACATCTTTTGTCCCCTGTATTTTGGAAGCCAGGAATGGCTCTGAAAATCCCTGAACTGGTTGTGCTAAATACAGGGGGCCCCTATGCTTTCCATCCCCTGTATTTTCACAACCAGGACCGTCAGTGAAAAGCCTGGGGCTGGTTTTGCTTTGGGGGGGCACATCATTTTTTTTTTTAAACTTATATAATTTTTAACACAGATGCATGGATGGATTTCACTGATATATAAATGCATCTGTGTCTTATTGATTTTATTTTCTCAGATCCATGCCCAGCATCATTGAGCCCCTTTGTTGCCCACTGATGCCCCTGCGCACTGCCCTGCTGCTGCCACAGCTCCACACCCCCGCTGCTGCTACTGACACACACAACTGCAGCCCTCTCTCCCTCTGCACCCTAAAAACACCTCCTGTTTTCTGTCCCCTCCTCCACCCATGCTAGTGATCCATTTTGTTGCCCTTCTCCCCTGCAGGAAGCCTGGTTTGCTCCTCTAAACCCTAATAGTTAATAAAATATAAAAAAGCAATGAGTTACATAGACAAAAAAACCTTACAATTTCACATGTCCCATTAAGGCTTCTTAGACCTTATCTGAAATTTCACAAAACCTACTGAATTTCTGCCACTCAAACTAAAAAAAAGCAATGAAATTCTGATCATTAAAGCTGACACCTTAATGGATGTGTGCCACCACCCTGTGGTTAACTGCAGATTCTGCACTCTCACAGAGTGAGATTTATGTCACTCATAAAATGGTGGTGCTGCGAATTCACAGAATTGTGTGCTCATTGGAATACACACATGCAGTCTATGCAACTGATGTCTGAGCAGTTATGTGGCACACACATCCCACTCAGTGCCCACAATCTTCCCATTCAGTTACCACAACAATCCACCTGGGTTCTAACATCATTCTCACTCCATACATCCATCTAATTAAGAATACACATTCAGCTCCTTATTTACTAAAACTATTATAATCTGTCTATGCATTTACACTTTCTTGCCCTATACGCCTCCATTATGCTATAACTTCCCCAATCCCTACTGCTGTGTGGTCTCCCAATTGTGCTAGTCTGTGTTCCCTCATCCACACCAATCTGTCTTTTCCGTTCCGCTCAACCTTGTCTTCCTGCATTTGTGTCACTCTGTTTCCATCTATCTCTCTACAACAACCTTACCACCTTTCTTTCCTCCCACTCCCTGCTTGACCCATTTCAGTCTGGCTTCCATTCCCTTCACTCCACTGAAACTGTCTTTATAAGAGTCAGCAATGACCTCCTTGCTTGCAAATTTAAGGGCCACTACTCTCTACTCAATATCCTTGACCTTTCTGCTGCTTTTGACACTGTGGACCACCCTCTCCTCATACAGATCCTTCACTCTCTTGGTCTAGGTGTTACTGCCCTCTACTGGCTTTCCTCCTACAGTACCTCTCTGACTGTTCTTTTTCTGTCTCCTCTCATGTCTCCTCCTCTTCCCCATTTCCACTAATGGTAGGTGTTCCCCAAGGTTCTGTTCTCTGACCTCTCCTTTTCTCAACTCTTTTGACTACAATATTATCCCTATGCTGATGATACTCAGATCTATCTTTCCTCCACTGACCTCTCCCGCTCTCTCCTCATTCGTATCTTTAACTGCCTCTCTGCTATATCTTCCTGGATGTCCAAACACTTTCTTAAACTTAACATGTCTAAGACTGAGATGATCATCTAACCACTCTCCCGCATAACCTCACTGCCCACAAATTCATTATTTATTTATGGCACAACTATCTTCTCTAGCCCCCAAGTGTGATGTCTTGGCGATATCTTTGACTCCTCCCTCTCCTTCAAATAACACATTAAGTATGTGTCACGTCCCTGGTAATGCACCTGAAGTCCAGCAGCCAAAACAAGGTATATAAGCAGCTGGGTATTCAGGAGCTGAACCAGTAGATGAAAATCCAGTCAGTATCCAAGCAGGTAGTCAGATGTATGCCAATGTTGGTACACAAGGAGTTAATCACAGGTAAATAAGGTATGCAGGAACAAGTAACAGGAGCTGAGCAAGCAGAATACTCAAGCATTGTTTAAATCAGGAAATGGCTATTTATAGGCCCAAACAGGAAACAGGATCCAAGATGGAGTCCACTGAGATAACACTGGCCATCTTGGTTAAGGGCAAAACTAAGGGCAAATCAGAAACAAATAGTGATCTCTTGTGGTCAGAGGTGTGATAGTCAGATACAATTCCTTACAGTATCTCTCACAGTCCTGCCGCTTCCATCTCAAAAATATTTCCAGTATCCTACCCTTTCTCACCCTGGAGGTGTAATTAAGACCCTCATCAACTCACTGGTCATCTCCAGATTAAACTATTGTAACCTCCTCTTATCTGGCTTCCCTGATTCCCACCTCTCTTCTCTCCAATCTATTCTCTATGCTGCTGCTCGGCTCATTTTCCTCTCCAAATGTTCTACATCTGCATCCCCTCTCCTACAAGCCCTAAATTGGCTCCCCTTCAACTTCAGACCCAAATCAAGGTTCTTACTCTTACTTACAAAGCTCTCACCCAACCCTCTCCCATTTACATCTCTGATCACATCTCACTTCACACTCCTGCCCACCAACTTCACTTCAACAAATGCATGCAAACAAGTTCCCTCTAGCAAAAATTCCTCATGTGCATTTACTTGGACAGGATCTGCGAGAGGTAAGATTCATCCAGGTAATGGATTTGGCATGACTGGTTTCAACAGGGAGCTGTGAAAAATTGGATGAATCCTCATGGTCTCCGGAAGTTCAAGCCTAAAGGAAAACTGGATTGACCTGAGCTAAGATCTTAAATGGACCTATGCATTTTGGCCCAAATTTAGTAATAGGCACACTTATTTTTAGATTTCATGTATCGAGCCAGACTTTGTTGCCAATTTTAATAACTGGTGCAGCTTTACGGTGCCTATCAGCAATTCCCTTGTAACTCTCCTGGGCATGAAGCAACGTTTATTTTAACACCTCAAGATTACTTTATAGAGATTGTAGTTTTTCAGCAACAGCAGGAATAGCACAATCCTGTGGAAAATTAGGGAGCAGATTTGGGTGATACCGCAGATTGGAAAAAAAAGGGCTCTGTTTGGTGGAGGAATGTTGAGAGTTATTATATGAAAATTCTGCCATTGGGAGAACATCAACCCAATCATCTTGCAGATGGCAAATATAACACCTTAAATATTGTTCTAATGTCTGGTTGGTTCGCTCTGTTTGATCATTTGATTGTGGATGGAAGGCAGTTGACAGGTTAATCTTTATATCAAGAGCTGTACAAAATTGCTTCCAAAAACGTGAAGTTAATTGAACCCCCCGATCTGAAACCATATAATCAGGAACCCCCTGTAGTTGAAACACTTGTTTAATCAACAATTCTGCAGTTTCTTTCACAGAGGGTAGTCCATGACAGGGCACAAAGTGGGCCATCTTTGTGAGTCGATCCACCACCACTAATATTGTAGTCATACCTTTTCATTAAGGTAACTCAACAATAAAGTAAAGGGAAATTGACCCCCATGGAAGAGAGGGAATAGGTAATGGTTGTAAGAGTCCAAGTGGAGAACTATGGGGAAACTTAGATCGGGCACAAACACTGCAAGATAGTAGAAATTTTTTAACATCCTCTTTACATTTTGGCCACCAGATATAACGAGATAACATTTCATGGCTTTTTTCATTTAATATTTCTTGGAGTTGGCCAATCTACAATAGACTGAATCTTGTCAGGATCCATCTTTAAGCCTTCAGGTGAAATTATGTAACCCAATCAGAATTCACAGATTCTTGATCAGAAAGATCAACCCCCGCCAAGGTGGCCACTGCTTTATTAGGTCTTTTTGGACAATTTGATACATAATGCCCTGGTTTTCCGCATTGCTCTCGTATGTCATTTAAACTTTGTTTTTGAAGTGTGTCCACGTGCATGGGTTCAATCTCAAATTCTGCATTTGTTTTCACCTCGGCAGTACCAAAATTCGAAGTGGTAGATTTGCAAAAATTGAGATTGGTCCAGGCTAAGGGCCTGATTCAGACCCACTCGCAAGCGGCTGTCCGCTCACAAGTGGTTCGATGGTGTGCACTGCGCATGCGCATAGCTCCGTTGTGCGCATGCGCCAGATGCGACGAGCAAAGGACTTTCCTTCGCTCGTTGTGTCTGATCAAAGGGGGCGTGCTGTCGATGTTGATTGACAGCACGCCCCCTTTGGTGGGCG
Organism: Taudactylus pleione; assembly: GCA_031769625.1. Classification (NCBI taxonomy): domain Eukaryota; kingdom Metazoa; phylum Chordata; class Amphibia; order Anura; family Myobatrachidae; genus Taudactylus; species Taudactylus pleione. The sequence goes on along the minus strand of JAUIMM010000137.1, from coordinate 4,228,391 downwards.
TGCCGGGGGCGTGCCTCCCAGACGGGGGCATTCCCAAGGGAACGCCTACCATCTGAAGCCGGCCCACTGACATCACTAGTGATGTCAGTGGGAGTGATTTTGGCTCTGATAGAGCCAAAATCACTCCGGGCCGTGTGGTTGAGAAACTCAACCGCAGGCTCCGGCTCGCAGTGGCGATGGTCTCGATGGTCAAGACCATTGCGGCCATCAACCTGCACGCTCGTATAGGCTGTGGGTGGTGACCCACAGCTATACGAGCATCCAGGAGGACGCACCATAATTATGGAGGACGGCCCTCATTCAGAGCGTGCGCTCTGCTCAGAGCGTCCGGCTCTGAATGAGGGCCTAAGTCTCTTCTCTCTTGCTGTCTCTCAGTTAAATGGGTGTTAATATGAATGCAATGATGTATATAAGGTTCCAGTTCAGTGGGTGCATCTGCCCAAGCCAATTCATCCTTAATAGTGTCAGACAGTCCTTTACGGTAAACAGACAGTTGTGCCTCAGCATTCCATGTGGTGTCCAGAACCCATCTCCGAAAATCAGCAGTATATTCTGCAACTGTGCATTTACCTTGACAAAGTTTCAGTAATGCCTTTTCAGATGTTTTCTTCCAAGTTGGATCATCAAAAGTTAATCTCATGGCTTTCAGAAATTCATCACAAATGGGGCTCTTGGTCTCAATGTAGGGTGATGCCATGTCAGTGCATCTCTAAGTAACAAAAGAAGACATCGTACCTTCAGCCTTTCAGTTTGAAGTGGGAATTATATAGGTCAAAGTGCATCTGACACTGATTAATACATCAATGAAAATTTTGAGGGTCTCCCCCAAACCTGGCTGGTGGGAGAGGGAGTGTAGTAGAAGAGGGTGTTACGGTAGGTGATCGATTCTCTAATTCTAATATACATTTTTCATGTTGGGATATTCGCATTAAAAATTCTTGAAAACCATTATGTGCATCCCAGGCTTTTTGTGAAATAGTTTGCATGTCTTGTTTAATCTGTGAATCAAATCCCACAAAACTTTCTTTGAGAAATTTTAATTATGCCTGGCACTCAATTAACATGGTGGCTAAACTTGATACACACCGCTTAATAGGCACATCTTTGGCAGACTCCATTTTAGGCTTGAGTATCCTGTCACATCCCTGGTAATGTACATGAAGTCCAGTAGCCAAAACAAGGTATATAATCAACCAGGTATTCAGGAGCTGAAAAAGTAGATGAAGTCAGTATCCAAGCAGGTAGTCAGATGTATGCCAATGTTGGTATACCAGGAGTTAATCACAGGTAAATCAGGTATACAGGAACAAGTAACAGGAGCTGAGCAAGCAGAATACTCAAGCGTGGTTTAAATCAGGAAATGGCTATTTATAGGCCCAAACAGGAATCAGGATACAAGATAGAGTCGACTGAGATAACACTGGCCAACTTGGTTAAGGGCAAATCAGAAACAAATAGTTACCTCTAGTGGTCAGAGGTGTGATAGACGAATACAATTCCTTACAGTATCTCTCACAGTCCTGCCGCTTCCATCTCAAAAATATTTCCAGGATCCTACCCTTTCTCACCCTGGAGGTGTAATTAAGACCCTCATCAACTCACTGGTCATCTCCAGATTAGACTATTGTAACCTCCTCTTATCTGGCTTCCCTGATTCCCACCTCTCTTCTCTCCAATCTATTCTCTAAGCTGCTGCTCGGCTCATTTTCCTCTCCAAATGTTCTACATCTGCCTCCCCTCTCCTACAAGCCCTAAATTAGCCCACCAACTTCACTTCAACAAATGCATGCTGCCTCTCTTGTCAACTGATTACTTTGTCCCACTCCCGCCTCGAAGTTTTTGCCCATGCTGCTCCCAACTCTGGAACTCTCTATCTCCCTGCAAATCTTGAAATGAGCTCTCAAGATCCACCACTTCATCAAAACCTTCCAGCGCTTATCCTAACCTGTTGCTCCATGCTTCTTCCTCACTGTCTACCCCTTCTATGTCAACCCCTGTCTGTCTGCCCCTCCCTTTTAGAATGTAAGCTCTCACGAACAGTGAGAACATGTGCATCTCCTTCCATCACTCATACGATCATCTAGTCCAAACTCCCCACAAGGGCACCTAACACTTGGTTGCTCATGCCCAGCTGCTTTTGAGTGGAATGATCGCTATTGCAGAAATGTTTATAAACTATGGGGTTGATTTAGACCCGGACACTAAGCTGCGCTCTCTCGCTGTCAAAAGGGGCCAGGTATGCAAATTCCACGATTGCAATGTCTGGTGTAAGGATGCCCTCTATTTCTTAGAAAGCGACGGCAGAGTGAGCTCACGCAGGTATAAAGACGCCCACTTTTTTTTTCTTAACACACCTCATCTCCAGGAAGTGAATGATTAATCAGAACCATCAAGAGCCATCGGAGCTGCACGCAGCGCTTGAGGTAGACCTTACCCCACCGCAAGCACTGCAATCACTGCAGCCTGAAATAGAACCAAGTGACGTGTACAATGACGCATCCATGCTAATTATGCACACCAATAAAACTCAGTTTTGACGCCCAGACACGCCTGCGTTTGCACCACCACTCCCCCATTCACAAGCACCTTCCCCTGTCACCACCCACAAACGGCACTATCTGTCACTAAAAACAGCACTCAGTTTTTGTGTTAAGAGTGCACGATTCCCTATCACAATGCTCGTTCGTGCACGCGCACTGAGATGCATATGCATGCGCAGACTGGCGACAATCTCCCATAGCATGTGTCCACGGCTTAGCGTCTGGGTCTGAATCAGCCCCGATGTCCTTGTCCTGCATTGTTTTGCACTGTAAGTCGCTGACTTCTTGTTTGCTCATTTGTTTATGTACTTTGTGAGTTGCTGCGGAACCCTTGTGGCGACACATAACAAAAGGATAATATTTTTTTTGTTTTGTTTTCTGCATGGCATTACAAGTCTTAGCATGGTAGCACCTCTTATTATGAATAAAATTAGAGTGTACAGTACAGCACCCCCCAACCCATTTCCTCTTTATTTGAGGGATAAATGAATACTATTATTTTATTATCACTGTTGTACATTTTCAATGAAGGCAGGAATCTTATTCAACTGTATCTCTCTTCAACTTCATGTATTCTTGTATCCCTGTAAAACTTTTTGCATTACCTAAGATGCTTTTAATTTTACCATTTTGCCCTTTTAAGACATTGCCTCAGGCTTTCCTTGACTGTACCGGAGGCTTGAATGGGATCTTCCTATTGGGATCCTAATCTATTTGCATTATTGGCCTATATTATGTAATGCAGTTATTGTTCATATGACTGAACACATTTGACAAAATGTGCAAATGCCACTTGTGAGCACTCGGCTCAGGTACACCAGATTTTGTTGCCTTGGTAACAATTTTTATGTCCAACTAGAATTTCTGCTTTTACCAGAAATGTGTTAGACAGTTAGATAGCCTTGAATTGACCCTTTCACAAATCAAAATATGTCACCCCTATCTTGCATCTGTTCTCAAAAAGGTCATTTTGGAGGCTACTGGCCTGATTTTAATAACTTTACTTTTCCATACAAAATAAGAATAACTCCAGTTAATACTTAATTATTCAGTTAAAGTATAAATCATCAAAGGCTACAGTGTAAGTGACAGGTTCATCTTCTGCCTCCACTATGGATCTTGCAAACATGTATCCAAACCTTATGTTTACTAATTCCAGAGACTCATACCATACCTAAGTGCAGCTAAAAGGAGATTTATGTTCTTACCTATTAAATACTTTACTTTGACTCCATAGGGGACACAGGGATCACTATATATAGTATAGCCTGGAGAGAGGAGAGTCTGGGCACCAAAGAGTTAGAATTTATTTCACAGCAGCCCGGTCTCCCTTTCCTCTATACCCCACCCCCAGCCACAGGCAGCCAGTTAAGTTAGCAAGCCCACGGCAAGGAGCGAAAAGGAGAAGGAGAAGAAGGAAGACCGGCACACATACAGAACCACATACACATAGGGAAGGTAAGCAGAGCCATTTTTAGGGGAACAAAACTCCGATCTGGATGGAAGCACAAGCCCTGAGACAGAAGATCCAGCTGCAGAGTAATATGCAGTGAACCATCGATGGAGAGGCCCAGAAGATCTGCATATCATGCCCACCATGACCAATCCAGAACCACAAATATCACCGTGCCTCCCTCCAACTTCAAATTGCGGAGGACCCACATGATCATCGAATTGGAATAAAGACTAATATAAGCACAAACATTCACGGTACCACTAAAGCATCCACCTGGAGAGTTTCGGGATTCCTGGTGCAGGAACAGTATCTTGGCAACTGGTGGTTGTGTCAAGATGCCATCATATCTATGGGCCTGATTCAGAGATGTACACTAATCCGATGGTTAGCATACATATTTGATGGTGAGTGGTCTGCGCTTGCGCATGACACTTTCTGTTCATGTGCAGAATGGGTCATGCAATCTTGTCTGCAGACCCTCCCAAGCCACAGCATGATTGACATCCTGCAACTTGTGTGCGCAAGCTGGGGACATGACTGGCCACCATTCCCGGAAATGGGGGTGGGTCACCCCCATTTTCCAGGAGGGACAAGGCCAGAGTCTGTGTCAGTGGACATCAATGACTTTGATGGTTGCGATGGTGATTCCAGGCTGTGACCTTGGTCACAGTGCTAGGATCACAGATGCAACAAGAAGCTGTCTGTTTCCTACTGACATCTTCTATTGCATTATCATTTTAGATGGACAGAATTGCCCAGCCACTTGTGTGTAGTTCTTCAATTCTTTCCAGTTCTGAATCAGGCTTTATGTTTGGTAGGCCTCAATGGTAGACCAGTAGCTGGTAGATGTCTGGATGTAGAGCCCACACTCCCAAGTGAATGTCCCGGCAGCTTAGGAAGTCCACTTTCCAATTCTGGACTCTGGGAATGAAGACCGCTGACAGGGCTGGAAGATTACGCTCTGCCCAATGGAGAATGCATTTGACCTGCTTTATGGTACCATGACTTTGAGTGCCACCCTTTTGATTTATGTAGGTGATTATAGTCATGCTGTCTGACTACACTTTGACTGGATGACCCTAGAGGAGAGATTGCACCTGATAAAGTGCTCTGTACCATGCTTGGAGCTCCAGGATGTTGATCGACAGTCAACTCTCCTGAGTCATCCAACAACCTGAGGAAATGCTGGTGGCTGACTCAGATGGGAACATATCTATTTGTGACTATACATTAAAGCTATCCATGTTACATGTGTTATACTATGTGAAGTAATACTATTGCAAACAAACTATTGTTTAAACTGGTGTGAGGTCTTCATCTACTATATTATCATCCATGCAATATATATACATATGTGGTACCTGCTGACACTTTACTGAAAACATGTTTTTGACGTTTGTGTGGTAGAGATATTTTCCCGTTATTGGTTATTAGTTATTTAGGGAATTTTCCCTGAATATTCTATAATTATGTACTTATTTGTCAAGTATTATATTTTTGCTGACAATCATTGTGTATAGAGGGTTGAATCACCCTTTTGATTATTTTTTTGTCTCACTTTTATGTCTTATGATTATCTTTTAATGTATTCCCAATAAATGTCATGTTTTAATTAATCTTCAATAGGATTTAGTGCCCTCAACATAGATAGTACTTTCTTTCTCCCTTTAGTACTAGTTTTTTTACTCATGGGGAGCACTTCCACACTCAGACTAGCACATAGTCACATTGGCTACCCTTTTTGACTATAGTGGAGATATCCTATTCACACCTATTTGTTTGCATATATCAGTATCCTTACCAGTGCTTGGGTGTTTCTTTCCCGTCACCATGTCCTTTGGCTCTCAGATGGGAATATGTAAATTGGCATCCTGGATGTCCAGTGATGCCATAAAATCTCTTAGTTCCATAGCCAAAATAATGGATTTGGGGGAACCTGTTCAGCACCTTCAGATGGAAGATAGGCCAAAATGAGCTGTCTGGCTTCTGGACCAGCAAAAGGTTGACGTAGAAACCCATACCTCTCTGAGACAGGGCAATGGGATAATGACCTTAGAGGCACAGAGGGAGCACATGGACCCCCTGAGAGCTCTTGTTTTTTCTGGATGTGCTGAAAAGCCAGTAGAAAATAACTGAGTTGGAGGACACCTCTGAAAGGTAGAACATAGTCCTAAGAAACAATACCTCTTACCTAGGCATCTGTTGTGGTCCTCTTCCAAACCTCAGAAAAAAGCAGAATCCAGCCTCCCACACCAGGGTGCCCCAGGTGGAGGCCTGTCCCATCATGTGGCAGGCTTGTCCATAGGTCATCTGGTTTACCAAGGCTGCTTACATCAGGACTTAGATGCTTTGGAGGAAGAACACTGGATTCTGGAAAAAGACTGAACTCTGCCCTTTTCCTGCAGGTGAAAGGAATAGAAATTAGACATTCTGGACTTGGGAGGAGCCACAGAAGGAAGTAAAGCTATCTTGAACGCTGCCACAATTATCTTGTCCAAATCTGTCTTAAAGAAGACCTCCCCTGTATATGGAAGTGCCTCTAAATCATTCTTAGAGTCTGTGTCAGTGTGCCAGGAGAGCACTTGCTACAGCAGATGCCAACACCTTAGAGGTTAAGATCCCGATGTCAATGGCCACCTCACCCAGGTTAGAGGTCACCTCTCTAATGTGCCCCACTAGAGACAATAACTCCCTTCTGTTTTCACCAGAAATGAGACTATCCTTTAGATCATCAGCCCAATGGTCAACAGCCTTAGACACCCAGCTTACTATCTGTTGGATCCTTAAAGAAAGCCATAATTGAATAGGGAAGATAGAAGACCTAATGAGACAGGCAATGTGGGCATCATCTGGATGAAGGGACTCCCATTTTGTCTGATCTGCAGTCGGCAATGGGCTTTGATACCTGGAAGCGCCTACTAGGGTGAGCCCATGCCTCCATAAGGAGGTCCTCCAGCTGCATAGAAAAAGGGAACTCAGTTGTTCCTCAGTGCTGAGGGAAGCTCAGAATCCAAAATGTTACAAGGCTTGGGCATAGAGCTTTCTCATCTGGAAGCCTGCGCTTGGATATGCAATTTCTGCCTAGCAACTGCTGGAAAGATGCTGACACTTGCACCAAACCCTGCACTGACTGCAACAATGATAGCATCTGCATTGGCTCCACAGCAGACAGCTACAGATCCCTATTTCCTTCAACCTGCTCCAAACATACTCCCCCAAAGGGTCTGTAAACATTGTTTTAATTTATGCATTGTTTCTCTTACTTTATTTATTTAGCGCCAGTAAGTGAAGTGCCAGAGGTAATATTTTTGTCTAAATAAATACATAGTGCCTGATTCAACAAGGATAACAATTGCAAAGCTGCATGCAGGCAGCTTTCCAATTACGTCCTTGCTGATATTCAAATTCAGTAGGAGGTGTATGACACCCCCTGGTGCATTTGCGATCCCAGCACTGCGATGAAGGTCGCATGCTGGGATCACCGTCGCGACTAGTGGTGGTTGATGGTCACATTGGTGGACACCGCCCAGATGCCAGTGAGCTGAGTAAGCTACAGTTTACTCAGGCTGGCTAGCATGCGAGCCCAGGACACTAAGTCGATTGACGCAGATCCTGGGCTTACCACTCATGGAAAATGGGACAGACATGCCCCTATTTCCGGGAATGCTGGCCACCCCCGCCCCTGCACTACCCCTTAAATGCCAGTCAATCAGACAGAGGCATTGAAGGGTTTGACTACGCAGGACCCATTCTGCACACTCGCAGAATGGGTCTTGTGCATGCGCAGATTCCCAATAATCAGGCCCATAGTCCACACCAGCTAGCTAACCTTTATTATGTCTAATCACACCCACAATCCAATAGGTTCCCTTTGATCACTAGAAAAATCAAGAATCTGAGCTTTTGCTGGATTCTATTTAGGATCGTGATACCATTATATACTGGAAAGGCAGATTGCCTCAGATTGGGGTTGCAGTTAATAAGCACTTTCTGAAGCTAGTGACATTTATAAACACATCGATAAAAGCTTCTGGAAATTATCATAAATAAAGATTTTTTTGTTATTGATTTTATCATGGTGGAAGTAGGTTTTTTTTGCATGTCACACTTTCTGCCAATAAACCAAATAAAAAACCAGAAGGGATGCAGTGGCAGCAAAATATAAAAACATATTTAGAAACTGTTAAAAATCTGATATGGGAGTGGAAACAATTAAGTCAAAATTCTGCTGGTGAAACTTACAAAATTTCACAGACAAATTCTGAATGGAAGGAATATTTCACAGAAGAGTTTGGAACATTTGATCATCTCTACTTGTGATATAAGTTATTATATCAGAGCTATGAAAGTATTGTTTTCTGGCTCTCCACAGACCACTTCACAAACACTATTTAATACGCATAATACACCAAATATAATCTGTGTGCGATGGCTCCAAGGAATGTAGATCGTGCACCTCTCCCCATGCACCGATTACTTCCCCTCCTGCACTAAACATTAATGAAATGGACAGTGGAGAAGGCAGCCTTCAGAGTCTTATTATAGATGGAACGTGTTAGCGGCTTACTTTGTACAATTTACTGCTTGATTTTATTATTTTCACAGTATGCATCTCCTGTGTTACATAACAAAATCAACAAATTCAATTTCCATGAAAAACATAGGAACTAAAATATAAAATAGAACTGTGACCCCTCAGAATACTCAATGTAGCCACACTACTTCCAATAACATGTGTCTATAGAGGATTTGTATCTGTAAGCTATAAACTAAGAGCCAGATTCAGAGATGGATGCAGACTCAGCCATGGCTGGTGCTTTTTTTATTACAGTCGCAGCTCCGTCTTGATGGTAATGCTGCACCTGATTTTTAAACAACTGACCATCTAAGGCCTTTGCATTTCCGTCATTGTGCATGTATAGATGCACCATCAGTCGCACTGAGAGGTGCAGTTTCTCCTCCTGAGTATGGCCTGCGGTGTGAGCAACTGTGCATCTTTAAACACAGCCACTTTCGCCTGTAATATGCCCATGTCAGTTTTGCCACCCCCATTTCCTCACAAGAATGGCCACTATAATTACTGTATCAGACTGTGCATTAGAATCTGTGCTATGGCTCTGTGTGCAGACAACTTGTTTGCATGTGCTGCACGACTCAAACTCATGTGTAGTACAAAAAACATTGGTGAACTGCATGCATAATTGCACTGCATCCACCTCTCAACCAGACTCTAAGTATCTTTACAATGTACAAATATTATCTAATGCGCATGCTATAGATCTGACCTCATTATCTAGGTTGAGGCCTTTGGGGAACAGAGGCCCTGATTCTGAGCCGGACACTCTGACAGAGCGCTCACTCTGAATCAGGGCATCTTTTTTTTTTTATGGAGCGGCCTCCTGGCCGCTCGCATTGCTGTGGGTTGCCACCCACAGCTAATGCGTGCGGCCAGGATGATGGTCGCGATGGTCAAGACCATCGCGACCATCGGGCTTGCAATGAGACCCTTGTGGTAGGGTCTCATGGCCGCAAGCCCCAGAGAGCTTTCGGCTCAAACAGAGCCGAAAGATCTCCCACTGACATCACTTGTGATGTCAGTGGGGCCGCCCCCAGATGTTAGGCATTCTCAAGGGAATGCCTCCGTCTGGGCAGCAACCCCCCCGGCCCGCCTACCAAAGGGGGCGTGCTGTCACTCAACAGCACGCCCACTTTGGTGTGAGAACCGGAGCGACAAATTGCCAGTTGCAAACCGGGTCTCGCGCATGCGCACGACCGGCTCCATCTTGCGCATGTGCTCCGAGCCAGCATTGACCCGGTTGCGAGCACTCAGCGTTGCGACCGGGTCTGAGTCACGCCCAGAGTGTCTAATTCTATCATACATTTCAGCTCTTCTTTATTTATTAATAAAGTGTAGTCTCCTCCCCTCCAGTTTTGTTTAACTTTCTTTATTTATAATTGTGTGAGGCGTTTATCTCAAGAATAAATGCCAGGAATGATGTCATGTAAATGTATATATATATATATATATATATATATGTGTGTGTGTGTGTGTATCAACATGGTTTCTAGGCAGTGTCCTGTATTTGACCTGTAGGAATACAAAGCTTGGAGGAGATTTGTCTTCCTGGAACCAGGCATCTAGATAACCATCTCTTATCTCTACAGGCCATAAAGTTTGGGGAGAGATACATCCTTAATGCAGATGGTCAGACCTGGTCAAGCCAGGTCATGGGATATAAAATCCTTTAGGATGGAGATGACAGGAATGTAGGGTATGTTACCTGCTTATTGGTTTCTAAAGACCCCTCCACACTGTCGAAACCGAATAATTGGGTAAGACAGAATCTTTTTGGCAATCAGGAAAACCTGCACGATGCCATCTTGTGAATGGCAGCAAGACTCCATTTTAGAAAAGAAAGCTTACACAAGCGCCATTTTGTCAAAAATACATAGTACACAATCCACAGTGCAAAATTGATAAAAGTAGCAATTTTGCTACTCACAACGCAAAGTTGCTAAAAAGTAGCATGAACAGCTTTTTAACAATCTTCCTGTAACACCTACCGATGGTGTTTAGCAGACATAAAATAACTTTCCAACACATTAAAATCACCACAGACTTATATTTGAGCAGTAGCAAAGTAGTGGTGTTTTCCCTGCATTCACATTAACACATACGTGATGTAGCAAAAAGTAGCAAATTAGTGGTGTTTTCCCTGCACTTCATGTTAAACATAGGACAACGCAAAATAGCGATTTAGATGCACAGCCAGCTTTTTAGTGACCTTTCTCAAACCCATACTGGCATGCTCACACACATACACAGAAGCCTTTCCAACTTAGTGCTGGTCGCTAAGTGCCCCACAGACCCTCAAACGCACAATGCAATTTAGTGTCATTTCTCCCCTCATACACATTTAAAAGCAATGGTCCCGCAGCGCAAAAGGAATGATTATTACTTGGTTTAATCGCAATGTCAGCACATAAAGAAATGAATGTTTTCTGTAACTATGGCTTAGTAAATGACAATTGGACCGTGTTTGGTGCCATACTGATCTACTCTGATCCCACAGCGTTCCGGTGGCATCGGTGAGAAGATCAGAACATGCGGCTATGAAATATGAATGTTAGAGAGAATAACTTCTTGAAATGTTGTATGCCATAGTTAGATTAGATTTATTATGCAGCGGGAAGGTGAACACAATCATGCTGTTAGAGGCTGGGTTGTGTCTTTGCATTGACCTATGAATTGTACCATAACGGAAGAAGCAAGAAGAGGAACCAATGAGAACCTGCCAACGTATTCTATTGTATTGCTTATCCCAGTACGGGTATATATGTGAGTGCTCTGAAACAAGATGCCAGTCTGCGGTGTTCCTGTTATGCTGTTCGACGGTGGTCTCATTATTGATGCCGGTATCTGGTCCCAGAGCTCACGCGTATGTATTGACTGTACCTTATGACTTAATGTTTGTACAATTTATTTTGCGCTCATTGTTAGATCATAGCGTGGTAACATCTGTACTTTTACCTGAATAATAATCTTTAGCGCGTTGGACCGCTATTCAACTGTCTTAGAGTTTTATTAATGGTATAATTAAACACAGCGCTAAGTAGTGACATCTTGTGGTTTTAGAAGGTATAGGCAGGTGAATCTTAGAGGTTTATAGGCATGAATGTACTAAAGGTTTACATATGATTCAACAGTTGGGGGCTCGTAGGTTTATCACGTTATCTGATACACGGCAACACTCGGTCAGTTCGGTCTCAGCAAAAGGGTGCAGGCACCTTTTGAGAGAAGCATTAGTCTTTCATTACCACAGTGTTGCTGAGAGCATACTGCCGGTTATTGTGTAGAGGAAGCGCTGATCAGAATCCAGGGACAAGGAGAGAAAAATCGTTTTCTCTCACTGATAAAAGTTTAGAGGGAGCCGCATAATAGCGTTAAGGTAATAACACGTGGGCCTGGTCGCATCACTGTGTATGCGACTAGTCGCACAATTGCGTACACGTACTTCCGGTTGTGCTGCCACGTGTTTGAACAAAGCCATTGAGGTTTTCATTTTTTTTCTATTTCCAATATCTGGGTTAACGTGTATTTTTCTGCGCAGGAAAAAAGTGTGTAACAGTGAATACTTGTTGAACAAAGTTAAGGGTATCGTATGACCCTTAAGGGCTAGGTGCAAGTGTTAGCCTAGCCACTCGGTAAGCTGCTTTACCATTCTATACACAGTAGCAGGTGTACATGTTGTCTTTGTTGTAAAGAGGTGTGTGAGAGTAGCTGACATACAAACTCTCATAGGTGTGGAAGTTGCCTTACTAAATCTTATCCGGGTGTGGAAGTTGCCTTTTTCAAATCTTATCCAGGTGTGGAAGTTGCCTTACTAAATCTTATCCAGGTGTGTGGGCGCCGCCAACTTAAATCGTCCACAGGTAAGTGAAAGTGTCTTGATTGTCTTTCACCGGCTTAAATCTTTATTGAAAAGCGTAGGAGTTGTCTCAGAATGGGAGCCATGCAAACAGTAGAGATGTTAGGCAATGATGTGCTGCTAATGGAGGAGCCGATCGGATCGGCCTGTCGTATCATGCATACCAAGTACGGTACTTATCCAATAAGGTATTGTGATTTATGGTTTAATATGACGAGGAAGAGTGTTAGACCATGTCCCAGAATTGGTAGTTTTGATAAAAATGTGTTAGACAATGTCTCGGGATCACATCAGTTTGATGCGCTCCCGAGAGAAAAAGGTTAAATATTTTGAACGTTTAAAACTGTGGCAGCACGAGGGGTAAATGTGGCTGAAGAATGTACCTATGACGCAAACAGGCGTCGCGGGCACAGTCTCGGGCAATGCGCTGGTGATGCTAAATAGCGCCGTGGATGCATCGCTTGATAGCGCGCACACACTGCAAGGTAGCGTCGCAGAAGGTAGTACAGATGGTTCACGCGCACCACCACCGCCCTATGCGGATGGGGGTGTAGGTGCAGTCAATGTAAAAAATACCCATAAAAATGTAACAAGCAACTTGTACCCTCTCTTGAGCAATTATAAAGAAAATGTTCATGATGCGGATGATGAGCCTATTGTAATGTCTGCCATTTCCCATGCTGTGCAGATGATAGATGCTGCATCACCACAATCACGAGTGGTGCCGCCATCTCCATCGGTAACAGCAAGGGAAGTGTTAATGCCCTCTGCACCTGTAGAGGAAGTTGTTCATACCATATGCAGCAGCAGCAGACTAAACCCCCAGCCAGGTAACCAGGTCAAAGGTAGCAGCGCTACCAGTCTGCATCCCATTCGGACAATAACTGTTCCAAATGGAGATGCAGATGCAAATGGTATACTACCCACGAGGGAAGTAGAAATGCATTGTCCTTGGACAAGAGCAGAACTAAATTCCATCATAAATGATTTCCCCGATCCCAAAAAGGAATTATCCAAATGTCAAAGATTTTTGAGGAATTTGGGTAGTTCACATGAACCCACTAATAAAGATTGGCGTGTGGTGTTAAGGGCCTGTCTGCCACGCAATACCGATGTGACAAAATTTATCACGGATTGTGTATTGGATGATGACGTTCCCTTAACAGACCAAGTAAACCAAGGTAACATTTCCTGCATTGTAACTCAATTGGGTATATATTTTCCAGTAGTAGTTAACTGGAACAAATTTTTCACCATTAAGCAGAAAGAGAGGGAGACTGCAGAAGATTACTGTGATTGGGCTCTGCAGGCTATCACCCAGTACACTGGGATAGAGGATATTAAAGATAGCACTCACCACAGGGGGATGATAGTTACGGTACTTGTGGATGGTCTGAAAGAGAGTTTAAAAACTCGGGTTCAGACCTCACAGCCTGGCTGGCGGGGACTTACAATAGATACCCTCATAGAAACCGCCATTGAACATGATAAGAACATCTCCATAAAGAGAGAAGCCCAGAGCAAGAAACTAATGGCTGTCAGTATACAAGCTCTGGAGGGAATGACAGTAACATCACAGCCAACAGACACACTTGCACTTGCACACACACTCACTTCTGAACAAGTATGTCTCACTAACCCCACTCAACAACAAACACAACTCTATCCCACTAACCCAATGCAACCACGGGTCCCAGGCTATCCACCAACTTCTTATCCCCCACAATACCCTTACCCTCCCTATCCTTACCCATATCCACCACCTTTACCCTCTGCGCAAACCTCACAACACCACATGTCTTCACCCAAAACATGAACCTGTTTTAACTGTAAACAAACAGGACACTTAAGTAGAAACTGTACAGTAAAAGGAGTAGGGATCCCACATCAGGGAAGCCCTAGATATCCCCATAAGGGATATGCACAGAGGCCAGCAAATGTTCAGCAGGCACCAGCTCCAATTGTAGCCGTAAATGCTTTAGTGGAGAATGGTAGCCAACTCTAGGGGTCAGGTCATACCTGTAGTCTACAGATGCTAAGGTTAACGGGAAGTACTAGGGAAGAACCGGTCATGATGGTTGATGTAGCTGGTACTGAATATCCTTTTCTTGTAGACACAGGGGCGACCAGGTCGGTGAAAAAATCTCCCGTTAATTTGCAGGTGACCAACGAGACAGTACCAACAATGGGTGTAACATGTAAAGTGGAACATTATCCTTTAACAAAGTCCACAGAGGTTACTATTGGGCCGTTGCATACCAGGCATTCTTTTCTCCTGGCTGCTGCGGCTCCTACCAACCTACTGGGCAGAGACTTGTTATGTAAGATGGGATGTGTTATATATTGCACCCCTGATGGTGTATTTTTAGATATCCCAGAGAGAATGAAATACGAGGTGCGGGATATGTTAGACGCTCCTCAAAGGATAATGTATCACTCTACAGTTTTAAATGAAACTCTATCACAAGTAGATGAAATGTTGTCCCTAATTCCAGATTCCCTTTGGACTAAAGATGGACAGGACACTGGATTAATGGCAAACGTAAGCCCATTAATGGTAAATTTAAAAAGCTAAAGGCAAGTCCCAAAAATTCCCCAATACCCACTAAAACAGGAGGTAGAGTTAGGGGTGAATCCCATTATTGAGCGGTTATTGCAGCAGGGAATTTTAGTCCGTACAGCAAGTGTAGCCAACAGTCCCATTTTTCCAGTGAAGAAGGTTGGTGGGAGGGGTTATAGGCTGGTACAAGACCTTAGAGGGGTTAATAAGGTGGTAGAGAGCCAATTTCCCGTAGTGCCGAATCCAGCTGTCATCCTTATGCAAATTCCACCAAATGCATCCCATTTCACTGTCATTGATCTTTGCTCTGCTTTCTTCTCTGTACCTCTTCATCCTGACTGTCAGTACCTATTTGCATTCACATACAGGGGTGTACAATACACATGGACACGATTACCCCAGGGTTTCATAGACAGACCCAGTATCTTTTCCCAGGCATTACACGATTGTTTACATTCTTTTCAACCTGCCAATGGATCTGTTCTAATTCAATATGTAGACGATTTATTCCTATGTTCTGACTCGTTTATGTCATGTTTGAATGATACTAAACTTTTGTTGCTTCATCTTTCGCAAACAGGACACAAGGTTGCTAAGGACAAACTACAGCCGTGCCAATCCAGAGTTAAATACTTGGGACAGTGCCTAACCCAGGGGCTGCGACATCTCACTACAGACAGAATCCAGGCTATACAAAACATGACACTGCCACGTAACCAACAGCAAATCCGTACCTTCTTGGGAATGTGTGGATATTGTAGAATGTGGATCCCAGGTTTTTCTATTTTGGCCTTACCTTTACAGGAATTAGTCTCTTCCTCAAAGCCCGATCGTGTCATACACACTGAGGAATCAGAGCAGGCTTTCCTTAATCTTAAGGATAGTCTGACAAAAGCTCCTGCATTGGGAATACCCGATTTTGAAAAACCTTTCGATTTGTATTGTACGGAAGCAGATGGTTGTGCTGCAGGTGTCCTTACACAAAAACATGGGGATGCCAGTAGGCCCGTAGCATATTACAGTGCACAATTGGACACTGTGGCAAGATCACTCCCAACCTGTTTGAGAAGTGTAGCAGCAACGGCTCTATTGGTCAGCAAAAGTGAGGATGTGGTATTGGGCCATGATATGATTGTCTATACCCCACATGCTGTGTCTGCCCTGTTGAACTCTGCCCAAACCAGACATGTATCCTCAGCTAGATTCACCAATTGGGAACTAGCTCTAATAGCACCCTCAAACATCACTATAAAGCGGTGCAATACATTAAATCCAGCACCGTACTTACCGTATGTGCATAAGAATGCACAAAGGGTGAAGGATGAGTCTCTGGTAGAAAGTGAGTTTTGCAAAGGTATTGATACACATGATTGTATGGATTATCTTAACCAGACCTTTACCGCTAAACCTGACATACGTGACATACCTTTAGAGAATGCAGATGTGACATTTTACACGGATGGGAGTTGCCATAGACAAATGGATACAGGTGAGTTATGTACAGGTTATGCTGTTGTAGATGACACAGACATCATAGAAGCTGAACGTCTTGGTCCTCCTCACTCAGCCCAAGTGGCGGAGTTAGTAGCACTGAGAAAAGCATGTGAATTGGCAGCAGGCAAATCTGCCAACATTTACACTGACTCTAGGTATGCATTCTGGGTGGTTCACGATTTCGGAGCACTATGGCATCTGAGAAATTTTATGACAGCAGCAGGTACACCAGTCGCACATTCCAGACACATAAAAGGATTATTAAAAGCAATTCAGTTGCCCAAAATGGTAGCAGTAATAAAGTGTAAAGCCCACACATGTGAGGAAGATCCGGTATCATTGGGCAACAACAGGGCGGATGAAGCTGCCAAGTGGGCAGCAGGTTTAAAAACAAATGTACCCATAGAACAAGTAATGGTTTTCCAAACAGTTGACATGCAGAAATTAATTGAGATGCAAAATTTGTGTTCTACCCAAGAGAAAGCAACCTGGAAGTCTAAGGGATGTGGGCAAGAGCCCTCTGGACTCTGGAGGGACAGACAAGGTAAGCCGGTGGCACTTAAGGTGTATTACCCAAGCCTGGCAGAGGCAGCGCACGGACTGACTCACTTGGGAAAACAAGGTATGTGTAAGTTAGTGAAGGCATATTGGTGCCCACCGGGTTTTTCTTCACAAGCGGAAAAGAGAGCAATGTCCTGTCTGACCTGTTTGAGGAAGAACATAGGGAAAACAATCCCTACTGAACCATCCCACATTCCCCCGACTGATGGTCCTTTCCAGGTAATACAAATTGATTTCATCCAATTACCACCCTGCAGGAATCTCAAGTATGTGTTAGTTTGTACCGATGTATTTTCTAATTGGGTAGAGGCATACCCAGTGGCCACTAATACTGCTGTATTCACTGCTAAAAAGATTGTACAGGAATTTGTTTGCAGGTATGGTATCCCTAGAATGATTGAAAGTGATAGGGGTACCCATTTCACCAGGGACGTCTTCCAGATAATGTGTAAATTGATGGGTAATGATAGCAAACTCCACACCCCATATCGACCCCAAGCCAGTGCCAAGGTGGAGAGAGTGAACGGCACTATTAAAAACAAATTAAGTAAGATCATGGCTGAGACTGGACTAGCATGGCCAGAAGCACTACCTTTGGTCCTACATAGCATAAGGACCACTCCTAGGCCTCCACTTAATCTGTCCACATTTGAAATACTGTTTGGTAGACAACCTCAATTAATTCTAAGCCCACAGGAAGACCTGAAGAGTAACAGCGAGGTCACTGTTAAGTATCTTATAACAATGAGCAAACAGTTGCAGCAACAACAGCAGAAATTGAAATTGTTGTCACCCGATATGCCAGAGATAAACTGTCATGATGTCAAACCTGGAGAATATGTTATGATCCGAAATTTTTTATGCTCAGGTTGCCTAATAGATCGATGGGAGGGGCCATATCAGGTGCTGTTGACGAGTGCCACATCCTTGAAGATGGCCGACAGAGATACCTGGGACCATGCCACTCACTGCAGAAAGGTTAATCAACCGGTGGAGAAGCAGGGCAGAGTTGAAGCAGATAAAGAGGATCTGGCAATTGCGAACCAGTTCGGGAAAATTAAAAGGTGACAGTGAGAAACCTGAGCTAAAAGAAAATTGTAGATCAGTGTCACAGCAAAAGAACTGTTCTGATGTGTTCATGTGTGTACTCTTCTTTCAGAATTTCCATCATGATTGGTTTACCTGGAGATTCCTGGTTCTTGTGACGGAGGATAGATGGAGGAGGCGGGAGCTGATGCTGGTGTAATGGAGTGAAATCGAGAGGAGGAGTGCTATACCAAACCAGGGGAGTGCTGGTCAAATTTCAGTACAGTAAATTGTTGTGAAAATATGAATAACAATAATAAGGAAGAACTGTATTACAATCCTGAGTTATGATGTAGTGTATAACAATGTAGCCTGAGTTTGAGTGGTCGTGCATGGATATAACGTTTATGTTGTTTTAAGTCATCTTAGGTAATGCAGTCCCAACCCCTTAGAAGGCTCTCCTTATAGGATAGGTGCATCCCCACATCTATCCCATGATCGCTTAAGGATCCACTGTGTGCGTATAAGGCCAGTTTTATGTCCCTCCCGGAGACGCATTATCTGAATGGTTTAAATGACCACACTGTGTCATACCATAATAACATTGAACAGTATATTCTCATTCATGGCTAAACAGATTCAGAATAGGTTGTGATAGTGCTTGATTGGCTATCAAAGGGTGGACTGTCAAAACCGAATAATTGGGTAAGACAGAATCTGTTTGGCAATCAGGAAAACCTGCACGAAGCCATCCTGCAAGACTCCATTTTAGAAAAGAAAGCTTACACAAGCGCCATTTTGTCAAAAATACATAGTACACAATCCACAGTGCAAAATTGATAAAAGTAGCAATTTTGCTACTCACAACGCAAAGTTGCTAAAAAGTAGCATGAACAGCTTTTTAACAATCTTCCCCTAACACCTACCGATGGTGTTTAGCAGACATAAAATAACTTTCCAACACATTAAAATCACCACAGACTTATATTCGAGCAGTAGCAAAGTAGTGGTGTTTTCCCTGCATTCACATTAACACATACGTGATGAAGCAAAAAGTAGCAAATTAGTGGTGTTTTCCCTGCAATTCATGTTAAACATAGGACAACGCAAAATAGCGATTTTGATGCACAGCCAGCTTTTTAGTGACCTTTCCCAAACTCATACTGGCATGCTCACACACATACACAGAAGCCTTTCCAAGTGCCCCACAGACCCTCAAACGCACAATGCAATTTAGTGTCATTTTTCCCCTCATACACATTTAAAAGCAATGGTCCCGCAGCGCAAAAGGAATGATTATTACTTGGTTTAATTGCAATGTCAGCACATAAAGAAATGAATGTTTTCTGTAACTATGGCTTAGTAAATGACAATTGGACCGTGTTTGGTGCCATACTGATCTACTCTGTTCCCACAGCGTTCCGGTGGCATCGGTGAGAAGATCAGAACATGCGGCTATGAAATATGAATGTTAGAGAGAATAACTTCTTGAAATGTTGTATGCCATAGATATATTAGATTTATTATGCAGCGGGAAGGTGTTAGAGGCTGGGTTGTGTCTTTGCACTGACCTATTAATTGTACCGTAACGGAAGAAGCAAGAAGAGGAACCAATGAGAACCTGCCAATGTATTCTATTGTATTGTTTATCCCTGTACGGGTATATATGTGAGTGCTCTGAAACAAGATGCCAGTCTGCGGTGTTCCTGTTATGCTGTTCGACAGAGGTCTCATTATTGATGCTGGTATCTGGTCCCAGAGCGCACGCGTATGTATTGACTGTACCTTATGACCTAATGTTTGTACAATTTATTTTGCGCTCATTGTTAGATCATAGCGTGGTAACATCTGTACTTTTACCTGAATAATAATCTTTAGCACGTTGGACCACTATTCAACTGTCTTAGAGTTTTATCAATGGTATAATTAAACACAGCGCTAAGTAGTGACATCTTTTGGTTTTAGGAGGTATATGTAGGTTTTGTCTTAGAGGTTCTAGGCAGGTGAATCTTAGAGGTTTATAGGCAGTAATGTACTAAAGGTTTATTTATGATTCAACAACACTGTTTCAAGACCCCCTACTTCCTATAGACAATATAGAAGGGTGTGACTGATTTCTTAATGCCCAGTGTCCAGCAAAGAAAGCGTTAAAAATCCAAAGGTGGGGGCTAGTGCAGCTATGAGAGTATAACTATGCATCTCCCTCAGTGATAAGTGTTCTTGTGCCCAAGGATAGTCCTGACGACTGCCCGGAATCCAATGCTCCTGTGTCTCCTTCACGACGTAGTCTAGATGTAAAGACTCTGGGTTCTTTTTCATTTTTAATTCCTTTTATTTTCTGAAACCTATTTGTGATATATTTGTATTGTCCATATTTGTACTACCTGTTTCTATAATCAATAACCTTGGAAATATTTTTCGGATTAAACATTCTTAATCCAGTGTATTCTCCATGTTCTTGTCGAATTCACGAGCCTGTGAGGTCAAAAATACGTACCTATATGTAAGTGAGTGTGCATATTGAGATTTAAGGGGAGAACCTAACGACTCCCGTTAACTTTGTTGGTGGTGGTAGAACCATGTTAGAGTAACCGCACGTGCTGAGGTAACCATAAGTTACTGGTGGCGATTCTCAGATTGAGGTATCTGGAGAATCGGCCGGCTGGTCGTGACAAATTGGTGGAAGCGGTGGGATGAAGATAATTTTTGTTTTTATCACAAGAACTTAAGTGAATTAATGGTGTGTGATTCTTGAGAGAAACTACATCATAAATTCACCAGAGAATTATGCTCAAGGTTTATAGTTTAAACAGACATACATAGCAAATAGTTTCTGTTCCTTTCCCCCCTTGTTTTTCTTTTCTATTTTATTTGGCAATTAGTTTGAGGTCCAGAATGACCACAGAGTACCTGCAACAGAAAAGGGATGACCTTGTGGCCATGTGTATGGAGAGAAACATTGACTGGAAGGGCCAGAACAAGGATCAACTGGCCCAATTACTCCAAGTGGCGGATCGGAATCTCGCTGCTGAAGGTAGCCAGACAATGGACAACCGTGCTGCAGAGGCACAATCTGTACTGGACCTTACAACAGATGCCCAGCGGGGGTCGGACACCTCTGCTTTGTCAAGTGAGTCTGCACTAGAGTGTTTTCTTCAAACTGCTGCTAGGCTTATGAAGGACAGGGACTCTGCCACAACTCTGCAGCTGATGCAGCACTACTAAACGTCTATGGACAGGGAAGCTGGATGCCGAGCTGATCAGGAAGTGGAAGCTGCCGAGCGGAAGGCAGTCCGAGAGGCTGAGGAGCACCAGGCTGAGCGCATGTTCCAGCTGGAGATGGCCAGACTCCGCAGACAGAATGCCACCTGTTAACCGAGTAGGAAAAAGCCCCAGCACGATCAATTTCCTGTATTGGAGAAGGATGGCGACCTCGATACGTTCCTGAGGGGGTTTGAAAAGACTTGCCGACAGTTTGCATTGGACCCCAGTGAATGGGTGAGTTATTTAACCCCTGGGCTAAGAGGAAAAGCTTTGGAAGCATTTGCAGATCTTCCCCAGGAACTGGATGGTGATTATGCTGTGATTAAAAAAGCCTTGTTACAGCGTTTCAACATCACCCCTGAGGCTTATCGACAAAAGTTAAGAGACTTAAAGCGCAGTCCCTCTGATACCTATGCGGGACTGTTAGTGCAACTGTCAACCTTGTTGCATCAGTGGGTTGATGGATTGCAGGTGACAGACTTTGACCAACTAAATGACCTTATTCTCCAGGAACAGTTCCTCGCACTGTGTCCAGCGGAGGTCAAAGAGTGGGTCCTGGATCGGGATCCCAAAACATCTCAGGAGGCTGCCAGCCTGGCAGACAAGTACACCAGCACTCAGGCTTCAGTGGTGAAGAAGAGCTGGGGGATGCCAGGACAAGCGGCATGGAGAGAGAGATAACCTGGAGGATCACCCCAGTGGTGCCCTGTAAAAACCAGCTGTTGCTGCACCTTTTGGGGGGGTGGGGGGAAAACCTGTTTTGGCAACTGGCTGCAGGTGTTTTATGTGCAATGAGCTGAGGCACATCAGTGTCGATTGCCCCAAGAAGAACAGATCAACACCCTCTCCTGTGAGTGGCCCAGCAGGGAAACCTGTCCCAGCCATCCTGTGTGTGGAAGGGCCACAAGGACACCCCCGGGACAATCTACAAGCAGTCCAGGTAGGACACCAAGTTGCACTTGGGCTATTAGACTCTGGCTCAGACCTGACCCGCGTCCACCCAGCCCTAGTGGGCTCTGAAGACATTATTCCAGGGAAGACTATTGCTGTGAAGGGAGTGGGTGGGGTGCACTCAGAGGTGCCTATGGCTCGAGTGTATCTTGACTGGGGAGTTGGGAGAGCTATCCGGGATGTTGGGGTGCTGGACAATTTACCTGCTACAGTACTGTTGGGGTGTGATTTAGGGAAAATGCAAACTAAATATGTAACTGGGAATGATGTTGTAAATGATGCAAAGGTAAAATCTAAACCAGTTTTCCCCCAGGTGACCGCTGCTGACCTACCCAGCATGAGTACATATGAATGTGATTGTATCAGTGATGTTCAAAGTGCTGTTCCAGCAGATAACCCTTTGCAGTTCCACAGGCAAGAGTCTGGTCAGTCAGAAATGGGTCTAACAGTGTATACTAATGAAAAACTGTGTAATGTAGTGTTAACAGATGATATTGCAAATGTACCATCAGGGGTTGGAGTGAATACAGTAGATAACAATGCAATCCCTGTATTAGCAGTAATGACCAGGAGAGCCACAGCCCAGAGTAACTGTGAGTTAACCCCTGCACCTGGGGAGAGTGTGTCACTAGATACTAATCCCCTTCAGCCCCCCTCCTCCTCTCCTGCTGAAGATGTCAGCATAGAGTCTGGGATAGGGGAGGACAGAAATCACATTTTGTCTCCTCACCCTGATCAGCTAATGAGAAGTGCTGCTTTCAAAGCAGAACAGCAGACAGACCCCAGTTTGGAAACTGTGAAGGGGAGAATCAGTGAGGCAGGTCTGGAGGGTGAATCAGAAAGATTTTTTATTGAAAATAAAATTTCTTGGGAGAGAAGTATCAGGGTTGGACAACAGGGTGCAGTTACTGGCATAGCCGAGTGTCCCACTGTATATGGTACTGGTGAAACTACTCCAGTCCCTGGTGCAAAGGATCTGGCAAAGTTACAAGTACCAGGGATTGATGGTAACGAAATGTGTAAACATGTGTCTGATGTGATTCCTGCTATAGTAATAAGTACCAGGGAGGAAGCAGCACAAAGGAGCTGTGCAGTATTCCCTGAAGGAATGAGCAGTGGTCTGCCAGCAGTCACAGAGGACAGTAACATTGTTTGTCCAAAGTCTCCCCACCCTCACACACAGACCCTCATTCCAGCAGATCTAGGAAGACAGGAAGTTTTCAAGATGGAACCTGGTAGGGTCAGTGACGTGTTAGAGTCTACCCCTGTTTGTATAGCAACTGATGGTCCAGAGATCAGAGCCAAAGTATATGATTCCAAGTATTTAATGTCCTTCTGTGCCACGATGGGTCATGAGAGGGAGGAAAGGATTCTAGCCCCAACTAACTATGACAGAGAGAACCTTAGCCTCGTACTTCCTGCTGCTGAGCCTGTACTTGTGATCCTATCACACACCACTGACCCAGTCATAATCCAAACACCCCCCACTGGGCTGTTTGATAAGGATCTGACTAGAATGCTGGATAGCCATGCATTAGATGATCCTGTGATGGAGGAGGGTGTATCAAAGTCACAGCTGGCACTGTTAAGCATCCTACCCCTTGAATTAGAAATGCAGACTGGTGACCAACTTTTTAAAAATGTGGTGTCTGATTGTACTTTTTCTCCAATGACTGACATGGAGTTTGCAAAACTTCCTTCTCCCGTTGTAGGGCTCAGGGAGCTAGAGATTGACAATGATCACTCCCAGATACTGTGTAAGGAGATGGAGCCAGGGCAGAGAAAGGGAAGTACTCCCTACCTGAACCAGCAATGATTCAGACAAGGTTGGATGAGCTGGAGGCCCAGGACTGCCCAGAAGGCATGAGTGAGGTGCCTTACTCAAGTCACCATGTAGGGGGAGATACTCTCCGCCCAGAACCAGACAAAATGGAGGCTATTGCTGCATGGCCTACCCCTAAGACTAAAAAACAGGTGATGTCCTTTCTAGGAACTGCAGGGTACTACCGAAAATTTGTACCCCACTACAGCACCCTAGCCAAGCCTTTAACAGGTTTGACAAAAAAGAAATTGCCACATGTGGTCAATTGGACTGAGGACTGTGAGAGGGCCTTCCTAGCCCCAAAGTCTGCTTTAGCTCAGTCCCCTGTGCTGCAGGCCCTAGATTTCAAAAAGAGGTTCATTGTACAGACTGATGCCTCTAATTATGGTTTAGGTGCTGTGCTAAGTCAGGTCAATGAGCAGGGGGAAGAGCATCCTGTCATTTTCCTAAGTAAAAAACTGCTGCCCCGTGAAGTGGCCTATGCCTCCATTGAAAAAGAGTGTTTGGCGATTGTATGGTCTCTCCAAAAGCTGCAGCCATATCTGTATGGAAGAGACTTTACCATAATAACAGACCACAACCCACTTGTATGGCTTAATAGAGTCTCTGGGGATAATGGTAAACTTCTCCGATGGAGCCTTACCCTGCAACAATACACCTTCACCATCCAGCACAGAAAGGGTGCAGAGCACAGCAATGCTGATGGACTCTCCCGGCAAAGTGAGGAGGCAGTCAGTGGTGCACATGTAAGGCTGTGACGTGTGTCTCAGTCCCTCCAGTGCCCATCTTCAGGGGGAGGTGTGGCGTTCTCAAGAATAATCGCCAGGAATGATGTCATGTAAATGTATATATATATATAAATGTGTGGGCAGCACAGATGGTGTAATGGTAGCATTACTGCCTCACAGCACTGAGGTCGTGGGTTCAATTCCAACCACGGCCCTAACTGTGTGGAGTTTGTATATTCTCCCTGTGCTTGTGTGGGTTTCCTCCGGGTACTCCTAGTTAACCCTAGTGTGTATGTGTGTGAGCATGTGATAGGGAACATAGATTGTAAGCTCCACTGGGGCAGGGACTGATGTGAATGGACAAATATTCTCTGTAAAGTGCTGCTGAATATGTGTGCGCTATATAAATAACTGAACTGGTAATAAATAATAAAATAAGTGTATCAACATGGTTTCTAGGCAGTGTCCCGTATTTGACCTGTAGGAACACAAAGCTTGGAGGAGATTTGTCTTCCTGGAACCAGGAATCTAGATAACCATCTCTTATCTCTACAGGCCATAAAGTTTGGGGAGAGATACATCCTTAATGCAGATGGTCAGACCTGGTCAAGCCAGGTCATGGGATATAAAATCCTTTAGGATGGAGATGACAGGAATGTAGGGTATGTTACCTGCTTATTGGTTTCTAAAGACCCCACCACACTGTTTCAAGACCCCCTACTTCCTATAGACAATATGGAAGGGTGTGACTGATTTCTTAATGCCCAGTGTCCAGCAAAGAAAGTGTTAAAAACCCAAAGGTGGGGGCTAGTGCAGCTGTGAGAGTATAACTATGCATCTCCCTCAGTGATAAGTGTTCTTGTGCCCAAGGAGAGTCCTGACGACTGGCCGGAATCCAATGCTCCTGTGTCTCCTTCACGACGTAGTCTAGATGTAAAGGCTCTGGGTTATTTTTCATTTTTAATTCCTTTTATTTTCTGAAACCTATTTGTGATATATTTGTATTGTCCATATTTGTACTACCTTTTTCTGTAATCAATAACCTTGGAAATATTTTTCGGATTAAACATTCTTAATCCAGTGTATTCTCCGTGTTCTTGTTGAATTCACGAGCCTGTGAGGTCAAAGCTACGTACCTATATGTAAGTGAGTGTGCATATTGAGATTTAAGGGGAGAACCTAACGACTCCCGTTAACTTCGTTGGTGGTGGCAGAACCATGTTAGAGTAACCGCACGTGCTGAGGTAACCATAAGTCACTGGTGGCGATTCTCAGATTGAGGTATCTGGAGAATCAGCCGGCTGATCGTGACATTGTGTTTTTACTATATTAAATGATCTATACCTACCCACCATCTCCAGCCTGGTAGTATATAACATTACATCACTACATCACAAGGAATCACACTTACTGTGTTTTATTTGATACCATAGGATCAGCAGCTATTTAGATCATACTTATATAAGTACAAATAGACATCACCACTACAATACTAAGTGGAGTGCATTAGATAATTTGTACATTGTATTCACCCTAAGAGGGATTGGCACCCTCACATCTAAGTGCTGCATACCCCATCATACTTACTCCAGTGCGCAGGAATACTGAACTTCTAAGTATCTTTACAATAGTGGAAAATTGTGATCCCCCAATAAAAATTATGCATTGTGTGTGACACACTGTTCCTTTCCTTGTATAGGGAAATGTGTAGATGTGTGGAATAAGGGACTCATGTAGAGTCGGACACATTTGATCCCTAAAAATAAGCTGGAGAAGGTGAACGCATGAAAAAAGCGCATTGTTAAACATATGTTCAGTCAGATGCATTTCAAGATTCTGGGACTGATTCAGAGATGAACACAATGGCGATTCCATAAGTAGATCAAGCAATTGTTTGCCATTGAGCATGCGTATAAGCCACACTGTGCGTGCACTGCGATTACAGACACACAAAGGAATATATCGCGGAGTGAGTGACAGCTTGTCAGTGTTTGGGGGTGGTAACAGAGGGTGATCATAAAAACACAGGCATGCCTGTATGTTTAAACACCGTTACATGGGCGTGCATAAATTAGCCACTGCGATTGCATATGCAGCACGAGCCCTCTGCCTGAGAGGAGAGCTGCCAAGTCTGCGGCTGGTCAGACCTGCCGCATCGTCAAGATGGGCACTTGATGTGCGTCAATGTTATCAATATTTACGTAGGTAAGCGTCATCGCAGTCAGGTTAGAAGGAAGCAGTGGACGTCTTTATGCTCAGGTGATCTATGCAAACATTATCATATTTTTGTTGCTTACGAAAATGCAGCTGCAATCACATTAGCGTCCATCTCTGAATCAGGCCCTCTGTACATCACTAGCATTTGTGGCAGTTGTACATTATGTGTTATAATAATGGGGCATGGTCAGAGCCGGCCCTAGGCACAGGCATTCTTAGCTAATGCCTAGGGCATCTGGAATGCCTTAAGGGTATTCCACGGCTCTGCAGCTATCCCCCACCCCTTCCCCCGCCGCCACCACGTTCGGAGCTTAGTTCCGATCCAGCAGCGCAGCGGTCAGGTGGGAGCCAGGTCAGAATGAGCTTCTGCATTGAAGCTCATTCTGACTACAGAGGACAAGGAAGATGGCCGCTGCTGCTAGAGGCCAGGAATGCTGTGCAAACCTGGCCGCGGCCACTCCTCCCATCATCGTTTGCGGAGCAGAGCCATGACAACTCACGGCTCCGACAGCTCCACCTACATTTTCCCGGCCCGCCGCCCAGCGCCATTGGACCAGGCAGGCACCACTTCTCCTGGCACTGCAGGCAGTAACTGCACAGCCCAGGACTACAGGACGGCCCCGTCGACTCCCACTCCAGCCTAGCTGACCAGAGACAAACAACAAGAAGAGTCTTGGTAAGTTAGTTCAGGCTGGGAGAGGGGCAGCGCTGGGGCACTCACAAATGCATACTGTATATGTGTGTATAATATATATACATATATATATATATATATATATACACTGTATATTTATCTGTGTGTGTGTGTATAAATTATATGTGTGTATAATATATATATATATATATATATATATATATTCATATAGTATGTGTATGTATATATACTATACATATATATGTGACATAAATATTAATGTGTGTATATATTATATATACAGTATATATATATATATATATATATATATATTAGTGCGTTTGTATGTGTATATATATCTATATATATATATATATATATATACACATGTATATATATGTGATCTATATATTAATGTGTACGTGCTTAGAATATATATTAATGTGTTTGTGTATATTAGGGATGAGCGGGTTCGGTTCCCTGAGAACCGAACCCACCCGAACTTCGGGGATCCGGGGCGATCCGAGCCCAAGCTCGGATCTCCCTGTCTGCCCCGGATCCCTCTCCCGAGGCAAAACCTCGAGATCTGCTGTCGGATCTCGAGGTTTTGCCTCGAGCGGCCTTTTAAAAAAAAATGCCTTTGCCTTTAATAGGCAAAGTGCTGATTGGCTGACAGAGCCGTCTGTCACGGCTCTCAGCCAATCAGCATTATGGTGCTCATTTGCATGTAGCACGGACTCGTGAGATCCGTGCTACATGCATCTGTGTGATTGACAGTGACACAGAGCACAGATGGGTCAGTGAGGCCCGTCTGTGCTGCTGTGTATTTCAATGACACAGATACACGTAAGGACCAGGAGATCTGTGCTACTTTAATCTGTGTCATTGACACAGAGCACTGACGGGTCCGTGAGACCCGTCAGTGCTGCTGGGGTAAAAAAAAAAAAAAAAACCTGTGTAAAAAAAGAAAAAAATGGCGTGCCCCCCCCCCAAAAAAGAGCAACCAGCCCCGGGCATTAGTGACCCAGTGCTGGGTGTGCTTAAATACAGGGGACAAATGACGTAGGGGTCCCCTGTACATAAGCACAACCAGCACCGGGCTAGTCAGAACCAGCGCTGGTTGCCAAAATACGGGGGACAAACGACGTAGGGGTCCCCCGTATTCTGCGCAACCAGCTCTGGGCTCTGATCCGGTCCTGGTTCTGGAAATACAGGGGGAAAAAATTAGTAGGGTTCCCCTGTATGTTCCAGAACCAGCACTGGATTTTTTCTAGCGGGGGGCTGATGCCACAGCCAGGGGAGCCCTTTCACCGGGCCCCCCAGCCGCAGCATCAGCCCTGACCGCTAGTCAGCTCAGGCCAGGGATCCCTGGAGAGCTGGGGACCCCCCCAATAAAGGGGTCACCCTCTCCAGGGCACCCCAGGCCCAGGCTGATAGCCCGGGCTATCCCCGCCACCCCTGGTGGCGGTGGGTGGCGGGTTGATTGTGTGGTGTGGTGTAAATAAAGAATATCAAACATTGTCTTTACAAGTAGAACTGCAAGTCCCAGCAAGCCTGCCCCGCATGCTGGTACTTGGAGAACCACAAGTACCAGCATGCAGGGCATTAAGGGCCCACTAGTACCTGTAGTTCACCTGTAAAAAAATGTTTAAAAAAAAAACAGGACACACACACCGTGACAGTATAAGTTTATTAAACATACATACACACACACACACACATGTACACATACTCACCTATGTAACCCTGTAACATCGGTCCACTTGTCCGGTAAAGTATCCATAGGGGACATGTGAAAAAAAACATACTCACCATCTCCTATGCGAGGTTCTGTCCTCTTCGTTCCAAAGTAGGCATCCCCGGACTTGGCAAAAAAAAAAAACGAAAACGCGATCCACGAACTTAGTACCGTTCTATAGAACGGTACTTCCCGAATGAGAGCTTAGCGGCAGGGTATCACCATGGAAACCCCGCTGCTAAGCGTTCATTGGCTGAGAGAGGCCATCTCCGTCTCTCAGCCAATGAACGGCTCCCTCCATTGTAGTCAATGGTGGGAGCCGCAAGGTTACTAAAGTTTACCATGCGGTTCCCACCATTGACTACAATGGAGGGAGCCGTTCATTGGCTGAGAGACGGAGATGGCCTCTCTCAGCCAATGATCGCTTAGCAGCAGGGTTTCCATGGTGATACCCCGCCGCTAAGCTCTCATTCGGGAAGTACCGTTCTATCGAACGGTACTAAGTTCGTGAATCGCGTTTTCGTTTTTTTTTTTTGCCAAGTCCGGGGATGCCTACTTTGAAATGAAGAGGACAGAACCTCGCATAGGAGATGGTGAGTATGTTTTTTTTCACAGGTCCCCTATGGATACTTTACCGGACAAGTGGACCGATGCTACAGGTTACATAGGTGAGTATGTGTGCATGTGTGTGTATGTTTAATAAACTTATACTGTCACGGTGTGTGTGTCCTGTGTTTTTTTAAACATTTTTTTTACAGGTGAACTACAGGTTCTAGTGGGCCCTTAATGCCCTGCATGCTGGTACTTGTGGTTCTCCAAGCATGCGGGGCAGGCTAGCTGGGACTTGCAGTTCTACTTGTAAAGACAATGTTTGATATTCTTTATTTACACCACACAACACAATCAACCCGCCGCCCACCGCCACCAGGGGTGGCGGGGATAGCCCCGGGCTATCAGCCTGGGCCTGGGGTGCACTGGAGAGGGTGACCCCTTTATTGGGGGGGTCCCCAGCTCTCCAGGGATCCCCGGCCTGGGCTGATTAGCGGTCAGGGCTGATGCTGCGGCTGGGGGGCCCGGTGAAAGGGCTCCCCTGGCTGTGGCATCAGCCCCCTGCTAGAAAAAGTCCAGTGCTGGTTCTGGAACATACAGGGGAACCCTACTAATTTTTTTCCCCTGTATTTCCAGTACCAGGACTGGATCAGAGCCCAGAGCTGGTTGCGCAGAATACGGGGGACCCCTACGTCGTTTGTCCCCCGTATTTTGGCAACCAGCGCTGGTTCTGACTAGCCCGGTGCTGGTTGTGCTTATGTACAGGGGACCCCTACGTCGTTTGTCCCCTGTATTTAAGCACACCCAGCCCTGGGTTACTAATGCCCGGGGCTGGTTGCTCTTTTTTGGGGGGGTGCACGCCATTTTTTTCTTTTTTTACACAGGTTTTTTTATTTTTTTTTTACCCCAGCAGCACAGACGGGTCTCACGGACCCGTCAGTGCTCTGTGTCAATGACACAGATGTATGTAGCACGGATCTCCCGGGTTCGTGCTACATGCAAATGGGCACCATAACGCTGATTGGCTTCCTGTCTGCCACTGCAGTGCCACTCCTAGATGGGCCACATGTTTGTGCCGCCCACTTGTGTCGCTTAGCATAGTCATCCAGCTACCTCGGTGCAACCTTTTGGCCTAAAAACAATATTGTGAGGTATGAGGTGTTCAGAATAGAGTGGAAATGAGTGGAAATTAATGTTATTGGGGTTATTAATAGCGTAGGAACAAAAAAAGGCCCATTTTATGTGATTTTAGCGTTTTTTTTTATTTTTTAAGAAAAAATCCAGATCCAAAACACAAAACCCAGAACCCAAAACACGGAAGGGTGGTTTTGGCAAAACCAATCCAGATCCAAAACACGAAGAAAGATCCAGATCCAAAACCAAAACACAAAACACGAAAAGTGGCCGGTGCACACCCCTAGTATATATATATATATATATATATATATATAATATATTACGGAATAGTCCGGCACTCGCCAATGGGCAATGCCATATGCCTGGGTGCCAGTCCAACAAAAGCGCACATGTATATGGGAAAAATGGAGGGCACTCCACAGGTCTCAGCAGCAACAGTAAAACAAACCAGACAGAGCAGGTAGTATATGCCAACGTGCGCTGAAACGTTGGCTTATACTACCGGCTCTGTCTGGTTTGTTTTACTGTTGCTGTTGAGACCTGTGGCGTGCCCTCCATTTTTCCTATATATACATATATGTATATATATATATATATATATATATATATATAATCGGCGGGTCTTCTGAAGACAGAAGAAGGCGGCACTCATCCGGACTTATTTAGAAAATAAATTGCATATTTAATAAGCCGACGTACCAAAGCCGACACGGCTTTGTCATCAGGGTGTAAAATGTAACCTTTACATTTTACACCCTGATGACAAAGCCGCATCAGCTTTGAAACATCGGCATATTAAATATGCAATTTATTTTCTAAATAAGTCCGGATGAGTGCCGCCTTCTTCTGTCTTCGGAAGACCCGCCGATTGTATACTTTATATAGGAAGGCACCACGGCAGCTAAATATTAATCTGGAGTGCCCATCTACATGATATTATATATATATATATATATATATAATATATACATATACACAAATCCTTGTGTCTGGTCTTATGCTGGGTACACATTTAGCAATATATATATTATAATATATATATATTAATATATTATATAATATATGTAATAGCATATAACATCGTAGCATCGCCCGTTCCCTTGAATTCAATTCACAGAAATATCGCTGTACAGCTGATGACAGATATATCTGCTCATCGTGCGGTGTCTACGGGTGGTCTACCACCAGCTTTTACACTTGCTGTAGAAGCCGGCAGGTAGGGGGTCACGATGCGACCCCCGGCCAGTGGGACCGGAGAAGATGGTTGTTCACTGTGTATGAAGAACCATAATCTGCAGATATATCTTTCAGCTGTGTACCCACTTTAAAATTGGTGGTGCGATTATCTGCTAAGGGGCACCTGCCAAAATTTTGCCTAGGGCACCAAATTGGCTAGGGCCGCCTCTGGGCATGGTTATACATAACTGGGGAATGTCCAACACTTTCAACATTACCTGTTCCCTTGTCCAAAAAGCATTATTGCTCATGACACCCATTCATGCTGCTCTACTATGCAGAGCAGCAGTGAGCATAATATACCTCCCAACCCCCCAACAACAACACACTAACTTGTTCAAAACACAGTTTTTTTGGACTTTTGTGTCATTTGCTCGATTAGGAGTAAAAATAGCCAGGCAATAAACTTTAATATAAACAGTATATTTGTTTAAGTGCAGTAAGAAGCAAATGGACAAATACACAGCCATTCATACAGCAAAAATAGGAAATATGTCAGATACAGTAATATATATTTAATTGTTCACAATAACTTTAGCAGTGGTGAACACAATCATATAATTCAGCAAACTGTCAGCAACTCCCAACCAGGGAAAGAGGAAATCTATTATTAATCGAAAAACTCAATTTTGAAAATAAATGGGATTTAAATGAAAATAAATAAATTCATAAATAAATAAATAAATTAGATGTACAGCGACCTAATTGTGGAAAGAAGATGAAGGAGGCTGTTTTATTACCACCAGAATATTTATAATCTGGACAACTGGCAGATGAAGCTTGATCACAATCATTACATTTTGAAGTAAGCAGGAAGCTCCCCAGACTGTGCCATAACCATCAGTAACCGGGGGGTGTTCTCTCAGTGGGCTGCTTCGTGATGGAGCCTCCGTCTCTGTGTCCCAGCATTCTGGCTGATGGCTTATCACCGTAAGGAGATACTGAATGTGGCCCTCAAACCACTGGCAGTGACCATTGCAAGTGGTGTTTTTACCTTTGTTTTCATTTCTTAATTTTAAATCAGTGGTATTCTCTTCTGATGTTTGTAATTTCATATCTTCGTAAGTAATTTTTTTGTGCTGTTTGTAAGTACATATGAAGTAATAGCAGCCACTCAAATTACTGGGTGTGTAAACCATCCTGATAACTTTTGTTATGTAAGCAGTAAGTTCACACCAAAAAGTCAAACATAGCCTAATAGTGCCTTTATAAAGAAGGCTTATAAAATGTACTTTGACTGTGCTCTTGGTGACCAGGATAAATTCTAGGCCCCCCATATTTCTTGCATAACCTGTGCAACTAATATGACAGAATGGTTGAAAGGAAAAAACAGCATGATGCCAATGGTATGGCATGAGCCTAAGGACCACTGTACTGACTGTTATTTTTGTCTAACAAGTATTACTGGGCATTCCAGTAGAACTAAGCTCATTATAACTATAATAATGTGTCTTCAGTGCTAAAATCTCTGACTCATGGAGAAGGACTGCCTGTTCCTGTACCCCATGTGTGTACCAGTGAATCAGGGACTTCAGTGGAAAGTGAGTCAGAAGATTCAGAAATTACAGTGTATCACCTCAAAACTCAAAACAAATCACTTCACATCATAGGAAGAATTAAATGATTTTGTTTGTGACTTGAAACTGTCAAAACAACAAGCCACATGTTTGGGTTCTAGGCTACAACAGTGGAACTTTCTGACTCAAGGTATGACAATTTCAAGCTTTAGAACAAGAAACTTTTCTTTGACTACTTCTTTTGAAAATAAAAATTCAATGTGTGTGTACTGATGTTAACGATTTAATGATTGATTTGATGTTCAGCACAATACCAATGAGTGACAACTGTTTATTGATTCTTTGAAGAGTAGTCTGAAGGCAGTGTTTCTCCATAATGGGAACAAACTCTCTTCAGTGCATCTGGCCTAAGCAGTGGACATGAAAGAAACTTATGAAAGTATGGCTGTGTTGTTGGAGGGAAGCAAGTATGAGGATCATGGATGGAATCTTTGTTGTGACTTAAAGGTAGTAGTACTGCTGTTAGTTTTGCAATGTGGATTCACAAAGTACTGCTGTTTTCTGTGTTTAAGGGGCAGCAGAAACACTAAAAATCACTAGAAATGGCCAGAGAGAGAAAACTATGTTGCTTGAGTGAAAACTGTCAAGTACACTCCATTGGTTGAGCCACATAAAATCATTTTACCTCTGCTTCACATTAAGTTGAGCCTAATGAAGAATCTCATGAAAGCTCTGAATAAAGAATTCCAGGCTTTGAGTTATCTGAAGGAAATGATTCTGAAGTTCAGAGAAGCAAAGCTAAAAGATGGCATATTTGTTGGCCCCCAAATAAGGAAACTGCTTACAGATTAAATATTTAATACTAAATTGACAGAAATTGAGTCTGTTGCATGGTCATCCTTCAAAGTTGCTGTGATTTGATACGTAGGGTACAGAAAATAAGCCATCTATGTGCCCATCAGGAATGACCTATTGGACAACTACAAGAATATGGGTTGTAGAATGTCACTTAAAATTTTCTTTTTGCATTCCCATCTAGACTTTTTCCCTGACAACCTGGGTAGTGTAAGTGATGAACAGGAGAAATGGTTTCACCAAGACATTCTGACAATGGAGCATTGTTACTAAAAACGATGGGACCCTGCAATGATGGGGGAATACTGCTGGTTCCTTTATAGAGAGACCAAAGAAACACTGTACAAATGGAAAGTGACAACAGCCTATTTCCCTAAAGCAAAGTGACTTATCATTGTAACTTTTATTAACAATTACATTATGGCTAATTTGGATTGTTAAGCATTTCTGAAACTTAGTTTCTGCAGTTTTTAAGAATTTCTGTAGTTTTATTAGTATTTTCTAAATTATTACAATGAGAATATTTCAATTCTATGGAGATTAATTGAAATTTTCGCTTATCTTACTTTTTTAAGATAGAGCTATTATCGTTTTTGTTAGTTGTAGGTATGTAATAAATGTGACATAATAGAGAAAATCTAATTTTTCCACTGAATTCATCATCTGTAAGTTCGGTGAAAACTATATTTCCATGACAGATACAGAGATTTTTTTTTTATTTTGTTGAGTAGCGTAATTTTTTCAGTATCAATAATAATTCCAACTTTTTCTGCAGACAAAATTCCTGAAAACATGACCTGCTAAATCTACTTCTGGTCTGGAATTCGTCTGGAATTTAAATACACAGATTTAAACCACAGTCAGGGTACTAGATGTGGTGGAAATGTGTTATGCATTTCATACAGCTTTTAGCTGTAGCATTTTATTTCTAATTTGAATGCAAGAGAACACACAACACAAATAGTCTTCTAGCTATAAACTTTTATCTATTTATTTATTTATTTTAATTCAGCTATTGAAAGCTGAGTGCATAAAAGCTTAAGTTCCCAGTACATGCTGCACAAATAGGCTAATGAATATAATTAAGCATCCACAAATTTTGTAGGGCTATGTTTTCAAACTATGCAAATATCTGTGTGTATTAATAATGGATAAAACACATCATAAAAATTACCAGGAAGTATGTGTATTTCATTTTACATTGGATAATTAATAAGGAAAAATGTTGCTGGTAAAATAAATACACGTTGAAGAGGAGTCCTCTCTAGTTGTTCACCAGCAATGATGAGGTGGCATATGAGGTGGAATTTAGTAAGGTACCAAAGGACAGGTAAGCAGATGAGATGCAGGTTCGCTTATAGTAAGAACTGTGTAAATTATGTAATGTAGTGAAATTTGAAATGTTTTCAGTTACTATCTATCTATCTATCTATCTATCTATCTATCTATCTATCTATCTATCTATCTATCTATCTATCTATCTATCTATCATCATATCACTAGATATGAGAAATAAACTGTGTGATTCCCAGGAATCTTTATGCATTAGCATGTAGAGATTAGTAGGATTATGTCTCTCACTCTTTTTAAGGGTTTTCAAAGAAAAATAAAATTGCAATACTTAACTCGCCCATCATTAGTTATATTTCAAATCAGAAATGTAAAATATGAATACAAATATTAATAATTAATAAATGATTTAACATACACTCTGTTTCAACATAAAAATATTTCTATGTCATGTGTAAAGAAGGTAGGTTCAGTAGATCAAATTATTAGCTGCATTGTACCTCCTTCTGTTTTTTTGCACATTTTAAAATGTATTCTATTTCAAATTCGAAGTTTACTTTGAAAATAGTACATCAAGAGTATGCAATGTTTTTGAAATATGTTATATTTCACTGTTTTATATCATATCATACCTTATATTTTGTATTTTTTTATTTTTCATTGTTAACAAATATGAAGAGAAAACTGCTTCAACTCTGTCTTTTCTAGTAGATTTGTTTTGGTGAAAGCTCCATTAAAGACACCTATTTTTCCTATTTATTGATAAAAAATGACTTATATTTTCACATCAATAAGTATGTACTCCCAGCATGATGACAGTTCACTCATAAAATCAATTAAAATATATACCAGCTCCTGCTGAGATTTAATAAATTGGCTAATTCATTTCTATTGATGGAAGTGCCTGTAGATAATTCAAAGTAATTTATGAATTAAAAACATTTACAGATGCATGTGGTGCACATATTAATAAAACTGAAGGGGTAACAATTTCAACAGGGAACTAAAGATTTTTTTTCCTGTAGAAATAGAGAAAGTGAATGCAAAGTCTTTAGATACAAACTATTTATAATTAATTTTAATGTTACTGAACCTTATCTCATATCTATAAGCTTCTATATGTTACACAATGCACTACAGAGAAAATTAAATTATAGCAGTATTCTTTAAAGTTAATGATCTATATTCCTTATCACTTTGATTCAATTAACTAGAGATGTGTGCAGAAACCCGTGTTTTTGTTTTGGGCTTGGCAAAATCACCCTGAAATGTTAAGCTTTTGGAAAAACTACCCTTAAGTGTTTTGTTTTTTGTTTTGGATTGCTTTACAATTGATAAAAACAGCTAAAATAATGTAATTAGGACCTGTTTACATGCAATCCCAAACCGAGAGTCAGTTTTTAAATCCGAGTTCTGAACTTACAGCAGGACCTAGCCAGTTCAACTCAGAACCCCTAATTTTATATGTGTTAATTTTTCAGGAATACTGAACCACACATCTGTACAATTAACCATACAGTATGCATTTGTAGTGTGGGAAGAAACAGGTGTAACATGGGAAACACATTCAATATATTTCTATCTATCTATCTATCTATCTATCTATCTATCTATCTATCTATCTATCTATCCATCTATCCAGAGCCGTAACTAGACTTTTTGGTGCCCTGTGCCTGAAAGAGCATTGGCGCCCCCCCCTCATTTTTCAAAGGGACATAATGCACCCAAAAAAGGGGTATGGCCTTATGGGGAAGGGCTAGGGAAGAGATAGGGAAGACCTGGAGATGCTGGAGATGAAATAATAGGAAGCTACAGTACAAGTGAGAATAATAGTAAACAGAAAATTGACAGGTCCAAACAGTGCCCCCTGACCTGCGGTGCCCTGTGCCACGACACCGGCCGCACTACCCTAGCTACGGCACTCTATCTATCTATCTATCTATCTATCTATCTATCTGTCTATGCTTCTACAGTATCTACAGTATTAAGGGACCTAGCCAAAACTTTGTATGCCTATAGCAATATTTTAAAGGGGCCCTGCCTCAATTCTTCTTCTGACACCTCTCTCCACAACAATTGCTCATGTTATGCTCCATAGTAATACCATAGTAAATTATATGAACCATAGTAGTGCTCTTCTCTGAAAGTGATGGGCTCACTGATTACCTCAGCTGTGCCCGCAAAGGTGAAAGGGGAGAATGGGAGATGGATCATATAATTGTGGGCCTTACTGAGAGAGAGATAGCCACATTGGTGGTAGGCGAGGGAAATGCAGCATAAAATTAAAAACAGAGTTACAGAAAGAGCAGGCATTTTAAGGATCTATATATGATACAGGAAGCAACCCATAGATCAATTCACAATACTGACAGCATTCCAGAGACTGATATACAATACAGAGAACATCCCATAGACTGCCAAATAATGCAGATACCATTCCAGAAAACTATATACAATTTATGAAGCAGCCTAGAGTCCAATGTACTACAATGAATTAAACCTAGAGCATCCAAGAGACAGAAACATGATATAAAAAGCATCTCAGAGACAGATTCACAATAGAGAGAATATTTCTGTGACTGATATACAATACAGAGATAATTTTTGTAACCACTGAATAAAATACAAATATCATCCTAGGGGCAACCGTAAAAGCATTATAAGAACTAGCTTACAATGGAGAGAGATTTCTAGTGACTTCCTTAAACTCAGGGCCGGCTCTACCATTAGGCAGCGTTAGGCAGCTGCCTAGGGGCGCCAGGATCTGGGGCGCACCACAGAGTCTGCCCATCACAATATTAAGGATGTGTCTGAGAGAGACATTTTTGTTGTACTAAATGCAGGTGGCGGCTGTGGAACTAAGACAATGCCTACTCACTTTCAACTGATGGGTTGGAAAGTGGGTACTGGTGGGGGGCCGCTCAGTATGCTGAAGTTTTGCCTAGGGTGCCGAGAAACCTTGCACTGACCATGCATAAACCACAGATAAAATCGTAATGATCATATATTTTTATTCATTCTACAGCTCAAACATTTAAATTATAGTACTGCTTAGTTTTAAAAAACAAAGTGAACAAAAAAGCATGCTACTGAAATTATTTCATTTAATAAATAAATATACATTGGAACTGGCTGTACCAGTCTTGGTCTATGACCAACTAGTGAAGTAATAAGTTATGTTTTTGACTGATTTTAGCAATATACATTACACTTTGGACCAATACAGCAGAGCTTCCTATTACAAACTCAATGCCACCAAATCAGAGGCCCTACCTATAAATATCCCCCCTTAATATTTTGAAATGGCAGTTCCATTTTATTTGGTAGGATGTCTCCTTAAAGTACCTAGGAATTTAAATCCCACTACTATCAATAATTATTTTACAGGAAACATTGCATCTATGATATTCCACATGTCCTACCTGTCTACTACCTGGATAGTTTACAATGTCTCCTGGTTAGGCAGCTTGGTTGCATTTAAAATGTTGTTGTTGCCAAAGCTTATAATCCTGTTCAGGGCTATCCAATATGGTATTCCCCATACATTAATTCCTTCTAAAGTTTATGTTATCATATGTTCAGTGCCAGATTAAGGTCAACATGGGCATAGAGCTGAAATTTATAAAGGGCCTATTGTGTGTCACTGCAAGGGGTGTGATCAGAGGTGCAGAGAAGTTCTCCCGGGCAGGCAGTGGGAGTGTGGTGATGCACTAGCCCCCCACACTAAATCACCACAATACATTACTATGCTACATCCCCACACTACATCACAATGCTACCTCACCACACTACATCATTGCACAACATCCCCACACAACATCATTATCATACATCCCACACTATATCACTGCACTACATACCCGCACTATATAACAACACTACCACCCCACACTATATATTGTAACTGCAATACCTCCCCACACTATAGAACTACATTACATCCACACACTACCTCAAAACTCTCCATCACTGCACTACATCACCTTGCTAGTTGATGTGTGTACATCAAGCTATTAACCCCCAAATACACTATGGCAACTGAAGATAGTCACAACTTCATTTTTTTAATAATATAAACTAGGGATGTGAGCCAACCCCAGTGTTTTGGTTTTGAATCTGTATCTCCTTCCTGTTTTGTATCTGAATTTGGTTTTGGCAAAACTGCCCTTCCGTTGTTTGTTTTTGGAACTGTATTTTTTCTAAAAAAATCATAAAAACAGCTAAAATCACATAATTTGGACCTATTTTTGTTCCTACAGTATTATGAACCTCAATAACATTAACTTCCACTCGTTTCCAGTCAACTTTGACCACCTCACAGCTCACAATATTGTTTTCATCCAGTTTAGGCCCAAAATTTGCACCAAGCTAACTGGCTGACTAAGCTAAGCGGCAGCAGTGGGTGGCACAAACATGTGACAGTTCAACTTCCAACAATGCACATAAGGAAACATATTTTTTCATTAATCAAGGGTCCTGAGAGAGATGAAGTATGTATGTAGTTGAAGGCAGGGAAAGGAAGGTTGATACACAGTAAATGTAATTTAAGTTTTGGATTCCAAAGCAAATTTAGGAGGGAGGGAGGTGGGGACTCATTTTCAAAGAATATTTGCCTCATTCACATCCGTTCTTGCACCAGTTGAGCTCTTGTGGTGTTCCAGTATTTTTTTTAAAAAATGAAAGAGGCATGCAGGAGATGCTGTCTGTGGCAGCACACAAAATGGAAGCTCTGAACAGGAAGGGGAAAGATGGATTTTTAAAGTCTGGTACTAAACATCTGTTGTAAGAAAAACGGGTTTTCTAATACTGCGCTACTGAATATAGTATTAGATTAAAGCAGCTCACTTTTTAGGGTAGTAATAGTA
Source organism: Taudactylus pleione (assembly GCA_031769625.1). Lineage (NCBI taxonomy): Eukaryota > Metazoa > Chordata > Amphibia > Anura > Myobatrachidae > Taudactylus > Taudactylus pleione. The sequence goes on along the minus strand of JAUIMM010000137.1, from coordinate 4,187,522 downwards.
ACAATTTTATAAAGTAGTGCTGGAGGATTGTATGTGTCTCTGTGTTTGATGTACTGTATGTGTAGCACAATTCCTGTAAAAGAAAAAGGTTAATAGTGATAATTATTATTCCATATCTTCTCCTCCTCCCACCTAGCCACAAACAATCCCTGGTTGTAAAAAAATCCCTGATAACAAAAATAATTCTGATGTAGGATTTAATTAATACAGCTCATGATGAAGTTTATTTGTGCATTATGTAGAGATGTGTGATGTGATAAGAAATGTCTCGTCGCTTCACAGCTAATGTCATGAGATATACACGTATAGAGAGAACGAACACCGTTTGTACACAAGATGAAGTTGTCACTCCATTCCATATCTTCCAAATTTTGTAAGTTATGTAAGGCATCTTTCAAGCAACTTTTTTATTGTTGTACGAATTCTTGCAGATATGAGTCTATATATTTGGATAAGTTAGAGGATAATGAACCAATGCCTGAAACAATGGGACGGCCAGGAGGATTTATTAGATTTTTATATAGTTTTGGAAGTTGATTAAACATTTGGTATCTTGGGATGTTTGATGCAAAGGAACTCATATTCCTTTTCTGACAGGATCCTATTTCTGTTTCTTCTTCCAGCAGATCCTTATGCTCTTTTTGATACTGTGTGGTAAGGTCTCCTTGTAATAATTTATATGTTTCGTTATCTGTTAAGAGATTCATGATTTCCTCTTCATATGAGCTTTTGCCCAAGATAACCAGGCCTTCACCTTTATCTGTAGGATGATTGTGTAATTGTGTTTTAGTTCTTGTAATGCCTGTTTCTCTACTTTTGTAAGATTATATTTCTTTTGTTCTTTTCCCGTGATCAGGGCAGTGGACGGAAAGGATGAGCACAGAGGGGATCAGCTAGTGGCAGTGAAAAGCTGCATGTAAGATAGGTAGCGATAGGGATAGTCAGCTAGACTTATCGGCAGCCACCAAGTAGCAGCCTTTCAACTGGTAATACTTGAACCCAAAGTCATGCACGCACGGACTATCTACTTATGCAAAAGAAGTTTTATAAACATTTATCACTATTAACCTTTTTCTTTTACAGGGATTGCGCTACACATATATCAAACACAGAGATACATACCACCCTCAAGTACTCCTTTATAAAATTATTACTAAACATCTGTTATCATTGTACTTCTGGGATTATGGATGGGGAAGCTGGGAGGGGAGGAGAGAGAACATCTCCAGATTCCATCACAAAATAGGCTTTCCATTTGGTGTTTGAGTTGCATCTGACCAAACATGGCTGTTATGATCAAGGAAAACCAAGCCCACCAGGTTTTATCTACAAATCAAGGTTGAAAAATTACATAAGAGTATTTTGCAACTATACCTATTTATGATTTTAGTTGAAATAAATACAGTATGAAACTATAAAAAAATAAGCATCAGAGCAGCAGCCCAAAAGCACGGCACTTTAAAAAAATACAGGACATCTATTAAACTTTTTCAATACAGGAGTGGCAGACTGGATGGCAGTTTCATAAACTACTGTATAACATTAAAAATGTCAGGCAGCATTGCCCCAAACAGCACATTATTCAAAGAAAAGAGGTGCAATATGGAATTGCCCTTGTTAATGATTTCTCTGTGCAAAAACTGGCTTAACAGAGGCAAGATATTGTCGCGATCATCATCCAATTCCTCACCCTCATCAGTGTCTACATCATCTTCACAAAATATTAATTCATCCCCGCTGGAATCCACCATTACAACCTTAGGTGCCTCTGTAAAGTTTGGAAGTAATTGGCAGTAAAATGTCTTCCTCCTGGAATTTGTAGTTCATTTTGATGAACATTATCATTTCCACATTTTGAGGAAGCAGCCTCCTACTCCGTTCACTGACAAGGTTTCTGGCTGTGCTGAAAACTCTTTCGGAGTACACACTGGAGGGTGGGCAGCTCAAGTAAAGAAAAGCTAGTTTGTACAAGCTCCAGATTGCCTATTTTTCCTGCCAGTACTCAAACTATCTGACGTGCATATTTTGCCGCTATCATTAAAATAGTCCGGAACCATTTTTTTAGCGGTGACCATATCATATGGAATCACGATAGAGGTCTCATTAATTGTAGGCAATTCTTTTGACCCAAGTAGATCTCAAAACTTGGTTGTCCCGACTTATCTGCATCACCAGCGAGTCTTTTGGGATAATTTAGCTTTTTCTGGCAGCTGCACTTGCTGGAGAACCTGAAGGAGGAGCCATCACTGCATCACGTGCCACTTGTGATGAAAATTTTCTTCCAAACAGCTCTTTGGTTCTCTTTAGATCTGTGTCCATTGGTAAGAAAGACACGATGTATGACTTAAACCTAGGATCGAGTACGGTCGCCAAAGTGTTTTGCTCTGATTGGAAGAAACTGACAACCTTTGGATCCTGGTGAAGCGAATAAATGACTTGATCTACAAGTCCGACATACTTAGTAGAATCGCTCCTTTTCAGCTCCTCCTTTAGTTTCTCAAGCTGCTTTTCCAACAGTCTAATGAGGGGAATTACCTGACTCAAGCTGGCAGTGTCTGAACGTACTTCACAGGTGACTATTTTGTATGGTTACAGAAATCTTCACAACACAGAAAGTATTTTCTACTGAGCTTGAGTAAGGTACATTCCCCCTCCTCTTCCTATATCATACTTTGTTGTGTAGCTTTGGATGGCTTTTTGCTGTTCCTCAATCCGCTGTAGAATATAAAGGGTGGAGTTCCACCTTGCTTCAGCTGGTGACATGGCAAATTCAACATTTCTTGCAGGTGCTGCAATCTTCTACATGCACCTGCTGAATGGCAAAATCTCTGAAATGCTCCTGCATGGCCCTGTCATTTAAAAAAAAAATTGCACCACCAAGTTAATATTGTGAGTAAAACATGTGAATTTTTGGAATTCACCCAGCTGTAATGCTCTCAAAATATTGGTGGTGTTGTCAGAAATCACAAATCCTGAGGAGAGTCCAAGCAGGGTAAGCCATTTTGCAATGACTTCCCTGAGTTTTTCTAAGATGTTGTCAGCAGTATGCCTCTTAGTCAAACCAGTTATACACAGAGTAGGGTGCCCCTGAATGAGCTGCTTTTTCTTCAATGCTGCTGCTGCTGTTGTTCCCACTGAAGGAAATACACCCACCCAGTGGGCTGTTACAGTCATGTAATCATGTAATTGGGTGCACATCTAATACCAACATAGATGTTATAGCGTCAGTGATCCGCTGTGCAACTGGGTGACTGCTGTCATACTTGTTCCCTCTTGCAAAAGATTGTTTAACAGTCAATTGTGTTTTTGAACTACTACTAGTAGTCTTCCTGGTCCCCTTCTGGGATGAAGATCTACTCACAGCAGCAGCAGCAGGTGTAGTGCTCAAGGATTCTTCTAAGGAATCCAAGATTGGGGAGGATTGAGTTAGCCTTATCAAATCGGATGCAGGACTAGTTTCGATCATGATTGAGGATATTGTTGATGAAGGTGTTGGTGGTGAAGATGCCATGTTCTTGGATCTAGCAGGGAAAAGGGAGCTAGCTGATGCTGGACTGCTTGCTGTTACTTTTTTAGCCAATGTTTCTGAATTTTGTAAACACTTTTGATGGATGCACTGTAGATGATGTAACAGGAAGGAGGTTACTAGATGGTTAAGGTACCTACCTCTACCTACTATGGCATGCCAATGGGTACAGATGGCTTGACAATTATTGTCCAGATTTGGGTAGAAATGTTTCCACACAAGAAGTTGATTTTTTTGTTTTAGCCCAGGCATGACAATGGGCTTTTCCTTATCATGGACAACAACTGTTTACACTGGGGCTTGATTTACACAAACAACATCCTCATCATCATCATTATTAGCATCAGCTACACAAATATCCTCCTCATCCTGGTGCACTTCCACAGAAGCATCCTCAATTTCTATATCAGGATGTTGACTTGTGCTGCTCATCCTCACATTTGCAGAGGATGCACAAGTCGTGGAAGGAGGCTCCTCTTCGAGTACAGTTTTGTAAAGATCAGACTCACACATGGCACCGCCGACACACTTATACTCTCACCAGGAATTTGTGACATTTCTAAGCACACAGTTGGTTCCTGTGCTTTAATGTTTTTAATTTTTTTAAACATCTACAGGGAGAAGGGCTTGCATCATCATAAGAGGCAGAGCTACCAGTCATAAATAAAGGTCAAGGCCTTAGCTTTTCCTTGCCACTTGTGTGGTGAAAGGCATAGTGCCAATTTTATGTTTTTCTACAGATAGCTTTCCCTTTGAGGTTTCTTTCTTTACCAATGTAAAAGATTGCTTCTTTGATTTTAGATTCCATGACTTAAGCCCTGTATGCCCTTGCGGTATCAATGACCTACAGTGTCACAATATTTTTTATGAATAATACACTACGCTACCACATACAATGTACATAATTTTTTATGAATAATACACTGCGATACCAATTGCAGTGTCACAATATTTTTTAAGAATAATACACTGCAGTTCCACTTATAGTATCACAATGTTTTTTATAAATACACTGCGCTACCACTTACATGGTCACAATATTTTTTATGAACAATACCATGTGTTTCCACTTACAGTGTCACAATATTTTTTATGAATATTACATTGCGTTTCCACTTACAGTGTCACAATATTTTTTATGAATATTACATTGCGTTTCCACTTACAGTGCCAAAATTAGTGTTGAATATTACACCGTGCAACCTCTTACAGTTTCACAATATTTTTTTTAATATTACACTGCGCTACCATTTACAGTGTCACAATACTTGTTCAATATTACTGACCAACAGTGTCAGAATATTTGTATGAACAATATTACACTGCAGTATTATTAACTGACAGCATCACTCACAATACTTAATGAACTATACACTGCAGTATGATGAAGCTACACAGCCCAGCACAGCAAACCCATTGATGGGCAAAACAGTCCCCTGGAAAGAGCATAGCACAGCACACCCTGACTTTATTGGACAACACAGCCCAGCACATCACACCCCTGTATTGGACAACACAGCCTCATTTGGACAGGGAACAATCTGACAGCCCAGGACTCGCAAGCAAATGGTGCCGATCACCGCTGGGAGGGTCTTACAGTATATACAATCCTAAACCCACGAGAATACAACAGCAGGATGATGATATTTTGCCTCAGTTTGGGATCTGAGTCAGGTGGGTAAACCTGAACTGGACTCGGATCCCGGCCCGGAACATGAAGGTCGGGTGGGTCCGGTTCTCTGAGATCCGGACCCACTCATCTCTAATACAAATAGGCCAGAATGCTCTGGAGGGAACTTTAAATTAGGGAATTTCAGTTAGGGATTTAAGGACTGAGTTTGCCATTACAGAGATGAGGGGAATTGTCATGTTTATGGGACTGAGAACCATAAGCTGTTTGGAGAGTTATTGGGACTACAAGCACTATAATAACCTATCCATGATATCTGATGTTTGAATACGGTAGACATCAAACATCCTAAAAGGGGGAGCCTCATCATTAATATCTGTATTGAAGGAACCGTGGGCCTGATTCAGACCCGCTCGCGAGCGATGAGCGCTCGCAAGTGGGTCGATGGTGCCCTAGTGTGCATGCGCACGATGGAGGCTGCTCCGTCGTGCGCATGTGCGAGACCCGGCTAGCGATGGGGAAGCCGTCGCTCCGGGTCTTGCACCAAAGGGGGCGTGCTGTCGATGTTCATTGACAGCACGCCCCCTTTGGTGGGCGTGCCGGGGGTGTGGCTGCCAGACGGAGGCATTCCCATGGGATCGCCTACCGTCTGGGTCCGGCCCAACTGACATCACTAGTGATGTCGGTGGGAGTGTTTTTGGCTCTGATAGAGCCAAAAGCACTCCGGGCTTGCGGTCACCGAGACCTTACCACAAGGGTTTCGTCGCAAGCCCGATGGTCGCGATGGTCTTGACCATTGCGACCATCTTTTTGGCCACTCGCATATGCTGTGGGTGGTCACCCACAGCTATGCGAGCGGCCAGGAGGCCGCTCCAAGTTTAGGTAGGAGGGCCCTGATTCATAGCGAGCGCTCTGGTCAGAGCGTCCGGCTCTGAATCAGGCCCCGTGTTCACTGCATTTGGGTGTAAAACATTGGAATAAACCATCACTTACCTACTATTGCAAGTCAAAGGTTAATAGAGCTCCAATGTGTGCACAGAGACTGGGGCTTACATTTACTAAGCATCATTTTGGACTTTAATTTACATCTATGAGGCATCAAAGGCAGTCTTTTGGGCAGCACAGATGGTGTAATGGTTAGCAATACTGCCTCACAGCATTGAGGTCATTGGTTTGATTCTCACTATGGCCCTACCTGTGTGGAGTTTGTATAATCTCACTGTGCTTGCGTGGGTTTCTTCTGGGTACTCTGGTTCCTCCCACACTGCAAAAATATACTGGTAGTTTAATTGACTCCTAACAAAAATTAACCCTAGTGTGTGTGAGCATGTGATAGGGAATAGATTGTAAGCACTGTGGAATGAATATGTGTGCGATATATAAATAACAGATAATAAATAAATAAAGTAACAGTATTTACTAAGTATTGGTTTTGACTGTCATTTGAGATCTGCCATTGATGTCCTTAGGTTTTTGAAGCCTGTACGATGTTCCAAACCCAAAAAAGAGAATATGCCATCAAACATTGTCAGATTTCAAGCAGTGCAAAGATTAATAGGATCTGTTCATTTTATGTTAAAAAAAGAGTAAAAAACAAAAAATATATAAAGTATGAGGGTCAAGTCTTAGGGGTATATTTACTGAAGTCAGAGTTTATAGAATTGGAGATGTTGCCCATAGCAACCAATTAGATTCTAGCTATTATCTTCTAAAAGGTGCTAGATAAATGTTAAGTACAGTAGAATCTGATTGGTTGCTATAGGAAACATATCCATTTCTAATAAGTCTCACTTTTGTAAATATACCCCTTAGCCTAGGCTGGTATTGAAAATAGGTGAGCCAAATGGCACAGGGTCCCATCTATTTTCCTCAAAAACCAGCTGAACCAGTCAGGAATGGTGACACTATACCAGAGAGAAACATAGCATGGGGCCCCCCTGGCATAATGTCAACTAATCCTAAACTGATCAGCCCAGGGCTGGAATCCCTACACAAATGGGGACCCCACAGCAAATGGGTTCCCACTCCCTATTGATAACCAGCCCTGGGTTTTCTCCACACCACTGCCGATGGGTACAAAGTTATATGGTATAATAATAATAATAATAATAATAATAATAATAATAATAATAATAATAAGAATAATAATAATATTACTATTATTATTATTATTATTATTATTATTATTATTATTATTATTATTATTATTATGTTTCTTTACAGGTGGACTGCTAGTCCCTTCAAGACTACCAGGGCATGATGGCACTTGCAGAACCACAAGTGCCTGCATGCCTGGTATCAAGAGTCCATTTGCACCTGCAGTCTATCTGCAGAAAACATATTAAAACAAAGACAACAAAACACACATTGAATTTTGTATTATTTTATTAAATAACGACACCCCCACATCCCACCAATTAATTACTCACAAATTGAAGAATTCACCTCTTCCAAGTAGGCATCCCTGAGCCTTGGCAAAACAAATACCAAATGTCACTTTTGGGGACACTCTCCATAGTTACTAATGGGACTGCGCTGATTGGTCAGATTTAGGGAACTGAATGAATGATTTGTCATTGAATGATATTGTTATCGTTCATAGATATTGTACCGTGTGTACGCACCATTAGGCTACAAAGATCAGACTACAACAATGATCAGACTAATCTGTATATAATGAACAGGTTTATGTTAATAAAACTATAACATAGTACAGCAAGATTGGGCACCTTGTGGCTCTAGGTAATAAACTTGAAGACTCAGACCCTGGTGGACATGACATGCTGCTACTTAGAGTCTCATAACAGATGTGCAGACCAGGTACATGTTGCCAGCCAGTGCTGTAGAGAATTTGTATGGAAAGATAATGAAGATGGTCCTTGTCCAGGGCTCCAGCATAAGCAGTGCCATCAGTAGTAAGTGCCTATCATTATCAACCCGCCGAGATCCCGAAGCCCGGCATACTGAATGAAGGTAAGCCGGGCGTGGGGAGCGGACAGCCTCGGGGGGGGAGGGTTAGGTTTAGGGGCTCCTGGAGGGCTTAGGCGTCCCCCCCGGGGGGGGAAATTAGGGTTAGGCAGCTTCGGGGGAGGTTAGGGTTAGGCACCTCCCCAGGAGTATTAGGTTTAGGGTGCAGGGATGGGGGTTTAGGTTTAGGCACCCCTGGGGGGAGGTTAGGGTTAGGCACTAGTGGGGAAGGTTAGGATTAGGCACCCCTAAGGGAGGGTTACGGTTGGGAGGGGAGAAGGTTAGGGAAAGTATAGTTACTTACCTTCTCGGGATCTTTACTCTTCTGTCTTCCGGCATCGTTATTACAACCACCGGGCTCCTCCTGATTCATTACGGATCGCTATTGAGATTGCAGCTGTGATTACACACGCAGTTCTGCTTTGAAAATATGCTAATGTTTGCAACTGCTCAGCAAGCATAGAGGCGCCCACTACTGTTTTTTCACATCCGTAAGACCTCGCAGCCCTGCGTCTACATCGGTAACATTGGACCCTCACGCAGAATTTCAGCAGATCTGACCTGACTCAGAAATTGCAAGTCTCATTGCGCACAGTGAGTACTTAAACTGTGTATGCCATAGAAGTGGCTAATTTATATACGCCCATGTAACGGCGTTCAAACAAACAGGCACACTTGCGCTTCTCTGACCACTCCCACCTCACCACCCCCAAACACTGATGTGTGATCACTTACTCTGCAATGGCTTTCTATCTGCGTGCGTGATCACATTCTAACCTGTGCGCACGCACTGCTGTGCATACGCATGCGCAGCACGCACCATCGGCTGATCTGCATAAGCTGTTGCAATCGTGATGAATTAGGGCCTATCTATCTATCTATCTATCTATCTATTTATTAAGGGACATAGCCAAAACGTTGTAGGTCCATAGCAACATTTTAAAGAGGCCCCTGCCTCAATTCTACTTCTGACTCCTCTCTCAACAACAAATGCTCATGTTATGCTCCATAGTAATGCCATAATATACTATATGAACCATAGTAGTTCTATTCTCTGAAAGAGATGGGCTCACTAATTACCTCAGCTATGTCTGTGAAGGTGAAATGGGGTACGGGAGATGGATCATATTATTTTGGGCCTTACTGAGAAAGAGAGATAGAGATTGCCACCTGTATGAGCACTGATGAGTCTGCCTGCAATGGGCCAGACTCAGTTGTTTAGTAGGAAAATCTGGAAACTTGGTAGACTACTGTATGACCTAGGTCTGAGGCCTCCTAAGCCTCTGGATAAATAAAATAATTTGTGATTCCTGGAACTGTTCAAGGTTCACAGAAATAATGAAAAAACAAGTCTCTGTGAATTAGCTCATAGCTCAATGGGATTATGGGGTATATGTATCAAAGCTTGATGTGAGATAACATTGTGAGATATATATCACCAACCAATCAGCTTCTAGCTTACATTTTGCAGGCTGTGGTTAAGAAATGATAGTTTGAAGCTGATTGATTGGTGATATATATTTCACAATTTTATCTCACATCAAGCTTTGATACGTATGCCCCTATGTCTCTTACTTGTTTGAAAGGGTTTTCAGTGTAAAAACCTGACATTTTACCCTCATTGACTAAACTGAACTAGAATAAATGATTTAACATACACTGCAGTATCATACAGCACAGTGTGATAGATGTATGATACCGGTACTTAACGTACCGCTATGATGCTTCCCGCTTCGCCTCTTTACTGAGGCAAAGCAGGAAGCACTACCGATGAGATGTAAGAACATCTCATCGGCTGGAGAGAGGGAGCGATAACTCCCCCCCTCTGGCACTACTCGCTAGAGACCACAGTGCATCAGCCTAGTGCTGATGCCCTGTGTCTCTGTCCTGGCCGGCTCCACTGAGCATGCACGGGATCTCGCAAGTGTTGCGAGATCCCCACGTGCAGCCTGGAGCCGACAGCCACTGCAGCAGGGACAGCGCTGTCCCTGCTGTGGGGATAGGCTAGTGCCAGGCTGTAGCTGTCGATAACGGTCAGGTGATATGACCGTTCGTACATGGCCTAGGCTATCAGCGCTGCTATCTTGTAGATAGCAGCACCGATAATGACAGGGGTGCATAGCGCCCCTGTAATTTACAGCCCAGAACCCCGATCATACATCGGGGAGAAGCGGTATCAGTGCACATAACGTGCGCTGATACCGTTTCTGGGCTTCATACATCTCCCCCAGTATCTCTAAACAAAAACTGATCTATTGGTTCCGTATAGAGCAGTGGTTCTCAAACTTGGTCCTCAGGACCCTACACAGGTCATATTTTCGAGGTCACCAGCAGGTGCACAGGTGTAGTCATTACTCACTGACATCTTTTAAAATATCCACAGGTACAGCTAATTAATTCACTTGTGTTTCTGTGAGGAGACCACAAAAATGTTTGAGAACCTGTGATATAGAGGACAGATGATTTATAAATATATGAAACCTCCCATCGTTCAGTCTCTCTGATTATTGGCAGTTTAACTTGCTACAAAGTGATTATTAAAATATACATTTTTAAAAGTACTCTCATCCTATGGGGCAAATGTATCAATGAGTGATTTGTGCAGAATGCAGTATTATGACAAAAAAAGCTGTAGATTTTGTATTTTGAAATGTATGACAGTGCTTACTGTACTTTTGAAAAATCTGAGATATCTTCAGTGGTGCCTGCAAGATGGAAATATATTACAGAAACTTTGTATCAGAGCTTACATAATTGTGTAAAGTTTATCTTTTCCTTGATTTCAACAAATTGTACAGTTGGCACTGTAGCTGCAGTTATTGATGTGCTGAGAGAGTATGAAAGGGAGGGGGTTGTTCTGTTGTCCAGAAACCCCCTCAGTTTTTTGTAACAGCATGTTTTGACTAGAGAAGGAGCTGCAGTAGCATGAAAAAGTTTTTGCCCCTTCCTGATTTATTCTATTTTTGCTAATTAATCACAAAATATTTGTTCCCAGGGCTGGAATCAGGACTGCTGGCATCCACATGGTAAGTATTGAGGTTAGGGAGATGATTAGGCTAAGGGGAGGGTTAGGGTTAGGCTGTGGAAGGGGATGGTTAGGATTAGGCTGAGGGGGGGAGGGTAAGGTTTAGACTGCAAGGAGGAATGGTCATGTTTAGAGGTAGGGGTAGGGTTAGGGTACTTACCGTCAGGTGTAAGTATTCTAAACCAGTCAGGATGCCAGCATCAGGATACTCACCACCAGGACCTTGAGTACCAGCATCCCATACCAAACCCTGTGGCAGGATCTTAAAAAGGCAGTTCATGCTTGAAAACCCTCCAGAGTGGCTGACTTAAAACAATTCTGCAATGAAGAGTAGGTCAAAATTCCTCCACAGTGACGTCAAAACTGATCTCCATTTATCTGAGATATTTGGTTTCAGTTGTTGCTATTAAAGGTGGAAAAGGCAGTTATTAAGTTTAAGGGGGCAATTCATTTTTCTTATAGGTGATATAAGTATTGGATATTTTTTTCCTTCAATAAATGAAATAATCAATTAAAAACTGCAATTCGATTAAAAACTGTATTTTGAATTTAATAAGGTTGTCTTTGTCATATATTCTGTTTTGTTTGAAAATCTCAAACAAATAAGTGTGACAAATATGCAAAAATAAAAGAAATCATGAAAGGGCAAAAACTTTTTCAAGCCACTGTACAGTAGCTCTTTCTGTGAGTCAGCCGATGACTTAAATGTAAGATATGCCTGCAGTTCCTAGCTGCTTCCTGGTAGGATTGTCCATCAAAGACTTCACCATCAATGGTAGCATTAGTTCTTTCCATGGATTATAAAAACCCATAGAATGCAGTCCATTGCAGTTTGTAGCTATCGATGGATATTACTCCTTTGGAGTAATGAAACACTCCTAAGAATCATATTTCTCTACAGCAGTAAAATTGACAGCATAATCAAAAATTTGGATATAATCAGAGGGTTCCAGACTTCTGTTATCTCCTTGCCCTGACATGTGCTCTGCTGGCTGTTGATGCCATACAGTAGATCACAGGTTCTCAAACTCGGTCCTCAGGACCCCACACAGTGTATGTTTTCCAGGTCTCTTCACAAGATCAAAAGTGAAATAATTATAACCACCTGTGGATCTTTTAAAATGTGTCAATGAGTAATGACTACACCTGTGCACCTGCTGGGTGACCTGGAAAATGTGAACTGTGTAGGGTCCTGAGGATCGAGTTTGAGAACCACTGCCATAGATAGTACCTGCTCTTGGCAGACTGCATTATTTTGCAGCCTTTAGGAGGTGGAAAGTTCACACTGCAGTGCTGCTACCCCGGAGATATGATGCTCTATCCTACTCATCCTTCTATTTTTAGACTCCATTAAAATGAATCATGATAAAATGTAATAATGATCTATTCATTGTTTAAAAATATTTCCCTTTCATGGAGATTATTGTCATTTTTAAGCAGCTGACTAACCTACCAGTATATCTTTGTAGTGTGGGAACAACCTTACACAAGGCCCTGCTGTTAGTAGGCAATGCTAACCACTGCACCACTTGATGTATATAATGCTAATCACCGTGCAACTTTGCTGCCCTATTACCATTTAAGATTTTATAACTTTATAAATATGAAACTAACATCTTGTGCCAGCATCTTTTAATCATGTATATTACATCTAAAACATTTTCTTGTAAACAAAAAAAGTCAATTAACTATTGTGCCATTCACAACGTACTGAGACTCTTTAATTTAATCTCTCTGATTGTTTTTAAGGTTAAGCAGGGTACTACAAGTATTTGCAGGACATTTATCTCACTAAATCAGCTAGGATTAAAGATTTAAAGTAGATAGTAATCCAATTATTGTGCTCAGTTGGAGGAAAACACGTTTTTCACATGTACAGTGTAACCTGAATGTTATTGAAATGCAAATTGCTGTCATAATAATTGTGTTTTGTTTTCAAGTAAAAACTTAATCCTGACATGTGTATATCAATTTTATCTACCTAATTATCTTTAGATTATGAATTAAGTGTAGCAGATCTTTATGATTCTTAACATATCAACACTTAGGTATAAAGAATGAACCGTACCATTTCCTACTGAGAGCTGAGCTTTGAAGAGCCTACAAACCAAATACTTCTTGACACAAAATGAAAATACATCATGTTGAATAAATATATATATTAGTATATTCCCAATGGCGGCACTCCGTGAATAACTGGACACACAAGTCAGTGCATAAATAGCAGCAACGTTTCAGAACTTTATTTTGCATTTTTGTCAAGCCAAAACAGTATACTGTTTTGGCTTAACACGAGCGCGAAACAAAGTGCTGAAACTTTGCTGCTATTTATTCAGTTATTCACGGAGTGCCGCCATTGGCATTATATGTACATCTTCCCTTATATCCATGAGGCAAGACTGAGGAGGGCACCCGGCAAGAATTCAGCTATATGTTTTGAGTGCCGGATTATGGATTGCTATATATATATATATATATATATATATTAGGGGTGAGCGAGCCCCCCCGATCTGAACTGGAAACCGAGTCAGGCTCGGGTTTTCCCACCTTGCTCGTATCTGAAATCGAGGCAAAACGTCATCATCCCGCTGTTGGACTCTTGCGGGTTTTGGATTCTATAAAAGGTCCCGCGATTGCCGCCATTTTTCATTCCAGCTGTGGAGTGTGGAGAGGGAGGGTGCTGGTATCTGTTGTCTAGTACTTGAACGTTGTGTTACTGTATATTATATACATTACATACTGGACTGGCTGGCTACTGTTAAGAGGGAGGGAGTTGGGAGCTGTTGCTAATGCTGACCATAGGGGCTGGCTGGCTGGCTACTGTTATCCAATCGAAGTCCACTCCATATACATACATAGGGGCTGGCTACTGTGAATAGGGAGGGAGTTAGAGCTGTTCCTGACGCTGACCAGTGGGTACTGGTTGTAGTGCTGTGTTGTCCAGGAGGTGCTCTGTCCTTCAGGGGTGCTCTTCACACACCCCCAGTGTGAAAAAAAATAATAATTCTGTGTGCATGTTAGCCATACCTGTCATCAGTGTAGGTGCAAAGGGGTGCTGTGCAGCTGTCTCTTTCAAGGGTTCAAAAAATAAAACATTTTAAAAATAAAACATTTTTTTTGTGTGCGTGTTAGCCACACCTGTTATCGGCGTAGGTGCGCAGGGTTGATGTGCTGCTGTTTGTCAAGGGGCTGCTGCCTCTTTCAGGGGTTCACCCCCAGTGTTCCCAAAAAATAAAATAAAAAATTGTGTGCTAGTTAGCCACACGTGTCATCGGTGTAGATACGCACGGGTACTGTGCACCTGTCTGTCAAGGGGCTGCTGCCCAAAAAATATATTTTTTTTACACGTGCTGTCCTGTGTGTTGTGGTGTAGAGTTTTGCCCTTCTTACATATTTACAGGTGCTGTACTGTGTGTTCTGTTGTAGGCTGCTGCCCTTCTTACATTTTATTTTTACAGGTGCTGTCCTGTGTATTGTAGTTTAGACCACTGCCCTTCTTACATTTTTACAGGTGCTGTCCTGTGTGTTGTGGTGTAGGCCGCTGCCCTTCTTAAATATTTACAGTTGCTGTCCTGTGTGGTGCAGGGCTACGCTGCCCAAAAAAAATAAAGAAAAATCATTTTTACAGGCGCTGTCCTGTGTGTTGTGGTGTAGGCCGCTGCCCTTCTTATTCTTACATTACAGGTGCTGTCCTGTGTGTTGTGGTTTAGGCCACTGCCCTTCTTACATTTTTACAGGTGCTGTCCTGTGTGTTGTGGTGTAGGCCGCTGCCCATCTTATTCTTACATTACAGGTGCTGTCCTATGCATTGTGATGTAGGCCGCTGCCCTTCAATAAAAATAAAAACTTTTACATGTGGTGTCCAGTGTGTTGTGGTGTAGGCCGCTGCCCTTCTTATTTCTTACTACAGTTGCTGTCCTGTGTGTTGTGGTGTAGGCCGCTCCCCTTCGATAAAATAAAAACTGTTACAGGTGCTGTCCAGTGTGTTGTGGTGTAGGCCGCTGCCCTTCTTATTCTTATATTACAGGTGCTGTCCTGTGTGTAGTGGTGTAGGCCACTGTCCTTCAATAAAAATAAAAACTTTTACAGGTGCTGTCCTGTGTGTTGTGGTGTAGGCTGCTGCCCTTCTTATTCTTACATTGCAGGTGCTGTCCAGTTTGTTGTGGTGTAGGCCGCTGCCCTTCTTATTGCTTACATTACAGCTGCTGTCCTGTGTGTTGTGGTGTAGACCGCTGCCCTTCTTATTCTTACATTACAGGTGCTGTCCAGTTATTGTGGTGTAGGCCGCTGCCCTTCTTATTCTTAAATTACAGCTGCTGTCCTGTGTGTTGTGGTGTAGGCCGCTGTCCTTCGATAAAAATAAAAACTTTTACAGGTGTTGTTCAGTATGTTGTGGTGTAAGCCGCTGCCCTTCAATAAAAATAAAAACGTTTACTGGTGCTGTCCAGTGTGTTCTGGTGAAGGGTGCTGCCCTTCTTATTCTTACATTACAGGTGCTGTCCAGTGTGTTGTGGTGTAGGCCGCTGCCCTTCATATTTCTTACATTACAGGTGCTGTCCAGTGTGTTGTGATGTAGGCGGCTGCCCTTCATATTTCTTACATTACAGGTGCTGTCCAGTGTGTTGTGGTGTAGGCTGCTGCCCTTCTTATTCTTACATTACAGGTGCTGTCCAGTTGTTGTGGTGTAGGCCGCTGCCCTTCTTATTCTTAAATTACAGCTGCTGTCCTGTGTGTTGTGGTGTAGGCCGCTGTCCTTCAATAAAAATAAAAACTTTTACAGGTGTTGTTCAGTATGTTGTGGTGTATGCCGCTGCCCTTCAATAAAAATAAAAACGTTTACTGGTGCTGGCCAGTGTGTTCTGGTGAAGGGCGCTGCCCTTCTTATTCTTACATTACAGGTGCTGTCCAGTGTGTTGTGGTGTAGGCCGCTGCCCTTCATATTTCTTACATTACAGGTGCTGTCCAGTGTGTTGTGATGTAGGCGGCTGCCCTTCATATTTCTTACATTACAGGTGCTGTCCTGTGTGTTGTGGTGTAGGCTGCTGCCCTTCTTATTCTTACATTACAGGTGCTGTCCAGTTTGTTGTTGTGTAGGCCGTTGCCCTTCTTATTTCTTGCATTACAGGTGCTGTCCTGTGTGTTGTGTTGTAGGGCGCTGCCCTTCTTATTTCTTGCATTACAGGTGCTTTCCTGTATGTTGTGGTGTAGGCCGCTGCCCTACTTGTTCTTACATTACAGGTGCTGTCCTGTGTGTTGTGGTGTAGGCCGCTGCCCTTCTGTTCTTACATT
Source organism: Taudactylus pleione (assembly GCA_031769625.1). NCBI lineage: Eukaryota > Metazoa > Chordata > Amphibia > Anura > Myobatrachidae > Taudactylus > Taudactylus pleione. The sequence goes on along the minus strand of JAUIMM010000137.1, from coordinate 4,171,085 downwards.
GCAGGTGCTGTCCTGTGTTTTGTGGTGTAGGCCGCTGCCTTTCTTATTCTTACATTACAGGTGCTGTCCTGTGTGTTGTGGTGTAGGCCGCTGCCCTTCAATAAAAATAGGAACTTTTACAGGTGCTGTCCAGTGTGTTGTGGTGTAAGTCGCTGCCCTTCAATAAAAATAAAAACTTTTACAGGTACAGTCCAGTGTGTTGTGGTGTAGGCCACTGCCCTTCTTATTTTTACATTACAGGTGCTGTCCTGTGTCTGTGTTGAGGTGTAGGCTGCTGCTCTTCTTACATTTTTACAGGTGCTGTCCTGTGTCTGTTTTGTGGTGTAGGCCGCTGCCCTTCTTAAATTTTTACCGGTGCTGTCCAGTGTGGTGCAGGGGTGCGCTGCCCTTCAAAAAAAAAAGTCTTACAGGGGTTATTCACTCCATAAAAATTATGCAGTCCATAAAAATAATAGAGGATAAAATAGGGGAAGATCAAGAACCACTTCCTCCTAGTGCTGAAGCTGCTGCCACTATTCATGACATAGACATCGTCTGCCAAGGTTGATGCCCAATGTCATATTAGAGGGCATTTCAAATCCAAAAAGCCAAAGTTCAGTAAAATGACCTTAAAAAATAAATGTAAATAGTCTGAGGGAAAACATTAACTTGTCAATATGCCATTTTCGACACAGAGTGGCAAGGAACGGTTAAGGTCATTCCTTATGTTCATGACTAGTGGTTTAGCTACACATGATGATGGAAGCACTCCTCCTCCCGCTAGAAAAGTGAAATGAGTTAAGCTGGCAAAAGCACTGCAAAGTACTGTGCGTTCTAAGAAGATATCACAAATCCCAAAAGAGAGTCCAAGAGTGGCGGTGGTTGTGATGCCTGAGCTTGCCAACACTGGATGGGAAGAGGTGGCTCCTTCCACCATTTGCATGTCTTCTGCAACTGCTGGAAGGAGCACACGCAGTCCAGTTGCTGATATTCAAATTAAATATGTCACTGTTGAAGTACAAGATGATGAGGATATTGGTATAGCTGGCGTTGAGGAGGAAGTTGACAAGGAGATTTCTGATGGTGATTTGGTTTGTTTAAATCAGGCATCAGGGGAGACAGTTGTTGTCTGTTCGGATGAAAAAGCCCATCACGGTCATGCCTCGGCAGAAGACCAAACATTCCACCTCTTTGGTCTGGAAATATTTCTATCCAAATCCGGACAACAACTGTCTTGTCATATGTACCGTATGCAAAGGTGGAATAAGTAGGGGAAGGGATGTTAACAACCTAGGTACATCTTCCCTTATACGTCACCTGCAGCACATTCATAAATGTTACTGTCAAGTTCAGAAACTGTGGCTAAGACCGTAAGCAGTCCAGGGACACCTAAATCTATTTGTTCTGTTGTATCCAAGCATCTACAAACCACACTGTCAACTAACTCCTCGTCAATTTCCTCCTCAGTCAGGATCGGAAGAAGTCCTTCAGGCCATGTCACTGGCATGACTGACTCCTCTCCTATCCTATCCAGGATTCCTCCGGAGGACCCTGCATTGCTACGCCTACTGCTGCCACTGCTGCTGTTGCTGCTGGGAGAGTAAGTAGGAACACCACTACTTCTTTTAATAAGCAATTGACCCTCCAACACTCCTTAGCGAGGAGGATGAAGTATGACAGCAGTCATCCTTTTGAAAAGTGGATAACTGAGCCCTTGACAGTTATGTTGGTGTTAGACATGTGTCCGGTATCCTCCATTGGTGCAGTGGGATTTAGACAATTGATGGAGGTATTGTGTCCCTGGTACCAAATCCCATCTAGATTCCACTTCACTAGGCAGGCGATACCGAGAATGTACAGAGACGTCAGAAAAAGTGTCCTAAAAAATGCAGTTGTACCCAATGTCCACTTAACCACGGACATGTGGATAAGTGGAACAGGGCAGACTAAGGACTATATTACTGTGACAGCCCAAGGCAGGCTATGCTGTGTATCACCTGTTTTAGTAAGAGCCATACCGCCGACAACCTCTTAGAGAAACTGAGGGAAATCATCGCCAATGGCTCACCCTACTTAGACCCTTCTTGGGATTTGTGATATCTGACAACACCACCAATATTGTTCGGGCATTAAATCTGGGCTAATTCCAGCATGTCCCATGCTTTGCTCACACTATAAATTTGGTGGTGCAAAATTTTCTGAAAAATGACAAAGGCGTGCAGGAGACGCTTTGGGTGGCCCAAAAAATTTCTGGCCACTTTCGCCATTCAGCGACTGCGTGCCGATGACTCGAGCACCAGCAAACACTCTTGAACCTGCCCTGCCATCACCTGAAGCAAGAGGTTGTGACATGGTGGAACTCAACCCTCTATATATGCTTCAGAGGATGGAGGAGCAGCAAAAGGCCATTCAAGCCTATACATCCACCTATGACATAGGCAAAGGAAGGGTTATGCACCTTTCTCAAGCACAGTGGAGAATGATTTCCGTGTTGTGCAAGGTTCTCCAGCCCTTCCAACTTGCCTCACATGAAGTCAGTTCAGACACTGCCAGCTTGAGTCAGGTCATTCCCCTCATCAGGCTTTGCAGAAGCAGCTGGAGAAAGTGAAGTAAGAGCTAAGATGGAGCAATTCCGCTTGGTATGTGGGACTTGTGGATAAAGCCCTTCATTCGCTTTGCCAGGATTTGAGGGTGGTCAACCTGTTGAAATCAGACAACTACATTTTGGCCACTGTGCTTGATCCTAGGTTTAAAGCCTATGTGTTGTCTCTCTTTCCGGCAGACACAAGCCTGCAGAGGTGCAAAGACCTGCTGGTGAAAACACTGTCAGCTAAAGCGAAGCATGACATGTCAACAGCTCCTTCTTCATTTTCTCCCGCAATTGGGGTTTGCAGGAAACAACTTAGATCTCCTAAGCAACCTGCTGTTGGTAATACAGGGCAGGCAGGACCAAGTTTGGACATCTGGTCCGGACTGATGGACCTGCCAACAATTTCTGACATGTCTACTGTCACTGCATATGATACTGTCACCATTGACAGAATGGTGGAAGATTACAATGGTGACAGCATCCAAGTAGGCATGTACCTGTACTGGCAGGAAAAAGAGGCAATTTAGAGGCCCCTGTACAAATTGGCTCTATTTTAGTTGTCCCCCCTCCAGTGTGTACTCTGAAAGAGTTTTTAATGCAGCCGGGAAATTTGTCAGTGAAAGGCGTAGGAGGTTGCTTCCACAAAATGTGGAGAAGATGATTTTAATCAAAATGAATTATCAATTCTTCCAGGGAACCAGCCTCCAGAAAGTATAGAGGGACCTGTGGTGGTGGATTCAAGCAGGGACGAATTAATACTCTGTGAGGATGAGGATGTACACAACACTGAAGAGGGTGAGGAATCAGTGGATGAGGAGGATGAGGATGACATCTTGCATCTGTAGAGCCAGTTTGTGCAGGGACAGATTAATTGCCAGCTTGTTTTGTGGGGGTCCAAATGAACCAATAATTTCAGCCACAGTCATGTGGCAGACCCTGACGCTGAAATGATTGGTTTGTTAAAGTATGCATGTACTGTTTATTCAACATGAGGGTGGATGGGAGGGCCCAAGGACAATTCAATCTTGCACCTCTTTTTTTCTTTGCAGTATGTACTTTTTGGGGCCTAGTTTTTCAAACTGCCATCCTGTCTGCCATTGCAGTGCCACTCCTAGATAGGCCACGTGTTTGTGCCGCCCACTTCTGTCGCTTAGCATAGTCATCCAGCTACCTCGGTGCAACATTTTGGCCTAAAAACAATATTGTGAGGTGTAAGGTGTTCAGAATAGACTGGAAATAAGTGGAAATGAATGTTATTGAGCCTATTAATAGCGTAGGAACAAAAAAATTTTTTAGCTGTTTTTATGCTTCTTTCCCAAAAAATACAGATCCAAAACACAAAATCCAGAACCCACAACACGCAAGACTGGTTTTGGCAAAACCAATCCAGATAAAAAAAACGTAGAAAGATCCAGATCCAAAACACAAAACACGAAAATGGCCAATGCACACCTCTAATATATATATTATAAGGGCAAAGTTGTGCCCTTATATTAATGCTGCGTGTAAAAAACTGCAATTCTCCCATAGAGAATTCCGGAGGGGGTGGCATGGTGTTTAAGGGGCTACACCTCAAAAGATATTGGAGGTACCAAGCTGAAATTTGGGACTGGCGGGTAGAATTGTCACTCAGTGCTGCTTGCCAAATTTCAGTGCATAACCATAAAAAAATGAGGTCTTGAGAGTAATCTACAATTTCAACTGTCACATTTTTCTGACATTCTCAATTAGGACCACTTTACTGCTGTAGTCTATGGTTTTTTTTTGGGAAGGCATAACTGAGGGTAGAGGGTGAATTTAGACTTGGGGTTTGTTTTTTTAGGTAGCTATTGTTCCAGGGTAGGTGCTTTTGGGATTCAGGAAATTTAGAAAGTTACAGTTTTTAAATTATTACCTCAAGAATGCGCAATTGAATAGATAGTACTTTTCAACTTGTTGCGAAGCTGCAGCAGGAGCCTCCAGCAGGTGTAATTACTGTGGCTTCACTTGGGTGCACAAAGATGGCAGTCGTTTGTGGGCTTTAGCGGTGGTGGGCTCAGGGGAAGGAAGCTGGCCTTAGCTGCAGCGGGACGCAGGGGAAAGGCACCGGAGGATAGCGAGCATTACTTGCGGCCAGGACCCTGGGATGGTAGCGGGCCTTAGCGGTGGTGGTGCAGGCGGAGGTGCGGGCAGTGGTGGGGCAGGAGTTAGGACCTAGGGGAGGTAGCAGCACACAGATAAAGGCTCGGATCTGAAAGATCCATGATACCTGCTTCTGTGTTTAAAAAAAAAAAAAATGTCATGGCCCCGCCCTCAAAAAACAACCAGCACCGGGCTTTGGAGACCCAGTACTGGTTGTGCTAAATACAGGGGATAAACGATCTAGGGGTCCCCCCGTATTAAGCACAACCAGCACCAGGCTTTTTAGAACCAGTTCTGGTTGCCAGAATACAGGGGACAAATGATGTAAGGGTCCCCCGTATTCAGCGCAACCAGCACTGTGGTCTGAGCCAATCTTCATTCTAGAAATACAGTGAGCAAAGAAGCGTAGGGTTCCCCTGTATTTACCAGAACCAGCACCAGATTTTAGTGGGGGGGTGGTGCCACAGCCAGGGGAGCCCTTTAATTTCCCCCCCCCCAAGCTGCAGCATCATCCCTGACCGCTAGTCAACCCAGGCCAGGGATCACTTGGGAGCTGAGGACCCCCAACAAAGGGGTCCCCCTCTCCAGGCAATCCCAGGCCCAGGCTGATAACCCAGGACTATCCCCAGCACCCCTGGGTGGTGGGTGCCAAGTTGCTATTTACAGTGTAAATATATTTCTGTAGTGATTACACTACACTTCCTGGCGCTGGTTTTATATAATAAATAATATTTTGAACACCACCAGCTGCAAGTAAAGGGTCTAGTTAGGACCCAAAAAATGCCAAAAATAAAAAGGTCTTTTATTTACTGCGCATAGTGGTATGCAAATAACATTTGATAATCAAATTGATACACAGATCTGGTGTTTGCTTGCTAACCAAATCTAGATAATAGACACCTAAATTGAATACAATTCTATAATCACATTGGTATAAAAATAATATAAATTCTAATACAATAAATAGCCTGGTGAAATAGTATATTGAACTTGTATGCATACAAAGCTAGTAAATTCTCACTCTTGGGATAAATGGATTGATGTTCCCAACTAAAATGCAACAATGTTACTGTGGTAAAAAGCAAATGAGTTGCAATAAAAACAAAAATGTCAGCAGCAAGGCTGGATCGGGTGGCCGGATCGAATAACCGGCAACAGGCTGATCTGGAGTGAAGCGTGATAGAAGGACAAGGGTCAACGTGTTTCGTCCCGTCGATTAACGGGACTTTCTCAAGTCCTCCTATCACGCTTCACGCTTCACTACAGATCAGCCTGTTGCCGGTTATTCGATCCGGCCACCCGATCCAGCCTTGGCTCACACGATTCACACCTACACTGCTGAGCCTACTATTTCCCCATTGCTGCGGACCATCAAATCCTGCATGGACACATTGCATTATCACCAGCGGCACTTGCCGCCTTACTACTGTAGCTGATTTCAGCCACGATTACCGGCTACCTGCTCCTGGACGGATGCTGTCCTCCAGTCTACGTGTACGCTGGTTGTCCACCTCCTCCAGTGATACTAGCTACCCGTTCCTGTCACAGACATTCCCCATGGTCCACAGGATAAATCACCACGGCGGCATTGATTATTGTTCATACACGGAGGAAGGTACCAGGATTTGGATACTTTGTGGGGTCGTGTCCATTGCAGTGAATTGAGATCCACAGGTGGAAACCTGTATGGCTATTGGATCGAGGTAACCTATTTTTCAACAGCAGAGACACTGTGAGTATCACTGGGACGCCAGTTGATTACTCACTGCTGCAGAGCATTATTCACAGGCTGATTTGTGAGAACAATATTGTTGCTGCATTTTTGTTTTTATTGCAACTCATTTGCTTTTTACCACAGTAACATTGTTGCACTTTAGTTGGTAACATCAATCCAGTTATCCCAAGAGTGAGAATTTACTAGCTTTGTATGCATACAAGTTCATTATACTATTTCACCAGGCTATTTATTGTATTAGAATTTATATTATTTTTATACCAATGTGATTATAGAATTGTATTCAATTTAGGTGTCTATTATCCAGATTTGATTAAACTATTTTAGTTTTATATATGTAAGCCTCCTGTGTATCATTAGCAAGCAAACACAAGATCTGTGTATCAATTTGATTATCAAATGTTATTTGCATACCACTATGCGCAGTAAATAAAAGACCTTTTTTTTTATATGTAAAGTGTGGTGCATATGAAAGAATTCAAATATTGTCTTTTGCTGTGGAACTACAGTTCCCAGCAAGCCTCACACGCATGCTGGTACTTGGAGAACCACAAGTATCAGCATGCGGGGCATTACGGGCCTGCTGGTACCTGTAGTTCCACAGCAAAGCAATATTAAAAAAACACAACACACCATAGAAAAGTAAAATTGTATTAAAACACATATGCACACATACATGTACTCACAAATGCACACACTATCTCACATACTCACCTATGTATCCCTAAAGTCAATCTGTCCTCTTCTCCAGTAAGTAATCCAATGTAGTACCTGTAATAAAAAAATCCATACTCACCTCCTCCTTTGCGTGCATCTGTCCTCTTCAGACAATTCAAGGTCTTGGCAAAAAGAAAAACCAGAGATACCCGGACCCTCGCACATTAGTAGTGTTTTTAGAGAACACTACTACCCGAATGACAGCTCTGCCCGGTATTTCAGTTCAGAAATCCTGGTGCGGAGTGCTCCTTGGCTGAAAAAGGCAAGCCTTCCGCCTCTCAAACAATGAGCTGTTCTCACCATTGACTTCAATGGTGAGAACCGAGCGTGCCCCTTTCAAAAATGAAGCCTCAGCACCATTTTTGAAACTGGAAGATGGCCGCTGCGAGTCAATCATGGCTTGCAATGTCATCACCCCGCCCCCTCGGCTGGCTTATATACGGAGCTGGAGAGAAGACCAGGTGAAGAAAGAAGACACCACGGAAGCCCTGGATGGGCGGCGGCCTTGGAAAAGAGCTTAAAGGCCACTGCGCTCCAGGTGAAGACTCTGTGGAAGTCCTGGGGGAAACGTCAGCCATTAAAAATTTGCTAAAAGGCTGCCACCCCCCAGGTGAAAATGCAGAAAAATAAAATATTAAAACAAAATGTGTCTTTGATTTATTTTAATATTTCTTTTGCAGGGGTAGTATAGGTACCAGTGGGCCCTTAATGCCCGCATGCTGGTACCTGTTTGCGGGGATGCCTACTGGGACCTGTAGTACTACTGCAAAAGACAATATTTATATTTTCATATGCACCACAGTTTACATAATCAACCCGGCACCCACCATCCAGGGGTACTGAGGATAGCCCCGGGCTATCAGCCTGGGCCTGGGATGCCCTGGAGAGGGGGGACCCCTTTATTGGGGGGGTCCCCAACTACCCAGGGATCCCGGCCTGGGCTGACTAGCAGGGGTGATGTTTCAGCTGAGGGGACCAGTGAAAGGGCTCCCCTGGCTGTGGCATCACCCCCCTGCTAGAAAGGGTACGGTGCTGATTCTGGTAATACTGGAGAGACTCTACACATTTTTCCCAGTATTTCTAGAACCAGGACCGGCTCAGAGCCCAGTGTTGGTTGTGCTGAATATGGGGAACCCCTACATAATTTGTCCCCCGTATTTTGCCAACCAGGACTGGTTCTGAAAAGCCTGGTGCTGGTTGTGCTCCTTACAGGGGACCCCTACGTCATTTTTCCCCTGTATGAAGCACAACCAATACTGGGTCTCCATAGCCTGGTGCTTGTTGTCATTTTGGGGGTAGGGCCACGCCATTTTTTTTTTTACACAGGGTTTTTTTTTAATCACAGAAGCATAGACGGGTCTCACTGATCCCATCCATGCTTCTGTGTTTATTTATATACAGATGCAGGTATCACGGGTCTTTCAGATCCAAGCCTGCATCTGTCTGCTGCTACCTGCCCCAGGTCCTTCCGCCTGCACCACCGCTGCCACTAACGCCCCCGGGACCTCTCCACAGCTAATGCCCGCTACCCCCTGGGTTCCTGCCATAACCTACGGCTGCTTTCATCCCCCGAGTCCATCCGCCGCTACCGCCCACACTGACCTGCCATCTTGGTGCACCCAAGTGAAGCAACAGTAAGTACACCTGATAGATGCTCCTACTGAGGTTGTGCATCAAGTTGATACTTCCTATCTCTATAATGGCGGATTTGTGAGGTAAAAACTGTAACTTTCTCAATTACCTAAACCCCAAAAACACCTAGTGTTGAACAATAGTTACCTAATAGTTACCTAATAAAACAAACCCCAAGTCTAAATTTGCCCCCTACCCTGAGTTATGCCTTCCCAAAAATCAATAATAGAGAACAGCAGAAATCTGGTCCTAATTGAGTGTCAGGAAAAACTGACAGTTGGAAATTTAGATTACATCCAAATTCAAATTTTTATGTTTTTTCCCTTAAATTTGGCATGCGGCACCGAGTGACAATTCTACCAGCCCATGACAAATTTCAGCTCCATACCTCCAATAGCATTTGAGATGTAGCCCCTTAATCACCATGCCCCCTTCCTCTTGAATTCTCTTTTGGATAATTCTGTTTTTTTTAACGGACCCCTACATCGTTTGTCCCCTGTATTTTGGTAAAAAGGACTGGCTCTGATTAGCCTGGTGCTGGTTGTGCTTTATACAGGGATCCTCTACGTCATTTGTCCCCTGTGTTTAGCACAACCAGCACTGGGGCTCCAAAGTTCGATGCTGGCTGTGCTGTGGGGGCACGTCATTTTTTTACATGTTCATTTTTTAAAACAATGCATGGATGGATCTCACTGATAGGTCCATGCATCTGTGTCGTATTGCTTTGATTTTCTCAGGTGCACGCCCAGCACCAGAGAGTCCCTCTGTCGCCCGCTGATGCTTCTGTGCACGGCCCTGTTGAATCCACTGCTCCACATCCCTGCTGCTGCCACTGCCCCACACACCTGAAGCCTGCCCCCAAAGTTGTCTCTCCCTCTGCACCCTTAAAACACCTCCTGTGTGCTATCTACTCCTCCACCCATTTTAGTGTACCTATTTGTTGTCCTACTGCTCTGCAGGTGGCCCAGTTTGCTCGTCAAAACCTTGATGGTTAATAAATTATAAAAAAGCTATGAAATTCCATAGACAAAAAAATTACAGTTTCACATGTCCCATTAAGGCTGCTTAGACATGATCTGAAAATTCACAAAAGCTACTGAATTTGTTCCACACAAACTTCAAAAAGCAATGAAATTACGGTCATTAAGGGTGATTCCTTAATGGACATGTTCCTTGCGTAATACAGATATGGTATGCCATGACAACATGTGGTTAACTGCATATTGAGCAGTCTCACAGAGTGAGAGTGCTGTCACACACAAAATTGTGGAGCTGCTAATTCACAGAATTGTTTGCTCATTGGAATACACACATCAGTCTATACAACTAAGGTCTGAGCAGTTATGTGGCACACACATCTCATTCAGTGCCCACAATCCCATTCAGTCACCACAATAATCCCATTGGGTTCCAACATCCTTCTAACTCAATACATCTATCTAATTTATTATACACATTCAATTTACATCCTCTATCACCACCCCTGATGGATTGGGGGACATGATCTATCATGCAGTAATGCAATGATGACAGGGTGTGGGGCTTTACAGAAATGTCGGGCAACTGGTTGTTCACTATGGACCTGAGTCAGACCCGCTCTCTAAGGAGCGATCGCTCGCTGTGAGTGATTTTCGCCCATCTGCGCATATGTATAATTTGCAGTGCGCATGTGCAAGCCATTCATAAGCCACTATCAGGTCACTGCTATAAGTGACAGATAGTGCCATTCGTGGGTGGTAACAGGGGAAGGTGTTTGTGAATGGGGGAGTGGTGTTGCGAACGCAGGCGTATCTGCCCACCAAAATGCAGTTTAAAGGGCGTGCGTAATTAGCACAGTAGCGTCATTGTACACGACACCTGCATGTATTTCAGCCCGCACTGATCACAGTGGTTGCGGTGGGGAAAGGCATCCCCAAGGGCTGTGAGCAGCTCCAATGGCTCACGATGGTCCCGATTAATCATTCATTTCCCGGAGATGACGTGTGTTGCGAGTGGCAAGGGGGCATCTTCAGACACTTGCGAACGCACTTTGCCGTAGCTCGCTAATACACAGTGGGCGTCCTTATGTGACGCAGTGCGAGCGCTTAATTTACATATCCGGCTCCTTTTTGTCAGCGAACGATCGCATCTTGTGAGCGGTTCTGAATCAGGTCCTATGTCCACTATGTAATGCCGCTCATATAGCAAACCTGTGTACCGCCATCAGATCCTTAAAGGAGCGTTCCATTTTACCAATATATGATAGCCCACACGGACATATAATCTGATACACCGTATATATTTACTGTTACAAGTTAATTTATGTCTGATAGTGTAACGCTTACCAGAGAGGGAATGGTAAAATGAATCTCCTGAGATCATGTATCTGCAAGTTGTACAGAAACATTGTAAGCATCCCATCCTACCCATGAGAAAGTGACCACTATAAGATCTTTTTTTATTGGTGACATTAGTCTTTACCAAAAAATCTCTTAGGTTATGCCCTCTTTTATAGCAAAACATAAGATTAAAATCATCAAGTTTAAGATCAGGGTCGGATTTGATCATAGGCCACAATTATTTAGATATTTGATTAATCTGAGGATGAGCAGAATTAAATTACCTAACCCATGGTAAGGTTTTTGGTTTGATATTGTCAACTTGTTTGGCCAACCGCGTATCTCTATCCATACTAAGAACTTTCTTTTTAGCTTCATTTAGGAGCTCCAGGTTGTAGCCACAATCCCTAAATTTTGCTATCATAGACTCCGTCTGTAAATCCGCCTGTATAGAGTCTGATACTTAATTAATAAGTAATTGTGCGTATAACTTCTTTTTAAACTGTAGGGGTTTCCCATGGTCTGAGATAGGGCCTGATTCACTACAGATCGTTATTGCGATCACAGCTCCAATTATGCATGTAGGTCTGCTGCGAAAATATGCTAATGTCTGCAATCACAAAGCCAGCATAGAGACACCCACTTTTGGACATCCGTAATACCTTGCAGTCCTGCGTATAAATAGGGAACATCGAGAAACATTGGCCCCTAACGCACAATTACAACAGGTCTGACCTTTCTCATAAATTGCGAACCTCTTCGCACGCAGTAAGTACTTAAGCTGTATGCCATTGCTGTGACTAATTTATGCACGCCCATGCAACGGTGTTCAAATGGACAGGCACACCTGCGTTTCTCCAACCACTCCTCCATCACCACCCCCAAATGCTGACGTTCCGTCCCTCGATCTTCGATGGCTTTCTTTCTGTGTGCCTGGCCGCAGTGCGATATCAATGCTAATTCACACATTAGCCGATCTGCGTATGCTGTTGCAATATATGATGAAACAGGCCAATAGTTAATCCCCACTATAAAATACTGAAGTTATATGCCATTATTGTATGCTGCAGCTAGTGAATGTCTCACACTATTAAAATATGTTATGCTATTAGGGGTATATTTACTAAAGTGAGGGTTTTTAGAAGTGGAGTTGTTGCCCATAGCAGCCAATCAGATTGGAGCTATTATCTTCTAAAAGGCATACCGGCACACAGAAAGTCTAGTGCCTTCTAAAAGGCGCTAGATACATGATACAGAGCGGGATGCATGACAAATCGCTTTCAGGATGTGATGCATCCCGGCGCTCTTCTCTGGCTTTGATTATGCTGGTATGCATGAAGTACAGTGTCAAAGGACACTCTCTCGGTAAGAGCTGTCCTTTGCGAATGAGGGATTTCCAGGTCTATGAACCAGAAGTCCCTCTGGTGTCATTCTGCAGAGAGAAGCACATAGACTTCCATAAGATAATGTCATCTGAAGATGGCGTTACCAACTGCATACAAGCCAAGGGCAGAAGTGCCTGCCGCTGGGTGCCAGCACTGAAGGGGGCACCGCCTCCATTGCCCACAATATATTCACCCTACTTAGGGCTGTAAATATATACCTGGAGTGTATCGTAATGGCCGCCCAATACATAGCACCTCTTGTCAGCACCTGAGAAGCCACCATAAACATATACTAGTGGAGGGCTCCGTGTCAGACCATCAGATGATGCTTCCATCTATCTATAGCCTGTCCCTGCCCATTGATGTCACTGCTCCTCAGCAGCTTTTCATGCCAGTATGACTCTGGCACCCCCCTCACCCACAATTTAATAGTGGAAGCTCTAGCCGCGGACCTGTGCGGCGGCCCGCACATAAGCATGGCTGTAGATCTTCCAGGAGCTGGCTGTCAAGAAGAATGCCCCAGACATAGCTGCGGGTAAGAGTGCATGGGAGATGGGGGCCTGGGTCACCAGCGACTGAATCTGGGGGCAGGTCTTTGTTGGAGCAACTTCCTGGCATGTGAAGCAGTCGACAGTAGACTGGACATTTTGTGATTTGTAATTCCAACACAGTAGCAGTCTTACAGTATCTTGACTCAAACTTAGTCCTCAAAGACCCCATATCAGGTGGTTTTCCCCTCTATCTGGGGTATCAGGAGGACTCTCCACCCACATCAGATGGCTTTTGCCTCCATCAGGAGGACTCTGAGCCTCATAATAATTACACTATACAAGTCACTATCTTACAGTATCTGTGACAAATGCATAGCTGTATGTACGGGGTGGGGGGGTATCATACAAATTTACTTTATTAAATAGGCCTAATAGAAACATAAATATTGGGACATTGACAGAATTTTCAGATTTTGGCCTCTATTCACCACCACAATGGTTTTGAAATGAAACAAACAAGATGTGATTTAACTGCAGACTTTCAGATTTAATATGAGGGTAATTACATCCAAATCAGGTGAACGGTATAGGAATTACAACAGTTTCAATATGTGCCTCCCACTTTTTAAGGGGCCAAAAGTAATGGAACTATCAACTCAAAAGCTATTTCATGGACAGGTGTGGGCTATTCCCTCGTTATTTCATTATCAATTAAGCAGGTAAAAGGTCTGGAGTTGATTCTAGATGTGACATTTGCATTTGGAATCAGTTGCTGTCAACTCTCAATATGAGATCCAAAGAGCTGTCACTATCAGTGAAGCAAGCCATCATTAGGCTGAAAAATCAAAACAAACACATCAGAGAGATAGCAAAAACATTAGGTGTGGCCAAATCAACTGTTTGGAACATTCTTAAAAAGAAAGAACGCACCGGAGAGCTCAGCAACACCAAAAGACCCGGAAGACCACGGAAAACAACTGTGGTGGATGACAAAAGAATTATTTCCCTGGTGAAGAAAAACCCCTTCACAACAATTGGCCAAATCAAGAACACTCTCCAGGAGGTAGATGTATATGTGTCAAAGTCAACAATCAAGAGAAGACTTCACAAGAGTGAATATAGAGGGTTCACCACAAGATGCAAACCATTGGTGAGCCACAAAAACAGGAAGACCAGATTAGAGTTTGCCAAACAACATCTAAAAAAGCCATTACAGTTCGGGAACAACATCCTATTGACAGATGAGACAAAGATCAACTTGTACCAGAGTGATGGGAAGAGAAGAGAAGGAAAGGAACTGCTCATGATCCAAAACATACCACCTCATCAGTGAAGCATGGTGATGGTAGTGTCATGGCGTGGGCATGTATGGCTGCCAATGGAACTGGTTCCCTTGTATTTATTGATGATGTGACTGCTGACAAAAGCAGCAGAATGAATTCTGAAGTGTTTCGGGCAATATTATATGCTCATATTCAGTCAAATGTTTCAGAACTCATTGGACAGCGTTTCACAGTGCAGATGGACAATGACCCGAAGCATACTGCAAAAGCAACCAAAGAGTTTTTTAAGGCTAAAAAGTGGAATGTTAAGCAATGGCCATGTCAATCCCCTGACCTGAATCCGATTGAGCATGCATTTCACTTGATGAAGACAAAGCTGAAGGGAAAATGCCCCAAGAACAAGCAGGAACGAACTGAAGAAATTTGCAGTAGAGGCCAAAGTATTAAAAAGTGAAAGTTAGATTTAGGATTGTTTAGTTTGTCCCATTACTTTTGGCCCCTTAAAAAGTGGGAGGCACATATAGAAACTGTTGTAATTCCTACACCGTTCACCTGATTTGGATGTAATGACCCTCAAATTAAATCTGAAAGTCTGCAGTTAAATCACATCTTGTTTGTTTCATTTCAAAGCCATTGTGGTGGTGAATAGAGGCCAAAATCTGAAAATTCTGTCATGGACCTGACTGTATATGGGATAGATAGATAGATAGATAGATAGATAGATAGATAGATAGATAGATAGATAGATAGATATGAGATAAATAGATATCAGTTAGATAGATAGATAGATAGATAGATAGATAGATAGATAGATATGAGATAAGTACGATAGATAGATAGATAGATAGATAGATAGATAGATAGATAGATAGATAGATAGATATGAGAGAGGTACTGTAGATGGATAGATAGACAGACAGACATACAGACAGACAGACAGATATATAGATAGATAGATAGATAGATAGATAGATAGATAGATAGATAGATAGATAGATAGATAGATAGATAGATATGAGATAGATAGATAGATAGATAGAAGATAGGTACTGTAGATGGATAGATAGATAGATATGAGAGAGGTATTGTAGATGGATAGATAGACAGACAGACAGACAGATAGATAGATAGATAGATAGATAGATAGATATGAGATAGATAGATAGATAGATATGAGACAGATACATAGATAGATAAATAGATAGATAGATAGATATGAAATAGATAGATAGATAGATAGATAGATAGATCTGAGATAGATAGATAGATAGATAGACAGACAGACAGATAGATAGATAGATAGATAGATAGATAGAGAGATAGAAGATAGATAGACAGACAGACAGACAGACAGATAGATAGATAGATAGATAGATAGATAGATAGATAGATAGATAGACAGATAGATAGATATGAGACAGATAGATAGATAGATAGATAGATAGATATGAGACAGACAGATAGATAGACAGATAGACAGATAGATAGATATGCGCCATAAGTGTATGTATTTTCCCTTTTTTAGGGGGGGGGGGCACCAAATTATAACTTGCCTCCGCTCATCTCTACTATTAAGTAGACAGTAGGGACAGAAAATTGGGCTATATAGTTAGATTTTTTTTTTGGTCTATATTTATGGCTCCTAGATAAGTGATGCATTTGGGAATGTAGACGACTATTTCACATGGCAAAAATAGGGGAAAGGGACTAAGAAGGCAACAAAACTTCTAAGTAATAATAATACAGTAGAAAAACCAATAACAGCAATACAATGTTATTTCTAATTATGGTTTAAACATGAAAAAAACAATTTATTTTATTTCTTTTTTTTTGTAAATAAAAGATGGCACATGTACTAAGCTTGTAATTTTAATTATTGTTTGCTGTAACTTTTTTCAATGTCTGACATAGTGGATACATCTCAGCCAAATTGTATGCTCCGCGGACCAAAACTAACTGGAACTCTGTAATAACAGCAGACGGCTTCATAATCAGACCATGTACTGTCAGTAAATACATGACAACACATCTTGATTTCCATTATTTGTTAATTAAATTTCCAATTAACTGTAAAAAACCTTTGAGATTTTAAGTAAAACACGTGTCCGCCCTCAGTCACATCTAATTAACCAGCCTGCTCAAAACTGGAGATATAGTTTAAGGATTGTAAATACTTTCTTAACTTGTGACATTGCATATAATACATACAGTAGTTACCACACAACAATTATTTCACAATATGTTTGTAATAGAAATCCTGCAGCAACATTGCAATTGCTGGAACAACATTTATAAATATCTGTTTATTAATATCGATTTATATAGCAACATGATTATTTTTTAAATTATCTGAATGTATGATTTATTAAATGTAGAGACATTCGCTCACATTGAGTATGAATCAGAGCAGCACGCAATGCCGATGTTGACATAGTTAATCAATTTTTTGATACTGTGCATTAGCGAAACTCCTGCAGCGCAATGTAGGCACAAAGACTCTGTTGCGAGTAAGATACATAATATCAGAAATTTATTGGAAAAGTAATGGGCAGTGGGAGGTGGCTAAACAGATGCATGGAGAAGGTCCATAAATTAGGTGTGATATGGTGTTATGGTTCTCGCACAATTGAGAGAGACCGCAGGACTGCTGGCCAAGGCAAAGGAAGATTGAGGTGTGGCAGCCCTTCCACATCTAGAATGTGGCAGGAACAAGACAGAGTGGCCTTGAGGGCCGAGGTGCGACTTTAACAACGCGAAGTGGCCTTGAGGGCAGAGGTGCGACTGGAACAGGACGGAGTTGACAGGAACAATATGGAGTGGCTTTGAGGGCCGAGGTGCGACTGGAACAACATGATGCACCTTGAGGGCTGAGGTGCAGCCATGAGGGCCGAGGTGCGACTGGAACAATACGATGTGGCCTTGAGAGCTGAGGTGCAACTGGAACAACACGATTCGGCCAGGTGAACTCAAGCACGCCAGGAACGCAGGCTGGAGGCAGCAAGGTTAAGAACACTGCAGGCTTGAATTGGCTGGAAAAATACTGACATAGCTAGACTGGGCTGTGGTATGGAAATGCCATGGGCAGTCGATAAGTAGGCCGCGAATGCAGGAGTCACTGATCCGGGTAGTCCAAACAGCAAGGATGTGAACAGATGGAACCACGGCAGATAACACACAGGTGAATACAGGTCAGGCAGACAGGCACTGAACACAGGAACTGCACAGGACAAACATACTTTGGTTGTCAGGATGTCAGACAATATCACCAGCACAAAGTTTAGGGCTGGCTGTAACTTATCAGGAGCAGGGACCAATCTGAGCCATCCCTGCAGAGAGCCTCCCTAATGACCAGGGAGGCTCTCTGCAGGGATTGCTCAGACACACACACACACACACACACACACACACACACACACACAGAAAGACAGACAGGAATACAGCAATGAACTGCATACAGATAAGACAGGATTCCAGCTGCCTGCAACAGCTGGAACATGGATCAAGACATGATGAAGTGTCTCAGTTGCAAATACATCTGGGACCTGCCATCAAGATGATCCTCTGCCATGGATCCTAACAGTACCCCCCCTTGAGGGTGAACTCTGGACAAATAAATCTTGGTATGAACAGACATTGATCAACATCTCCGACAATGTCTCTTTTTCTTTTTCTCATGTTTAGGCTTATCAATGGGGATCATAAAGATATTGCTATCGTCCACAGTAAATTCCGCGAGGAATCTTTCATCTGCTGCTGAATCATAGTCAGTCAGAACTAGAGTTGTCATCTAAAGGTAGAACCAAACCCTTTTTATTAGGAATGGTATGCTTCACAGATTAAAAAGCTGATGATTTTCCCATTTCCAAATTCACATGAGATCCATCTCAGGAAAAGATAATGACATGCATTGTGAGGTGATATATGTAGGTAGAGTCTCCTGAGAAGATGAGGAGATACTACAATTTTGAGGTGGTTGAGACTTGCTGCCAAGCTGCTCCTTTAAGATCTTAGCAGAGTTTGATTTAGATGGTCTTTTTATAGCAATAGTAGGACTTACAGAAGGGTCACCAATTGATAAGTCTGGATCCCCAAACCTCCTAAGGACAGCACAGACGAATAAATCTAGATCATATAGAATGGCATCATTCAATCTAGGGCTCAGTCCATTTTTTAGCTTGTCCTTTAATTGCCAAAAGTAAAGAAAATAATTTTTTCAGATTGAGAAAGGGCTATTGGAAGCTCCTGGCATTGAAGCATTAGATCCCGAAATTGTTCCAATTTCCCATCAAAGATAATGCAGTCAGAGACCTGGTCAGGCACGACAGCCTGAGGATCCCCATCTGGGGTAGGTACAATGGACTCTCCTCCTGGGAATGGAACATCAGACTCCCTCCTGAGGTTGGTATATCAAACACCTCACTGGAGGTCGGTACATCGGACACTTCTCCAGTGGTCTTGTTATGAATCCCAATGCCTAATCCATGTGAGACCACAAGAACCTGGATAGCGAGATCTTCACCAATAACAACTGCCCGTTGCTCCCATAGAACTTGGATATGTTCCCCGTTACTTAGGCGGCCACCTGGACTTATGCCCGGGGTAGTAACGGCTCACATGGAGGTGTAAGGGAATTCAGTAGATGAAATGTACAGTTGGAACAGATGCAGGTGATGGTAAGGCTTGGAGGAAAAGAAAAGTGGATATTTGACCAATGGTATGACTTGAAGTGGTTTAAAGTAGCACAGCAGCTGATGATGCGGCAATAGTATCGATGGTGCAGCAATTGCTGTTGGTGAAATAGAGAAAGTCTAAACAATTACCTCGGAAGCCGATGGTGCAGCAAACCTGTCGATGGTGCAGCAATTGTACCGATGGTGCAACAATTTTACTCATGGTGCGGCAATAGTGCCGATGGTGTAGCAATTGTGTCGATGGTGTGGCAATAGCCGTTAGTAAACAGTCAAGGTTTTGGCAATGGCTTTGGGAACCGATGATGCAGTGAATGTGCCGATGGTGCGGCAGTTCTACCGATGGTGCAACAATAGTGCCGATGATGCAGCAATTGTGCTTTGGCAATGGCTTTGGGAGCTGATGGTGTGGCTATAGCGCCGATGGTGCAGCAATAGCCGTTAGAAAACAATGTAGGTTTTGACTGTAGCTTGGGAGCCGTATGAAGGCTGATGAGCTGATGACAGCATGGGGGCTGCTTGGTGCGGCTGGAAAGCCATATGGAAGATGATGAGCTGATGGCAGCATGGGGGCTGCTTGGTGCAGCTGGAAAGCCATATTGAAGTTGATGAGCCAATGGCAGCACAGGGGCTGTTTGGTGCGGCTAGGAAGCCGTATGGAAGCTGATGAGCCAATGGCAGCACAGGGGCTGCTTGGTGCAGCTGGAAATCCATATGGAAGTTGATGAGCTATATCACGAGGAGAAACAAACAAACTGACCATACAGCAAAGCCAATGAAACTCACAGAAACGCTATAGATGGCACAGCTGCAATAGTCCAGTGAGTATAAATAGGCTGAAGTCGCAATCAAGTTTGCACTGTGGAATACATCACTTCGTGAGGTGTGCCAATTGCCCATTAACAGGAACAACTAAAGTAACCCAGTTCTGTCAGTTTATCGGACACCTCTTCTGAGGTCAGTACATCGAACTTCCTTCCTGATGTCAGTATTTCAGACACCTCTTCAGAGGTTGGTACATCGAATTTCCCTCCAGGGGTCGGTACTTCGGAGACCTCTTCTAGGGTCAGCACATTGGACACCTTTCTGAGGTTTGGTATATCGGACTCCCCTCCCGGGGACTGAACAACAGGGACATCGTGGACCCCTTCAGGAGCGGGTACCACAGACACCTCACTTGAGGTCAATACATTGGACTACCCTCCTGGGGTCTGGATAACTGGGACATCGGAATCTCCTTCAGGAGTTAATACATTGGTCATATTTTCTTACCTACAGTCGAGATCAAGACATTGATTTTAATATCAGAAGTTCTTCCTGCAAAATTAAAAATTGAGCACTTGCTGGTATGAAGAGTTTTTATTTAAGCGGTTTGAAGACCGACTACGGCATCCCGATCTTCACTATACCGACAGGGGCCGATAAGTACCCTAAATAACTATATATATATATGCACGTGTACATACTGTATACACTATATATATATATATATATATATATATATATAAATTTCCCAAGGGTGGCACTCCCATAAATGTATATACAAAATGCAGGTGCCCTCCAATTAGGACCAACAGCAGTTGACCCAAAATGTAAAATCCACACAGGCGGCACTCTGTCTCAAATGATGCAACACAGGAGATGTGAAAAAGATCACCGACATTTCGGAGCGTTTTTATTGCCCCTTCATCAAGGTAAAACATTTATACATACACATTACAAAACATTTATACTCACATATCCCCATGTGAAGTCCGCGCTGTGCGGCATCTGGGGCCGGGTCACACGCTGATGATGTCATCTCACCTATCCCTCACACCGGCACCATAGCCGTGTCAGTCCTAGGATAGTAGAGCGGCCCACAGCCTGTGTCTCCATCATCTCGGCAATGCACAGCGTCCAGACTAAAACACATAATATTACATGTCAGATATATGAATGAAGTAACACTCATAGAATACTACATATACATTTAGGACTAATCTCCAGTTCATTATCTCTAAAATTAATCTAAGAAATGGACATCGTTAACACAGGGATAATGCACTCATCTCATCCTATTAGACATTTAATGTCTAAACTGTAAGACAAGTCATTCTCTAACAGTGGGCAACAGCTTTTGTCATCCATATAGTGTACGCAGATTCACTATATGCCATCGTCATTTTATGATTTTACAGTGTGCAAAACAATTTGAGCTCAAAAGGAGTTCCAAAGTATATCTGCTCACCCATGGTTGCCATGGTAGTCAGATGGCAATATCACACCCTTTTGAAGTTTTAATAATTAATACTAAAAAACTAATGCAAAATGATAATAACCAATATTCCACATAGCCTGACTCAGTCTTTTATTTTATATATACCTAATTCACCCCCCCCTTATTGCTGTTATTAAGACACTTATTCTTAAGAAACCATATTACTGATACAAATTGCAGATTAGGAGATATAGGGCCGTATTCAATTAGGTGTGAAAAGCCATTTTTGTCTGTTTTTTTGTGGAAATTTCACCTGAAAATTTGTCTCCCTATTAAACACCAATTCACCAATTTATATATTTCCCAATTTTTGGTATCCAGGGGGTGTCTGTGGATGTTCCTTTTGGTATATGAAAGCATTCACTTGTTTAAATTAAAAGCTTATGAAACAGTGGCACTGATTCAGAGCTGGACGCTCTTTGCGAGCGCTCGCTCTGAATCTGGACGGGCTGTTTTTTTTTTCAATCCGGCCTCCTGGCCACTCGCTAATCTGTGGGTGACCACAAGCCCCAGTGAGCTTCCTGCTCTAATTGAGCAGGAAGCTCCACTACTGACATCACGAGTGATATTAGTAGGGCTTCCTTCAAAGGGTAGGCGTTCCTCCAGGTAAGCCTCCGTTTGGCCAGCCACTCCCCCTCTCCGCCTACAAAACGGAGCGAGCTGTCGATCAACATCGACAGCCGACCTGTTTTGATGCAAGCCCCGGAGCGAGTGATTTCTCGCACACTCCGGGGCTCGCGCATGTGCAGTGCGTACGCGGCACGTGCGCACTGCCCGGCCAATTACCCGCTTGCGAGTGCATCGCGCTTGCAAGTGGGTTTGAATCAGGCCCAGTGAGTACTTGCTTCTTTCTTAGTCACAATGTGAATTAGAAACAAGCGACATATCACTTATTTTTATACTGTAGGGATTTCCCAAGGTATGAGAACAGAACATGGTTAATCCTCACTATAAAACACTGAAATTATATGCCATTAGTGTATGCTACATCTAGTGCATGTCTTATATAAATATGTATTTTCTTCTATTAGTGTAGTTTATGAAAACTATGCATTTGATAGAATATCAACAGTTGCAGGGATCTTAAGTTGAGAGGTTGGCAGAACCCCATGTTTAGGTCTTGGTTGTAAGTCATCATCATGTTTTGGTTTTGGCAAAACCACCCTCAAGTGTTTTGGTTCGGTTTTGGTATTGAATTTCTTTAAAGATTTATAAAAACTAGAGATGTGCGGTTCGGTTCTCCAGAAATCCAAATCCACCCAAATTTCATAAATCTGGGTAAATCTGAGTCACAGTTCTTAACTTCTGAAGAAATCCGGGTAAATCCAGGTCGCGGTTCTGATCTTTTTGCTGTTCGGAATTTGGATTTTTAATCCGAATTTCGGGTTTTGGGTTGCATAAATTACATGATTTTAGCTGTTTTTAAAACTTTTTATCTATTTTTTATTTAATGTTGATGTTTATCAATCTATTGAATTGAATTTTCCTTCACAAACACCAATAGAGAGATGACAAAAAAAAGATGTATTATTGATATAAGTAATTCTGCTATAAGTGTTGTGAAGTAGATTGCCCTCCAAGCCTTCACCTGCAACAACTAGTTCCTTAGGGCATTGATGTAAGATTTGTTGTTATTGATTTCAGCACTTGTTTAACTAACATAAAATGCCTGTTGATATGTTGTTACTGAGAGGTAACTCTTCACTAAAAGTGCTCATTCAACTTATCAGAGATTAAAGTTGATTTTTGTTACTTAAAAAGCATAGGGCCTGATTCAGCATAGAAAGCATAGGAGAGAACGCATGCACTCGGGCGATGTTTTGCACTGTGCATGCGTGTGCATCGCACTGCACATGCACAAAGTAGTTTGTTCATTAGGGTATGCAGACTACACGCAGTGTGTACACAGACCCCTCCAATATTGATTGACAGGTAGTGCCATTTGTGGGTGGAGACGGGGGATGGTCAGGTGAACGCAAGTATTATAATGCCATTATAGGGGCGTGCATAATTAAGGCAGTGTGGCGGCATACGCAGCCATACATAAGCTGTACAAGCGGCCAAAATCCTGCAGAAAGTCAGGTCTACCACTATTATGCTAATGGGTCTAATGGTTCTCAATGTTACTGATGTTCACGCTATCTTGCATGCTGATCAGGCTGTGAGCAAAGGGAGATGGGCGGCTTAGTATGGGGCTGGGCGTCTCCATCTTGTGCTGCGGTCTCCGTGCGTATGCATTGATTAGCATATTCTCGCAGCGGATGGGTGCGTGCGTCTGCGTCCATGCATTCCTTGTTGAACCAGGCCCATAGAGTGCTGCACAAGGGCCCTGAACTTTATCGGGTTGCTTATCAATAGTATATATCATTGAAAATACGTGTGTTTTCATAATATATACATTGCCTATAAAATTATGATGATTATTGTTGTTGCTATTATTATTATTATTATTATTATTATTGTTATTATGTACCAACATATCCTTGTCTATATATCAGTTTATCTTGCTGCATATCCCTTTTTACAGTAAGTATATATTTCTGTACCTCAGTATGTAATGTTGAACATGCTGAACAAAATATACAGGGGAAATGGTCTCAGAAACAGTAGATGCGGTAATTGTGCATCCCTTGTAGTGTAATACATAGTGGAAAGGCCAATCTTGTTCATTTGGCTGCATCATTAGCAATACATGACATAGCTGATGACTCTTCATCCATTTGTGAAGCGATGAAGCACAGTGGAGGCCATTTAGCTGAACTTCTTGTCTTATTTCTTCTCATTTTGTTCACAGTCAGCTCAAATAAATAGATGAAATGCCTCAAATTAGAGCAGAGACCCATAAAATCTCTCTGTATGGTTGAATTCTCATCTCAAGTGTGCGACGACTAACAGCAATGATTAAATCTTCAGAACTCTGTGCCTCTGTTGCAGATTGGTCTCAGGATTCCTGGAAAGACTGAAGTACAATAGTACATACAACATGGTACCTGGCTTTAATATCTTACAGAAATTAAATTCTTCCCTGAATGCAGTAAGTAAACACATTGAATTTTAGCATTGTGCTCTGTTCCTGTTTGATGCAAATGATTTAGATCAGGGGTGGGGAACCTTTTTTTTTCAGCTAAGGGCCATTTTGATATATATTACATTATTTGCAGGCCCGGTACAACCCACGCCCTCTCCGTGTGAGGTTACACAGGGCGGGGCCACAATCGCCGGTGATTACAGCAATGCCCGGAGCATCCTAAGGATGCTCCAGGCGGCACTGCTGCATAGACTCTGGCTGCAGGGTGCCATTCTAGGCACCCTGCTAGCTATATGAGGCCAGCAGAAAAAAGCTCAGAGGGCCAGACCAAATGATTCCGAGGGCCTTAAAAAGCCCCCGGGCCTAAGGTTCCCCATCCATGATTTAGATAGACAATTTTAAAGACTGTGTTTAACAGACAGTTGTTGAAAGCAACATTGTATATTTATTTTTCTCTGATGTGCTGTGATTGTATTGAGATGAGTTGTTGCTTTTTACGACAATCTTTTAGTGACAAAGGCTTTAAAGCAATACAAAACTAGTAATAAAATTGAAATCAGCTGGAGAGATTATATATAGTTATACATTATTGTGTTCCTGTATAGTATATAGCTTCAGTGGACTTCTGTTCTTCACAGGATTAGAACAGGTCTTTGTCCCACAGAAAAGCTACTATACTCCAGTCTGCGTAGGTTTTTATTCAGGTCTGATAGAAGAGTACTAGCTGCCCTAGGCAACTCTGCATGGAAAGCTGAGTTGCCTAGGGATGGGTGTAATTCTGGGGACACACTGGCAGATATATTGGCCAATCAATTGATCAGCCAATATATTGGGTGCCAATTGGCTAGTATGTACCAGCGATATGTCTGTGAATGATGTCATTCACAGACATATCACGTCCACTGTGCTGCACAGCCGATGCCCAATACTGACCACCTGTACACTTGCAACAGCAGTAGTTGGGAGGGGGGGTACGACACGCCCCCAGCCAGTGGGAGCAGCCCCCCTCCAACACACAGAACACAGATGATGGTTGTTCAGTGTGTACGAATAACCATCATCTGCAGATCACTCAACCTGCAGATATATCTGGAAGGTGTGTACCCAGCTTTAGAGAATGCAGTTATCTTCATCACTGAATTTTCTTGTTTAAAAAAAAATACTCAGTCTTATTTTAATAAAATTTTAATTAAATTGTATTTTAAAAGTTTGTTATTTGGAAGGCAGCATTATAATACTGTACTTATTCTGGGTGTGGTAGTGTCTCAGGCAGGTGCACCACAAAATAATAATTGTAAAAAGATTTTTATTTTACTTTTGTCAAAAAAAAACTAAAGTCATATTTCAAGAGTGTGTAATTTTGAGAGGCAGCATATATTATTGTACTTACTCTGGGTGTGGTGGTGTCCCTGTCAGCTGTACCCCATAATAGTAATTGCAAAAATTACATTTACTTTTCTGGTGTCTAAAGAAATCTCTATTCGTCTTTTATAATTCCATTTAAATCATATTTCAAGAGAAGATTGTGTGTTTTTGAGAGGTAGTGTATATTACTGTACTTACTGGGCCTCTAAAATAATTACAGTGGAAAAAATCTATTTTTTCAAGTGTCAAAAAACATTTTATGTCTATTATAATTCAATTTGAATCATATTTCAATAGTGTGTGTTTTGAAAAGGCAGCATAAATTTCTGTTTGACCATGTACCCATCAGTTGCACCCCCAAAATAATAAATGCAAATAAAAAACAATTTTTTCTGGTGTCAAAAAACATCTCAAGTCTTTTTTATTAAAACTGTATGGTAATAGTAATATTCATTCATGTCCATATCTCATTATTCATTCATTTGGTATGGTGGCAGTTAAGTTCAACTACAGTAGCTTTACTCCCATCCCTGTGTAAAAATCAATCATGGATCAGTCAATAGAAGAACAGAAGCTACACAGGTCTAGTGCTTGCAGTCATACTTCTTCAATATCTACTTTAAAGAAGGTCAAGGGTAAGAAGAAGGTGCAACAAAGGGCATCTCAAATCTAAACAATGTTTGACAATCTTTAAGAAAACATCAACTTTAAATATGAAAGTTGTCAATAAAACTAAAATTGCCAACATGCTATACACCACATGCAGTGGAAACTAAACGCTTAGAACATGGCCTTTATTTGTGAGTTGTGGTCCTGCTACTGCTGTTTCATATACTAGAATGTCTATTGTGAAGGCCAGGGCCAAACACAGTCAGGCATCTTCTGTAACCTCACATGCACCACCTCTAGATGTGTCACCTCTAAAACAGGCAAATTAGTGCTCAAAAAGAACAAACTCTGTGTTCACATACTTCGCAGATTCCAAAGGCAGCGTATGTTATTGTACTTTTATTGTGTTTTGGCCCAAAATCATAAGCAAGTGCTCATATGAGCAGGAGGGAACTTAGGCCCTGATTCATTACAGATCGCAATATAGCCTACGCACACAGTTCAACTGCGATAGCATGCTAATCCATTGTGATCACAATGCAAATTCAGCACTACATAAGGACGCCCACTTTACAGTGCACAAATCCGTAATACTTACTGTAGCAGAATAACAAAATCATTGGTACAATTGAGTACCATCTCAGCCTCACGCACACTTGCACAAGCCCTAAGTTTACTCACAAATTGCTAACAACCATGCATGCTATGAGACCTCACACTGCGTATGGCATAAGAATGCTTTATACTGCGTTTCTTCATCAGTTTTACAGACCTTTCTGTTTCTTCTTCTTTCCGTAATTACCTGCATCTACATTTTCTCAGTGCTCTAATTCCTCTGAGGAGGGGGTTGTCTATTGCTTCTCTCACATCTGTTACAGGTTACTTTGATGACGGTAGTCTGAGTGGAATCAATGGAGCAGTTGTCCATATGGTGTCCAAATTGTCATCATCAGGTGAGACAGATTGTGACTGGGAGCTTGGTGAAGGAGTTAGTTCTTCTTGTTCATCCAGCACTAACTTTCAGGGAGCGCATTGTCAGAGAGCAAAACTTGTGCAGCATGGTCATACTTAGAAGCATGAACAGCACTGTAGGTTCTTCTGGGCAGGCCCGCCAAGAGCCACAGTGGGCCTGGGTAAAAGGGTGTGTGGGCTTTTCACGGGAGGCGTGGCCATGCCACCCCCTATTAAAAAAAAAAGTAAAGTTTTGCAGAGCTACAAAGCGGCACTGCACGATGGAGAAGGGAGCGCTGTGAGCCCCCTCAGCCTGGCGCATAACCAGTGGGGGCGCGATCAGCTTGCTCACTCCCCCCACAGACATATGAGACTGCTGTAGCAGCTGCGAGCAGTCTGCCAGTGCAGCCTAGCTCACAGCAGCGTGTGCTGGGCTTGCGTGATGTAAGAGTGGGGGAAAGTGGTGCCGGGCCCCCGCCAAGCCCCTCCAGCAAGCTTGGGCTTGGGTAATTAGTATCCGCTCCCCCCCCCTCTCAGCAACCCTGCTACTGGGAGAGTAGTAGCAGTCAGGATAGCACTGGATGTATTTGCCCTTACCCCTAGGGGTTGTAAAGCACTTTTGATGCCTGAGGAGAATGGTGGCATAGGGCAAGGCATATGCCATTCATACCATAACTAGCTGAATGACTTTTATGTATTTGTGCAGTGCTACCTGAAGACTTTACCGGTTCAAGCCATGAACATGGTGAGCTATTTTCACATGATTTTTAGCTTTTTTTCATCCAGGGAAACAGTGTGAAGGCGCTATGATGAGGAGTTTAGGTGCAAACAGAATGGGGTGCATATAATGGCACTTGGCTCTAGGGACATGAAGGTGTGGTTTGAGGTGATGTAAGCTCCGTCTACTGCTGGCAACGTGGCAATTATTTGGTGCACTGATCCTGCCTCACAGCCTCCTCAGTGGCAAATACTGTTACTGTGTTCAACAATGGCAATGGCACATCTGGATCCCAGTGTCAGTTTTAATACCATTGCTTCTGTTGTGGGGCACAGCATTCCAATTAGAGAATGCTCCAAATTTTCCGGACCCTGAATTTCGTTGCGGACTTTAGGCTGGCTAAGTAAAGCTGCATCCCCGATGTACATGGGTGCCTTGCGGAAGTGGTTGGGTTGGTACCCACTTTTTGTGGAGTTGCGTTTTTGCTTCAGGGATTTCTCAAGAAGTTTCAACTCCTGATTTATGGTGCAGTGAATATGAATTCCCATAGAAACTTGCAGATTGCAATAAATATGCCACATATCATCAAAAATAATGTGAGGAAGAAGGTTCAGTTGCGGTGCATGGTTGGACCCTTTCCTGAACCCCTTTTTCCAGTTTAGTGCTTTCCCTGTTTGGCGTAGTGCTCAAAAAAGTGCCCTGGATAGTACCACCTTATACAGTACCTGTCTCACTTGCCTAGCATGTCAGTCAATGACGGCTTTCCAGGGTTTGCTATCAGTCTTTTGATGCAGCCTTGAATATTGTTAAAACTGCTGGATCTGGAGTGCTTCTAGGTTAGGTTGATGTGGAGTCCGCCTTTCACTTCTACCTTTGCATCCTGATTCTTTCCGGCTCAAGGGCTTTAGGCTGGATGACAAGCTCTATATTGACAAATTAAATCATGCTTCTATTTTGAGACTTTCAATTTCTGCTTTGCCGTGTTCTGGTGGATCGCAGACACCCCATTTTGGTGTTTTTGTTAATTAATTTGATGTTTATTGTTCTTTTTCTTTATTCTTCCTCAAATAAGCAAATCTTTTTATGAAGCCACTTTGTGATGGCCTTTAATGAGGCTCTTTGGATTGCTGAGCTGCTTGTGTCATCTGACGTCCCCCTCCCCCTTTATTGAAGTCCAATTTCCTTGTTTCTGATTTGATCCTTTGCAGAATTTGCTTCTCTAAGACTGTTCATTTGAGTTGAGGATTCTGGTTTCTTTGGTACTCTGGGCCTGATTAAGACTTGTTTGCAAGGCTGCGTTCGCACGCAGCTGTCCACATCCAAAGTATGTTAAACCCGTGATTGCTAGCAAGACATTAGCATGCCTATGTCTTGCCATGCGATCACGTTATATATTTAGACACCCACCAGCCTGACACAAGACGCCCCCTTTCCCTTAATAACATAGGTCATCTCCAGGAAGTGTATTAATCAATTGGTAACATCGGCTGACATCGGACCCATATACAGCACTTGTGGCTGACCATACCCTACTGCAAGTACTGCGATCACTGCTGTGTTTAATTTAGCCATGTGACTTGGACGCTGACGATGAGTCTTAATTATGCACGCCTCTAAAATGGCATTCTAATGCACAGACCCACCTGCGTTCGTACCACCACACCCCCGGTACCATCGACCACCCCCTGTCACCACCCACAAATGGCACGTCCTGTCACTCATGCTTGCGGAGCGTCTATGAATGCTTCCCGATCACATGGGCTAGTTCGTGCACGCGCACTGTGTCTTGTATGCATGCGCAGGTTGCAAACATTGGCAGGCTGTTTGCAAATGCAGCCTTGCGAATGGGTCTGAATCAGGCCCTCTGCTCAGATTCCAGTCTGTCCGGTTGTTTTGGCCTCTTATGGATGGTGCCTAATTGATGCACCTTGATTGTTCTCCATTAAGAGTCTGTCAGTTTAAATGGGTCCTTCAGTGGTGCATTAAGTTGCTTGGGTTGCCCCTAAGTGAGTATGGTGCTCATTACTTTAGGATTAGGGTTTTCCGCAGCCAAGATTCAAGCTCTCAAGCTGTGGTACATGCAGTAGTGTCTGAGATTTCTTTTAAGTTTGAGTTGTTGTGATGGTTAACCCACATTATTTAATTGCCTATTTTTCTGTAATTACAAATTATTTTAACTTGGGAGCATATGCTGCTTGTCACAGTTATCAGTGTGGGCCTCAAGGGAATCTGCCAAGTTTTATCCTAACTGACTTTGTACTCTGGTCATGATTTTTCAGGTTTTACCTAGGGTCAAGTTTGCCCTCCACCCCCCACTTTCTTCCCCTTGTCTTTGCTTCTGCTTTTCTGTGTTTTTTGTTTATTGGTTTAACTTTAACCATCTCTATTTTATTGTTGCAGGAGGCCACCATGACACTTGCTTCATTTGATTTGTTGGTCAATCTTTTGTGTATTGTGTATTGGGATTTGCTGTCATCTGTGACCTGTGACTCCAGCCTATTTGTTATGTGTGAGTTGATCAGTCATAGAGGCTGAGATGGGGCTCCCTGTTGTCTGTCTTGTAGGATGGCACAGATTATTTTTGTTCTCTTGCTGTTGTAGTGGTGCATCTGGTAGGGAATAATTTGGGGAACAGATCTTCTCTTGACCTCCATTTTGACATGGTCCATAGTAGTAGGATGGTTGCCATGTTCTTTGGTGTGGTCAGCTATCATTACTAAGAGGACATAGCGAAGTTATTTCTCTGGAGTGGTTATGGAAATTCTCAGAAAAAAGTGAATGCTTTGGTCTCAAGAAGTTTCATTGTTTTAGTGGTTGAGCACCTTTAATCCATTATCATGACATTCATTTTTTTAGGCAATATTGAGTTCACCTGATTGAGGAAGGCATATTCTTGTTTCTGGAGAGTGTTTTTAGAGTTCTGGATAGTTTAATTGAAGGTATGTGTTATGGATAGAGGTACCTCAATAACTCAGTCTAGCAACAGCCTTAAGGGCTGGATAACTTGGCTTGCTGTGGTCGTGTAGCAGCCTTGAGCCTTTGGGCAGAAGAAGAAGATGTGGCCTTTAGGCCATGAAGCAGCCTTGAGGGCTGGTAACTCTTGGCTAGAAGCAACCTGTTGGTCAAAGAACAAGATGCAGCCTTTTGGCCGTGAAGCAGCCTTGTGGGCTGGAAGACCTTGGCTGGTAGTGGCCTGTGGGCCCTAAGTTATGATGCAGCATTTGGGCCATGAAGCAGCCTTGAGGGCTGGTAACTTTTGGCTAGAAGCAGCCTGTGGGCCGTAGAACAAGATGCGGGCTTTGGGACGTGAAGCAGCCTTGAGGCTGGTAGTCACTATGATGTGACTAATGCCACCAGATTGACACAAGTTTGCGTACTTTGGACGCTGGAGTGCGGCCTGTGTCACAGGGTTGACACAAGTGGTAGTACACAGGATTGCGTACCCTGGACACTGAAGTGTGGCCTATGCTGCTGAGTTGACACAAGCAGCTAGATGCTAGATAGTGCACTCTGGACTCAGGAGTGCGATCTGTGCCACCTGAATGACACAAATGGCAGGAAGTTGGTATGTGGACCGAGCCACCTGGATGACCCAAATGGCAGGATAATCAAAGCTGACCGGAGGACTTCATACTCGACTGAACAAAGAGAAGACTAAGCCAGAACTGGAAACACATTACAATGCTATCACCAGCATCGGAGCTCACAGGATCCAATCCAGATCAAATTAGGGATGATTGATAACTGATGGGGAGGAGTTCAGTGAATGATTGAACAGAGTTTGCTTCACCCTGCGTTCACAGTGCAGTGGCTTATGACAGTACCCCGCCCCTTAACGAGGGGTTTAGTAACCCCTAGAACCTTGTTTGTCAAGAAAGTTGTCAAAAAATCTATTCTTAAGAACAGGAGCATGCAAAGATCTTTCTGGAATCCAGGAGCGCCCCTCCATTCCATACCCATTCCAGTGGCCAAGGAATTGAGGGCTACTTTATGAAATTCTGGAGTCAAGGATTTTTTCCACAACAAATTCTGACCTTGAACAAGCAGCGGTGGAGGCCTGACTGATCACCTAAGATAAACCCTGGAGGAAGAGAAAACTGGTTTCAGAAGAGAAGTGTTGTTGATCCTGAGAATCCGGGTAGCTTCAGTCGAAATGCCACAGGTTTATATTGATAAATAATTTTAAATGGACCAATGAACTTGGGACCCAACTTCTGTGATCTCTGGCATAGGTTAATGTTTTCGGAGGATAGCCAAACTAAGTCTCCCACTTTGAAATTACAGGGCTTGCAATGTTTGTCTGCCCAGACCTTAGAATGACCAGATTCTTGGAGAAGAGAATGGTGCACTTTCTCCAGACTGATCATAACCTGGAAACAGATGAGGATGAAGGAGTTGTGGTTGATGTCGATTCAAAGGAATCACTCCTAGGATGAGTCCCGAAATTGCAGAAGAAAGGAGACACAGAAGAAGCAGAATGGCAGGAGTTGTTCTATGCAAATTCAGCAAATGGTATAAGCATAACCCAGTTGTTTTGACACTTGGAGATGAAGCAACGAAGATGCTGCTCCAGGGACTGATTGGCCCGCTCCATCTGTCCATTGGACTGTGCATGATATCCTGATCACAGACTAACATTAATACCCAAATCTGCACAAAAGCACCTCCAAAACTGAGCAACAAATTGGGTACCTCGATCCGAGACAAAGTCCAACGGAAGTCCATGGAGTCTAAACACATGTTGGATAAAGAGTACTGACAACTCCTTAGCTGAAAGCAATTTTCTGAGAGGAACAAAATGTACCATCTTTGAAAATCAATCTACAGTGGTCCAGATGACCGAACAGCGAGAAGATGATGAAAGATCTACCACAAAATCAATAGCGATATGGGTCCAAGGTTTCAAAGGAGTGGGTAGTGGACACAAGAGACCAGACAGAGTAGTTCAGAGGTCTTGTTCTTGGAACAGATGTCACAAGCCGGTACAAATTCCTGAACATTCCAAGACATGGACTGCCACCAAACAGAATGGGACAGAAGTTCAAGAGTCCGGGCAATGCCTGGATGACCAACAGCTTTGGACGAGTGGAAGTCGTTCAGGACTGCCTTGCAAGACTTCTCAGGAACAAACCGCAATCCTGTAGGCTATTCAGGAGGTGCTTCAGACTGACATTGCCTAAGGGAATTAGTTATACTCAAGGCTAGATGAATCCGGGGGGTTGGTATGATGGTCTCTTCTGTAACACTAGGACACTGAGCGATGATAAAGCTACGTGACAGGGTATCCGCCTTCAAATTTTTGGAACCAGGTTGGAAAGAAATAACATAATTGAAGCGGGTAAAGAACAGGTCCATTTGGGCTTGCCTAGCATTCAGCCTCTTGGCAGACTCAATATAGGCCAGATTCTTGTGGTCCGTCAGAACAGAAACCACATGGTTAGCCCCCTCTAACCATTGTCTCCAGTCATCAAATGCCCATTTAATGGCCAAAAGCTCTCGATTGCCCACATTATAATTCCTCTGTGCAGAATCAAACTTCCGAGAAAAGAAAGCGCACGGATGCAGCTTGCCATCCTTACTATCC
Source organism: Taudactylus pleione (assembly GCA_031769625.1). Classification (NCBI taxonomy): domain Eukaryota; kingdom Metazoa; phylum Chordata; class Amphibia; order Anura; family Myobatrachidae; genus Taudactylus; species Taudactylus pleione. The sequence goes on along the minus strand of JAUIMM010000137.1, from coordinate 4,137,631 downwards.
CTCTGGGAAAGGATAGCACCAACTCCGATCTCAGAAGCATCTACCTCAACCATGAATGAGAGGTCCGGATTGAGATGTCGAAGAACAGGAGCAGTCATGAAAGTAGTCTTGAGATGCTTGAAGGCTTGAATAGCGCTGGAGCACCAATTAGCTACATCCACCCACTTCTTTGTCAGTTCCACGATGGGCAAGACAATAGCAGAGAAAGATTTAATAAAGGAGCGATTATAATGATTTGCAATCCCAAGAAAATGCTGGATGGCCTTCAGCAAAGTGGGTTGCTCCCAGTCCAAAACAGCCTAAATCCCTTTTCCAGAGCCTCCTGGATGGCTTTAATCTCAGGGACAAGTGCGTATAACCTGTCTTTAGAAAGTGTGGTACCAGGTAGAGGTCAATAGCGCCATTGAAGGGTTGATGAGGCGGCAAGATGTCAGCTTTTTACTTAGAGAAAACTTAGGCCAAATCACAATATAGAGTGAGAATGGACAATGCCTTAAATGGAATGACTGCAGCAAGAAAAACAGGACAGGAAAGACAACAGGAAAAACAGGAAGAGGGGAGGATTTCACCAGTTTGCCACTGGAACACCGGGTTATGTCTCTTCAGCCAAGGTATTCCCAGTACCACAGGAGCAAGTGGACAATTAAGCAGAATAAACTATAATTCTTTGAGATGCAAAGCTCTGATTGTCACTTGAGATAGAGGAGTTCGGAAGGCTATCGGAATTCTGGAGAGGTTTCTACCATCCAAACACATTACTAAAATGGGACTATATAATGGCTCAGGAATGAGCCCAAGGTTTCAAAAAATGTCTGGTCCATGAAGTTGTCTGCTGCTCCACTATCCACAAAAGAAGAGAAGGAAACTTGGGCACCTGATGACTTGATGACAGCGGAGACAAGGACCGAAGTTTGAGGAGAGATGGATGCAAGGCCTAGATGTAACTCTCCACCTACACCTAGACCTTCCCTCTTCACGACTTCACAGGACAAAGACACAGGGCGCGTCTCCTAAGCTTCTCCTCAGTCGGAAAGTGGAAAGCCCCAATTGAATGGGCTCCTCAGGTTCTGTAGGTGACATCCAAATAGGTGAACGTGGAGCCAGATATGGCAGGTCCTCCTCCACCCTCTGTTCCTGGATCCGACTATCGATAAAATGGTCAGACTCATTAAATCATCCAGGCTAACAGCAGAAGAATGTTGAACCAGGATATCCTCTATCTGGTCAGATAGACCCCATCTAAACTGACTCCTGAGATCTGAGTCATTCCACCCAGAATCTGTTGCCCATTTATGGAACTCTGTACAATAATCTTTGGAACCCCTGTTTTCCTTCTTTAGAGACTGAATTCTAGCCTCAGCCAGAGCTGTTTTGGCTGGATTGTCATAAAGCAGACCTAGGGCTGTGAAGAACGATTCCACTTTCTGTAGCACAGCTGAGGTGGAAAGTAGGTCGAAAGCCAAGGTTTGGGTGGCCCCCTGCAAGAGGAGAAACACTATCCTAACTCGTTGGACTTCTGATCCAGAGGATGTGGGTCTGAGCTTAAAATAGAGCTTATAGCTCTCTTTAAAGTTAAGGGAGTTCTTATGGTTCCCAGAAAACTGGTTGGGCATTTTCAATCTTGGTTCCTGAATAGTGGAAGGCACAGATCGAGTCTCCTTGACTCAAAGAAACAGTTCTTGCACCTTTTGGGTGAGCACCTGAATCTGGGCTGCCAGAATCTGTTCAGGGTTCTGCGCGGTCTCCATGATGAATGCCTGCATCACAAACAGGGAAAAAGTTCTCTACCCGTATAACTGGCTGGTGATAATGTTAAGGATAGGGGTACCTCAATAACTCAGTCCAGCAACAGCCTTGAGGGCTGGATAACTTGGCTTGCTGCGGCCGTGTAGGCTGATTATTCTTGACTGGTAGTAACCTGTGGGCCGTAGAATAAGTTGCAGCCTTTGGGCTGTGAAGCAGCCTTGAGGGCTGGTAAATCTTGGCTAGAAGCAGCCTGTGGGCCGAAGTACAAGATGCGGCCTTTGGGCCGTGAAGAGTTTGGCTGGCAGTAGCCTGTGGGCCATAGGTTATGATGCAGCCTTTGGGTCGTGAAGCAGCCTTGAGGGCTGATAACTCTTTTCTAGAAGTGGCCTGTGGGCTGAAGAACATTGTGCGGCCTGTGGGCCGTGAAGCAGCCTTGCGGGCTGGAAGACCTTAGCTGATAGTGGCCTGTGGGCCGTAGGTTATGATGTGGTTTTGGCCATGAAGAAGCCTTCTGGGCTGGTAACTCTTGGCTAGAAGCAGCCTGTGGGACGAAAAACAAGATGCGGCCTTGGGCCGTCAAGCCGCCATGAGACTGGTCGCTGAGATGTGACTTATGCCACCGGATTTACACAAGCGGTGGTGCGCAAGTTTGTGTACTTTGGACGCTCGAGTGCGGCCTGTGCCACTAGGTTGACACAAGCGGTGGTACACAGGATTGCATACCCTGGACTCTGGAGTGCGGCCTGTGTCGCCGGGTTGGCACAAGGGGTCATACACAGGATTGCATACCCTGGATGCTGGAGTGCAACCTATGCCGCTGGGTTGACACAAGCAGCTAGACACTAGACAGCACACTCTGGACTCAGGAGTGCGATCTGTGCCACCTGGATGACACAAACGGCAGGAAGTCGGTATGCGGACCATGCTGCCTGGATGACAAAAACAGCAGGTAGTATGTATGCGGACCATGCTGTCTGGATGACACAAACAGCAGGATAATCAAAGCTGACAGGAGGACTGGGTACTCATCTGAACAAACAGGAGACTAAGCTAGAACCACGAAACAATGCTATCACCGGCATTGGAGCAGCCTTCGCACCAACAGGAAATAGTCACAGGATCCAATCTGGATCAAACCAGGGATGATTGATAACTGATGGGGAGGAGTTCAATGAATGATCACCCAGCATTCGCAGTGCAGCGGCTTGTGACAGTATGCTGGCAAGCTTGGCACCTTTAGAGTAGTCGCTGAGTGTGGCGGAAAAGATTGGCAGTTCAGTGACTATTGCACTGCACTATATACTGTATGCATGGTGCGTCCCTTTACAATACACTGTTAAGGCTGATTTTACTCTGTTGAGGTCAGGAGCACTTGCTGGCAGTCCAAGCTTTTTGTGGAGTGTTATTGAGGGAGTTGGAGCCTGATTCTTGCCCTGGAGAAGTTTGTTGTGACATCTCATAGCAAAAGACGTGGACACTGAGCAACTAACTGTTCTTTCTTTCTGCCACCATACACTACATATTTATTTTTGATTAAAAATTAAATGGCTGACCAATTTTTAATGCCAAATAGTTTTCTTTGTTGTTCTTTTAGATAAGTTTAGAGTTTTAAATTTGGTTTTAATTTGGGCCTGCATATGGGTTTTCAGTCTTACATCGACCGATAGAGTGTTTATCAATATAATATAAATGCAAATCAAAATTCTGACCATAAGAAGACAAGGTTACAAGTCTCCATGCAATTTTCAACACTCTGCTCCAGTACAATGAATGTGAATCCAACAGTATGAATACATGTGAACTATTATGGAAAATATATAAGTCAACGCTTTATCTCAGCCAAGCCAAATTTATGAAAATACTAATAGGTGCCTTATGGTAATGAGACACTCTGTAAGTTTCCCCATAAGTGACTGACAAGTACAGATTGTACAAATTGCTTATTTCAGCTTCTCCTCCTTCAGTAGATGTTGACGTATTCCAGAGGTCCGGAAAGCAGCCACTTGTCAGGGGCATTGATGGTCTGTATTTTGTATCTGTATGATTTATTGACTAGCCATGCACATTAGTTTATCATTCGAAATTGATAAATATGACATTCTATGCAGCCACACTGTACACGACCATAACCACTTTGTCACAAAAAAATTTACAGGAAGCTGAGCCGTGAAGATTTTTGCACACTTACTAAGGGCCTGATTCAGACCCACTCACGAGCGGCTGTCCGCTCGCAAGTGGGTCGATGTTATGCACTGAGCATGCGCACGACGGAGGGAGCTCCGTCGTGCGCATGCGCCAGACGCGACGAGCGAAGGAAAGTCCTTCGCTCGTTGTGTCCGATCAAAGGGGGCGTGCTGTCAATGTTGATTGACAGCACGCCCCCTTTGGTGGGCGTGCCGGGGGCGTGCCTCCCTGACGGGGGCGTTCCCACGGGAACGCCTCCCGTCAGAAGCCGGCCCACTGACATCACTAGTGATGTCAGTGGGAGTGATTTTGGGTCTGATAGAGCCAAAATCACTCCGGAGCTTGCGGTTGAAAACCTCAACCGCAGGCTCCGGCTCGCAATTTCGATGGTCGCGATGGTCTCGACCATCGCGGCCATCAAAAAGCACGCTCGTATAGCCTGTGGGTGGTGACCCACAGCTATACGAGCGTCCTGGAGGACGCTCCATGAAAATGGAGCCCGGCCCTCATTCAGAGCGTGCGCTCTGCTCAGAGCGTACGGCTCTGAATGAGGGCCTAAGACATTGATTATAAACAACTTATAAACAACTTCTGGATATACTGTAGCGGCGGACAAATTCCAACACCGATCTATAATGCAGAACACTTGTCCATTTACTGATGTACCTAATGAAAAGACACATTGCTACATTGCTAGTATTTTATTTATAATATAACATAGTATAATTTATGCTGCTGAAATTAAACCAATAGTTCAACACCAAGGGGTCAAATCAGTCACCTACAAATTACTCATGACCATAAGTGCAGCTATATGCCGCACTTATGGTACCTCCGGATTTTTGTTCGTAGCCCCATAGGATTGTGAGCAGAAATGCACGAGTCCAGGCCATGAGTGGCGCAAGTTGCAGTTTTAGCAATTGCATGGAAATGGCATTGCAATTACAACTCAGGCCCTTCGCTGGGTAATTGAATCAACCAATAACAGTCAGGGGAAAAATAGGGGTAGAGAGATTTATGAAAGCAGCATGTAAATATCACTTATCTCATTACACAGCCTTCATTTGTTCAGAGTGAAGCATATGTGTTATGCATTAATGTGCAGCAGCATGTTGGGTGTCACTTAACAGAGAACATCTTCTCTATTGTGACATATAATAGATTGTGACCGCTTTGCATATGAGACGGTTCAGTCAAGGATGTGCAGTGTCTGTAAAGTTAAGTAGAGAGCAGATGCTTCCAACACTTCCCCACACTAATGATAGGAAGCCCTCCCCACACTAATGATAGGAAGCTCTCCCCACACTAATGATAGGAAGCCCTCCCCACACTAATGATAGATAGCAGAGGCACTTTGAGGTCACCAGTGCAGCAATAATGCATAGGTGATGACAAGCAAAATGTACCTTCACATTATTCTGTGCTGGGAAGAGGGCCCTGTGGCTATGTAAGTGTCCCGAATTACAGGTGGTCTCCCAGCATGTGCTGACATTCTGCAGGACAGTGTGGGGCACAGTGAAGCAGTATAGTGATCAACCTGATTGCAGGGGGATTCTTTGACATTGCTGGGATCAATGCACTTGGAAGTTAGGAAGTGAGAAGGAGAGTGACAGAGAGATGGGAAGAAGATGGGGAGAGAGAGAGGGAGGGGAGGAAAAGAAAGATAAGAGGAGAGAGGAAGAGAGAGATGGGAGGAGAAGAGAAAGAAGGAGATGGTAGAAGGAGGGGGAGATTGGTGAGAGGGATAGAAGAGTAGGAGAGAGAAGGGGAGATAGGAGGGCAAGAGAGTTGGTAAGATAGAGAGGAAATAAAGCTGCAATGCCAGGCTTGATAGCTAGAGACACAGCGAATGGCAGTTCAGATTACTAGTACTTTCATAAATGTATATCACAGATTTGAACATGCAGAGATATTTAGATTTGGGAGGGGTGTGTCCAAATTCAAATCTATATGGCAGTGTAAAAAATAAAGCTGTCCAGCATTTGTAGACTACATAAAAAGCAGCCAATATTCACCCTGCATTTAATAGACCCCTTCCATTCTAGCGTGGTTTGTTCAGGTGCCATGCCGTTTTATTCTTTGCTCCCAACTCAGAGTGAGAGGCTGCTCAGTGCTGCTGGTACTCCTGGGTTTCCAACTACCTTGACTGTTTTCTGCAGTTCACACTAACAAAGGTTGAATCAGACTATATTCAGCTTTCAACTTATAATTTTTAAAAGGTATATCTATATATTACTTACTATTAGAGATGAGCGGGTCCAACATTCTCAGAGAACCGGGCCCACCTGAACATTGCAATTCCTAGTTGGATCCAAGACCGGCTCGGGTTTTCCCGTCTGACTCGGATCTCAAAACAAGGCAAAACATCATCCTCCCGCTGTCGGATTCTGGGGCTGAAGGCTGCTGCTGTGTTGTCCATAATGAGGCTGGAGCTGCAGTATATAAAGGGGGGCTTCAGTGGGTGCTGCAGCTGTTGTGTCAGTTGTCCTGTCAATCAAGGGGCTGCTGCAGTATTAAACATAAGGGGTGCTGCTGTGTTACTGTTCTGTCCATCAAGGGGCTAGAGCTGCAGTCCGTATAGGGGTGCTGTGTTGTCCAGGGGGGTGCTCTGTCAATCAGGGGTGATCTTCTCCAGTGTAAAAAAAAATAAAAGTGCTTTTTTTTTTGTGCATTAGCAACTTAGCTGTGCTATCATTGTTTGGTGACACTGCCGGCCAGACCGCAGTTTATCATCCACGTATTTGTGACTCTGCAGGTGCTATGTCTGCACTCGGCAGGGGTACTTTGTTGTCCATAAAGAAAGGGTGCTGTCTGTGTTGTTCATCAAGGGGCTGCTGCCTCATTCAGGGATTCTCTTCCCCAGTGTAAAAATTATAAAAGTGCTTTTTTGTGTGTGTGTGCGTTAGCAACTTAGCTGCACTATTATTGTTTGGTGACACTGCTGGTCAGACCACAGTTTATCGTCCACGTATTTGTGACTCTGCAGGTGGACTGTCCAAACTCGGCAGGGTTATTTGTTGTCCATAAAGAAGGGATGCTGTCTATTTGTTTTTCATCAAGGCTCTGCTGCCTCATTCAGCGTTGCTCTTCCCCAGTGTAAAAAAATAAAAGTGAAATACAATTAATATTATCAATCCACAAAAAATGAAAAAAAATATATATATATTTTGTGTGTGTGTGCGTTAGCAACTAAGCTGCACTATTATTGTTTGGTGACACGGCTGGTCAGACCACAGTTTATCGTCCACATATTTGTGACTCTGCAGGTGGTCTGTCCACACTCAGCAGGGGTGCTTTGTTGTACATAAAAAGGGGTGCTATCTGTGTTGTTCATCAAGGCGCTGCTGCCTCATTCAGGGGTGCTCTTCCCCAGTGTAAAAAAAATAAAAGTGTGCGATAGCGAATTAATATTGTGTGAAGAAGAGGATGTACACACTGATGGGGATGATGATAATGATGATGACATCTGATCTTACCTATGTTGTAAAGACAGTCTGTGTATGGGATCATTGCTACCAATGTCCACTGCACATTGGCAGCTTGTTTTGTTGGGGCCCAAACAAACCAATAATTTCAGCCACAAGTGGCAGTTCCTGTCACTGAAGTGATTGGTTTGTTAAACTGTGAATGTCCTGTTTCATATATACAACATAAAAGTGGGTGGGAGGGCCCAAGGACAATTCCAAATTGCACCTCTTTTCTTTGCATTATGTGCTGTTTGGGGCATTGGTGCCTGACATTTTTAATTTTATAGTTTATGAATGTCCGGAAATTGTAATGGCCACAGACAGCATCTCCTGTATGCCCCTTTCATTTTTTTAAAAGAATTTCTGAACCACCAAGTTGATGAGCAGCTGCAGCACAGAGCATCTTCCTGCCAGGATGTGTGCAATAAAGTGCAAATATGTTTAATACAAAACTGAGTTGTGTATATTGGTCACATACATACATATTTACATGGTACATACAGAGTGAAAAGCAGGCTGAGGTTACCTGAAGCACGCCACCTGTTGTTGACAAATAACTTCCAGTAGGCCAAGCAAACATCACAGATGCTGGGAGTTCTAGTTCAGCTGGAGAACTACAGGCTCTGATGTAAACCACCAGTCTTGGTCCTATTATCCCTAACAACTTCCCAGAGTACAAAGTAATCATTTGTATACAGTATGTTCTTGCAGCACCTCCACAAGCAAGGCCACCTCATTTCTATTAGATGTATTAAAAATTATAAAAATTCTCCAGATCAAAGATGTATTTTAGGAAATGAAGAACTTGATCCTAGATTGATCTTCCCTAATACATTTTTTTAAGAATCAAAACATTAAAAAAAAAAAAAATTCAATCCTTCATCCTTCCCTGTCTTCAGTCCATAAACATATTCCAACTCTGTCGGGACTGTGACCTAGTTAAAGAAAACATTCTTGGCTTTTAAACTTCCTAGGGGTCATATAGTTTATTAAACTGCCATCCTGTCTACCACTGCAGTGCCATTCTGTGCCATGTTGGAAGCTGAACTGCCACATGTTAGTGCTGCCCACTGCTGTCGCTTAGCTTAGTCAGTCAGCTCGCTGGATGCAACCTTTTGGTCGAAACTAGATGAAATCAATATTGTGAGCTGTGAGGAGGTCAAAATTGTCTGGAAATGGAAATAAATGTTATTGAGATTAATAATACTGTATGAATAAAAACAGGCCCAAATTAGTGTGATTTTAGCTGTTTTCATACTTTTGTTTAGAAAAAATACAGATCCAAAACCAAAACACGCAAGGGTGGTTTTGGCAAAACCAAATCTAGATCCAAAACACGAAGAGATACAGGGCCTGATTCAGAGCTGAACGCTCTGACCGGGAGCTCGCTCTGAATCAGGGCCGCCCCAGCTAAATTTGGAGCGGCCTCCTGGCCGCTCGCATAGCTGTGGGTGACCACCCGCAGCTTATGCGAGCGGCCAAAAAGATGGTCGCAATGGTCAAAGACCATCGCGACCATCGGGCTTGCGACGAGACCCTGCGGTAGGGTCTCGCTTCCGCAAGCCCAGGAGTGATTTTGGCACTATCACCCATGGGAATGCCTCCGTCTGGCAGTCACGCCCCCGGCACGCCCACCAAAGGGGGCGTGCTGTCAATCAACATCGACAGCATGCCCCCTTTGTTGCAAGACCCGGAGCGACGGAGAGCCCTTCGCTATCCGGATCTCGCGCATGGGCACGACGGAGCTCCCTCCATCGTGCGCATGTGCAGTGGGGCAACATCGACCCATTTGCGAGCGTCCTTTGCTCGCGAACAGGTCTGAATGACCTCCACAGATCCAAAACCAAAACACCGTGGTTGGCGCACATCCCTACTCACTATATACTTTTATAATAAAAAATATACATTATGAACTGCTAGAACTATTGTACAATAAGAATACTAACAAAGATATCAGCCCTTGAAGATCTGGTCTCCAATTACTTATTTTGTGACTCTTTGCAACCGATGATCAAACCTCATCTCCTATGGCAACCTTCCTGGTTGTTATCAAGTGTGTGGTTCATGTTTATTTGTTTTGTTATATTAAGAAGACCTTGGATGCCTACTTTGGAATGAAGAGGACAGAACCACGCATAGGAGAAGGTGAGTATGTTTTTTTTTCCACAGGTACCGTATGGAAATTCTACCGGACAAGGGGACTGATGCTACAGGGACACATAGGTGAGTATGAGTACATGTGTGAGTGTATGAATATTTATTAAAATTATACTATGTACGGTGTGTGTGTGTTGTGTTTATTTAAACATTTCTTTACAGGTGAACTACAGGTTCCAGTGGGCACTTAATGCCCCGCATGCTGGTACTTGTGTTTCTTCAAGTACCAGCATGCAGGGGGAGGCTTGCTGGGACCAGCAGTTGTACTTTAAAGACAATGTTTTTAATAATATTTTTTTATACTACAACTACAGTATCAACCTGCCATCCACTGCCCAGGGGTGTCAGGGAAAGCCCCGGGCTATCAGCTTAGGCTAGGGGTGCCCTGGACATGATGACCCCTTTATTAGGGGGTTCTCCAACTCCCTAGGGATCCCTGGCCTGGGCTGACTAGCTGTCAGGGCTGATGCTGTGGCTGGGAGGCCCGGTGATAGACCTCCCCTGGCTGTGGCATCAGTCCCCTGCTAGAAAGGGTCCAGTGCTGGTTCTGGAGCTTACAGGGGAACCCTACGCAATTTTTTTCACTGTAAGTCCAGAACCAGGACTGGTTCCCAGAGCCCAGTGCTGGTTGCACTAAGTACTTTGGAACCCTTCGTATTTTTTTCCATGTACTTAGACAGCCAAGACTGGCTATGAAAAGTCCGGGGCTGGTTCTGTTTCAGGGGGAGGAAACACGTCTTTTTTTTAACATTTAACTCTTTCTAAGCTATTTACAGTAAGATACATGCATGCATCTAACTGATGTATGCATGTATCGGTGTGAAAACTAACTGCTCATGCTGAAAGTGAAAGCATGTAGCAGTTCGATTAAGATGGGGATTTGCAGTTTGGTTTGAGGTGAGATTTGCTGCAAGATTTGTACTTGAACATGTCAAACCAAACAGCAGATCGCTGTTTCAAACCAAACCAAATTGAATTCGATTTGAGAAATGCTTCTCAAATCGAATGTTAGTAAATTAGAGATTTGAAGAGGGATTTGAACTTTCGATTTGAGTCAGTTTGAGGTGAGCTAAATCAAACTACAAAACGAAAGTCAAATCGACAGTAAATTTACCCCATAGACACACCCATACCAAGTCATGGGGGTAAATTTACTAAAGTGAGAGTTTTTAGAAGTGGAGATGTTGCCCATAGCAACCAATCAGATTCTAGCTACTATCTTCTAGAAGGTGCTATTTAAATGTTAAGTAGAATCTGATTGGTTGCTATGGGCAACATCTCCACTTTTAAAACCTCTCTCTTTAGTAAATATACCACATGGTATTGAAAACCAGGAGAGAATGTAGACACCATTGAACAGACATTACCTAATTTGTATTTAGTCAATAGTTGTCCATCACCAATCTTCTAATTTAAAACCTTAATCTACAATAAACAAATTTTAATATTCAGTCAATAAAGTACGTTTGACAAAAGTTTTACATCAGTTGTTCTACATGTTCTAATCATCTTTGTCATTTTAAATTCAACCAAAAACTTATATTAGCATATACTGTAGTCACTATGCAAATAATATTGGATCATAATAAATATACCCTTTAATACTGATTACATGACTTCTCTGTAAAGCTATTACTTTATATATTCCTTGTGTTTCAGAAACAAAGTATTGTCAAAAAAAGCAATTTTTGAACTCCCAAAGTCACAGCAACAAACATCAGCTACCGCTATGGCCACTGAAGTAGTTACATTATTCTTGCGCAGGCTAATGGTGAGAACAATCAATTTCTCATTAACTTCAAATTTTTCAATTGTATTCTCTAGCTTTTCCTTTAGTTAATTGCTAGTTTACAACATGTACTAAAGATTTCTTCCCTCACAGTTCAGTTATACCTGCTCTGTGCACTGTGAAGAGTTTGTGAGATTACCTTGGACCTCATTATTTTATCATTCATCATCCTGTCTGTCAGCTTCATCATTCTCCCAATCACATAATATATGGAAATAAATATAACCTTTCTCTAACTGAGCTATCTGAGACAGTGTGCTTTTCTGCCTGTGATTCTAGTGTAGTTATATATTCAGGTTGGTTATTGGGTAAGGAAATTTGAAAAACAACAACAGCTTAAAATATTTATCATATTTAATTCCTTTCCAGATTTTGGATCTAATAGTGATGCTAATTTTCTGGGCACAGCACTATTTGATGAATGAGTGAGAGCTGAAGGGTGATCCACTTCACAACTGCATAATGCAGTGTGTCCCTACTCCAGGGAACCCTAACAGTGCATGTTTTGTTTCCAGGTCTCCCTATAGCATCACAAGTGAAATAATTAGTGCCACCTGTGGATGTTTTAAAATAAGTCATTAATGCATAGACCTGTGCTCCAACAAGGAGATACAGAATACATGCACTGTTATGATCTCTGAGTACTGGAGTTTTAGGACACACTGTCACTGTCCCAGTGGAAACTGGGCATATCAGGAGATCTACAAGATCGTGCACACCTGACTATTGTGGAGCCCTGGAGACATAGACATTGTACTGCACAGCTGACACATTGTTGCAGTTAAGGTTGAGGCTGGGCACAACACGTGAGTTACAGGACTGTACTTATCTGACAAAGTTGATGCCTGGTACCTCCGTTTGGAGAAGTGCCTGCCTTTTTCTCCCCTTATCCATATATTGTGTGCACAGCGTATGATTATACCTCAAAGCCAGCATTGCTATTACGGATGTCCAGATAACCTTGATTGAGTTCTATTGAACTAGCTACAGGATTTCAAATATATTGCATCAATTGATGTAAAATTACATTCTTCAAGTATCACACAATACAATCCTTATACTGGTAATACCAGGTTTTTTAGGATCCACCTCCTTTAGGTTTTATTATACATTGTAGTGTATTATTGATTTACTTAGTTTATAATAATTTTCTGTAGCTACTAATATTATTGTCTTATATGTGAAATTCTATGACCGGTCATATTGTTGTTTCAGGATATTAAATTTCCTTTTATATTTTGATAAATTATATTGTGTTTTATTTTCAGTCTTCTTTTCATCCCAATTAGCGCAGATAATACAATTATTAGTTTTGTGTTCCACCTGTTTTTCAGGTATACATTTTGCCTTCACAAGCACATATCGTTTTCTGCTGCTGTATTCAATTTATTCTATATATACATTCTTATTTTTTATTACTGTTTAAATTAATTATTTTTATGTTTATTAGCACTTGGGTATTTTTTGTTTCAATTAATATGGAATAATTAAACCACTTTTTTACAGCTGTAGTGGGGGCAATGTGGGATATTTCATTGACTGGCTAGCATAAAGTTTGTTACATTTATTATGTGACATGGAAGTTATCCAAGCATTATTAAATAGTGGATCAGAAGGCTCAGAAGATCTGGCCCTTGGATAAGTTGGATATTCAGTTGTAGGTTATCTTCAATGTATGAAGCTACACAATTTACCTCCCTATTTTTAAAATTAGGACTGACCAGCAGCCAGGTGCTGGTTCCTAAAATACATGGGAAACCTACACTTTTTTTTCCCTGTAATTTTAAGAACCAGGACTGGGTGGGCAGCCTGGGGCTGGTCATGTCTTTTGGTGGGAAGTGGGGGTGCTGGGGGTTTATGTCTTTTTTTACATTTTCAACCATTTACACACTGTTTCTATGCTGAAACATACACAAATCACACTGATCAGGGAAACTCACAGCTTAGGAGGTGGTGTTTTTGCAACTTCTATTTACTCCCCAATTTGACTACAAAAATGGGCAATATTGGTAAATTCCCATGTTATGCTGAAGTGAATGAAAAGTACTTGTGAGTCGATGGTGTATTAATTTCTAGTGAAAAAAATAGCCGAATTTGCGGGATTAACATTGCCGAATTCACCTCCTAAATGAAAAAAACAAACAGATTTTAACAATAGTAAATACCTGTGTTGGTGAAAAACTATATTTACACCTGAGATTGCAATCTCGGACCAACACAATTGTTAGTAAATTTACTCCTATGAGTGTTTTCTGTAAATTAAGAAAAAAGGTCTTGTAACTCTTCACCTACTGTAATTTTTATTCAGATCTCTTCTTTTTGATGCAAAGCTAAGGCTTCTCCCATATTTATCCCTATTTTTCAGTGAATGGTTCAACTTCACTGAGATCAGCATGTTGTAGAGGATAAATATATTAACTATTCTCAGCGGAGAATTTTACACAGTCTATCAAAAAGATGGATGAGCTTAAATAGCTTGTCCCTTGGGACTGTACATAAAAACAAGTGTATCTGTACACATTCAAATAACTTAGATTGTAACTCTCTAAAGAAATGTAAATAATTTCACCATGCTGGTTCTGTCACATCTATCAGAGTAAGCAGAGCGTACAGATGTGTCCTCATACACCAAGCTACAATATGCCATGTGGCACAAGTGAGCCGCATCAAGCAGTGTAGTGTAGTGACTTTTTCTTTAAATGTATGTTATTCACACAGGACATGCAGTGAAAACACCACTCAATATGTACCAGAGACACCAGGCCATGATTTTAACCTCACAGGAAATATTTCAAATGTATGAAGTTGCAGATGAAACACAACAGAAGTTGACATGAAAACAATCTGCTGGCGCTGCGTTATAGTTCTTCATGTACAGATTGAAACTCATTCACACACAAATGTACAAGTGTTACATATCAAATGAAAAGTTGCAGACAATCTGGCGCTCCGGGAAGGGCTGTTTGGTGCAACTGCAGCAATAGTGTAATAGGACACATACTGTATGTAGTCTGATTCTAACTTCATTCTTGTCAACAGCAATGAAGTTACTTGTAATAAATGCTTGTTAATAATTATTGTACTATTTCTCTACTTAAAGTTATAAATTGACCTAGGGTCTGTCTACCCTGTTGGCAGATATATAGATTATTCTGGTTGGACTGCTGTAGTCTTCTTTGTTTGGTCACAGCAAGTGGAAGATCTTTGTATGGTTCGTCATGGAAGATGAGGAGGAGATATGTGATTGAATCTTGTGTTAAACTTGGAAAAAGCAGAAATGAAACATGAAATGTTAAGGAAAGCATATGGTGCAGAAACAATTAGCCGTGCTGCAGTATTCTGGTGGTGAAAGCACTTCAATGAGGGCAATATGCAAGTGACTGACGAAGCACAGTCTGGGAGACCATCCATGGCGGTTACAGATGTCAACATTGTCAAAGCTGTGGAGATGTTGCAAAATGACAGGTTAACTTTATGCAAACTATTGGCACTTGTCATCTCATTCGAACAGGCTCAGCATATTGTGACCAAGGAACTAAAAATGCATCGCGTGGGTGTCAGGTGAGTACCCAGAAATCTCACAGAAGAGCAGAAGCGACAATGAGTTGAATAGCGCAAGAACACCGCTCAAATGTCAGAAAAGATATCCGATTGACTGATATTGATTGTGACATGTGACGAATCGTGGATTTATCATTATGATCCGGAATCCAAACAACAGTTCAGTGTTTGGAAACATGAGAATTGGCCTCCTTTCAAAAAATTCTGTGTGATTCCTGTGGCATGTAAAGCCATGCTTCTGCTGTTCTTTGATGTGCACGGTATGATCCTACAGCACTGGGTTCCCCGTGGACAGACAATTAATGGTGATTACTATGTAAACTTCCTGAAAACACATTTGTGTAGAGCCATGAAGAAGAAAAAACTGTGGTTTTTGCTCCAAGACAATGCCCGACCACACATTGCTGCTGTTGCATTGGCAGCACTGACTGAAATTAATGGGAAAGCACTTGAACAACCTCTATATAGCCCAGACTTAGTGCCCTGTTATTTCAGGCAATTCCCAACTCTGAAAAAATAAAATAAAAATAAGAAGTGAAAAATGCCACAGCTGCAATACTAAAGTGATGTCACAAAACAATCTACATCAATACAGTCTACTGCACATCTTTGAATCGTTGTTGAAATGCTGCAAAAAATGTATTGAATGTGAAGGACGCTATTTTGGAAAATAATAATGTTCAGAACCTGTGGAGTTATCCGATTCTGAATAAAAAAGTCAGTCTAATTGCTTTTCAATCAACCCTCGTATGTTCCCTACCACATGTACACACAGACACTAGGGTTAATTTATGTTGGGAGTCAGTTAACCTCCCAGCTTGTTTTTTAAGTGTGGGAGGTACCAAGAGTACCCAGAGGAAACCCACGCAAGCACGGGGAGAATATACAACTCCATACAGTTAGGGCCATGGTGGAAATTGAACCCAAGATCTCAGTGCTGTGAGGCAGTAATGCTAACCTTTACATCAACCGTGATGCCCAAAGATAGATGCAAAGCTTTCTATCCAGAGGAAGAAATATGAATTTAGTGTATTATATAACATTCAAAGGCTGGAGAGGAGCCTGTAAGCAGAATATATCATCTGCAAACAGGGATAACAATAATTACTCATCTCTCACCTCAGTTCCTCTGATCACCTTAATTATAGATTATCATCTCTGCATGAGGCTTTAAAGTCAAGGCAAGCTGAGTAGAGACACTGGGCTTTCCTGCCTTCTACAATGGCCATATTTTTATATGAGAAGAGATTGAACCATTAGTACTATAGCTGCAGTATTCAGAGGAGTTTGTATAATATTCTGATTCCTGTGGGGTGGTTACAAATATTTTAAATGTATCCACAGGATGGGATAAAGCTGCACGATAAAGGGGGCATGAACCTGAGAGATACAGTAGAGATGGGGCTAAGAGACACAGGGGAGATGAGACTGGAGAGAAAGGGGTAAAAGACTGTAGAGACACTAAGGTTGAGATGATGGATAACCGGCCTATACCTAGTGAGTATTATATGGTGGTCACTAATGCTGTCTGTACTATATGTACTATATGGATGTCACTAATGCTGTCTGTATTATATTGCAGTCACTAATGCTGTCTGCATTAAATGGTGGTCACTAATGCTGTCTGGATTAGCAAAGAAATTTGTGACAACACTCTGGCCCCATCACCTCCTGGTAGAGTATAGAATTAACATAAAGCTGGAGATCTGGGTACTGAGCATAAAACCTGTCAGCAGAGTGTGAAGTGTGAGTGGATGTGCTTGGGTACAGTAGTCCTCCAGAAAGATTGTTGTGCCAGGATACAATATACTCGGCCAAGGTACATGTTGTGCTGAATATGCAATGCAGTTATTGGTGCTGGTGGCGGCTAGTCCACACGTGGTACAGCTAAACCAGTTGTTTAATTTATTGAATCAGGTAGTACAATAAGTAGCATAAGTCAAGGGGATGTCACAGATGTAACAGTGGTATGCATAAATGTAGAAAGAAAGAGAGAGAAGCTTGCACTCTGTCCCAAAAACAACAAACAACTGGCCTGGGTGGCAGTCACAGGATTTGCAGGCTATGAAAGTATAAGCAGTAACATAGATGTAAAGCATATATGTACTCCCTTCATTTCATCCGAATTTAAATAAAGATGAGAGACTAGCCTTAAAATATTTAAATAGTAATTTGGATATAGTTATACGTCCCTTAGATAAAAGGGTTTTAATTACAATTCAAAATCTGCAAGACTAAAAAGCTGACATTTCAATTAGCAGATTCCAAAACTTATATAAAACTACAAGGGGATCCTACGTTGTCTTATATAAAATAACTTTATAAAGTTCTGCAACAAGCATTAGAGACAATTTCCATCAAAACTAAACAAGCTCTTACAGCACAACATTATCATTCCAATTGTATAACTGTACCTAAAATACACATATACTATAATTATTATATACCTATACTTTCTGCCAGGGGAGGGGATCATTATTTCAACTTTTAGCAGTTTTTTGTGATGTTACCTCCAGGTGTGTGTTCAAAAAGTAAAGACATTTCCTGAAGATACAACTACAATCCTAAAAATTCTGTGCAGTGTTTTTACAGAACACGCTGCTCACAGGCAGGTCTATTCATTTCAACCCAATATGACTGAACTTGCACATGATCAAACACTAATCCATACACTACTGGAAAAACATGATTCAGTCAAACACGATGCCCAACATGTTCAATCTCAGACAGACACAATTCTTAGAAAAATATTCTTAGTAAATAATATACATCTAAAGGGGCCTATCCATTAGCAGATCTTTTCAAAAGATGAAAGACAACATATTTATCTTTTGAAAATTCCTGGGGCTGCTGTGACAGATAGGATGAAGGCTATTGCATGACATCATTCTGGTAGTGGATTATTTTTAATGATTGTTTGAATATTCATTAAAGAAGGAGTTTATATTAGGCTTCTTTTTTTTAAGGGATGGGTGGAATCCCTACAGCCCTCTAAATTCCTGATTACCTATTTAAAAGTCAGCATTTCTTCTTTGTTGCTAGTTTGGATGCTGAATTTAACTGAACCCCTTCCATTAACGGTTAAAAACCAATACTGCTTTTAGACCTAAATGCTGGGTCTGATCCGGGAGGTGGAAGTGTTCCGGCCGGATCAGACCCTGCACCGATCCAGCATTACTCTGAGTCGGCACCGTTTACACCAGAGCCTGGTCTCTACAGACCCATGTCTTCCATCATGAAAGTGGACGCTTGGAGATTACATTAACTCCAAGCACTACTTAAGCCAGCCAATTGTCCGGCATGTGGCGTGATGCAGGTCTTCTAGACCCTCATTGCTCCGTTTACACTGCAGGGTGGCACGGGAACAACTAGTGGCCAACCGTGCAGTTTACCGGGATGGATCACCGGGTCCATGGACCTGGCTGGATCAATAACACTGCCACAAATCCCAGGTTGATGCGCATCAACCCAGGATTTTTGATACGGTGTAAAGGGGTATAAGTACTTACCTTGTTGCTAATAATGTCCATCGTAGTTCTGCCATTGTAGTTAACATAGGTGTCCAAGTAAAGACACCTATGTTAATTCAACGAGGCCCTTCTCCAGTTGTGATCCAGATAGCCAAATATTGTAGAATTGTGTCTAAAAGAAAACTTGATTAACACAACACAATTTACAAATACTAAACATGTTAAGAAACAAAATTTACCAATATTTTTTTTTCAATATTGAATTTTTATTATTTTTGGTCACAAAATATAAATAACAAGACATACAATAAAATAACAATACAAAAAATAATAATATAAATAACAGAATAGGGACAGGGAAAAATGTGGCCCTAGAGCCAGAGTACATCAACATAAATCACAAAAATATCAAAGTACTGTTAACATACCGTACAATTATTTACATCCAAAACAATATATTATAAAAACATATATCAAACAACCGACATATAAAATTCTCCCATCATTAAGAATCTAACACCGGCAAAGTAAGGCCAGCAATGCTTTGAGAGCGTTGGGACTCTGCTCGATATTCACTCCAACTGAACCAAATCATTAATGGATTCTTAACTGAGGTGGAGTATGAGACTCCCGCTATCTCAAAATCACAATGGGCCTGTATTTTATCCTCTATAGTATCTAATGTTGGTATAACATCTGAACGCCAATGATAAGCAATAAGAGACTTAGTGGCAATTAGAATATGCCCCATCACATACTTATCCCCCACAGAAATATTGCCCTGGTAAACATGAAATAGTGCTAAAAAGGGGTCTGGAGGTATAGCAATCCCAGTCACTTTGGAGATTAACAGAAATACCTGATGCCACAATATATTCAATTTTGGTCATGCCCAAAATACATGATAAATATCCCCAATTTGGCCGCATTTGCGCCAGCATTGGTTAGGGAGGGAAGGCCAGATCTTATGAAGCCTGTCAGGGGTTAAATACATCCTGTGAATAAGTTTATAAAACATTTCCACATGTGAAATACACTTAGAAATATTGAAGCATGATTTGAAAATGGAGCCCCAGTCATCTACCATAAGAGACCTAGAGAGATCAGATTCCCATTTCAAGAGAGCCGGAAAAGTTACAGGTTTGGAAGCACTTACCAATAAACTATACCACCAAGAAATACTTTTCTTATATCCCCCCGAGGTAAGCCTCTCAAAAATATATTTTGGGGTAGTCTGCAAAGGCTGAGAGCCTAATTCTAAACTGTGCAACCAATGGCGCAACTGTAAATATTTATAGAAATCTCTAATGGAATACAATTCTTGAATGCGGGAGAACGGGAGAATTATACCATTAAGCATTACATCATTCAATGTGGTCGCCCCCTGAGCCACCCATGTATCAAATTTCAAATTAGGAATCAAAACAGCTATACTTTTCAAAGTAAGGTTAGTAGTGGGGAGG
Source organism: Taudactylus pleione (assembly GCA_031769625.1). NCBI lineage: Eukaryota > Metazoa > Chordata > Amphibia > Anura > Myobatrachidae > Taudactylus > Taudactylus pleione. Next base: position 4,117,794 of record JAUIMM010000137.1, on the reverse strand, counting down.
TGAAACTCATTCAATCTAGCTACAGTTTTATAGCATTCAAAAACCTAGCAATCTCATCCGGCTTAGGCTGAAAAACCTGCGGATCACTAGATAAATTGTATAGTTGCGAATAGTAATCAGCAAAAGTATTAGCTATATCCAGAGGATCCGACACTTTTGCACCAACTTTATTGAAAATCACACGAATTCTCTCCTTGGCCAGTTTCCCCCTCAATTTCCGCGCCAGCATTCTACCCGCTCTATCAATCTGAACATAGAACCTTTGTTTTAGCCTAAATAAGTTCCTATGCACCTCTTGCAATGTGAAACTATTCCATTCATCCCTTACCTTAATCAGATCTTTAAAAATAATAGCATCAGAAGGGGAACACTTATGTCGCTCCTCCAAATCTTTTAATTGAGCTTCCAGAGCAGCCTGTCGTTGTAAATTGACCTTCTTGATACGTGCTGCCGATTGAATAGCTGTCCCTCTAACTACTGCTTTTAATGTACACCAATAATTAAAAATAGAAGTGTCTGTTGGTTTATTAGTTTCCATATACATAGAGAGGGCATGGGAAAGAGCCTGTTTAGATTCCAAATCAGACAGACGATAAGTCCCTAACCGCCAAGGCCTAGGCGCCATACAAGGTGATCCTAATACCCACTCCAAACAAAGAGGCGCATGATCAGACCATGTCATAGGAAGTATAACAGCCTGCCAGACCTGTTGTAAAGTCCACTTATCTGCCAAAGCTAAATCAATTCTGGAATATGATCTGTGGACATGCAAGTAAAAGGTATAGTCCTGTACTGTCCGATGTTTTGCCCTCCAAATATCAATCAAATCATATTCCGTTAAAAGGTTTTGAAAGGCCCGAGAATGGTCCAGCAGCGATGTAGCCTTCAATCTAACCCTGGGGGAAGACCTATCAACCCTCTGATCAAGCACCATATTAAAGTCACCTAAAACCATAATCGCACCCTTACGTCTACATAATGCCACCTGTTTAGTACTGGGGACATAGACAGATACCAAAGTGACCAATTGGTCTTCTAATTACCACTTAAAATCAAATAACGCCCATGCACATCTGCATGTTGTGATTGTAGAGCAAAATTACAGGAACGAGAAATTAAAATAGCTATTCCAGCCTTTTTTTCCGGTCCATTTGCAGTGTAACATTGAGGATAATTATGATCAGAAAACTTAGGCGGAGAAGAAGCAGCAAAATGGGTTTCCTGTATAGCAACCACACGGGCCTTAGCCTTTGCAAAATAACACAAAGCAAGACGTCTCTTATTTGGGGAATTTAACACCTTAACATTTAGTGATATAACCTTAACCCTAAACAATAGTAATGAAGATATCGCATTTCAGTATATAAAACAATACGTATAAAATACAATCGATGTACCAAAAAGGGGGGGGGGGAGAAGGAAAAAAAAAAAAAAAAAAAAAACACACACATTGAAAAATAATAATAAAATAAAAACAATACAAAATAAACAAACTGAAATAGCTCCCATATGGAACTAGAGGAGGCCACCAATTAGGATGGCACTAACTAGAAAAAGGGGGGTAGAGGCCCCTCTTCCACCACTCCTAACACATAAAAACTCCACATTTAAATAAAATCATGTAATGACACTATTATTCTGAAAAAAAAAACCAAAACAAAACAAAGCTTAATGGGAAGTAGCAGTAATTGAACACAGAAAAATCACTGAGTCCCGGCAACCCATTGAAAACTTCTCGCTTAAAGGACATAACCTCTAAAGATGCATCTTACCAGGAACAGTCCAGAATACCTTGGTCGTGGGTACCCATAGAATGACAGCCCAATAAACACTTAAAAATTAAACAGCAAAACTTGCAAAATGAAAGCTGGCCCTCAACCATTCGAACCCACAAGAGACCATTCTTTTTGAATACGAGGACTTGATGTTTTCTGTACTGGGTCATCAGACACAATGTTCCAAGAATGAAGTAGTTGAAGACCATCATCTGGAGTAGAAACTATAACTGTGGATCCATTCCGAGATACGATCAGCTTTTTTGGGAAGCCCCATCGGTACAAGACCTCTGCCTTCTGGAGAGCACTTGTAACTTGATGAAACAACCGGCGTTGAGCTAAAGTGGTCACAGAGATATCTCCAAATATTTGTAAATCTCCCAGCACTGTAGCAGAAGAATCAGTCGCACGTGCAGCTCGAAGTATCGCCTCTTTGATGTGGTAATAATGCAGTCTCATTAGCATGTCTCAAGGAACCCCAGCAGGGGCATTTTTTGCACGAGGCAAACGATGGATACGATCAACTAAGAACTCTGTAATAGTGGTAGTGGGCAAGAGCTTCGTAAAGATATCCGTAACAAAGTCCTGAAGGTCCCAAAAACCTGCTGATTCTGGAATCCCACGTATCTTTATATTATTGCGACGAGACCGGTCTTCAAGATCACCAACTTTATTTCGCAAGGCCGTAACTTCAGATTGAAGCTGCTCGTGCGAGTTAATCAGGTTGTTATGGGATCCAACCACTTCTTCCATCTTAGTTTCCAAATGATCGGTGCGGGATCCCAAGTCATCAATTGACTGCTGACAGGACTGTAAAGCAGTCCTAAACTCCAAGGAAATATCTTCTTTAAAGGATGCCAAAAGCTGTTTCATGGACCCCACTGTTAAAGGTTCCCCATCACCAGGGGTAGCGACAGGAGATAAGGCATTAGCGGTAATCGGGGATGACTGTGTTAAAGACATTGGTCCTTTAACCTTGGTGTCACGAGACGCAGCTTCCATAGCACCTCGAGCAGGTGTGCGTTGCTTAAAGAAGCTCACAGGAGGCACCACACTGGACGCACGCTGACGTTTAGGCCCCATTGATGAATAGGGAGTAAAATAGATTAGAGATCACTTGAAGACCAATGAGACAGCTTGATAATACAACAAATCCACAGATCTTAAATAGTGTCAGAACATATAGGAGTGGTGAAAGAAAGTCATATCTTGTTAATCACTGACCATAATGATAGATAATATAGGATCAAGCAACTCTGTGAAGTATAATCTCCAGCTCGGAAAATATAATACCAAAGCTGCTGTAGACAGGCAGAGCAAATGTGCAGGAAATATTACTTAAGCAGATGTACAGGCACTCTTAATTCCAGTGCTGCAGCAGAGCTTATCATGCCTCCTTCAAGATGGTGGTTGCTCAATCCTCTGAAGCTCCACTTATTATAGGGACCCACAGGGCATCACTGGGCCCAGTATCAAGATGCAGGGGAGACAAAGGGTTACCTGCAGTCCAGCACGGCAAGAGGGAGAGCCGCCGATCAGTCGTGATTGCGCCTGCGCAGACCGCGTCTACCGCCCGGCCTCTAACTTTAGTCCCCGGCTTCAGAGCAGGAGCAGGCCCCAACGTTGGAACTCTGTCTCCTGCAGCGGCTCCGGCCTCCGGACGTTCTCCGAGTGAGGAGGATGTTAGGAGGAGCCCTGGAACCTGATGAAGGACCAAGATAGGTTATTTGGGGCCCCAAAATGTTCCAGCGGAGCAGGAGCTATCGGTGCCCACGTCCTACTCGGCCACTAGTTAAGTCATGCCCCCCATTTACCAATATTTTAAAAAATAAATAAAAATGCAACAACTGTTTTTCATTTAAACTTTTTTTACTTCACATGAAATATGGATGGGATTCATCCCTTGTTACCAGGCCAATGAGTGCTGGACTACTCAAACAGAAAAATAATCAGGCACATAACAATGTTGTGAAAAATGGTCGAGGCCTTAGAAAAAAATAGTGACATCCATAGGGTAAAGGGGAATAAACAAAACTCTAAAACAGTGTTCTTTGAGCACAATAAGTAACTAGATAACACAAAGTTCGGGCAGCAAGTTTGATGAAGTCCATTTGCCCAAATCATTCTTGAAAAAAAAACAAAGACAAAAGGACTGACCAATTAAAAAAACACTTTAAAAACTGAATATAAAAAAAAATACTAATTAAAAAATTCCTCGTCAGCCTGGAGGGTAGCTTGTGCACTCATCCATGATGAGTGCACACTACTCATTGATGTACTGGGATAGGGAGATGGTGGCGCTGGGCTACGCGGCGCAGCATAAGGGAGGAGATGTGACGGAGGAGGCATTGGATTTGTTGAATACGCCGGTCTATAAGATGGGATGGGGAGATTGCCAGAGGCCGATGGGGTGGGCAGAGGTCTAATGTATGACCCTACATCTGTATGCTCATCCAATTTTTCTTGGTGAGCAAGGATAATAGTGTGATACATTATACTCTTTGAAATGTATTTGCTGACTCGGAGTCATCTTATCCATTTCGTTGCTGACATTATTACCAAAAGACTGATTTGCACTCGGGGGATTCCTCCAAACCTCCTCCGCGTGTTCTAGAAATTGGGCCGTCTTTCGTCTCTTCTTCCCGGGAGGATTTGCAGAGGAAGATGCAGACTCGGCCGGCCTCTCCACATCGACTCCAAAACCTCTGTGGGCTTGCTGGAGGGAGGTTCAGGATGAACGTCGATAACTTCAACCTTGAAACAAAAAAAATTATAATAATTAATATACATTTACTAAAACAATAATACTTACCATTAAGTGATCTGGAAATTAAGGAAGCCCTGGGAAAGGTAAACATTCTGACTCACAGTCAATAACCATTTTTATTTAATTTAAGGTAAGCAATAGACTTTACCTAATCCAAATAGTATAATATTTTTAATAGCTTACCTCATCCTAACCATCCAACTCTTCTTCGAGGTCCTCCTCCTCCTCAACCCTTGGCTCCAGCGAGCACTGCGAGCATGTATTTGGGTCTTGATCAAGAACAAATAGGAGCAGGTCATAATACCACAGCTTGGGCTTCTGGACTTCATCAGCACCTGCTCCCGAACATTGTGCATCTTTGTACTTATTGTGCGCCTTTAAGAACACTGTTCTGAAGTTCTGAATTTTCGCCTTTACCCAGTCGACTTCAGCATCTTTTTCTCGGCCTCAGCTGTAGATTACAAGCTTATTAAATGCCTGATTATTTTTATCTCTGTTTGAGTAGTCCTTGCTGGATAACTTCCACAGGCACTCATTGGCCTGGTACAATTCGATCAATCCCATCCAAATTTCTCTTGCATTGGATATTGACATCTGCAAAATTAATATATTTAAAAAAAATAATTAGTAGACATTTCCAAACAGTAGTGCCCCTGTGCTCCCATTAGATCCCCTTTGCTGCGCTCCCATTTGTGCCCCTTTTCATCCCTTTATTGCCCCTTCACATCCCCTTTAGTGCCCCTTCAGATCCACTTTTATGCCCCTTCACATCCCCTGATAATACCCCTTTAGTGCCCCCTTTATAGCCCCTTTATTTTCCCCTTGTTGAGCTCACAATGCTCCTGCAGTGCCCCCATTAGAGCCACCATTAGAGCCCCTATAGTGCCCCCTTTATAGCCTCTCTAGTGCTCCCTTTATAGCCCCTTTAGTGCCCCTGTTGAGCCCCATTACTGCCCCTTTTATAGCCCCTTTAGTACCCCATTGTTGAGCCCCTGTAGTGCCCCCTTGTTGAGCCCACAATGCCCCTATAGTGCCCCCTTTATAGACCCTTTAGAGCCCACAGTGCCCCTGTTGTGCTCCCCTGTTGAAACCCTTTAGTGCCTCCTGATAGAGCCCCTATAGTGTCCCCTTTATAGCCCCTTTAGTGCCCCTGTTGAGACCCTTTAGTGCCCCCTTTATAGCCCCATCAGTGCCCCATTGTTGAGCCCACAATGCCCCTTCAGTGCCCCCATTAGAGCCACCATAAGAGCCCCTATAGTCCCCCCTTTATAGCCTCTTTAGTGCCCCCTGTAGTGCCCCCTGTAGTGCACCCTTTAGAGCACACAGTGCCCCTGTTGTGCCCCCTTGTTGAGCCCCTATAGTTCCCCCTTTATAGCCACTTTTTTGCTCCTGTTGTGCCCCCTTGTTGAGCCCCTATAGTGCCCCCTTTATAGCCCCTTTAGTGCCCCCAGCCCCCCATTTAGGCAGGGCCCCCCTCCACCCAATGAGGGCCCCCCCACCCACACTCCCTGCCAAATTTAGGGGGTCCGCTCCTACCAGCGGGCACCCGCCCACGCTCACTACTATATCCCACCTTTCACAGTAAGCTCATTGTATGGGTTGAGTGGGGCTGCAATGCAGTCCAATATTCAAATAGGGGAGCCACACCAACTGGAAGTGATATTTGGCAGCATTTGGAGTGACAGTTAGTGTGGCTCCCTTATCTGAATATTGCCATTGCTAAGGAGTAAAAAAAAATTACTTAATCTTGATACTACAGTAGCAAGCTCCATCACACCAAAGGCATAAAATAAACGAAGCATATAAATTAAGTCAAGATGGCATGAATGAAATGAAAGTATCAAAGGTCTACCTGGATTTTGCTGGGCATTAAAGTGTGCAAGACACGATAGTGATGAATACATTGTGGATGCTAGCTCTATAGCAGTGGTGCACTGGTGATACAGTTACTTGAAGTATCCATTAAGGGAACTCTATGACATGGCAGCTGCTTAGACTCCTGGAACCGTCCGTTCTCATAGAACGTTAGGAAGAAAATATGTGCATAGATGCCATACATGCACAGAAATGCATTTCAGAGGTTGGGCCTGTCTTGCTGAGATTCAGCAAGTCCTAGTCAGCTTACTTTGCAGGGTACTGGATAGGAGGCAGCGCAGGAGCACTCTCTTTCCAACACCGCCCCCCTGCTTTCCACCATCACATGACATAACATAAGTGTCACACAACATTTGATGTCTATCACGCAATGAAAAAACATGAATGACTATGCAAACACATTCAACAAATAAATCAACAATTAAAATATGTTCAAGTCCACATTCCTACAAGAAATGACTCTGTGCATGGAAAAATCGGACTTTTGGTCAACATTTCACTGGGTTCATAAACTGAACTAGCTAAAACATTCTTTATCAGATCTCTGATAAAGCATTGTTTAATAGCAATGTTGATGGGCCTGTCTGAAATAGATACATTCAATTTACACTTACTGTAGTCCCAGAAGTAAGAAAAAGCAACTTTGAGTATTCTTCCACTTCCTTCATTTGCAGTTGGATACACACACTTGTATGATGAGAGTACAAAATAAATAAATATAACAAATGTCCTTGCGTCAGTGGTATCCAAATCAGTTACAGTGGAAATATTACATGAAGAAATGAGCGGACAGAGAATCTTCATTTACAGCTGCCAATATAGCTCCATAAAGACCCCAAAAAACTAAAATGCAAAACTATGTATTAGAATGCAGCAAAACCGATAAAAAAATGCAGAAAAAGCCAGAAAGGAGAGCCAAGGAAAGACGACCTTGTAGTAGTCTTTGTGCAAAAAGCAGGAATCACTTCGGCCGCAAAACATGCCACACATTAGCAAAAGATGCTCACATGTGTGGTACCTGTGGGTAACGGGTGAAAATCATATCACGGTTTCTTTCACATGGGAATATGAGATGCTCACATTAAGGCTTACTTGGAATATATGTATTGAAGCATATAAAGGTTTCTTTTTTTCCTTTTTTTCTTCCACTTAACAATGCATGGAATAATTTCATAACAGCTCCCAGAAATATAAAGAGACTACATATGGTGCAGTAATCCTAAGAAAATATTTAATATAATAAAAAGTAAAATAGACAGATGTTGAATGCAGAACACATCAATATACAGATCAGCAGATAGTGAAACCCGGATATTCTACCACTGTGTGTAAAGACAGGATCAGGACTGGTACCAGAGAATGAGGAAACACTCCACCATCACGCCTCCAAAATGTTTTGATACCACCGGGTGTCTGGAGTGATGATAAAACTACAGGGGTTTAAATACCCATGAACCGGAAATCGATGTCCATCATACTAAGATACTCTTACTCCGGCATTAACTTCATATAAGGGGTAGCGACCCACTGAGGTCCACTCTTACCTGAGAGAACCTCATGTGGATGAATAGCAGCCACTGGAACTCAAATTTGTGAGGTGTCTGCGGCGAACACAGGTCTCAATAAAGTTATTTGGATCACGTGATAGCATGATCCTACTGTACATGTGAAATAAAGTTATTTAAAATAACACACTGCACGGGCCTTCTATCTATTCTAAGGGGCGGTTGCCATGGGAACCCAATATGCACTATTTAAAAGACCCAGATTAAACTTTACAAATAGAGTGAATTGTATGAAATACAGTTTATTATAACATAAATACAATAAAAAAAGTTAATAATATGCCTATTATCCAATGAAAGACAAACTCTAAAAACATTTTTAAAGAAACACAACATCTTCCAATAACAATAATACAAATAAATAATCTGAGCACTCTGTGATATGTATATAAAGTAAATTACAAAAACCCTTTGACTTTGAAGTCGTGGTTAATACCCATTGGTATCATAGATACATCTAATTTATTTCTGGGCTAAAAGCAAATCCCTATTGTTTTTTTTACCTCCAATTCTCCTTAACCAATGAGATCCCACAAAACCTTTGAATACCTTTTGAGGGAATTATTGTACTTAGTTTTAAAATATGCTGAGAATGAGTGATTTTCTAAACCTTTAAGGATGTTCTTGGGATGCTCAGCCCATCTCATTTTCAATGCTCTTTTTGTTTTGCCCACATTTACCATATTACAGGAACATTCTGTGCCATATATGGCATACCGGGTGTGACACATTATGAAGTCAGTGATCTTATGACTTCTACCTTGAGTTCGAAATTGTGTTATTTTGGAAAAGCTACTGAGGCAGGCCTTACATAATTTGCACTCCCCACACCTATAAAAATATTTATTCCTAAGAAGGAAACTATTCCTGTGCATAGGTAAAGCACTGGACACCAATGTGTCTTTGATGGTAGGGGCATGCCTATAGATGAATTTTGGCCTCCTAGGTATAATTTTTCCCAAAGTTTCATCTTCCAGAAGAATATTCCAATTCTTTCTAATCACACCTTCTATCCTGTTATGTTGTTTGTTAAAGGTAGTACAAAATTACATTGTAAATGTGTGATCCTCTATTCTTGTCCTTCAATAATGACCTCCTATCCATCTCTGCAACGTCCTTAGCTGCTTGGTGGAGTCATTTGGCCTTATAGCCTTTTTGGATGAATTTATTAATCATTTAGCTTGTTGTTGAAAGATATCTTCATCTGAAAAATTGCAGCGTATACGCATTAGTTGTCCCTTCGGCACTCCATCTAACCACAATGGAATATGGTTGCTTTTCCTAATGATATATGTGTTAGAATCAGTAGGTTTGTTGAAATTACATGTACTGATCTTACCAGTTTTGATCTCAATCGATAAATCTAAAAAATTGACTAAAGCTTCACTAATATTATAGGTAAGCTGAATGTTTCGGAGTGTTGGAATTGAGATATTTGCAAAAATTCTCTGGGGTAGATCTATCGCCCTTAAAGATAAACAAAATATCATCAATATATCTCCACCACTGCACCAGGTTCACGCTCCAGTTATGCTCCATCCAGACTTGGAACTCCTCCCACCTGGACATGAACAAATTAGCATAACTGGGCATAAACCTGGTGCCCATGTCTGTACCCACATTCTGCATAAGAAATGGCCATCAAACTTGAAGTAATTATTACGAAGAATAAATGACATACCATCCACAAGAAACTTACATAAATTATTGTCCAGCTCTGCATGTTTTAAAGTGTTTTCAATGGCCTTAATACCATCTGAATTGGAAATGAAGGTATAGAGTGAGGACACATCTGCTGTTATAAGAAAGATACCATCTTCCCAAATTATGGTTTTTAGTTTGTTTAGGATATCTTTCGTGTCTCTTAGGTGTGACCTCTTTTTACAAACTAGAGGTTGCAAAAAATGGTCAATATATGCAGACAAATTTGCAGTAATGTCATGGGTGCCTGCCACTATAGGGCGACCAGAGGGGCAGTACTGCTCTTGTGGATTTTGGGAAGCAGGTATAGTACTGGCACAGAATATTCTTCATTAATTAGGAACTCAGATACTTCCTTATTAATAACTCCCAACTCCATATACCACTGGACTAGAGATGTGAATGAAAGAAGAATGTTTTGAGAGGGATTACTTTTCAATCTCTTGTATGTGATACCATCATTCAACTGACTGTATCCTTCCTCAATATAATTGGATTTATTGAGAACTACAATCCCCCCCTTTATCTGAATGCTTGATGATAACTTCTTAAGTATGTCATTAAGCTGATTATCATGCAGTACACCAATTTGTAATTCTATGACCCAGAGTGGGTGCTACTATTATGTAGCAATAATTATTTTGGGGTGAGCATTTGGGAGTGGGGCCCCCAGGGTTGTTCTGGCTGGACCTTTCTCATGGCATCACCACTTAATTCACATAGAATATTTTTTCACTTCTCTAATCGTTTTTATATTATTTATGTCATTTTAATTCTTTTACATTTTATTAACACATTGATTTATCTTTACACATCTATCCTTTACAATTCACTATCACCTTTTTTCCCCTTTTCATGTGATGCCCTGGGGATGGTCCTTGGCTGGAATATTTTGGGGTGCCTTGCTTCTCGGACGTGAACCCCTTAATGTTAGGGATGCTGGTATAGAGGAGCTTTGACGTTGGCCCAGCGCTTATTCATATATTTGCAAATGTATGTAACCAATACATCTGAATTTCTATTATTATGTAGGATTCAAGTATTTTTGATTTAGCTGCAGTGTGCTGGAGGACAAATCCCATTTTTGTATTCTTCATTATCATGTAAAGATTTCAAGGCAGATTTCTCTTCCGAGGTGAGGTTGTTTTTATATTTTTGATGTTGGTAAGTTTTGAGGTTTTCTACACTCTAATCAAACTTCTATAAAAAGCTTCTATGAAACAATACTTAGCAAATGAGGAATTAAATGCTGATCTTTTTTTGAAAATAGTTTTACCTACTTCTTCATTAGTCATTTTCGCCAAAAAACTTTTTCAATGATAGCTTCCAAATAATTTTTGGTACATCAATAAAAAGATCAAAATAAATGATGTTATTAGAAGGGGCAAATTTTAAACCTTTCGACAACACTGGATTCTCAATGTCATTCATGATGTAATTGCTAAGATTGACAATCTTGACTGTGCCAATATCTTCCTTAGTGTTTCTTCCTTCTTCTATATCACATTGGGAAAGAATATGACCATCTTTTACTTTATTTGATTTTCGTTTTTTGCTTCTATTTTTATTAATTTTGGGTCTAAGTTTCCCTGCTGTTTTCCCTCTTTGGTTTTATATCTTATTTGATCCCTTATGTCGGCCATTTTCTGTTTAGACTTCTCTTTAAAAAATCCCTCTGGCCATCTGAAGTGCATGGGGTAATCCATTCATCCTTGTTTGAATTTATTCTCCCTCCATCCTTAACCAATTTGGTGAGGTTGGACAGAAATGGCTATACCGATTTGATGTAGGGATAATAAAAATCCTCTAAATTGTTAGCCCTTTACCATCTATTAAATCTGTTTTTAATCTTATATGGGAACCGAAGAAGGACTTTCTTATTATAAAGATTACTGTTATTATCCTCACCCTGGTGATTCACCCAATCTTTCTTTGCCGCCTTCTTGGTGGTAAATTTACAGCGATTATCTAGGCCATACTTTCTAACTTTAAAAGGTTGATTTTTGTGCTTAAATGACTGATAATTATCATGTCTGAAATTCTTATTAGAGGTATTTTGATGAGATGTGGAGACAAACAACTTAACATTATCAAAGGCATGGATGGTGAATTTATAGTCCCATTTAATTCAATATTTTTTTCTCTTTGGAATTTTTTATTTTTCTTTATGATAATATCCCTCTCATTCTTTTTAATCCTTAATATAATATGTTCTTCCAGTATCCTATAATCCTCCATATCAGTAAAAGGACTAATGAGAAGTTCACGATTAGTAATGTTCTCTTCTAGAGATTTAAGTTCCTTCCTTCTCTCCTGGACAATAAGTTCCATGAGAGAGAAGGAACAATTTAGGATGATTTGATCCCATCTCTTTTTGAAGCTCTCCGAAGAGGATTCAAAAGAAAGGGACTAATTGAATTGCTATATATTGTTCCAAGGAGACAATTTCCCACCATGTTCTATTTTCTTTAAGTAGGGTACTGTACTTTCTAATTTATTCATTATAGCCTCTCTGGTTTCATCTTCCAAATAACTTGAATTTTCCCCTTCTTCTGAATTTAAAATATACTTAATTAATAGGGATTTATTGACTTTATGTTGGAACATAGTTGCTGCCTTGGACAAACCAAGGTGATGAAATGAATAGATATAAAATATAAATTATAGCTTTACCTAGGTGCAACCTGAACCGGCAGCATGGAATATGTCACATAAAAACAAGTCACCCTAACTTGTATGATGAGAGTACAAAAGAAATGTATATAACAAATATCCTTGCGCCAGTGGAATCCAAATCAGTCACAGTGAAAATCTTGTATGAAGAAATGAGTGGACAGATTCGAATGCAAACACATTCAACAAATAAATCAACTATTCAAATATTGTTGGAAGTCCTCATTCCAACAAGAAAAGACTGTGCGCATGGAAAAATCAGACTTTTGGTCAACATTTCACTGGGTTCATAACATGCACTAGCTAAAGCATTCTTTATCAGATCCCTGACAAAGCATTGTTTAGTAGCAATGTTGATGGGCCTGTCTGAAATAGATACATTCAATTTACACTTACTGCAGTCCCAGAAGTAAAAAAAAAGCAACTTCAAGTATTCTTCTACTTCCTTCATTTGCAGTTGGGCACACACACTTCTTGGTCACTCATCTTGGAACTCAGGATCTCTATTAAACTTCCACTTTTGCCAATCATAATTTGGTTTAGGATCATGGAATGTTTGAGATACATAGTGAACAGGACCAGCAAACTCTATGCTTTTTAGGAGGTTTCCCCTTGTTGCTAAGCATGGAACTCCTCTTCCCAAAAAGGTTGTTTACATTTGATACTTTAAATCCTGGCATATCCAGTGACACAGGTCCTTGTGGCTGTACAATACTCCTGATAACACTAACTGATGTAGTCTTGTGAAACACAATGTTCTGTGACAGTATGAGCTTTCTGTTGTTAGGGTCCCATAGATGGTAACTTTTACTCTGATTAAAATACCCTAGAATGATGCACTCATGGGACATAAAATCAAGTTTGTATCTTCTCAGTTATTTCCAAATACACTGTTAAGATTCACACAGAAGAGGTAGTAGAACCCCTGGACACTGAATGAGAACTGGCCAATTGTGCAACTTTGATTGCATGGGAGCCTTGAGGGCTGATGTGCACGTGACTGGTTGCAGCCTTGATGGTTGGTAACAGCTACTGCTTAGATGCTGTAGTGCAGCTGAGCTGCTGCTATTGCTGGTAACAGATGATACTCTCTGACACAGAAGTGCGACTGAGACTGTAGAATCTTAGAAGCAACCATCCACTCTCACACTGTAATACAGCTGAGACTGCTGTGATGATGGTAACAGCTACCATTTAGATGATGTAGTACGGCTCATCTGCCACTTTTGAGGTAACCAATGAAACACTCTGACACTGATGTGCAACTGACACTGCTGGAGCACACGCTGGATTGAAGAAATACATGAGGGTGATTTCCACACACAGGAACCACAATGTATGCTGTAGATGCTATAGCTGGCATGAGAGCAGAGAACCAGCAGAGGAGAAATAGGAAAAAGATCCAATTAGAGCAAGGCAGAGGTGACAGAGCAATCTGAAGGAAGGGCCTATGGAGTAGCAGCTGATAATCCTCATCTCTTAGCAATAAGAGCACAAGAGGCACCAGATGCATTGAAGTCCAACAGGATGCTAGGACAGCTTGTCAGGAAAGTTCTCAAAAAACATTCTTTTCAAAATAGGAGCATGTAATGATCTTTTAGAGACCCAGGAGCGCTCCTCCAGCCCATACCCCTTCCAGTGAATCAAAAATTGTAAACCTTCTCGTGAAAATCTGGAGCCCAGGATTTTTTCAATGATGAACTCCTGGTGACCCTGGATGAGTACAGGAGAAAGTCTGACAGGACATCTGGAACTGAGCCTGGTAGAAACACAAGCTGGTTTGAGTAGGGAGCAAAGGAAGGTATTGTTGTTTTTGATTGTCTTGGGCAACTTTAGCCGAAAGGTGACAGGATTGATTTGAGAGATGATTCTAAAAGGGCTAATGTATCTAGGAACCAGCTTCTGTGACCGGTGACAAATATTCATGTTCTTTGAGGACAACCAAATCAAATCTCCAACCTTAAACCTGCATGGCCTATGATGTCTATCAACCCATGTCTTATAGCGGAATGATGCTTTGAGATGACACCAACGAACTTTCTTCCAAACCAAACAGAGCCTAGAGACTGAATTTGAAAATGGAGTTCTTCCAGAATAGGTTTCAAACGAGTTAACTCTAGGATGCAGTTCGGAGTTACAGAAAAAAGAAGAAATTGTGGAAGACGAATGACAAGAGATATTGAAAGCAAATTCTGCCATTGGTAAATGGGAGACCCAGTCATCTTGATATTTTGAAACAAAGCAACAGAGATATTGCTCCAAAGATTGATTGGCCCATTCTGCCTGACCATTAGATTGGGGATGATAACTGGATGAAAGTCTGAGACTGATGCCAAGGGAAGAACACATTTTTCAAAAAACGAACAAAAAATGGAGTTCCTCGGTCAGAGTTGATGTCCACTGGAAGTCCATGAAGTCAGAAAATGTGTTGAATGAACAAAACAGATAATTCCTTGGTGGAACAAATTGAGCCATTTTACTAAAATGGTCAACAATAGTCCAAATGACCGAGAAGTGAGAAGAAGAAAGATCCACAATAAAATCCATTGTAATATGAGTCAAAGGTCTAGAGGGCATTGAGAGGGGAAGAAGGAGGCCAGAAGGAACGGTATGAAGAGATTTCTAGTGAGCACAAACCTCACAGGCCATGACAAATTCACGAACATCCTGGAATAAAGATTGCCACCCCACTGAATGGGAGTGTAGTTCAGCAGTCTTGGAGATACCCAGATGACCAATGGCTTTGGTTGAATGGAAGTCTGTAAGTACTGCTTTAGGAAATCTCTCAGGGACAAAGAGTCAGGGACAGCGGCTTTTCAGAAGGAGCTTCAAATTGACAAGAATGAAGAATATCAGCCAAATTCCTAGTCAAAGCCACATGAATATGAACGGCCGGAATGATGGTTTCTTCAGAAGGTATAGTTGGTTGATGGTTTGAAAGTTTTGTGAAAGAATGTTTGCCTTTTTTCACCAAGGAAGGAAAGAAATAACATAATTAAAATGGGTAAAGAATAGGGCCCAGCATGCTTGACTTGCATTTAGTCTCTTAATGAATTCAATATGTTAATGGTTGTTTAAGACTGTGACCAGATGTTTAGCTCCTTCCAACCAGTGTCTCCAGTCTTCGAAAGCCCATTTGATGGCTAACAACTCTTGATTACTGACATCATAATTTATTTCCACTGCAGCAAATGTACATGAATAGAAAGAACATGGGTGAAACTTGTTGTCCTGGGGATCCTTTTGTGACAGAATGACACCAACAACAACTTCGGAGGCATCCACTTCAATAATAAATGGAAGATCTAGATCAGGATGATGGAGAACAGGAGCGGTATTGAAAGCTGACTTCAGGGAATTGAAGGCCTGTACCGCCTTGACAGGCCAGTTAGCTGTATCTGCCCCTTTCTTAGTTAAATCCACAATACAGTAGGTGTGACAATAGAGGAAAAGGACTTGATAAATCTGCGATAATAGTTCACAAATGACAGAAAATGCTGAATGCATCCTTATACTGTGCCCCCAGTAGTGCACCCTTATACAGTGCCCCTTATGCAGTGCCCCTAGTAGTGCCACTTATACAGTACCCCCAGTAGTACCACTTATACAGTAGTACCTATGCACTACTCCCAGTAGTGCCCCTTTTACAGTGCCCACAGTAGTGGTCCACCCTATGCAGTGCCCCTTATACAGTGCCTCCAGTAGTGGTCCTCCCTATGCAGTGCTCTCAGTAGTTCCCCTTATACAGTGCACCCAGTAGTGGCTCCCCTTATGCAATGCTCCCAGTAGTGCCTCTTATACAGTGCCCCCTGTAGTGGACCCCCTTTGCAGTGCTCCCAGTAGTTCCCATTATACAGTGCACCCAGTAGTGGTCCCCCTTATGCAGTGCTCCCAGTAGTGCCTCTTATACAGTGCCCCCAGTAGTGCAGTGCCCCTTATAAATGTCCCAGTAGTAGTCCTCCTATGCAGTGCTCCCAGTAATGGCCCCCCTATGCAGTGCTCTTTATATAGTGCCCCAGTAGTGATCCCACCTATGTAGTGTCCCCAGTAGTGTCCCTTACAAATATAAGGACAAAGACAAAAAAAAAACCACAGTACCTGAATCCCCGCTCCTGCTTCTGTTCCCGCTGCCGTCCACTCCTCTGTCCTCCCCTACCAGCCCATACTGCACTATGGGAGAGACATCGTAAAGTCTCTCCCATCAGCCAATGTGGGAGCCAGAAGGTAGAGCTCATGAATGAGCTCCAGCCCAGCAGCCAATGAGAGTCTGTCTGACTTTCATTGGCTGCCAAAACAAAAACATTGCCGTCAGGTAGTATGAGTGTACTACCCAGTGCCAGCATGTTTCTTGCTGTGTTTGTTACTCTATGTGATCCACACTACACTGACCAGTGCCCTGGACCACGGACAGTGGCACCCCGCCCCCGTGCCGTTGGTCCGATGGTGCCCAGGGCATGAACCCTGCTTGAACCCCCCTAAATACGCCACTGCTCACCTGTCATTATGTGTGTCCCTACTATTTGTACTATCCCTAGCGGACATCTGTGTCCCTACTACTACCCCCACCCACCTGACTTGTGTCCCTACTAGTGCCATCACCCCCTCAGCTGTCATGTTTGTCACTACTATTACACACTAGCATTCACCCATTTCTCTGCTACTACTCCCTCTTAACAACCTGACTTGCATACTACTTATACTGTACTGCAAAGTGAAGTGGAAATAAACCCATAATATTTCAGGCCAGTATCTCTGGGACAGCTGAGTATTGGACAGCTGCATAGCAATATTTTATTGTCATTGGCCTGATTCAGATATGTACACTAATGTAATCAGATCTTCATTCCTGTACGCAGCTGCTCTGTGAAAATATGCTAATGCATGCAGCCGCCTGGAAATGTATTGCGACGTCCACTGGCAGCTTTTGTAGATACAAGCAAGTGTCTGTATTTTTGCTGCCACTCCGTTACTTCCCACAAAATGGCCTCAGTCGGTTATTCACTTGTAAATAAATCCTCACTACAATTCAATCACTATACGTGCACATTGCAGCTAAGACACATGTGCATTTTGCCGATAACCGCACAACTGCATATATATATCGTCATTACATACATATCTGAATCGCACAACTTATTGCCAGAGAAAGCTCATTTGTTCTTCATTAAACCATTTTTTATGGATGTGCCGCTGCCAGTGTTTTGTGCTTGCCACCCAGGCTCCAATTTGCCTGGCAGCACCTGGACACCTCTCAGGTCAACTGTTATTAAGGCATGGTCTGACCATGTCAACTGTAAAATGGGAGTTTCATTTTGCACAGAGTATACTGCATGAATTCTGTTACAGAGGTCATATACTATGGAGTGAGAATTGAAGTACAGTAAGAAGTGATTTTAGCCTTTGTACATTTGTAGCTATAGAAAAAAGGTTGTACCAGTTTTGATCTTAAAACAAAAACTACTTTTCCCTCTCCTTTTCTGTATAGGTAAGACAAATACCCTGCAGACTAAGGGTATTTTCATATTTTGATCTCGGCGTAAAACTTCAGAAGTAATGTTCTAATCCCCTTTTCACATGATCACACTGTCATGTCATGTGCGGCCCTTTGGGCACAAACACAATCACACCCCAGTGAGCAGGTCACTGCCTCTCAACAAAATCTTTGCACTCATCTCCTGAAAAACTTATTGCTGGGGCCCACACTCTGGTAATCTTGACTTAAACATTGTAAAATCATGGGAATCTTGACTTGTAAAATCCTTGGAGTCATTCCACCTTTCTTGTCTATCTCATTCACAATGAAGTTTACCTACTGTAATGTGGATGTCTAAGCGTAAGAACTTAAGCAGACAGTCAAATCCCTTAAAAATACTTGCGCTCCTTGCTGTCACTCCCCCTTTATTGTAATTGTAATCACCACAGGGCAGACATTGTAGTTATTGCTAAAAGTTATAGAAAACCTACTGTAAGTCTACTCTAGCTACAGACCAATTTCACTATTGAATGCAGAACACAAGTTGTTTGCCAAGATAATCATGAATAGGTTGGCTACAGTTATCAGCCCAATCAGGGTGGATTTATGCCTTGGCACCAGGCCCCTAAGAACACTAGGAAGTCATTGATTTAAACCATAGACCAATGTATCTTGGATCTCTGCTCTGGTGAAGGCCCTTGATGCTGTAAATGTTTTTTACTGCATTCTTGGCTCCTTCAAAGGCATTCCCTTTATCAATTCCTCTCTTTGCTCTCACCATAGAACTGCTCACAGCCCAGTTTAGTTTAAACTCAAACATTTCAGGCATAAAATATGACACATCTAAATATAACTTGGCATTATATTCTTCTCAGTATTACTAACATTCATATTTTGCTTCTCTCCACGTTGGATTAAATTAAATTTAATTGTTTGCTTTCCAGTTTTAAGGGTAATACTGACAAAATAGAACTTCTTGCCCTTAATATTACTCCAACTGACCACCAGTGCCTTCAGGTTAATTTTTTCTTTATGTGGCAACCCTAGAAGTTGGAAGTTTTTATCAAAAGCTGCATACACACGTAAAGATTTTCTGTCCAACCATCCAACTAGTTGATTGGTTGGAATGAAAATCTGGTAAGGTATGAAAGCAAATGACAGTCATCAATTTGCTCCCATACACCGGAAAATGGACAAAAACTGTTGTTTGTACAAATTGTTTAGATCAAACATTTAACAAACTTGTCTAACAACCATTTTCATCTGTTTTCTGGCATTTAGGAGTAAATTGCTGATCATCAGTTACTCCCATACATTACCAGATTTTCATTCCAACCAATCAACTAGTTGGATGGTTTTACAGAAAGTCTTTACATGTGTATGCAGCTTTACTAAATGTTATGATAAAATATTTGCAGCAAACACCCCCTCCCTCATAGATTCTCTTAAAAAAAGCCCTTCTCACTAGAGATGTGTGCCGGGCAATTTTTGCTGTTTTTGGTTTTGGATCTGTATCTCCTTCATGTTTTGGATCTGGATTTGGTTTTAAAAAAACATCTTTCTGTGGTTTTGTTTTGGATCTTAATTTTTTTTTAAAAATGATAAAAATAGCTAAAATCACATAATGTGGGCCTGTTTTTATTCATACAGTATTATTAACCTCAATAACATTAATTTCCAGGCATTTGCAGTCAATTTGGACCACCTCACAGCTCACAATATTGATTTAATCCAGTTTAGGCCTGAAGGTTGCAGTGAGTCAGCTGGTTGACTAAGCTAAGCGACAGCAGTGAGCGTCACAAATAGGTAGCAGTACAGCATCCAACATGGCACATCTAAAAAACAGAGTGGCACTGCATTGGCAAACAGGATAGCAGTTTAATAACTATTTGACCCCATAGGAAGTTAAAACCAAGAATGTGTTTATTAATCAGGAACTAGGTGAGAGGCCTGATTGAGTTGGAGTATGTTTATGGAGTAAAATAACAGAATGATTTATTATTTTGTATATTTATTTATTTCAATGTTTTGATTCTGAAGAAAATTTATGAGGTAGGATCAATGTAGGATCAAGTTCTTCAATTCCTTAAAGACATCTTTGATCTGGAGGAGGTTTGAATTTCAATCATGGATAGTTTGTCAGAAAATATTATGCAGGGTCTGTACCATTGCACAGAGATTATTTGGGCATATATGGGAGCATGCTCACTGAAGCTCACTTGTATCTAAACCTATGTTAACCAATGTTACCTCAGCCTTCTTTAAGCACTGTATGTAACATGTAAATATGTATGTATGTGACCAATATATACATCTAATTTTTGTATTAAACATATTGAACTTTATTGCACACATTCTGGCAGGAAGATGATATGTGCTGCTGCTCATATTTCTGGTCTCTTGCATGAAACCCACCATCTACATTATAGAGTTATTCTGCTTAGAGTCACCTACATACAAAAGAGGCAGGTGTTTGTTGAGCTGAACCATTATTTATAACAGCCTATCAATTAGTCGGGGTCCAGGGACAACTGGTTGGGGGAAGCAATTAAAAAAAAACTGGGTAAATTTAAATATCAACCATGTTTTGCCCACCCCATCAACTTGGTGATTCAGATTTTTGTAAAAAATTAAAGGGGCATACAGGAGAATCTGTCTGTAGCTATATCAATGTATGGACATTTTTGGGATGCATCAACCACATGTGGAAGATTTCAACGGCTGTGGCAGTGTGACTTCCAACATGGCACATCAGGAAACAAATGTTTTCATTATTCAAGAGAGGCCTGAAGGAGATGGTGTATGTATGTAGTTGAAGGCAGGGAAAGGAAAGGTTGATTTGTAGTAAATTTTATTTAAGTTTTGTATTCCAAAGCAAATTGATGAGTGAGGAGGGAGTCATTTACAAAGAAAATTGACTCATTCACATCAGTCCTTGTCCCAGTTGAGCTCTTCGGTGGTTCTTCATTTTTTTAAAGAAATGAAAGGGGCATGCAGGAGATGCTGTCTGTGGCAGCACACAAAATGGAAGCTGTGATTTTTAAAGTCTGGAATTTTTAAAGTCTGGTACTAAACATATCTTATCATTGTGCTTCTGGGATTAGGTATGGGAAGACTGGGAATGGAGGAGGGAGAAAATCACAAAATAGCCTCTCCATTTGGTGTTTGAGTTGCATCTGACCAAACATGGCTTTATGATCAAGGAAAACCAAGCTCACCAGGTTGGTATCTAAAATCAAGGTTGAAAAATGGCATAAGAGTATTTTGAAAGTATAGTATGCCTATTTATGATTTTAGTTGAAATAAATTCAGTATCAAACAAAAAAAAAGTAAGCGTCCGAACAGAAGCACAAACGGCGGGACATCTAAGAAACATGTGCCATACAGCAGTGGCAGACAGGATGGCAGTTTAATATACTATAAAATTAAATGTCAGTCAAGCAATGCCCCAAACAGCACATAATGTAAAGAAAAGTGGTGCAAGATGGAATTGTCCTTTAGTCCTTCCACCCATCGTTATGTTTTATATAATAAACAGGACATGCACAGTTTAGGAAACCACTTCAGCGACAGTGACAGCCAATTGTGGCAGAAGCGTTTGGTTTGTTTTGGCCCCCACAAAACAAGCTACCAATGGGCAGCTGACATTGCTGGTAATGATCTCTACGTGCACAAACTGGCTTTTCTAAGGCAAGATGTCATTGCCATTATGATCCGATTCCTCACACTCATCAGTGTGTACATCATCTTCACACAATATTAATTTGTCCCCACTGGAATCCACCGTTACAGGTGCCTCTGTAATTTTTGAATGTAGTTGGAGGATTAGGTCTTCCTCGTGGAATTTGTACTTCATTCTGATGAACATCATCTTTTCCACATTTTGAGGAAGTAGCCCCCTACGCTGATCGCTGACAAGGTTCCCGGTTGTACTGAAAACTCTAAGTACACACTGGAGGGTAGGCAGCTCAAGTAGAGCAAATCCAGTTTGTGCAAGGGCCTCCAAATGCCTTTTTTTCCTGCCAGTAGTCAAATGTACTGTCCGACATGCATATTTGGACACTATCATTAAAGTAGTACTCAACCATTCTTTGAATGGTGACCCTTTCAGATGGAGCCACGTTAGGTCTCATTAATTGTGACAATTCTTTTAGACCCAAACAGATGTCAAAACTTAGTAGTGTTGACTAATCTGCATCACCAGTTGGTCTTTTGAAAAAGTTTAGTTTGCTCTTGGCAGCAGCACTTGCTCGAGAAATTGAAGGAGGAGCCATCGCTGCACTATGTGACACTTGAGCTGACAATTTACTTACTAACAGCTCTTTGCATCTACTGAGATATGTGTCCATGTGTCAGATGATGTATGATATAAACCTAGGATTGAGCATGGTCGCCATAATGTATTGCTCCAATTAGAAGATCCTGACAACACTTGGATCCTGGCGAAGCGAATAAAGAACTTGATCTACAAGTCTGACATTCTTAGCAGAATAGCTTTGTTTCAGCTCTTCCTTCAGTTTCTCAAGCTGCTTTTCCAACAGTCTAAATAGGGGAATTACCTCACTCAAGCTGGCAGTGTCTGAACTCACTTCACAGGTGACTACTTCTAAGGGTTTCAGGTTTTTGCACAACACTGAAAGTATTTTCTTTCCACTGATCTTGAATAAGGTACATTCCCCTTCCTCTTCCTATGTCATACTTTGTTGTGTATCTTTGGATGGCTTTTTGCTGTTTCTCCATCCGCTTAAGCATATAAAGAGTTCCACATCGTAACTACCTCTTGCTTCAGCTGGTGGAAGGGGAAATTCAACATTTCTTGCAGGTGCTGCAATCTTCAACATGCACCTGCTGAATGGTGAAAAATTTTCAGGATACAGAGAGCATCTCCTGCATGGCCCTGTAATATTTTTTTAAATGTTGCACCACCAAGTTGATTGTGTGAGCAAAATATTGGACATGTTGGAATTCCCCAAGCTGCAATGCTCTCACAATATTGGTGGCATTGTCAGAAATTACAAATCCTGAGGAGAGTCCAGGTGGGTTAAGCCATTTTGCAATGACTGTTATGGTTTTTCTAAAAGGTTATCAGCAGTATGCCTCTTAGTGAAACCAATGATACACTGAGTAACTTGCCTCTGAATGAGCTGCTGTTTTTTAGTTGCTGCTGTTGGTGTCATTGAAGACAATACACCCACCCAGTGTGCTGTTACAGTCATGTAAACTAGCATTTGCTCTGTTCCACTTCTCCACTTATCTGTGGTTAAGTGGACAGTGGTACAATGGCATTTTGGAGGACACTAATTAAGTTTTTTTTAATGTCCCTGTACAGGCTGGGAATTGTTTTCCTAGTGAAGTGAACCCTAAATGGGATTTGGTAGCGGGGACACAGGACCTCAATTAACTTTCTAAAGCCCACTGCATTAATGGTGGGTAATGTTTGCACATCTAATACCAGTATAGATGTTAGGGCATCAGTGATCCGCTATGCAAGTATGTGACTGCTGTCATACTTGCTCCCCCTTGTGAAGCATTTTGTTACAGTCATTTGTTTTTTAAACTACTGCTAGTAGTCTTCCTGGTCCCCTTCTGGGAGAACAATACACTCCCAGCAGTTAGTGTAGCACTCAAGGATAGCACTCAAGGATTCTTCTGAGGAATCCTGGATAGGGGAAGACTGAGTTAGCCTTATCCAATTGGATGCAGGAATTCTTCTGATCATGATTGAGGATATTGATGATGAAGGTGTTGGTGGTGAAGATTCTAGGTGCATGGATCTAACAGAGAGAAGGGAGCTAGCTGATGCTGTACTGCTTGTTTTTACTTTTTTATCCAAAGTTTCTGAATTTTACAAATTGTTTGATAGATGCGCTGCAGATGACATAACAGAGAGGAGATTCCTAGATGTTTAAGGTCCCTACCTCTATTTACTCTTTCTTTACAAAGGGTACAGATCTTGACAATTGGTGTCCAGATTTGGGTAGAAATAGTTTCACACATAAAAAGTGGATTATTTTTTTATTATGCCCAAGCATGACAATGGGCTTTTCCTTATCATAGGCAAAAAACGTTTCTTCCACTGGTGTCTGATTTACACAAACAACATCCTCATCAACAACATCCTCATCATCAACCTCCTCATCATCAATATCCTTATTATCAGAAATATCCTCCTCATCCTGGTGCACTTCCACAGCAGCATCCTTGATTTCTATGTTAGCATGCTGACTTGTGCTGCTCATCCCCACATTTGCAGAGGCAACGCAAATGGTGGAAGGAGGCTCCGCTTCAAGTACAGTATTGAAAAGGTCAGGCTCAAACATGGCACTCACTGACACACTTAGATTTTCCTCAGGGATTAGTGAAATTTTTGAGCACAGAGTTGGTTCCTGTGCCCTTACAATTTTCATTCTTTGGAAAATTCTACATAGAGAAGGGTTTACATCATCATAAGAGGCAGAACCACCAGTCATAAACAAAGGCCAAGGCCTTAGCTTTTCCTTACCACTTTGTGTGGTGAAAGGCATATTGCCAATTTTATGTCTTTCTGCAGCTAACTTTCCCTTTGAATTTTTATATTTACCACTGTAAAAGTTTGTTTCTTTGATTTTAGATGCTATGACTTAAGCCTTCCTTGCCCTTGGGCATTGGCTTTAGTAGATGACGTTGACAGACTAGTATCTTCACTGCTGGCAGCAGCTCCAGCACTAGTATGTGGTTCCTGCTCTCCACTCAACTGATTGCTCTTTATATCAACAAACAAGAACAAAGTGGGGTAAAGCACACACCACAATTTGCACCAAAAATATTTATTTTTAACTTTAACTTTATTTTAAACTTTGTTCACAAATGACACTGTGGAGTCACACCATTTAGGTGAATACCCTGTGGTATTACCTACAGTGTCACAATACTTTTATGAATATTAAACATGAAAATAGTAGAGGGCGACAAACAGGAATGATGTCAAGGCGAGTATAATTAGAATACAAAAAATCCTGTAGCACCGCTGCTTCCAATGAGGAGCTGACCCTCACATTGGCAATATGGAAAAGAAAAAAAGGGAGCACAGTGCTACTAACATGATACTTGAATAATTATAATACAGGTGTACTAAATGTCAATGGAGTCGAGATATAACAATAGACATCAATACATATACAAATGTAAATTTTTATAGGTCAGTAGGATAAAGTTAATAATTGTTCATGCAGTCACAAGTAGAACATTAAAACAAATAATCATAAAATGCATGTGTAACAAACTGGAAAGTCTTGAGGTGACAATGTAGTTAAGTTTTAAAAAGGCCTTACACTGTGATATGGATGGCAGCATCACAGTATTTTTATGAATATTACACAGTGGTATGAATGACCAACAGCATCACTCACAATACTTGTATGAATATTAGCACAATATATAGATTTGGGTATATCACTAGTGCGCACAAACAGCTGCCTATGTGGAACCTTAACACCAAAATGGGATATCACCTCTATCCCACAAAAACAACAATATTCACAGCAGAAATATTGGAAAAGATAATACACTGGCGCTATTAATATTATAAAATATTACTTCCCTTGTTTGTTCGATATTTTCTTTAATTCTTCCACCAACATGCCAATGATAATATTTATATGAAAAGGAAGCATAAAACACGGAAAAAATATCCTTGTGTATTATTTGAGAGGTATATATGAGAGAGTTTCTTTTCTTTAGATATCAAATCAGTTTTCGGGGATATCCCCTTAACCAAAAACTCACACTTTGTGTGGATAATATAGATTCATCGGCAAATTATATCAATTCCACCAGAGAAATAATTTTGGGGGTGAACTCCCCCTACCAGTGTACTCACACACAACCCGTATAAATCATACACATCAAGTGATCCTTTCGTCAATCTTTCTCCCTTGTTTCTCCTGTTAGTGTGTCAATTCCACCCGGTGAAAAGTAATCTCGGGGGATATCTCCCCCTAAATGCGTACTCACACCCAATAATAAGTGTAGCAGGCACATCAAGTGATACTTTCTGACAGTCCATCTCCCTCTCTCCTTTCTCCGAGTGGGATCCCCTACTCTTGGTTTCCCCACCGGAAGTAAATGTCAATCGGAGGAGAGATTTAAAAATAAATTTTTATTGCACACTCCTTCACAAAAATGTTAAAATGAAGGTAAAACTGGAGGGACACCTACCCGGGTGTTACAAAAGAGGTTCCAAGATGTAAGTTGGATAGTAAGAAAAAACGGAGCCCCGTTATTCATACATGCTCCTAACCCCTCCGGTAAGGCTCCTCTCCAGTAATATTGCACTTGACCACCAACGCGTTTCGATCTTAACAATCTTTTTCAAGGTGTAAAACTGTGTCAAGCGTCTCTCACTTAAATACCCTCTAAAATTGGCTAATACACTTCAGGTGTATACACAATTACATCTCCTCCAAGAGGCATAGAACATACATTCCTCCATCATCTTTATGCCGTGATATACATAATCCATGTTCCCCATGGTCACGTCTTTTCCGGGCCGTCCTTGACCGGAAGTGATGTCTTCAGTCCGTTTCCAATAACCGTTCCCCCTTCTCAGGATCCATCTCCTCGCGTTCCGCGCGTCAAAGCCAGCCTCTCTCCCACATCGTCAAGGGCTTCCGGATTCTTCTCTTCACCGGAAGTGACGTACCGTCTCTCCACGGACGACGCATCTCCATGGTTACCATCTGCACACACAGTTTAACCCATTGTCTCTCCATTTCAAGTGTCCAAAAGGCAACTATATATAAACATAGTTTCTCGGAGAAGGGAGAAAAGGAGTTTAGCAGTGGGTGTATATTGTAACGCTAAAAGAAAAAATTCTATCTCACTAAAATACCCAAAGATTTAATAAATTCAGAAGGGAGGACCCTAAAATAATCTTCAATAAATAAAAAAATAAAATAAAAAACATAAGATCAATTCAGCAATAGGTATATAATAAAATTCATCCTAACTAAAATATTTTCACCAATATTTTGTTAAAAAGGAGAAACCCTAATATACTCTTCAATAAATAATAAAATACAAGAATGTAATATAGCTAATCATAAAAACCATTTTAGCTCGAAGTCTTCATTTAGACCCATCGGGCTTAAAGTTTTAAAATTATATATAAACTTCATTTCTGTCTTAGCCAGTAATGTAGTTATATTTTTAACTCTTTCAGTTGTTTTGACTAATTTTAGCCCAAAAAAATCTTTGATTTCTCTAGTTGAGCATTTATGTTCTTTCTTAAAATGGGATGACAGGGAATGAGACTCTAACCCCTTTCTTATATTCCGGGGATGCTCTCCGATTCTTACTTTAAGGGGCCTAGTTGTTCGACCAATATATACCTTGTCACAACTGCATCTTATTCCATAAATCACATTTGCAGTGTTACAGGTTATAAACTCTTCTATTTTGTGTTCCAAACTGTTGATCTGTATTGATTCATATTTCATTGTTGTCGCTACTCTGCCATTTTTGCATCCTAAACATAGGCCACATCTATAAAAACCCCTTGATCTATTATAACTCAATCTTTCCAGTTGGCCAGGATATAAACTCTTCACCAGGCTGGTTTTTAAATTGGCTGCCTTTCTATATATATACATCGGTTTTGCTGGTATATGTTCACCTATAATTGGATCCCTTTTTAAAATGCTCCAATGTTTCTTTATTACTTTCTCTATCTCCTTGTGTTGTGAATTGTAATTTGTTATAAAGGCCCATTGAAATTTGTCATCTTTTTCCTTCTTATCTTTTAAAGACAGCAGATCTCTTCTATCTGTGGCCCTTGCGATGTTTAAACCATCCTCTATCTTTATATCTTCATAGCCGCATGATTGAAATGCTTCCCTCATTTCTTTCGCCTGTTCCTCAAAAATTTAATTCTCCGTGCAGTTTCTTTTCAGTCTTTTAAATTGGCTATTTGGAATAGATTGTAACCAATTAGTATGGTGGCAGCTATCAGCATAAATATAGGCAGAGGAGTCCGTAGGTTTCTTAAAGGTTTTTGTACAAATTTTCTTATTTATAGTATAAATAGTAATGTCAAGGAAATTAATAGACTCAGTACTGATATCAAACGTTAGGTTAATATTAAATGTATTCTGATTAAGATACATACAAAATTCATCTAAAGTACTCCGATCACCCTTCCAGATAAATAATATATCATCTATGTATCTTGACCATGAGACCAGGTTTGCCCCGTATGGGTTGTTGATGTTCCATATGGTTTCTTCCTCCCACGTACCCATAAATAAATTCGTATAACTCAGGGCAAACCTGGTCCCATGGCTGTCCCTGTCAACTGGATGTAGAAATCCCCTTTAAATAAAAAATAATTATGTTTTAAAAATAATGAAATTCCCTTAATAAGGAATTCCTGTAGAGCGGGGTCTAAGCCTGATTTGTTCAAGTGTGTTAAAGCTGACTCTAATCCTTTCTCATGTTCAGTGATTGTATATAATGAACTTACGTCAGCGCTTACAAAAATAAAATCCTCCTCCCATACAATATTCTCCAATTTACTTAAAATATCTCGGGTGTCTTTTAGATGTGATTTATTTTTTATGGTCAGAGGCTGTAGAAAAAAGTCAATAAATTGCGATAAATTGGCACTTAATGAGTCGATCCCTGACACTATCGGCCATCCCGGTGGATTGGTCAGGTCTTTATGGACCTTTGGTAATATATATAGTGCAGGGATCTGGGGAGTTTCATTTATTAAAAATTTTTCCTCTTTCTCACTCAACGTGCCATTGTTTGTATATATTTCTACTAGAGTTTTTAACTCCAGTAGAAATTTTTCAGTAGGGTCTGTTCTTAATTTCTTATAAGTCTCCCCATCCCCCAATTGTCTAAATACCTCCTGTTCATATTTTGTGACATCCATTATTACTACTCCTCCTCCCTTGTCTGTGGGTTTCACAATAATATTTTTATTTTCTTTTAATCCATCCAAAGCCCGTCTTTCCTTGTAAGTTAAATTAAAATTAATTTTTTTGGATCTTATTAATTTACTATCCTCCATAACTTGTGCGGCAAAAGTCTCTAAATAACTTCCCTTCATATACTTTGGAAAAAAGGTTGATTTTGGCCTGAATGCAGAAGTGGACACCTCCTCCATCCTAGGGTTAGAATCTTCCTCTTCTTTTGACATGAAGAACTTTTTAACCATCAATTTTTTAATGAATTTTTGAACATCTATAAAAAATTCAAAATCATTTATTTTCCTTGCAGGTGCGTATTTGAGGCCCCTTTCTAAAACCTTTCTTTCATTGTGTTCCAATAAATGGGAGCTAATGTTAAAGATTTTTACTTTTCCCTTTTCTGTTTCTACTTCCTTGGTATTTTCTCCAACATTAATGCTTTGGTCCCCCTCTAATTCATTATCCTTTTTATTATGTTTCGACTTCTGAGTTTTCCTATCTTTTACTTTATTCTTTCTTTTTCTCCCTCCTCATTTCCCTCTTTTATGGTATGTTATCTTTGAAAATTTGTCCTTCGCCCCTCCTCTAAAAAAGGAGACAATGGAGGAACCACATCGTTCAAAAGTTCGTATCTATTGTGTGTGGGAATCCTTCTATAATTCCTATACTCTCTGGACGGATATTTATTCCAATTTGTATATTCTTTCTCATTATTTCTCCATTCCGGAGTCCTTTGACTATCTTTCCTATAGTGGGGAACCTCCTCCCCATAATATTCCCTCCTTTCCCACCTCGGTTCTCTCTTATGGGATTTCTTTGTGATATTCCATCTCTCTTGATTCCTCAGCCCCTTTCTCACATTTGGGGTTCCTTTCTTAAAATCTTTTTGTACACCGGCATTTCCTTCCCTTTGATCTATGTTCTTTTCATTCTTATCTCTCTTAAATTTCTTTACTTTCCTTTCTTTTAATGTCTCTTCCGTTCTTTTTAGGTTTTATTTTATTTTTTCTTCCATTTCTCTATATTCTCTAGATTTAACAAATGGAGCCACTAATGTTTTATTCATTTCTATCTTTTCCTCTATCTCTTTTAAATCTTTTCTCCTTTCCTTTACTATTAAATGCATCAATGAAAAGGAACATGTATTTAATATATCGTTCCATTCCCTCTCAAAATCTTTACTTGCATTAGTAAATTATGATTTTTTTTCAATTTTTAGTCCTTTTGGTATTAGTTGGTGAGCTATATATCTTTCAATAGTCACCACCTCCCACCATATCCTACTTTCTTTTAACATGTCTTTTTCAAGACTTTTCATGAGGCTATCAAAATCTTCATCATGTATATCACTTTCAATTATTGTTGAATCAAATAGAGAATCCAATCTCTGTTTCCTTTCCTCTCTAAATTGAAACATTATAGCAGCACATTGTGAATACCCTAGGTGAAAAAACAGCAGCACAATATATAGATTTGGGTATATCACTAGTGCGCACAAACAGCTGCCTATGTGGAACCTTAACACCAAAATGGGATATCACCTCTATCCCACAAAAACAACAATATTCACAGCAGAAATATTGGAAAAGATAATACACTGGCGCTATTAATATTATAAAATATTACTTCCCTTGTTTGTTCGATATTTTCTTTAATTCTTCCACCAACATGCCAATGATAATATTTATATGAAAAGGAAGCACAAAACACGGAAAAAATATCCTTGTGTATTATTTGAGAGGTATATATGAGAGAGTTTCTTTTCTTTAGATATCAAATCAGTTTTCGGGGATATCCCCTTAACCAAAAACTCACACTTTGTGTGGATAATATAGATTCATCGGCAAATTATATCAATTCCACCAGAGAAATAATTACCGGAGGGGTTAGGAGCATGTATGAATAACGGGGCCCCGTTTTTTTTTACTATCCAACTGACATCTTGGAACCTCTTTTGTAACACCCGGGTAGGTGTCCCTCCAGTTTTACCTTTATTTTAACATTTTTGTGAAGGAGTGTGCAATAAAAATTTATTTTTAAATCTCTCCTCCGATTGACATTTACTTTCGGTGGGGAAACCAAGAGTAGGGGATCCCACTTGGAGAAAGGAGAGAGGGAGACAGACTGTCAGAAAGTATCACTTGATGTGCCTGCTACACTTATTATTGGGTGTGAGTACGCATTTAGGGGGAGATATCCCCCGAGATTACTTTTCACCGGGTGAAATTGACACACTAACAGGAGAAACAAGGGAGAAAGATTGACGAAAGGATCACTTGATGTGTATGATTTATGCGGGTTGTGTGTGAGTACACTGGTAGGGGGAGTTCACCCCCAAAATTATTTCTCTGGTGGAATTGATATAATTTGCCGATGAATCTATATTATCCACACAAAGTGTGAGTTTTTCGTTAAGGGGATATCCCCGAAAACTGATTTGATATCTAAAGAAAATATGGATACACTGGGGTACAACACAAAAAATTATTTTTTACTTAATTTAATTATTATTTTTTACTTTTAGTCCTTTTTTTTTACAGCCCATGGACAGACAGCCCACCCCTGTTTTGGACATTAACTCCCTGGACAAAGAACAGTGACAGCAGACCCCTGGATTGGACAAACAGCCCCCCACCATGGCACAGCACACCCCTGTTTTGGACAACAGCCCCCTGGATAGAGCACAGTCACAGCACACCCCTGGATTGGACACAGTCTCCCCCTGGAGTGGATGCAGAGAACAGCACAACCACACAGCCTGGGACTCAGCAAGGAAATACTGGCGATCACAGCGGGGAGGAACTTATAAACAATCCAAACCCCATGAGAATCCATCAGCGGAAGGATCACGTTTTGCCCCCTTTGGATTCAGAGTTAGGCAGAAAAGCCAGAGCCTGACTCGGATCCTGCTCGGATCCCCTATGTTTGGGTGGGTATGGTTCTCGGAGAACTGGGCTCGCTCATCTCTACTTCTCACACATGGGATAGCGAGTGTGTTTCCTGGATGGGCGGAATTGCTGTTGTGAAAATCACTGTCTTGCCCAAGCTTCTCTACTTATTCCAAACACTCATCATTCAGAGTTCCCTCCATTAACCTTGATTATGGATAGATATCGAGGCTGATATGCTGAATATGATTACTCTATACACACTGTTATGGATGGCTACAAAGGACAGACCCTGTGTATCCCATCACCTCCTGACTTTGCACTTTTCCCTGTCAATATGGATTTACTGTTCACACACATTTTCCCTAAACTCTAACTCCCAAAGGATGATCCCTCTCTGGAAGAATCCAGCCATATCCACCAGGGGCTAACCCTTTGTTGTTTCGCCACTGGCTGTGGTACAGTATTAAGTGTTTGTTCAGATATTGCACCCAGACACCATATTCCGATAGTCTCTGAACTCAGTGATTGACTACAATTCCCCTCTAGCTCCTTTTATACCTACAACTTTGTCACTGATTTACTACTATCCCATGGGCCAATTCAACCCTTTATTTTTGAGGCTCTATGGTTAAGCAGATCTTCTCGTGGCTTTATATTCAATTACAGATTTTTCAAGATCTTATGAATGTGCAATGAGGCTGCCCTTGTGCCATTACATAAATAGCAGCATTAGCGCTAGACTTATGTCATACAGACAGAACAGGGATCTCTAGTTACTTCTCGGGTATGCTATTTTTAATATATTTCTGTACTAAGAAATATATTGCTGTATTGTTGCCATATGAGGGGACGCAGGCTGTATTTTAGTGTAGAGAAAAGTAACTTGTTAATACTGTACACCTTCCCTTAAGGGTCTAATGAACATAAATCATGATCCTATATGCAATATAGGCTTAGGGCAATTACATGAGAATACAAGAAAAGCAGTGGTGATACACTATATATAGTTATGCTGTAACATTTTTCTATTATGTGTATGCAGTAAGGTACCTGTTATTTTCAATTTAAAAAACAATGGGTAAAGTGGAGAAAAATCTATTAATTGGACTGGGGCATCATATGCAGAGCATGTGCGTATGTGTGTGTGTAATGTGTGTGAATGCCTAATGTATGTACATGTGTGCATATATAAGGAGGAAGATGGTGGGATAACTAAAAATATAGCTATATGGTTCCAATACCCGGTCATCAAGTCAGGATGTAGTTATATTGCCGGCAGATGGGATGTAGGCTGCCGATATACCGACACTGGCATCCCACCACCCAGCATAATGCCGACACCGATATCCTGAAGGATATCAGGATACAGGCATCAGCATCCCGAAACACTGGCATCCTGAACATCTACACTTGAGTATGTATACTAGTTTCCCTGGGGATGGGTGGTTTAGGTTTAGGCACCATCGTGGGGAGATTAGGGTTAGGCCCTCCAGGACAGTCAGGCTATGGGGAGGGGGGTTAGGGTTATGCACCACTGGGGGGAAGTTTGGGTTAGGCACCCCCCTGGGAGAGTTAATTTTAGGGTGCATGAACGCGGGTTAGGGTTAGGCACCACCAGGGGGAGGTTAGGGTTAGGCAGTACCAAGGGAGGGCTAGGGGTGGACAGGAGAGGGTTAGCATACTTCCCTTACCTTACCACACTTACGATACTTACTCGGGAAGTTTAGTCTTCGGGCTGTTCAGCTGCCGGTATTTCATACCCATTCCATCAAGTCATAGGTTTTAAGTATAGCCCAGTTGGTTATATTTAATTGACTGTGGTACAAATTAAGCCACCTGAACTCAAGCATGGATATCCAAAAAACCTGGACTATTAGGGGGCTTTGAAGACTTTGAGAACCATTGCTATAGCCCCTCCAATGTGACAGGTTCAATTATTGATAGAGCTCTATTGAAATAGCATAGATGGATTGCGTTTTCCAACGCTATAATCCAGGTAACAGTGATGTTCTATGTAAATATATCCTATTTCCTATATGGGGCATACTATTTTATGTAGGAGTTGTCCCGATACTCAATAACCCAATTTATTTACAGTACTTGTTAATTTCAGCAACAAAACAATAGATGTTTGTTTTACAGCATTTTGTGATAGATTTTTTTTAATGTGAAACAATTATTTACAGTATATTACAGTAACTGGCATATTTATCAATATTATTTTTACTAAAATAATGTGAAATATATCAAAGAGCTTTGGGAACAAGTTTTCGAAAAAATAAACTCAAAGCCATTAAATTAGTATTCTTTTAGTAAGCAGATCACATTGCCCATACTTGTAATGGGAAATGTGATCTGTTTCAGATTTTCTAAAAGAAATAACACTGGGATGGAGCCCTGCAATTATAATGCTATCTGGAGATGGCGTTATCCAGGGTTCCTCTCCATTTCACCTACTGTACTCTAGCTCAACCTTCCCTGCCTTCCCTGTTGGTCAGCAGATCTGTGCGACCTGCTGGGAATTTCACAGCTTCTCAACCTGCTACTGCCCAGATCAGCTGGATCACACAGAAGGAGACACCGATCACTGATGCTGCTGCACGTAAGTTTTATTAGGTTTATTTTCCAATGGTAGCCGAGAGTGGGATCTGGGAGGGGACGGTGGGTGTGGGTAGCAAAGGGGTAGCCGGCGGTGCATGCACAGCACAGTATTTTTTGTAAACAAAACCCCAGAGAAGTTCTTGTGGGGGATTAGCAGGTACAGAGATTAATTGCAAACTCTGGACCTCATTCATAGCCGGTCGCACAGAGCGTGCGGTCGGTCTGAATGAGGGGAGGACCTCTTGAATTTTCAAAACATCCTCCTTTGCAGTGGTAAGGCTGTGGGTTAACACCCACAGCCTTACGACCACCTAAGGTGATGGTCGCGATGGTCTTGACCATCAGGGCTTATGACGAGAACCTAGGGTAGGGTCTCCCTTGTCTTAAGCCCCGGAGAGCTTTTGGCTCTGTCTGAGCCGGAATCTCTCCACTGACATCACTAGTGATGTCAGTGGGGCTGCCCCCAAACGTTAGGCATTCCCATGGGAATGCCCCCATTTGGGCTGCCACCCCCCCGGCCCGCCTTCCAAATGGGGCGAGCTGTCAATCAACATCGACAGCTCGCCCCCTTTGGAACGAGACCCGCTACGACCGGCACTGTCGGTCTTAGCGGGTCTCACACATGCGCACGACGGCGCCGGCGCCGTCGTGCGCATGCTCTGTGGGGGGCCATCGACCCGGTCCGAGTGCATCGGCGCTAATGACCGGGTCTGAATGACCCCCTCTGTCCCTGCATGCGATGTTTGATACATCTTTCAGATGTACAGTATTCAAATATCACATTACAATTTAGGCAAATTTATCACATTCCATCCGCATCTAAGGTGCGAATTGTGATAAATATGTACCTAAAATATTTTAATAAATGTAAAAATATTAAAATGAGCTTGTAAATAAGTCAGGAACTTTAATAGTGTGAAAGCTATATATATAAAATGAAATCTAAGTTGTTAGTGTGCTTAATTTTCTGCATACAGTAAGAGAATCTCCTTCCGTTCAGTTTATGGAACAATAACGATTTGTCCAATGTTTCTTTTTTCAAAGAATCAATGCACTAATATTTTTATTTAGAATATAACTTAAATTCTTGTTTCTGCCCCTTGATTTAAAATATTTTATAGTTGTTTGTTACACCGATTTTATCATTCCAGCCACTAGGTACTGAGTTTTTCATCTATTTAATTGACTTTGCTTTTTATGTATCTGCTCAGATATCCTTGAATCAAGACCTCCCCCACCATTTTTTATGTAAAATTTTCTTTGGGATGCTATTTCATGCACCGATAAGCTGCCTTATTAACTAGCAGCCCTCTTTCTGATCTATTGAACAATTGGGAAACAGTACCTAAATCGTGCACATCTATCTTCAACCAAGGTAATAGCTTCAACAGCAAGTTTATTTCAAGCTCTGCATAGTAATTACTACTGAAGACAAGCAAACGTGAGTCTGCTAAAAGATGTGAGAAGCAGCATAATGTTCTCCTGGGTTTGAGGCTCCTTTTCATTCACCTAATAAATATTCCATGAGATAGATGAAGAATGTGCAGTAATGTCACAAAATAAAACGGTTGTGATTGCAATACAGTTCTTTATAGTCTCTGGTATTTTTAGTCCAACCATTGAAAGAAAATTCCATACATTAATATGATTGTTTAGAAAATCACTTGTAGAATAAAATAGTGTGCTCTTAACACATGTTGCCTGCGGTTACAGTATTGTGCACTTCAATATGGGTACTTGAAAATACTAAGTAATAGCTAAACTTGTATTCTGTGTACAGTTTATTATGATTATTTTTAATGCATTTGATGTAGCTAGTAGTAGTATTTTCAATTTTACTGCACATTAAAGGTAATTAACAGTATTCACAATTTTACAGTCTTGTGCGCAGTGTGCGGGGAATTACAGATGAAACATAATTCATACTTGTTCACATTTCCCCTAGTAGATGTCCAAAGGAAAGATGCAGCTGACTGGAGGTGGAGGTGGGGTTTGGCGCTACGCGTCTCTAGACATTATTTTCATAGAATAACGTCATATTGGCTCCCTCCCCATTGACTTGTGATTGGCGGCATTATTCTCCCCATAGTGCCCACTTTGCTAGTTAGTGGGCAGGATGCGGGAGGGCAGGTTACTCTCTGGGGGTCTGGGGGACTGCCTACAAATTCGGGGAGAGTAGGCAAGTATGACATAACCTTTTTTAATTTTCAAAAGTAGTAACTCTTCCCCATTAAATTCAAATTTTCTCTTACTGAAATTAAATCCAACCACAGAATTGATGTCACTGAAGCATTTTATAAATCAGGGTCTGGTGTCTGTGGTGTTCCTAAACAAGGGAATAAAATAGGCAACAAGTTATCCTTCATAGCAGCCCTATGCTTGTGAGTGAAGAGAACACCTTGGAATTTATTTATACTTGGATGCATTTAAGCCCAAACGCATGTAGTTAAAGACATATGCAAGACAAAACTAAGCAGCTAAATACTGTTGCTTATTGTCGGCATGTTATTGTCATCATTGTGAGATGCTGAAAGAGGTAGCTTCCTGTGTGAAAATGGGGATGTAGTCAATATGCCGGTGGACGGGATTGCCAGCTATCGATATACTGATGCTAGAATCCCACCACCGGGCATAATGTCAACGCCGCCAAATGGGATCATAAAACTGGCATCGGCATCCCGTCTGCCGACATCCTGAGGATCCAGGTAAGTATGCACAGTTAGTCCGGGGAAGGGGGGGTTAGGTTTAGGGACACCCGGGGTAAATTATGGTTTGGCATTCCCCAGAGAGGGTTAGTCTGGGGGGATGGGGGATAGGATTAGGCACCACCAGAGGGAGGTTAGGGTTAGGCACCCCTAAGTGAGGGTTAGGGGGGAAAGGGGTAGGGTATCAGGATGTAGCCTGTGAGCAGCTGCTACTCACCATTGCTACGGCTTCCCCTGATCTTCCTGACACCAAATTCAGTGATAGGTGGCACGCTTAGTATTCTGTGGTCTGCTAGGACTTCAATGTGTTTGTTCTGGTCCCATGGTGCGGTCATGGGCACAGCCAAGTTGGTCCCTATCACTTGACTATTCCCTCATCCAGTGGTAGCCTTGCCAGCTCTAAGCTGCCCCTCTCCTCCAATGAATGGCTACATAGGGGTATAAAGTAGGACTCCAGGTAACAGGAAGCTGCCTGTTCAACTTTGTTCACTCTCCAGTGATTGTGGCCTTTACATCACTCCAGGCTCCATGCTGAGATATTCTCCAATGCTTCTCCACCTTTGGATCTCCATTGTGCTCGTTCAGCTCTCATGCTGATTTCTGGTGTTCAGCTCTCATGCTGATTTCTAGTGTTATATATTCCAGCTCTCACACTGATTTCTAATGTTATATATTCCAGCTCTCACACTGATTTCTAGTGTTATATATTACAGCTCTCATGCTGATTTGTGGTGTTCAGCTCTCACGCTGATTTCTAGTGTTATATATTCCAGCTCTCATGCTGACTTCTGTTGTTCAGCTCTCATGCTGATTTCTAGTATTATATATTCCAGCTCTCATGCTGACTTCTGGTGTTCAGCTCTCTTGTTGATTTATAGTGTTATATATTCCAGCTTTCATGCTGATTTCTGGTGTTCAGCTCTCACACTGAGTTTTGGTGTTCAGCGCTCACACTGAGTTTTGGTGTTCAGCTTTCACACTGAGGCCCTGATTCAGAGCCGGATGCTCTGACAAAGCGCTCGCTCTGAATCAGGGCCGTCCCTATTACTTTTTGGAGCGGCCTCCTGGCCGCTCGCATAGCTGTGGGTGACCACCCACAGCTATAGCTAGCAGCCAAAATGCTGGTCGCGATGGTCAAAGCCATCACGACAATCGGGCTTGTGATGAGACCCTTGTGGTAGGGTCTCGTCTGCCGCAAGCCCTGGAGTGCTTTTGGCTCTATCAGAACCAAAAGCACTCCCACTGACATCACTAGTGATGTCAGTGGGGCAGACTACAGACGGAAGTCATTCCCATGGGAATGCCTCCATCTGGGCAGCCACCCCCTTCGGCATGCCCACCAAAGGGGGTGTGCTGTCAATCACCATCGACAGCATGCCCCCTTTGGTGTGAGATCCATAACGACAGCTTGGCCATGGTTCTTTGGGTCTCGCACATGCGCATGATGGAGCCGCCTTCATCATGTGCATGTGCACTTGGGCAACATCGACCTGCTTGCGAGCGTTCAGCGCTAGCGAGCGGGTCTGAACCAGGCCCTGAGTTTTGGTGTTCAGCTCTCACGCTCATTTCTAGTGTTACATATTTCAGCTCTCACACTGAGTTTTAGTATTATATAATTCAGCTCTCATGCTGCTCCCTTGTGTTCTATATTAATTCAACTCTCATGCAGATCCCTTGTGTTATATATTATTCAGCTCACACGCTAATCCCTAGTGTTATATTAATTCAGCTCTCTCACACTGATCTCTTGTTATATATATTTCAGCTCACATGCTGATCCCTTGCTATTCAGCTCACACACTGAGCCCTAGTGTTATATTTTTACGATCTCTGTGCTGATTTCCTGTGAACAAACTCAGTACCCTATCCTGCATTTGGATTTCAAGTGTCCCCAGTACCTTATACTGTGTCTGGATACAAGTTCACTCAGTACCCTATTTCATGTCTGGATCCCAAGTACCCCAGTACCCTATCTTGCATCAGAAAACAAGTGCATTCAGTACCCTATTCTGTGCCTAGATCCCAAGTGCCCTCAGTAACCTTTCCTGCATCTGGATCAAAAGTGCACTCAATACATTTTCTCTAGTCTCCATGATATTTCCCAGTGTACCTCTTATGAGTTAATTTCTAATGAATCTTCTATGAGTCATTCCCCAGTGAACCCTTTATGTGCAATTCTCCAGTGTATTCCCTTCAAGTAATTCTCCAGTGCATTTCCTACATGGCATTCATCACTGTATCCTCTATGAGTTATTCTCTAGTGAATCTTCCATGTGCCATTCTCCAGTGAACTTTCTGTGTGCAAATCTCCAGTTTATTCCCTACGTGTACTCATCCAGTTAACCCTGTATGTGTTATTCTCCAGTGTATCTTTTACAAGACAATCTCAAGTGATACCATTTATGTGCCATCCTCCAGTGTACCCTTTATGAGTCATTATTCAAGTACATCTTCTACATGTCTATCACCATTGTATTCTCTATGAGTTATTTTCCAGCGTGAGTAGTTATCTTTCTCTACTCTGCTACATGTTTTATTGCTAGTTTCTGGGTACCTGACCAGAGGGCCGTAACATGCTAACTGGGTGCCGTGAATGCCAAATCCCAATTGGAGGGGTCACTGATGAAAACCACCAGTGGGTTAGACTCAGTGCCTTTGCCAACACCTGGATTTAGCTAGGGAGGAAGACATACTTACTTCCTCCTCATCTGCAGTCACTCCACACCCTAGTACCCTGACTTCCATCCCTCTTTCAGAAGTTTCCTGTGTGTGGTCATGATGTAGAGATAATATACTTACTGCTGCTGTCTGGATTCTGCATTTTTGAGCTTGCAGCATCGGTATTTGAACTGATGGCTAGTCAACCAACAGTATTTCTAACCCAACTTGGAAATATGGCATATGTGAACATAACTACTCCCTTACCTAACTCCTACCATTGGCTAAACTCCCAAAAACATTAACCCTCAACTACCATGTAGCTGTATGTTCATCTGTCCCGAGCCTAGAGGTTTAAGGTCCATCTCACACACTTGGGTGCCCTCCTCTTTCATATTGCACAGGACCACCAGCACTCTGAAGAAATAGCCACCTAAAAGGTGTGCCTGTGGATGTGTCCACATGTAATTGTGTAGTTATTATGTGAATACGGCTTACTGAACTGTACTTGTCCTTCTCGTACCTATCCCCAGTCTACCTGTCCAGGCCAAATTAGACACAATTGAAGACATCTCATTTGCAGCAGATCTCTCTTATTGTCTCTTGGTGTTAAGAGACTGGTGGTACTTGCTGCAGCACTGGGGCAATATCTTTTCTCTGTTGCTCACACCTGCAGCAGCTTTTCCCCGATGTGTCCCCACCAGTTGCATGGAGCTACCACCAGGGGTCTGTTTCAGGTTCATGTATGGTGTCCAGTGTGCCTGCTTCAGACACACATTATACAAGATTATATAATAAATGGGCATATGTGTATACATTTTAAATGCATATGTATGATAAAGAATTGCATATATTAAGCAAAAAAACAAAAAACAAAACATAAATCCACTTCTAAATGAACCCTCTCTAGTTCCTGGGTGAGATCATTCAGTAGCTGTGTTTTTATTAGACATATGCTGGCATGGTTTTCTAAAAACTGAGCCCACCCAAACTTCCCAGATCCAAGTGAATCCGAATGGTGGCTCGGGTGTTCCTGTCTTGCTCGGAATCCATATCAAGGCAAATCCAGGAGTCAGAGTCTCACAGTTTTTGTACTATATATAATTCCCTCCCACG
Source organism: Taudactylus pleione (assembly GCA_031769625.1). Lineage (NCBI taxonomy): Eukaryota > Metazoa > Chordata > Amphibia > Anura > Myobatrachidae > Taudactylus > Taudactylus pleione. Next base: position 4,077,042 of record JAUIMM010000137.1, on the reverse strand, counting down.
GTGATTCGGGTGCCATTTCACACTGACTCCAGTCTATGCTAACGTGTCCAGTGACTGCTGTGCTATGCCCATCCTCTCCATCTCCAGTGGCTGCTGCTGTGCTTTGTCCACTCTAGTCCCTGTGTCCAGTGGCTGCTGTTGTGTCCACCCACTCCCTTTGTCCAGTGGCTGCTGTACTGTGTCCATCCTCTCCACCTCCAGTGGCTGCTGCTATGCTCTGGTCACTCCAGTCTCTGTGTCCAATGGCTGCTGCTGTGTCCATCCACTCCCTGTGTCCAGTGGCTGCTGTGCTGCTGTGTTTATCCTCTCTTCCCCCAGTGGCTGCTACTGTGCAGTGTCCACTCCAGTCTCCTTAGTGTTAATATTGTCAAAGCTAGATTTACAGTACAGGCAGATAGCAAATCATTGTTTATTATTTTTTATAGTGCATGAATTATTATAGTATTTATTATTATTACTAGTCTAATTGTCAAACAGTGGTGCTTCACTGTGACTCTGCAGTCCATACCCCACTGCAACATAAGCAGTGTTACTCCGTAGTTGTCATTCGTGGAAAAAGTAAAAAAAAAAAAAAGTAAAAAAAATATATATTTTTTGTTTATTCAACATGTGCATTTGTTCACCTTATTCACAACCTGAATTTTTTTAGAACACAAACATTTTATTTGATTTTGTTAAAAGTAAGACAAATAAAAAAAAATCTAGACATTAACTGCAACACACACAGCTCACACTGGCGCTGATTCAGAGCCACTCGCTGCTGGCAGGCGGTCGCTATGAATGTGGGCATTTTTTTTTCCTCCGGCTGCATACAAAGCTGTGGGAGACCACCCACAGCTTATGTGAGCGGCCAGGAGACCATCGCGATTATCGCGACCATGGGGCTTGCGACAAGACCCTTGGGTAGGGTCTAACCGCTGCAAGCCCGAGTGGACTTCCTGCTCTAATAGAGCAGGTAGTCCACTACTGATATCAGTAGTGATGTCAGTCATCCCTCCTACAAATGCCAGGCATTCCTAAGGGAACGCCTGCATTTGTCTGGCCACCCTCCTACCCGCCCACAAAACGTCGACAGCCACCCCGTCTTGTTGCGAGCCCGTAGTGACTGAACTTTAGTCACTCAGTGGGGCTCATGCACACGCACGCCTGACGCAGCGTGTGCGCAGTGGGAAACCATCGGGCCACTTGCGAGCGGCTCTGAATCAGGCCCACTGTGTGGAGACACAGCGCTTATATGTACAGTAACTGAACAGAAAAAACACACGGGAGGACAGTGCACAGACATGCTTCTCTCTGTGTCTCTCCATGCAGTGTAAGCTGAGCTGTGAATTAAAGTCTAAAAAAAATATTTTCTTCTATTGTTGTTTGTACAGTACTATGTATGTGTGCTGTCCCCCAGTGTGTTTTTGTTAACATACATATAAGAGCTGTGACTGCACATGGTGTCTGCTGAGTGTCAATTTAAAATAGTGGAAAAAAATATATTTCTTTAGTTTGTACTACATCTGTGCGCTGTCCTCCAGAGCATTTTTGTTCACGTACAAATAAGCATTGTGACTGCACACAGTGTCAGCTGAGCTGCAAAGTTTATAAAGTACACTACATGTTGTAATGTGAATAAGGGGCACTACTGTGTGGCATAATGTGAACTGTGGGCACTATTGTGTGGTTTATTTTTAATTGATGGAATTACCTCAGTTAGTTTGAATATATCTAGCCCTCTATGTCCCAGTTTGATACTGATATTAATGTTTATTTTTATTTCCCTTTAATTTGCTCCTACATGGTGGACATGCCCCCTACCTGGCACACTTGGTGGCGGGGGTGCGGTACCACACACATGCTCCGGGCACCATGGCTACATGCTACACCACTGTTGGTGCCTAAACCTATCCCTCTCCCCACAGTGCCTAACCCTAACTCGCCCAAGTGGTGCCTAAACCTAACCCCCCCATCCATAGCCTACCCCTAACCTCTCCCACCGTAGCATAACCCTAACCCCCCCCACATGGCACCTAAACCTAACTCTTTTTCCCCACGGCTAACACCTAACTGTCTCATTATACTTACGATCAGGATGCCAGTAGTCGGGATTCTGGCATCAGCATCTTCACCACTGTCTGGATTCCAGCGCCAGTCTTCTGAACGGAAGTGGGGATTCTGGCATGGGGTTTTTGAGAGTCTGCATCCTAGCTTTAGGTATCCCAACTACATCCCTTTTATTGCCTTTTTAAGTTTAAAAATGTACTACAGGGATTTTTTACCAATTATGGGGAGTAATACAGTATGTCCAGCAGGTCAGTCTCCTCATATTTATTTTTTTGTATATAATAGGCTGATTTGGAAATAACTGCAACTATTAAATGTCTTGGCTTCTGTTTCAATGCTTGTGAGGAATCCTTCGCTACTGACAATGTACTATTTTTATGGGGTTGGGTAGGAAATACTGGCAGTTACATTTTAAAATATACTAAAGGGTTGCATTATCCATTTGGGGGGGTAGTATGGCCGGCAGGTCAGTCTCCTCTTATTTATTTTTAGTGTACGATAGGCTGATTTAGAGTTAGCTGCTCTGCAGTGCAACTATTAAGCTTCTTAGTTTCTCTTTCAACCCTTGTCAGGATTCCTTGGCTACTGACAATGTAATCTTTTATGTACTTGGGTATGAAATACCGGCAGTTGAGATGCCAGCTGTCAAAATACTGACAGCGGCATATTAATGCTGGGTATCTAGACAGGGTTTAGGTAAGTATCCTAACCCTTTAACCCTCTGACCCTACACCCCCTTTTCTGGACCCTAACCCTCAATACTCTGCACCATAACCCTCCAAATTAGAACCTAAACCTAACTCTCCCCCCTTGGTGCCTGAACCTAACCCTACCCTCATGATGCCTAAACCTAACTCCACCTATTGGTACCTAAACTTAACCCCCTCTGTCCATAGCCTAACCTTAATATCCCCTACTGAATCCTAACCCTAACTCCCACATTGAGGTGCCTAAACCTAACTCTTCCCCCCGCATCTAACACCTAACCGGCCCTGCTATACTGTACTTATGATCAGGATGCCAGTTGTTGGGATTCCGGTGTCGGTATCTCCACTACTGTCAGGATTCTGGTGCTGGTCTTCTGGACGGAAGTGGATATTCCGGCACCGGGATTTCGAGAGCCTGTATCCCGCCTGTAAGTATCCCAACTACATCCCCTTTTATGGCCATCTTAAATTTAAAAATGTACTACAGGGGTATTTTACCCAATTAGGGGGGATAATATGGCCATCAGGTCAGTCTCCTCATATTTATTTTAGTATATAATAGGCTGATTTGGAAATGGCTGCAACTATTAAGTGTATTGGCTTCTCTATCAACCCTCCTGAGGATTCCTTGGCTACTGACAATGTCATCTTTTATGGCCTTAAATTAAATTTCATAATCAATCATTAATTAATCATTGATTCAATCAATTAATAAATGCACCACTTAATCCTTTTTTATGCTTGTTTTTAATAGTATTTTCCACTTATCTGCTTTGTTTTTTTTATAGCAGCAATTAAATAATGATTAATCAATCAATCCATTACTCAATCAATCTCTCTTCCACTACATACTCCACCTCCATATCCCTGTACTGCCCTCAGGCCTCTGATCTAGTTTTTGATTAATGAGAACATTCTATAGCATGATATAGTTTATATTAAACTGCCATCATGTCTGCCACTACAGTGCCACTCTCTTTCCTATATGTGTCATGTTGGAAGTTGAACTGCCATGTGTTTGACGCTTAGCTTAGCCAGCCAGGTAGCTCGATACAAACTTTTAGCCTAAACTGCATGAAAACAATATTGTGAACTAAGTGGTCAAAATTGACTGTAATTGACTGCAAATTACTGTTATTGAGGTTAATAATATGTAGGAACAAAAACAGGCCCAAATGATGTGATTTTAGCAGTTTTAAACATTTTTTAACAAAAATACAGACCCAAAACCAAAACCTGTGAGGGCGATTTTGACAAAACCAAAACACAAAGATAGTACAGATCCAAAACCAAAACATGGGGGTCGGCACACATCCCTAGTTTTTAGACTCCAGAAACCCTTACTACAGTACATACTTGCCAACTCTCCCTCATTGTCATGGAGGCTCCATGAAATAGTAGCAATCTCCCTGTCTCTCTGAAGAGTCTAGTAATCTACCTGATTACACCTTATCCCCATTATGAAGCTGTTATATGTAAAAACAACAGATATATATATATATATATATATATATACATACATACATTCAAATATGATCATTAGTATAATTTCCCTGCATTGGGTATAAGGCACAATGATCCCTATGGCTACATGCATTTTCTGAAAAGTATCCGTGTGTTTTCATCAACAAGTAGATCTAACTAACTGCTTTTGGGCTCATTTACATTTGGATATAAGTAAATTTTATGTCACGCCTCTCAGACATAATAGTACACGACCACTTTACTACCGCGCTCATAGGTTCTGCTTTGACAATCTCCCTGAAATGCTTTTTCAAAAGTAGGCAAGCATGCCTTACTATGTGATTAGCACAGTATTAACTTATTTACTTTATTCACAAACTAGCATCAACCTGCAACAACGAACCTGCACATGTTTTAAATTCCACTCTGACTCAGGTTACATCATTTAGTACTAACATCCTCTCTATACCATGGTAACATACTGCAAAGCTTGTCCACAGCTAAAACTACAAAGAAACAGTGGTTCGCCCGTGGTGGAGTAAACTCCTTTGGTACAGACACAGCTATGCTGAAAAGAGTTTGTTACCTTCCTGCACAGAAAGTATTACAGTGATGTATTCCCATAAAACACAGTGCACTGATATATGTGTAATCTACACTACAATTCACATCAAATAGAATAATAAATAAATATACTTATACAAAACAAAATGCCATGAATACATGTATAGGCACAGAACATGCAGGTTTCCTTTAGATTTACAGCACAGTGCACACAAGAGAAAGCAGTTTACTCACATTTTATCTATAAATATTTTATTAGTCAAAACTTGTACCCTGAAAAACTGTGTCTTCTCCCTGAGTTCATTAATAATACATAGCAATGACAGGTTCACTTTATTTGTCATCTAGAACAGGGGTTAAAAGCTCCAGTCTTAAAGTACCCCCAATAGATCATGTTTTAAGGTTTTCTTTAATAATCATGCACAAGTATGTAAACCTAGTGCTTTGTCAGTTATTATCCCACCTGTTTCTACAGACAGAAATTCTGAAAACATGACCTGTTGTGGAGCTTGCGGATTACAGTTCAGGACCTTTGGTGTAGAAGTGCCTCTAAGCAAAGCTAAAACAACTTTTTTGGTGAAGCAAATGTCCAGCAGCTATTTTAGGTCATTGCTTATCATTGATGTAATTAAAAGCTGGTCCATCTTGATCCATGACTGTCACAAGCTACTAGGTATTGTTACCCTTTATTCACACACTGGACCACAATAACAAGGACACTACCACACATTTGGTAACATTGAGGAACTGATTCTGAGTCAGATGAAAAGTGGCCGCAATTGCTGATGACTGAGGCAGCCAGATTTATAATCTTATACTAATGTTAGTATCCATACAACTTTATACTTCAAACCATCCACAGCCTCAACCATCATCATTATTTTTAGCACTTACAAATACCCTAACTTGGATGCACAAGATCCATCAGAAACAGGCATCCCTTCTCCGTAAACATGCCTTAAACGAGCATATAAGTCTGGCTATACTTTATGCCTTAGACACTCCCATGAACTGTGCATTCACGAGCTAGACATTTAGTTGTCACCAATAAAGCATCCATTTCAAAGACCGAAGATACCTGACCAAGCAAGGTGCAAAACGGTTGCACTTGTATCATCTGTCATGGTGCATGTGTATTCTGCAACGTATATGCAAAATGTCTTCTAATAATCATGGGAAGTGTCCACAGTCAGAGCAGCATCTGACTCAGAATCAGGATATATTACAGCAACATTTTACTAACCTGTCTTCCAGTATCATGCCACACACAGAGCCTGATTCAGAAATGTATGATTAAACCTGATGGTTTACATACATTTCCAATGGTGGAGCGCCTGTGCATGAGCAGGACCACATACAAAAGTTTACATGGTGTATATAAATGCAGGTTCCCAGAACAATCACCTAGCACTGACTGCTAGGTGAGATCTCATTATAAGTGTTATAGGGCAGGACTCCAATCACAGACCACATAATATGCAGACACAATGCTGGGAGCTGGAAAATTATCTCAGCCTATGGACAACAGCTACAAATACCTGGGAGCCATATTGTCCAGCAAGCTTGTTTTAGTAAGTGGCACACATTTTGAATGACTGCTGAGTTAAAGTAACACACATCACTAACTGTGACCTTACACCTATCATCAAAAAGTGACTTACAAGTGCTCCATACTTAGTGGGATATTTCTTTAAAAACTTCTGAAAAGATATAGACTTTCTTAAGCAGTTCCCAGGGACTATCATCTTGCCATAACTGTTCCACTTAGTTAGAGCACAGGTTCTCAAACACAGTCCTCAGGACCCCAAACAGTGCATGTTTTCCAGGTCTCCTCACAAAATCACATGTAAAATAACTCACTTCACCTGTGGATCTTTTAAAATGTGTCATTGAGTAATGAACACACCTGTGCATCTGCTAGGTGACCTGGAAAATATCACCTGTGTGGGGTCCTGAGGAAAGAGTTTGAAAACCACTAATTTAGAAAATACAACTGGTCTAAAGTAAACTGGAGGCACAGCAGTAGGTTCAAAGTCCAAGGCCATGGGGCAATGGTAACTCTTTCAATTTCTTATGTAGTTTCTGTACTGTTGGTGCTAGAGATGAGCGGGTTCGGATCTCAAATCCATCTGGGCGGTGCTATGCTATCTGCTGCATCCATCTTGGCTGGTGCTGATCCATCTAGGCTGGTGCTGTCCTGTCTGCTGTGTGCATCTGGGCCCAAGTTCTGGACCTGAAAAAAAAATATTGTCTTTTTATTTTTTTTCTGTGTGTGCATGTTAGGCTTAGCCGCACAAGATACAGCAGCAACGCAAGTTGCAACCTAGTGCTGCCCGACTCCAGTCGTCATCAATCTGTGCTCTTGGCCCAAGTTCTGGACTGGAAAAAATTGTGTATTTTGTCTATTTTTTTCTGTGTGTGTGTGCATCAAGAGTATAGTCGCACAAGATACAGCAATGCAACCTAGTGCTGCACGACTCCAGTCATCATCAATCTGTGCTCTGGGTCCAAGTTCTGGACCCGAAAAAACCCAAAAACAAATAGTGTCTTTTTTTGTCTAATTTTTTTCTGTGTATGTGTTAGGCTTAACCGCACAAGATACAGCAACGCAAACTAGTGCTGCCCAACTCCAGTCATCATCAATCTGTGCTCTGGGCCCAAGTTCTGGACCTGAAAAAAAATTAAAACAAATAGTGATTTTTTGTCTAATTTTTTTCTGTGTGCGTTTGCGTGTTAGTCTTAGCCGCACAAGATACAGCAACACAATCTAGTGCTGCCCAACTCCAGTCATCATCAATCTGTGCTCTGGGCCCAAGTTCTGGACCCGAAAAAAAATAAAACAAATAGTGTCTTTTGTATATATTATTTCTGCATGTGTGTGAATTTTGTAGCTGCACCTTGGCTACACTATTTGTGCTTGTGACACTGCTTCAAGACAGCAGAAAATATGGAGGGCTGTCACATGACAGGAGAGCAAGGCCAAGAACCAAATGTTGTAGCTGCCGCCAGCAGTCATCATGATAATGCAAGTCCATCACCTTCCTTGTCCTCTATGAAGGCCCATGCCCCAGGCTTTAGTCACGCCATGGATATGGTAAAGCTGCTTTTACTGTAGTAAAGAAAACAAAATTGAATGGCAAGTTGCCTTTAGATAAACAAAAAATTGACAATATGCCATTCACTACACTAAGTGGCAAGGAAAGGATAAGGCCTTGGCCTTTATTTATGTTGACTGCTGGTTCTGATAGCCCTTCTGCTTGTAGTAGTAGTAGTGGTGGTGGTACCATTAACAAATTGAAACTTGATAAGAAGAGTAAGACAGCTCCATAAAAAACAACTGTGTGCCCTGAGAAATCGAAATCACAAATCCCTGAGGAGAGTGCAAGTGTGTCCATGGTTGCCATGTGTGAGCTAGACCTAAATACTAGTGTACTGGAGGATCCTCCAAGTTCCAACATTTGTGTGCCCTCTGTAAATGTGGGGAAGGGCAGTCAACATCTTGCAGACATAGTCAGTGAGGATGCTTCTGTGGAATTGCACATGGAGTAGGAGGATATTTTGGTAGTTGAAGGCGCTAAGGATGATGAGGATGTTGATGGTGAAGATGTTGGTGATGAGGATTTTGATGCCATGGATGTCCTTTGTGTAAGTAAGGCAACAGCTGTTGCCCATGGATTGAAAAAGCCAAAGCCCATTGTTGTCATGCCAGGCAAAAGACAAAAAAATCCACTTCTCACATGTGGAATTATTTCCACCCCAATCCGGACAACAGTTGTCAAGCTATATGTAACCATTGCCAAGCAAGAGTGAGTAGAGGGAGGGACCTAAACCACCTAGGAACCTCCTCCTTGTTACGTCACTTGGAGCGCATTCATCAAATATCAAAGTGTATGTCGCAAAGTTCCAAATCTCAAAATGTAACAAGTCCAGTGTCACCTACCTGCTCCCTCTCTGTGGGATCCAAGCACCATCAATCTCCACCACCAACACCTGCATCATCAACATCCTCATTCGTCATCGGGAGTAGTCCTGCTACATCCAATGTTGTTATTCAAAGCATGATTGACTCCTGTCCTATCCGTGATTCCTCTGAAGGATCCTTGATGACTATGCCTGTTGCTGCTGCTGTTGCTGTGAGTGGATCTTCATCCCAGAAGGGGACCAGGAGGAAGACTACTTGTAGTGTATCCTCCAAAAAACAATTAACTGTCAAACAATTATTTGCAAGGGCAAACAAGTATGACAGCAATCACCCATTTGCACAGCGGATTACTGACGCCATAACAGCTATGCTGGTATTAGATGTGCGTCCAGTGTCCGCCATTACTGCAGTGGGTTTACAACAGTTAATTCATGTCCTGTGTCCTCGCTAACAGATCCCTTCTAGATTCCACTTTGCTAGATCAGCAATTCCAAATCTGTACATGGACATTAGAAAAACCCTTATTAATGTCTTCAGAAATGCCGTTGTACTCACTGTCCACTTGACCACTGATATGTGGACAAGTGGGACAGGGCAAACGAAGGATTACATGACTGTGACAGCCCACTGGGTAAATGTATTGCCTACAACAGCAACATCTACCAAAAGACAGCTGATACAGAGGCAGACTACTCTTTGTATAACTGGTTTCACTAAGAGACATACCGCTGAGAACCTCTTAGAAAAACTCAGGGAAATCATTGCTAAATGGCTTACCCCACTTGGGCTCTCTTTGGTATTTGTGATTTTGGACAATGCCACCAATATTGTGAGAACATTACATGTGGGCGAATTCCAACACGTCCCATGTTTTGCTCACACAATTAATTTGGTGGTGCAACATTTAAAAAAAAAATGACAGGAGCATGCAGGAGATGCTCTTGGTGGCCCATAAAATATCCTGACATTTTAGACATTCAGCAACCGCTTGTCGAAGATTGCATGACCAGCAGGTACTGTTAAATTTGCCCTTCCATCAGCTGAAGCAAGAGATAGTAACTCAGTGGAATTCTATTTTTATGCTTCAGCAGATGGAGGAACACAAAAGGCCATCCAGGGCTATACAACGGCCTATGACATAGGCCATGGATGGAGAATGCACCTTACTCAAGTGCAGTGGAGAATAATTTCTGTAATGTGCAAGGTTCTCAACCCTTTGAACTTGCCAGACAAGTTAGTTCAAACACTGCCAGCTTGAGTCAGGTCATTCCCCTCATCAGACTTTTGCAAAAACAGCTAGAGAAACTGAAGGAGGAACTGAAATGGAGTAATTGCTCAAGGTATGTCGGACTGGCGGATCAATCCCTTGTTTCACTTCATCAGGATCCAAGAGTCATCAATCTATTGAAATCTGAAAAATATATTTTGGCGACCATTCTGGATCCTAGGTTTAAGTCCTGCCCTGTGATTTTTTTTCCAACAGACCAAAATCTAAAACTATGCAAATAGCTGTTGGAAAAAAAATTGTCAGCTGCAGCCGGAAGTGAAACACCATAATCTCCTCCTTCAGTTTCTGCAGCTGCCAGGAAAAAACAAAATTTTCCTGACAGAATGCCTGCTGGTCATGCAGATTGTTCATCAAAAAATGACATCTGGCCGGGCCTGAGAGAACTGCCTGCTAGTGACATGTCTTCTATCGTGACTATGTGTGATACAGTCTTCATTCAAAGAATGGTGGAGGACTGTTTCAGAGATAACATCATAATAGGCAAGTCAGACAGTCCCTTTCAGTACTGGCAGGAAAAAGAGGCAATTAGGAGTTCCATACACCATCTGGCTTTGCATTACTTAAGTTGCCCACCCTCCAGTGTGTACTCTGAAAGAGTTTTCAGTGCAGCTGGCAGCCTTGTCAATGATCAGAGTAGGAGGTTACTTCCTCAAAATGTGGAAAAGATGATGTTCATTAAAATTAATTACAAATTCCACGAGGAAGACCTCTACCAACAATTACATAAAAAAATTACAGAGGCACCTATGGTGGATTCCAGCGGGGATTAATTAATATTGTGTGAAGAAGAGAATGTACACACTGATGGGGATGATGAGGACAAGGACGATGACAACTTGTAATGTAAAGCAAGTTTGTGTATGTAATAATTTTTATTTCCATGTCCAATGCACATTGGCAGTTTGTTTTATGATCATTTCAGCCACAATTGGCAGTCCTTGTCACTGAAATGATTGGTTTGTTAAACTGTGAATGTCCTGTTTCGTAGGGTTGAGTCTCCCATATCCAAAATGCTTGGGACCAGGGGTATTTTGGATATCGGAATATTCCATATTTTGGAATATTTGCATAATATAATGAAATATCTTGGGAAAGGGACCCAAATCTAAGCACAGTATGCTTTTATGTTCTATATACACCTTATACACACATCCTGCAGGTAATTTTATACAATATTTTCAATAATTTTGTGGCTAAAACAAAGTTTGTGTACATGCATGAAATTCATTTATGTTTCATATACAACTTATACACAAAGCCTGAAGGTAATTGTATACAATATTTGTAATAATTTGTGCTTTAAACGAGGTTAATGTACATTGACACATCAAAAAACAAAGGTTTCACTATCTCAGTCATGATAAAAAAATTCCGTATTTCGTAATATTCCGTATTTCGTAATTTTTGGATATGGGAGACTCAACCTGTACAACATAACGATGGGTGGGAGGGCCCAAGGACTATTCCAGCTTGCACTTTTTTCCTTTCCATTATGTGCTGGTTGGGGCATTGCTACTTGACATTTTAAATTAATGTTATGGTTGATTTAGGAACCAATGATTTGTTTTTAAATTAAAAATAAATGCATTGGTACAGCCCCTGGCTGTAAAATTGATAATAAATTATTATTCATTATTCAGCCTTGGTCTACACCAATGAATTGTTTTTTATTAAATTATTATAATTTTTACAGCCAGGGGCTGTAACTATCAACTATCAATTCTTCAATCCTCAAGGGTATCCCAACCATCATCTTTGCACAGTCCTCAACTCTATTAATAATTATATCAATCAGTTTTGAGCCAGCAAGCTGTATGCAACCTTTTGGCCCTTTAACTAGATGAAAAAAATCAATATTGTGAGCTGTGAGGTGGTCAAAACTGACTTCAAACGAGTGTAAATAAATGTTATTGAGGATATTAATACTGTTGGAACAAAAAAGGACCATGTTATGTGATTTTAGCTGTTTTTTATTTATTAAGAAAAAATCCAGATCTAAAACCAAAACCCGAAAACTAAACACTGAGGTGAGGTTTTGGCAAAACCAATCCAGATCCACAACCAAAACCAAAACACGGGGGTCGGCACACATCCCTAGTTGGTACATTACTGAAACCGGACGCCTTTTGCCTAGGCCGTCCCTGGTCACAGGTTAGCGCTTTTGGACTCCCACTCACCGTCAGTGACCGCCTGTCACTAACTCCGCCCACTGCGCCATGGGCATTTAACGATGCTGCCACCACCAAACTCTACCAACGGCGTTTGGAACCGCTTATTAGGTACACTCAGGCTCCTGCCTCGGAACCTGGAACCGCTTCAGCTGCGTATGCGTTTGACTAACTGCGGACACACCTCCTGTTTGGTGTTGACTGTTCCCACCTGATCCCTCGCAATGGACCAGGTCTGCACGGTAGCTTGGCAGAGGGCTTGAACTTGGAGACATGGAGCTCTTACCCAGAACAGCAGGAGAACGGAATAGCGTTATGACGCAATTCTGTTGGTCGCAGGATTGAGTCAATTGAAATAACGGCAAACGGTGTTTATTTGCTCAATGTCTTAAAGAAGACCTTCCCTTCCGTCTGAAGGGGAATATCACACAGAAATCAAACAGCAATTCTCCACAAAGGATTTTCAAAGATGTACCACATACAGGAATCTTATCAGCAGGTCTCCTCCACACAGAAGTTACAGGGTTGTACCACATACAGGGCTCACAGTCCCTCTTTTTATGTCATTCTAACACACACTTCCACAGGGGGTAAGTCTGCCCTGTGGTTTCCAACCAATCACCTTAAGTGCATGACCTGTGCATGTGCTAGCCACATGCACATTTAGCATTGTCCCCTATGGACAGTGGGTAGTGGTCACTCCCCTGAGCCTGAGACTTCCTGGTGTTTTGGTCACCACCCAGGAGTCAGCTCGTCTAGGGCCGGGGGAGGTTTTGCTAAAAAACCTTACTTCCAGGAATCTGCTAAGGGACCAGCCCAGCCACCTTTGCCTGAATCTGAGCTCCAGAGGTGGGGAAGCAGGATCCCCGGGCACACTTTCCTGGCCACGGAAGGGAAGCTATTTTGAAAATCCCAGAAATGGTTAGCTGGCTGCCTTAGCCAGCTCCCTATGCACCCCCTCATACCACTTCCAGGCATGAGGCTGCATAGGGGAACATTTTATTTCCTCTGGAAGGGGCTGGGGGTTCCAGCAGCCCACGGAGGACTCTGGATCCCCTGGCTGTCCAGAGCATCACAGTTAAGTGCACTTTACTTAAATTATACATGTAAACACTTTAAATACATTCAATGTTTGTGCCTGTGCCCAGCATCAGCCCAGGACCTCCTGTTCTGGCTCAGTGCTGCACATACATTTTAAATACATTTTGTGTTATAACCACATGTACATTTGCGCTTTTTATACTGTGCCCAGCACTCAGCGCTGGGCTCCCTTATTCCTGCAGTCCTGGACTGCTGGGGGTCCACCAGGGGTTAATCCTCCTGAGCGCCGCAGCACAGAACTCTGGCTACAAGCGCTCCATACTGCCCTCTCTCAGCACTGCGCACCAAGGGTTAAACCTGCCATCGCCGCTCGGCCGGAGCTCAACTCCGGCAGCATGCAGTGCTTCAGACAGTCCCCCCACACAACCGGCGCCTAGCGCCGGTAATACATTTTAACATGGTGCCTGGCGTCCCTTTGTCCATTTAAAAATGGCTGCGCAGCACAGGGGTTAACCCCTTCAGTGTCGCGGCAGCCATTACCCCTGTGTGGCTGGCCTCCGGCCACACTTCTCCCACCCCCCTCAAGTGGGTTACCAGAAGGCCATGTCCCAACGATTTGGCTCCTGGTACCGCAGTCTCTTGGGGGGTTCAGGGAAGCTACCTGGGGGGCTTCGGCTCCGGCCTTGACAGTTCATCCATATTGCAGTGGGCCTTTCCTTGTCTGTGCACAATGTCCAAATAGTCACACTGAAGTCCAAGGCTCCACCACAACAGTCTGTCAGTTTCCCTTTTGGGGGGCCGGTCGCACACATAGTGCTGAAGGTGGTCCAATGCCTAAACAATTGCCAACCACTGTGTTCCAATTGTGGCATACCCCACCTCCCACCGTAGCAGTATATGGCTCAAGCAAGCCAAAGGGTGCTCCTGCCCATATGGCCCCTCCTGGCTCCGTACTGCTCCCAGTCTGTGCAATGATGCATTAGTTTGTACCACAATGTCCTGGTCCTGAAATTGCGCCATCTGCACTGGAGCTGGTATCAGAGCCTCCTTCAATGACTGGAATGCCAACTCACGAGCGGGTATCCAGTTCACTGACTTGGGAAGTCCCTCCCTGGTCAACTCTGTAAGGGGGGTCACTACAGTACTACAATCAGGGACAACTCGTTCGTAGGGCCTTACAGTTTCTGAGGTCAGTATCTGTCTTGGGGTTGTGGGCCAGGGACAGTTTCTGGTTGCCTCCACCCCCACTGGTCTGGGCCTACCACTGTCTCCCCCCACTCTATACCCTGGGCACTGCACCTCTGTCATCTCCACCGGGCATCTGTCTGCGCTACCTGTCAGACCTGCCCTACCATCCTCCTCCAACGACCTATGACTAGGGGGACCTACCCTGTCACCTAGGCCTTTTCTCACCACCTCATCCGCTACCTGTTCCATAGTGATGGCGGACAGATCACCAGCCTCTGAACTCCGTGTGACATCCACCACGGGTAGGCTGCGTGTCTTCCCTGATCTACTTGGCACAAGCAGGGGACCTTGCTCCCTAACTGGCCTATCCCCTTCTACCTTCCTGGCTACCCTGTACCTTAACCCTTCCCACCAGGTCACACTCCCTGCCGCTATCCCTGAAAGGCCGCTGCCAGCTTGGCATGATATGCCTTCCAGATATGGATCAGCAAGCTGGGCTTCCCTGACCTCCTGTTTGTGGCCCTCACGTCCTTCTAAGTAGGGACAGTCTACAGGGGGATATGAGTTGGGATTGCTAGGGTCAGTCTGGTTGAGGTCAGTGAAAGGGAAGTCAGTGTGGTCACTCATACTCACCGCTGGAGTTGGCAAACCACTAGGGACAGGAGCATCACTGGGCACCCTCACAGGATCCAACGAGCCGGAACCAACATGCTCTACATTGCTAGGGGACGTAGGCATACCAGAGGCAAAAGGCATGCTGGGTAGATGTGCTGATCTAGCCGTGGTAATCTTTTCCTCTGGGCTGGTTGATGCTGTGGTAAGCTGCGCTGGCAGTTGTCTAGCCACTGTAGTCTTTTCCTCTGGGCTGGGCTGTTCTGGTGCAGTTGATGTAGACTGTGATCCGGAAACTTGACTCCGGGCGATGGCGTCAGCAAATGTGGTAACGATTCCATCACCAAGGTCATTCCCCAGGACCACATCAGTTGGAAGGCCATCCATGACAGCAACATCCCTCAACTCTGGGCCAGCTCCCCAGTCCAGGTAGACTCTCGCCACAGGTACCTCTCGCTCCATTCCGCCTGCTACGGTCACTTTGGCAATGCGACCTGGCAGTACTGCAGCAGGATCAATTAGGCAGGGGCTTACAACAGTTATTGAGTCCCCAGAGTCTCTTAATCCTTGTCCCTGCAGGGGCCCCACTTGGACCGTCTGCAGGTGCTGCCACATATTTTGGGGTGGCCCCTTGGCCATGCAGGTGACTCTCTCCATAGAGTCCACCTGATTCTCCCCACACTCCATTGGACTGACTGGAGTAGGAACAGTCTCTTTGGGCTCACCTCCCTGTGTCAGACAAGCAAGCCGGGCTCCAGCACTCGAATTTGGGGCACGAGTCTCGGGTGCTTGCGTTGTGGGACAGTTCATCCTCAGATGTCTGATTTTCCCTCAATCATAACACTTCTTGTCCAGTCGGGGCCCCGGTGGTCTCTGATGATTTGCAGGGACAGGGCAGGGCGATTGCTGGCCAAGAGCACCCTGGTTGGAGGATGCCTGCTTTGGGGGGTGATGAGCAGAAGAGGGGTGTTCCCCATTGGGGTCAGCTGCTAGTTGGGCGCTTCTTCCCTTGTGGCTGAATTGACACATACTTGTCCGCTAACTGGGCCGCCATCTTCAAGCTTGGTGGCTCCCGGTCTAGCACCCACTCCTTCACCTCTGGGGCTTACCTACGGTAGAACTGCTCTTGGCATAGCAGATCAATCAGTGCGTCCCAGGTAGTGGCACCAGATCCCTTCACCCACTTCACCACGTACTGCCTCAGCTGGGTGGCGAACTGCTCATGGGTGCTGGTAGGGTTCTTGGGCAAGTTCCGGAACTTTTTCCTGTAGGACTCAGGAGTGACAAAGTATCGCTGTAGGAGGGCCCTTATGACTTCGTCATAGTCACCGCAGTCCTTGGTGGCCACTCCTCGATAGGCCTCCAGGGCCTCTCCGTGCAGTGTGGGCACCAGGTGTCTGACCCACTCCTGCTTGGGTAAATTGTGTAGTTTACAAATCCTTTCAAATACTTGCAAATGTCCATCAATGTCCCTGTTGCTGTCTGCAAATTTGGCAAACTGTATACGATCTGATCCTGGTACAGCAGTCTGCAATGGTGCTTGGGGTACCACGGCCCGTGGTGCCCGCTCGTCATGCCACATCCAAATGATTAGCATACGTTCTTGTTCCTTTGCCTTTTCTCCCAATTCCACTAGTCGCTCCACTAGGGTATCCATTCATTGGGATCCCTGCCATGCTGGGGACTGCTGAGAAACATAACTGCTGTGAGAGGGGGCGGGACTTTTTGCTCTCACCACGTTCTGAGGGACGTCCATTGTTACGCTGGCCGTACTTTCCACCTCCGTCTGATGCAACTCAATTCCGCTGTTATCAGTCATCCTGCACGTTCTCCTGAACTGCAGTTACTCCTCTCCTGAGTAACTTGGCTTCTCTCGTCGGGTGACCGAAAAGCCGCCTGGGATTATCCCACCGCTATGCCACCAGATGTAACCGGACGCCTTTCACCTAGGCAGTCCCTGGTCACGGGTTAGCGCTTTAGGACTCCCACTCACCATCAGTGACCGCCTGTCACTGACTCCGCCCACTGCGCCGTGGGTGTTTAATGATGCTGCCACCACCAAACTCTACCATTGGCGTTTGGAACCGCTTACTAGGTACACTCAGGCTCCTGCCTCGGAACATGGAACCGCTTCTGCTGCGCATGCATTTGACTAACTGCGGACACACCTCCTGTTTGGTGTTGACTGTTCCCACCTGATCCCTCGCAATGGACCAAGTCTGCATGGTAGCTTGGCAGAGGGCTTGAACTTGGAGACACGGAGCTCTTACCCAGAACAGCTGGAAAACGGAATAGCGTTTTGGCGCAATTCTGTTGGTCGCAGGATTGAGTCAATTGAAGTAACGGCAAACGGTGTTTATTTGCTCAATGTCTTAAAGAAGACCTTACCTTCCGTCTGAAGGGGAATATCACACAGAAATCAAACAGCAATTCTCCACAAAGGATTTTCAAAGATGTACCACATACAGGAATCTTATCAGCAGGTCTTCTCCACACAGAAGTTACAGGGTTGTACCACATACAGGGCTCACAGTCCCTCTTTTTATGTCATTCTAACACACACTTCCACAGGGGGTAAGTCTGCCCTGTGGTTTCCAACCAATCACCTTAAGTGCATGACCTTTGCATGTGCTAGCCACATGCACATTTAGCATTGTCCCCTATGGACAGTGGGTAGTGGTCACTCCCCTGAGCCTGAGACTACCTGGTGTTTTGGTCACCACCCAGGAGTCAGCTAGTCTAGGGCCAGGGGAGGTTTTGCTAAAAAAACCATACTTCCAGGAATCTGCTAAGGGACCAGCCCAGCCACCTTTGCCTGAATCTGAGCTCCAGAGGTGGGGAAGCAGGATCCCCGGGCACACTTTCCTGGCCACGGAAGGGAAGCTATTTTGAAACTCCCTGAAATGGTTATCTGGCTGCCTTAGCCAGCTCCCTATGCACCCCCTCATACTACTTCGAGGCATGAGGCTGCATAGGGGAACATTTTATTTCCTCTGGAAGGGGCTGGGGGTTCCAGCAGCCCAGGGAGGACTCTGGATCCCCTGGCTGTCCAGAGCATCACAGTTAAGTGCACTTTACTTAAATTATAAATGTAAACACTTTAAATACATTCACCATTTGTGCCTGTGCCCAGCATCAGCCCAGGACCTCCTGTTCTGGCTCAGTGCTGCACATACATTTTAAATACATTTTGTGTTATAACCACATGTACATCTGTGCTTTTTATACTGTGCCCAGCGCTCAGCGCTGGGCTCCCTTATTCCTGCAGTCCTGGACTGCTGGGGCTCTACCAGGGGTTAATCCTCCTGAGCGCCGCAGCACAGAACTCTGGCTGCGAGCGCTCCATACTGCCCTCTCTCAGCACTGCGCACCAGGGGTTAAACCTGCCTTCGTCGCTTGGCCAGAGCTCAACTCCGGCAGCATGCAGTGCTTCAGACAGTCCCCCGACGCAACCGGCGCCTAGCGCCGGTAATACATTTTAACATGGCGCCTGGCATCCCTTTGTCCACTTAAAAATGGCGCTGCAGCACAGGGGTTAACCCCCTTTCAGTGTCGCGGCAGCCATTACCCCTGTGTGGCTGGCCTCCGGCCACACTTACTAAAACTTTTTTTAAATAGAATAACTGTGGGTGACAGCCGTAATTCACAACAAATGTGTCAGGATTCAGCCTGGGATTGGCTATTACTCACCGCGGTGCTGGCTTCCCCTGACTAGCTGCTCAGTCAGACACCAGGTGCGGCGGTTGGTGAAACGCCGAGTATTATTTCAGGGGCCCTGTTAACTTCTACACAATCCTTCATATTGGAGTTCCTGTGGAAGTGATCATGGATGCAGCCATATTGTGTCTCACCTGATCAGAACCTCCACCAATGGTAGCCTTGTCATCTCTGAGCTGACTCTCTTGTTCAATGGATGGCTACCTAAGGGTATAAAGAAGGAATCAAGGAAACAGGAAGTTTCCTGAACAACTTTTCTTCTCCAGAGATGCCAGCTTCAGATCACTGTTCCAGGGTCCACACTTTTGTATACTCTGTGTGCTTCACCAGTCTCTGTGATATTCTCCAGTGTTATTCAGCATCAGCCACTGCCAATATTCACCATCAGTCACTACCAATATTCTCCAGCGATATTCAACATCGGTCACTACTGATACTCTTCATTGATATTCTACATACAGTAGGTCACTGCCAATATTCTCCAGTGATAGTCATCATCAGGTACTTACTGATATCCAAACACTCAGTTGTCTTCCTTACCTACTTGTCAGTTGCTAATTCCTGGGACCCTGACCAAGGGGCTGCAACCTGCTCATTGAGTGCAGCTAAGCCCATATCCCATTTGGAGGGGTCACTGGTAAAAAGCACCAATGAGTTAGACTCTCTGCCTCTGGTCAGGTCTTTTCAACACCCCGAATTAACTGATGAGGAAGCCATATTTACTTCCTCTTCTTCTACTGCTGCCTAACCCACCTAGTCATCATGACTCCCGGTCCTCTGACTGGAAACCTCAAGGGCCAGGTTGTGGCAAAATGAAGTCAGTAACATGGATGCATGTTGACTTTTGTATGCAAATTCCAACAAAGACAAACAAAGGTCTTAGAGAGAGCCTACCAGAATCAATAAGTGAATTGTGGTCCTCTGCCTGAGACAATAGTCAGAAGTCTATACATTTTTTAAAGAACATAGGGAAGATATACTTTATCTAGCACAGTCTATAAATTGACAGAAGCTGATTGGTTGCTTTGGACAACTTCTCCACTTTATCTCTAAAAAGCAGTTGGAAACTTAAGCTGGGTACACATACACACTGACAGATATATTGGCTGATCAATTGATCGGCCAATATATCTGTTGCCCATCAGCCAGTGTGTAGCAGTGATACAATGGCATTCACAGACATATTGAATCGGCTGTGCTGCACATTCTTTTATATAACGATGAATTATTTCAGCAAACTGGGGCCACCAATACTATATAGACAATGTCTAGACAATAGGTAGCTAGAACATATACTGTAGGTTGGACTGTCTTGGAGAAACCTTAATGAAGCTTCGATAATAATTTGAGAATCCAAGAAATCACTAAATTGATTTTGCTTTTGGCTCTAGACAATCTTGAATTGCCCTCATTTTTACTTTATCCATCTGTATTCCTTTATGTACTCTTTCAAATAAAGTGACAGAAATTCAATGCTATTTGTTTCAAAAGTACACTTTTCCATACAATCCATAAGTTCTCAGGGCCTGATTCAGAGCCGCAAGCGGCCAAATGTCTAGCATACGTGCATGCACACGCTTCATTCTGCGCATGTGCAAACTACACTCTGTGTTCGCAACCATCTCACTCGCTCAGCAAAGGTAGCCCAGGGTAATGACTGACAGGAGAGGCCATTTGTGGGTGGTAACAGGAGCAGGACACTAATAACGGGGGGTTGGAGATGCGAACGCAGGCGTGCCTGAGTGTTTCAACGCCGGTTTCAGAGGCGTGCATAATTAACAGGCAGCGTCATAGTACACGTCACTTGCCATTTTTTTACCCTGATTTCCTTGCAATACTTGCGGTAGGGTAAAGCTCACGCAAGCACTGCGTTAGTATACGATGGTGCTCGATGAACCTATGTTTTAATACAATTCCAGGAGATGACGTGTGCTGGTGGGCGGCTCTGCTTTTGCGAGTGGGCTTAGAGGATACATGATTCATATGGTTTTTGCTTTAAGTGTTCTAGAAGCTGCTGGTTTTTGCGTGTCTTGAGAATGACAATACAATAGCTTTAATAAAAACCCTTAACATACTAATTAACAATAGATATAACTATAATAAAATGACACAAACAACATAGATGGAATTAAAAGGTTACAGTTTTAGTTAGTCACATAATTATCTTTAGGTCATTATCTTTAGCTAATTAAGCACTGTGTTCTTAAGGGTTGGTACGGGAAGCTGGCGTTTGGGATCCCGGTGGTCAGAATCCAGTTGCCAGCATCCCGACACGGTTACAATCTTGATAGCTCGAGGGAAGCACACCTAACCTAACCCCTAACAATACCTATAACCCTCCCTCCCCGGTGCCTAAACCTAACCTCCCGCTAGTACCTAAACCTAACCCTTCCTCTCCTGTGCCTAAACCTACCCCTTTCCCCTTTATTCCTAACCCTAACCCTCCCCTAGTGTCTAAACCTAACCCCTAACCCTATCCCTACTACTTACCTTTGGGATTTCGGAATCCGGGTTACTGGCGCCAATAGATTGATAAGTGTTAGGATTCTGGCGTCGGCATTCAGACTGCTGGAATCCCTGCTGACAGGATATAAGTATAATAGTCTTGGGGAAAATAAAGGCTATTGACATTCCCTGAGCTAAGTTGGCCCCACCCCCTCATTTGGCATAGCCCTACAGCACACAGCCTTTGGGAAGAAGCCCAGGTCCCTCCATGTGGACAGAGACAACTTGACTTGTGCACCAAATTGCTACTAATTATGCCCCTAATAGCCCTTTGAGAAGCAATGCTTACCCGCCAAATGATCCACATCATGCCACCCAAGGACCTAAAACTCTGCTCTAAGTGCAACGAGCAGACTTACAAGAAAGAGTTGCATCCAAGACTCATTCAAATAAACAGCATCTTGGTGACGCCTGGAGAATCCATAAATTTGCCAACAACAACAAAAAATAATTAAATTATCTAAAATCATACATTATACATTTATTAGTTATCGATTAACTCACATCTTGAGCCAGGAGAAAAATGAAGCAAGTGACACACAAACCAGAACTCTGAGGAAAGTGCATAGAAATCTGTAATAACAAACAAGAAAACTAGCAGTCAACAATTATTGTAAGCATATCAAACCAGCAACTCCAGGCAACAGGCAAGAGATGGATGACAGGGGGGTAGGATTCAAGGAAGCTTGATGGGAAGTGTGACCTAGGTAAAGGCAAAACCCATAGGAAACAAAAACCCTACTGTTATATTTTTAAGTTTGTTTCACATGAAGTAAAAAAAATTAGGCTATATACCTTTGCTCTCCCACAATGTTCTGGAACAACCCCTATGTCAATAAGCAGCATGTTCTGAGAAGCACATCATGCACACATAGTCTGCGCACCCCGCTGCACATAAAAATCTACCCTTATGCACACACAGCATTTGCACTTCACATCACAAGTGCTTGGCATCTGACTTAGTGGCAAATACACATACTCTGCGCAGAGATCAGTGGGGAAGCACTTTATGTATGATGGAAGATCATAACCAAGTGTGTAGTGTAAATCTGACAGGGTCAGGGAGCTGCCATCTAGCACATACTGTACATAATTAGTGGCTGTGGGTGAGCCTGCCACTATAACTGACATAATTATACATTAGAAAATATACATTTATTTTCCCACCCTCTCTAATTTATGTATGTAGGGGAGGATTGTACAAAGACATTATTAGGACTTTCAGAAGGCTGATTTCCTCAAGGGGTCATCAGAGGGGCAAATGATGTGTGAGTTTTTTTTGGCTTTCTTTTAGACCATAGGGACCCCCCTCTTTTTAAGGGCCTTGGGCCCCACAAAGTTTTGATCCAGCTATGTGCACATACATTGCACTATGGAAGGAGATAGCACCCCACTTACTTCCAGCAACATGGAGGCTCAAAGTTATAAATGGGAAATTTAAACTTGGACATTATGGAACAGTGCTGTCATGTTCTGGGTCAGATAGAGTTGTCTCTTGCGTGTTTTCACGTGTTTAATTCTTTGTATTAAATCCTTAAACTGCCTAGAAAATTCCTGAAGTGCCTTGACGTGAATTACCTGCCATTTTAGAGGGATTTTTAAACATATTGATTGAGAAATTGGGATTGAATAAATAATTGCTTTTCCAACTATTGCAACTTATTCTAACATGCAACTATTTCTTCTTTGATGGTGCAATGTATTTGCAGCATTTCTCAGCCACTGGTGAAGCCACTCTAGTGGGTACACTAACGCATTTATCTCCTATAATGGGAGCTTTATCAAAGAGTGATCTAAGTGAGCTACCAGCTATGTCAAGATCTCTTCGATCTCATCTAACCTTAGATGTCAGGTGTACATTAATTTAGAGCATCAAGGTCATCTGGGGAGTGTACTGTACATAACATTTAAACATAAATATACAATATAACTATATAAATTGCATACATTGTACAAAACATCAGAAAAAGGGGCCTATGTATTAATAATCGCAGTACTGCGGCAATTACTAACAATCCAACTCACCGTGAATATTTTTATTTTTAATGAAAATATCTCGACTATGTGCTACCGGGAACTCGAAGGGACAATGGTTGCAGTAACCACTGTCCCCAAGAGTTATATCCCTGACATTTCGGAGAAGTCTTCCCCGGGGGAAGCTGACAATGTGCATGTGCACAACGTCAGCTTCCTGGACTGGCAGGGGGCTGCGGGGAGAGATCGAAAGATCTCTCTCCTGCACCGGGAGCCCCCATAAGCAAACAGTAGTATGCACCATCTGAAAATGGTGTAAACTACCGGGGATAAAAGGGAGGGGGGTTTAATCCCCTATTGTTCCTAAGCACACTGAATAGTACCTGCAACAATATATGAAAACTATATGGTCATAGAAATCAGAGATATAAGTTGCATGCATTTGCAAATACTTGGGAAGCTGCTAGGCCACGTCACGGCTTCTCTGTCACTAGCAGTCCCTAACACTAAGGGGTTCACATCCGGGGCACAGAGCACCCCGAAAAACATCCAGCCCAGGACCCCCCCAGGGCATCACACGAAAAATGGAAAAAGAGTGACAGTGCAGTGTAAAGTATAGGTGTGTAAGACTAATTAATGAGTGTTGGAAAAAGGGGTTAAAATATATGTGAATTATTACATGAAAAAAATACAAACATAATATGTGATGTAAAAAGCAACTATGTGTATTAAGTGGTGATGCCATGAGGGGGCCCAGTAAGACCAGCCCCGGAGGCCTTACGCCCGAACACTCACCCCAAATGTAAAATATACCAATTATAAGGCCTCATGATAAAGGCACATATAAATGTTTTCAAATGTAAGGCCTCCTAATAAAGGCACATACATAAATGCATCCACATTGAGAGCCAGCTTACCTGGGAGTCACCCCTGGGAACTCCAACTAGCACTACTAGAACCAGCATGCCCTACTAATGCTGGCTCCTTCATGCCACTCATACCAAACAAACAAAAAATGGCAGCTGCTCAATCAATCTAGCAGCACTAATCAGGTGCATGAAAGGGAGGGGTCATACTAAGTAGAAAAAGGAGGGGGGTTTAACCCCCTTTTGTTCCTCAAGACTCTGAATAGAACTTGCAACAATATATGAAAAATACATATTGTCATAGAAATCAGAGATATTAGTTGCATGCATTTGCAAATACATGGGATGCTGCTAGGCCACGTCACGGCTTCTCTGTCACTAGCAGTCCCTAACACTAAGGGGTTCATATCCGGTGCGCAGTGCACCCCGAAAAACGTCCAGCCCAGGACCCCCCCAGGGCATCACTCGGAAAATGGAAAAAGAGTGACAGTGCAGTGTAAAGTATAGGTGTGTAAGACTAATTAATGAGTGTTGGAAAAAGGGGTTAAAATATATGTGAATTATTACATGAAAAAAATACAAACATAATTTGTGATGGAAAAAGTAACTATGGGCCTGATTCAGACCCACTCGCGAGCGGCTGTCCGCTCGCAAGTGGGTCGATGTTATGCACTGAGCATGCGCACGACGGAGGGAGCTCCGTCGTGCGCATGCGCCAGACGCGACGAGCGAAGGAAAGTCCTTCGCTCTTTGTGTCCGATCAAAGGGGGCGTGCTGTCAATGTTGATTGACAGCACGCCCCCTTTGGTGGGCGTGCCGGGGGCGTGCCTCCCTGACGGGGGCGTTCCCATGGGAACGCCTCCCGTCAGAAGCCGGCCCACTGACATCACTAGTGATGTCAGTGGGAGTGATTTTGGCTCTGATAGAGCCAAAATCACTCAGGAGCTTGCGGTTGAAAACCTCAACCGCAGGCTCCGGCTCGCAATTTCGATGCTCGCGATGGTCTCGACCATCGCGGCCATCACAAAGCACGCTCGTATAGCCTGTGGGTGGTAACCCACAGCTATACGAGCGTCCAGGAGGACGCTCCATGAAAATGGAGCCCGGCCCTCATTCAGAGCGTGCGCTCTGCTCAGAGCGTACGGCTCTGAATGAGGGCCTATGTGTCTTAAGTGGTGATGCCATGAGGGGGCCAGCCAGATCAGCCCCGGGGGCCTTACGCCCGAACGCTCACCCCAATTGTAAAACATACCAATTATAAGGCCTCATGATAAAGGCACATATAAATGTTATCAAATGAAAGGCCTCCTGATAAAGGCACATACATAAATGCATCCACATTGAGAGCCAGCTTACCTGGAAATCAACCCTGGGATCTCCAACTAGCACTACTAGAACCAGCATGCCCTACTAATGCTGGCTCCTTCATGCCACTCATACCAAACAAACAAAAAATGGCAGCTGCTCAAACAATCTAGCAGCACTAATCAGGTGCATGAAAGGGAGGGGTCATACTAAGTAGAAAAAGGAGGGCGGTTTAACCCCCTTTTGTTCCTCAGCAGACTGAATAGAACTTGCAACAATATATGAAAACTATATGGTCATAGAAATCAGAGATATTAGTTGCATGAATTTGAAAATACATAGGAAGCTGCTAGGCCACGTCTCGGCTTCTCTGTCACTAGCAGTCCCTAACACTAAGGGGTTCACATCCGCGGCACTGTGCACCCCAAAAAACATCCAGCCCAGGACCCCACCAGAGCATCACACGAAAAATGGAAAAAGAGTAACAGTGCAGTGTAAAGTATAGGTGTGTAAGACTAATTAATGAGTGTGGGAAAAAGGGTTAAAATATATGTGAATTATTACATGAAAACAATACAAACAAAATATGTGATGTAAAAAGCAACTATGTGTATTAAGTGGTGATGCCATGAGGGGGCCCAGCTAGACCTGCCTTGGGGGCCTTACGCCCGAACGCTCACCCCACATGTAAAATACACCAATTATAAGGCCTCATGATAAAGGCACATATAAATGTTATCAAATGTAAGGCCTCCTGATAAAGGCACATGCATAAATGCATCCACATTGAGAGCCAGCTTACCTGGGAGACACCCCTGGGAACTCCAACTAGCACTACTTGAACCAGCATGCCCTACTAATGCTGGCTCCTTCATGCCACCCATACCAAACAAACAAAAAATGGCAGCTGCTCAATCAATCTAGAAGCACTAATCAGGTGCATGAAAGGGAGGGGTCATACTATGTAGAAAAAGGAGGGGGGTTTAACCCCCTATTGTTCCTCAGCACACTGAATAGTACCTGCAACAATATATGAAATCTATATGGTCATAGAAATCAGAGATATTAGCTGCATACATTTGCAAATACATGGGAAGCTGCTAGGCCACATCATGGCTTCTCTGTCACTAGCAGTCCCTAACACTAAGGGGTTCACATCAGGGGTGCAGTGCACCCCAAAAAATGTCCAGCCCAGGACCCCCCCAGGGCATCATACGATAAATGGAAAAAGAGTGACAGTGCAGTGTAAAGTATAGGTGTGTAAGACTAATTAATGAGTGTTGGAAAAAGGGGTTAAAATATATGTGAATTATTACATGAAAAAAATACAAACATAATATGTGATGTAAAAAGCAACTATGTGTATTAAGTGGTGATGCCATGAGGGGGTCCAGCGAGACCAGCCTCGGGGGCCTTACGCCCAAACGCTCATCCCAAATGTAATATATACCAATTATAAGGCCTCATGATAAAGGCACATATAAATGTTATCAAATGTAAGGTCTCCTGATAAATGCACATTCATAAATGCATCTACATTGAGAGCCAGCTTACCTGGGAGTTTCCCCTGGGAACTCCAACTAGCACTACTAGAACCAGCATGCCCTACTAATCCTGGCTCCTTCATGCCACTCATTCCAAACAAACAAAAAATGGCAGCTGCTCAATCAATCTAGCAGCACTAATCAGGTGTATGAAAGGGAGGGGTCATACTAAGTAGAAAAATGAGATGGGTTTAACCCCCAATTGTTCCTCAGCACACTGAAAAGTAACTGCAACAATATATGAAAACTATATGGTCATAGAAATCAGAGATATTAGTTGCATGCATTTGCAAATACATGGGAAGCTGCTAGGCCACGTCACGGCTTCTCTGTCACTAGCAGTCCCTAACACTAAGGGGTTCACATCTGGGGCGCAGTGCACCCCGAAAAACAACCAGCCCAGGACAACCCCAGGGCATCACATGAAAAATGGAAAAAGAGTGACAGTGCAGTGTAAAGAGTAGGTGTGTAAGACTAATTAATGAGTGTTGGAAAAAGGGGTTAAAATATATGTGAATTATTACATGAAAAAAATACAAACATAATATGTGATGTAAAAAGCAACTATGTGTATTAAGTGGTGATGCCATGAGGGGGTCCAGCCAGACCAGCCTCGGGGGCCTTACGCCCGAACGCTCATCCCAAATGTAATATATACCAATTATAAGGCCTCATGATAAAGGCACATATAAATGTTATCAAATGTAAGGCCTCCTGATAAAGGCACATGCATAAATGCATCCACATTAAGAGCCAGCTTAACTGGGAGTCACCCCTGGGAACTCCAACTTGCACTACTAGAACCAGCATGCCCTTCTAATACTGGCTCCTTCATGCCACTCATACCAAACAAAGAAAAAATGGCAGCTGCTCAAGCAATCTAGCAGCACTAATCAGGTGCATGAAAGGGAGGGGTCATACTAAGTTGAAAAAGAAGGGGGGTTTAACCCCCTATTGTTCCTCAGCACTCTGAATAGTACTTGCAACAATATATGAAAACTATATGGTCATAGAAATCAGAGATATTAGTTGCATGCATTTGCAAATACAAGGGAAGCTGCTAGGCCAAGTCACGGCTTCTCTGTCACTAGCAGTCGCTAACACTAAGGGGTTCACATCCGGGGCGCAGTGCACTCCGAAAAGCGTCCAGCCCAGGACCCCCCCAGGGCATCACACGAAAAATGGAAAAAGAGTGACAGTGCAGTGTAAAGTATAGGTGTGTAAGACTAATTAATGAGTATTGGAAAAAGGGGTTAAAATATATTTGAATTATTACATGAAAAAAATACAAACATATAATGTGATGTAGAAAGCAGCTATGTGTATTAAGTGGTGATGCCAAGAGGGGGCCCAGCCAGACCAGCCCTGGGGGCCTTACGCCCGAACGCTCACCCCAAATGTAAAATATACCAATTATAAGGCCTCACGATATAGGCACATATAAATGTTATCAAATGTAAGGCCTCCTGATAAAGGCACATACATAAATGCATCCACATTGAGAGCCCGCTTACCTGGAAATCAACCCTGGGAACTCCAACTAGCACTACTAGAACCAGCATGCCCTACTAATGCTGGCTCCTTCATACCACTCATACCAAACAAACAAAAAATGGCAGCTGCTCAAACAATCTAGCAGCACTAATCAGGTGCATGAAAGGGAGGTGTCATACTTAGTAGAAAAAGGAAGGGGGTTTAACCCCCTTTTGTTCCTCAGCACACTGAATAGAACTTGCAACAATATATGAAAACTATATGGTCATAGAAATCAGAGATATTAGTTGCATGAATTTGAAAATACATGGTAAGCTGCTAGGCCACGTCTCGGCTTCTCTGTCACTAGCAGTCCCTAACACTAAGGGGTTCACATCCGGGGTGCAGTGCACCCCTAAAAACATCCAGCCCAGGATAACCCCAGGGCATCACATGAAAAATGGAAAATGAGTGACAGTGCAGTGTAAAGTGTAGGTTTGCAAGACTAATTAATGAGTGTTGGATAAAGGGGTTAAAATATATGTGAATTATTACATGAAAAAAATACAAAAATAATATGTGATGTAAAAAGCAACTATGTGTATTAAGTGGTGATGCCATGAGGGGGTCCAGCCAGACCAGCCTCGGGGGCCTTACGCCCAAACGCTCATCCCAAATGTAATATATACCAATTATAAGGCCTCATGATAAAGGCACATATACATTTAATCAAATGTAAGGCCTCCTAATAAAGGCACATTCATAAATGCATCCACATTGAGAGCCAGCTTACCTGGGAGTCTCCCCTGGGAACTCCAACTAGCACTACTAGAACCAACATTCCCTACTAATGCTGGCTACTTCATGCCACTCATACCAAACAAACAAAAAATGGCAGCTGCTCAATCAATCTAGCAGCACAAATCACGTGCATGAAAGGGAGGGGTCATACTAAGTAGAAAAAGGAGAGGGGTTTAACCTCCTATTGTTCCTCAGCAGACAGAATAGCACCTGCAACAATATATGAAAACTATATGGTCATAGAAATCAGAGATATTAGTTGCATGAATTTGAAAATACATGGGAAGCTGCTAGGCCATGTCTCGGCTTCTCTGTCACTAGCAGTCCCTAACACTAAGGGGTTCACATCCGGGGTGCTGTGCACCCCAAAAAACATCCAGCCCAGGACCCCACCAGAGCAGCACACGAAAAATGGAAAAAGAGTGACAGTGCAGTGTAAAGTATAGGTGTGTAAGACTTAGTAATGAGTGTTGGAAAAAGGGTTAAAATGTATGTGAATTGTTACATGAAAAAAATACAAACATATAATGTGATGTAAAAAGCAGCTATGTGTATTAAGTGGTGATGCCAAGAGGGGGCCCAGCCAGACCAGCCCCGGGGGCCTTACGCCCGAACGCTCACCCCAAATGTAAAATATACCAATTATAAGGCCTCAAGATATAGGCACATATAAATTTTATCAAATGTAAGGCCTCCTGATAAAGGCACATACATAAATGCATCCACATTGAAAGCCAGCTTACCTGGGAATCAACCCTTGGAAACTCCAACTAGCACTACTAGAACCAGCATGCCCTACTAATGCTGGCTCCTTCATGACACTCATACCAAACAAACAAAAAATGGCAGCTGCTCAATCAATCTAGCAGCACTAATCAGGTGCATGAAAGGGAGAGGTCATACTAAGTAGAAAAAGGAGGGCGGTTTAACCCCCTATTTTTCCTCAGCACACAGAATAGTACTTGCAACAATATATGAAAACTATATGGTCATAGAAATCAGAGATATTAGTTGCATGCATTTGCAAATACATGGGAAGCTGCTAGGCCACGTCACGGCTTCTCTGTCACTAGCAGTCCCTAACACTAAGGGGTTCACATCCGTGGCGCAGTGCACCCTGAAAAACGTCCAGCCCAGGACCCACCCAGGGCATCACACGAAAAATGGAAAAAGAGTGACAGTGCAGTGTAAAGTATAGGTGTGTAAGACGAATTAATGAGTTTTGGAAAAAGGGGTTAAAATATATCTGAATTATTACATGAAAAAAATACAAACATAATATGTGATGTAAAAATCAACTATGTGTATTAAGTGGTGATGCCATGTGGGGGCCAAGCCCGACCAGCCCCGGGGGCCTTACGCCCGAACGCTCACCCCAAATGTAAAATATACCAATTATAAGGCCTCATGATAAAGGCACATATAAATTTTATCAAATGTAAGGCCTCCTGATAAAGGCACATTCATAAATGCATCTACATTGAGAGCCAGCTTACCTGGGAGTTTCCCCTGGGAACTCCAACTAGCACTACTAGAACCAGCATGCCCTACTAATCCTGGCTCCTTCATGCCACTCATTCCAAAGAAACAAAAAATGGCAGCTGCTCAATCAATCTAGCAGCACTAATCAGGTGCTTGAATGGGAGGGGTCATACTAAGTAGAAAAATGAGAGGGGTTTAACCCCCTATTGTTCCTCAGCACACTGAAAAGTACCTGCAACAATATATGAAAACTATATGGTCATAGAAATCAGAGATATTAGTTGCATGCATTTGCAAATACATGGGAAGCTGCTAGGCCAAGTCACGGACACTCTGTCACTAGCAGTCCCTAACACTAAGGGGTTCACATACGGGGTGCAGTGCACCCCGAAAAACATCCAGCCCAGGACAATCCCAGGGCATCACATGAAAAATGGAAAAAGAGTGACAGTGCAGTGTAAAATGTAGGTGTGTAAGACTAATTAATGAGTGCTGGAAAAAGTGGTTAAAATATATGTGAATTATTACATGAAAAAAATACAAACATAATATGTGATGTAAAAAGCAACTATGTCTATTAAGTGGTGATGCCATGAGGGGGTCCAGCCAGACCAGCCTCGGGGGCCTTATGCCCGAACGCTCATCCCAAATATAATATATACCAATTATAAGGCCTCATGATAAAGGCACATATACATTTAATCAAATGTAAGGCCTCCTAATAAAGGCACATTCATAAATGCATCCACATTGAGAGCCAGCTTACCTGGGAGTCTCCCCTGGGAACTCCAACTAGCACTACTAGAACCAACATGCCCTACTAATGCTGGCTACTTCATGCCACTCATACCAAACAAACAAAAAATGGCAGCTGCTCAATCAATCTAGCAGCACAAATCACGTGCATGAAAGGGAGGGGTCATACTAAGTAGAAAAAGGAGAGGGGTTTAACCTCCTATTGTTCCTCAGCACACTGAATAGCACCTGCAACAATATATGAAAACTATATGGTCATAGAAATCAGAGATATTAGTTGAATGCATTTGCAAATACAAGGGAAGCTGCTAGGCCATGTCACGGCTTCTCTGTCACTAGCAGTCCCTAACACTAAGGGGTTCACACCCGGGGCACAGTACACCCCGGAAAATGTCCAGCCAAGGACCCCCCCAAGGGCATCACACGAAAAATGGAAAAAAATTGAAAGTGCAGTGTAAAGTATAGGTGTGTAAGACTAATTAATGAGTGTTTGAAAAAAGGGTTAAAATATATGTGAATTATTACATGAAAAAAATACAAACATAATATGTGATGTAATAAGCAACTATGTGTATTAAGTGGTGATGCCATGAGGGGGCCCAGCCACACCAGCCCCAGGGGCCATACGCCCGAACGCTCACCCCAAATGTAAAATATACCAATTATAAGGCCTCCTGATAAAGGCACATATAAATTTTATCAAATGTAAGGCCTAATGATAAAGGCACATACATAAATGCATCCACATTGAGAGCCAGCTTACCTGGGAGTCACCACTGGGAACTCCAACTAGCACTACTAGAACCAGCATGCCCTACTAATGCTGGCTCCTTCATGCCACTTATACCAAACAAACAGAAAATGGCAGCTGCTCAATCAATCTAGCAGCACTAATCAGGTGCATGAAAGGGAGGGGTCATACTAAGATGAAAAAGGAGGGTGTTTTAACCTCCTACTGTTCCTCAGCACACTGAATAGTACCTGCAACAATATATGAAAAATATATATTGTCATAGAAATCAGAGATATTAGTTGCATGCATTTGCAAATACATGGGAAGCTGCTAGGCCACGTCACGGCTTCTCTGTCACTAGCAGTCCCTAACACTAAGGGGTTCTCATCCGGGGCGCAGTGCACCCCGAAAAACATCCAGCCCAGGACCCCCCCCAGGGAATCACACGAAAAATGGAAAAAGAGTGACAGTGCAGTGTAACGTATAGGTGTGTAAGACTAATTAATGAGTTTTGGAAAAAGGGGTTAAAATATATCTGAATTATTACATGAAAAAAATACAAACATAATATGTGATGTAAAAAGCAACTATGTGTATTAACTGGTGATGCCATGAGGGGGTCCAGCCAGACCAGCCTCGGGGGCCTTACGCCCGAACGCTCATCCTAAATGTAATATATACCAATTATAAGGCCTCATGATAAAGGCACATATAAATGTTATCAAATGAAAGGCCTCCTGATAAAGGCACATGCATAAATGCATCCACATTGAGAGCCAGCTTAACTGGGAGTCACCCCTGGGAATTCCAACTAGCACTACTAGCACCAGCATGCCCTTCTAATGCTGGCTCCTTCATGCCACTCATACCAAACAAAGAAAAAATGGCAGCTGCTCAAGCAATCTAGCAGCACTAATCAGGTGCATGAAAGGGAGGGGTCATACTAAGTTGAAAAAGAAGGGGGGTTTAACCCCCTATTGTTCCTCAGCACTCTGAATAGTACTTGCAACAATATATGAAAACAATTTGGTCTAAGAATTCAGAGATATTAGTTGCATGCATTTGCAAATACATAGGAAGCTGCTAGGCCAAGTCACTGCTTCTCTGTCACTAGCAGTCCCTAACACTAAGGGGTTCACATCCAGGGCGCAGAGCACCCCGAAAAGCGTCCATCCCAGGACCACCCCAGGGCATCACACGAAAAATGGAAAAAGAGTGACAGTGCAGTGTAAAGTATAGGTGTGTAAGACTAATTAATGAGTGTTGGAAAAAGGGGTTAAAATATATGTGAATTATTACATGAAAAAAATACAAACATATAATGTGATGTAAAAAGCAGCTACGTGTATTAAGTGGTGATGCCAAGAGGGGGCCCAGCCAGACCAGCCCCGGGGGCCTTATGCCCGAACGCTCACCCCAAATGTAAAATATACCAATTGTAAGGCCTCACGATATAGGCACATATAAATTTTATCAAATGTAAGGCCTCCTGATAAAGGCACATACATAAATGTATCCACATTGAGAGCCAGCTTACCTGGGAATCAACCCTTGGAAACTCCAACTAGCACTACTAGAACCAGCATGCCCTACTAATGCTGGCTTCTTCATGACACTCATACCAAACAAGCAAAAAAGGGCAGCTGCTCAATCAATCTAGCAGCACTAATCAGGTGCATGAAAGGGAGGGGTCATACTAAGTAGAAAAAGGAGGGCGGTTTAACCCCCTATTTTTCCTCAGCACACAGAATAGTACTTGCAACAATATATGAAATCTATATGGTCATAGAAATCAGAGATATTAGTTGCATGCATTTGCAAATACATGGGAAGCTGCTAGGCCATGTCACAGCTTCTCTGTCACTAGCAGTCCCTAACACTAAGGGGTTCACATCCGGGGCACAGTGCACCCCGAAAAACATCCAGCCCAGGACCCCCCCAGTCCATCACACGAAAAATGGAAATAGAGTGACAGTGCAGTGTAAAGTATAGGTGTGTAAGACGAATTAATGAGTGTTGGAAAAAGGGGTTAAAATATATGTGAATTATTACATGAAAAAAATACAAACATAATATGTGATGGAAAAAGTAACTATGTGTCTTAAGTGGTGATGCCATGAGGGGGCCCAGCCAGACCAGCCCCGGGGGCCTTACGCCCGAACGCTCACCCCAATTGTAAAACATACCAATTATATGGCCTCATCATAAAGGCACCTATAAATGTTATGAAATGTAAAGCCTCCTGATAAAGGCACATACATAAATGCATCCACATTGAGAGCCTGCTTACCTGGAAATCAACCCTGGGAACTCCAACTAGCACTACTAGAACCAGCATGCCCTACTAATGCTGGCTTCTTCATACCACTCATACCAAACAAACAAAAAATGGCAGCTGCTCAAACAATCTAGCAGCACTAATCAGGTGCATGAAAGAGAGGTGTCATACTAAGTAGAAAAAGGAGGGGGGTTTAACCCCCTTTTGTTCCTCAGCACACTGAATAGAACTTGCAACAATATATGAAAACTATATGGTCATAGAAATCAGAGATATCAGTTGCATGAATTTGAAAATACA
Source organism: Taudactylus pleione (assembly GCA_031769625.1). NCBI lineage: Eukaryota > Metazoa > Chordata > Amphibia > Anura > Myobatrachidae > Taudactylus > Taudactylus pleione. The sequence continues at coordinate 4,042,305 of JAUIMM010000137.1, read as the reverse complement.
TGGTAAGCTGCTAGGCCACGTCACGGCTTCTCTGTCACTAGCAGTCCCTAACACTAAGGGGTTCACATCCGGGGTGCAGTGCACCCCGAAAAACGTCCAGCCCAGGACCCCCCCAGTCCATCACACGAAAAATGGAAAAAGAGTGACAGTGCAGTGTAAAGTATAGGTGTATAAGACTAATTAATGAGTGTTGTAAAAAGGGGTTAAAATATATGTGAATTATTACATGAAAAAAATACAAACATAATATGTGATGGAAAAAGTATCTATGTGTCTTAAGTGGTGATGCCATGAGGGGGCCCAGCCAGACCAGCCCCTGGGGGCCTTACGCCCGAATGCTCACCCCAATTGTAAAACATACCAATTATAAGGCCTCATCATAAAGGCACATATAAATGTTATCAAATGTAAGGCCTCCTGATAAAGGCACATACATAAATGCATCCACATTGAGAGCCCACTTACCTGGAAATCAACCCTGGGAACTCCAACTAGCACTACTAGAACCAGCATGTCCTACTAATGCTGGCTCCTTTTTTCCACTCATACCAAACAAACAAAAAATGGCAGCTGCTCAAACAATCTAGCAGCACTAATCAGGTGCATGAAAGGGAGGTGTCATACTAAGTAGAAAAAGGAGGGGGGTTTAACCCCCTTTTGTTCCTCAGCACACTGAATAGAACTTGCAACAATATATGAAAACTATATGGTCATAGAAATCAGAGATATTAGTTGCATGAATTTGAAAATACATGGTAAGCTGCTAGGCCACGTCTCGGCTTCTCTGTCACTAGCAGTCCCTAACACTAAGGGGTTCACATCCGGGGCGCTGTGCACCCCAAAAAACATCCAGCCCAGGACCCCACCAGAGCATCACACGAAAAATGGAAAAAGAGTAACAGTGCAGTGTAAAATGTAGGTGTGTAAGACTAATTAATGAGTGTTGGAAAAAGGGGTTAAAATATATGTGAATTATTACATGAAAAAAATACAAACATAATATGTGATGTAAAAAGCAACTATGTGTATTAAGTGGTGATGCCATGAGGGGGCCCAGTAAGACCAGCCCCTGGGGCCTTACGCCCGAACACTCACCCCAAATGTAAAATATACCAATTATAAGGCCTCATGATAAAGGCACATATAAATTTTATCAAATGTAAGGCCTCCTGATAAAGGCACATTCATTAATGCATCTACATTAAGAGCCAGCTTACCTTGGAGTTTCCCCTGGGAACTCCAACTAGCACTACTAGAACCAGCATGCCCTATTAATCCTGGCTCCTTCATGCCACTCATACCAATAAAGAAAAAATGGCAGCTGCTCAAGCAATCTAGCTGCGCTAATCTGGTGCATGAAAGGGAGGGGTCATACTAAGTAGAAAAATGAGGGGGGTTTAACCCTCTATTGATCCTCAGCACACTGAAAAGTACCTGCAACAATATATGAAAACTATATGGTCATAGAAATCAGAGATATTAGTTGCATGCTTTTGCAAATACATGGGAAGCTGCTAGGCCAAGTCACGGATACTCTGTCACTAGCAGTCCCTAACACTAAGGGGTTCACATCAGGGGTGCAGTGCACCCCGAAAAACATCCAGCCCAGGACAACCCCAGGGCATCACATGAAAAATGGAAAAAGAGTGACAGTGCAGTGTAAAATGTAGGTGTGTAAGACTAATTAATGAGTGTTGGAAAAAGGGGTTAAAATATATGTGAATTATTACATGAAAAAAATACAAACATAATATGTGATGTAAAAAGCAACAATGTGTAGTAAGTGGTGATGCCATGAGGGGGTCCAGCCAGACTAGCCCTGGGGCCTTATGCCCGAACGCTAATCCCAAATATAATATATACCAATTATAAGGCCTCATGATAAAGGCACATATACATTTAATCAAATGTAAGGCCTCCTAATAAAGGCACATTCATAAATGCATCCACATTGAGAGCCAGCTTACCTGGGAGTCTCCCCTGGGAACTCCAACTAGCACTACTAGAACCAACATGCCCTACTAATGCTGGCTACTTCATGCCACTCATACCAAACAAACAAAAAATGGCAGCTGCTCAATCAATCTAGCAGCACAAATCACGTGCATGAAAGGGAGGGGTCATACTAAGTAGAAAAAGGAGAGGGGTTTAACCCCCTATTGTTCCTCAGCACACTGAATAGCACCTGCAACAATATATGAAAACTATATGGTCATAGAATTCAGAGATATTAGTTGAATGCATTTGCAAATGCAAGGGAAGCTGCTAGGCCATGTCACGGCTTCTCTGTCACTAGCAGTCCCTAACACTAAGGGGTTCACACCAGGGGCACAGTGCACCCCGGAAAATGTCCAGCCAAGGACCCACCCAGGGCATCACACGAAAAATGGAAAAAGAGTGACAGTGCAGTGTAAAGTATAGGTGTGTAAGACTAATAAATGAGTGTTTGAAAAAAGGGTTAAAATATATGTGAATTATTACATGAAAAAAATACAAACATAATATGTGATGTAATAAGCAACTATGTGTATTAAGTGGTGATGCCATGAGGGGGCCCAGCCAGACCAGCCCCAGGGGCCTTACGCCCGAACGCTCACCCCAAATGTAAAATATACCAATTATAAGGCCTCATGATAAAGGCACATATAAATTTTATCAAATGTAAGGCCTAATGTTAAAGTCACATACATAAATGCATCCACATTGAGAGCCAGCTTACCTTGGAGTCACCACTGGGAACTCCTACTAGCACTACTAGAACCAGCATGCCCTACTAATGCTGGCTCCTTCATGCCACTTATACCAAACAAACAGAAAATGGCAGCTGCTCAATCAATCTAGCAGCACTAATCAGGTGCATGAAAGGGAGGGGTCATACTAAGTAGAAAAAGGAGGGTGTTTTAACCTCCTATTGTTCCTCAGCACACTGAATAGTACTTGAAACAATATATGAAAACTATATGGTCATAGAAATCAGAGATATTAGTTGCATGCATTTGCAAATACATGGGAAGCTGCTAGGCCACGCCACGGCTTCTCTGTCACTAGCAGTCCCTAACACTAAGGGGTTCACATCCGGGGCGCAGTGCACCCCGAAAAACGTCCAGCCCAGGACCCCCCCAGGGCATCACACGAAAAATGGAAAAAGAGTGACAGTGCAGTGTAAAGTATAGGTGTGTAAGACTAATTAATGAGTATTGGAAAAAGGGGTTAAAATATATGTGAATTATTACATGAAAAAAATACAAACATATAATGTGATGTAAAAAGCAGCTATGTGTATTAAGTGGTGATGCCAAGAGGGGGCCCAGCCAGACCACCCCCGGGGGGCCTTAAGCCCGAACGCTCACCGCAAATGTAAAATATACCAATTATAAGGCCTCACGATATAGGCACATATAAATTTTATCAAATGTAAGGCCTCCTGATAAAGGCACATACATAAATGCATCCACATTGAGAGCCAGCTTACCTGGGAATCAACCCTTGGAAACTCCAACTAGCACTACTAGAACCAGCATGCCCTACTAATGCTGGATCCTTCATGACACTCATACCAAACAAACAAAAAATGGCAGCTGCTCAATCAATCTAGCAGCACTAATCAGGTGCATGAAAGGGAGGGGTCATACTAAGTAGAAAAAGGAGGGTGGTTTAACCCCCTATATTTCCTCAGCACACAGAATAGTACTTGCAACAATATATGAAAACTATATGGTCATAGAAATCAGAGATATTAGTTGCATGCATTTGCAAATGCATGAGAAGCTGCTAGGCCACGTCACGGCTTCTCTGTCACTAGCAGTCCCTAACACGAAGGGGTTCACATCCGGGGCGCAGTGCACCCCGAAAAACGTCCAGCCCAGGACCCCCCCAGGGCATCACACGAAAAATGGAAAAAGAGTGACAGTGCAGTGTAAAGTATAGGTGTGTAAGACGAATTAATGAGTTATGGAAAAAGGGGTTAAAATATATCTGAATTATTACATGAAAAAAATACAAACATAATATGTGATGTAAAAAGCAACTATGTGTATTAAGTGGTGATGCCATGAGGGGTCACAGCCCGACCAGACCCGGGGGCCTTTAGCCCGAATGCTCACCCCAAATGTAAAATATACCAATTATAAGGCCTCATGATAAAGGCACATATAAATTTTATCAAATGTAAGGCCCCCTGATAAAGGCACATACATAAATGCATCCACATTGAGAGCCAGCTTACCTAGGAGTCACCCCTGGGAATTCCAACTAGCACTACTTGAACCAGCATGCCCAACTAATGCTGGCTCCTTCATGCCACTCATACCAAACAAACAAAAAATGGCAGCTGCTCAATCAATCAAGAAGCACTAATCTGGTGCATGAAAGGGAGGGGTCATACTAAGTAGAAAAAGGAGGGGGGTTTAACCCCCTATTGTTCCTCAGCACACTGAATAGTACCTGCAACAATATATGAAAACTATATGGTCATAGAAATCAGAGATATTAGTTGCATGCATTTGCAAATACATGGGAAGCTGCTAGGCCAAGTCACGGATACTCTGTCACTAGCAGTCCCTAACACTAAGGGGTTCACATATGGGGTGCAGTGCACCCCAAAAAATGTCCAGCCCAGGACCCCCCCAGGGCATCACATGAAAAATGGAAAAAGAGTGACAGTGCAGTGTAAAATGTAGGTGTGTAAGACTAATTAATGAGTGTGGGAAAAAGGGGTTAAAATATATGTGAATTATTACATGAAAAAAATACAAACATAATATGTGATGTAAAAAGCAACTATGTGTATTAAGTGGTGATGCCATGAGGGTGTCCAGCCAGACAAGCCTCGGGGGCCTTATGCCCGAACGCTCATCCCAAATATAATATATACCAATTATAAGGCCTCATGATAAAGGCACATATACATTTAATCAAATGTAAGGCCTCCTAATAAAGGCACATTCATAAATGCATCCACATTGAGAGCCAGCTTACCTGGGAGTCTCCCCTTGGAACTCCAACTAGCACTACTAGAACCAACATGCCCTACTAATGCTGGCTACTTCATGCCACTCATACCAAACAATCAAAAAATGGCAGCTGCTCAATCAATCTAGCAGCACAAATCACGTGCATGAAAGGGAGGGGTCATACTAAGTAGAAAAAGGAGAGGGGTTTAAACTCCTATTGTTCCTCAGCACACTGAATAGTACTTGCAACAATATATGAAAACTATATGGTCATAGAAATCAGAGATATTAGTTGCATGCATTTGCAAATACATGAGAAGCTGCTAGGCCACGTCACGGCTTCTCTGTCACTAGCAGTCCCTAACACGAAGGGGTTCACATCTGGGGCGCAGTGCACCCTGAAAAAGTCCAGCCCAGGACTCCCCCTGGGCATCACACGAAAAATGGAAAAAGAGTGACAGTGCAGTGTAAAGTATAGGTGTGTAAGACTAATTAATGAGTTTTGGAAAAAGGGGTTAAAATATATCTGAATTATTACATGAAAAAAATACAAACATAATATGTGATGTAAAAAGCAACTATGTGTATTAAGTGGTGATGCCATGAGGGGGCCAAGCCCGACCAGACCCGGGGGCCTTACGCCCGAATTCTCACCCCAAATGTAAAATATACCAATTATAAGGCCTCATGATAAAGGCACATATAAATTTTATCAAATGTAAGGCCTCCTGATAAAGGCACATACATAAATGCATCCACATTGAGAGCCAGCTTACCTAGGAGTCACCCCTGGGAACTCCAACTAGCACTACTTGAACCAGCATGCCCTACTTATGCTGGCTCCTTCATGCCACTCATACCAAACAAACAAAAAATGGCAGCTGCTCAATCAATCTAGAAGTACTAATCAGGTGCATGAAAGGGAGGGGTCGTACTAAGTAGAAAAAGGAGGGGGGTTTAACCCCCTATTGTTCCTCAGCACACTGAATAGTACCTGCAACAATATATGAAAATTATATGGTCATAGAAATCAGAGATATTAGTTGCATGCATTTGCAAATACATGGGAAGCTGCTAGGCCACGTCACGGCTTCTCTGTCACTAGCAGTCCCTAACACTAAGGGGTTCACATCAGGGGTGCAGTGCACCCCAAAAAATGTCCAGCCCAGGACCCCCCCAGGGCATCATATGATAAATGGAAAAAGAGAGACAGTGCAGTGTAAAGTATAAGTGTGTAAGACTAATTAATGAGTTTTGGAAAAAGGGGTTAAAATATATGTGAATTATTACATGAAAAAAATACAATTATAATATGTGATGTAAAAGCAACTTTGTGTATTAAGTGGTGATGCCATGAGGGGGCCCAGCCAGACCAGCCCTGGGGCCTTACGCCCGAACGCTCACCCCAAATGTAAAATATACCAATTATAAGGCCTCATGATAAAGGCACATATAAATTGTATCAAATGTAAGGCCTCCTGATAAAGGCACATTCATAAATGCATCTACATTGAGAGCCAGCTTACCTGGGAGTTTCCCCTGGGAACTCCAACTAGCACTACTAGAACCAGCATGCCCTACTAATCCTGGCTCCTTCATGCCACTCATTCCAAAGAAACAAAAAATGGCAGCTGCTCAATCAATCTAGCAGCACTAATCAGGTGCATGAAAGGGAGGGGTCATACTAAGTAGAAAAATGAGGGGGGTTTAACCCCCTATTGTTCCTCAGCACACTGAAAAGTACCTGCAACAATATATGAAAACTATATGGTCATAGAAATCAGAGATATTAGTTGCATGCATTTGCAAATACATGGGAAGCTGCTAGGCCAAGTCACGGATACTCTGTCACTAGCAGTCCCTAACACTAAGGGGTTCACATACGGGGTGCAGTGCACCCCGAAAAACATCCAGCCCAGGACAACCCCAGGGCATCACATGAAAAATGGAAAAAGAGTGACAGTGCAGTGTAAAATGTAGGTGTGTAAGACTAATTAATGAGTGTGGGAAAAAGGGGTTAAAATATATGTGAATTATTACATGAAAAAAATACAAACATAATATGTGATGTAAAAAAGCAACTATGTGTATTAAGTGGTGATGCCATGAGGGGGTCCAGCCAGACCAGCCTCGGGGGCCTTATGCCCGAACGCTCATCCCAAATATAATATATACCAATTATAAGGCCTCATGATAAAGGCACATATACATTTAATCAAATGTAAGGCCTCCTAATAAAGGCACATTCATAAATGCATCCACATTGAGAGCCAGCTTACCTGGGAGTCTCCCCTGGGAACTCCAACTAGCACTACTAGAACCAGCATGCCCTATTAATGCTGGCTACTTCATGCCACTCATACCAATAAAGAAAAAATGGCAGCTGCTCAAGCAATCTAGCAGCACTAATCAGGTGCATGAAAGGGAGGGGTCATACTAAGTAGAAAAAGGAGGGTGTTTTAACCTCCTATTGTTCCTCAGCACACTGAATAGTACTTGAAACAATATATGAAAACTATATGGTCATAGAAATCAGAGATATTAGTTGCATGCATTTGCAAATACATGGGAAGCTGCTAGGCCACGCCACGGCTTCTCTGTCACTAGCAGTCCCTAACACTAAGGGGTTCACATCCGGGGCGCAGTGCACCCCGAAAAACGTCCAGCCCAGGACCCCCCCAGGGCATCACACGAAAAATGGAAAAAGAGTGACAGTGCAGTGTAAAGAATAGGTGTGTAAGACTAATTAATGAGTATTGGAAAAAGGGGTTAAAATATATGTGAATTATTACATGAAAAAAATACAAACATATAATGTGATGTAAAAAGCAGCTATGTGTATTAAGTGGTGATGCCAAGAGGGGGCCCAACCAGACCACCCCCGGGGGGCCTTAAGCCCGAACGCTCACTGCAAATGTAAAATATACCAATTATAAGGCCTCACGATATAGGCACATATAAATTTTATCAAATGTAAGGCCTCCTGATAAAGGCACATACATAAATGCATCCACATTGAGAGCCAGCTTACCTGGGAATCAACCCTTGGAAACTCCAACTAGCACTACTAGAACCAGCATGCCCTACTAATGCTGGCTCCTTCATGACACTCATACCAAACAAACAAAAAATGGCAGCTGCTCAATCAATCTAGCAGCACTAATCAGGTGCATGAAAGGGAGGGGTCATACTAAGTAGAAAAAGGAGGGCGGTTTAACCCCCTATATTTCCTCAGCACACAGAATAGTACTTGCAACAATATATGAAAACTATATGGTCATAGAAATCAGAGATATTAGTTGCATGCATTTGCAAATACATGAGAAGCTGCTAGGCCACGTCACGGCTTCTCTGTCACTAGCAGTCCCTAACACGAAGGGGTTCACATCCGGGGCGCAGTGCACCCCGAAAAACGTCCAGCCCAGGACCCCCCCAGGGCATCACACGAAAAATGGAAAAAGAGTGACAGTGCAGTGTAAAGTATAGGTGTGTAAGACGAATTAATGAGTTTTGGAAAAAGGGGTTAAAATATATCTGAATTATTACATGAAAAAAATACAAACATAATATGTGATGTAAAAAGCAACTATGTGTATTAAGTGGTGATGCCATGAGGGGGCGCAGCCCGACCAGACCCGGGGGCCTTAAGCCCGAATGCTCACCCCAAATGTAAAATATACCAATTATAAGGCCTCATGATAAAGGCACATATAAATTTTATCAAATGTAAGGCCTCCTGATAAAGGCACATACATAAATGCATCCACATTGAGAGCCAGCTTACCTAGGAGTCACCCCTGGGAACTCCAACTAGCTCTACTTGAACCAGCATGCCCAACTAATGCTGGCTCCTTCATGCCACTCATACCAAACAAACAAAAAATGGCAGCTGCTCAATCAATCTAGAAGCACTAATCAGGTGCATGAAAGGGAGGGGTCATACTAAGTAGAAAAAGGAGGGGGGTTTAACCCCCTATTGTTCCTCAGCACACTGAATAGTACCTGCAACAATATATGAAAACTATATGGTCATAGAAATCAGAGATATTAGTTGCATGCATTTGCAAATACATGGGAAGCTGCTAGGCCACGTCACGGCTTCTCTGTCACTAGCAGTCCCTAACACTAAGGGGTTCACATCAGTGGTGCAGTGCACCCAAAAAAATTTCCAGCCCAGGACCCCCCCAGGGCATCATATGAGAAATGGAAAAAGAGTGACAGTGCAGTGTAAAGTATAGGTGTGTAAGACTAATTAATGAGTTTTGGAAAAAGGGGTTAAAATATATGTGAATTATTACATGAAAAAAATACAAATATAATATGTGATGTAAAAGCAACTATGTGTATTAAGTGGTGATGCCATGAGGGGGCCCAGCCAGACCAGCCCTGGGGCCTTACGCCCGAACGCTCACCCCAAATGTAAATTATACCAATTATAAGGCCTCATGATAAAGGCACATATAAATTTTATCAAATGTAAGGCCTCCTGATAAAGGCACATTCATAAATGCATCTACATTGAGAGCCAGCTTACCTGGGAGTTTCCCCTGGGAACTCCAACTAGCACTACTAGAACCAGCATGCCCTACTAATCCTGGCTCCTTCATGCCACTCATTCCAAAGAAACAAAAAATGGCAGCTGCTCAATCAATCTAGCAGCACTAATCAGGTGCATGAAAGGGAGGGGTCATACTAAGTAGAAAAATGAGGGGGGTTTAACCCCCTATTGTTCCTCAGCACACTGAAAAGTACCTGCAACAATATATGAAAACTATATGGTCATAGAAATCAGAGATATTAGTTGCATGCATTTGCAAATACATGGGAAGCTGCTAGGCCAAGTCACGGATACTCTGTCACTAGCAGTCCCTAACACTAAGGGGTTCACATACGGGGTGCAGTGCACCCCGAAAAACATCCAGCCCAGGACAACCCCAAGGCATCACATGAAAAATGGAAAAAGAGTGACAGTGCAGTGTAAAATGTAGGTGTGTAAGACTAATTAATGAGTGTGGGAAAAAGGGGTTAAAATATATGTGAATTATTACATGAAAAAAATACAAACATAATATGTTATGTAAAAAGCAACTATGTGTATTAAGTGGTGATGCCATGAGGGGGTTCAGCCAGACAAGCCTCGGGGGCCTTATGCCCGAACGCTCATCCCAAATATAATATATACCAATTATAAGGCCTCATGATAAAGGCACATATACATTTAAGCAAATGTAAGGCCTCCTAATAAAGGCACATTCATAAATGCATCCACATTGAGAGCCAGCTTACCTGGGAGTCTCCCCTTGGAACTCCAACTAGCACTACTAGAACCAACATGCCCTACTAATGCTGGCTACTTCATGCCACTCATACCAAACAATCAAAAAATGGCAGCTGCTCAATCAATCTAGCAGTACAAATCACGTGCATGAAAGGGAGGGGTCATACTAAGTAGAAAAAGGAGAGGGGTTTAACCTCCTATTGTTCCTCAGCACACTGAATAGTACTTGCAACAATATATGAAAACTATATGGTCATAGAAATCAGAGATATTAGTTGCATGCATTTGCAAATACATGAGAAGCTGCTAGGCCACGTCACGGCTTCTCTGTCACTAGCAGTCCCTAACACGAAGGGGTTCACATCCGGGGCGCAGTGCACCCTGAAAAACGTCCAGCCCAGGACTCCCCCTGGGCATCACACGAAAAATGGAAAAAGAGTGACAGTGCAGTGTAAAGTATAGGTGTGTAAGACTAATTAATGAGTTTTAGAAAAAGGGGTTAAAATATATCTGAATTATTACATGAAAAAAATACAAACATAATATGTGATGTAAAAAGCAACTATGTGTATTAAGTGGTGATGCCATGAGGGGGCCAAGCCCGACCAGACCCGGGGGCCTTACGCCCGAATTCTCACCCCAAATGTAAAATATACCAATTATAAGGCCTCATGATAAAGGCACATATAAATTTTATCAAATGTAAGGCCTCCTGATAAAGGCACATACATAAATGCATCCACATTGAGAGCCAGCTTACCTAGGAGTCACCCCTGGGAACTCCAACTAGCACTACTTGAACCAGCATGCCCAACTTATGCTGGCTCCTTCATGCCACTCATACCAAACAAACAAAAAATGGCAGCTGCTCAATCAATCTAGAAACACTAATCAGGTGCATGAAAGGGAGGGGTCGTACTAAGTAGAAAAGGAGGGGGGTTTAACCCCCTATTGTTCCTCAGCACACTGAATAGTACCTGCAACAATACATGAAAACTATATGGTCATAGAAATCAGAGATATTAGTTGCATGCATTTGCAAATACATGGGAAGCTGCAAGGCCACGTCACGGCTTCTCTGTCACTAGCAGTCCCTAACACTAAGGGGTTCACATCAGGGGTGCAGTGCACCCCAAAAAATGTCCAGCCCAGGACCCCCCCAGGGCATCATATGATAAATGGAAAAAGAGAGACAGTGCAGTGTAAAGTATAGGTGTGTAAGACTAATTAATGAGTTTTGGAAAAAGGGGTTAAAATATATGTGAATTATTACATGAAAAAAATACAAATATAATATGTGATGTAAAAGCAACTATGTGTATTAAGTGGTGATGCCATGAGGGGGCCCAGCCAGACCAGCCCTGGGGCCTTACGCCCGAACGCTCACCCCAAATATAAAATATACCAATTATAAGGCCTCATGATAAAGGCACATATAAATTTTATCAAATGTAAGGCCTCCTGATAAAGGCACATTCATAAATGCATCTACATTGAGAGCCAGCTTACCTGGGAGTTTCCCCTGGGAACTCCAACTAGCACTACTAGAATCAGCATGCCCTACTAATCCTGGCTCCTTCATGCCACTCATTCCAAAGAAACAAAAAATGGCAGCTGCTCAATCAATCTAGCAGCACTAATCAGGTGCATGAAAGGGAGGGGTCATACTAAGTAGAAAAATGAGGGGGGTTTAACCCCCTATTGTTCCTCAGCACACTGAAAAGTACCTGCAACAATATATGAAAACTATATGGTCATAGAAATCAGAGATATTAGTTGCATGCATTTGCAAATACATGGGAAGCTGCTAGGCCAAGTCACAGATACTCTGTCACTAGCAGTCCCTAACACTAAGGGGTTCACATACGGGGTGCAGTGCACCCCGAAAAACATCCAGCCCAGGACAACCCCAGGGCATCACATGAAAAATGGAAAAAGAGTGACAATGCAGTGTAAAATGTAGGTGTGTAAGACTAATTAATGAGTGTGGGAAAAAGGGGTTAAAATATATGTGAATTATTACATGAAAAAAATACAAACATAATATGTGATGTAAAAAGCAACTATGTGTATTAAGTGGTGATGCCATGAGGGGGTCCAGCCAGACCAGCCTCGGGGGCCTTATGCCCGAACGCTCATCCCAAATATAATATATACCAATTATAAGGCCTCATGATAAAGGCACATATACATTTAATCAAATGTAAGGCCTCCTAATAAAGGCACATTCATAAATGCATCCACATTGAGAGCCAGCTTACCTGGGAGTCTCCCCTGGGAACTCCAACTAGCACTACTAGAACCAACATGCCCTACTAATGCTGGCTACTTCATGCCACTCATACCAAACAAACAAAAAATGGCAGCTGCTCAATCAATCTAGCAGCACAAATCACGTGCATGAAAGGGAGGGGTCATACTAAGTAGAAAAAGGAGAGGGGTTTAACCTATTGTTCCTCAGCACACTGAATAGCACCTGCAACAATATATGAAAATTATATGGTCATAGAAATCAGAGATATTAGTTGAATGCATTTGCAAATGCAAGGGAAGCTGCTAGGCCATGTCACGGCTTCTCTGTCACTAGCAGTCCCTAACACTAAGGGGTTCACACCCGGGGCACAGTGCACCCCGGAAAATGTCCAGCCAAGGACCCCCCCAGTGCATCACACGAAAAATGGAAAAAGAGTGACAGTGCAGTGTAAAGTATAGGTGTGTAAGACTAATTATTGAGTGTTTGAAAAAAGGGTTAAAATATATGTGAATTATTACATGAAAAAAATACAAACATAATATGTGATCTAATAAGCAACTATGTGTATTAAGTGGTGATGCCATGAGGGGGCCCAGCCAGACCAGCCCCAGGGGCCTTACGCCCGAACGCTCACCCCAAATGTAAAATATACCAATTATAAGGCCTCCTGATAAAGGCACATATAAATTTTATCAAATGTAAGGCCTAATGATAAAGGCACATACATAAATGCATCCACATTGAGAGCCAGCTTACCTTGAAGTCACCACTGGGAACTCCAACTAGCACTACTAGAACCAGCATGCCCTACTAATGCTGGCTCCTTCATGCCACTTATACCAAACAAACAGAAAATGGCAGCTGCTCAATCAATCCAGCAGCACTAATCAGGTGCATGAAAGGGAGGGGTCATACTAAGTAGAAAAAGGAGGGTGTTTTAACCTCCTATTGTTCCTCAGCACACTGAATAGTACTTGAAACAATATATGAAAACTATATGGTCATAGAAATCAGAGATATTAGTTGCATGCATTTGCAAATACATGGGAAGCTGCTAGGCCAAGTCACAGATACTCTGTCACTAGCAGTCCCTAACACTAAGGGGTTCACATACGGGGTGCAGTGCACCCCGAAAAACATCCAGCCCAGGACAACCCCAGGGCATCACATGAAAAATGGAAAAAGAGTGACAGTGCAGTGTAAAATGTAGGTGTGTAAGACTAATTAATGAGTGTGGGAAAATGGGGTTAAAATATATGTGAATTATTACATGAAAAAAATACAAACATAATATGTGATGTAAAAAGCAACTATGTGTATTAAGTGGTGATGCCATTATGGGGTCCAGCCAGACCAGCCTCGGGGGCCTTATGCCCGAACGCTCATCCCAAATATAATATATACCAATTATAAGGCCTCATGATAAAGGCACATATACATTTAATCAAATGTAAGGCCTCCTAATAAAGGCACATTCATAAATGCATCCACATTGAGAGCCAGCTTACCTGGGAGTCTCCCCTGGGAACTCCAACTAGCACTACTAGAACCAACATGCCCTACTAATGCTGGCTACTTCATGCCACTCATACCAAACAAACAAAAAATGGCAGCTGCTCAATCAATCTAGCAGCACAAATCACGTGCATGAAAGGGAGGGGTCATACTAAGTAGAAAGAGGAGAGGGGTTTAACCTCCTATTGTTCCTCAGCACACTGAATAGCACCTGCAACAATATATGAAAACTATATGGTCATAGAAATCAGAGATATTAGTTGAATGCATTTGCAAATGCAAGGGAAGCTGCTAGGCCATGTCACGGCTTCTCTGTCACTAGCAGTCGCTAACACTAAGGGGTTCACACCCGGGGCACAGTGCACCCCGGAAAATGTCCAGCCAAGGACTCCCCAAGGGCATCACACGAAAAATGGAAAAAGAGTGACAGTGCAGTGTAAAGTATAGGTGTGTAAGACTAATTATTGAGTGTTTGAAAAAAGGGTTAAAATATATGTGAATTATTACATGAAAAAAATACAAACATAATATGTGATGTAATAAGCAACTATGTGTATTAAGTGGTGATGCCATGAGGGGGCCCAGCCAGACCAGCCCCAGGGGCCTTACGCCCGAACGCTCACCCCAAATGTAAAATATACCAATTATAAGGCCTCATGATAAAGGCACATATAAATTTTATCAAATGTAAGGCCTAATGATAAAGGCACATACATAAATGCATCCACATTGAGAGCCAGCTTACCTTGGAGTCACCACTGGGAACTCCAACTAGCACTACTAGAACCAGCATGCCCTACTAATGCTGGCTCCTTCATGCCACTTATACCAAACAAACAGAAAATGGCAGCTGCTCAATCAATCTAGCAGCACTAATCAGGTGCATGAAAGGGAGGGGTCATACTAAGTAGAAAAAGGAGGGTGTTTTAACCTCCTATTGTTCCTCAGCACACTGAATAGTACTTGAAACAATATATGAAAACTATATGGTCATAGAAATCAGAGATATTAGTTGCATGCTTTTGCAAATACATGGGAAGCTGCTAGGCCACGTCACGGCTTCTCTGTCACTAGCAGTCCCTAACACTAAGGGGTTCACATCCGGGGCGCAGTGCACCCCGAAAAACGTCCAGCCCAAGACCCCCCCCAGGGCATCACACGAAAAATGGTAAAAGAGTGACAGTGCAGTGTAAAGTATAGGTGTGTAAGACTAATTAATGAGTATTGGAAAAAGGGGTTAAAATATATGTGAATTATTACATAAAAAAATACAAACATATAATGTGATGTAAAAAGCAACTATGTGTATTAAGTGGTGATGCCATGAGGGGGCCCAGCCAGACCAGCCCTGGGGCCTTACGCCCGAACGCTCACCCCAAATGTAAAATATACCAATTATAAGGCCTCATGATAAAGGCACATATAAATGTTATCAAATGTAAGGCCTCCTGATAAAGGCACATTCATAAATGCATCTACATTGAGAGCCAGCTTACCTGGGAGTTTCCCCTGGGAACTCCAACTAGCACTACAAGAACCAGCATGCCCTACTAATCCTGGCTCCTTCATGCCACTCATTCCAAAGAAACAAAAAATGGCAGCTGCTCAATCAATCTAGCAGCACTAATCAGGTGCACGAAAGGGAGGGGTCATACTAAGTAGAAAAATGAGGGGGGTTTAACCCCCTATTGTTCCTCAGCACACTGAAAAGTACCTGCAACAATATATGAAAACTATATGGTCATAGAAATCAGAGATATTAGTTGCATGCATTTGCAAATACATGGGAAGCTGCTAGGCCAAGTCACGGATAC
Source organism: Taudactylus pleione (assembly GCA_031769625.1). Taxonomy (NCBI): domain Eukaryota; kingdom Metazoa; phylum Chordata; class Amphibia; order Anura; family Myobatrachidae; genus Taudactylus; species Taudactylus pleione. The sequence continues at coordinate 4,026,492 of JAUIMM010000137.1, read as the reverse complement.
TCTGTCACTAGCAGTCCCTAACACTAAGGGGTTCACATACGGGGTGCAGTGCACCCCGAAAAACATCCAGCCCAGGACAACCCCAGGGCATCACATGAAAAATGGAAAAAGAGTGACAGTGCAGTGTAAAATGTAGGTGTGTAAGACTAATTAATGAGTGTTGGAAAAAGGGGTTAAAATATATGTGAATTATTACATGAAAAAAATACAAACATAATATGTGATGTAAAAAGCAACTATGTGTATTAAGTGGTGATGCCATGAGGGGTTCCAGCCAGACCAGCCTCGGGGGCCTTATGCCCGAACGCTCATCCCAAATATAATATATACCAATTATAAGGCCTCATGATAAAGGCACATATACATTTAATCAAATGTAAGGCCTCCTAATAAAGGCACATTCATAAATGCATCCACATTGAGAGCCAGCTTACCTGGGAGTCTCCCCTGGGAACTCCAACTAGCACTACTAGAACCAACATGCCCTACTAATGCTGGCTTCTTCATGCCACTCATACCAAACAAACAAAAAATGGCAGCTGCTCAATCAATCTAGCAGCACAAATCACGTGCATGAAAGGGAGGGGTCATACTAAGTAGAAAAAGGTGAGGGGTTTAACCTCCTATTGTTCCTCAGCACACTGAATAGCACCTGCAACAATATATGAAAACTATATGGTCATAGAAATCAGAGATATTAGTTGAATGCATTTGCAAATGCAAGGGAAGCTGCTAGGCCATGTCACGGCTTCTCTGTCACTAGCAGTCCCTAACACTAAGGGGTTCACACCCGGGGCACAGTGCACCCCGGAAAATGTCCAGCCAAGGACCCCCCCAGGGCATCACACGAAAAATGGAAAAAGAGTGACAGTGCAGTGTAAAGTATAGGTGTGTAAGACTAATTAATGAGTGTTTGAAAAAAGGGGTAAAATATATGTGAAATATTACATGAAAAAAATACAAACATATAATGTGATGTAAAAAGCTGCTATGTGTATTAAGTGGTGATGCCAAGAGGGGGCCCACCCAGACCAGCCCCGGAGTCCTTACGCCCGAACGCTCACCCCAAATGTAAAATATACCAATTATAAGGCCTCACGATATAGGCACATATAAATTTTATCAAATGTAAGGCCTCCTGATAAAGGCACATACATAAATGCATCCACATTGAGAGCCAGCTTACCTGGGAATCAACCCTTGGAAACTCCAACTAGCACTACTAGAACCAGCATGCCCTACTAATGCTGGCTTCTTCTTGACACTCATACCAAACAAACAAAAAAGGGCAGCTGCTCAATCAATCTAGCAGCACTAATCAGGTGCATGAAAGGGAGGGGTCGTGCTAAGTAGAAAAAGGAGGGCGGTTTAACCTCCTATTTTTCCTCAGCACACAGAATAGTACTTGCAACAATATATGAAATCTATATGGTCATAAAAATCAGAGATATTAGTTGCATGCATTTGCAAATACATGGGAAGCTGCTAGGCCACGTCACAGCATCTCTGTCACTAGCAGTCCCTAACACTAAGGGGTTCACCTCCGGGGCGCAGTGCACCCCGAAAAACGTCCAGCCCAGGATTCCCCCAGTCCATCACACGAAAAATGGAAAAAGAGTGACAGTGCAGTGTAAAGTATAGGTGTGTAAGACTAATTAATGAGTGTTGGAAAAAGGGGTTAAAATATATGTGAATTATTACATGAAAAAAATACAAACATAATATGTGATGTGTCTTAAGTGGTGATGCCATGAGGGGGCCCAGCCAGACCAGCCCCGGGGGCCTTACGCCCGAACGCTCACCCCAATTGTAAAACATACCAATTATAAGGCCTCATCATAAAGGCACCTATAAATGTTATCAAATGTAAGGCCTCCTGATAAAGGCACATACATAAATGCATCCACATTGAGAGCCCGCTTACCTGGAAATCAACCCTGGGAACTCCAACTAGCACTACTAGAACCAGCATGCCCTACTAATGCTGGCTCCTTCATACCACTCATACCAAACAAACAAAAAATGGCAGCTGTTCAAACAATCTAGCAGCACTAATCAGGTGCATGAAAGGGAGGTGTCATACTAAGTAGAAAAAGGAGGGGGGTTTAACCCCCTTTTGTTCCTCAGCACACTGAATAGAACTTGCAACAATATATGAAAACTATATGGTCATAGAAATCAGAGATATCAGTTGCATGAATTTGAAAATACATGGTAAGCTGCTAGGCCACGTCACGGCTTCTCTGTCACTAGCAGTCCCTAACACTAAGGGGTTCACATCCGGGGCGCAGTGCACCCCGAAAAACATCCAGCCCAGGACCCCCCCAGTCCATCACACGAAAAATGGAAAAAGAGTGACAGTGCAGTGTAAAGTATAGGTGTGTAAGACTAATTAATGAGTGTTGGAAAAAGGGGTTAAAATATATGTGAATTATTACATGAAAAAAATACAAACATAATATGTGATGGAAAAAGTAACTATGTGTCTTAAGTGGTGATGCCATGAGGGGGCCCAGCCAGACCAGCCCCGGGGGCCTTACGCCCGAACGCTCACCCCAATTGTAAAACATACCAATTATAAGGCCTCATCATAAAGGCACATATAAATGTGTTCAAATGTAAGGCCTCCTGATAAAGGCACATACATAAATGCATCCACATTGAGAGCCCGCTTACCTGGAAATCAACCCTGGGAACTCCAACTAGCACTACTAGAACCAGCATGCCCTACTAATGCAGGCTCCTTTTTACCACTCATACCAAACAAACAAAAAATGGCAGCTGCTCAATCAATCTAGCAGCACTAATCAGGTGCATGAAAGGGAAGGGTCATACTAAGTAGAAAAATGAGGGTGGTTTAACCCCCTATTGTTCCTCAGCACACTGAAAAGTACCTGCAACAATATATGAAAACTGTATGGTCATAGAAATCAGAGATATTAGTTGCATGCATTTGCAAATACATGGGAAGCTGCTAGGCCACGTCACGGCTTCTCTGTCACTAGCAGTCCCTAACACTAAGGGGTTCACATCCGGGGTGCAGTGCACCCCGAAAAACATCCAGCCCAGGATAACCCCAGGGCATCACATGAAAAATGGAAAATGATTGACAGTGCAGTGTAAAGTGTAGGTGTGTAAGACTAATTAATGAGTGTTGGAAAAAGGGGTTAAAATATATGTGAATTATTACATGAAAAAAATACAAAAATAATATGTGATGTAAAAAGCAACTATGTGTATTAAGTGGTGATGCCATGAGGGGGTCCAGCCAGACCAGCCTCGGAGGCCTTACGCCCAAACGCTCATCCCAAATGTAATATATACCAATTATAAGGCCTCATGATAAAGGCACGTATACATTTAATCAAATGTAAGGCCTCCTAATAAAGGCACATTCATAAATGCATCCACATTAAGAGCCAGCTTACCTGGGAGTTTCCCCTGGGAACTCCAACTAGCACTACTAGAACCAGCATGCCCTACTAATCCTGGCTCCTTCATGCCACTCATTCCAAACAAACAAAAAATGGCAGCTGCTCAATCAATCTAGCAGCACTAATCAGGTGCATGAAAGGGAAGGGTCATACTAAGTAGAAAAATGAGGGTGGTTTAACCCCCTATTGTTCCTCAGCACACTGAAAAGTACCTGCAACAATATATGAAAACTATATGGTCATAGAAATCAGAGATATTAGTTGCATGCATTTGCAAATACATGGGAAGCTGCTAGGCCACGTCACGGCTTCTCTGTCACTAGCAGTCCCTAACACGAAGGGGTTCACATCCGGGGCGCAGTGCACCCTGAAAAACGTCCAGCCCAGGACTCCCCCTGGGCATCACACGAAAAATGGAAAAAGAGTGACAGTGCAGTGTAAAGTATAGGTGTGTAAGACTAATTAATGAGTTTTAGAAAAAGGGGTTAAAATATATCTGAATTATTACATGAAAAAAATACAAACATAATATGTGATGTAAAAAGCAACTATGTGTATTAAGTGGTGATGCCATGAGGGGGCCAAGCCCGACCAGACCCGGGGGCCTTACGCCCGAATTCTCACCCCAAATGTAAAATATACCAATTATAAGGCCTCATGATAAAGGCACATATAAATTTTATCAAATGTAAGGCCTCCTGATAAAGGCACATACATAAATGCATCCACATTGAGAGCCAGCTTACCTAGGAGTCACCCCTGGGAACTCCAACTAGCACTACTTGAACCAGCATGCCCAACTTATGCTGGCTCCTTCATGCCACTCATACCAAACAAACAAAAAATGGCAGCTGCTCAATCAATCTAGAAGCACTAATCAGGTGCATGAAAGGGAGGGGTCGTACTAAGTAGAAAAGGAGGGGGGTTTAACCCCCTATTGTTCCTCAGCACACTGAATAGTACCTGCAACAATACATGAAAACTATATGGTCATAGAAATCAGAGATATTAGTTGCATGCATTTGCAAATACATGGGAAGCTGCAAGGCCACGTCACGGCTTCTCTGTCACTAGCAGTCCCTAACACTAAGGGGTTCACATCAGGGGTGCAGTGCACCCCAAAAAATGTCCAGCCCAGGACCCCCCCAGGGCATCATATGATAAATGGAAAAAGAGAGACAGTGCAGTGTAAAGTATAGGTGTGTAAGACTAATTAATGAGTTTTGGAAAAAGGGGTTAAAATATATGTGAATTATTACATGAAAAAAATACAAATATAATATGTGATGTAAAAGCAACTATGTGTATTAAGTGGTGATGCCATGAGGGGGCCCAGCCAGACCAGCCCTGGGGCCTTACGCCCGAACGCTCACCCCAAATGTAAAATATACCAATTATAAGGCCTCATGATAAAGGCACATATAAATTTTATCAAATGTAAGGCCTCCTGATAAAGGCACATTCATAAATGCATCTACATTGAGAGCCAGCTTACCTGGGAGTTTCCCCTGGGAACTCCAACTAGCACTACTAGAATCAGCATGCCCTACTAATCCTGGCTCCTTCATGCCACTCATTCCAAAGAAACAAAAAATGGCAGCTGCTCAATCAATCTAGCAGCACTAATCAGGTGCATGAAAGGGAGGGGTCATACTAAGTAGAAAAATGAGGGGGGTTTAACCCCCTATTGTTCCTCAGCACACTGAAAAGTACCTGCAACAATATATGAAAACTATATGGTCATAGAAATCAGAGATATTAGTTGCATGCATTTGCAAATACATGGGAAGCTGCTAGGCCAAGTCACAGATACTCTGTCACTAGCAGTCCCTAACACTAAGGGGTTCACATACGGGGTGCAGTGCACCCCGAAAAACATCCAGCCCAGGACAACCCCAGGGCATCACATGAAAAATGGAAAAAGAGTGACAGTGCAGTGTAAAATGTAGGTGTGTAAGACTAATTAATGAGTGTGGGAAAAAGGGGTTAAAATATATGTGAATTATTACATGAAAAAAATACAAACATAATATGTGATGTAAAAAGCAACTATGTGTATTAAGTGGTGATGCCATGAGGGGGTCCAGCCAGACCAGCCTCGGGGGCCTTATGCCCGAACGCTCATCCCAAATATAATATATACCAATTATAAGGCCTCATGATAAAGGCACATATACATTTAATCAAATGTAAGGCCTCCTAATAAAGGCACATTCATAAATGCATCCACATTGAGAGCCAGCTTACCTGGGAGTCTCCCCTGGGAACTCCAACTAGCACTACTAGAACCAACATGCCCTACTAATGCTGGCTACTTCATGCCACTCATACCAAACAAACAAAAAATGGCAGCTGCTCAATCAATCTAGCAGCACAAATCACGTGCATGAAAGGGAGGGGTCATACTAAGTAGAAAAAGGAGAGGGGTTTAACCTATTGTTCCTCAGCACACTGAATAGCACCTGCAACAATATATGAAAATTATATGGTCATAGAAATCAGAGATATTAGTTGAATGCATTTGCAAATGCAAGGGAAGCTGCTAGGCCATGTCACGGCTTCTCTGTCACTAGCAGTCCCTAACACTAAGGGGTTCACACCCGGGGCACAGTGCACCCCGGAAAATGTCCAGCCAAGGACCCCCCCAGGGCATCACACGAAAAATGGAAAAAGAGTGACAGTGCAGTGTAAAGTATAGGTGTGTAAGACTAATTATTGAGTGTTTGAAAAAAGGGTTAAAATATATGTGAATTATTACATGAAAAAAATACAAACATAATATGTGATGTAATAAGCAACTATGTGTATTAAGTGGTGATGCCATGAGGGGGCCCAGCCAGACTAGCCCCAGGGTCCTTACGCCCGAACGCTCACCCCAAATGTAAAATATACCAATTATAAGGCCTCCTGATAAAGGCACATATAAATTTTATCAAATGTAAGGCCTAATGATAAAGGCACATACATAAATGCATCCACATTGAGAGCCAGCTTACCTTGGAGTCACCACTGGGAACTCCAACTAGCACTACTAGAACCAGCATGCCCTACTAATGCTGGCTCCTTCATGCCACTTATACCAAACAGACAGAAAATGGCAGCTGCTCAATCAATCCAGCAGCACTAATCAGGTGCATGAAAGGGAGGGGTCATACTAAGTAGAAAAAGGAGGGTGTTTTAACCTCCTATTGTTCCTCAGCACACTGAATAGTACTTGAAACAATATATGAAAACTATATGGTCATAGAAATCAGAGATATTAGTTGCATGCATTTGCAAATACATGGGAAGCTGCTAGGCCAAGTCACGGATACTCTGTCACTAGCAGTCCCTAACACTAAGGGGTTCACATACGGGGTGCAGTGCACCCCGAAAAACATCCAGCCCAGGACAACCCCAGGGCATCACATGAAAAATGGAAAAAGAGTGACAGTGCAGTGTAAAATGTAGGTGTGTAAGACTAATTAATGAGTGTGGGAAAATGGGGTTAAAATATATGTGAATTATTACATGAAAAAAATACAAACATAATATGTGATGTAAAAAGCAACTATGTGTATTAAGTGGTGATGCCATTATGGGGTCCAGCCAGACCAGCCTCGGGGGCCTTATGCCCGAACGCTCATCCCAAATATAATATATACCAATTATAAGGCCTCATGATAAAGGCACATATACATTTAATCAAATGTAAGGCCTCCTAATAAAGGCACATTCATAAATGCATCCACATTGAGAGCCAGCTTACCTGGGAGTCTCCCCTGGGAACTCCAACTAGCACTACTAGAACCAACATGCCCTACTAATGCTGGCTACTTCATGCCACTCATACCAAACAAACAAAAAATGGCAGCTGCTCAATCAATCTAGCAGCACAAATCACGTGCATGAAAGGGAGGGGTCATACTAAGTAGAAAAAGGAGAGGGGTTTAACCTCCTATTGTTCCTCAGCACACTGAATAGCATCTGCAACAATATATGAAAACTATATGGTCATAGAAATCAGAGATATTAGTTGAATGCATTTGCAAATGCAAGGGAAGCTGCTAGGCCATGTCACGGCTTCTCTGTCACTAGCAGTCGCTAACACTAAGGGGTTCACACCCGGGGCACAGTGCACCCCGGAAAATGTCCAGCCAAGGACCCCCCCAGGGCATCACACGAAAAATGGAAAAAGAGTGACAGTGCAGTGTAAAGTATAGGTGTGTAAGACTAATTATTGAGTGTTTGAAAAAAGGGTTAAAATATATGTGAATTATTACATGAAAAAAATACAAACATAATATGTGATGTAATAAGCAACTATGTGTATTAAGTGGTGATGCCATGAGGGGGCCCAGCCAGACCAGCCCCAGGGGCCTTACGCCCGAACGCTCACCCCAAATGTAAAATATACCAATTATAAGGCCTCATGATAAAGGCACATATAAATTTTATCAAATGTAAGGCCTAATGATAAAGGCACATACATAAATGCATCCACATTGAGAGCCAGCTTACCTTGGAGTCACCACTGGGAACTCCAACTAGCACTACTAGAACCAGCATGCCCTACTAATGCTGGCTCCTTCATGCCACTTATACCAAACAAACAGAAAATGGCAGCTGCTCAATCAATCTAGCAGCACTAATCAGGTGCATGAAAGGGAGGGGTCATACTAAGTAGAAAAAGGAGGGTGTTTTAACCTCCTATTGTTCCTCAGCACACTGAATAGTACTTGAAACAATATATGAAAACTATATGGTCATAGAAATCAGAGATATTAGTTGCATGCTTTTGCAAATACATGGGAAGCTGCTAGGCCACGTCACGGCTTCTCTGTAACTAGCAGTCCCTAACACTAAGGGGTTCACATCCGGGGCGCAGTGCACCCCGAAAAACGTCCAGCCCAAGACCCCCCCCAGGGCATCACACGAAAAATGGTAAAAGAGTGACAGTGCAGTGTAAAGTATAGGTGTGTAAGACTAATTAATGAGTATTGGAAAAAGGGGTTAAAATATATGTGAATTATTACATAAAAAAATACAAACATATAATGTGATGTAAAAAGCAGCTATGTGTATTAAGTGGTGATGCCAAGAGGGGGCCCAGCCAGACCAGCCCCGGGGGCCTTATGCCCGAACGCTCACCCCAAATGTAAAATATACCAATTATAAGGCCTCACGATATAGTCACATATAAATTTTATCAAATGTAAGGCCTCCTGATAAAGGCACATACATAAATGCATCCACATTGAGAGCCAGCTTACCTAGGAGTCACCCCTGGGAACTCCAACTAGCACTACTTGAACCAGCATGCCCAACTAATGCTGGCTCCTTCATGCCACTCATACCAAACAAACAAAAAATGGCAGCTGCTCAATCAATCTAGAAGCACTAATCAGGTGCATGAAAGGGAGGGGTCATACTAAGTAGAAAAAGGAGGGCGGTTTAACCCCCTATTGTTCATCAGCACACTGAATAGTACTTGCAACAATATATGAAAACTATATGGTCATAGAAATCAGAGATATTAGTTGCATGCATTTGCAAATACATGGGAAGCTGCTAGGCCACGTCACGGCTTCTCTGTCACTAGCAGTCCCTAACACTAAGGGGTTCACATCAGGGGTGCAGTGCACCCCAAAAAATGTCCAGCCCAGGACCCCCCCAGGGCATCATACGATAAATGGAAAAAGAGAGACAGTGCAGTGTAAAGTATAGGTGTGTAAGACTAATTAATGAGTATTGGAAAAAGGGGTTAAAATATATGTGAATTATTACATGAAAAATATACAAATATAATATGTGATGTAAAAGCAACTATGTGTATTAAGTGGTGATGCCATGAGGGGGCCCAGCCAGACCAGCCCTGGGGCCTTACGCCCGAACGCTCACCCCAAATGTAAAATATACCAAATGTAAGGCCTCCTGATAAAGGCACATTCATAAATGCATCTACATTGAGAGCCAGCTTACCTGGGAGTTTCCCCTGGGAACTCCAACTAGCACTACAAGAACCAGCATGCCCTACTAATCCTGGCTCCTTCATGCCACTCATTCCAAAGAAACAAAAAATGGCAGCTGCTCAATCAATCTAGCAGCACTAATCAGGTGCACGAAAGGGAGGGGTCATACTAAGTAGAAAAATGAGGGGGGTTTAACCCCCTATTGTTCCTCAGCACACTGAAAAGTACCTGCAACAATATATGAAAACTATATGGTCATAGAAATCAGAGATATTAGTTGCATGCATTTGCAAATACATGGGAAGCTGCTAGGCCAAGTCACGGATACTCTGTCACTAGCAGTCCCTAACACTAAGGGGTTCACATACGGGGTGCAGTGCACCCCGAAAAACATCCAGCCCAGGACAACCCCAGGGCATCACATGAAAAATGGAAAAAGAGTGACAGTGCAGTGTAAAATGTAGGTGTGTAAGACTAATTAATGAGTGTTGGAAAAAGGGGTTAAAATATATGTGAATTATTACATGAAAAAAATACAAACATAATATGTGATGTAAAAAGCAACTATGTGTATTAAGTGGTGATGCCATGAGGGGGTCCAGCCAGACCAGCCTCGGGGGCCTTATGCCCGAACGCTCATCCCAAATATAATATATACCAATTATAAGGCCTCATGATAAAGGCACATATACATTTAATCAAATGTAAGGCCTCCTAATAAAGGCACATTCATAAATGCATCCACATTGAGAGCCAGCTTACCTGGGAGTCTCCCCTGGGAACTCCAACTAGCACTACTAGAACCAACATGCCCTACTAATGCTGGCTTCTTCATGCCACTCATACCAAACAAACAAAAAATGGCAGCTGCTCAATCAATCTAGCAGCACAAATCACGTGCATGAAAGGGAGGGGTCATACTAAGTAGAAAAAGGTGAGGGGTTTAACCTCCTATTGTTCCTCAGCACACTGAATAGCACCTGCAACAATATATGAAAACTATATGGTCATAGAAATCAGAGATATTAGTTGAATGCATTTGCAAATGCAAGGGAAGCTGCTAGGCCATGTCACGGCTTCTCTGTCACTAGCAGTCCCTAACACTAAGGGGTTCACACCCGGGGCACAGTGCACCCCGGAAAATGTCCAGCCAAGGACCCCCCCAGGGCATCACACGAAAAATGGAAAAAGAGTGACAGTGCAGTGTAAAGTATAGGTGTGTAAGACTAATTAATGAGTGTTTGAAAAAAGGGGTAAAATATATGTGAAATATTACATGAAAAAAATACAAACATATAATGTGATGTAAAAAGCTGCTATGTGTATTAAGTGGTGATGCCAAGAGGGGGCCCACCCAGACCAGCCCCGGAGTCCTTACGCCCGAACGCTCACCCCAAATGTAAAATATACCAATTATAAGGCCTCACGATATAGGCACATATAAATTTTATCAAATGTAAGGCCTCCTGATAAAGGCACATACATAAATGCATCCACATTGAGAGCCAGCTTACCTGGGAATCAACCCTTGGAAAATCCAACTAGCACTACTAGAACCAGCATGCCCTACTAATGCTGGCTTCTTCTTGACACTCATACCAAACAAACAAAAAAGGGCAGCTGCTCAATCAATCTAGCAGCACTAATCAGGTGCATGAAAGGGAGGGGTCATACTAAGTAGAAAAAGGAGGGCGGTTTAACCTCCTATTTTTCCTCAGCACACAGAATAGTACTTGCAACAATATATGAAATCTATATGGTCATAGAAATCAGAGATATTAGTTGCATGCATTTGCAAATACATGGGAAGCTGCTAGGCCACGTCACAGCATCTCTGTCACTAGCAGTCCCTAACACTAAGGGGTTCACCTCCGGGGCGCAGTGCACCCCGAAAAACGTCCAGCCCAGGATTCCCCCAGTCCATCACACGAAAAATGGAAAAAGAGTGACAGTGCAGTGTAAAGTATAGGTGTGTAAGACTAATTAATGAGTGTTGGAAAAAGGGGTTAAAATATATGTGAATTATTACATGAAAAAAATACAAACATAATATGTGATGTGTCTTAAGTGGTGATGCCATGAGGGGGCCCAGCCAGACCAGCCCCGGGGGCCTTACGCCCGAACGCTCACCCCAATTGTAAAACATACCAATTATAAGGCCTCATCATAAAGGCACCTATAAATGTTATCAAATGTAAGGCCTCCTGATAAAGGCACATACATAAATGCATCCACATTGAGAGCCCGCTTACCTGGAAATCAACCCTGGGAACTCCAACTAGCACTACTAGAACCAGCATGCCCTACTAATGCTGGCTCCTTCATACCACTCATACCAAACAAACAAAAAATGGCAGCTGTTCAAACAATCTAGCAGCACTAATCAGGTGCATGAAAGGGAGGTGTCATACTAAGTAGAAAAAGGAGGGGGGTTTAACCCCCTTTTGTTCCTCAGCACACTGAATAGAACTTGCAACAATATATGAAAACTATATGGTCATAGAAATCAGAGATATCAGTTGCATGAATTTGAAAATACATGGTAAGCTGCTAGGCCACGTCACGGCTTCTCTGTCACTAGCAGTCCCTAACACTAAGGGGTTCACATCCGGGGCGCAGTGCACCCCGAAAAACGTCCAGCCCAGGACCCCCCCAGTCCATCACACGAAAAATGGAAAAAGAGTGACAGTGCAGTGTAAAGTATAGGTGTGTAAGACTAATTAATGAGTGTTGGAAAAAGGGGTTAAAATATATGTGAATTATTACATGAAAAAAATACAAACATAATATGTGATGGAAAAAGTAACTATGTGTCTTAAGTGGTGATGCCATGAGGGGGCCCAGCCAGACCAGCCCCGGGGGCCTTACGCCCGAACGCTCACCCCAATTGTAAAACATACCAATTATAAGGCCTCATCATAAAGGCACATATAAATGTGTTCAAATGTAAGGCCTCCTGATAAAGGCACATACATAAATGCATCCACATTGAGAGCCCGCTTACCTGGAAATCAACCCTGGGAACTCCAACTAGCACTACTAGAACCAGCATGCCCTACTAATGCAGGCTCCTTTTTACCACTCATACCAAACAAACAAAAAATGGCAGCTGCTCAATCAATCTAGCAGCACTAATCAGGTGCATGAAAGGGAAGGGTCATACTAAGTAGAAAAATGAGGGTGGTTTAACCCCCTATTGTTCCTCAGCACACTGAAAAGTACCTGCAACAATATATGAAAACTGTATGGTCATAGAAATCAGAGATATTAGTTGCATGCATTTGCAAATACATGGGAAGCTGCTAGGCCACGTCACGGCTTCTCTGTCACTAGCAGTCCCTAACACTAAGGGGTTCACATCCGGGGTGCAGTGCACCCCGAAAAACATCCAGCCCAGGATAACCCCAGGGCATCACATGAAAAATGGAAAATGATTGACAGTGCAGTGTAAAGTGTAGGTGTGTAAGACTAATTAATGAGTGTTGGAAAAAGGGGTTAAAATATATGTGAATTATTACATGAAAAAAATACAAAAATAATATGTGATGTAAAAAGCAACTATGTGTATTAAGTGGTGATGCCATGAGGGGGTCCAGCCAGACCAGCCTCGCAGGCCTTACGCCCAAACGCTCATCCCAAATGTAATATATACCAATTATAAGGCCTCATGATAAAGGCACGTATACATTTAATCAAATGTAAGGCCTCCTAATAAAGGCACATTCATAAATGCATCCATATTAAGAGCCAGCTTACCTGGGAGTTTCCCCTGGGAACTCCAACTAGCACTACTAGAACCAGCATGCCCTACTAATCCTGGCTCCTTCATGCCACTCATTCCAAACAAACAAAAAATGGCAGCTGCTCAATCAATCTAGCAGCACTAATCAGGTGCATGAAAGGGAAGGGTCATACTAAGTAGAAAAATGAGGGTGGTTTAACCCCCTATTGTTCCTCAGCACACTGAAAAGTACCTGCAACAATATATGAAAACTATATGGTCATAGAAATCAGAGATATTAGTTGCATGCATTTGCAAATACATGGGAAGCTGCTAGGCCACGTCACGGCTTCTCTGTCACTAGCAGTCCCTAACACTAAGGGGTTCACATCCGGGGTGCAGTGCACCCCGAAAAACATCCAGCCCAGGATAACCCCAGGGCATCACATGAAAAATGGAAAATGATTGACAGTGCAGTGTAAAGTGTAGGTGTGTAAGACTAATTAATGAGTGTTGGAAAAAGGGGTTAAAATATATGTGAATTATTACATGAAAAAAATACAAACAAAATATGTGATGTAAAAACAACTATGTGTATTAAGTGGTGATGCCATGAGGGGGCCCAGCTAGACCAGCCTTGGGGCCTTACGCCCGAACGCTCACCCCACATGTAAAATATACCAATTATAAGGCCTCATGATAAAGGCACATATAAATGTTATCAAATGTAAGGCCTCCTGATAAAGGCACATGCATAAATGCATCCACATTGAGAGCCAGCTTACCTCGGAGTCACCCCTGGGAACTCCAACTAGCGCTACTAGAACCAGCATGCCCTACTAATACTGGCTCCTTCATGCCACTCATACCAATAAAGAAAAAATGGCAGCTGCTCAAGCAATCTAGCTGAGCTAATCAGGTGCATGAAAGGGAGGGGTCATACTAAGTAGAAAAAGGAGGGGGGTTTAACCCCCATTTGTTCCTCAGCACTCTGAATAGTACTTGAAACAATATATGAAAACTATATGGTCATAGAAATCAGAGATATTAGTTGCATGCATTTGCAAATACATGGGAAGCTGCTAGGCTACGTCACGGCTTCTCTGTCACTAGCAGTCCCTAACACTAAGGGGTTCACATCCGGGGCGCAGTGCACCCCAAAAAACGACCAGCCCAGGACCCCCCAGGGCATCACACGAAAAATGGAAAAAGAGTGACAGTGCAGTGTAAAGTATGGGTGTGTAAGACTAATTAATGAGTATTGGAAAAAGGGGTTAAAATATATGTGTATTATTACATGAAAAAAATACAATCATATAATGTGATGTAAAAAGCAGCTATGTGTATTAAGTGGTGAAGCAAAGAGGGGGCCCAGCCAGACCAGCCCTGGAGCCTTACGCCCGAACGCTCACCCAAAATGTAAAATATACCAATTATAAGGCCTCATGATAAAGGCACATATACATTTAATCAAATGTAAGGCCTCCTAATAAAGGCACATTCATAAATGCATCCACATTGAGAGCCAGCTTACCTGGGAGTCTCCCCTGGGAACTCCAACTAGCACTACTAGAACCAACATGCCCTACTAATGCTGGCTACTTCATGCCACTCATACCAAACAAACAAAAAATGGCAGCTGCTCAATCAATCTAGCAGCACAAATCACGTGCATGAAAGGGAGGGGTCATACTAAGTAGAAAAAGGTGAGGGGTTTAACCTCCTATTGTTCCTCAGCACACTGAATAGCACCTGCAACAATATATGAAAACTATATGGTCATAGAAATCAGAGATATTAGTTGAATGCATTTGCAAATGCAAGGGAAGCTGCTAGGCCATGTCACGGCTTCTCTGTCACTAGCAGTCCCTAACACTAAGGGGTTCACACCCGGGGCACAGTGCACCCCGGAAAATGTCCAGCCAAGGACCCCCCCAGGGCATCACACGAAAAATGGAAAAAGAGTGACAGTGCAGTGTAAAGTATAGGTGTGTAAGACTAATTAATGAGTGTTTGAAAAAAGGGTTAAAATATATGTGAATTATTACATGAAAAAAATACAAACATATAATGTGATGTAAAAAGCTGCTATGTGTATTAAGTGGTGATGCCAAGAGGGGGCCCACCCAGACCAGCCCCGGAGTCCTTACGCCCGAACGCTCACCCCAAATGTAAAATATACCAATTATAAGTCCTCACGATATAGGCACATATAAATTTTATCAAATGTAAGGCCTCCTGATAAAGGCACATACATAAATGCATCCACATTGAGAGCCAGCTTACCTGGGAATCAACCCTTGGAAACTCCAACTAGCACTACTAGAACCAGCATGCCCTACTAATGCTGGCTTTTTCTTGACACTCATACCAAACAAACAAAAAAGGGGAGCTGCTCAATCAATCTAGCAGCACTAATCAGGTGCATGAAAGGGAGGGGTCTTACTAAGTAGAAAAAGGAGGGCGGTTTAACCTCCTATTTTTCCTCAGCACACAGAATAGTACTTGCAACAATATATGAAATCTATATGGTCATCGAAATCAGAGATATTAGTTGCATGCAATTGCAAATACATGGGAAGCTGCTAGGCCACGTCACAGCTTCTCTGTCACTAGCAGTCCCTAACACTAAGGGGTTCACCTCCGGGGCGCAGTGCACCCCGAAAAACGTCCAGCCCAGGATTCCCCCAGTCCATCACACGAAAAATGGAAAAAGAGTGACAGTGCAGTGTAAAGTATAGGTGTGTAAGACTAATTAATGAGTGTTGGAAAAAGGGGTTAAAATATATGTGAATTATTACATGAAAAAAATACAAACATAATATGTGATGTGTCTTAAGTGGTGATGCCATGAGGGGGCCCAGCCAGACCAGCCCCGGGGGCCTTACGCCCGAACGCTCACCCCAATTGTAAAACATACCAATTATAAGGCCTCATCATAAAGGCACCTATAAATGTTATCAAATGTAAGCCCTCCTGATAAAGTCACATACATAAATGCATCCACATTGAGAGCCCGCTTACCTGGAAATCAACCCTGGGAACTCCAACTAGCACTACTAGAACCAGCATGCCCTACTAATGCTGGCTCCTTCATACCACTCATACCAAACAAACAAAAAATGGCAGCTGCTCAAACAATCTAGCAGCACTAATCAGGTGCATGAAAGGGAGGTGTCATACTAAGTAGAAAAAGGAGGGGGGTTTAACCCCCTTTTGTTCCTCAGCACACTGAATAGAACTTGCAACAATATATGAAAACTATATGGTCATAGAAATCAGAGATATCAGTTGCATGAATTTGAAAATACATGGTGAGCTGCTAGGCCACGTCACGGCTTCTCTGTCACTAGCAGTCCCTAACACTAAGGGGTTCACATCCGGGGCGCAGTGCACCCCGAAAAACGTCCAGCCCAGGACCCCCCCAGTCCATCACACGAAAAATGGAAAAAGAGTGACAGTGCAGTGTAAAGTATAGGTGTGTAAGACTAATTAATGAGTGTTGGAAAAAGGGGTTAAAATATATGTGAATTATTACATGAAAAAAATACAAACATAATATGTGATGGAAAAAGTAACTATGTGTCTTAAGTGGTGATGCCATGAGGGGGCCCAGCCAGACCAGCCCCTGGGGCCTTACGCCCGAACGCTCCCCCCAATTGTAAAACATACCAATTATAAGGCCTCATCATAAAGGCACATATAAATGTGTTCAAATGTAAGGCCTCCTGATAAAGGCACATACATAAATGCATCCACATTGAGAGCCCGCTTACCTGGAAATCAACCCTGGGAACTCCAACTAGCACTACTAGAACCAGCATGCCCTACTAATGCAGGCTCCTTTTTACCACTCATACCAAACAAACAAAAAATGGCAGCTGCTCAATCAATCTAGCAGCACTAATCAGGTGCATGAAAGGGAAGGGTCATACTAAGTAGAAAAATGAGGGTGGTTTAACCCCCTATTGTTCCTCAGCACACTGAAAAGTACCTGCAACAATATATGAAAACTGTATGGTCATAGAAATCAGAGATATTAGTTGCATGCATTTGCAAATACATGGGAAGCTGCTAGGCCACGTCACGGCTTCTCTGTCACTAGCAGTCCCTAACACTAAGGGGTTCACATCCGGGGTGCAGTGCACCCCGAAAAACATCCAGCCCAGGATAACCCCAGGGCATCACATGAAAAATGGAAAATGATTGACAGTGCAGTGTAAAGTGTAGGTGTGTAAGACTAATTAATGAGTGTTGGAAAAAGGGGTTAAAATATATGTGAATTATTACATGAAAAAAATACAAAAATAATATGTGATGTAAAAAGCAACTATGTGTATTAAGTGGTGATGCCATGAGGGGGTCCAGCCAGACCAGCCTCGGAGGCCTTACGCCCAAACGCTCATCCCAAATGTAATATATACCAATTATAAGGCCTCATGATAAAGGCACATATACATTTAATCAAATGTAAGGCCTCCTAATAAAGGCACATTCATAAATGCATCCACATTAAGAGCCAGCTTACCTGGGAGTTTCCCCTGGGAACTCCAACTAGCACTACTAGAACCAGCATGCCCTACTAATCCTGGCTCCTTCATGCCACTCATTCCAAACAAACAAAAAATGGCAGCTGCTCAATCAATCAAGCAGCACTAATCAGGTGCATGAAAGGGAAGGGTCATACTAAGTAGAAAAATGAGGGTGGTTTAACCCCCTATTGTTCCTCAGCACACAGAAAAGTACCTGCAACAATATATGAAAACTATATGGTCATAGAAATCAGAGATATTAGTTGCATGCATTTGCAAATACATGGGAAGCTGCTAGGCCACGTCACGGCTTCTCTGTCACTAGCAGTCCCTAACACTAAGGGGTTCACATCCGGGGTGCAGTGCACCCCGAAAAACATCCAGCCCAGGATAACCCCAGGGCATCACATGAAAAATGGAAAATGATTGACAGTGCAGTGTAAAGTGTAGGTGTGTAAGACTAATTAATGAGTGTTGGAAAAAGGGGTTAAAATATATGTGAATTATTACATGAAAAAAATACAAACAAAATATGTGATGTAAAAACAACTATGTGTATTAAGTGGTGATGCCATGAGGGGGCCCAGCTAGACCAGCCTTGGGGCCTTACGCCCGAACGCTCACCCCACATGTAAAATATACCAATTATAAGGCCTCATGATAAAGGCACATATAAATGTTATCAAATGTAAGGCCTCCTGATAAAGGCACATGCATAAATGCATCCACATTGAGAGCCAGCTTACCTCGGAGTCACCCCTGGGAACTCCAACTAGCGCTACTAGAACCAGCATGCCCTACTAATGCTGGCTCCTTCATGCCACTCATACCAATAAAGAAAAAATGGCAGCTGCTCAAGCAATCTAGCTGAGCTAATCAGGTGCATGAAAGGGAGGGGTCATACTAAGTAGAAAAAGGAGGGGGGTTTAACCCCCAATTGTTCCTCAGCACTCTGAATAGTACTTGAAACAATATATGAAAACTATATGGTCATAGAAATCAGAGATATTAGTTGCATGCATTTGCAAATACATGGGAAGCTGCTAGGCTACGTCACGGCTTCTCTGTCACTAGCAGTCCCTAACACTAAGGGGTTCACATCCGGGGCGCAGTGCACCCTGAAAAACGACCAGCCCAGGACCCCCCAGGGCATCACACGAAAAATGGAAAAAGAGTGACAGTGCAGTGTAAAGTATGGGTGTGTAAGACTAAATAATGAGTATTGGAAAAAGGGGTTAAAATATATGTGAATTATTACATGAAAAAAATACAAACATAATATGTGATGTAAAAAGCAGCTATGTGTATTAAGTGGTGAAGCAAAGAGGGGGCCCAGCCAGACCAGCCCTGGAGCCTTACGCCCGAACGCTCACCCAAAATGTAAAATATACCAATTATAAGGCCTCATGATAAAGGCACATATAAATTTTATCAAATGTAAGGCCTCCTGATAAAGGCACATTCATAAATGCATCTACATTGAGAGCCAGCTTACCTGGGAGTTTCCCCTGGGAACTCCAACTAGCACTACTAGAACCAGCATGCCCTACTAATCCTGGCTCCTTCATGCCACTCATTCCAAAGAAACAAAAAATGGCAGCTGCTCAATCAATCTAGCAGCACTAATCAGG
The DNA here is from genome assembly GCA_031769625.1 of Taudactylus pleione. Classification (NCBI taxonomy): domain Eukaryota; kingdom Metazoa; phylum Chordata; class Amphibia; order Anura; family Myobatrachidae; genus Taudactylus; species Taudactylus pleione. The sequence goes on along the minus strand of JAUIMM010000137.1, from coordinate 4,007,223 downwards.
TGCATGAAAGGGAGGGGTCATACTAAGTAGAAAAAGGAGGGGGGTTTAACCCCCTATTGTTCCTCAGCACACTGAAAAGTACCTGCAACAATATATGAAAACTATATGGTCATAGAAATCAGAGATATTAGTTGCATGCATTTGCAAATACATGGGAAGCTGCTAGGCCAAGTCACGGATACTCTGTCACTAGCAGTCCCTAACACTAAGGGGTTCACATACGGGGTGCAGTGCACCCCGAAAAACATCCAGCCCAGGACAACCCCAGGGCAGCACATGAAAAATGGAAAAAGAGTGACAGTGCAGTGTAAAATGTAGGTGTGTAAGACTAATTAATGAGTGTTGGAAAAAGGGGTTAAAATATATGTGAATTATTACATGAAAAAAATACAAACATAATATGTGATGTAAAAAGCAACTATGTGTAGTAAGTGGTGATGCCATGAGGGGGTCCAGCCAGACCAGCCTCGGGGGCTTTATGCCCGAACGCTAATCCCAAATATAATATATACCAATTATAAGGCCTCATGATAAAGGCACATATACATTTAATCAAATGTAAGGCCTCCTAATAAAGGCACATTCATAAATGCATCCACATTGAGAGCCAGCTTACCTGGGAGTCTCCCCTGGGAACTCCAACTTGCACTACTAGAACCAACATGCCCTACTAATGCTGGCTACTTCATGCCACTCATACCAAACAAACAAAAAATGGCAGCTGCTCAATCAATCTAGCAGCACTAATCAGGTGCATGAAAGGGAGGGGTCATACTAAGTAGAAAAAGGAGAGGGGTTTAACCTCCTATTGTTCCTCAGCACACTGAATAGCACCTGCATCAATATATGAAAACTATATGGTCATAGAATTCAGAGATATTAGTTGAATGCATTTGCAAAAGCAAGGGAAGCTGCTAGGCCATGTCACGGCTTCTCTGTCACTAGCAGTCCCTAACACTAAGGGGTTCACACCCGGGGCACAGTGCACCCCGGAAAATGTCCAGCCAAGGACCCCCCCAGGGCATCACATGAAAAATGGAAAAAGAGTGACAGTGCAGTGTAAATTATAGGTGTGTAAGACTAATTAATGAGTGTTTGAAAAAAGGGTTAAAATATATGTGAATTATTACATGAAAAAAATACAAACATAATATGTGATGTAATAAGCAACTATGTGTATTAAGTGGTGATGCCATGAGGGGGACCAGCCAGACCAGCCCCGGGGGCCTTACGCCCGAACGCTCACCCCAAATGTAAAATATACCAATTATAAGGCCTCATGATAAAGGCACATATAAATTTTATCAAATGTAAGGCCTAATGATAAAGGCACATACATAAATGCATCCACATTGAGAGCCAGCTTACCTGGGAGTCTCCCCTGGGAACTCCAACTAGCACTACTAGAACCAACATGCCCTACTAATGCTGGCTACTTCATGCCACTCATACCAAACAAACAAAAAATGGCAGCTGCTCAATCAATCTAGCAGCACAAATCACGTGCATGAAAGGGAGGGGTCATACTAAGTAGAAAAAGGAGAGGAGTTTAACCTCCTATTGTTCCTCAGCACACTGAATAGCACCTGCATCAATATATGAAAACTATATGGTCATAGAAATCAGAGATATTAGTTGCATGCATTTGCAAATACATGGGAAGCTGCTAGGCCACGTCACGGCTTCTCTGTCACTAGCAGTCCCTAACACTAAGGGGTTCACATCCGGGGCGCAGTGCACCCCGAAAAACGTCCAGCCCAGGACCACCCCAGGGCATCACACGAAAAATGGAAAAAGAGTGAAAGTGCAGTGTAAAGTATAGGTGTGTAAGACTAATTAATGAGTATTGGAAAAAGGGGTTAAAATATATGTGAATTATTACATGAAAAAAATACAAACATAATATGTGATAGAAAAAGTAACTATGTGACCTAATTGGTGATGCCATGAGGGGGCCCAGCCAGACCAGCCCCGGGGGCCTTACGCCCGAACGCTCACCCCAAATGTAAAATATGCCAATTATAAGGCCTCATGATAAAGGCAGATATAAATTTTATCAAATGTAAGGCCTCCTGATAAGGCACATACACAAATGCATCCACATTGAGAGCCGGCTTACCTGGGAGTCACCCCTGGGAAATCCAACTAGCACTACTAGAACCAGCATGCCCTACTAATGCAGGCTCCTTCATGCCACTCATACCAACAAACCAAAAATGGCAGCTGCTCAATCAATCTAGCAGCACTAATCAAGTGCATGAATGGTAGGGGTCATACTAAGTAGAAAAAGGAGGGGGGATTAACCCCCTATTGTTCCTCAGCACACTGAATAGTACCTGCAACAATATATGAAAACTAGATGGTCATAGAAATCAGAGATATTAGTTGCATGCATTTGCAAATACATGGGAAGCTGCAAGGCCATGTCACGGCTTCTCTGTCACTAGCAGTCCCTAACACTAAGGGGTTCACATCCAGGGTGCAGTGCACCCCGGAAAATGTCCAGCCCAGGACCCCCCCAGAGCATCACACAAAAAATTTAAAAAGAGTGACAGTGCAGTGTAAAGTACAGGTGTGTAAGACTAATTAATGAGTTTTGGAAAAAGGGGTTAAAATATATGTGAATTATTACATGAAAAAAATACAAACATAATATGTGATGAAAAAAGCAACTATGTGTATTAAGTGGTGATGCCATGAGGGGACCCTGCCAGTCCTGCCCCGGTTGCCTTACTCCCAAACGGTCACCCCAAATGTAAAATATACCAATTATAAGGCCTCATGATAAAGGCACATATAAATTTTATCAAATGTAAGGCCTCCTGATAAAGGCACGTACATAAATGCATCCACATTGAGAGCCAGCTTACCTTGGAGTCACCCTGGGAACTCCAACTAGCACTACTAGAACCAGCATGCCCTACTAATGCTGGCTCCTTCATGCCACTTATACAAAACAAACAAGAAATGGCAGCTGCTCAATCAATCTAGCAGCACTAATCAGGTGCATGAAAGCGAGGGGTCATACTAAGTAGAAAAAGGAGGGGGGTTTAACCTCCTAAAGTTCCTCAGCACATTGAATAGTACCTGCAACAATATATGAAGACTATATGGTCATAGAAATCAGAGATATTAGTTGCATGCATTTGCAAATACATGGGAAGCTGCTAGGCCATGTCACGGCTTCTCTGTCACTAGCAGTCCCTAACACTAAGGGGTTCACACCCAGGGCGCAGTGCAACCCGGAAAACGTCAAGCCCTGGACCCCCCAGGGCATCACATGAAAAATGGAAAAAGAGTGACAGTGCAGTGTAAAGTATAGGTGTGTAGGACTGATTAATGAGTATTGGAAAAAGGGGTTAAAATATAAGTGAATTATTAAATGAAAAAAATACAAACATAAAATGTGATGTAAAAAGCAACTATGTGTATTAAGTGGTGATGCCATGAGGGGACCCAGCCAGACCAGCCCCGGTTGCCTTACGCCCGAACGCTCACCCCAAATGTAAAATATACCAATTATAAGGCCTCATGATAAAGGCACATATAAATTTTTTCAAATGTAAGGCCTCCTGATAAAGGCACATACATAAATGCATCCACATTGAGAGCCAGCTTACCTGGGAGTCACCCCTGGGAACTCCAACTAGCACTACTAGAACCAGCATGCGCTGCTAATGCTGGCTCCTTCATGTCACTCATACCAAACAAATAAAAAATAGCAGCTGCTCAATCAATCTAGCAGCACTAATCAAGTGCATGAATGGTAGGGGTCATACTAAGTAGAAAAAGGAGGGGGGATTAACCCCCTATTGTTCCTCAGCACACAGAATAATACTTACAACAATATTTGAAAACTATATGGTCATAGAAATCAGAGATATTAGTTGCATGCATTTGCAAATATATGGGAAGCTGCTAGGCCATGTCACGGCATCTCTGTAACTAGCTGTCCCTAACACTAAGGGGTTCACATCCGGGGCGCAGTGCACCCCAAAAATGTCAAGCCCAGGAACCCCCAAGGGCATCACACGAAAAATGGAAAAAGAGTGACAGTGCAGTGTAAAGTGTAGGTGTGTAAGACTAATTAATGAGTGTTTGAAAAAGGGGTTAAAATATATGTGAATTATTACATGAAAAAAATACAAACATAATATGTGATGGAAAAAGCAACTATGTGTATTAAGTGGTGATGCCATGAGGGGGCCCAGCCAGACCAGCCCCGGGAGCCTTACACCCGAATGCTCACCCCAAATGTAAAATATACCAATTATAAGGCCTCATGAAAAAGACACATATAAATTTTATCAAATGTAAGGCCTCCTGATAAAGGCACATACGTAAATGCATCCACATTGAGAGCCAGCTTACCTGGGAGTCTGCCCTGGGAACTACAACTAGCACTACTAGAAGCAGCATGCCCTACTAATGATGGCTCCTTCATGTCACTCATACCGAACAAACAAGAAATGGCAGCTGCTCAATCAATCTAGCAGCACTAATCAGGTGCATGAAAGGGAGGGGTCATACTAAGTTGAAAAAGGATCGGGGTTTAACCCCTTTTGTTCCTTAGTACACTGAATAGTACCTACAACAATATAAGAAAACTATATGGTCATAGAAATCAGAGATATTAGTTGCATGCATTTGCAAATACATGGGATGCTGCTAGGCCATGTCACGGCTTCTCTGTCACTAGCTGTCCCTGACACTAAGGGGTTCACATCCGGTGCGCAGTGCACCCAGAAAAACATCCAGCCCAGGACCCCCCAAGGGCATCACACGGAAAATGGAAAAAGAGTGACAGTGCAGTGTAAAGTATAGGTGTGTAAGACTAATTAATGAGTGTTGGAAAAAGGGGTTAAAATATATGTGAATTATTACATGAAAAAAATACAAACATAATATGTGATGTAAAAAGCAACTATGTGTATTAAGTGGTGATGCCATGAGGGGGCCCAGCCAGACCAGCCCCGGGGGCCTTACGCCCGAACGCTCATCCCAAAAGTAAAATATACCAATTATAAGGCCTCATGATAAAGGCACATATAAATTTTATCAAATGTAAGGCCTCCTGATAAAGGCACATTCATAAATGCATCCACATTGAGAGCCAGCTTACCTGGGAGTCACAACTGGGAACTCCAACTAGCACTACTAGAACCAGCATGCCCTACTAATGCTGGCTCCTTCATGCCACTCATACCAAACAAACAAAAAATGGCAGCTGCTCAATCAATCTAGCAGCACTAATCAGGTGTATGAAAGGGAGGGGTCATACTAAGTAGAAAAAGGAGGGGGGTTTAACTCCCTATTATTCCTCAGCACACAGAATAGTACTTACAACAATATATGAAAACTATATGGTCATAGAAATCAGGGATAATAGTTGCATGCATTTGCAAATACATGGGAAGCTGCTAGGCCACGTCACGGCTTCTCTGTCACTAGCAGTCCCTAACACTAAGGGGTTCACATCTGGGGCGCAGTGCACCCAGAAAAACATCCAGCCCAGGACCCCCCCAGGGCATCACACGAAAAATGGAAAAAGAGTGACAGTGCAGTGTAAAGTGTAGGTGTGTAAGACTAATTAATGAGTGTTGGAAAAAGGGGTTAAAATATATGTGAATTATTACATGAAAAAAATACAAACATAATATGTGATGTAAAAAGCAACTATGTGTATTAAGTGGTGATGCCATGAGGGGACCCAAACAGACCAGCCCCGGGGGCCTTACGCTCGAACGCTCACCCCAAATGTAAAATATACCAATTATAAGGCCTCATGATAAAGGCACATATAAATTTTATCAAATGTAAGGCCTCCTGATAAAGGCACATTCATAAATGCATCCACATTGAGAGCCAGCTTACCTGGGAGTCACACCTGGGAACTCCAACTAGCACTACTAGAACCAGCATGCCCTACTAATGATGGCTCCTTCATGCCACTCATACCAAACAAACAAAGAATGGCAGCTTCTCAATCAATTTAGCAGCACTAATCAGGTGCATGAAAGGGAGGGGTCATACTATGTAGAAAAAGGAGGGGAGTTTAACCCCCTATTGTTCCACAGCACAATGAATAGTACCTGCAATAATATATGAAAACTATATGGTCAAGGAAATCAAATATATATGACCATGTAGTTTTCATATATTGTTGCAGGTACTATTTATTGTGCTGAGGAACAATAGGGGGTTAAACCCCCCTCCTTTTTCTACTTAGTATGACCCCTCCCTTTTATGCACCTGATTAGTGCTGCTAGATTGATTGTGCAGCTGCCATTTTTTGTTTGTTTGGTATGAGTGGCATGAAGGAGCCAGCATTAGTAGGGCATGCTGGTTCTAGTAGTGCAAGTAGGAGTTCCCATGGGTGACTCCCAGGTAAGCTGGCTCTCAATGTGGATGCATTATGTATGTGCCTTTATCAGGAGGCCTTACATTTGATAAAATTTATATGTGCCTTTATCATGAGGCCTTATAATTGGTATATTGTACATTTGGGTTGAGCGTTCGGGTGTAAGGCCCCCGGGGCTGATCTGGCTGGGCCCCCTCATGGCATCACCACTTAATACACATAGTTGCTTTTTACATCATATAATATGTTTGGATTTTTTTCTTGTAATAATTCACATATATTTTAACCCCTTTTTGCAACAGTCAATTAGTCTTACACACCTATACTTTACACTGCACTGTCACTCTTTTTCAATTTTTCGTGTGATATCCTGGGGGTTCCTGGGCTGGACGTTTTTCGGGGTGCACTGCGCTCCCGATGTGAACCCCTTAGTGTTAGGGACTGCTAGTGACAGAGAAGCCATGACGTGGCCTAGCAGCTTCCCATGTATTTGCAAATGCATGCAACTAATATCTCTGATTTCTATAACCATATAGTTTTCATATATTGTTGCAGGTACTATTCAGTGTGCTGAGGAACAATAGGGGGTTAAACCCCCCTCCTTTTTCTACTAAGTATGACCCCTCCCTTTCATGCACCTGATTATTGCTGCTAGATTGATTGAGCATCTGACATTTTTTGTTTGTAAACTTCTGGGGCTAATCTCTGAAAAGCTTTGCATTATAGAGTTTACTACATAGGGGCAGATTGTACTCCCCATTGATAATAATGGGGACTACAATCTGAAGTGCTAATTAGCACTTTGCAGGAGATTTCTGTAAAATCTCCTGCAATGTGCCATTAGTACATAAGATTAATACATAAAATTATGCAGAAACTGGTGTTTCTGCATAATTTTATGTTAAAAATGGCTTGATACATAGGCCCCTAAGTGTGTACATACACTTATTGCACTTGCATAAAAAATAAATTATCTCTGTATATTAAATATCAGAATCTATCCATATAATAATATTGTTAATGAATACCTTTTGGGATTTTAACCTACAACCTCTTCTATACTAAAACTTTCCATTACCGCTACTCTATCCTCTTATTCACATCTACATGGCTTCAAACTGTTAGCTCTAGTGCAATATTGACTTGTTAACATTCTCATATCTTATTCATAATACATTGACATTGTAAATACATAGAATAAAAAATCATACCACAAGCGGACACCAGAAATTTTAAAAATAAGGTTGAAAGTCATACAGTTTCAAGGCATTTCATGACACATCATGCATCAAATCCAGAATCCTTAAATTTTAAAGGAATAGAACACGAACTGTACAAATGGGACCTAGAGGTGGTGATATTTTACACAGATCTTTTGTCCCAGAGAGAGATGTGAGAGATGTATTGAATCTATGAACTGAGCACCCTATCACATTGGGGACTGAATGAAAGATATGAGATTGCCTCTATTCTTTAGAAATTATTAATCTGGTCTCTCACTACTGATTTTAATATTCTTGTTTTAGTGTTCTATGTCCTTGTACTGGTTGTATCTGTGAGACAGAACATCTTTGGTCACTCAATTTCTAAATTAGCGATGGAATGTTTTTGCACTTTATGTCAGCCTTTTTATATTTTCTGTTTCTGGGGGATTTTAATTGACAGTATGATGGTATACTTAATGTATTTTATTATGTTTTTTAATACATTATATGTCTTAAGGTATACCATGTTTATTATACTAAGTTTTTTAATCATGTAATATACAGTATGTCATAATCTGCAACCATATATGAAAATCTATAAGGGTCTGCTTAATCACACATATATAAGTAATTGTTATTATTTAGCTTTATGTTTCTACTCCCTCCCCTTTTTGATTCAGCAAAGAAATACAGTACATAGGCACCATATGCTATAAATGCTAATTTAAACCTTAAATGTACAAGTGGCTTAATTATTTTTTTCACAATATATTATAAACTGTTTAAATAAATAGTGATATCCCATAGAACAAAGAAGTATGAAGTACTGTAGGTATTATTAACCAAATACATGGCTGCCATACCTATTGTGTAATAATAATCAACAAAATAGTGACCATACTTACAGAGGTGAGACACAACTATTCCAGCATTACTAACCAACAAAATGGCCACCATACTTAGGTGAGACACAACTAGTCCAGTTTTATAGATGTTCATCCAGAACTACAATCACTAGAGAGACAACTAACACTGTACTGTCAGAAACAGCCAACAGGATGTTTTCATTCTGGCACTTCTGGTGGAACAAAATATGGGCAGAAGTAACATTTAAGAGGGGTTTAAATATTAGATCTAGTAGACCCCTTTATTATTCCCCTGATGAAGTCCTAACACTGAATGAAACGCATTGGGCTGCACATTTAACCTACCTCCGACCTAGATGGTACCACTATTCAAAATGTAAATATTTAAAATTTACCTTTTATAGTCTTTCTACTTTTCTAATCTGTAGTAAAAATCTCATTGATACCAATGCACCAGAAAAGATATTCACGACTGTACAGACAGATAACTAGAGAAATGTTTTGTACATTTTTCAACCATAGGTATATGGAATAAATGACATGCTTAGGCCCGTATTTAATTAGACGCGAAAAGTCAGAAACATTTCACCTATTGTACTTTCCACCGCATTCGCCTGTTTGAGATGCAAATTTGCAACATGTACGTCCCCTTGATTCGCCCTATTCAATTGCAGAACAGGCGAAAACTCAAATAGGTGAATAGATTGGGGGAATCAGTCTGTACCCCAAAATAAGATGCACTGACACTGGAAATCATTACAGATGTGTACTATTATCCCTACTAAAAGTACTTTGTGTCCTTAATTTGTGTTAAAAGCTTTCTAGAAGCATATTTTAAAAGTGGTGAAAAATGATAGAAAACAGTACTTTTATGGAAAATAAATAGTCCAGTTAAATTTGGGGTATTTGAAAATGGGTGCTATTTTTGTCTTTCTAAAGTGCAGATTTAAAAAATGTGAAAAATCCACCTGCTGCATGCATCTGCAATCCTAAAACACCGGCCCATCCTTACAGCCCCGCAATAAACCTATTTGGCTTCTTTTTTTCCTTCTCCCCCCACTTTTTTATTTTTCGCCCCAAAAATTACATGTCTTTTTGTCTGATTTGTCCTTTGGGGGGATATCCAAAGGGTTCTGAATCAACATTTGCACCCCAAAATAGAGATTTTGCACTTTTTCCGACTGCCATTCAATGGAGAAACTTTTCCGGCTCTTTCAGTATATTGAGCTTCCGCTTAGGCGAATTGGTACTGGAATTGAATTTGGAGATAAGAAGCAAACAGGCGAAAAGCGTCAATAGGTGAACTTTTTTGCCAATTTCGGCTTTTCGCGTCTAATTGAATATGGCCCTTAATCTAAAAAGATCAATCTAACTGGTATTGGGAGTGAAGGACATATATATAACTAACATAAAAAGAACAGATAAGCTTTACATCTATCTACAAACCTTGTTACCACAAAAAAACGATTATCAGCTTCTCCTTTTCAAACTTTTCAATTCATCATCAGTATTTTCATTAGGGACACAAACTATAAATACATGTGCTTACCTTTATAACTAAGGGCCTGATTGCGTTCTGAGCATGCACGAACAAGCCACTGTGATCGGCACTACAATCGCCGTGACTACGTAGACCCATGGCAGGGTGATTAACAGGAAATGCCGTTTGTGGGTAGTAACAGGGGGGTGGTCATGCGAACGCAGGCATTCCAGTGCGTTTCAACAGTGTTGTAGGGGCGTGCATAAATTAACCACTGAGATACCATACACAGCCTGAGGCCTCATAGCGTGTGCATAAGTAAACAATTCCTGAGTGAGTTCTTCTGACCTGCTTTAACTGTGCATATGAGTCCGATGGTACTTGATTGTACCGATGTTTTTCGCAGTCTTGCTTAACATTACAGATGTGCATGTAGGTGAAGTGGGAGTCCTTATGTAGTCCTGGGCATCCTTATCTTGTACTGCAGCAGCATTGCAATCGCTATGGATTTGCACATATTAGCAGTGAAACTGCATGTGTATGCTCAGGCCTGCCAAGAGCCTCGGCGGGCCTGGGTAACAGCATGGCCTAATCGCAGGAGGTGTGGCCATGCCCCCTTCAAAAAAAAAAAGATTTTCAGTGCCACTTCGTGGCACTGCACGGTGCTGGGCACTGGCGAGGGGGTCGCTCTGAGCCCCCTCAGCCTGGCGCAAAGCCAGGGGGGGCGAGATCAGTGTGATCGCTCCCTCCCACAGGCATAGGAGAATGCTGTGGCTGCTGCTCAGCAGCCACAGCAGACTCTCACTGCAGCTCAGCACACGCTGTGTGCTGGGCTGCTGTGAGGGAGGGGGGGTGGCATTGGACCTGGGCCCCCGCCGGGCCCCTCTTGAAGCCCGGTCCCAGGTAATTTGAACCCGCTCCCCCCCCTCTCGGCACCCCTGCATATGCTATATTGCATTCCTTGCTGAATCAGGCCCTAAGACACCCATTGTCCCCTCGTGACTCCCCCCAGTGTCTCATCTCCCATCAGTGATGTCAGCAGTGTGCATCAACAATGAAGCGTCAGCACAAATCATGCATCCTAGCTAGCTGGCCGGTTACCATAGGGATCCTGGATGCTGTTAAACATCAGTGCATACCATCACCAACATATAAAATACAGAACTGCAATAAGAGACATGGAGAGCGGCAAAGTGAGAGACATGGAGGGGGCTGCAATGAGAGAAATGGAGAGAGGTAAAGTGAGAGACATGGAGGGGGCTGCAATGAGAGAAATGGAGAGAGGCAAAGGGAGATACATGGAGGGGACTGCAATGAAAGACATGGAGATGAGCAAATGGGGAGACATGGAGAGGGGCAAAGGGAGAGTCATAGAGAGGGCTGCAATTAAAGACATGGAGAGGGGAAAAGTGAGAGACATGGAGGGGGGCTACAATGAGAGACATGGAGAGGGGCAAAAGGAGAGACATGGAGGGGCTGCAATGAGAGACAAGGAAATGGACAAAGGGAAAATCATGGGGGGGCTGCAATGAGAGATGTGGAAAGGGGCAAAAGGAGAGATATGGAGGGGGAAAAAATGAGAGACATTGAGGGGGAAGAAATGAGAGACATGGAGAGGGGCAAATGGAGAGACATGGAGAGGGGCAAAGGAGAGGCATGGAGAGGGACACATGGAGAGACATCAAGGGGAAAAGGATGAGATATGGAGAGGGACAAATGGATAGACATGAAGGGGGGGAAATGGAGAGACATGGATATAAAATATAATTTTTCCTTGGATTTATGTGTATTATTTTTGCAAACAACTTAATAAGTATTTCTGTCCTAACCTAAATACTTATTACATTATTTTGACCAAACTACTTAAAAAACAGAACTGCACTGTAATTATTTTGTCCCAGGGGTGCCCTGAAAATGTTATATAGAACCTGAGGGTGCCTTGAAATGAGAAAGTTTGGGAACTACTGCACTAACCTATCAATAAAACACAGAATTGCATAATGGGGATGTAGTTATGAGAGGCCGCCGCTCTCAATACCGACATCCGAATCCCAACAAAGGACTTAAGATCAAAATACAGATGTCAGAATGCCGAAGGACACCAGCCCAAATTAGGTAAGTCTCGGACTCCCTTAACTTTAGACGCGGGGGAGAGTGTTAGGTTTTGGGAGCGTAGCGCGGCTAGGGTTAGGTTTTGGGGGGAAGAGGCTAGGCACCCCTAAGAGGGACAGCTAGGGTAAGGCACAACTGGGGAGTTAGGTTTAGGGTGCAGTAAGGGGGGTTTAGAGTTAGGCATCCCCGGGGGAGGTTAGGGTTAGGTATTCAGCCGCCGGGACTTCATACCCATTCCGCAGAATGCCTTTATGTTCTAAATGCCAATATCAATTACAATGTTCCTGGTAACAGTCATATTACTAATAAATACAAGGAAATCATTACTAACAGCCTAAATAAATAGTATAAAAACTATTATATCTAAATATAACATATAAAGACGCCCTTACTTACATAATACTGTATGTGCTTATAAATAATGATCCGTATTCAATTAGATATGAAAATTCAAAATCGGCAAAAACATTTTGCCTATTGCCACTTTTTGCCTGTTTGTGTATTATTTCCAAATTCAATTCCAGGACCAATCTGCACTCAATTCCAGGACTCAATGCACTGAAAAAGGCGGAAAAGTTTCTACAATGAATGGCCAGCGGAAAAAAGTGGAAAATCGCTATTTTGGGGTGAAAATGTGGATAATTGATTCAGAATCCTTTGGACACCCCCCCAAAAAAAAAAAAAATCAGCCTCAGAACACCCAAAAAAAGACATGTAATTTTTGGGGTGAAAAAATTTAAAAAGTGGGGGGACAAGGATAAAAAGTAGTGAAATAGGTTTCTTGGGGAACTGTATGGACGGGGCAGGAATTTTTAGGATTGCAGGTGCATGCAGCAGGTAGACTTTTCAAATTTTTTAAACGTACACTTTAGAAACACAAAAATACGCTAGCTCCCATTTTCAAGTACCCCAAATTTGACAGACCTAATTATTTTCCGCAAAAAATACTATTTTCTATAAATTTTCATAGAGATGAGCAGGTTCGGACCTCAGAGATCTGAGGGGACCCGAGGCAGATCCGTGTCAGCTTGGGTTTTCCCGTCTGACTCAGATCTGAAAACGAGGCAAAACATCATCAGCCTACTGTCGGATTCTCGCGGATTTTGGATTCTATAAAGGTCCAGTGATAACCGCCATGTTTTTATTCCGGCTGTGGAGAGTGAAGAAGTAGCGGAAAGGAAGCTGGGATCTGGGATCTGTGCTGTTGCTGTTGCATGCTGATGCTGTGCATAGGGATTGGCTACTGTTGTCCATGTCCTGTCCATAAGGGCTGGCTGTTGTCCTGTATATAAGGGCTGGCTTTTGTCTATAGAGGGGCTGGATGGCTGTTGTCCTGACCATAGGGGCTGACTGTTGTCCTATCCATAAGGGCCGGCTGTTGTCCTGTTCATAGGGGCTGGCTTCTGTCTTGGCTGGCTGTAGTGCTGTGTTGTTCAGGGGGTGCTCTGTCCTTCAGGGGTGCTCTTCACCCACCTCCAGTGTGTAAAAAGTGTTAGCCACACTTGTCATCAGCACAGTAGTGCTGTGCTGCTGTCTGTTAAGGGGCTGCTGCCTTTTTCAGGGGTTCACCCCAGTATTCAAAAAAAAAAAAGAAACAATTATTTTTGTGCATTGTTAGCCACACCAGTCATCAGTGTAGGTGTGCAGGGGTGCTGTGCTGCTGTCTGTCAAGGGGCTGCTAGCCAAAAAAAATAAAAAAATGTGTGTGCGTGTTAGCCTCGCCTGCCATCGGTGTAGGTGCACAAGGTTGCTGTGCTGCTGTCTGTCAAGGGGCTGCTGCCTCTTTCATGGGTCCACCCCAGTATTCAAATTAAAAAATAAACAATTTTTTTGTGTGCATGTTAGCCACACCTGTCATTGGCATAGGTGCACAGGGGTGCTGTGCTGCTGTCTGTCAAGGTGCTGCTGCCTCTTTCATGGGTTCACCACAGTGTTCAAATTCAAAAATAAACAATTGATTTTGTGCGTATTAGCCACACCAGTCATTGGTGTAGGTGCGTAGTGGTGCTGTGCTGCTGTCTGCCAAGGGGCTGCTGCCTCTTTCATGGGTTCACACGAGCGTTCAAATTAAAAAATAAACAAGTTTTTTTGTGTGCATGTTAGCCACACTTGTCATTGGCATAGGTGTGCAGGGGTGCTGTGCTGCTGTCTGTCAAGGGGCTGCTGTCTCTTTCAGGGGTTCACCCCAGTATTCAAATAAAAAAAAGAAACTATTTTTTTGTGTGCATGTTAGCCACACCTGTCATCATCGTAGGTGTGTAGGGGTGCTGTGCTGCTGTCTGTCAAAGGGCTGCTGCCTCTTTCATGGGTTAACCCCAGTGTTCAAATTAAAAAATAAAAATTTTTTTGTGTGCATGTTAGCCACACCTGTCATTGGCATAGGTGTGCAGGGATGCTGTGCTGCATAGTGAGTATGGAGGAAAGTCACATGACCGGAGAGCAGGATCCACATACCAGTCTTGTAGCTGGCAGCAGCAGTCATGATGACGATGCAAGGCCATCAACATCATCTATGAAGCTGATGTACCAGGGCTTAAGTCAGGTCAAAAAGTCAGGCTAAAAAATCAACTTTTACCCTGTTAAAGCAAAAAAAGTAAAGCTAAGTCAGCTTTAGAGAAACCAAAAATTGGCAATATGCCATTCACTACACGAAGGGGCAAGGAAAGGATAAGGCATTGGCCAGTATTTATGACTGATGGTTCTAATGATAATTTAAACCCCTCTGCTTGTAGGAGAGGTATAAAAAAACTAAAATTGTTAAGACGAGTAAGACACTGAACCCACTGTGTGCTCGGAAAAATCACAAATCCAAGAGGAGAGTCCAAGTGTGTCCGTGGTTGCCATATGTGAGCCTGACCTTTATAATACTGTACTTCAAGAGGATCCTCCTTCCACCATTTGTGTGCCTTCTGACATAGAAATCGAGGATGCTTCTGTGGAATTGCACGAGGAGGATAGTTATCTAGTTGGTGATGACAACAAGGATGATGAGGATGTTGATGGTGAGGATGTTTGTGTAAAAACTGTAAATCAGGCAACAGTTGTTGCCCATGGTGGGAAAAATCCCATTGTTGCCATGCCTGGGCAAAGGACCAAAAAATCCCCTTCCATTGTGTGGCATTATTTCCACCTAAATCTGGACAAACTTTGCAAAGCCATTTGTAACCATTGCCAAGTAACAGTGAGTGGAGGTAAGGACCTTAACCATCTAGGAACCTCCTTCCTGTTACATCACTTGCAGAGCATTCATCAAATTGGAAAGGGTATTTCAAATTCTAAAACTTTGGGGACAAAAACACAAACAACAATCAGTCCAGTGTCACCTAGCTGCTCCCTTCTATCTGTATCCAAGTGATTGCAATCTCCACCACCAACACCTACATCATCATCAACATCCTCATTCGTGATCAGAAGTAGTCCTGCATCCAATGTCATAAGCATGACTGTCTCCTCTCCTATATGTGATTCCTCAGAAGGATCCTTGAGTGCTACGCCTGTTGCTGCTGCTGGGGGTGGGTCTTCATCCCAGAAAAGGACCAAGAAGACTACTACTAGTAGTAATTTAAAAAAAAACAATTGACTATTAAACAGTCCTTTGTTACAGGAAGTAAGTATAACAGCTATCACCCAGTTTCACAGTGGATCACTAATGCCATGATGGCTGTGCTAATATTAGATGGTGAAATAATAAAAATGAGGATGATAGTGTGGAGGAAGTTCAAAAGGAGGATAAGGGGGAAATTTGTGTCCAATCTGATGCTAATGAGGATGATGAGGATGTTGTTTGCGTAAATCAGCCATCAGTGGCAGCAGTTCTTGCTCATGATAAAAAGAAAGCCAGAAAAGCCACATCTGGGGTGTGGAATTATTTTAAACTTAATTCAGACAACAGTTGTGAAGGTATCTGTTCCATTTGTAAAGCCAAATTTAGCAGAGGAAGGGACGTTAACCATCTACGCACCTACTCTCTGTTACGTCATATGCAGCGAGTTCATGCAATTTGTTTAACAAAATTCTAATAATTTGTAAATTAATAACAAACAGTCCAGTATCAGCTACTAGCAGTTTGGACCAGCAAATGCAATCTCCACCACTAATTGAAGGTAGTCCTTCCAAAAAATATTTTGTGGGGGCCCAAACAAACCAAGGAGTTCAGCCACGAAAGTATCAGTCCTAGTCACTAAAGTGCTTGGTTTGTTAAACTGTGCATGTCTTTTTTAATATCCCACATAAGAGTGGGTGGAAGGGACAATTCCATCTTGCACCTCTTTTCTTTACATTTTGCACAATTCGGGGCATTGCTGACTGACATTATTATAGTTTGTTAAACTGCCATCCTGTCTGCCACTGCTGTGTGGCAAAGTTTCATAGATGTCCTATATTATTTTAAACTGCTGTGCATTTGTGCCGCTGCTCTGTCGCTTACTTTAGCCAGACATGCTCGCTGCAGCCTTTGGTCTATATTGGTGAAAAATAGTGAAATCAATATTGTGAGCTGTGAGGTGGTTAAAAGTGCATGGAAATGCCTGAAAATGATTGTTATTAAGGATAATAATACTGTAGGAACAAAAATAGGCCCAAATTATGTGGTTCAGCTGTTTATATCATTTTTTGGAAAAAATACAGATCCAAAACCAAAACTTAAAAACAAAACACCAATGACAAAGATCCAAAACCAGATCCAGATCCAAAACCAGGGGAGATAAAGATCCAAAACCAAAACACGGGGGTCGGCACACATCTCTAATTTTTCACCACTTTTACAAATATGCTTTTAGGAAGCTTTTAACACAAATTAATGACACAAAATACTTTATTAGGGATAATAGTACACATAAGTATTGATTTCCAGTGTCCATGCATCTTATTTTGGGGTACAGACTGATTCCCCCAATGTATTCAGTACTTTCCACTTGTTATATATTCGCCTATTTGTGTTTTCAGTCACCTGTTCTGCAATTGAATAGGGCGAATCGCGGGGATGCGTATGATGCAAATTCGCTTCTCAATTGAATGCGGAGAAAAGAACAATAGCCGAAAAGTTGCCGACTTTTCTCATCTAATTGAAAACGGGCCTATGTATGTAAATTTTAAGTGTACTATACAAAAATGTGTAAAAAAACTGCTAAAAACTGTTTGTATAGATAATTATAAAGTGGGTAAGTATGTGTAAGTAACTTAGAATAATTAGACTAATGTGAAAAAAGCTATATATAGGATTAGTTATATATATCAGTCTAACTATTATAAGTCACTTTACAAATTCTCATTCTTTTTGCAGTATATTATCTGTAGTAAGGGGTCTTTTATTCTTTCTAATTTTCTGAAAATGTTTGATTCTACAGTATTTCGTTTTGTAAATTACTTAATTTACACATAATGAGGAAGAGTATTAGATGTATCACATTATTTTTCTCATCTCTATTTATAACTGACAAATCATATTAATTGATTTATCTCCACTGTAGGCTGAATCCTTATACCTAACAAGAAGGTGCCACAAATAATAAAGGAGATAATGCAGAAATAGCGCTCTCTTGGGATTTTCTTACTATAACCAGTGTGGAAATAACTGTAAAACCAATTTGTACATAGCCGATAATGTACACTACAGGTTGAGTCTCCCATATTCAAAATGCTTGGGTGTATCAGGTTTTTGGATTCTGGGGTCTATTTATTTTATTATGATAAAATTGGGTGTAGTGAAAGCTCCTTTTTCAGTTGTCACCTTTTATTTTTACAATTTTCCCGCATTTCATTATCCATCCTTCATAAAATTATCACTTCCAAAAAGTAACTCCTTTTGCGGAGACAGCTTTTCAGAAAGTGATATATATCCCCTCTGTAGCGGCATGTTTTTCACTTCTCACCCATGTATTCCTTATGCTGCACTGAAGGTGATGGATGGGAGCTTGAGCCACACACTAAAGAAGACTGCCAAAGTCGCCGCTGAAGGAGACAGACTGCCGAAGCTGCTGCTGAAGGAGACAGCCAGAGCCTCCGCTGAAGGAGACAAACTGCTGCAGCCACCTCTGAAGGAAACAGAATGCCAGAGCCGCGATGAAGGAGACAGACTGCCGAAGCTGCTGCTGAAGGAGACTGCCAGAGCCTCCGCTGAAGGAGACAAACTGCTGGAGCCACCTCTGAAGGAAACAGAATGCCAGAGCCGCCGATGAAGGAGATGGTCGGAGCCACTGCTGAAAGGAGCCAGAGCCACTGCTGCAGGAAGCCAGAACCATCGCTGAAGGGAGCCGGAGTCACAGCTGAAGGGATCCGGAGCCACCACTGAAAGGAGCCAGAGCTGTAGGCGGAAGGGGATTTTATTTATGAATGGGGTTTTTATTCTTCATAAGAATTACTTTAGTGCGGGAAGAGACGGGGAAAGATGAGTGCAGGCTCCACCGGTATGTTGTGAGAGCAGCGGGGAAGCCGATGGGAAGTGGAGCTGAAGCAGCAGGACACTGCGGTGAGAGATAAGAGGGATCTCACCGCTGCTACACAGGCTGACAGCAGCCTGCTAGAACATTCAGAGAAACTGAATACCATCTCAGGGTGGCGTACAGTTTCACTATCAAATACTAAAAATAATGCATTTTTAGAATTTGATGAATCACATCATTTCTACATCCCCATTCTTTAGTATGGGGAGTGTGGAAATCATCGTGGCAGGTCTGTAACAAGGAGATATCAGTGATATTTCCTTTGTACAGCCTCAGGGGCTTTAAACATAAAATTCTCTAGAGATAATTAGGTTTAGAACTCGCATGGAGTTCTATCTAATTATAGGTGGAATTCATCATTCCACCTCTCCATAAGTATCTATTCCGAAAAGCTGTCATTTTTGCGATTACAGCTTTTCGGGAAATAGATACTTTTCCCTGCCTACACTACCTTATAGCATCTGGAAACAGTGCTGCGCATGTGCTGTTACATCTGTAAAACCAGCGCATGCGCAGCACTGCCTACAGATGCATTAAGTTTGTGTACTAACATGTGACAGTTCAGCCTCCAACATGGAAAAGAGTGGCACTGCAGTGGTAGACAGGATGGCAGTTTAATAAACTCTACGACCTCTAGAAAGTTTAAAAACCAAGAATGTTTTCCTTAACTAGGTCAGAGGCCCGATGGAGTTGGAATATGTTTATGGACTGAAGACAGGTAAAGGAACAGAAGGATTGATTAGTTTTTAATTTATTTATTTTAATGTCTTGATTCTTAAAAAAAATGATAAGGGAAGATCAATCTAGGATCAAGTTCCTCAGTTCCTAAAAGACATCTTTGATCCGGAGGAGGTTTATTAATTTTCATACATCTAATAGAAATGAGGTGGCCTTGCTTGTGGAGGTGCTGCTAGAACATACTGTAAAGGTTGTTAGGGATAATAGGACCAAGACTTGCTGTTTACATCAGAGAAAAGCAGCCTATAGTTCTCCAGCTGAACTAGAACTCCCAGCATCTGTGATGTTTGCTGGGCCTACAGGAAGTTATTTGTCAACAACAGGTGGCGTGCTTCAGGTTACCTCAGCCTGGTTTGCGCACTTTATGTACCATGTAAATATGTATGTATGTAAGTATGTACTGTATGTGACCAATATACACAACTCATTTTTGTATTAAACATATTTGCACTCTATTGCACACATCCTGGCAGGAAGATGCTCTGTGCTGCTGCTCATGTTTGACCACCCCATTAACTTGGTGGTCCGGATTTTTTTTTTTTAAATGAAAGGGGCACAAAGGAGATGCTGTCTTTGGCCATTACAATTTCTGGACATTCATAAACTATAAAATTAAAAATGTAAGGCAGCAATGCCCCAAACAGTATACAATGCACAGAAAAAAGGTGCAAGATGGAATTGTCCTTGGGCCCTCCCACACACCCTTATGTTGTATATATGAAACAGGACATTCACAGTTTAACAAACCAATCACTTCAGAGACAGGGACTGCCACTTGTGGCTGAAATGATTGGTTTCTTTGGGCCCCCACAAAACAAGCTGCCAATGTGCAGTGGATATTGGTGGCAATGATCCCTTACACAAACTGTCTTTACAACATAGGTAAGATCAGATGTCATCCTCATGATCCCTATCAGTGTGTACATCCTCTTCTTCACACAATATTAATTTGCTAATGCACACACATTAAAAAAAGCACATTTATTTTTTTTACACTGGGGAAAAGCACCCCTGAATGAGGCATTTATAAACAACACAGACAGCACCCCTTTTTTATGGACAACAAAGCACCCCTGCCAAATGCAGATAGACCACCTGCAGTGCAGAGTCACAAATTCGTGGACGATAAACTGCGGTCTGGCCGGAAGTGTCACCAAACAATAATAGTGTAGCTAAGTTGCTAACGTACACACACATAAAAATATATCTTTTTTTTAATTTTTTGTGGATTGATAATATTCATTTTATTTCACTTTCATTTTTTTTTACACTGGGGAACAGCACCCCTGAACAAGGCAGAAGCCCCTTGACAAACAACAAAGGCAGCACCCCTTCTTATGGACAACAAAGCACCCCTGCTGAGTGCGGATAGACCAACTGCAGTGCAGAGTCACAAATACATGGACTATAAATTGCGGTCTGGCTGGCTGTGTCACCAAACAATAATTTAGTCACGATAAGTTGCTAACGAACACACACACAAATATACACTGGGGTAGAGCACCCCTGGTTGACAAAGCACACCCCCTGAATAACACAGCACCCCTTTATGGACTGCAGCCCTAGCCCCTTTTTGGACAGGACAACAACACAGCAGCAGCCATTATGTATAACACAGCAGCTGCCCCTTGATTGACAGGACAAGTGACACAGCAGCTGCAGCACCCACTGAAGCCCCCCTTTATATACTGCAGCCCCAGCCCCTTTATGGACACAGCAGCAGCCTTCACCTCCAGACCCTGACAGGACCAGTTGGACAACACACTGACACAGACAGTGACAGCAACACATCTATTCAGTTCACCATCCACACCTGGGGGTAAATTTACTAAAGTGAGAGTTCTTAGAAGTGAGTTTTAAAGTGATGTTACCCATAGAAACCAATCAGATTCTAGCTATTATCTTCTAGAAGGTGCTAGTTAAATGTTAAGTAGAATCTGATTGGTTGCTATGGGCAACATCACTTTTAAAACTCACTTCTAAAAACTCTCACTTTAGTAAATTTACCCCCTGGAGTGAAAATGGCGCCAATCACCGGGACCTTTATAGAATCCAAAACCTGCAAGAATTTGACAGCAGGAGGATGATGTTTTGCCTCGTTTTGAGATCTGAGTCAGGCAGGAAAACCTGAGCCGGTCTTGGATCCGACTCGGAATTGCAATGTTCGGGTGGGTCCGGTTCACTAAGAACCAGACCAGCTCATCTCTAATTCATAGCTAATGCTTTGGGATTCAGTTGACAATAAGCCAAGATAGTATTTGTTATTCTTACTTTCTCATTTATTTCCTGAAATATCTTCAAGGAAATTTTTTTCATGGCACCATCACCAATCCTAAAGATCTGCAAGATGAGATGTGCTCATTTCTACCACGGATTATTTATATATAGAAAATTGTAACAGTCTTCCTGAGGTCCGTATTCTTATATCACTCACCTGTTGGGCAGCATTTAGATGGCTTCATGAATTTTGCCATCTGTAATTCTATTTTTGGCCTTTCTTAATGTGTATTTTAAATGCATGAAAACATAAAAGTGTAGAAAATGACAGTGTGATTAGTTGCATAAGATGTAGCATTGAAAAAATGGAAGCAGCACCTCATGGATGTTTTATATCACGAAACATTAAGGGGCTCATATAGAGTTGGACTTGCAATATATACACTTAGGGCCTACTGTATGTATCAAGCTGATATTACATAAAATTATGCAGAGAATGCAGTTTCTGCATAATTTTATGTATTGATCCTATGCACAAATAGCAAAATGCAGGAGATTTCATAGAAATATCCGGCAAAGTGCTAATTAGCACTGCATATTGCAGTCCCCATTATTATCAATGTGGACTACGATCTGACCCCTATGTACTAAACTTGAAAAAGCAAAGCTTTTCAGAATTTAGCACCAGTAGTTTATACCATCTTAAGGTGGTGTAAACTAGAGATGTGCGCCAACCCTCGTGTTTTGGTTTTGGATTGGTTGAGTGTCACTGAGCAATTGCTGCACATATTTGATTTGTCATCACAGCCTTGGTCTATGGGCCTGATTCTGGTCTGGAAGGTATTGATCAGCTGCAAGGAAGCGACTGTGCAATACCATTCAGCAAATATTAAATACATGAAGGATACATTATAGGAAACAGACGCCTCCTGACAGAAATAGTGATTCAAGTACAGCGTCCATAGAAATTGCCTCCAATCACCATCGCGACCATCGGACACAATGGTGGCAGCAATGGCCAATTTAAGTAAGCTTCAGGAAATCTGTATCCACTGATGCAGATGCTGGCCTCAGCATTCCTGGAAAACTGGGGTGATAAGCCCCATTTCAGGGAATGCTGGCCAAATGGATGGATGTCCCCAAAAGAAGCAGTATGGCTTGGGGGGGGGATCAGAGAGTGAGATGGCAGCACCTGTTCTTTACATGTGCAGAGCAGGTCCTACACATGCGCACTTCTCCAATAATCGGAAAACTGCTTGAGACCCCAGAACAGGATCTGGACCTGAATCAGGCCCTGTTCTCTAATTGCATGTGTCTTGTCTAACATGTGCAAGTTTAGTCTTTCTAATGTGTTTGTAATACAAATTCTAACAAACTAAGAAGCTGTAGTTGCAAGGCTAATTTTCTTCCGATAGATGGTTCTGGTATTCATTTATTTTGTTTGGTCCTGCATAAACTAGAGTTGTAGCTGTTGTAGTTGTAATTTCTACACTGTCTCTTACATACTTTCCATCGCAGGGTCTGGTTGTTGCTCTTGAGCCGTGATGGCTTAATTCTGACTGTTAAACTCTCCCCTGCAGGTCCTTCCTCATAAACAAAAATGTGGATGATGTCCTCCTTTGGCAGCTGTTCCTCCCACTGATGTTGGAAAGGCTTGTTGGAAAGTCCATGTTGGAAGGTCAAGGAAGAACCGGTCAAGAAAACTATATATAAGTATCACAATGTCCTATGACAAATATTGTCTCCTAAGTAAAAAAAAAGTTTAGTAATGTCATCTAAAATTTGTTATTTGGATTTCAAGATTAATAACAAATCCAAAAACAGAACAACATATTTGCCAAATGTAGTAACAAAATATTGTGGTGGTATGGAAGATAAAACACAGATTTATATGATCTTTAAGTAATCCACCTCTGAATGACACCCACAAACTTGGCATTGGAAGTAGGCTTACAGAAATAATTTTGTCCACCTTAGTCATCATCCCTGCTGGATGTCATCACAAAGGGACAATTTTAAATGTTGGCAACTATTCAGATTAATATTAAGTTGCTTTCAAAGAAACGTTGCTATGGTACATTTGGTTCTGTAGGTATTGGTAGGACATTATGTTATGGTTACATTAATTATTAAATTTTCCCCTTTTAAATTTATTTAAATCTACTCACTGGCTACATTATTTCCCAACCATTCTCAGCTGCTGCCAACTGTAGGTGGTCTGATGTGTTTGCAATGGAGCTGTGATTAGAAGAGCCAAGGACAAAACACTTCAATGCCAGACATTTTCTATATATATTTTTTTTCTTTATAACAAACTATATAAATCAAATCCAATGGAGAGCCTCTACAGCTGTACATATATCACTGTTCTATTTTATGTGTATTTTTCACATGGCATATTATTATGGGTCAGCAGGGCCGGACTGGCCATCGGGCACTTCTGGCAAATGCCAGAAGGGCCGATGGCCAGATGGGCCGGTCTGGGTGTCTGCAGGAGCGTCCGGAAGAACTGCCTCCTGGGCAGCACTGCAGCATGGTCATCTACATAGTTTGTTGTGCAGGCGGCCGCGTCATTGCATAGTGACGTCATGACGCGGACTGCCGGGTATGAAAACAGTGGTGGCACGGGGAATCTAGGGCCGGCTCAGAGTGACAGTGGGTGGCAGCAGCAGGACCGGGACAAGTGGCTGCTGTCCTTTGCGGATCCAAGGGGGAGCGATTAGGGTGATTGCTCCCCATAACACACAGCCGCCTACAGAACTGACTGGTCACAATAGTATTAGTGGAACGGACTCAGAGTCTGTGTCACTGTTGGAGGGAAGGGAGGACTGTGTGTTGGGGCTTGGCTGGGCTGTTCGTCGGGTGGGCTTATCAAATCTCCTTCCTCACGGCAGCTGCCCCACCCCCGACTCACTGGTGCTGCTTAATCACAGCTGGCTGGGTGGAGAAAATTGCCGGCCCTGACAATAGCATAACCCCAGAGACTCCTCCCTCTCCCCTTACAGGGAGCATTGGGCAGGGGTCCAGGCCAGGTGTACAAAGGGTACCCCCGTCCCAGCACCCATGGTTCACAGGGACCCAAGGGTCATGGGCACAAAACTGTGCACTGCATCTAATAGTTATTTATAAACTAACCGCTGTTGCCCTTATGGCGCGGCAAAAGTAGGGGAAAAAAAAAATCATCAAGCCGTCCCACAGTCTATCCATCACTTGGTCCTGTCCAGTCCATGCTGCGCAAGATATGAATGATGTCATGACGTCATTATGCATGAGGCTGCACCAGCCCTTCCCTTTTCTGTTCCTGACCTGCCGCCATGGCCCGGGAAACCTAAAAGTAGGAGGACAGCCAAGAAGGATCCACCGCCAGCGGGCACAATCCACTTGGACTTGCAGCACCGGAGCTGTTTGACTCTGCTCCATCTAACGACACCCTCCCTGCCCATTGCAGTCCCAGCCATGGAGAAGAGTGACGTGAACTGGCAGCACAGCAGCCAAAACCTTCACCAACAAAGACTAAGTCCATTAAAGTTAGTGTATTTTTACTTCATTTTTGTATTGGATATTTATATATGGGTTATATGGGGATGTAGTTTGGAAACCGACAGTCTAAATGCCGACCGCCGGCTTCCAGACTTTCTAATCCCGGCGTGGTGCTAATGACAGGCGTTGAAAACTCGTCGCCTGTCATTAACCATACGCCGGAAGACCGACACCCGGCATACCGAATGAAGGTAAGCCGGGCGCGTACAGCCGTTGGGTGGGTGGTTAGTTTTAGGGCTCCCAGGGGGACTTCGGGTTAGGCACCCCCTGGGGAGGGCTAGGTTTAGGCTAGTGGAAGGGGTGGTTAGGGTTAGGCACTTAGAGAGGGATTAGGGTTCGGCACTTTGGGGAGAGATTAGGGTTAGTTAGGGGGGGAATTAGGTTAGCGATACTTGTCGGGCTGCTGCTGTCAGGATTTGACCCGCCACCCGTTAATAAGTAGCAGCAGCAACAAAGCATATTTAGAATAATATTCATACCCACACACACACACACACACACTGTATGCCAATGTCACTTGTAGATCCTTACTATATGGTATCTTAAAATTTAGGTTTGGTGGTTCTCTGAGTGAGCTAGATACAGTTCAATATTATTAATTTTTATATTGCTTTTTTTGGTATTTGTCAGTGTAGTAGTTCTATAGTTCTGTTATTTTTGTTATGCTCTTTATTTACTATTATAACTGATCTGTAAATACACCTTTCCTCACTTCACTTGTATATTAAAAAAATCTATATATATTTTAAGCCACTTTCTGATTATACTATTTTTTTTAAACAATTTTAAAGCTGGTGGTATATATATGGTGCATTCTACATTTATACTAGCAGTACTTCTGAAAGTAAAACTAAATAGAAGAAAATTTATTTTGATGTGTGGTTGAGGGGATCAAGCGTGGTGGTGAGGGGGGCCCTGGGAAGGTCTATTGGACATTTTACATGGCACAGGTAAAAGTGTATATAGACTGTTTAAACACTCTGAGGGCATATTATTCCCTTGCTATTCTGCAATATCATACAAAGCATATTTTACTATTTGTCAGACTGGCTTTATATTAATGTTTAGGGACCCCTTGGTTCTTCCAGCTATGCTATTTTATCAGTGTTGGGTTGTCACTATGGTAACAGGTTGCTGCCTGTGGTATGAGGGGTGTCTGCAGTGGAGTCGTGGCTTGATGACATCACTTCCCTGGTGTCAGTTTTGGTTTGTTTGGCATATGGGTGACTGGTCCCTGAGGAAGTCTCTTACAATGCATGTCCTTATGTATATTATGTGAACTACTGTGTGGTGTAATGTGTATAAAGGGCACTACTGTGTGGTGTAAAGTGAATAAGGGGCAATACTGGGTGACTTAACGTGAATAACGGACACTGTCCTGTGATGTAATGTAAATAAGGTTGCACTATTGTGTGGTGTAATTTGAAATGGGGGTACTATTGTGTGACCACGTTCCTTCCTAGAAAAACCACGCCCCTGTCCCTATTGAAAATAAAGGGGTTTGAAGATGACAATGCTCTTACTGGCACAGGGCACCAAAATGTGTTGTTACAGCTCTGCGGATGAGTATTGCTCAGTGCTCTCACCAGAAATTTTTTCCAGCCGGGTGGCATCAAGAAGTAGCCGGGTGGGGGCCTTCGCAATAAAAAAAATGTTTTAAACCCTAACATTATGATTTAAACTTGAAATAACATTTTATATATTATTTTCCTCTTCTTGTTTGGGGCCCAGTTGTCTGATTATGAAAAAGCTGCAAAGTTTGTAGGATCTGGTCCTTTTTGTACAGCTCCCAGATACTGTCCCCACTTGCAGGCTCCCAAAGTGTTGGGTGGTAGGCGGTTTCTTGCCGGGTGGTGCACCCACCAAAAACAGCCTGGGGAGAACACTGTTGCTATGGGTTAGGGGTAATGGGTGTTGCTGGATGCTTATATGATCTGTGCTGCTCGGTGATGGTTGCTGTGCTGGGAGAGGGGTGTTGATTCAGAGAGGGAACCAGCAGAGTTCCGGCTCTGTTTTAGTGTGCACAGACATGTCCAGTGTTCTCCCCAGAAATTTTTTCAGCCGGGTGGCATCAAAAAGTAGCCGGGTGGGGGGCCTTCATAATTATGCCAGGCATGCCCCCAAGAATGATGAAAAGGGGATGCATCTTAAAGACATGCTCCTTTTGTTGTGGTCTTTTTTTGGGAGTGCGCTCCATCGGCGCGCACAGGCGAGCCCCTTTCTAGGTCCAATCCCCTGCATGGCACGGGACTTAGAATGAATAATAGTAAGTGCTTGACACACCCCCAAGCAAGCATGACAGATTGGATGCGTGTCCCAAGGACACCCCTTTTCCGTCCGGCCACGGCACCTTTGCCGCACGCAGAGATTCCCGGCCATCACCCTCCAGCGCCCTGCCATTCCCACAGCCTAGCGGAAACCCTATGACCTCCTCCAATGAAGTGCCAACTTTACCTAAATGAAGCAACCAAATGTCTGACTATGGCACATGTTTGAATCCCCTGCAGGGTGAGCTCTGTTGTGTGTATTTTAACACAGAGAATGTTGTACTAATATTAATTATATTTGTAAGAGCATAGAGTGGGAGGAGTCAGGAATAGTAAGGGGAGGAGTCTATGCCAGGTACTGACGCGAGGTGGGCCTGTGTGCTGTAAATGCCAGGGCCTTTTTTTAGTCCCAGTCTGGCCCTGTGGGTCAGGCAAGCACAAAAATTACAATGAATATTAATTGTGCATTACATATTTGTTTTGTAAAATTGTTTTTGCACACAATTTATTTTCAATTATTTTTTTAAATTCTATTGTGAGTAGTGTTGGGTCTTATGAGTTATGTTTATTTATGGTACAATTATGCATAAAAAATAGGCGACTGCAATCTAATAAATAAAATACATGGCAACAGAAGATTTGTAATCACTAGACTCAGATTAAATTAGGGGTCCTATCTTTGTCTTGCATATATACACCAGGGAGGATCTCAGGGGAACAGAATTGGCACAGCTCCTCCTCACATGATGCAAACTCTATAAGGAGTGGTGGGCCACTGCCAGGCCCGCTGCTGCTCTCTTCTCAGCTAGTTTTTCTTTAATATACTGTTTTACATCTAAGAACCCTTTATGGAAGTTCTGGACAGATCTCTCTATGAAACCATATTGCATTAACAGATGGATACCAAAAATTACTTCTTCTTGGGCAATGAAGTCTTTTTGTCATTAAATGGGACAACGCAGCTCATAAGTGCACAATTCTCCTTAAAACTAAAGTGTCTATTACACCCTGACTTTGTTTTTCTAGGGGTAATCTGAGTGTCTACTACTCACTCGGCTGATCTCCTTACCACCCTTCTCCACTATATGTTGCGGTCCCAACCTCCTCTTCCTAGTAATCACTGAACTCTCTAGTCTCTCTCCTCCTTCACCTGTCCATTCTAAACAAAAAGAAAACAAGTAACACTGAAATATAAAGTCTGTAAAAACATTACCAACCATAGAGCACTCACAAACAATCACAACAGGACAGACTAATACACAAAAAGTACAAACAATAGAAAACAAACCCAAAAATACAAGACGCAGAACAAAGACAAATCAATCAGTTATCCAATTCCACTGCCCAATCTCAGGAAATTCACCACGCTATTCTGCTGGGAAATTACTAATAATTACCCAGGCCTGGATTTGTCAGAGGGGTCACTCCTCCTGTATCTCTGTTTTTGTTCATTTCTCTTTTGTTTTATATTATAAGGTACTTTGGGCTTTATTCAGAGGCGACCGTACGGTCTACGACCGCACGGCTGCCTCGATGTTTGTCCAGTGCGCATGCACACGAGGGAGCCAGCTCCTTCGTGTGCATGCGTGAGACCCGCTACGACCGACAGCGCCGGTCGTAGCGGGTCTCTTTCCAAAGGGGGTGAGCTGTCAATCAACATCGACAGCTCGCCCCCCTTGGAAAGAGACCCGCTACGACCGGCGCTGTCGTTTGGAAGGTGGGCTGGGGGGGTGGCAGCCCAAACGGAGGCGTTCCCATGGGAATGCCTGCCATATGGGGGAGGCTCCACTGACATCACTAGTGATGTAATTGGAGAGCTTCCGGCTCTGACAGAGCCAGAAGCTCTCCGGGGCTTACGACAAGTGAGACCCTACCCTAGGGTCTCATCGTAAGCCCCGATGGTCGCGATGGTCTATGACCATCGTGACCATCACCCTAGCGGTCATTAGAGCTGTGGGTGTAAACCCACAGCCTAATGACCGAAACAGAGGTGGGCGGTCAGGATGCAAGCAGCCGCCCAGTTTCTGAGTGACCGCTTGCATCCTCCGACTGCCTCTGAATGAGGGCCTTTGTGCTTATTAACTTGAACCTGGCTTACTTGTTAAAAGTAAATGTGCATCACTTTTGCTATACGTGTTTTCTTGAATATTGTGTTGTCTGTGTCTTTTTGTTTCTAATTGTCTCCATTGAGGACTGATGTTCATTATACCATGGCTCCTCTACTTTTGAGCAATGCAGCCACCTCTTAACCCTCTTCATCATTATGGAAACTGGGGACAGTTGGAGATGGTACATGATGAGAGGAGATGGTGCTGGGGAGGTAAAATGGATCTGGGGACACAGGAAATGGCACTGGAGACACAGGAGATGGGGCTAGGGGGACACAGGGGATGGCACTAGAGCCACCAATTCTACATAAACCATATTACTGATACAAATGGTACCAAATTAGTAAATATATTTTGTATATATAAAATTGTTTGATCCGAAAAATTCACATTTTGCCCTTCCTCAAATTTTCTGTTACTACGGTATGTATTATGTGGTTGAACCTCTGTTGCATGATAATGACATTGGCTTTATTTCTACACAAACAGCTGGCTTCCAGACCATGTGCTTTCCTACATAAATAGTTAATAGAAAGTATGGTGGTCGCTCACATCAGCTTAATGATATTGCTCAGGTGCTTGTAAAGGGTGGGGTTTATACTGAACCACAGAAAAAAGAAGATTCCCTCCAGCACACTGCAGTAATATTAGCAAAAATACTTAAGCTGATGTGAGCGACCACCATACTTTCTATTTGCAGTTCTGAGAGGCATGAAGGGAGCCAGCATTGGGAGGATGTGCTGGTCCTTATAGGGCCATTTGGAGGTTTTTGGGGTACCTCCTAGGTGAGTCAGCTCTCAGCTTATACATGTGCTGTTATCATGCAGTACATTATTTGTAATTATATGACCAAGAGTGGGTGCTACTATTTTGTAGCAATAATTATTTTGGGGTGATGTTTGGGCGTGGGGCCCCCGGAGTGGCTCTGGCTGGGCCTTTTTCAGGGCATCACCACTTAATTTCACATAGATATTTTTTCATCACCTTTCCATTAGTTTGTTTATTATATATGTAATTTTAATTCTTTCTTTTTATATTAACACTTATTGATTATCTTGACACATCTATACTTTACACTTCACTGTCACCTTTCTTCCATTTTTCGTGTGATGCCCTGGGAGTAGTCCTTGGCTGGATTCTTTTGGGCTGCTCTGCGCCTTGGACGTGAACCCCTTAATGTTAGAGACGCTGGTATAGAGGAGCCTTGACGCTGGCCTGGTGCTTAATCATATATTTGCAAATGTATGCAACCAATACCTCTGAATTTCTATTATCATGTAGGATTCAAGTATTTTTGCTAATATTGCTGCAGTGTGCTGGAGGGAATCTTCTTTTTTCTGTGGTTCAGTATAAACCCCACCCTTTACAAGCACCTGAGCAATATCATTAAGCTGATGTGAGCGACCACCATACTTTCTATTTGCAGTTCTGAGAGGCATGAAGGGAGCCAGCATTGGGAGGATGTGCTGGTCCTTATAGTTGCATTTGGAGGTTTTTGGAGTACCTCCTAGGTGAGTCAGCTCTCAGCTTATACATGTGCTGTTATCATGCAGTACATTATTTGTAATTATATGACCCAGAGTGGGTGCTACTATTTTGTAGCAATAATTATTTTGGGGTGAGTGTTTGGGCGTGGCGCCCCCGGAGTGGCTCTGGCAGGCCTTTTTCAGGGCATACCCACTTAATTCACATAGATATTTTTTCATCACCTTTCCATTTGTTTGTTTATTATTTATGTAATCGTAATTCTTTCTTATTATATTAACACTTATTGATTATCTTGACACATCTATACTTTACACTTCATTGTCACCTTTCGTCCATTTTTCATGTGATGCCCTGGGAGTGGTCCTTGGCTGGAGTCTTTTGGGCTGCTCTGTACCTCGGACATGAACCCCTTAATGTTAGAGACACCAGTATAGTGGAGCCTTGACGCTGGCCCTGCGCTTAATCATATATTTGCAATTGTATGCAACCAATACCTCTGAATTTATATTATCATGTAGGATTCAAGTATTTTTGCTAATATTGCTGCAGTGTGCTGGAGGGAATCTTCTTTTTTCTGTTGTTCTCTTATAAACCCCACCCTTTACAAGCACCTGAGCAGTATCATTAAGCTGATGTGAGCGACCACCATACTTTCTATTTGCAGTTCTGAGAGGCATGAAGGGAGCCAGCATTGGGAGGATGTGCTGGTCCTTATAGTGCCATTTGGAGGTTTTTGGGGTACCTCCTAGGTGAGTCAGCTCTCAGCTTATACATGTGCTGTTATCATGCAGTACATTATTTGTAATTATATGACCCAGAGTGGGTGCTACTATTTTGTAGCAATAATTATTTTGGGGTGAGTGTTTGGGCGTGGCGCCCCCGGAGTGGCTCTGGCTGGGCCTTTTTCAGGGCATCACCACTTAATTCACATAGATATTTTTTCATCACCTTTCCATTAGTTTGTTTATTATTTATGTAATTTTAATTCTTTCTTATTATTTTAACATTTATTGATTATCTTGACACATCTATACTTTACACTTCATTGTCACCTTCCTTCCATTTTTCGTGTGATGCCCTGGGAGTGGTCCTTGGCTGGATTCTTTTGGGCTGCTCTGCGCCTCGGACGTGAACCCCTTAATGTTAGAGACGCTGGTATAGAGGAGCCTTGATGCTGGCCCGGCGCTTAATCATCTATTTGCAAATGTATGCAACCAATACCTCTGAATTTCTATTATCATGTAGGATTCAAGTATTTTTGCTAATATTGCTGCAGTGTGCTGGAGGGAATCTTCTTTTTTCTGTGATAAATTGTGAATAGCAACTCAAGACATTGTCTGTCCAGGAAGGATCAATTTCTTCACAGGTTCCCTGTTGCAGAGAAAAGGTAAGTAAAACTCATGCAAATGCATGTGGCTTCTATTCACTGAGGGCATGTCCTGCAGCTCCTGGAGCACTGGGAATAAACCCAGCTTGATGAAAATGAGGAGAGTGGCTCGCGGGCATGACATTTCCCGGCTAGCACAAAGGTCCCAGTCTCCCCAAAGAGAAAGTGTGCACAGTGTACAACATACAGTAGTGCAGCCCTCCCTGACATGCTCCTCTATCGGGTTCATATATGTGTGTAACTCTGGCTCTGATACTAGCCAGTGCCTCCCCAGCCATTGACCTCACCGCACGTCACTGGCATTCTTCTTCCTGAGGCTGTAACAGAAATGGCCTTCTATTCCCCTTTTACAAACTGCTATAAACATTTGTACAGTATATGAATATTTGCTTTTTATTAACCTATATATACCCAGAAGATAAGTACCAGCAATATGGATTTTGCATCAAGAAAATTGTCTTCTTTAAAATGAACTCACTTTATTTTCCTGCTCCCCTAAACAAGCACCGGATTATCAGTCCAACCATTTTTTCATACTGTAGATGTAAAACCTTATAATTGTCTTTTACAGTGCACACAATGTCTATTCAAATGTTAGCAGTATACTGTTTGTATGGCATAAGAATTGCATAATTATATTTGTCACCCAAAGAAGTAGAACAGCTCAGCATACCTCCTCACAACATGCTGGAAAACCAAAGTAAGAGATTTGATGTATTTGTAGTTCTCTTATTTAGGAGTCATGGGAGTGTATTTACTAAAGTGCTGTTTTTTTAGAAGTGGAGATGTTTCCCATAGCAACCAATCAGATTCTACTTAACATTGATCTAGCACCTTCTAGAAGATAATAGCTAGAATCTGATTGGTTGCTATGGGCAACATCTCCACTTCTAAAAACCCACACTTTAGTAAATATACCGCATAATATAAAGAAATGTGGTATAAGCATAAAAGTTTTAAAAAAATGTAGAGGCACCTTTCTAGGTGGTTTAAATGTGTAACAGCAACAAAAAGTAATTTTGTATGATTGGGCACCCTTTCAAGAATCTGCCCATAGCTGTGGATCGCTGCTTGTTCTGTAGGTGGTGTTCATGACAGTGCTGTACAAGAGTTGGGGAAAGTCATTTGTTTGCAGAAGAATAGCTGAGGAAGCCACACACTGGTGACAAAACACATTTGAATAATTCCTACATTACAAAATACTTCCTTATTGCATCCGTATACTCTCTACTCAATCCATCAACCAAAATGCTTGGCTACTATATTGCACCACCACCTACAAGCAGCGATTCAAAGCTGTGAACTGGTCAGTATAATTTTATTTCTAGGTTTACTAGGACCCATGTTAGCAGCTCACTCACTCCCCCTAACTAGCAAAGCACAATAACGCACCTCTATCAAACACCCCCCACACATATGCAGTCTGCAACTCCTGAAATAATTTGATTATCTCTTAAAAAAATATACCTGGATCCACATCCTCCTACCCCCCCTTTAATAAATCTACTTGATTATTCTATTTACCAAGTCTGTCACATTATGTCATTTTACTGTGTGTATGCGGCTAGCGTCTCTGCTACAGCCTGAGGTGGTTATAGCTCATGGAATCGTTGCTAAAGAAGAAGGAAGATCTTCTTGAGCTGCCATCTCAGCTGTAAGGTATCTACACCTTACTTATCTGTGCCCACTACAACACCCATGGTACTGTACCACAGATATTGTAAAATGTTGTTTATAATGTAACTTTTAAGCATTGAAGGAATCCCAGGAACAACAAATAAAAAGCATTTAAAGAGGGAAATAACCTTTGATGTGCTGCCGGCTATCACCTCAATGTTTGGCTGTGCACTGTGCCATTTAATGTAGCATGAAAATGTCACAAATTTAACTGCACACAACTATATGGTCAAAAAAAGGGGGAAAGGGGAGAAAAGGAAAATCGACGCACTGACCAATAGTAGTGAAATGTAAATATTCAGACATATAACCACTGTTCCCTATTCATATCAAGAATTTAACATGTCGGGTAGTGGAGGTGTTCACTAGAGTAAAAACTTAGTTGAAGAAAGAAGAAGAAAAAAAAACTATATTTTGTGAGCACTCTTTGCAAATATGAAATAGTTAAAACATAACCTTTAATAAATCCAAGCTAATATATCTATGACAAAGGACAAAAGACAAGACAAATAACATTTAACATGAATCCACCCACAGTATAATCAGTAGGGAGGTCTAAGGATGTATGCTAATCTAGTGAAGTATCCTATCTCATAGAACGACCCCTTTAAATCGATATTTAATGAAATGGGTGGTAAATAGAAATTGATACCTCAAGGATAAAACATAATCACATAATTCAAAGAAATTATTTTATCATCGAACAAGCGGCGAACATCTAAAGCAGCATAATTGTCACATAATACCTCAATAGTACTGTTTGACATCAAACCAGTCTGTATAACATGCTACCTAATTAGAATGAAGTAACAAGACGGTCAGGGTGAAGATTAATCCACCTATAATTCTACTTCCCCTCACTTAGCAAAAAGCCATCAATGAGGGGTGAGAGATCATCCAGTGGCAGTTAAACCCCTAGAAACAACAGTGTAACCGCAACGTTACTCACTATTTCGCTTCTGCTGTTAAGGGTCTTACATAATGCATTGGACCCTTAATGAGAGAGTTACTCTGAATGAGATTGTAATCAGTGTGATTATGTGATTATGTTTTTATCCTTGAGGTATTGATTTCTATTTACCACCCATTTCATTAAATATCGATTTAAAGGGGTCGTTCTATGAGGATACTTCACTAGATTAGCATACATCCTTAGACCTCCCTACTGATTATATTTCGGGTGGATTCATGTTAAATGTTATTTGTCTTGTCTTTTGTCCTTTGTCATAGATATATTAGCTTGGATTTATTAAAGGTTATGTTTTAACTATTTCATATTTACAAAGAGTGCTCACAAAATAGAGTTTCTTTTTCTTCTTCTTTCTTCACAACTATATGGTGCAAGGAAAAATTTGCATTGATCTCACTCATGGAGTAAATTTACTAAGGGTAGAATTTATGTGAGTTTGTGTGAGTTTGAGTGAGTTTGCAAACTCATGTGAGTTTTTCATCTCGCAAATTTAGTAAAGACAAACTCGAGTGAGATTGAATTGAGGCCCTGATTCAGAGCCGGATGCTCTGACAGAGCGCTCGCTCTGAATCAGGGCCGTCCCTCCTCCTTTTTGAAGCGGCCTCCTGGCTACAGGTATAGTGAGCAGCCAAAATGATGGTCGCGATGGTCAAGACCATCGCGACCATCGGGCTTGCGACGAGACCCTTGCGGTAAGGTCTCGCTGCCACAAACCCTGGAGTGCTTTTGGCTCTATCAGAGCCAAAAGCACTCCCACTGACATCACTAGTGATGTCAGTGGGGCTGGCCCCCGACGTTAGGTGTTCCCATGGTAACGCCTCTGTCTGGGCAGCCACGCCCCCGGCACGCCCACCAAAGGGGGCGTGCTGTCAATCACCATCGACAGCACACCCACTTTGGTGCGAGACCCATAATGACGGCTTGGCCGTCGTTATTCAGGTCTCGCACATGCGCACGACGGAGCCGCCTCCGTCGTGCGCATGCGCACTTGGACAACATCGACCTGCTTGCGAGCGCTCAGCGCTCGCGAGCGGGTCTGAATCAGGTGCTGAGTTTGAAGTGAGTTTTTTTTTTCACTGTTAAAACTCATGTGAGTTTGCAAACTCGATCATGTGAGTTTGCAAACTCGAAAAAACTCACCATCGGCCAAAATTGGAAGTACTTTAGATGAAAAAGATGAAAAAGATCTTTAGTGCTGTGGTGCCAATCAGCGGCAGCTTCCATTTGCAGCTGCTCATTGGTTGGGACCCACATGGGCTTAGCCAATGAGCTCCTCCACGTGGGTCCCAGCGAATGAGCAACCACTAATGGAAGCCGCTGCTGATTGGCTGGCACCACAGCACTATGGATAGCTCAAGGCTATCATTAGCGATACTGTAACAATATGCTGTAGCGTCTTGTTACAGTGTCTCCAGGGCCCTCTTTGGAATACTGCGGAATACATCGTGGGACAAAATGTGAGTATTGGTTCTTTTTTTACAGGCACAACCATTGGATACTTTACGTTGAGAAGGGGACATTAACATCTGGGAGCAGGTAAGTATGTGTGTAAGTATGTAAGCAATAAATCTTTATTTTCACAGTGTGCGTTGTGTTTTTTTACACATTTCTTTACAGGTGAACTAGATACCAGTGGCCCATTAATGCCCCGCATGCTGGTACTTGTGGTTCTGCAAGTACCAGCATGTGGGGGAGGCTTGCTGGGACCTGTAGTTCTACTGTAAAGACAATGTTGTTAATTAAATTTTTAACACTACACCTACACTATCAACCCGTAAAAAAATGCACAGAGGTGGCGGGGATAGCCCCGGGCTATCAGCCTAGGCCAGGGCTGCCTTGGAGAGGGGTCCCCTTTATTGGAGGGGTCCCCAACTCCTCAGGGATCCCTGGCCTGGGCAGACTAGCAGTCAGGGCTGATGCTGCGGCTGGGGGGCCCAGTGAAAGGGCACCCATATCTGTGGCATCAGCCCCCCCCCGCTAGAAAGGGTCCAGTGCTGGTTTTAATTGTAGTGGTACCCCTACACCAAATTTTTTACCCCTAAAATTAAAACCAGGACTGGACCTGCAGCCTGGTACTAGTACCTTATTTACAGGGGAACCCTACTCGTTTTGTTCCCCGTAATTTTAGGTACCAGGACAGGCTGGCAAGTCCGGGCTAGATAAGCTTTAGGGGGGGGACCCTACGTCATTTTATTTTTAAACTTATTTAGCTCGTTTTTTTACAGGTATTAAAACACACAAGCAGGTTAAACATATTTCACTGATATGTGCAGGCTGCTTGCTCATGTGAGTTTTGCAGAGAGAAAACACTGCAATCTCCAGTAAGTAATCTCATCTAAACTCTCATCTAAACTCTCCTTAAACTCTCCTTGAACTCTCATCTAAACTCTCCTTAAACTCTCCTTAAACTCACCTCTAAACTCACAATTTGGAAGAAAAAACTCACTTTGCTTCACCATCGAAAAACTCACTTTCAGTTAAACTCACTTCTTAGTAAATTTGCGAGTTTGATAAGGAAAAACTCACCTGAGTTTTGGTGAAGCAAAGTGAGTTTAAAACCTAAAAAACTCGATCAAACTCACTTCTTAGTAAATTTACCCCATGGAGTTTCTTCACCCAATTCGGTAGCACCCTTACTCTGAATTGAATTGCCCCCTACAATATGGTCCCATTATAATATTGTATAATTATCTATTGTTGATTGGGTAAATACATAAAAAAGCAGTTAGCTATTGGTCAACACTGAAATAATTCCATGATTTAGAGAATGTTCTTGTTTCTCCGTTTCACTAATCCTGCCTCTAATAAGGTAGGTACTGTACATCAAGATCATGGACTTGTCAGTTTTAAGTACCATATACAATAACTGTACTTTAAAACAAAACTCCAGTAAAGTGACCACAATCACAAACATTATCCTAATGGCCATTTGTGTTTGGCTGGCAGTGGAGGAGAGTCAGAGATATTTTATGATGATCAGCACTAGTAAACGAAAGCAGTTTTCTTTAGTTTTCTTTAGAAGGTTTATAGGGGTATTCAATATGGGAGCAAAAAGTCCGTGCTGGACTTTTCGCTCAACATTGGAGATTTTCCTGGGATAAAGTATCGGGCGCGCGCCCGCTTTATCTCCGTATTCAATTTAAAAGCCACACGAAGTAGGATCGGCGAAAAAAAACAAAATTTACCTGGAATAAATTGTAGGACCCCCCTAAAGCTGTAAAAACATGGGGGATCACTATGGGTACCCCGTTTTAGCCTGCAAATGAAAGTCGGGGTTTTAAATAGCCGCGGCAAGTGTTTTTTTCCCGACATTGAAGAAATGTTGTAGAAGAGCACTTAGGTTTTTTTTTTCTTTTTTTAAGTTGTCCGATCAAATTTGGGGTATATGAAAATGGGTACTAGCATATTTTTAAGTACCTAAAGTCTTTATTTAAAAATTCTGCAAATCTGCACCTGCCGCTAATAACCTATTCTAGAATACACCTGCCGCATATTTGCAGAATAGCCCTGAACATATTTCCCTATTTTTAAACATTTTTTTTCCCATTTTTTTATTTCACCCCAAATTTTAAATAATTATTTTGGGGTGTCCCTATTTTTTTTTTTTTACTTTTTTTGACACAATTTATTTTAAAATGACATTCCCAGGGATGCAGGCTAATTTTTTTAAGCCTGCACCCCTAAACCCCAATTCTGCACTTTTTTTCGCCACCTATTCAGTGGTGAAAAATTATCCCCGTTTTTTTTCAGACTTTTCAAACCTGCGAAAAGTCTTTGAAATTGAATACGGTGTAGAAGTCAAACCAGCGAAAATTACGTCATCCGAGCGAAAACCTCGCAGAAACGGCGTTTTCGCTCCATATTGAATACCCCTATTATTGTTTGTTTTTTACCCTTTACAGCTATGACAGACGAAGGCAGGAGAAAATAGAAACTATTTTTTTTCTCACTTGAATCATAATAGATTAAGACCAACAATTTATTTTATTTTATGGAAAATGAGCATGTTTATGTTTAATGCAAGTTTTTTTTAATTATACTGGGACCACAAGGATTGTACAGTTCCAGGGGTCCCAAGCTTGTTAAGTACCAAAGGGGTCTGCAGGCCAGGAAGAGCCCTAATGATGCTGGGAATCAGTGCTCGATTTAGACCCACTCTCTAGATGCATTCGCACGCACCCAGTGTATGCAAATCCGAAGCAATCCCAGCAAGGCAGGCGATCACACAGCAAGGCATTAGCATGCCCACTATGTCTTGGCATGCGATCGCTTTGTGTATGCAGATGCCCACCAGCCTGTCTTAAGATGCCCACTTGCGCACGTCATCGCCAGGAAGTGTATGCAACCATCGGTACCATCAGACCCATACGCAGCATTTGTGGCTGACCATACCCTACTGTAAGCACTGCGAGCACTTCACTGTAATATTCAACCAAGTGACGTGTACTATGACCCTGCTCTTAATTATGTACACCTCTGAAATGGCGTTGAGATGCTGAGGCACGCCAGCCCCTGGCACTACACACAAACAGCTTCTCCTGTCACTTATTCAGCCGGGCTGTGTGCGGCAAGCGAATGATTCCCGATTGCTCAGACTGGTTCGTGCATGCACACTGCGATGCATACACATGTGCAGATTGCAAAAGTCGGCTGTCTGCGTGTGAATGCCTCCTAGTGAGCGGGCCTGAATCGGGCCCTCAATTCGACTCAGTACCCCAAAGTGATTCCGAACTCTTCATTTGATTGTTGTCGGTTCCCTCCCTGAGAACCATGGAAACACAATTTAAATGACTGTACCATTAAAATGAAATTAGTGTTTTATGGTATTAATCGTCAGAATTGATGGAAATCACACATTCATTCGAAAGGAAATAGCCATTTAAGAGATTCATTGAAAATGTGTTCCCAGCTTTTTGTGATTTCTAGAGAATGTGATTGATTTGATAAAAGGTGTTAAAATGAACTTTAATAGATTCTCCCCTACAGTATGTCTGAAAAAAAGCAGAATGATTCATTATAAGGTTAATAACAAGAATCTCCATGAACTGTCCCCCATTAATGGAAATTCTGGGTTC
Organism: Taudactylus pleione; assembly: GCA_031769625.1. Taxonomy (NCBI): domain Eukaryota; kingdom Metazoa; phylum Chordata; class Amphibia; order Anura; family Myobatrachidae; genus Taudactylus; species Taudactylus pleione. Next base: position 3,967,292 of record JAUIMM010000137.1, on the reverse strand, counting down.
AGCATCTTGGAAGTGGCCATGAGAGACTGGGAACTTTTATTCAAAAAAGTAACATATAAGACTCTTTAATAAAGGGTCTCATTTAATTAAACATGAGTATATGACTTTCTAGTGCAAAGTGCAAAACCAATACATTTCTATAGACTTTTCCTTTGGCTGCGTCTAGTTTATAATTACAAGAACTTTGCTTTGCATAGGAAAGTGAACTACGGTGACTTCTCAATTATTTACGTTACCGCTTTCAAAGAGGTATAATCAATTATTGATTTTGACATAAGTAATGTTCTCCAAGAGACAGCATATTTTCTTCTTATTCTTTTGATTTCTTGGTGAAATGAAAAGCGTGTACAAACATCTTGAATTGTCAAGTCTAAGAGAAGTGTTTTATATCAAAATAGGGTAATCAGTGTATACCATACCTACATATGACATGAGAACTGTGTATAGTACATCAACTAGTATAATGTCTAGATGAGAAAGTAAAATAATATGCACTTGTCAGTATTTATATTTTTACCATGTTCTGAGAGTTGCACCTTTTTTTATGTTTGGTGTGTTAGATAACATTGTGATACTTGTGAAATAACTGGTTTATAAATTGTAGATTTTAATTTCTAAATTTGTTTCTTGTTTATTTGGTGAAATTTCATTTTTGGTTCTGAGTTTTGTTAGGGCTATTTCCACCTATGGATTATGAGAAATTAAAAGTAATCCCCACCCATGTTGTTTCCACATAATCTGAATTTGGGCTCCTGTCATGATACTTTGGAATACTGATGTTCAAAGTCACAGCACCAACAGTTATTGAATTTGGATAATTTTTTTGATTGCATGAAGAAACAAAGTGACCAACATAGGGCCCATCCTTGCAGTCTACTAGCTAAGTGAAGCTCTTTCATTATGTGGGCCATATATTACTATGGATCCCAACAGTGCCAAGGAGGCATACCTGGCAACTAAAACAATTAAAAATCCACATCTCAATTTGACCCAAACCATATAAACATAAGTAATAACCATAACAAGATATACTTAAATCACACCAGTTTCATGGATTACAGGAGTTTTCTAAAAAGCCGTACCTCTTTTGGGTTTGTCAAGATTAGCAACTGCTTGGTATGTTCCCCCCAAAAGTGTATTAAGAAGACTGGGGGTTTCTTTTATATATTTTATATCAGCAGGTGGAATGAACTAATATGAAGTCATACCAGGTTCTCCAAATGCAGGAAAAAATTCAATTATTATGTTGTTTGCTCCACATCTCTAAGTGATACTAAATCAAGAATTAATTTGCTTGCTCTGACCTGCTGAATAAAGATGTGATTAGCATTGGAAATATTTGGGTTACTTAAATGCTTTGAGAAGATAAATAGATATATAGACAACAATTAGCTTGGTTCTGAACAAAAGAAATTCTCTAGTTCAATGAATTCAAAGAATAGACAAACCGAAAAGCCCCACAGTGCTCATTTCCATATATTTCATCATTTTAATATGCTGGACTCTATGAAAGGATTGTGTTAAAGATAATAATACCATACAGAACATTTCAAGGCAGATCTCACAAATCATCAGTGTTTCCAAAGACTACGCAGTACAATAGCTGCCGCAGACAGAACTTTTTAATGATGCCTGATATATGTTCTAATTGAAGTCATTTTATTTCTAAAATGAGGAGAAAAAACATATAACTTGGATTATATCTGCAAGAACTGCTAAAGGAATGTTGTGCCACAATGTACACCACTTAAGTGAAATTATTATCACTATTATTAATATTATTGTTACTATTATTTATTTATACAGTGGCCCCATATTACACAGCGATTAACAGTGAATACTTAATCATTCACATCAACTATATGGAATGGACCTCAATTGCAAAGTGCACTGAATGTGCAGCACAAAATGTGATGCACATCCAGTGCCCAGAAGGTGCTCAGTGCCCAGAAGGAGCTGCGTGGACTGGCGCATTGTACTGATGAAGAATGTAACTATTTTTCCACAACTCCGGCCTCTTTCTTCTGATTCTTTCCTGTAAAGTTGCTAGAACATTTTAGTAGTAATGTTGATTCACTGTTGCGCCTTATGGTACCCAGTATTCCCAGTCTTCCAAAATAACAGTCTATCAATGAAAGCAATTAACACGGCTTTGAATTTGAATTTGCTTTGACATGCTTTCTTCATTCTCTGTGATGATGGTGTTTTCCAGTGCATGGACTGGTGTTTTGTCTCAGGATCGTACTGGAAGATTTATCTTTCATCACAGGTAATAGCTTTATCTAAAAATATGAATCCACTTGAATTTGTTCTAAAATGTCTTTACACATTTGATATCGATTTTTTTTTCTGCTTGGCAGTGAGAAGCCTTGGACCCATCATAGCACAAACTTTTTTTCATGTTAAGATCTCGATGCAAATTTTGCTTTACAGTTTCTTTGTCACTGTTTACCATTTCTGCGATCATTCGGATGCTGAGTTGATGGTCAATTCAAACAATTTCTCAATTATTTCCACATCTTCATTAGTTTTTGATGTGCAAGACTTTCCGGAATGTTCATTATCTTTGACATCCTCACGACCATCACTAAATCTTTTGTGCCACTCAAACACACGTACACCTGACAAACAATCTGCGATTCCCACGCAATAGCAAGAAGTTAACAGTCCTCACCATACAAATACAAACAGTCACTAAAACATATAAAATGATTAACCCTGCAAAACACTTACCGTGGTGTACTCAACAAAACACATAGTCGCACAGCGCGAACTAGCGTCTTTTCCCAATTCCCCAATACTTACACACTGCACACTTACACGAAAGGTTCCTTAACATTAAAGTGTAATATTCAAGGTTTATTCAGTAATTATTAATGTTGTGAAATAAAGATTATTTGATATCTAAAGTTTAATACATGGTAAGTGGACCGTGTTTGGTGTTGTACTGATCCACTGTGTCTCAACAGATTTCTGGTATCATCAGTGAGAAGATCGGAACATGCGTCTGCAAACTATGGACTATAGAGAGTTAAAACATTAAAATGTACTCTGTAATGTTATCAGCTTAGACTAGAATGCGTCGGGAAAAAGGACACAAAGGGAGTTTGGAGGCTGTTTGTGTCTATTTGAATTGACATATTAACTATCCTGTAACAGAAGCATCATGATGGAGAATCAATGGAATCATGCCAATCTGTCCTATTGTATTGCCTATCCCTGTAAGTGTATATATGTGCGCTCTCTGACCCCAGTCGAGAGTCTTATTGCTGTGCTGTTGACGGAGGTTTCTATTGCTGATGCCGGTATCTGGGTCCAGAGCATGTGCATATATAACAACTGTACCTTTGGTCTGTATGATTTACTTACGCTAATTGTATTTAGATCACAGCGTGTAACTATCTGTTTTTATATTGAATAATTTCTTTTTGTGCTTTGGAACCATACTCAAAGTCTGAAAGCATTTATTTCTTGTGCAAATCATTATGCTGAATAGCAACAATTTTAGAAGGTATAGAAAGGAATATTGTTAGAAGGCATAGGCAGGAATCGATTGTTAGAAGGTCAGACAGGCAGGAATCGATAATAGTGTGAGGAATCTCAGATGCGGTTACAGTACTTTGCATGTATCTTTGAATCAGTCCCAGTATTCATCCAATTAGAAAAATAGGATGAGAAAAATTACTGTGCAGCCCTCAACACAGCAAGGAACAGCCCTAAAAATGTGCTCTTTCTACCACCTTATATTATTTCAATAACCTTCCTTTGCAGTACAAAATCTGATGGTAAACAGATTAGGGAAAGGCAACTACTCTACTGTCCACAATTCAAAAAGTAAATTCTCAATTGTTTAGAGGAATTTTTTTTTTTTGCAGACATCCAGGCAAACATGCCCTGGTCTAGCCAAGAATAGCTGTTACTCCAGTTTGGATCACACCTGGAATCCAAACAAATGTCTTGATTCTAAGCCAATATGCACAAACGTCCTTCTTAAATTTAGACAGTAAGAAAGAATGTGAGTGGCATGATATGTAATTTTTTAAACATCAGGAAATTATGAAGTTTAGTGAGGGGATGAGGGCAATGGATTAACATACAGTTTTCTATGTCTGTTTAATTTGTTATTTATTTTGATTGTTTTTTTTTTGTTTTGTGAAAATTCAAATAGTTTGGACAATTTATCACAGGAACAGTTGAATGACACTGCAATGAGTTCCATCACCTCCAAGCTACAAGCCTCCATCTTGTGAAGAGACCAAGGACAACATTACTAGCACAACTACACATATAGAAGCTTCTCACAAGTACATAGTGACCCCACCTTGCAACTTACAGAACTTAAAGCCATAGGCAAAACTAAGGGGTGGTCCAGGGGTTAGTCGGGAGGACTAACACACTACTTGTTAGAACCTTCCAAGCTCCGCCATCATGTTGCATCTAAGCAGTTCTACATGGGCCTCATGCGATGTGAAGCGATGATGTCACGCCGCAAGTGTGCTCAGTCTCTACATAAAGGAGAGATATGGGAGCAAGCTGGTGGCTGCGTAGACAGAGAATAAAAGAAACAGGAGGGGTCTGGCTGATTGACAAATGGGTAGGGGGTCTGGCTTATTGACAAATGTTGAGGGGGTCTGGATGAATGACACAGGGGGGAGTCTGGCTGATTGACACACGGGGGAGTCTGGCTGATTTACAAATGGGGGGTCTGACTGATTAACAAACAAGGAGGGGGTCTGTTTGATTGACAAATGGGGAGGGGGTCTGACTGATTGACAAATGGGGGGGTCTGGCTGAATGACACATGGGGAGTCTGGCTGATTGAGAAAAGGGGGGGTCTGGCTGATTGACAAATGGGGGATCTGGCTGATTGACAAATGGGGGGGTCTTTCTGATTGACAAATGTGGGTGTTTGGCTGATTGACACATGTGGGGGTCTGGCTGATTGAGGTTTCCATTGCTGTAAGTGTATATGGCTTATTGACACATGGGGGGTCTGGATTATTGACACATCGGGGGGTCTGTTGACACAAGGGGATGCTGAGGGACACAGGAGGAATTGAGGCTGAAAGACTCAGGGACAGGAGGCTGGAAAGATGGGGGGAAGACAGGAAGCTGCAGAAATGGGGAAGGAGGCTGGAAAGAAAGGGGGTTGGAAAGACAAAGGGCTGGAGGGGATACACGGGGCACGAGTCTGGTTGAACCTCTGTTATATTATGATGACAGTGGTTATATGTCTACAGAAACAGGCATTTTCTGGATCATGTGATCTCCTACATGAATAGTGAATACAAACTAAAGAGACACCATCTGCCCAGGGAGGATCAGCTTTTTCAGAGGTTCCATGTTGCAGAAAAACCAAGTATACTAACCCTAGTTTCCCCCCTAACCCTCCCTTAGGGGTGCCTACCCTTAACCTCCCCCCAAGTGCCTAACCCTAAATCCCCTTTAAGTGCCTAAACCTAACCCCCCCTAAGTGCCTAAACCTAACCCCCCCTTCCCTGCAGCCTAAACCTAAGTCTACCGGGGGGTGCCTAACCCTAACCTCCTCCCGGGGGTGCCTAATCCTAACCCCCCTTCCCCTAGCCTAAACCTAACTCTCCTGGGGGGTGCCTAACCCTAAGTCCCCCCAGGAGCCGTAAAACCTAACCCTCCCCCCGTGGCTGTTCATGTCCGGCTTACCTTCGTTCGGTATGCTGGGCGTCAGTATCCCGGACGTCGGTATTATGGCATATGGATAATTACAGGCGTCAAGTTTTCGACACCTGTCATTAATAACATGCCGGGATTAGAGAGTTGGGAAGCCGGCGGTCGGCATTTAGACCATCGGCTTTTGACTACATCCCAAACCACCATATAGGTAAGGTGTATTTGGAACATAGAGGAATGCTCCCATAGTGATAAGAAATGGGTGGGGTGTTATGATGACAATCCCCCATTTTGAGTTACCACGCCCCTCGTGGTGCATGGCCACACCTATTTTTTTGGGACGTGGGCCTACTGTGTTGTTGAAGTTCTGGCAAGAGGGGTTGGAACTGAGACCACCCATTACTAAAAGTCTAGTTTTGCCTATGTTTAAAGCATCTGATGCTGATGTCTGTGTAGAGTGCATGCCGCAACAGACCAGAGTCTTTTGGCTGGCACAAGAGGGACCTACACAATATTAGACAGGTGGTTTTAATGTTATGGCAGATCAGTGTATATATATATATATATTTATATATATATATATATATATATATATATATATATATATAGAGAGAGAGAGAGAGAGAGAGAGAGAGAATATAGACTGGCACTCTGAGACAGCAAATAGACAAAAACGATGTATTGTATCAAACGTTTTCGAGGTTACCACCCCGTCATCAGGACAAAATACAAACAGCCATAAGCAACACTTACCCCACCAATAAATACCCCACCATTGGCCTCTGTATGCTCTGGAGGTTGTTCTCCCTGGAAGAGTTGATCATTCATTTTTATGAACATCATCTTCTCCACATTTTGTGAAAGCAACCTCCTACGCCTTTCGCTGACAAGGTTCCCGGCTGCACTAAACACTCTTTAGGAGTACACACTGGAGGGGGAGCAAATGAGGTAAAGTAGAGCCAGTTTGTGCAGGGGCCTCCAAAATTGCCTCTTTTCCTGCCAGTATAGGTACGGACTGTCTGACATGCATAATTGGATACTGTCACCGATGTAATCCTCCACCATTCTGTCAATGGTGACAGTATCATATGCAGTGACAGTAGACATGTCAGAAATTGTTGCCAGGTCCTTCAGTCCGGACCATATGTCCAAACTTGGTACTGAATGCCCTGCATCACCACCAGCGGGTTGCCTAGGATACTTAAGTTATTTCCTGGCAGCCCCAGTTGCGGGAGAAAATGAAGAAGGAGCTGTTGACGTGTCATGTTCCACTTCAGCTGACAGTGTTTTCACCAGCAGGTCTTTGCACCTCTGCAGGCTTTTGTTGGCTGGAAAGAGAGATGTCACATATGCTTTAAAGCTAAGATCGAGCATGGTGGCCAAAATGTAGTGGTCTGATTTCAACAGATTGACCACCCTGGAATACTGGCAAAGCGAATTAAGGGCTTCATCCACAAGTCCCACATTCCGAGCGGAATCGCTCCATCTTTGCTCCTCCTTCACTTTCTCCAGCTGCTTCTACAAAATGTTGATGAGGGGAATGACCTGACTCAAGCTGGCAGTGTCTGAACTAACTTCACGTGTGGCAAGTTCGAAGGGCTGGAGAACCTTGCACAACACGGAAATCATTCTCCACTGTGCTTGAGTCAGGTGCATACCCCCTCCTTTGCCTATGTCATAGGTGGATGTATAGGCTTGAATGGCCTTTTTGCTGCTCCTCCATCCTATGAAGCATATAGAGGGTTGAGTTCCACCGCGTCACAACGTCCTGCTTCAGGTGATGGCAGGGCAGGTTCAAGAGTGTTTGCTGGCGCTCCACTCTTCAGCACGCAGAATGGCGAAAGTGGGCAGAAATTTTTTGGGCCACCCAAAGCGTCTCCTGCATGCCACTGTCGCTTTTCAGAAAATTCTGCAGCACCAAATTTATTGTGTGAGCAAAATATGGGACATGCTGGAATTTGCCCAGATGTAATGCCCGCATAATATTGGTGGCATTGTCAGATATCACAAATCCCCTGGAGAGTCTATGTGGGGTAAGCCACTGGGCAATGATTTCCATCAGAGGTTGTGTGAGGTGTGCTTCTTACTGAAACCAGTGATACACAGTGTAGCCTGCCTTGGAACAAGCTGACGTTTCTGAGATGATGCTACTGGTGACTCTGCTGTTGTTGCTGCATAAGATGATACATCTACCCAGTCAGCTGTCACAGTCATATAGTCCTTAGTCTGCCCTGTTCCACTTGTCCACATGTCCGTAGTTAAGTGGACATTGGGTACAACTGCATTTTTCAGGACACTGAGGACACTTTTTCTGACATTTCTGTTCAGTCTCGGTATTGCCTGCCTATTGAAGTGGAATCTAGATGGGATTTGGACCCCGGGGACACACTACCCCCATTAATTGTCTAAATCCCACTGGACTAATGGTGGATTCCAGATGCACGCCTTACATCAACATAGCAGTCAAGGCCTCAGTTATACATTTTGCTTCAGGATGACTGTTGTCGTACTTCATCCTCCTTGCTAAGGACTGTTGGAGGTTCAATTGTTTAGTAACAGTAGTGGTGTTCCTACTTCCTCTCTGGGATGATGAATGACTCCCAGCAGCAACAGCAGCAGTGGCAGCAGTAGGCGTAGCAATGCAGGATACTCCGGAGGAATCCCGGATAGGAGAGTCAGTCATGCCAGTGACATGGCCTGCAGGACTACTTCCGATCCTGACTAATGAGGAAATTGATGAGGAGGGAGTTGACGGTGTGGTTTGCAGGCCCTTGGATACAACAGGACAAAGGGATTTAGGTGTCCTTGGACTGCTTACGGTCTTAGCCAAAGTTTCTGAACTTGACAGTAAATTTTTATGAACGAGCTGCAGGTGACGTATAAGGGAGGATGTTCCTAGGTGGTTAACGTCCCTACCCCTACTTATTTCACCTTTGCATATGGTACATATGGCAAGACAGTTGTCCGGATTTGGAAAAATATATTACCAGACAAAAGAGGTGGAATGTTTGGTCTTCTGCCCAGGCATGACCGTGATGGGCCTTTTCATCCCACAGACAACAACTGTCTCCCCCGGAGCCCAATTGAAACAAACCACATTGCCATGAGAATCCTCCTCGCCAACTTCCTCCACAGCGCCAGCTACACCAGTATCCTCATCCTGTTGTACTTCAACAGTGACATCTTCAATTTGCATATCAGCAAGTGGACTGTGAGTGCTGCTTTCAGCATTTGCAGAGGGCATGCAAATGGTGGAAAGTGCCACCTCTTCCCATCCAGTGCTGGGAAGGTCAGGCATCGCAACCGCCACCACACTTGGACTCTCCTTGGGGGTTTGTGATATCTTCTTAGAATGCACAGTTCTTCGCTGTGCTTTTGCCAGCTTAACTCATTTGATTTTCACAGTGGGAGGAGGGCTTCCATCGTCATGTGAAGCTGAACCACTAGTCATGAACATAGGGAAAGAACTTAGCCATTCCTTGCCACTCCGTGTCATAAATGGCATATTGACAAGTTTATGTTTCTCCTCAGATGATTTCAATGTTTTTTTAAGGTCATTTTATTGAACTTTGTCATTTGTGATTTGTTATGCCCTCTACTATGACATTGGGCATCGACCTTGGTAGATGACATTGATGGCATTTTATCGTCTATGTCAAAACTAGTGGCAGCAGCTTCAGCACTAGGAGGAAGTGATTCTTGATCTTTCCCTATTTTATTTTTAGGGGACAAAGTTTGGTCCTCCATTTATGTTATATTGATATATACATGCAGCTAAGGCGCACAGAAACACAGAAAAGAAGAATTTAAATTTTTTTTTCGGAGTGCACTTTGTGGGTTACACCACCCTTTAACGGTCAAGCCAACCGGCCCTTGATTTATGACACAGGTGCATGCTTGGCGCTGCTCCTTTGTTGATGGACGTGTGGCTACAGCGCACACAATTCACAACACAGAAAAGAAGAATTTTTTAAAATTTTTGGAGTGCATTTTTGGGGGCTAAACCACCCTTTAAGAGATGAGCCACCCAGCCCTTTACTTATGGGATACAGGCGCATGCTTGGCACTGCTCCTTTTTTGATGCATGTGCAGCCACAGTGCACACAAGCCCTGATTCAATGCCGGATGCTCTTTCAGAATGCTCGCTCTGAATCAGTGCCCTTCCTCTCTTTTTTTAGAGCAGCCTTCTGGCCGCTCGCATAGCTGTGGGTGACCACCCACAGCTATAATGAGCAGCCAAAAAGATGGTTGTGATGGTCAAGACCATCGCGACCATCGGGCTTGCGACGAGACCCTTGTGGTAGGGTCTCACCTGCCGCAAGCCCTGGAGTGCTTTTGGCTCTATCAGAGCCAAAAGCACTCCCACTGACATCATTTGTGATGTCAGTGGGGCCGGACCCAGACGGTAGGCGTTCCCATGGGAACACCTCTATCTGGGCAGGCACGCCCCCGGCATGCCCACCAAAGGGGGCGTGCTGTCAATTAACATCGACAGCATGCCCCCTTTGTAGCAAGAACCATAGCAATGGCTGGCCCGTCGCTATGCGGGTCTCACGCATGCGCATGATGGAGCCAGCTCCCTCGTGCGCAGGCGCACTTGGCCAACATCGACCCAATTTCGAGTGCTCAGCACTTGCGAGCAGGTCCGAATCAGGCCCACAATTCACAAACACAGAAAATATTTTTTTATTTATGTTGGAGTGCACATTGGGGGTTACACCACCCTTTAAAAGATGAGCCAGCCAGCCCTTTACTTATGGGACACAGGCGAATGCTTGGCATTGATCATTTGTTGATGCACGTGCAACCACAGTGAACACAATTCACAAACACAGAAAATAATTTTTTATTTTGTTTGGAGTGTACTTTGGGGGTTACAGCACCCTTTAACGGTCAAGACAGCCGGCCCTTTACTTTTGACACAGGCGCACGCTTGGCACTACTTTATTGATGCACATGCATCTACTGTGCACACAATTCACAAACACAGAAAAAAAATATTTTTGTATGATTTTTGGAGTGCACTTTGGGGGTTACAGCATCCTTTAACGGACAAGCCAGACGGACCTTGATTTATGACACATGCGCATGCTTGGTGCTACGTTTGTGGGTTACACCACCCTTTAACAGATGAGCCAGCAGGCCCTTTATTTATGACACAGTTGCACGCTTAGCACTATTTTGTTGATGCACGTTCAGCTACAGCGCACACAATTCACAAACACAGAAAAAAAATATTTTTTTATTTATTTGGAGTGCAGTTTGTGGGTTACACCTCCCTTTAACAGATGAGCCAGCCAGCCATTTACTTATGACACAGGCGCACGCTTGACGCTACAGTAGTTTGTTGATGCATGTGCAGCTATTGCGCAATATTTTTAAATATTTTTTGGAGTGCACTTTGGGGGTTACAGCACCCTTCAATGGACAAGCCAGCCGGCCCTTGATTTATGACACAGGCACACAATTAGCGCTACTTTGTTGATGAACGTGCGGCTACAGCGCACATAGGCCCTCATTCAGAGCCACTCGCTAGCGGCAGTACGCTCGTTCCGAGCGATGTTCGCACATCCGCGCATGCATACGGTTTTTAGTACGCATGCGCGAATCAGTCAGTGCGGCCGAAAATCGTTGGTACGCAATATAGCGAGGGCCTGCTATTTTGAGTGACAGAATGAGGCGTATGTGGGTGGTAACAGGGGAAGGTGCTTGAAAACGGGGAGTGGAGATGCGAACGCTGGCGTGCTTAAAGGTCGTTTTAAACGGGCGTTTTAAGGGAGTGCATAATTAACAAAGCAGCGTCATTGACCACGTCACTTGGTTTTTTTTATCTCAGAACTGCTCGCAAAATAGCGGTTGAAAACACCAACCACAAGAATAGCGAGCAGTTCATACGCTGTACGATGTACTCGATTAATCTAATAAATAGTGGACATAACGTATGGTGCGTGCGGCTAGGGGGCGTTTTTATCAAATAAACGAGCGTATGTTTTGCTCGCTCGTTCAGACTTAGAGGTGGGAACAGACTGCAATTTGCGAACGGATCATTTGAATAGCCACCCCTTGTTTTTGAACGAACGACCGCAAATAGCGAACGGCTCTGAATCAGGCCCATAATTCACAAACACAGAAAAAAATAATATTTTTTTTTTTTGGAGTACACTTTGGGGGTTACACCACCCTTTAACAGATGAGCCAGCTGGCCCTTTACTTATGACACAGGTGCACGCTTGGCGCTACAGTACTTTGTTGATGCACGTGCGGATACTGCGCACACAATTCACAAACACAGAAAAAAAATATTTTTTATTTTTTTTGGAGTGCACTTTTGGGATTACAGCACCCTTTAACATACAAGCCAGCCGGACCTTGATTTATGACACAGCCATATGCTTGCCGCTACTTTGCTGTTGCACATGCGACTACTGCGCACACAATTCACAAACACAGAAAAAAATTATTATTTTTTTTTTTTTTGGAGTGCACTTTGGGGGTTATAGCACCCTTTAATGGACAAGCCAGCTGGCCCTTGATTTATGACACAGGCACACGGTTGGCGCTACTTTGTTGATGCACGTGTGGCTACTATGCACACAATTCACAAACACAGAAAAAAATATTTATTTATTTGTTTGGAGTGCACTTTTTTGGTTACACCACCCTTTAACAGATGAGCCAACCGGCCCTTTACTTATGGGACACAGGCGCACGGTCGGCACTACTTTGTTGATGCACGTTTGGCTACTGCGCACACAATTTACAAACACAGAATTTTTTTTTTTTTATATATTTTTGGACTGCACCTTGGGGGTTATAGCACCCTTTAATGTACAAGCCAGCCGGACCTTGATTTATGACACAGCCATATGCTTGGCGCTACTTTGTTGTTGCAAATGCGGCTACTGCGCACACAAATCACAAACACAGAAAAAAATTATTATTTATTTTTTTTTGGAGTGCACTTTGGGGGTTACAGCACCCTTTAATGGACAAGCCAGCCGGCCCTTGATTTATGACACAGGCATACGCTTGGCGCTACTTTGTTGATGTACAACGGGCTTCTGCGCACACAATTCACAACCACAGAAAAAAATATTTATTTATTTGTTTGGAGTGCACGTTTTGGGTTACACAACCCTTTAACAGATGAGCCAACCGGCCCTTTACTTATGACACAGGCGCACGCTTGGCGCCACTTTGTTGATGCACGTTTGGCTACTGCGCACACAATTCACAAACACAGACATTTTTTTTTTTTTTTTTGGAGTGCACTTTTGGGGTTACAGCACCCTTTAACGGACAAGCCAGCTTGCCCTTGATTTATGACACAGGCACAAGCTTGGTGCTACTTTGTTGATGCACGTGCGGCTACAGTGCACACAATTCACAAACACAGAATTTTTTTTTTTTTATTTGTTTGGAATGCACTTTGAGGGTTACACTACCCTTTAACAGATGAGCCAGCTGGTACTTTACTTATGACACAGGCGCACGCTTGGCGCTACAGTACTTTGTTGATGCACGTGTGGCTAGTGCGCACAATTCACAAACAGAAATTTTTTAGTTTTTATTTTTGGAATGCACTTTGGGGGTTATAGCATCCTTTAATGGTCACACCAGCTGGCCCTTGATATATGACACAGGTGCACGCTTGGCGCTTCTTTGTTGATGCACTTACGGCTACTGCACACACAATTTACAAACACTGTTTAAAATTATTATTATTAAAATTTGTTTGGAGTGCACTTTGGGGGTTACACCACCCTTTAACAGATGAGCCAACCGGCCCTTTACTTATGACAAAAATGCGCGATTGGTGCTACTTTGTTGATGCATGTGCGGCTACTGCGCACACAATTCACAAACACAAAATTTTTTATTTTTTTATTTTTATTGGAGTGCACTTTGGGGGTTACAGCACCCTGTAATGGATGAGCCAGCCGGCCCTTGATTTATGACATAGGCGCACGCTTGGCGCTACTTTGTTGATGCACATGCAGCTACTGTGCACACAATTCGCAAACACAGAAAAAAAATATTTTTTAGAAGTGCACTTTGGTGGTAACAGCACCCTTTAACGGACAAGCCAGCTGGTCCTTGATTTATGACACAGGCGCACGCTTGGCGCTACTTTGTTGATGCACGTGCGGCTACTACGCACACAATTTACAAACAGAAAAAAAAAATTTTTTTTGTAGTGCACTTTGGGGGAGCACCCCTGATGAACAGATCACCCCCTGGACAACACTACAGCACCCCTTTAGGACTACAGCCTTTATTGGACACTGCACAACACAGTACAGCCAGCCCCTATAGACTTTGGAGTGGACACAGCCCCTATGGACAACTGACTGCACAACACAGCCCAGCCAGCCCCTATGACAGCAGCACAAAACAGCCCAGTCAGCCCCTATGGACTGAGTGGTCACAGCCCATATGGACAACAGCAGCACAACACAGCCCAGCCAGCCCTAGCTCCCACCCTCCCTCTTCACTGTCCACAGCCAGAGTGAGAATTGGCGCAGACGCAGGGACCTTTTCTTTAATCCAAAACCCGCAAGATCCGTAAGGCGGGATGATGACGTTTTGCCTCCATTTCATTTGCGAGTCAGGCGTGAAAACCTGGGCTGGACTCGGTTCCCGGCTCGGATCAGAGGGGGTTCGGATATCTGAAATCTGAACCCGCTCATCCCTAATATATATATATATATATATATATATACATACGAGAGAATCAGCGGCACTCTGGTTCAAACAACACACAGGCGCAGGTTCATAGTTCAAAGTTTTGATGCATTTATTCACATCGTCATCAGGATACAAACAATTGCAAAAAGATACTTACTTATACACCACCACCAAACACCATGTGCATTTCCACAGCCTCCAGGTTCCGGTCACTGAAGACGCCCACAAATGATGTCATCATGCACGGCCCGTTGCCATGGTAACAAGTGACACTAAAAAGATTAAAAACAAAACAAGAGCTTGTGTGAGTTACACATCCTAAATGCAGTATAGCATATTAAATATCTAATATGAGCAGCAACGTCATATCAGCAGCATACACGGAGTTACTTTAATCAATATACTGAACAAGGATATCTCTTATGGGATGGCAAACACATTATATATAGAGGTCATAAGTCAAAACATTAACCAATATTGTTTATATAACACAGGTTTTCCTCAATGATACAATACATAATCATCAGTAGACACCAATCGCAAATCCATGTATACTATATAAAACAATGTAGACCAAGGCTATCATTCAAACCTTTAGGGTTTAATGTGCCTAATCTATAGATCCACCGTGACTCGCACTGCAGTAACCTACGTGATCTATTAACCTCCCCTCACCATTGGTGGCACATGGTCAATAATCATATAATGGAGCGTAGATAAACCTTGGCCTGCTTCAGCGAAGTGTCGTGCCACAGGTTAGTTACTAGACTCCGATGCAATAGCTGCCCTGATTGCAGACCGGTGAACAGCCATGCGTTTGCGAAGTGTACGTTCAGTTTTTCAAACATAACTTAACCCGCAAGGACATGTTATCAGGTAGACCACAAATTTAGTGGTACAAGATAATCAATATAAAATCTTATATCTTGTTCCTTTATGTGGGTGGGAAAAACTATCCCCCGTGATTAAATACCTACAGGTCAGGCAGTTAAGGCATTTAAAGCATCCATTTTTCGGTCATAGAAAGTGCTTTTCTTTTTTATCTACACCCTCACTGATGTCAGCCTTAACAACCCAATCACGTACATTTTTGCCTCGCGAATAACAAGACATAATTCCAGTGTCAACTAAATTCAACTCACTATCCTCCTGAACAATATTCCAAAGTTGTTTAAATATGGAACTGATATTACCGCTGGATGTAGTAAAATGGTTAGTCCAATGAATACACTCCTTCCTAGGCCTTACTGTTTTAGACCCAAGTAGTTGTTCTCTTGGAATTCTCAAGGCTCTATCCCTAGCTTTAATCAATAGCTCCCTGTCATATCCCCTAACTCAAAAATCATCAATCATTTCTCTGATTTTCTGTTGTGCAACCCCCTCATCACTGCAGATACGTCTTGCTCTCAAAAATTGGGAATATGGCAGGCTATATTTGGAGTGTTTAGGATGAAAACTATTCGCGTGGAGAAACGTATTCCTATCTGTAAGTTTACGATAGAGCGATGTACACAATTTGCCATGATGATTTTGTATCTCTACATCCAAGAATGTTACTCGTTCAACATCAATACAGATACTCAATTTAATAGGACTACCTGATGCATTATGATTACTAATCACATTCTCAAGGTGGTCCCTTGTGCCTGTCCAAATTTAAAAAATATCATCGATGTATCTAGTGTAGAAATGAATCCACCTAGATGCATCAAATGTAGAAAAAAAAATATTTTTTTCAGCCATAAACATAGACGCGTTAGCATACATGGGGGCTATATTAGACCCCATCGCGCAGCTGCTGCGCTGTAGATATACCTTCCCATCAAACATAAAGTAATTGTGTGACAATACAATCCTTAGCAGCTCAATAACCAGTTTGATGTCGGGCCCTTTGTAGAGTGGGTTGTCATTTAATAGAATACAGCATCCAATCCCTCATCATTTGGTATAACAGTGTAAAGGCTCGAGACATCGGTACTACACAAAAAACTCTGTGGCAGGATGTCACCAATATCCACAAGTTTCTTCAAAAAAGAGGTAGTGTCTAAAAAATAATCAGGATGACCAACCACACAAGGTTGTAATAAGGAATCAAGGTACACAGACGTTGGCTGGAACAACGACCCCCTTGCCGAGATGATTGGTCGGCCAGGGCGGTTGTCCAGACCCTTGTGCACCTTGGGCAAGGAATATAGTAAAGGCATGACTGGAAACTTTGGTAACAAGGCATCACATAATTCCTGAGTAATTATTCCTTCAGACCCTGCCCCTTCCAGCCAGTGTTGTAATACACCTCTAAAGCGAGAAGTCGGATCAACCTCAAGGGGTATGTACAAAGCATTATCAGATAACTGATGTAATATTTCCTTACGGTAATCTACTATATCTTGTATAACAATTGACCCGCCCTAATTGGCGGGTCGAATTACAATTTCAGAATTGGAAGACAGTTGTTTTAATGCTTGAAATTCTTCCCTATTAAAATTTTGCTGGACATATACAGTTTGGGATGTGATTTTACTGAAATGCTTGACCAACATGTTCATATACGTTTTAATCGATGAACTAGTTGATACTGGATCAAATGAAGATTTGTAAGTGAATTTCCTTAAATTTTGAGGTATATCATTTGATTTAATCTCCACCATCTTAGATTTAGACCCTCTAAAGTATTCATGTAGTTTGAGCTGTCTGTTAAGTTTATACTTTTCAACCTCCCAGCTCATGCCATCAAGGCCCACCATGGGAACAAAAGACAAACCCTTAGAGAGTACCTTAATCTCGGTGTCCGTAAATTGGTACTTAGATTAAATATTATTGCCTCCTCTGTAGGGGAGGTCTGCCCAATCTCCTTTTTTCTCCTCCGCGTCCACTGCCTGCCACGCCATGTATGTTGTCTCCTCGGCCCCGGCTTGAAGACAGGTGCATACCCCAAAAGGGACCAGTGTAGGTATATCATTGATATTGTTAACATTATTCGAGTCACTAGTAATACCAGCCGCATCAGAATCTGGAAAATGACGTCTATAACTTCTACGTCGGGGTCCATCTTGATTTTGTGCTCCATTATTGCTCCACAGATACACTTTATTCTGCTCACAATCGCTAATGACCTTGGATAATTTTAGTTTTTTGAACTGTATAAGGTCCCTTCTGTACGTAGCGATTTGTATGTCCAGTTTATCCATCCAGTTAACTTCACCATCGGACACCAAAGTATCTTTATGGGCTACCTCAAATGCAGCTACCTTATCCTTGGTGGTATTTAATTCCCGTGTAGCCTCTTCGATAACAAGTAAAATGAAATCAAAGCTGCATTTATTTAAAATGGCAATCCAATGTTTACAGAAATTCATATTATATCTGCCAATTGTCGGGCAATGTTTCACCCTGAAGCCCCGTGGTATCCGCTTCTCCTTGAAATAATCACTCAATGTGACCCCGTGATAATAATAGTCAAGTTCACGTTGACATAATTTCAATAAATCACGATACAGCTGTTCATTAGTTTTAGTGCCTGAATCATCAAATGGTTCTTTAAAAATAATCGATTCAGCTTCTGACTCAGAGTATGAAAACATTTGCCCTTGAGTCTGCATAGATAGATTGAGTACTCCACACATGCTCTCCACCCCCTCCGGGTGCCTTTCAGCCATAATGCCCAATGAGCGCAAACAGCAGCACACAGTCCCAAAAAGGTGAATGTACAGGTACAGGTTATTGATTATGCATTCACCTTTTTGGGACTGTGTGCTGCTGTTTGTGCTCATTGGGCATTATGGCTGAAGGTCACCTGGAGGGGGTGGAGAGCATGTGTGGAGTACTCAGTCTATCTATGCAGACTCAAGGGCAGATGTTTTCATACTCTGAGTCAGTAGCTGAATCGATTATTTTTAAAGAACCATTTGATGATTCAGGCACTAAAACTAATGAACAGCTGTATCGTGATTTATAGAAATTACATCAACGTGAACTTGACTATTATTATCATGGGGTCACATTGAGTGATTATTTCAAGGAGAAGCGGATACCACGGAGCTTCAGGGTGAAAAATTGCCCGACAATTGGCAGATATAATATGAATTTCTGTAAATGTTGGATTGCCATTTTAAATAAATGCAGCTTCGATTTCATTTTACTTGTTATCAAAGAGGCTACACGGGAATTAAATACCACCAAGGATAAGATAGCTGCATTTGAGGTAGCCCATAAAGATACTTTGGTGTCCGATGGTGAAGTTAACTGGATGGATAAACTGGACATACAAATCGCTACATACAGAATGGACCTTATACAGTTCAAGAAACTAAAATTATCCAAGGTCATTAGCGATTATGAGCAGAATAAAGTGTATCTGTGGAGCAATAATGGAGCACAAAATCAAGATGGACCCCGACGTAGATGTTATAGACGTCATTTTCCAGATTCTGATGCGGCTGGTACTACTAGTGACTCGAATAATGTTAACAATATCAATGATATACCTACACTGGTCCCTTTAGGGGTATGCACCCATCTTCAAGCCGGGGGTCGAGGAGACAACATTCGTGGCATGGCAGGCAGTGGACGCGGAGGAGAAAAAAGGAGATTGGGCAGACCTCCCCTACAGAGGAGGCAATAATATTTAATCTGTCTAAGTACCAATTTACGGACACCGAGATTAAGGTACTCTCTAGGCATTTGTCTTTTGTTCCCACAGTGGGCCTTGATGGCATGAGCTGGGAGGTTGAAAAGTATAAACTTAACAGACAGCTCAAACTACATGAATACTTTAGAGGGTCTAAATCTAAGATGGTGGAGATTAAATAAAATGATATACCTCAAAATTTAAGGAAACTCACTTACAAATCTTCATTTTATCCAGTATCAACTAATTCATCGATTAAAACGTATATGAACATGTTGGACAAGCATTTCAGTAAAATCACAACCCAAAGGGTATATGTCCAGCAAAATTTGAATAGGGAAGAATTTCAAGCATTAAAACAACTGTCTTCCAATTCTGAAATTGTATTTCGACCCACCGATAAGGGCGGGTCAATTGTTATACAAGATATAGTAGATTACCGTAAGACAATATTACGTCAGTTATCTGATAATGCTGTGTACATACACCTTGAGGTTGATCCGACTTCTCGCTTTAGAGGTGTATTACAACACTGGCTGGAAGGGGCAGTGTCTGAAGGAATAATTACTCAGGAATTGTGTGATGTCTTGTTACCAAAGTTTCCAGCCATACCTTTACTATATACCTTGCCCAAGGTGCACAAAGGTCTGGACAACCGCCCTGGCTGACTGATCATCTCGGCAAGGGGGTCGTGGTTCCAGCCGACATCTGTGTACCTTGATTCCTTATTACAACCTTGTGTGGTTGGTCATCCTGATTATTTATTAGACACTACCTCTTTTTTGAAGAAACTTGTGGACATTGGTGACATCCCTCCACACATTTTATTGTGTAGTGCCGATGTCTCGAGCCTTTACACTGTTATACCAAATGATGAGGGATTGGATGCTGTATTCCATCTATTAAATGACAACCCACTGTACAAAGGGCCTGACATCAAACTGGTTATTGAGCTGCTATGGATTGTATTGTCACACAATTACTTTATGTTTGACGGGAAGGTATATTTACAGTGCAGAGGCTGCGCGATGGGGTCTAATATGGTGCCCTCATATGCTAACGTGTATATATTTATGGCTGAAAAGAATATATTTTTTTGTACATTTGATGTATCTAGGTGGATTCATTTCTACACTAGATACATCGATGACATTTTTTTCATTTGGACAGGCACAAGGGACCACCTTGAGAATGTGATTAGTAAACATAATGCATCAGGTAGTCCTATTAAATTGAGTATCTGTATTGATGTTGAACGAGTAACATTCTTGGATGTAGAGATACAAAATCATCATGGCAAATTGTGTACATCGCTTTATCGTAAACCTACAGATAGGAATACATTTCTCCACATGAATAGTTTTCATCCTAAACACTCCAAATATAGCCTGCCATATTCACAATTTTTGAGAGGAAGACGTATCTGCAGTGATGACGGGGTTGTACAACAGAAAATCA
The DNA here is from genome assembly GCA_031769625.1 of Taudactylus pleione. NCBI lineage: Eukaryota > Metazoa > Chordata > Amphibia > Anura > Myobatrachidae > Taudactylus > Taudactylus pleione. The sequence continues at coordinate 3,946,873 of JAUIMM010000137.1, read as the reverse complement.
GTGAAATGATTGATGATTTTCAAGTTAGGGGATATGACAGGGAGCTATTGATTAAAGCTAGTGATAGAGCCTTGAGAATTCCAAGAGAACAACTACTTGGGTCTAAAACAGTAAGGCCTAGGAAGGAGTGTATTCATTGGACTAACCATTTTAATACATCCAGCAGTAATATCAGTTCCATATCTAAACAACATTGGAATATTGTTCAGGAGGATAGTGAGTTGAATATAGCTGACACTGGAATTATGTCTTGTTATTCGCGAGGCAAAAATATAAGTGATTGGGTTGTTAAGGCTGACATCAGTGAGGGTGTAGATAGAAAAGAAAAGCACTTTCTATGACAGAAAAATGGGTGCTTTAAATGCCTTAACTGCCTGACCTGTAGGTATTTAATCACGGGGAATAGTTTTTCCCATCCACATAAAGGAACAAGATATAAGATTTTATATCGATTATCTTGTACCACTAAATTTGTGGTCTACCTGATCACATGTCCATGCGGGTTAAGTTATATTGGGAAAACTGAACGTACACTTCGCGAACGCATGGCTGTTCACCGGTCTGCAATCAGGGCAGCTATTGCATCGGGATCTAGTGACCAACCTGTGGCACGACACTTCGCTGAAGCAGGCCATGGTTTATCTACGCTCCGTTATATGTTTATTGACCATGTGCCACCAATGGTGAGGGGAGGTAATAGATCACGTAGGTTACTGCAGTGCGAGTCACGGTGGATCTATAGATTAGGCACATTAAACCCTAAAGGTTTGAATGATAGCCTTGGTCTACATTGTTTTATATAGTATACATGGATTTGCGATTGGTGTCTACTGATGATTATGTATTGTATCATTGAGGAAAACCTGTGTTATATAAACAATATTGGTTAATGTTTTGACTTATGACTTCTATATATAATGTGTTTGCCATCCCATAAGAGATATCCTTGTTCAGTATATTGATTAAAGTAACTCCGTGTATGCTGCTGACATGACGTTGCTGCTCATATTAGATATTTAATATGCTATACTGCATTTAGGATGTGTAACTCACACACACACTTGTTTTGTTTTTAATCTTTTTAGTGTCACTTGTTACCATGGCAATGGGCCGTGCATGATGACATCCTTTGTGGGCGTCTTCAGTGACCAGAACCCGGAGGCTGTGGGGATGCAAGTGGTGTTTGGTGTGGTGTATAAGTAAGTGTCTTTTTGCAATTGTTTGTATCCTGATGACGATGTGAATAAATGCATCGAAACGCCTGTGTGCTGTTTGAACCGGAGTGCCGCTGATTCTGTCTGTATATTTGCTGCTACTTTGTAGCATGCTTTCAGAAGGCAACCGGGACTTTAAACAAATCTAAGTGGGAGTGCCATCCTATCGCTGGTTATATATATATAAAACAGAAAACCAATAAGTGCAGCAGTCTCTTTAAGAATGTGTCCAGATTATTTCAGTTTGTATCAGTTCAAGTGCAGCTACATCCCGATCTCCTGCCACAGAGCAAAGAATTCCAGAAATATGCAAACAAAGGGATAGCGCACTCGTAAGTAATGGATAACAAATACTTTACTGCACATAATATGTTCACATACATTAAAGTTGAAGAAGTTTATCTTAGCTGTAAAACAATGTGCTTCTGCCATCTCTCAGGACACAGCTTGATCACAAGCCCGCTCTGGTCACAGTGGGTAACGCTCAAATGCGTCTACGTTACAGGCGACGCCCAACATGTTTCGTAACGATTGACTCCTGACAAAGTCAATTATGATGAAACGCATTGGGCATGGCCTGTAACGTAGACGCATGGTAGCATTACCCGCTGTGACCAGAGCGGGCTTGTGATCAAGCTGTGTCCTGAGAGACGGCAGAAGCACATTGTTTTACAGCTAAGATCAACTTCTTCAGCTTTAATGTATGTGAACATATTATGTGCAGTAAAGTATTTGTTATCCATTACTTACGAGTGCGCTATCCCTTTGTTTGCATATATATATATTCTCTGAGACAGCACTCATAGTAGTGTAATAAGAATGCTGCACGGTCCATAAGCAAAAGTACAGCAACACTCACCTCATCATTCACAGTCAAAGTGCACGGCCAGCACTCATAGTTTCAGTAGATAAAGGAAGGCCAGTGATGGCACTGGTGAACAACAGATTATGGGCCTGATTAACACCCGGTCGCAAGCGCTGAGCGCTCGCAACCGGGTCGATGGTGACCCAGAGCGCATGCGCAGGACGGAGCCGGTTCCATCCTGCGCATGCGCGAGACCCGGAGAGCGATGGGCAATCCGTTGCTCCAGGTCTCGCACCAAAGGAGGCGAGCTGTCGATGTTGAGTGACAGCTCGCCCCCTTTGGTGGGCAGGCCGGGGGGGTGGCTGCTCAAATGGAGGTGTTCCCATGAGAACGCCTCCCTTTTGGGGGAGGCCCCACAGAGCCGGAATCTCAGTGGAGAGATTCCGGCTCTGTTAGAGCCAAAATCTCTCTGGGGTTTGCGGCCACGAGACCGATGGTCGCGATGGTCTTGACCAGCATGACCATCATCATGGCCGCTTTTTTTTGCTCAAAAAAAAAAATTGCCCTGATTCAGAGCGAGCGCTCTTTCAGAGCATCCGGCTCTGAATCAGGGCCTCTGTGTGGGGCAGGAGAGATCCATTCACACAGAGAAGAAAAGGAGTCTGGGAACAAACCTAGATGCTGCCCAGTGGATTTAGAACCCAGGTGTGGCTTAAGCAGTAAGACAGCCCTAGTGGAGCAGCTGTGGCACTAAATGCAAAGCCAGGCTGGAGCCTGTGATATACAGTACCTGTGGCAGTGAGGACTGGAGAGATTTTGAGATACTTTATGTTTGCAGATTAACTGCCCAAGGATAGTGAGGGCTCAAGAAGTGAGATAGTTGCTCTGAGTGAGGGCTAGGTGTTTGTTGCTTTGTTTTCTGTTTAATGCATGCTGCCGAAAAGTAAAGCACAATTTATTTTCATTTAAATGTAAAGAAGTGTGTGTAGACCCCCATTCAAGCACCTAACACTGCACCACCGACACCTATCTACAGAGCCCATTACCCCTTATAGGTCACTATATATACAGTGTATATATATATATATATATATATATATATATATATACTGTATACTATCACATTACCAGGTACACTATTAATCCACAATTTCAATGATTCCAGAATAATGATTGGAGAGGACTCCATTATTTTTTATTGCAACAATACAATTTCATCAATGGATGAATAAGAAAATTATATTGAATTTCTACCAAGCTAGTACATTGCTTTTAAATATTGCTTATCTTTATGTTTTATGCATGAGGCAGAAATCAGCTGTGCTAATTGATGAGGAAATATTCGATAAAAAGCAATTTGATTTTACTATTGGAAAATAGATCTTAAATAAGAAGCAATTGTTATTCATAGACCCTATTATGTTAATTACAATGAGACTTTGGTTGCAAAGTTAATATTTTGCAATAAAAACTTTAAGCAGAGGAAATGCATTACCTACTCTTCTTAAGCCACTTAGGTGGATGCACTTTGGGGAATTAATCACAAACACAAATAGTGTGTGTAATTTAAAGACGAATCAGCTGTAGACATCAACAGATGCACACAGCATTGATTCCCAATATTTCCTTCCTCTGGCAATTTTCATATGCAGGATCTAATGTTTGCAGACTGAATGCTAAGCCCAATCATTTTCATAATGGATAACATGAGACATGAGATTGATGCAGTTCATTGGAAGAGATTTGTGTGAGCTCAAATTTGCATCCTCTGAAAATAAACTTTAGATTTTACAATAGAAAAAAAAGTAGATGAAAAAGTGTATAAATATGGAAATGGTGTCATTCCTATTTTGTATTGCCCTCCTACTCCCATTTGTTGATGTAATAAAATGGATTTTTTGAAGTTCCTCCATCTTCAGAAGAGTAAAGTTTCTCCTGCAAAAGAAGTCCTCCTTCTGCAGTATAAAGTAGCATAGTTTTGTTTGTGAGATGAAAAAAAAAAATGAGTATAGTGATAAGTACAGTATTACAGTAACGCTGTTCATAAAGCTCATCATGGTGAGTAGAGTTCCCACCATTTGAAACAGAAACCTGTCATGCCATTCTAAGCCTGCAATGTCATACTGTACCTTGGATTTGTGTTCACACCCAATAAATAAATACCTGTAGGCTTCTGATTATTTTAATTTAGGTGTAAAGATAATCTTAATTCTGGATAAATAAATTAGATTTAAAGTTCCAGAACTAAGGACAGCTTTGTATACAAGTTGAGTTTTAGGTGAGCCAGTTATAGCTGCTGTCAGAGCCGTAGCTAGACTTTTTGGTGCCCTGTGCCAGAAAGAGCATTGGCGCCCCCCTCATTTTTCAAAGGGACATAATGCACCCAAAAAAGAGCCATGGCTTAATGGGGAAGGGCCAGGGAAGAGATAGGAGAGGCCAGGAGATGCTGGGGATGAAATAAGAGGAAGCTACAAGCAAGAATGATAATAAACAGAAATTTGACAGGCCCAAACAGCGCCCCTTGACCCGTGGTGCCCTTTGCGATGGCACCGGCCGCACTACCCTAGCTACGGCCCTGGCTGCTGTATCAGTCTCTGAGTGAGTCATCAGAGTTTGATAACTTTAGCACCAAGGCCGTGATTAACTATTGGGGAGACCATAGCAAAAATAAATTGTGTTACAAAAAATGTATTTAATGTTCTTTTCAAAACAGTATATCATATGCACCTTTATTGTGGATGACGAGTAGGGTTTGTCCTTTGCATATACATTAAAAGTACATAAGCTCACTTGATAACCATAGTGAGGTTGGAAATATAAATATTTTTTGCCCTTGTTCCACCAGTACTGATTATCACGGAGGAGTCAAGGAGGAAGTGGCATAATAAATACATTGAAATGGCTCTACACTGCACACAGGAAACAAATTATGTAATGCACAATATGGGGGGAGGATTGGACATAAAGTGCTCAATTTCTCATATCATGGCACCTACAGAACTGGAGGCACGCATGTTTGAAGTTGGGAAGTCAAGTCATTAAAGCTAGTTGCCCCCAAATAAATTATTATTTTGGGATCACTTGTAAACCTAAGAACTTAAACTGCACAAAATTAAGGAAGTCCAGGCTTTACTTTCATTCAGGGACACATACTGTACATTTGTAAGAAGGACGTCCCCTATATGAAATGTTGGAGCTCTTAAGTATTATCTTTTTACCTGGTGACATTCTCCCCTATCCTGTATATAACAAAAAAAAACCATGAACTCCATGAAATACAGTATTGCAGAAAGTTTTCCTTTTTTAAAATTGTATGTCTTGTTGGGCTACTCTATTATCTTACACGAAAATTAGCCCTAGATAGATAGATAGATAGATAGATAGATAGATAGATAGATAGATAGATAGATAGATGTTGGAATGTGATCAACACAATGGTAAGAAAAAGTACCTCAGCAGCAGGGAGTTACTGAAACAAATGTGTGCTATCTAACACAGGGCCTAATTTACTACAGATCGCTATTGCGATCACAGCTGCGATTACACACGGAGGTCTGCTGAGAAAATATGCTAATGTCTGCAATCGCAAAACCATGCACAGCCAGCATAGAGATGCCGACTACCGCCCACTATCACTATCTCACATCTGTAATACCTTGCAGTCCTTCTTATACATCGATAACATCAAGTAACATCGGCCCCTAATGCACATTTACAGAAAGTCTGACCTTACTCAGAAATTGCTGTCCTCGTACGCAATAAACACTGAAGCTGCATATGCCGTCGCAATGGCTAATTTATGCACGCCCATGCAACGGCGTTCAAATGGACAGGCAAGCCTGCGTTTCTCTGACCACTCCCCTGTCACCACTCCCAAATGCTGATCTCCCATCACTCACTCTGCATTGGTCTTCTTTCCGCATGAGTGATTATAGTGCATTCGCAATGCTAACTCAGGCACACACACTTCGTTGCATATGCATGCGCAGTATGCACCATTGACCAATCTGCATATGCTGTTGTAGTTGCAATCTGTGATGAATCTGGGCCACAGTTAGAGCATTTGAAACTTCCTCTAAAGAACAGTGGTTCTGAACCTAAACCCTCAAGTTTTCCCAACAGGCTGATAACTAATGATCCAGCAAATTTATGATTACTGTATTTGGTAAGCTATTTTGTGATTGTTAAGAGTTGTCTTGTGTTATTGTGTATAGTTTTGTGTTATTTCAAAATGTGTCAAATTTTTTTGTCTGCAGTGCATTTTTTGTGTCTTGTCAGTGTTTTTTTTTGTGTGTGCCTGTAGTGTGCTTGACAGGAGTGTAGTGTTTAGTGGTAGTGTACAGTAGTTTCTTATTTATCAGTGTTTGATTGTCTTCTTTTTGTTATTTGTATATTTTTTAAGATTGTGGAGGGATGAGAAGGTGTAGAGGATAGGGAGAGTGAAATAGAGCAGGCTGTCAGGAGGTGGAGCAGGAGTCAGATTCTGTGGAGAAGAGGATGTCCGGGAAAATTAAATCTAGAATGAATGTGTAGTTTACCTGTATGGAAAATGTTGCATTGTTAACTGCTGTTGTGCCAATATTTTACCAACTTTTGGGGAGGCTGACTGCATGCACATCTAGGCGTAACAAACAGGTGCAGAATGTGGTAGTGGTAGCTGTAAATAGTAGGTCGTGTGAAGAGGATAAAGTGGCAGTGTGGGAAGAGATTTTCCAATATGCAGCAGGAAAGCAGGGCTGTACAACAAACGGGTGGTGGCACACCCATACCTGTTGAATTTGATGAGTATGACAAGTCTGTGTGGAATATCATCCCTGCTGAGCTCATGTCTGGTGTTAATGTGCATGAAACCAATGCACACCAGGTCCTCTACAGACTGGTGAGTATTATGCCAAATGACTACATACCCCACTACACACATACCTGTATGGTACATCTACATTTCATTAGTGCACTGACAATCAGTTACTATGTGTGTTTACATTAAATTACACAATGAAGATAGGCACACACTATGCTTTTAAATATTTGAGATACAACTAATATTAATATACTGTGTGTTTACAGCTCCACATAGAAGAGCACGTCTTTCCAGGCTCACATTAGAGGATGATGGAGAAATCAAACAAAAAGGGAGGCATGAAGGGAGCCAGCATTGGGAGGTTGTGCTGGTCCTTATAGTGCCATTTGGAGGTTTCTGGGGTACCTCCTAGGTGAGTCAGCTCTCGGCTTATACATGTGCTGTTATCATGCAGTACATTAATTTGTAATTATATTACCCAGAGTGGGTGCTACTATTATGTAGCAATAATTATTTTGGGGTGAGCGTTTAGGAGTGGGGCCTGCGGAGTTGTTCTGGCTGGACCTTTTTCAGGGCATCACCACTTAATTACATAGATATTTGTTATCACTTTTCTAATTGTTTGTTTATTATTTATGTCATTTTAATTCTTTCTCATTTCATTAACACTTAATGATTGATCTTTACCCATCTATCCTTTACACTTCACTATCACCTTTTTTTCCCCTTTTCATGTGATGCCCTGGGGATGGTCCTTGGCTGTAAATTTTTGGGGTACCTTGCTTTTTGGACGTGAACCCCTTAATGTTAGGGACGCAAGTATAGAGGAGCCTTGACGATGGCCTTGGCGCAAATCCCTTTTTTTTCTGTGTTCGATGATGAAGATATGCCAGGTATTTCACCTAAATGTTTTGTTTATTTTAGTGACAGAAATACAAACTATACTGTATTGTAGTTTTTTTTCTTCAAGGTCCATAAGGGGCAGTCACATACCATTCCTCTAGGACCCTTCCTTCTCCAGCATCATCATTAGCCACAGAACTAATAAAATTCATGTTCTGCTCCTGTCCATCCTCCAAGTAAGAACCAATGTTCCTTTAAAGTAGAAAAAAAATACTTTGTGTTTGTTTTTTTAATTCTTTTGCTCACCAAACTATCTAAAACAAATGCACAGTAATAATCCTGCTCTATTGTATACACTGTGAACAACTGTTGTCCACTTTAAACCTATGTAAGCACATGATAAAAATGAAAATTAACTGTAATGTTTATTTGTTGTTAGGAATTAATGTTTTCAACTTTGTAGAGCAAAATATTACATCCACACACATTAATTTGGAAATATCACTCCTAGAAGGGTGCATCAGAAATGTCCAAAGCCCTCTTGTTGCTAAAGAAATTCTGACTCTTCAGTTAATGTCTCAGGGGCTGATTCAGCATTGCCGTATGTGCAATGCTGAACACAGATACCCAATTATCAGGAATCTGCGTGTGCACAGGACCTGTTCTGTGAATGTGCAGAACGGGTCCTGTGTGATCGCACACTGCCCCTTCTACTTCTCTGCTTGATTGACAGGCAGAGACGTTTAAGGGGCAGTGCGGGGGTGGGGACAGTCGGTGTTCCCAGAAAAGAGGGCAGGTCCATCCCATTTTCCTGGAGTGGCAAGGCCAGGGGCTGCATCCATGGACGCAGTTTCCTGGCTTTGCAAACCAGCCAGCCTGAGTAAGCTGAGGCTTAGAAGGGGGGGAAAACAGATGCACACTCTAAGCTCTAGGAACACACTGAATATCACAATATATATAATAAACTATCAATAAACATGGTTTTAAATTGAGGTTCTTGGTACATATTAGGGGTGAGCGGGTTCGGATTTCTGAAATCCGAACCCCCCCGAGCCACCCCGATCCGAGGCCAATCCGAGTCAGGCTCGACTTTTCCCGCCTGACTCGGATCTGAAATCAAGGCAAAACGTCATCATCCCGCCTTCTGGGTCTCCCGGGTTTTGGATCCAATAAAAGGTACCCACGTCGGCGCCATTTTCTCACTTGGCTGTGGACAGTGAAGAGGGAGGGTGGGAGTTAGGGCTGGCTGGGCAGTGTAGTGTAGTGTTGTAGTGTAGTGTAGTGCAGTGTAGTGTTGTGCTGTGCTGTGCTGTGCTGTGCTGCGCTGTGCAGCTGTTGTCCATAGGGGCTGTGTCCACTACTTCAAAGTCCATAGGGGCTGGCTGGACTGTGTTGTGCAGTCAGTTGTCCATAGTGGCTGTGTCCACTCCAAAGTCCTGTGCAGTGTCCCAGTCCTAAAGGAGTGCTGTAGTGTTGTCCAGGGGGTGCTCTGTCCATCAGGGGTGCTCCCCCCAAGTGCAAAAAAAAATAATTTTTTTTCCGTGTTTGTGAATTGTGTGCACTGTGGCTGCACGTGCATCAACAAAGGAGCAGCGCCAAGCGTGCGCCTGTGTCCCATAAGTAAAAGGCCGGCTGGATTGACCGCTAAAGGGTGCTGTAACCCCCAAAGGGCACTCCAAACATTATAAAAATATATTTTTTTTGCGTTTGTGAATTGTGTGCCCAGTAGCCGCACGTGCATCAACAAAGTAGTGGCAGACGTGCCTGTGTCCCATAAATAAAGAGGCTGGCTGGATTGACCACTAAGGGTGCTGTAACCCCCAAAGGGCACTCCAAACAAAATAAAAAATTTTTTTTTTTTGTGTTTGTGAATTGTGTGCACAGTAGCCGCACGTGCATCAACAAAGTAGTGGCAAGCGTGCGCCTGTGTCCCATAAATAAAGGGCCGGCTGGATTGACCGCTAAAGGGTGCTGTAACCCCCAAAGGGCACTCCAAACAAAATAAAAAAAAAAATTCTGTGTTTGTGAATTGTGTGCACTGTAGCCGCACGTGCATCAACAAAGGAGCAGCGCCAAGCGTGCGCCTGTGTCCCATAAGTAATGAGCCGGCTGGCTCATTTCTTAAAGGGTGGTGTAACCCACAAAGTGCACTGCTCTCCAGCAAAAATAAAAAAATATTTTCTGTGTTTGTGTGCGCCTTAGCCGCACGTATATATCAATATAACATAAATGGAGGACCAAACTTTCTCCGATAAAAATAAAATAGGGAAAGATCAAGAACCACTTCCTCCTAGTGCTGTTGCTGCTGCTGCTGGGACTTGTTCATCATCCCAGAGAGGAAGTAGGAACACCACTACTTTTACTAAACAACTGACCCTCCAACAGTCCCTAGATAAGAGGATGAAGTACGACAGCAGTCATCCTGAAGCAAAACATATAACTGAGGCCTTGACTGCTATGTTGGTGTTAGACGTGCATCCGGTATCCGCCATTAGTGCAGTGGGATTTAGACAATTGAAGGAGGTAGTGTGTCCCCCGTTCCAAATCCCATCTAGATTCCACCTGCATCCTCAAAGCAGCAGCGACAAGTGTGCGTCTGTCTGTTAAAGGGTGAAAGTGCGTCTGTCTGTTAAAGTGCGCTCCACAAACAATAAAAAAATTCTTCTTTTTTTTCTGTCTTTGTGAAATGTGTGGGCTGTAGCCGCACCTGCATCCTTACAGCAGCAGCGACAAGCGTGCATCTGTCTGTTAAAGGGTGGTGTAACCCTCAAAGTGCGCTCCACAAACAATAAAAAAATTATTCTTTTTTTTTCTGTCTTTGTGAATTGTGTGGGCTTTAGCCGCACTTTCATCCTCAAAGAAGCAGCAACAAGCTTGCGTCTGTCTGTTAAAGGGTGGTGTAACCCTCAAAGTGCTCCAAAAAATAAAAAACTATTTTTTTTATGTGTTTGTGACTTGTGTGCAATGTAGCCGCACGTGCATCAATACAGTAGCAGCGCCAAGCGTGCGCATGTGTCATAAGTAAAAGGCCGGTTTGGACATCTGGTCCGGACTGAAGGACGTGCCAACAATTTCTGACAAGTCTACTGTCACTGCATATGATACTGTCCTCAAAGCAGCAGCGACAAGCGTGTGTCTGTCTGTTAAAGGGTGGTGTAACCCTCAAAGTGCGCTCCACAAACAATAAAAAAATTCTTCTTTTTTTTTCTGTCTTTGTGAAATGTGTGGGCTGTAGCCGCACCTGCATCCTTAAAGCAGCAGCGACAAGCGTGCTTCTGTCTGTTAAAGGGTGATGTAACCCTCAAAGTGCGCTCCACAAACAATAAAAAAATTCTTCTTTTTTTTTCTGTCTTTGTGAAATGTGTGGGATGTAGCCACACCTGCATCCTTAAAGCAGCAGCGACAAGCGTGCGTCTGTCTGTTAAAAGTTGGTGTAACCCTCAAAGTGCGCTCCACAAACAATAAAAAATGTCTTCTTTTTTTTTCTGTCTTTGTGAAATGTGTGGGCTGTAGCCGCACCTGCATCCTCAAAGCAGCAGCGACAAGCGTGCGTCTGTCTGTTAAAGGATTACATCGGTGACAGCATCCAAGTAGGCATGTCAGACATTCCGTACATGTACTGGCAGGAAAAAGAGGCAATTTGGAGGCCCCTGTACAAACTGGCTTTATTTTACCTGAGTTGCCCCCCCTCCAGTGTGCACTCCGAAAGAGTGTTTAGTGCAGCTGGGAACCTTTGCAGCAAAAGGCGTAGGAGGTTGCTTCCACAAAATGTGGAGAAGATGATGTTCATAAAAGTGAATTATCAACTTTTCCAGGGAGACCAGCCTCCAGAACGTACAGAGGGACCTGTGGTGGTGGATTCCAGCGGGGACGAATTAGTACTCTGTGAGGATGAGGATGTACACAACAGTGAAGAAGGTGAGGAATCGGTGAATGAGGAGGATGAGGACGACATCTTGCCTCCGTAGAGCCAGTTTGTGCAGGGCCAGATTAATTGCCAGCTTGTTTTGTGGGGGCCCAAATGAACCAATCATTTCAGCCACAGTCGTGTGGCAGAGTCTGGTGCTGAAATTATTGGTTTGTTACAGTGTGCATGTCCTGTTTATACAACATATCCCTAGGACAATTCCATCTTGCACCTCTTTTTTTTTTTGCATTATGTACTGTTTGGGGCCTAGTTTTTCAAACTGCCATCCTGTCTGCCACTGCAGTGTCACTCCTAGATGGGCCACGTGTTTGTGCCGCCCACTCGTGTCGCTTAGCATAGTCATCCATCTACCTCGGTGCAACCTTTTGGACATAAAAACACTATTGTGAGGTGTGAGGTGTTCAGAATAAACTGGAAATTAGTGGAAATTAAGGTTTTTGAGTTTAGTAATAGCATAGGAGCTGAAAAATCAACACATTCTGTGATTTTAGCTGTTTTATGCTTTTTTAAAAAAAAAATACAGATCCAAAACACAAAACCAAGAACCCAAAACACGGAAGGGTGGTTTTGGCAAAACCAATCTGGATCCAAAACACGAAGAAAGATCCAGATCCAAAACCAAAACACAAAACACGAAAAGTGGCCGGTGCACACCCCTAGTACATATTTGGTCAAAGATGTTTGCCCACCTACCACATCAAGGTGAACCTCATCAGGTGGGTCCCTAACATCCCTAATACTCACACATTGTATAAACTTATCTAGGATTTACCTGTAATAGTAACCATTACATGTGTGTACTGCAGTGCACAGGACCCATACTTTCCCCCCCTTCTATTTCTGCTGTAGAACTACAGATCTCAGCAAGGTAGCATCTCTTATTGTATTTAAATTAGGATGTGTAGCCCAATCCCCCCTTTTTTTTAATCTGAGGCTCAGCGCCGTCCACCATCATGACCGATGGTTGCGATGGTGATCCCAACCTGTGACCTCGGTCACAGTGCAGGTATTGCAAATACAGCAGGGGGGTGTCATACACCTCCTGCTTCATTTACATATTAGCAAGGACAGAATTGCAAAGCTACCTGCATGCAGCTTTGCAATTTCGTCCTAAGCTGAACCACCCCCTCTATCCATTCTTGAAAAAGAAGCTGAAAGAGCTTCTGAAGCCACACCAACACCTACAAAAGATACTGAAGTTGTCATTCTGAATGCCATATCTGCATTTGAACAGATAAGTTTTATGGCCACACAAATGCGCCAAAACAGCCACCAAAACAGACATTTAAGATACATTTCTCAAACTTTAGTTAATATTAATACTAATTTGTTGCACCTAGCTAAAGCCATAGAGGCACAAACAGCAGCAATAAATCGAGCACAGAAAACTAAGGAAATGCAGGCATGTCTGACAGTTTATAGGACATTTCATGGGTGTGCATATATCAGCTATTATGATCTCCTTCGCAGGATGAGAGGTCTCAGCGCTATATGTGTGCAGTCCATAGCTCCCAAGACATTAGGCATGCCTGCGAGACTATTGACAGCTCAAACCTCTGTGACTCCTGCCTGGGAAAGCCGATGTAGGTATTGCTGAGTTGGATGAGAACTACCATGACTTGGATCAGAAGTCTGCTGAAAGTTGGCTGCGACATGCCCAGAACTTTACCAGTAATTACCTGAAAGGAGCCAGTAACAAAAAAATGCAGAGCACACAGAGGGAAGAGAAGGGAAGGGAGCACAGGGTCTCATTCAGACCCGCTCGCAAGCGCTGTACCCTCGCAAGCGGGTCAATGTTACCCAAATGCGCATACGCACGATGGAGGCTGCTCCATCGTGCGCATGCGCGAGACCCGGCAAGCGACGGGGAAGCCGTCACTCGGGTCTCACACCAAAGGGGGCATGCTGTCGATGGTGATTGACAGCACTCCCCCTTTGGTGGGCGTGCCAGGGTCGTGGCTGCCCAGACGGAGGCGTTCCCATGGGAACGCCTACCGTCTAGGTCAAGCCCCACTGACATCACTAGTGATGTCAGTGGGAGTGTTTTTGGCTCTGATAGAGCCAAAAGCACTCCTGGCTTGCGGCAGATGAGACCCTACCACAAGGGTCTCATCGCAAGCCCGATGGTTGCGATGGTCTTGACCATCGCGACCATCTTTTTGGCCACTCGCATAAGCTGTGGGTGGTCACCCACAGCTATGCGAGCGGCCAGGAGGCCGCTCCAATTTTAGGTAGGCCGGCCCTGATTCAGAGCGAGCGCTCTGGTCAGAGCTTCCGGCTCTGAATCAGGCCCACAGTCTTCAAGATAGATGAACAATGATAGGCAGATATATAGAATAGATAGATATCCATAGCTAGATATCCCCATTCAATTCCACGATGATTGACTGTACAATGACACAGTGTCAAATATGTTCCAGTTATATACATTTTACTTCAGTGTCTCCAAGTCCCAGGTATCCACCCTTAATGTTGGTTAGTAAAGGTACAGTAACTTAGGTGTCATTGTTGGTATGGAAACTGCTGTGAGACTATTACAAAGCAAATGCTTATAAGACAATATAGGAACTCATTGTATAAAGGTAAAGGTTATATAAAGGTTGTGTGGTCTTTATTCATCCTTCATTAAGAAACAATGGTGTAACATTAGGCTGACAATTTCTCTTGCATTGTAGATGGGCACTATAACTCCAAATGTCTCAGAAGCTGAGTGCTGTATATATTTTGACAATTTGCTGTCTTTAAATAATTGCATGCAGATGTCAATATATATTCAACTTTAACATTTACTTTCCTTACTTGATGTTCCTTCCTGGGGCTATTATTATATCTAACATGGATATAGCACAAATTCATTGGATGCACTAACTTCAGCAGTCAGCTGCCTGGTTTCAACTGTTGCTCTTTGTGACAAAGTCCATTGAAGGAATCACAGGGCCTGATACAGAGGTGGATGCAGTATCGATTTTGGATGCCAGCGGCCGATGTTTTCAGTCTGCACATGCGTCCTGATGGTTACGGCCTGGGCACGCAGAACAAATTTGGAAACTGAGAGAGACAATTTCAGTAGCATTCCTGGGTGGCAACAGGTAAATTGCTAGCTAGATAAAGGCATGTTGAAGACATGTTGTGGCAAGTGACTATGGGGGAGATTTAATAAAGCTTGGAGAGAGATAAAGTTGGAGATAAATAGCACCAACCAATCAGCTCTTAACTGTAATTTTTCAAACACAGCCTGCAAAATGACAGTTAGAAGCTGATTGGTTGGTGCTATTTATCTCCAATTTTATCTCTATCGAAGCTTTATTAAATCTCCCCTTGTGTCTTTTTTCACAGTTGCTGGCACCGGCGGCCATGTTCCAACGGACATTCTGAAAAACCGCAGAGCTGCTCTAATGTCCATTGGTACAACTGATGTGCATCTAGTGGTTCAAATGGAGTGACTTATTGTGCAAAGCTTAAGATTTGAGTCAAAGCCAGCAGGTGTCTCTGTACAAATCCCATTCACTGCAGCATCATCAAAGAGACACAGTTGTGCTGCATTAGAAAACACAGTCGCTACTCTCTGAAACCGGCCCACAATAATTGGACAAACAAGGCATGATGCAAACAATTCACTGGCATTTATCGGAAGAATGAATATTATTTGTGAGGACTCTAGTAGTTTTAGTCGTGTTCACATTGACCACTGGGTTACAGTTTCTGATATATTAACTTTAGGCAGATGTAAACTTTATGAATTTCGCTACAATAAAATTTGAAATAAAAAAAATCATGCTAATTAAACATAATTAATATGAAAAGGTCATTATGTTCTTGAAGTTAAATTTAAAGTTCAGCTTGTTTATTTACTAAATATATTTTAAAGAAAAATAAGCTTGATATTAATTGCATTTTCTTGGTGTACAATATTCTTTATTCATTCAAAGTAGGTAATACAAAAGAAGTGATTAAAGTCTCCAAACCACAAAAGAAATATGTCTTCTCACCATCTTGTTTTGCCGTTTACATCTTCATAGCAGATGCTGTCATTTGGATTTTGCACAATCATTGTACACTGAGAATTCATAGCATGCCTTATTTAGGCAAACCTTCATCCCTGCTGATGGTTAATTCCATTAAATATCAGAATTATTTCAGCTGGCCTTCTTTGTTATCCTCTTCTCCAGTCTCCAGTTTCCATAGCAAGGATTAAGGTAAAATGTAATGAAAAAACAAGTCTAATGGTAAACTTAATGTGGGCTATACATCGAGTGACTGATTTCTTGTCATACCGATGCCAATCCAATTTGCTGATCAGCGATAACAAGTCTAATGGTAACCTTAATGTGGGCCATACATCGAGTGACTGATTTCCCGTTATGCCGATCGATTTGCTGATCGGTGATCATAAATGTCGATGTTCGCCGATTACGACATTTTTTCTTTGTTAGAACTGGCAATTTGGGATTGTCCAACATGTTGTGGGCCCTTACATCAGGCAGCTATTTAGGCAATTTCCCATTGTGCCGATGCCTGGGTCAGGGCATCAGTGAAATCCAACATGTAGGACAATCCTGATTTGCTGATTCAGACTCAAAAATGATCTGAATAGGCAAGTTATGGATTTTTAATATGCAATATTTTGCTGATTTTGCAATGGATCACTGATGTCTGCTGATCAATGCTTTTGATTGGTGGGAATCTATCCGCAGATATATATGGGCTGCATTGGATTTCATTGACACAGGCTTCAGCTGAATAGGGATTTACCCCAAAACTGTATTAAAAATCTCAAAGTTCAACAAAGTCCTATACTGTAGCACATTACACATTACATTTGTTTTTAGCTAAGGAGCTAAAATTCTCCCCATATCTAGTTTTCAGAGAACTCCTAATTGATATAAAATCCCCATCAAATTAAAAAATCTTGCAAAATGTTTTGCACATCTCTAGCAGTAATATACAGTCATCAGGGGTGGATTGGCTGTTACCTACAGCGGGAAGATTCCCGGTGGGCCGATTGGTTTGTGGGGCCGCTTGTCATTTGTGGCCCCGCCCCCTATAACACGTCACCTGCCTTAGTCTCTTTCTTGACAGGCAGCCCGTCGGCTGTCTGTCACAACTAGCAGTGCCGA
Organism: Taudactylus pleione; assembly: GCA_031769625.1. Lineage (NCBI taxonomy): Eukaryota > Metazoa > Chordata > Amphibia > Anura > Myobatrachidae > Taudactylus > Taudactylus pleione. The sequence goes on along the minus strand of JAUIMM010000137.1, from coordinate 3,930,165 downwards.
GGACCGGGCCGCTGATAGTGTAAGATGTGGAGAGCCCCCAGGACCGGTAGGAAAGGTAAGTTAAGCAGCAGCAGCACAGGTTCCGTACATCACCCCTCCTCCCCTCCTCGTGCATTGTGTAAACATAAGGCCAGCAGGTGCAGCAAGATGGTGGAGGCTGCTCAAGTGCCCTTGTGTGTCTCCCCCTTCTCTCTGAAGGGCCCCCCAGTCCCCTACAGCAGCTGCGATCTGAAATTAATTGAGAAGAATGGTGAAGGCGGAGTCAGAGTAGGGGGCGGAGCTACACAGCACTCTTTGAAGTCAGGGCCAGGAGCAGCATGGATGGGAGCACTGAGAAGAGGAGCAGCATCTGCAGAGTGTAAGGTAAGTGGGACACTATAGTATTGTCTAAGGGTATTTGTCACATGTGTGTGAGAGACAGTATGTATGTATATGTGTGTGATTGCATATGTGTGTGACAGTATGTATGTGTATAAGTGTGACTATGTGTATGTGACTGTGTGTCTGTATATATGTATATGTGTGTGACAGTATGTATGTGTACAATATGTGTGTGACAGTATGTATGTTTATGTGGGTGACTGCATATGTGTGTGACAGTATGTATGTGTACAATATGTGTGTGACAGTATGTATGTGTACAATATGTGTGTGACAGTATGTATGTTTATGTGGGTGACTGCATATGTGTGTGACAGTATGTATGTGTACAATATGTGTGTGACAGTATGTATGTGCACAATATGTGTGTGACTGTATGTATGTATGTATGTATGTATGTATGTATGTATGAGTATATGTGTGTGACAGTATGTATGTGTACAATATGTGTGTGACTGTATGTATGTTTATGTAGGTGACTGCATATGTGTGTGACAGTATGTATGTTGTGTATATGTGACTGCATATGTGTGTGACAGTATGTATGTGTGTGACAGTATGTATGTTGTGTATGTGTGACAGTATGTATGTTGTGTATGTGTGACTGCATATGTGTTTGACAGTATGTATGTGTGTGACAGTATGTATGATTATGTTGGTGACTGCATATGTGTGTGACAGTATGTATGTTGTGTATGTGTGACTGCATATGTGTTTGACAGTATGTATGTGTGTGACAGTATGTATGATTATGTTGGTGACTGCATATGTGTGTGACAGTATGTATGTTGTGTATGTGTAACTGCATTTGTGTTTGACAGTATGTGTATGTGCGTGACAGTGTGTATGTGTGTGACTATATAGATGTGTATAAGTGTGACTATATGTCTGTGTATATGTATGAGTATATGTGTGACTGCATATGTGTGTGACAGTATCTATGTGTGTGACAGTATCTGTGTGTGACAGTATGTATGTTTGTGTGTGACTGTATATGTGTGTGCCAGTATCTATGTGTGTGACAGTATGTATGTATATGTGTGTGACAGTATGTTTGTTTGTGTGTGACTGCATATAGGGGGCATATCCATCAGCTCATATAGCGGTGGGCCTGCCCCCAGCATAACAAAAATGGGGGGAGTGGCCTTTGGGAATTTAACATAAGGCCACACCCCTTGCCACGTGGCAACACCTACTTTTTCAGGCGCGCGCCTTAGGCGCGTGCACATGGGGACTCTTTCAAACCTTTTTCCAGAGCCACTTTAAATTCCCAATCCACCCCTGACAGTCATATTATAACATATATATATTATTAGAATTTACATAACATAACTAAAATATCTTTCCTCCTTTGTCTCCAAGGCCATTATCTTAGCCACAAATTGCTTCCTTCATCAACCAAATTTACTATATGTCTTGTCCTCTGTATTTATCCCCTACTTCCCAAATTTGTACTGTATACACTATATTCCTATGCGTTTTATATGGGGCCAAATCAGGTTCGAGGTTCATCATTCACAATTACTTTACCTCAGGCATTTGAAGTTTGCATTTGAGGGTGTTAAAAAATTTGTGTTTTATATTTTAACTGGCTGCAATACCCAACTCTGCTCGGGTGGAATCAGTGATATGTCTCTTTCTAGGCAGCCAGCTCCCTCCCTCAGTGGGCTGCACTCTGGTGATTTCTGCCATTTGGACACTTTCTCCCTTGTACAGAGCCAAAGTCACACCACGGTCAAGCTTGTTCAAACATAGCCACAATGTTTTGAACAAGATCAAACTTTTTTCTCTTGATTTTTTAATTGTTCAAAAATTCATGGCAATTTTTTAATATTCAACTGATTAGTGGAACCAATATAACAATCGAACCATGGCCTTTTCGAGCATCCCTAGTGCATCAAATGATCCTCTATAAAAGCAAGCACACATATCACACTTGATCAAACATATTAATTATGTTTTATAACGTTTTAAAAAATATAAAAAAAACTTTACAGTGTTAATATATAACTGCACATAACTGCAGGGAGCCGAGAGCCTCAGACTGTGAGCGATTCTATCAGGATTGCTGATCACAGTCTGGATGGAGAGCAGTGTGTGGAGCCAAGGCTGTCTCTGCTCTAAGCCCTGTGAAGTCAAGCTGCAGGAAGACTATCTTCACCCTTTGTTGTGCCCGTAGACGGAGGACAGGAGTGTGGGGAATTCTGTAAGAGCCAAGGGGCAGGCACTGCCTGTTAAACCTGGAAGCTTCTGGAAAATCACCTTTCAGTGGCCACCAGTGAGTGTTTCTGACACAGTCAGTAGCATCAGATGCGACCATGTCAGGGAAAGCATGGCTGGATGTGGTCGCATCTAATGCGACCTCGGCAGGCAAGGGGTTAAACTTACCTGAGATTTTTTTATATGCTGATAAACTGTATTTTATCATGTTTAAATGTGTTCATCATACACTGAAATCTTTGCATATTTTACCTTTGAAGTAATTTTGTCATGCAGCTCTTATTAACTTGGCTTCTCATCTATTTTACCTCTAAAAAGAGCTCAAACATCAAGCAGTAGATTATACAATGGATAAAATTAATCAGGTATATTTTCTCTTCACTAAATTACAAACAATGAAAGATAGTTAGTGCTAATAAGGAAAGTTTGGTTAGAGACTGTTTGTACATTGTTTCAGTGAATTTTTTTTTTTTTATAGATTGGCTTATTAACACTTTAACACTAGAATGTTCCACTTAATTTGTTAAAACTTCTCCTTGTCATTACCAATGACCTATAACACGTATTTATCAATTCTGGGTTATTGTAAATGAATTTTTCTACCAAATTAAGTCAGATACCAAAATAGCACAGAAGGTTTCAGAGTACATAGGAAAACACAGCTCTCTTACATACATTACATTTCAGAGGCAATACTGTAGTACTATGCTTAAAATTAGTTTAAAAAATATTGTGTTACAGTATTTTAAAATCCTGAAAGATTAAACCAAAAAATAAAATGAGTCATTTTGACTGATAAACTTCTTTTTTATAAAGAAATGTATTTAATGTTATATTTTTAATAGAAGTCTTAGGAGGTTGATTCAATGGTTGATGCAGACGATGCCCGGTTACATATTTTGGTGGTCGCCCACCTGCGACTTTATGCAAATACCACTACAAAGTCCTTCCCTGGTGTACATTTGTGCATAAGAAGGTGCAAGCACTGAGACGCCAACTTTCAGCATTCATACCCAGCATAATATCACTTGGTGTGTCTTTAGATGCCACCATTGCTCGCATCATCGAAACTTGCACTTGTACTATGGAAGGTACAAATTTACGGTCTGAGTATGGACCCCTAAGTGAATGATTGAGCATCTGAGTATGGACCCCTAAGTGAATGATTGAGCATCTGAGTGTGGACCACTAAGTAAATTATTGAGCACCTGAGTATGCAAACACTTCAGTAACAAGCCCGTGAAACTCACATAACATGGCCATAAGACGGACCATTTCAAAGTGTCTATTTAGCTACCTCCCAGTCATGCTCAACACTTTTCCAAGACATCTCTGATACCCTGTGTAAAATCATAACAGCATATTTGTGCATACATTCTCTTTAACACATGTGCCGTAAGTGTTTTTAGGGATCTTTTGCACAGGTTCAATAGCAAAAAATTACTTAACTCTGTAAACAATGGCAGTGCGTGCTGTTCTGAATTAGGTCATAATGTCTCCGTTCTGTTGGATGATCCTTGTTCTTTCACTTTATAATGTTTATTCTGTGGTTTCTTGCCACCTCCATTCCCCTCCTCACATCCTGACATGGCCCCTGTTACATGCAGCAATATCACATGACTCATAATCTGATATTTCTGTGTTGTTGAAGACCCTGATCCTTTCACTATATAATTTCTAGTCTGTGTATACCTGATGCCTCCTTTCCCCTCATTACTTCTTTATTCTATGCTGCTGGGAAAACCTTGCTCCTTCTGCTATCTAACTGTTGGGGGTGGGTAAATTAAATAGCTTGCGATTTATGATAAGGGGTTTGACTTCAACAATTTCCTAGCAAGCTGCAAGTAGCTATATGTAATAGAGTGCAGCAAAAATATCGCCTTCCCCCATGGAACATGACAAGCCCAGAAATCAATGTTGGACACCAAGCATTAGAGAATCTGATAGTGGAACAAGCAAGCAATGAGCACAGTTTAAATGCAAACACAATTGGTAATAGTTCTCAAAGGAGCAGGTTTTAAATAAGCATCCATCCTGCCATGATAACCAAGCCCTGTCCAAGTAAGTCCTAAAACCCAATGCCCCAAAAGCATCCATAAATAGTTGTATCTGGAGACAAGGGACAGAAAGGGAAGCTATATGTATAGCCCATTTATAGTACTCATTAAGGCCAGCACAATGAATCCTACACTTTGGGGCTGAAACACACAGTGTCACACTACATTTTCTATCAGAAAACTCAGCCCATGAGATGATCCTACAGGCAAAGTTAAATCTCCGTAATAGCAACTGATCCACTCTCAAAGTAATTTTGTTGGATTATACTCTAGGCTCAAAGATACCAAGTAACCCTGTCAATCGACAAATGGCAACTACTGCCACCACATGGATTTCTATCCCCAAGTACAACACACAGGAAGTTGGTCCCTTAGTCTTATTGGCAGCAGTGAGAACACCCAGTGCTGGAATGGAGAAAAGTAGCCCCAAAACTCTAAAGAATCTACAGTGAAGTGGTAAATGACTGATACACAACACTGTATACCTCCTTATCTATGGCATAAATAAAGGGTGCCCCGTGTGGTAAAACAAATTTTGAATCAATCTGTATTTGCCAGGCACCTTCTTAAAAAGCACACCTGGGGGGGGGGGGGAAACACAGCGCTTTGTGAGGGGCAAAGCAAGGAATGGGCCCTAAACCTACTGCTACAGCAACCTAAGTTCACATGTCCTCAGGGAAGTCCCTGGTGGACTTCAGGTTATGGTGGGAATCCATAACCATCTCTCTTGCAATGGGGAAACTAATACCATCTGAGAACAAAATGGATGTAAATTTTTCCACCATTCAAATAGTGACACATAAATGGAGGAAAAATCATTATTTAGCCTCAAATGGGTATTTTGGTGTGATTTCTGGAGGATCCACATATTTATGGTGACAACAGTATGCCACGTATTGTGTACATTAGGTCCTATTGAAGGTGAAGCACATACCCTTTGGGAAGGGCAATGCAATAGAATGGGCTTGAAGCCACTGAATCCACTGGGCCCCAATGTGATGATGTGCCAATTTTAAACTAAAACCATCTTGTTTACAAGACCTTCTGGTGGTGCCCCTAAAACATTATGGATCAGATGCATGAAGTTCAGCACCTCAATATATTCTGAATAATAGGAGTCAAAATAACAAGCAGCAAAAACAAGCATGCCACACAGTCAGTTGTGGCATTTACAACAGTAAATACATCATCAAAACAGCTAAGGCAGATGAGTTCACATATCTGCAAGCAAACCCAAACATGGGTGAGCCTGAGACCCAGAAGAGTCACTATTCCCACAATACAGATAATTACTCCATAGACAGGACATGAACAAAGCACATGTTCACCTGTTGCAGAAGGACCCTCCAAAACTTCAGGGACCAGTCAGCATGTAAAAAACGAGATCATGATGGGCCTCTGTGCCTCTAATAAGCTCCAAGACACAAATAAAAGAGCCACAATGTGTCTGGATGTGGCAGCGAAAAAGCTGCCACATCCATAGAGCAATCGCGTCAGGTGACCCAGCCTCTGCCCACAAGTGACTTTGTGAATTGCCACCTGCAAAAGCCTTGACCTACTTACCGGATTCACCACAAGGATTCACAATGATTTGGGACTTTTTCATCTGTTCATATTCTGTACATATAGCAGATAAAATAAGTATGGAACACATCAACATTTTTCTCACTAAATATATTTGTAATAGGGCTATTGCTGCCATCTACCAGGATGCTGAAGATGAAACGAGGGTGGACATTTCAGTAAGACAATGATCCCAAACACACAGCCAAGGACACTCTCAATTGGTTTCAGAGAAAGAAAATAAAGCTGCTAGAATGGCCCAGCCAATCACCTGACTTGAATCCAATTGAAACTCTATGAAAAGAGCTAAAGATCAGAGGCCCTGATTCAGAGCCGGACGCTCTGACAGAGCGCTCGCTCTGAATCAGAGCCGCCCTTCTTGATTTTTAGAGCGGCCCCCTGGCCGCTCGTATAGCTGTGGGTGACTTGTGATGTCAGTGGGGCCGGCCCCAGATGGTAGGTGTTCCCATGGGAACGCCTCCGTCTGGGCAGCCACGCCCCCAGCACACCCACCAAAGGGGGCGTGCTGTCACTCAACATCGACAGCACGCCCCCTTTGGTATTAGACCCAGATCGACAGTTTGCCCGTCGCTATCGGGGTCTCGCGCATGCGCATGACGGAGCCGGCTCTGTCGTGCCCATGCGCACTGGGCCACCATCGACACTCTTGCGAGCGCTCAGCGCTCGCGAGTGGGTCTGAATCAGGCCCAGAGTTCATAGAAGAGGTCCACGGAATCTTCAAGATTTGAAGACTGTTTGGGGTATATTTATTAAAGTGTGGGTTTTTAGAAGTGGAGATGTTGCCCATAGCAACCAATTATATTCTACTTAACATTTATTTAGAACCTTTTAGAAGATAATAGCTAGAATTTGATTGGTTGCTATGGGCAACATCTCCACTACTAAAGACCCGCACTTTAGTAAATATACCCCTGTTTGTGTGGAAGAATGGGCCAAAATCACACCTGAGCAATGTATGCGACTAGTTTCTCCATACAGGAGGCGTCTTGAAGCTGTAATTACCAGCAAAGGCTTTTGTACGAAGTATTCAATAAATTTCAGTAAGCGTGTTCAAAACTTTTTCCCTGTGTCATTTCAAATTTATTACACATACTGTAATTTAATTTATGGACATCTGTGGTTTGATTTCTTTGCATGTGTGGATTACATTGGTTGTTGCTGACATTTGATGAAAATTTCATTACAAAAGCCCCATTACAAATATATTTTTTGAGAAAAATGTTGATGTGTTCAATACTTATTTTACCCTCTGTATATACGTATATCTTGAGGACTCCAAGTGCTGCATATGAACTTTATGCCAACAGGAACATTCCTCTATCAGTGAAAGGACCTGGTAATTATATACCTATTGGACAGTTCCCCTTTATGAGAGTGGTGATTATTGCAACTTGATCAGTGTTCATTTTGCTTCCGGAAGTATTTACAGGAACAGGTATAATTTGTATGGACAATCAAGAGGGTGATGCATATGCTCGTTCAGGGGCGGAACTAGCGGCGGTGCAGCCGATGCATTGCACTGGGGCCAACTGTGGTGCAGGGGCCCATAGCTGCCGCTGCACCCCCGCTAGAGACCCAGGGCCCGAAATGTAGGGCAGACCACAGTGAGTAGCGGTCTGCCCTACACAGTTTACAAACACATAGCCGCCAGCAGTGGCTGTGTGTTTGTTATAGCAGCAAATGAGAGTCAGACAGACATTGTCAATCAAATATACACACCTACTTTAACTCTTATAGCATTAAAACTAATAACTTCAAACCTTGATGTGGTTTGGCTACAGCACCACACTGGGATACTCCTCTGTCATCCAAAACTGTGAAACTAAGGTTACAGTGGACAGGCTCATAAAACTGGACAGTTGAAGATCGCAATCTCCATTTCTGCTTCGACCTGCAGATGGCAGCGTCAGTATTTAGTTAAACAGTATGGCTCCATCTTGACATTTTTTAATTGTTCAGGTTGGTTTTGGTGATATAATTGTGTGTTGAAGGCTTTCTTGCAATACACTGCACACCTTAGAACCAATTGAGCATAATTTAAATGCTACAGACTACCTGAGTATTGTTGCTGATCCTGTTCACCCATTTATGGCCACAGTCTATAAGTCCTCTAATGGCTACTTTTATCAGGATAATGCATATTTTCACAATGCACAAGTTACTGTATCAAATTCTAGTTCTACGCACATGAAAATGAGTTCAGTCTATTCCAATGGCATCCACAGTAACCAGATCTCAATCTAGAGCACCTTTGGAATGTGGTGGAACATGAAATTTGCAGCATAAAGGTACATGCATTAAATCTGCAGAAACTGACCGGATCAACATGGACTAAATAATGTTTTCAGCACCTTGGTAAACTCATCCTTTAAATAATTCTGGTTGCTTTTGGGGTAGGGGGTTGTCCTACGCAGTTAATAGTAAAGATTTGATTTAGCAATGTGTCAGAGATATTAGTAGGATGTGTGCTAACCCCCATGTTTTGGTTTTTCCATCTGTATATCCTTCATGTTATAAATCTGAATTTGGTTTTTGCAAAACCGTCCTTGCATGTTTTGGTTTTGGATCTGTAATTTTTCCTAAAAGATCATAAAAACAGCTAAATCACATGCTTTGGGCCTGTTTTTGTTCCTACCGTATTTTTAATCTCAATAACATTAATTTCCACTAAATTCCACTCAAATTTGACCACCTCACAGCTCACAATATATTTTTCATCCAGTTTAGGACCATAATTTGCACCAAGCTAGCTGGCTGACTAAACTAAGTGGCAGCAGTGGGTGGCACAAACACATGGCATTTCAACTTTAAACATGGCACATAAGGAAACATGTTTTCATTAATCAAGGAGGCCTGAGGGAGCTGGAGTATGTATGTAGTCAGGTGCACTGACAGCTGCACCAGGGCCGGGTGAAGGGGGTGTGGCCTAATCATGGAAGGCGTGGCCACACCCCTTTGGGAGGGGAGATTTTTGCAGCACCACTTTGCGACGCTGATCACGCCCCCCACAGGCATAGGAGACTGTTGCAGCTGCTGCTTAGCAACTGTGAGCAGTCTCCCAGTACAGCCCAGCACACAGCAGCATGTGCTGGGCTGTTGTGATGTAAAAAATGGGGGGGGCACAACAGACCTGGTTAATTAGTACCCGCTACCCCCCCTCTTGGCGCCCCTGTATGTAGTTGAAGGCAGGTAAAGGAAGGATTGATTCATAGTAAATTTTATTTAAGGTTTTGATTCCCAAGCAAATTTATGTGGGGAGGAGGTGGGGAGTTATTTTCAAAGAATATTTGACTCATTCAGATCAGTCCTTACCCCAGTTAAGCTCTTGTTGTGATCCAATATTTTTTTTTTAAATGAAAGGAGCATGCAGAAGATGCTGTCTATGGCAGCACACAAAATGGAGACTCTGAACACTGCTACTAAACATCTGTTATCATTGTGCTTCTGGGTTTATGGATGAGAAAGCTGGGAGGGAAGGAGAGAGAACATCTCCAGATACCATCACAAAATAGCCTCTACATTTGATGTTTGAGTTGAATCTGACCAAACAGGGCTGTTATGATCAAGGAAAACTAAACCCACCAGGCTGGTATATTTAAATCAAGGTTGAAAACTGGCGTAAGAGTATTTTGCAAGTATACCTACAGCATTTGTGATTTTAGTTGAAATAAATACAGTATGAAACTATTAAAAATAATTAAGCATCAGAGCAGCAGCACAAAAGCATGGCAGTTTAAAAAAATATAGGACATCTATTAAACTTTTGCAACACAGCAGTGGCAGACAGGATGGCAGTATCATAAATTATTAAAATATAAATGTCAGGCAGCAATGCTCCAAACAGCACATAATGCAAGGGAAAAAGGTGGAATTGTCTTTGGCCCTTCCATCCACCCTTCTGTTGTATAGAGGACATGCACAGTTTAACAAACCATTCACTTCAGCGACAGGGACTGCCAATTGTGGCTGAAGTTATTGGTTTGTTTGGGCCTCCACAAAACTGGGCATCTGACATTGCTGGCAATTATCTCTCCATGCACAAACTGGCTTTACAGAGGCAAGATGTTGTCGCCATCATCATCCAAATTCTCACCCTCATCAGTGTGTACATCATCTTCACACAATATTAATTCTTCCCCGCTGGAATCCACCATTACAGCCTCAGGTGCCTCTGTAATTTTTGTATGTAATTGGTGGTAAAGGTCTTCCTCATGAAATTTGTAGTTCATTTTAAAGAACATCATCTTTTCCACACTTTGGAATGCCAATCGCTGACAAGGTTCCCGGCTGGGCTGAAAACTCTTTGGAGAGTGGGCAGATCAAGTAAAGCATAGCCAGTTTGTACAAGGGCCTCCAAATTGCCTTTTTTCTGCAAGTAGTGAAAGAGACTGTCTAACATAACCAGGCCTGCCAAGAACCATGCCGGGCCCGGGTAAAAGGAGGCAAGGCCTAATCATGGAGGGCATAGCCATGACCCCTTAGGTAAAATTCATTAAAAAGAGTTTTGCAGTGACGTGAAGTGGTGGTGCATGCTGGTGAGGGGGGGCACTATGAGCCCCCTCAGCCTGGTGCATAATCAGTGGGGAGCGCAATCAGCTTGATTGCTCCCCCTACAGGCATAGGAGGCTGCTGTGGCTGCTTCTTAGCAGCCAGAAGCAGTCTCCCAGTGCAGCTCAGCTCACAGCAGTGTGTGCTGGGCTACTGTGATGTAAGAGGGGGTTAGCGGTGCCAGACCTGGGCTCCTCCAGCAAGCACAGGCCTGGGTAATTAGTACCCGCACCCCCTCCCCCTCTCATCACCCTTGGACATGCCTATTTGGATGCTATCATTAAAAATAGTCCTCAACGATTATTTGGAGACCGTATCAGTTGGAGTCATAGTAGAGGTCTCATTAATTGTAGGCAATTCTTTTAGACCCGACCAGATGTAAAACCTTGGATGTGTTGACTCGTCTGCATCTCCAGTGGGAATTTTTTTGGGTCAGTTTAGTTTTTTCCTGGCATCCGCACTTGCTGGAGAAACTGAAGGAGGAACCATAGCTGCATCACATGCCGCTTAAGCTGACAATTTGCTTACCAACAGCTCAGATCTGTGTAATTTTGGAAGAGAGACACAACGTATGACCTAAACCTATAATCGAGCACGCTTGCCAAAATGTTTTGCTACAATTGCAAGATCCTGACAACCCTTGGATCACGGCAAAGTGAATAAAAGACTTGATTTACAAGTCCAACATGCTTAGCGGAATCACTTTTTTCAGCTCCTCCTTCAGTTTCTCAAGATGCTTTTCCAACAATGAGGGGAATTACCTGATTAAAGCTTTCAGTGTCTGAACTAAATTCACAGGTGACTACTTTGATAGGTTTCAGCACTCTGCACAACACTGAAAGTATTTTACACTGAGCTTGAGTAAGGTACAGTCCTCCTCCTCTTCCTATGTCACACTTTGTTGTGTAGCTTTGGATGGCTTTTTACTGTTCCTCCATCCAGTGAAACATATAAAGCGTGGAGTTCCATCCCGTAATTACCTCTTTCTTTAGTTGGTGACAAGGCATATTCAACATTTCTTGCAGGTGCTGCAATCTTCAACATGCACCTGCTGAATGGCAAAAATGCCCAGAAATATTGTGGAGAGCATCTTCTGCACAGTCCTGTCATTTTAAAAAAAATGTTATTCCAACAAATTAATAGTGTGAGCAAAACATGGAACATGTTGGAATTCACCCGGCTGTAATGCTCTCACAATATTGGTGGAGTTGTCAGAAATCACAAATCCCAAGGAGAGTTCAAGCAGGTTAAGCCATTTTGCAATGACTTCCCTGAGTTTTTCAAGAGGTTGTTAGTAGTATGCCTTTTAGTGAAACCGGTTATACGCAGAGGAGCCTGCCTCTGAATAAGCTTGTTTTTCTTAGATGCTGCTGCTGTTGGTGACGCTGAAGGCAATACACTAACCCAGTGGGCTGTTACAGTCATGTAATCTTGCGTGTGCCCTGTTCCACTTGTCCACATATGAGTGGTTAAGTGGACAGTGGGTACAACAGCATTTTGGAGGACACTAATTAAGTTTTTTTATGTCCCTGTACAGGCTGGGAATTGCTTTTCTAGTCAAGTGAAACCTTGATGGGATTTGGTAGCAGGGACAGAGGACCTCAATTATCTGTCTAAAACAAACTGCACTAATGGTGGATACCACTAAAGGCAATATACTCACCCAGTGGGCTGTTACAGTCATGTAATCTTGCATTTGCCCTGTTCCACTTGTCCACATATCTGTGATTAAGTGGACAGTGGGTACAATGGCAATTTGGAGGGCACTAATTACATTTTTTTTTACATCCCTGTACAGGCTGGGAATAGCTTTTCTAGTGAATCTGCAACTTAGATGGGATTCGATAGCAGGGGCAGAGAACCTCAATTAACTGTCTAAAAACCACTCCACTAATGGCAGATATTGGATGCATATCTAATACCAGCATACTGTAGATGTTATAGCATCAGTGATCCACTATGCAACTGGGTAACTGCTGTCATACTTGCCCCCCCTTGCAAAGGATTGTTTAACAGTCAATTGTTTTTTTTAGAATTACTACTAGTAGTCTTCCTGGTCTCCTCCTGGGATTAAAATCCACTCCAAGCAGTAGCAGAAGCAGGCATATCACTCAAGGATTCTTCTGAGAAATCCTGGATAGGGGAGGACTGAGTTAACCTTATCAAATTTGATACAGGACTACTTCCGATCATGATTGAGGATATTGTTGATGAAGGTGTTGGTGGTGAAGATGCCAGGAGCTTGGATCTAACTTAGAGAAGGGAGATAGCTGATGCTGGACTGCTTGTTGTTACTTTTTTAGCCAAAGTTTCTGAATTTTACAAACACTTTTGATGGATGCACTGTAGATGATGTAACAGGAGGAGGTTCCTAGATGGTTAGGGTCCCTACCTCTATTTACTCTGGCATGACAATGGGTACAGATGGCTTGACAATTGTTGTCCGGATTTGGGTAGACATTATTCCATACATAAGAAGTGTTTTTTTTTGTTTTATGCCCAGGCATGTCAATGGGCTTTTCCTTATCATTGGCAACAACTGTTTTCACTGGGGCCTGCTTTACACAAATAACATACTCATTAACAACATCCTCATCATCAGCATCCTTATTAGCATCAGCTACACAAATTTCCTCCTCATCCTGGTGCACTTCCACAGAAGCATCCTCAATTTCTATGTCAGAATGTTGACATGTGCTGCTCATCCCTACATTTGCACAAGTTGTGGAAGGAGGCTCCTTTACATTTACAGTTTTGGAATGGTCATGCTCACACATGACACCTGGCGACACACTTAGACTCTCCTGAGGGATTTGTAACATTTCTGAGTGCACAGTTGGTTCCTGTGCCTTAACGATTAAATTTTTTTTAAATGTCTACAGGGAGGAGGGCTTACATCATCATAAGAGGGAGAACCACCAGTCATAAATAAAGGCCAAGACCTTAGCCTTTCCTTGTCACTTTGTGTGGTGAAAGGCATATTGCCAATGTTATGTCTTTCTGCAGCTAACTTTCCCTTTGATGTTTTTTTCTTTACCAATGTAGAAGATTGGTTCTTTGATTTTAGATGCCCTGACTTAAGCCCTGTATGCCTGGCTTTAAAGCATTGGCTTTAGTAGATGATGTAGACATACTAGTATTGTCACAACTGGTGGCACTGGCCAGCCCTAGTATGTGGTTCCTGCTCTCCTCTCAACTGATCATCCTCCATATCAACAAACATGAATGAAGGGTACAGAACACACATCAATTTGTACCAATTTTAAATATTACACTGCGGTATCAATGACCTACAGTGTCACAATATTTATTATGAATAAGAAAAGAATAACACTGTGCTACCACTTACTGTGTCACAAAAAATTTTATGAGTAAAACACTGTGCTACCACGTACAGTGTCACAAGATTTTTTATAAATAAGAAAAGAACAACACACTGTGCAACCATTTACGTCACAAGATTTTTTATGAGTAAAACACTGCGTTACCACTTACAGTGTCACAAGATTTTTTTTTTTAATAAGAAAAGAATAACACACTGCTCTACCACTTACAGTATCACAAAAAAATTTTAATGAGTAAAATACTGTGCTACCACTTACAGTCTCACAAGATTTTTTATGAATAAGAAACCACACTGCACTACGAATTATAGTGTCACAATATGTGGTTGATAAACTGCAGTCTGGATGGCAGTATCACCAAACAACAATAGTGTAGCTAGCACACACAAAAAAACCCTGAAAAAAGATATTTTAAAATTGTATAAATTTTTGTGGAATGCTAATTTTATTTAACTTTAATTTTTTTACACTGGGGAAGAGGCAGCAGCCTCTTGATGAACAACTCCTGCAAAGTCACAAATATGTGGATGATAAACTGTGGTCTGTCCTGCAGTATCACCGTACAGTAACAGCATAGCTAGCACAAACACACAAAAAAAAGATCTTTTTCTATTTTGTGGAATGATAATTATTAATTTTAATTAACTTTTTAATTTTTTTAAACTGGGGAAGAGCATTCCTGGATTGACAAAGCACCCCAGGACGACATATGTACTGCAGCCTTAGCCCCTTGATGGACAAGGCAACATAGCAGCACCCCTTTATGTACTGCAGCCCCAGGTCCTTTATGGACAATAAAGCAGCAGCCCTTTATGTACTGCAGCCCCTTGATTGACAGGATGACACAGTGACACAGCAGCACCCCCGTTTATGTACTGCAGCCCCAGAACCTTTATGAACAAAACAGCAGCATCCCCTTATTTACTGCGGCTAGCCCAGGCCCTTGATTGACAGGAGAACAGTAACACAGCAGCACCACCCCCTTTATGTGCTGCAGCCCCAGCCCAACCACACTGCACCATTGAACAGACAGAGCAGCACAGAACACATCTGTTCTCGGTACATCTGTACACTATCCACAGTAAAAATGGTGTCGATCACCAGGACCTTTATAGAATCCAATACCCGTAAGAATCCACTAGCGGGATGATGACATTTTGCCTCATTTTGGATTCGGAGTTTGGTGGGAAAACCAGAATCAGACTCAGATACTACTCGGATCCTTATGTTTGGGTGGGTCTGGTTCTCAGAGAACCAAACCCGCTCATCTCTAGATATTAGTAGTACAGTACATGACTAACAGCAAGCCACTTGGCTTGATAAAGGATATTTACTACTAATAACCTTGACACTTTGAATTTTTGATGCTGCTGAGTCACAGGATGAATTTGAAATGAGCAATGAACATTTCAATAGATACTATGGCTCATTGGTAGGGTCAGTCCGTGTGTGGGCAACTATACATAATTTAGGGTCATCCAGTCTGTGAGTGGCCAGCATTGAAAAGATTCAGTCACCATTCTGTAAGGCTTGGTGACTTCAGAGTTGGTGTACAGTACATTCTCTACTTTATTTCTTAACATTTTATAACATATTAGTTCCTTTGTAGACATATTTTTATCATTAAAATCTTTTAAATATGTATTTAACGACTGTCAGAGTAGCATTGTTATACATCTTATTTTTCATCTACGACATGTACTCATTTTTATAGGCTTGAATAGAACAACCTGTAAACAGGCAGCATCATTCAGATTATTTCCATAGATTCTCAGCATGAGAAATAAGTTGCTCATCAAGTATGTTTAACTGGCATGCTCTAAAAAGTTGTTTTGAATTGTGTTTCTGTTGTAAAATGGGACACATTATGCCAGTATCCGTAAAATGCAAAAATGAATTAAAAAAAGAGAGATGCACCCTGGTGAATTGGATGAAATTGTTTGTGGAGAAAAAGGAATGCTGAATCAACCATCTGTTTTATTCCTTATAAATTATGGATTTCTAAAACCACAAACAAATCAAATGCTTAAAGGCATTTTCTGGGAGTGATAAAGACATTACAGTAACTTGTTGCTATATTTATACAGGAATGGAAAAAAAATATTTTAATGTATAGATCTCAGAGGACATGGGATAGATGAGCAGATGTGGTCAGAAAACAAGAAAAAAGCAATATAAATACTGGTCTATAATTGTAAGTAACCTAATAGACCAAATCTCATTTTTTGTGATATAATTATCACTGTACAGTATGTGTACTGTTCAGACACAGATTATTGGAAAGTCCACATGAACCTCGACCTTTCAGCTAAATCAAATAACTGATTAAAGGCCAATGAGCATTGTCACAAACTTTGGCAACGTGTGCATACTCTTTTGCATTAATGTGTCTGTAGCATCAATGCATATATATTTGGTAAAATAAGTTTTGAACACATCAACATTTTTTTCACTAAATATATTTGTAATGGCGCTATTGTAATGATATTTTCACCAAATATCAGCAGCAACCCATGGAATCCACTGAAGAAGAAATGTTGCACAACATTTGGACAAGCCTGTGAAATACTGGAAGAATATTGTCTAGTCAGATGAGACCAAGATTGAACTCTTTGGATGGATGCTATAATACACACCTTGTTTGGAGGAGAAATGGCACTGCACATCACTCCGAAAACACAATACAAAACAGTGAAGTTTGGAGGTGGGAACTTCATGGTGTGAGTTGTTTTCAAGCATATGGTACTGGCATACTTCATGTGATTGAAGGAAGGATGAATGTAAAAATGTACCGAGACATTTTTGATAAAAATATGCTGCCATCTACCAGGATGTTGAGGATGAAATGAGGGTGGACATCTCAGTAAGACAATGATCCCAAACACACAGCCAAGGACACTCTCAATTGGTTTCAGAGAAAGAAAATAAAGCTGCTAGAATGGCCCAGCCAATCACCTGACTTGAATCCAATTGAAAATCTATGAAAAGAACTAAAGATCAGAGTTCATAGAAGAGGCCCACGGAACCTTCAAGATTTGACGATTGTTTGTGTGGAAGAATGGGCCAAAATCACACCTAAGCAATGTATGCTACTAATTTCTCCATACAGGAGGCGTCTTGAAGCTGTCATTACCTACAAAGGCTTGAGTACGAAGTACTAAGTACATTTCAGTAAGCGGGTTCAATACTTTTTCCCTGTGTCATTTCACATTATTACACATAACTTAATTTATGGACATCTTTGGTTTGATTTCTTTGCATGTGTGGATTACATGGGTTGTTGCTGACATTTGGTGAAAATATCATTACAATAGCCCCATTTCAAATATATTTACTGAGAAAAATGTTGATGTGTTCAATACTTAGTTTACTCGCTGTATAAGCATGCTACCCAATATTTAGATATACAAAATCAGGACATAATAAATCCTTTTCCTGGACCAACCAAACCCCATGAATGATCTGCCAGTTGTAAGGTATGGGATTAAGAAAACAATTATTTTTTTATATAAAAACAGTTTTTCAAATGCATTTTATCAACTGTTATGGCACAAAATGCAACTAGTTGCCATATATTTTTTGGTATTAGACTTTATTATTAGTGTTTTCATTTTGCTGTAAAACTTATTAAAAGAATCTTATAAGATCTCCTGTCGAATTTCCTAGACTGCAAACAAATGTTCCATTATATGGAGTTGTCTGCATCAATCTTCTTTCCTCAGAAGTCATTCTCTTCATGCATTACTCATTATTACAGAAGAGCCTACTTTGATTCTTTTCATCATGGTGTTTAATGAAACAGAAAGTCATTTATATCAACAATTGCTCTTATTAAAGTTTATTTTTTGTTAGATCATCTCTCCTCTCTTACCCTACTATTTGACAGTAATATTCTCCCGCTTAATGATGCACTGGAATCTCTTTTGGGACATCAACTTTTGTTCAGAAAATGTTTCTCACATACAATGAACAAGTTAATTACAGAACTGAAAAATTATACTTCAAATAAAATCCTTTCCTACTCAGGTCCATGTCAAGACTTAGGGGTCTATTTACTAAGTCTTGGATGGAGATAAAGTAGAGGAAGGTAAAGTTCCAACCAACCAGCTCCTAACTGTCATTTTTCAAACACAGCATGTGACATGGCAGTTAGGAGCTGATTGGCTGGTACTTTATCTCAGATTACTTTATCTCCATCCAAGGCTTAGTAAATAGGGGGTCTATTTTGTTAGACATTAAACACAATAGATTCGCCTTATATCTGGGCTGAGAAGACCGTCCGATCTCTACTGTAGATAAAGCAATGGTAGAATCAGCCCAGATAAATTGCATCCAATATGAAATGGAGGGGAATCCTGCTACCCTTCTAGACAAATTGGCAGAAGAAATGTTTCTGTTGGTGCAGGTATGAAAGAAAAATATATATAGAATAAAAAAATATAAATATATATAGTGTACACGATATGATTAAACAATCTGTTTTTTTATTGTGTGATATGCACCTACCATAGTGAGATTAAGAATAATACAGATTAAAACACATCAATACAATTTTCAAATGTGACTTTGTAAAAAGTGAATAGTTTATCATTTTTTTTCTCAATTCTTATAGAGTTGGACCTTGTCGAAGATAAGCCAAGAAAATAGTTTGTGACACATACATTTAGTATTCTCAATAAAGTGCAGGAAAATTACAGATGGAATATGAGTTTTAAGGGTTTTTTTTATTCAATAAAAGATACGATATCTATGTAGATGGTTAATCCTTTAGGTGACAATGTCTGCTTATGAATCCAAGAGTTTTCTTTATGTCAGATGTATTTCCTTCTGTTTTGCTCCTCTGTAGTTAGGGAATACCACTTCTATTTTCTATCCATATATTTCAGTCCTTTTGGGTCACAATCATGTTTTTCCAGATCGTGTTTTAGAATACTATGGGTAGTGAGACCTTTATCAATGTTAATATTAACCTTATGGTCTTTTCCACATACTGGAGGCAACAAGGCATCCCAGTAGGTATATGAAAGTTGATACTGCTCTTGATTTTATATGTTTTTGCTTTTGCCAGTATTTAAAAAATAGTTTTTCCAACCTATTTTAAATGCTTTTGCAGTTATGACATGGAAATAAACCTTTGTTTGTAGATTTCTGCCAAGATTGGCTCTTTTTTAGGTATGGCTGGGGATAGTCAATCCTTAAAACCGTTAGCTCTTCTAAAAATTACAGTAGTTTACTTTTTTAAGTAAAATATCCTTCAGATAGGTAAGATATCCTTCAGATATACTTTAGTAGGATGTGCCAATTCTTCTTTATATTATTTGTGCTTGTATTGATAGTTTTTAGTTCTTTCTTACTTCTAGAAGTATTTTTGCTCTAGAGATCTGGCCTCATTCCCTTTCTATATAAAATTATATTATCAATGTAGCATTCCTGAGGACCACATTTGAGCCAAATGGGTTATGTGTCCAGAAGTTGTTTCCTTCCCACTTATCCACGAAAACATTTGCAAAAGGGCCACATTGCAGATCCTTAGATTTCCTCTCCCTGGAATTGTTGGAGAGTGAAACATCTATGGAAAGCCTAATTTAAGATTTTTTTCTATTGTATCTCACCATCCTTTGAAACCCCTCTGTAATAATTATATGATACATCTTTCTCTCTAGTCTTGTCATAGTTCTTATAGTTGGACTTACAGTATTCCTTTTTTTAGCAGCACTATATTTTCTTCTGTCTTTTCTAATGTTCTTTTTTCAAAAAGATGAAAATTGCCAGAAGGGTTGTTAAAAGGGTTTTAACAAGGTTGTTATTACTTAGACTGACATCATACAAACCACTTCTTTATACCTAGTATATTTTACCAACCCTTTCCTTAAGAAAAATATGCACAGTAACATAAAATATATATATAACTTTAAAAGATAATACTGTTCCAAAGTTTACTATCTGTATGTTTAATTATATATGTAAATCATTTTATTTGCATTTCATGTACAGTATTGTATAGGTATGTCTAAGCTATGTCTGATGTTAATTAATCAATTTAAAGTCTGATGCTAATTACTTGGACCCATGTACTGGATGGTGCTTTGAGATTGTGTGTCCTCATTAATTTAACCTGAAATCACACCAAATAGTCATCCCTAGTATGTTACAAAAATTAAAACAAAGCCGCACAAAGGTGCACTAAGATGGGCAATACCTCACCCCATGCAGTGCACAGCTCAATCAAGGGGTGACTAGTGCACTGCTGATGAATATTATAGCAGTGGGTGGAGGCATCTCTTTAGTGAGTCCTGGCTGGTGGGCAATACTGGAACCTGATAGATACAGCAGACAGTAGCAAGGATGCGACCATACTGTGGACATACAGTAATCTGAACAATAGTACAATGATGACGGCACTGGCATATCAAATTTTATTTGTCACAAATTCACTGACATGGAGATTGTCACATAATTGTTAGTACTGCAGATGAATATTATTACATTTTAACTAGGGATGTGCTGGCTCGGATAGGTTCGAGTTTGCACGTGGAGTTCGGATTTTTCCCTCCAAAAAAAGGAATGATGATGTTCGTCCATGTAAGATGACATTTTGCCTCTTTCTGAGTTCCGTTTTTTTGGAGGGAAAAATCCGAACTCCACGTGCAAACTCGAACCTATCCGAGCCTGCACATCCCTAATTTTAACCAAAGGATTGAATTTCTTTTACCATTATTACCATAATATTCACTTATACTGTACATATATGAAGGTGTCCTGTTGTATCTAGCATCACAATGTTAGCAGCAGATCCTCTATGTTGGGAGGTGGGATCTCCATGGCTTGCACTTTTTTTTCTAGCACATCTTATGGATGCACGATTGGCTGAGATCTGGAGAATTTGGAGGCCAAGTCAACACCATGAGCTCTTTGCCATGTTCCTCAAACCATTCCTGAACGATTTTTGCACTGTGGCAGGGAACATTATTCTGCTGAAAGAGGCCACTTCCATCAGTATATAATGTTGCCATAAAGGAGTGTACTTAGTCTGCAACAATGTTTAGGTAGATGGTACATGTGAAAGAAAAGTCCATATGAGTGTCAGGGCGCAAGGTTTCCAAGTGGAACATTGGGCCTGATTCAGAGGTGGACACAGTATCGGTCAGTGCTGTGTCTTCAGAGGCAGTGGATCAGAGAAGTTATGGTAATGTTGAAGATGACATATTGTGTAAAGAGATGTTCACCCCCAGCTTCTCTGATCCCCTAGCTGCATCCAAAGACTCCCAATAAAAAGGAGACGAGCTACCTCAGTTTTTAAAAACAGACCACTTTCCCATGCCAAACACTGGCCTGTCACTCAGGCTCCGGCTAACTCCTCACCATGACTGGAGCTGCAGCACCATTGCGGTACATGCACACTGCGGCTACGGTTATTTATCTGTTATCTTATATCTAATTCTGTTGTGGTTATTATTTATTCACAGAAAAATTAGATTCTTAATTGGACAACTCCAATCTGTATAAGCCACTAGATGATGGGAAACTTGCAGAAATAACTGTTTATAGTAATTCTGGTATACTAAATCAATCAACAATTTCAAGCATGACTGACAGAGGTAGATAAAACATGACTAAATGTTACTTAACAGAGCAATTCACACAGTGATCAGTAGGTGTGTTAGCCACAAGCCAATGGGCAAAAAATAATAAGGTGCAGATTCTGGTAAAGCAAATGCAGTTTAATAAATATAGTAAAGGAAATTATTAAATGCATAGGACAAGCAACTTTTATACTTTTTTTCCTATGTTGCTCTTTTGCATTTACCACTGTTTCCATGCATGTATACAAGACATCGCTGGCAGATCTACATGTCTATGAAATTCTCTGGGATGCTCTTGTAAAATTCAAAATATTAATATTGTCCCTGCAGATTAATTTGTCCTTTTTTTCCATAATCAGTGTACTTGCACTAAGTCAGCTTTATTATAGTCACTCACACTTTTTGCACCATCAACTGCCTTATGTATCAAGTGTCCCCTCACTTCTTAGATTACATGCTATTCGGTGCAAGGCCATCTTTGCCTTCTATTTCATATATTTGTTTGCATTTTGTTTGTATTATGGTCTACTCCATGTACAATACTGCACAATATGTTGATGCTTAATATTAAGAATATTAATAATAAAGAATACAAATATCTATGTTGATTGTAATAATATGCTCTCAATTAGTAAATTGATTAGTAAATTGATGCAGCAACTAGTAATCATGTAGTTGCTGCATTATTATCTAAAGAACCAGCTTCCTGTGTACTTGTGATCTCAATGACCAACACAGCAGAAAACCTCTCTTGTGACTGCACGGGTGTAGTAGGTAATACCGCCGGCCGGAAACCCGGCAAAGGTGGAGATCCCAATTGCTAATAAGGTAAGTATACTAACCCTATTTTCCCCCCTAACCCTAACCCTCCCTTTGGGGTGCCTAACCCTAACCTCCCCCCAAGTGCCTAACCCTAACCCCCCTCTAAGTGCCTAAACCTAACCTCCCCCATCCCCGCAGATTAAACCTAAGTCTCCCGAGGGGTGCCTAACCCTAAACTCCCCCAGGGAGTGCCTAACCTTAACACCCACTTCCCCTAGCCTGACCCTTACCCTCCTGGGGGGGGCTAACACTAAGTCACCCCGGGAGCCCTAAACCCTAACCCTCCCCCCCGTGGCTGTCCGCGCCCGGCTTACCTTTGTTCGGTATGCTGGTCGTCGGTCTCCTGGCATAGGTCTAATAACAGGCGTCGGGTTTTCGATGCTTGTCATTAGTACTTTGCCAGCATTAGACAGTCGGGAAGCCAGCGGTCAGCATTTATACCGTCGGCTTCCTGACTGCACCTATAATTTACCCTGCCGTGCCCTGCACTACAAGAATCAGATTTATTTTTATTTTACTTATTCATTGTATAGTCTGTAATGCAAATACTGTACCTCTAAAGCTTTTTCAAAAGAAAAAGCTCATTCAGGCAGAGCTGGTAAAGACCTCATATTTTTATGAAAAAAGCAGAATTTCCATTTTAACTATAGGATTTTTTTTAACATACCGATGATTTAGAAACCATCAATGCTTTTCTTTGCATTTCCAAATGTTGTAACCTGTAAAACTTCTCATTTCTAAACTGCCGGCCATAATACATCAATACTAAATATTCCTATTTCCATTGGAGAATTAAATGAAATGAGACTCCAGGCCAGACAGCACCTTTGTTTCTCAATTTCTTTGTGTGCAATCTGTGGATTTCAATGCATACTAACAGAACCTTTCGCCTCTTATTCCTGTAATATTTTCTTGCCTCTGAGATAAACCTATCATTCTTTCCATGCTCTTCAAAGATAACGCCTCTGCAAGATATTTTTACTTCTGGGTCAAGTCCTGTATATTTCTCTACCCCTTTCATATACATGATGCGTCTGTGTACTAAGTCACGGAATCTTCATTTTGTATTTCACTATCTGAAGTTTATGGAAATAAGAGATGATTTTGGAACTTCAATCAAAACTTGCAAGAAGAAATAGACCCTTTGCTTTGCCTTATTTTTTCCTAACTGGGCGTATGACCTTACACTCACTCATGGTGATTAAGCCTCCACTATTGATGTTTTGCTTCTTGTTGGATTTGGCATACTAATGCAAAATGAAATTAATGATTCCTACTATACGATACATGTTGTAAATGCTCATGTTATTATATCAATCTATAGATGGACAATGCTGCTTATTCTTAATCAGTGCAGAGTTTGCTAATGATGTCCGGGGGCTCATTTTAAGCTGGGAGCAAAGGAAAAACACAAATAACTTTGCACGTGGACAAAACCATGGTGCACTGCAGGTGGGGCAGATGTAAAATGCGCAGAGAGATTTAGGTTTGGGAGGGGGTGTAGAAACTCAAAAGTAAATTCAGATAAATATAAAGCTGCACAGCATATGTGGGCCAGCATAAAAAAGGTACAATATTAGCAACATGGTTTGTTCAGTGCAAAGTTACTTGCTTTTTTTTTCTTTGCTCCCAACTCAGAATCGGCACCAGAGACTATACCTCTGTTATAGTCACATTAGGGATCATCAACAAACCTTACCTGCAATGGAAAAATAGCCATTATTGTGAAAAACGGTAGAATCCTCACCAGTCTGTAATAAACATGAATCCTACAGGGTTAGGTATTCCTGCAGTCAGGATGCTGATGGTCAAAATACCGACAGATGCATCCCACGTGTCAGAATCAAACAGGGTATCATAAATAACCCTAACCCTTAACCTAATCCTCCTCCTAACCCTATCCCATATTTCCCATAACCTAACCCTAACCTTCCCTTTGTGCAGGCTAACCCTTACCCACCCCTCTCACACCCTAACTCTAACTCACCCCCTAGTGCCTAACCCCTAACGCTAAACCTATCCCTAATCCTAACTCTAATACTCACCATCGGGATTTCAGTTGTCGGCATTTTGGAGCCAGGATTTAGACTGCTGTCGGGATACCGGCTCCGGATTCTGACCACCAGTATACTGACTATTGGTATGTGACTACATCCCCCTCTAAAATATTAACTTAGGAATCATTGTAAAAATATATATTAAAGTAGAACATAAATATGTTTAACTGACTTATTTTAGTATAAGGCAAGTGGATTAAACCACAAGACTAGGAGCTGGCCTTCATGTCAGTCACACTGGGTTAGTCAATGGTGGCTTGAATGGTGTGGTAGCAAGAATATTATGGTAGTTTGCAGGCCCCTTTGTTTTCTGAATCTTGCTCACATGCCCTCCCCTGTTTTTGTCCCAATCTTTATTATGGTTTTTGCAAGTTCTCTGGTTGTGGTAAAGTATGGTAGAGTAGCAGAACGGGGTGCATTTATAAAGGGGCCTCTTATTGGCCACTACTACTGAAAGCTATACAGTACACTTATTTTCATAGATGTGGTATACAGTTGGATTATATTTTTTTAGTATAATTACTTTGAAGTGTAGTATTGCACGGCATACTTTTTGATAAACAATATTACACCCTGGACCATGTTACTGTATCCACTCATATTCTAGCTGTCAATCTAGTTGTCAATAAACAACCTCAATCAATTTCTTCTTTTAACTGGAAATGTTCCTGTTTCATTCAAAAACACATGGTTTGCATTATGACAATGCTTATTTATTCATGTCTACATTTGTCAAACATATTCACATCACCAGCCACAGCATCACAGAAATGCAACAGAACCCAGCAGACAATGATTATTCTGATCAGGCCAGTAAATAACTGCATAAAGTGTTTGTTTTGCATTCAAGAAAGTGTTTTAGAGATTAAAAAGAAATTTTTTGCTTGTAGGTCCATCTTCGTCCACCTGCTAGATGGCGTCAAAAACACTCAGATGTTGAACCTTCAAGGGACCCACTTTAGTCACAATCCATTGATACTGCTGGTCCAATGTCCCCAAATCTGGAATGTGAGTCTGTGAAATTACAACATACATAATAACATTGCACACTGCAAAATTACCATTAACAATAGCACACTATCAAATTTTAAAAAGGAAACATTATCATGTTTGTAGAGTTTAGAGATACATTCTGCCAATGTTTTAAATCAAAGTAGCAAGACTTACACAGATAACATTTGTGTGTCTAGACCAGGGATGTTAAAACAACCCACCAGTTGTGGTTAAACAACACATCTCAGCATGCCCTGGCACAGTTTACGCATGACCAGATAGCAACACTATGGCAGTGCATGCTGCCACAGTACCTGGAAGACTGTCTATTGTCCACCCCTGGTCTATAAAGTAGAATTTAATCATGCCAAATTGTAGGGTATAATGTACACTTTGTCCTCAGTGATGATAATGTTTACAAAATGTTATCATTATGTCACTTACACAAAGGCAAATGTCAGAAAATTGTTATGTGGATATTGGATTTGACATTAAGCAAACAATGCTTACCAACTTCTCTATCATAGGTTCTGAGGAGAATCCTTTTTAAAATGTTGGAACTATCTCCAATGTGGAATTACAACATCATGGCAAACACCTCACACCAGAGGTGGTTCTCAACAGTCCCCGGGTGTGGCTAAGGGAAGACTCTGAATGTTTAGATTAATAAACTAATAGTTCATATATACACATTCTCCCTTGTAACATGTGTTCCAACATTTTAACACTTTCTTGAATGTGTTAGTTTTGATAAAGTAAACATTTTTTGCTTTCATTTATTTTCAGAAATTGTACATTTTCCATACGTTAATAGTTTGCTTTTGGCATAAATGTTTATATGTAATGATGTTGCATGCAAAAAACAACAAGTTTATATAAACATTTTAAACAAAATTTTTTGACTGCCTAAAACCTTTATAATGGGAAAATTTTGACTATTAACTATAACAAATTATGTAACTCCATTTTCATACAAGTTTGGTCTCCATATTAAATATTCAGAAATGTATATGCACCTTTAAATTGGACACAAGCAGAGCTTATATAGATGGTACTGTGTTTAGCCAATAAAAAAAGGTAAACCTAATACTTACAGTACATGTTTGATTGTTTTCATAATGCCCATTTGGTAATAACATACTGTATGTGCAGTAAATTAATTCAATTTTAAGGGACAATATACAGTATATACCATGTAAGGTTTTTCTTACAGACAAACTGATTATTTATATATTATATAATACAGTATAATGTACGCCTCAAGCTAATTTTTCTCACAAGTCCTACAGGTATATCTTCGTTAGCTATTTGTAAAGTTAACCGCATATCATGTGTGGTTACCTGCCTTTGAATAATGGAATATACATTTGGTTACACAGCTAGAGCTATTGCCCCCAAAGCTCTGTCTACTTCTTCTGAGCTTGGATTGTCACCAGGGTTGCTAGTAACTTTCCTTAGCTTATCCCGCTTTAACTGCATCTCTATGGCAAACTTTCAAGCAGCATAATTTTCTGCACCTATTAGCTTTACAAAACTCATGCTGATTCCTGTACTTTATATTATCTTACAGGTGGACAAGGGTCTGTTCATACTCAGTCACAACCTCTTCTTCCATATCAATGTGATCTGTAATTCTTGGTATCAGCTTGCTCCAAATCAAGGTATCTGAACTTTTGGCAGCCGGAGTCATGCATGGTGATGGCCTGTGTTCAGATCTTACTTGCTCTAGGCTGTGTCTATATTTTAAAAGCAGAGTGACCAAGGATAGGACAATTTGTCTGTAACCTATTAGCTGAGTATTACAGAGTTGGGGCTCTTAACATTGTCTGAGTCCCATGAGTACTGATAGTGCGTGCTGGATTGGTGAAGTTTGCAGCAAAGGTACTGGTGGAAGTTAGTATACATAAGAAACATTGTGCCTCTCCCCTATCTGCACCACTGTTTGCCTTCCATCTGCATCACTTTGGCTCCCCCCTCTGTACTGCTTATTTATCCCCCCTCAACCCTCGTTTATGTCTCACCCATCCACACCACTCTGTCTCCCCCCTTCCACACCACTCTTATTCCATCTGTGCAGCTTTATCTTCTGCTCAGACCTCAGTTGCATAGACTTCCAATTAACACACAATTCTGTGAATTAGAAGCTCCACCATTTTGTGAGTGACAGCAATCTCACTCTGTGAGAGTGCTGATTCTGCCGTTAACCACAGGGTGTAATGGCATGCCTTAAATATATTGTGCAAGGAACACATCCATTAAGGCATCAGCCTTAATCATCGGAATTTTAATGCTTTTTTAAGTTTGAGTTGCAGAAATTCAATATGTTTTGTGAAATGAAGCCTTAATGGGACATGTGAAACCGTCAGGTTTTTTGTCTATGTAATTTTGTTGCTTTATTAAAATGTATTAACTATCAGGGTTTGGAGGAGCAAACCAGACCACATGCAGGGGAGAAGGGCAACAAAATGGTACATTAGCACAAGTAGAGGGAGGCTGGCACACAGTAGGTGTTTTGGGGGTGCACATGGAGAGACAACTGTGGGGGCCGGCAGCAGGAGTGCAGAGAAGTGGCAGAAGTGGGGGTGCAGGGCAGTGGCAGCAGTGGGGCAGTGCACAAGGGCATTAGCAGATGACAAAGGGTCTCAATGGTGCAGGGCATGCATCTGAGCAAATAAAACACAGATGCATGGATGTATCAGTGAGATACTTCTACACGTCTATATTAAAAATTGAATATGTGTAAAATAAAAAAAGAACATGGCCCCCTGTATTGTCCAGAACCTGCACTGGACTTTTTCTAGTGGGGGGCTAATGCCACAGCCAGGGGAGCCCTTTCACCGGGTCCCCCAGCCAAAACATCAACCCTGACCGCTTGTCAGCCAAGGCAGGGTGTCCCTGGGGAGCTGGTGGGGGGATTGACCTCCCAACAGGATTGACCCCCCAACTGGGCTGCTATCAGGGGGGGGCTGTGGGGACTCCAGTCCTGGGCCCAGAGAGAGAGGGTGCCTGGGTAGCAGAGGTGGGAAATGCAGTGATGTCCGGTACCACACTTCACTGGTGGAATACATCGGGGGCAGCCAAAGAAGAAAAGAGACTTGGTGGCATTTAAAACATGGTGCCAACCGTGAGCCAATCACAGCTCGCGGAATGACAGCCAACCTATCAGTAGGCCGCTGCTGATTGGCTGCAGTTTCGAGAGCCAATCACAGCTCGTGGAACAGCAGCCAGCCAATCAGCAGTGGCCACTGCAGATTGGCTTGCTGCTGTTCTGCGCCCTGTGATTGGCTTGCGACTGGCATCATGTATTAAATGCCATAGAGACTCTTCTTCTCCTCTTCTCCATTCCTCTAGTGACACGTGGTACTGCACATCACTCGCTGGCAGTCCTCTGAGCTCCCAGAGACACAGAGATGGCCAAGTGTCCAGGTAAGTTTGGGCTCTGTTGGAGTAAGGGAGTGCTCTTACTCCAATCGAGTATAGGGTGTTAAATAAAGGTCTAAGCTTTGTGCCTACCAATAAACATGATGACTTCAACTGGAAGTTTAATTTACATATATTCTCCAGGAAATTAATATTAAAGGAACATTATCATGATGTAAGCCAATCGGACATTCTTTCTGTTCAAGACACCTTCTTAAGAGCAGCTGCTAGGTCAAATTTTGATCTGGTATCTTCCAATGCATCACTGAAGACATTCAGTAGGTTGCTAGATGACTCTGTTAACAGATAAGTATCCACCCCTTGCAAGATTCAGCCTAATCTCTCTAAAGTGGAATTCCAGGCGCTATGGGACTTAGAATCCTATAGAGACATTGTTATCAGGCCAGCCGATAAAGGCTGGGCAATCATCATCCAAGGGATTGATGACTATAGAGAGGAGATTTGTAGCCAGTTGGCTGATCAGGATGTTTACTCTAAACTACAGGGAGATCCAATGTTGAGATACCAAAAGGAGTTGTCTGCCACTCTATCAGCAGCTAAGGATAATAACCTTATCGATCCTAAAGTATATAAGGCTTTATGTGTCCAGCATCCTAAAGTGCCAGTGTTCTATACTCTGCCAAAACTACACAGAGATCCTGTCCATCCCCTGGGCAGGCCAATTATCTCCGCTTGGGGCTCACTGCTACAGCCGGTGTCTCAGTTGTTTCTATTGTATTCTACAACCACTTTTACATCAACAACCAATGTTCTTAAAGGACATGACTATGGGCCTGATTCAGACCCGGTCGCAAGCGCTGAGTGCTCGCAACTGGGTCGATGGTGGCCCAGAGTGCATGCGCATGATAGAGCCGGCTCCGTCGTGCGCATGTGCTAGACCCGCATAGCGATGGGCAATCCATCGCTCTGGGTCTCGCACCAAAAGGGGCATGCTGTAGATGTTGAGTGACAGCACGCCCCCTTTGGTGGGTGGGTTGGGGAGGTGGCTGCCCAGAGGTAGGCATTCCCATGGGAACGCCTACAAGTGATGTCAGTGGGAGAGCTTTTGGCTCTGTTTGAGCCGAAAGCTCACTGGGGCTTGCGGCCATGAGACCCTACCACAAGGGTCTTGTCACAAGCCCGATGGTCGCAGTGGTCTTGACCATCACAACCATCATCCTGGCCGCTCGCATTAGCTGTGGGTGGCAACTCACAGCAATGTGAGAAGCCAAGAGGCCGCTCCAAAAAAAAAAAAGACGCCCTGATTCAGAGCGAGCGCTCCTGAAGAAGCTGATTGACATTGATAGGTTACCTGAGGGGGCACTATTGTGCTGTTTAGATGTGTGCAGCCTATATACCTCTATCCCCCATGAACGGGACATGTTGGCTATGCAAAAGTTTTTGAGGGACAATCTGTCTGTCTCAGTGTTTGATCATGAGCTTTTCCTGAATTTGATGGAATTAACATTGCGTCGCAATTATTTTTTATTTGATGGGTCATACTTTTTACAGCTACAAGGGTGTGCCATGGGTTCGTCCGTGGCCACCTTGTACGCTAATATTTATATGTTTGACCAAGAAACACACATATTTTTCATTGATCCAGAGATAAGCACATATTCATGTTCACCAGATACATAGATGATGTGTTCCTCATTTGGCTAGGCGTTTTGAACTCCTTATGCATGAAATTAATCAGCTGAATTCACTAATTAAATGTACATTCTCCGATAGTCCCAATAGTGCCAACTTTTTGGATGTAAGTGTAACAGTGGTAGATGGTGTAATACATACAGGGCTATTCCATAATGGCACTGATAGGAACACATTTTTGATGGCATCCAGTCGCCATCCACTGGCTTTAAAGAAAGGTCTGCCAAAATCTCAAATGATGCATATGGCTCGCATCACCAGCAATCCCGCTGGGATTGAAGTTAAGCTGGACATCTTGATTGACAATGTTGTAGTGAGGGGCTATGATGCTGATCTACTAAAGGAGCAGAAACAGGAAATTCTTAAAATGCAGAGGTCTGTGCTTTTGAATCCATTGAAACGGGATGAAGATAATGTGATCCCGTGGACCAGTGAATTTACAGTTGCTAGTCCAGTAATAAGGAGGGCCACTAAGACTTTGTGGCCAATTATTAGTACAGACAAGGATTTACCCATGCTACGTAATAAGAGACCTCTAGCGGCCTTTCAAAGGGGCCATAATTTAAAAGACAAACTGGTCCACTCAGACATTTCTGACTTTGATAAAACACACCAGCCTAATGTATGCTTTAAGCCACCGGGGTGCTATAAGTGTAGTGGGTGCACGACTTGTAAATTCCTGGTACCCTGCAAAAACTTTAAACATCCTCGTAAAAAACATCTTCTATAACATCAGATTTGTACTTACCTGTATGACTACCCACGTAGTGTATGTAGCTGGAATGCTAATGGTTGGCCAGTGGCACGCAAGCGGGTGGTTTCTATGGTTACAACTGCAGCGGATCCCGAAAGTGCGTCAGTGACTGGAACTGGTGGGAGGTACCTACATCCGGAGCGCAGTGGGACAGCTGATGGCCACGAGAAGCGCAGTGGGACAGCTGATGGCCACGAGAGGGGTTAATAATGGTGGGGTAAGTGTTATTTGTTTGTTTGTGTGTATTGTCCTGAAGACAAGGCTCAGACCCTGAAAACGTTAGACTTAAAACATTTGATTACAATTTCTGTTGCCACCGAGTGCCGTTCATCCTGGGAATTGGATTGGATTGCTGTACTGTGCACCGGAGCAGGTTGCTGTATTTTTTGATGAGTGCTGACAGACTGTGTTAGAGTTATATATATATATATATATATATACATATATATTAGGGGTGAGCGGGTTTGGATTTCAGAAATCCGAACCCCCCGAGCCCCCCCGAGCCGAGGCCAATCCGAGTCAGGCTCGACTTTTCCCGCCTGACTCGGATCTGAAATCGAGGCAAAACGTCATCATCCCGCCTTCCGGGTCTCGCGGGTTTTGGATCCTATATAAGGTACCCGCGTCGGCGCCATTTTCTCACTCGGCTGTGGACAGTGAAGAGGGAGGGTGGGAGTTAGGGCTGGCTGGGCTGTGTAGTGTAGTGTAGTGTAGTGCAGAGTAGTGTTGTGTGCTGTGCTGTGCTGCGCTGTGCTGCTGTTGTCATAGGGGCTGTGTCCACTACTTCAAAGTCCATGGGGGCTGGCTGTGTTGTGCTGTACTGCTGTTGTCAATAGGGGCTGTGTCCACTACTTCAAAGTAGGGATGTGCAGGCTCGGTTTTACTCGGATTTACTCGGTTCTTATCGCCACTTTACCGCAAATTCAGATTTATTATATTGGCTATCCAAAACACATGATAGGCGATAGCCAATAAAATGCCGTTTAAAGATCTGAGTAAATCCGAGTAAAACTGAACCCGCTCACCCCTACATCAAAGTCCATAGGGGCTAGCTGGACTGTGTTGTGCAGTCCGTTGTCCATAGGGGCTGTGTCCACTCCAAAGTCCTGTGCAGTGTCCCAGTCCTAAAGGGATGCTGTAGTGTTGTCCAGGGGGTGCTCTGTCCATCAGGGGTGCTCCCCTCAAGTGCTAAAAAAATATATTTTTTTTCTGTGTTTGTGAATTGTGTGCGCAGTAGCCGCACGTGCATAAACAAAGTAGTGCCAAGCTTGCGCCTTTGTCATAAGTAAAGGGCCAGCTGGCTTGACCATTAAAGGGTGCTGTAACCCCCAAAGTACACTCCAAACCAAATTAAAAAAATATTTTCTATGTTTGTGAATTGTGTGCGCAGTAGCCGCACGTGCATCAACAAAGTAGTGCCAAGCGTGCGCCTGTGTCATAAGTACAGGGCCGGCTGGCTTGACCATTAAAGGGTGCTGTAACCCCCAAAGTACACTCCAAACCAAATATAAAAATATTTTCTGTGTTTGTGAATTGTGTGCACTGTGGCTGCACTACTCTCCAGCAAAAATAAAAAAATATTTTCTGTGTTTGTGTGCGCCTTAGCCGCACGTATATATCAATATAACATAAATGGAGGACCAAACTTTCTCCAATAAAAATAAAATAGGGAAAGATCAAGAACCACTTCCTCCTAGTGCTGTTGCTGCTGCTGGGAGTTGTTCATCATCCCAGAGAGGAAGTAGGAACATCACTACTTTTACTAAACAATTGACCCTCCAACAGTCCCTAGCGATGAGGAGGAAGTACGACAGCAGTCATCCTGAAGCAAAACATATAATTGAGGCCTTGACTGCTATGTTGGTGTTAGCCGTGCGTCGGGTATCCGCCATTAGTGCAGTGGGATTTAGACAATTGATGGAGGTAGTGTGTCCCCGGTTCCAAATCCCATCTAGATTCCACTTGCATCCTCAAAGCAGCAGCGACAAGCGTGCGTCTGTCTGTTAAAGGGTGGCGTAACCCTCAAAGTGCGCTCCACAAACAATAAAAAAATTCTTCTTTTTTTTCTCTTTGTGAAATGTGTGGGCTGTAGCTGCACCTGCATCCTTAAAGCAGCAGCGACAAGCTTGCGTCTGTCTGTTAAAGGGTGGTGTAACCCTCAAAGTGCGCTCCACAAACAATAAAAATATTCTTCTTTTTTTTTCTCTTTGTGAAATGTGTGGGCTGTAGCCTCACCTGCATCCTTAAAGCAGCAGCGACAAGCGTGCGTCTGTCTGTTAAAGGGTGGTGTAACCCTCAAAGTGCGCTCCACAAACAATAAAAAAATTCTTTTTTTTCTGTTTGTGAAATGTGTGGGCTGTAGCCGCACCTGCATCCTTAAAGCAGCAGCGACAAGTGTGCGTCTGTCTGTTAAAGGGTGGTGTAACCCTCAAAGTGCGCTCCACAAACAATAAAAAAATCTTCTTTTTATTTCTGTCTTTGTGAATTGTGTTGGCTGTAGCCGCACTTGCATCCTCAAAGCAGCAGCGACAAGCTTGCAACTGTCTTTTAAAGGGTGGTGTAATCCTCAAAGTGCTCCAAAAAATAAAAATCTATTTTTTTTATGTGTTTGTAACTTGTGTGCGATGTAGCCGCACGTGCATCAACACAGTAGCAGCGCCAAGCGTGCGCCTGTGTCATAAGTCAAGTGCCGGTTTGGACATCTGGTCCGGACTGAAGGACATGCCAACAATTTCTGACAAGTCTACTGTCACTGCATATGATACTGTCCTCAAAGCAGCAGCGGCAAGCGTGCGTCTGTCTGTTAAAGGATGTTGTATCCCTCAAAGTGCGCTCCACAAACAATAAAAATATTCTTCTTTTTTTTTCTGTCTTTGTGAATTGTGTGGGCTGTAGCCGCACCTGCATCCTTAAAGCAGCAGCGACAAGCGTGCGTCTGTCTGTTAAAGGTTGGTGTAACCCTCAAAGTGCGCTCCACAAACAATAAAAAAATTCTTTTTTTTTCTGTCTTTGTGAATTGTGTGGGCTGTAGCCGCACTTGCATCCTTAAAGCAGCATCGACAAGCGTGCGTCTGTCTGTTAAAAGGTGGTGTAACCCTCAAAGTGCGCTCCACAAACAATAAAAAAATTCTTTTTTTTTCTGTCTTTGTGAATTGTGTGGGCTGTAGCCGCACGTGCATCCTCAAAGCAGCAGCAACAAGCCTGCGTCTGTCTGTTAAAGGGTGGTGTAACCCTCAAAGTGCGTTCCACAAACAATAAAAAAATTCTTCTTTTTTTTTCTGTCTTTGTGAAACGTGAGGGCTGTAGCCGCACCTGCATCCTTAAAGCAGCAGCGACAAGCGTGCGTCTGTCTGTTAAATGATTACATCGGTGACAGGATCCAAGTAGGCATGTCAGACAGTCCGTACCTGTACTGGCAGGAAAAAGAAGCAATTTGGAGGTCCCTGTACAAACTGGCTCTATTTTACCTGAGTTGCCCCCCCTCCAGTGTGTACTCCAAAAGAGTGTTTAGTGCAGCCGGGAACCTTGTCAGCGAAAGGCGTAGGAGGTTGCTTCCTCAAAATGTGGAGAAGATGATGTTCATAAAATGAATTATCAACTCTTCCAGGGAGACCAGCCTCCAGAACGTACAGAGGGACCTGTGGTTGTGGATTCCAGCAGGGATGAATTAATACTCTGTGAGGATGATGATGTATACAACACTGAAGAGGGTGAGGAATCGGTGATTGAGGAGGATGAGGACGACATCTTGCCTCCGTAGAGCCAGTTTGTGCAGGGACAGATTAATTGCCAGCTTGTTTTGTGGGGGCCCAAACGAACCAATCATTTCAGCCACAGTCGTGTGGCAGACCCTGGCGCTGAAATGTTTGGTTTGTTAAAGTGTGCATGTACTGTTTATACAACATAAGGGTGGGTGGGAGGGCCCAAGGACAATTCCATCTTGCACCTCTTTTTTTTCTTTGAATTATGTACTGTTTGGGGCCTAGTTTTTCAAACTGCCATTATGTCTGCCACTGCATTGTCACTCCTAGATTGACCACGTGTTTGTGCCGCCCACTCGTATCTCTTAGCATAGTCATCCAGCTACCTCGGTGCAACCTTTTGGATATAAAAACACTATTGTGAGGTGTGAGGTGTTCAGAATAGACTGGAAATGAGTGGAAATTAAGGTTATTGAGGTCAATAATAACATAGGAGCAGAAAAACCCACAAATTCTGTGGTTTTAGCTGTTTTTATGCTTTTTTAAAAAAAAATACAGATCCAAAACACAAAACCCAGAACCCAAAACACGGAAGGGTGGTTTTGGCAAAACCAATCCAGACCGAAAACACGAAGAAAGATCCAGATCCAAAACCAAAACACAAAAAGTGGCCGGTGCACACCTATAATATATATATATATATATATTTATTTTTTTTATATATATATATATATATTTATTTATATACAAAGTTTTACTTTGTGTCCATAGTTTATAAACAGTCCCTAAAAGTATATTTGTCCCCAAAAAAATTATATCTATATACAGCTAGTAATTTTTGGCTTGAGGAGCCTGTACCCTGCACGCACTGAGTGGTAAATTTACTAAAGTGAGAGTTTTTAGAAGTGGAGATGTTGCCCATAGCAACCAATCAGATTCTAGATATTATATTCTAGAAGGTGCTAAGTTAAATGTTAAGTAGAATCTAAATGTTTAGTAAATATACTCCTGAATGTCAAGAGTCTGTTTTTTCATTTATTGCTCCTCTCCCTAATGTCACATTGAGATTTCTAGGTAAGTAAACTATACAATATTGAGAATGCAATCCAAATCCATCCCGTTTTTGCATGATGCCAGAACGAATAGACAAACAAAAATAAATTTTTTTTTTTGCTGTCTCCATAGTTCTTCCAAGGAGTACATTTCTCAAAAAAAAAATCTATGTACAGACACAACCATTACAACTTAAGTATAAGCATAGATAATTTCACAACCAAGTACAGTTGTGAAATTAAAAACACAAATTTGGATTTAACTTATTGGCCATCTAAAACATGTGATAGCCAAATAGCCAATTATAAAGGCATTTTTTCAGATCCGTACATAACTGAGTGGAATTGAACCACTCATCTCTGATTATAGTAAATTGGGCCTAAGGGTAATAAATAGTTTTTGCGTACGTTCACAAAGTGTAGATGAATATCTTCACACAATTTTACTAAAATGTTCTTGCCAGGAGACAGACTCCGATAAGATATCATCCTGGCGAACAGCTAGGAAGCAGTATCTTAGCGTAACACTATCACAGTTCTTCTAAGTTTTGGTCTCCAACACGCACAGCGCATGTGCGACCCACGGCTGCTGTCATTTATCTGCTGGTATCTTTCTATAGTACATCTGACGAATACTTATAATGTGTAGTTATCCCTCAAAAATGGCTGTTTTTGGGGAATATCCCACAAATATTATTTGTTAAATAGACCCCTTAGTGAGGAACAAGAAAACATTATTTATTCTGTATTATATCTGGCTTTTTGGCAGCTTGTGACATACAGAGTTTTACTTACATTGCTGTCTCTTCTCTTCCCAAGCATGTCAAATATATGTGGCCACAATGAGGCTGAGTGAAGTTCCTCATTAAAAATACCAAAATTCTTAATAATAAGAAAAATTCATCTTTCAAAAGTGAAGGTGTGTTGAGAAGAAATTGGAGAAAAAAAAAACTTAATTATCTGGTAACTTTGTGAATCCTTTCCATATCTTCAAGACTCTGCATGTCTCTTTAAATGGTACTATATTGTAGCTATACCAACTGTTCCCTAATCCTGAGGCAACAGGGTATTGTGTGAAATCCTAGAGAATCAGTTATCTACTGGGTATTGTGTGATGTGACAGTGTATCCATATCACGTACCTTGAGGCTGGCTCTTTGATAAAAGATTTCTCTGATGTTGAATCAAATAATACAACTTTAATATGAGATCAGAGGAACAGAAGGACCCAGATATCTATGTACCTTGCAGAGGCTGGACTAGTAAAAATGTTCAAATCTTCTTGAATATCTTTTGTTCCAAAATGTAAACTATATATTAACATTTTAAATAATTGTTAAACAATTTTAATGACACCTTAGAGATTTGAATTATATTAGTAATTGTAATGGCTGGAAATAAGAGCATAGAGGTGACAGTAATACGTGTTCATGAAAATTTAAACTAGCTCGAATTCCATGTTTTACTAGCTTATGAATGCATACAATGCAGTATATTTCTATACTGTATTTAGAAGCTATGTGTAAACTGCCTATTATGTTCTGGGTACATGCACAGCATTTATATGGAGAGGAGCACTAAAATGATCAGGCATCTACCTAAGTCGGTGGAATGTACATGATTGCAGCATGTTCACCTTGCTCAGTCCTTTTTGTTACAATGCTAGTTCCTCATGGTTGAAGGTGGGTTTTATTATTGGTGCACTGACATCTCAGTTATAATGTAATGGTGTTTCCTCTGTATAACACACACACATAAATAACAAAACATTATAACTTTGAAGTCTACACTCATCCTGCTGTAAATAGTTTATAAATCACTGCAAATGCCAGCAAGGAGCCAATAAGTACAGTATTCAATAAGAATGTTCTTTGTTTATATTGTCATCTACAGGACAAAAGTGATATTGTAGAAGTCTTTATATAGTTTTATTCTCAAGCAATATTTATTTTCAAAGGGATTCCTTAATCATAATCCTCCCTTCACTAAAATATTATGTGAACTGAGCCAATATATATGAGAATGTGGTTTTTTTTTTTAACTAGGAACCAGTAGTATCACTAAAGCACCAAGGAAGGGTTGAAAATTAATTTGGAAATATTTACCTAAAAAATCCTTTTGCCCTGTATAGACTAGAGATGTGTAGTTTGGTTTTCCTAGAAACCAAACACTCCCAAACTTGGGGTTTAGTAGTTGAACTGAGCCTTGGCTTGGGTCTTCTTGCCAAGTTTGAATCCCAGAGGCAAAAAAGTTATTATCCTGGTGCTGGATGTTGCGTGTTTTGAATTGCATATAAAAGTCCCTCCGTCTTGATTGGGTGCCATTTCACAAAGGAGTTAGGAGGGAGAGCATATAAACTATGGGCTGCAGCACTGTGAGACACTGTGCATTGTGTTCAGGGACAGGCACTGTGTTAAAAATACTGTGTTGTGTGTTCACTTCCATGCACTAAAAAACACCAGTAGGAGCACTGTGCTAAAGGAGTAATGTGTTATTAAAACAGAAAAGTAATAGGATGCCACTGCTCTAGCAGCAATGAGATTCACTGTGTTAAAAAAACAAAAACACAAACCTGTGTTGTGTGTTCAGGCACTATGTTAAAAAAGCATTTTAGGCATTAAAAAAACATCATTAGGAGCACTAATGGCATTTTTAAGGGGCACTGCACTGTGTTATTAAAACAATAAAAAACACACCATAGGTGCCACTGCCATGGTAGCACTGTGAAGCACTGTGTTGTGTGTTCAGGTACTGTGTTAAAAAAATACTGTGTTGTCTGTTCAGGCACTGTGTTAAAAACAATGTGTTGTGTATTCAGGCACTGTGTTAAAAATTTATTAGGAGCACTGTGTTAAAGGGGCATTGTGTTGTTAAAAAAAAATTCCATTAGGGTTCTACTTCCATAGAAGCACTGTGAGGCACTGTGTGTTCTTCATGCACTGTTTTTTTTATAAGGACGGTGTTAAATAAAATAAATTATTAGATGTGTTATGAGGCACTGTGTTGTGTGTTCAGACAATGTGTTAAAAAGTAACATCATTAGGGTGCCATTACTGTGAGCTATTTAAGGCAATGTGTTGAAAGAAAATGTCTTTGGCATGCCATTACTAAAAACATTCCTTGTTGTGTGTTCCAGCACTGTTAAAAAAATAAAATAAAAAACTGTGATCTGAGTTCAGACACTTTATTAAAAATAACGACATTAGGTTGCCATTACTGTGTTATGTGTTTAGGCACTGTGTTAAAAAACATCATTATGGTGCCATTCAGAGAAGCACTGTGAGGCACTGTGTTGTGTGTTTAGGCACTATGTTATTTTTTTTAAATAAACACTGTGTTGTATATTTAGGCACTATTTTAAAACATAATGTCATTAGGGTGCCATTAATAGGAGCCCTGTGAGGTGCTATGTTGTATGTTCAGGCACTGTGTTAAAAAAAGTCATTAGGGTGCCATTACAGGAGAAAAGTAAAACAGAATTTATTCACAAAAGAGTGATAATCAGCAATGTTTCAAATAAAGTCTCAAATAGCACAGAGGTTCACATATGCAATAATAAGTATAGGAGAGAATCCCCATATATATATATATATATATATATATATATATATATATATGCAGTCTTTAACATATAAGAACTAACGTGGATGACACTGAGGACCTTTGCCAGGGTAGAACCCTGTAGTAATGGAAATCCGGAGCAGAGCGGGCCCTGCAGAATAATATAGTTCTTGGACAGGGCTGAGTCCTGTGGTGCAGTGAGAGATGAAGTAAACTTGAGCCTTGTGGGGTAGTGAAGTCGGAGCAGGGTTAAGCCCTGTAAGGCAATGAGATTCCAGTACAGGGTTGAGCCCTGCAGCGTGGCTAGATTTTGGAGTGGAGTTGAGCCCCATGATGCAGAGATGATTGTAGCAGGATTGAGCTCTGTGATGCAAAGAAGATTGTAGCGGGGTTGAGCTCCATGATGCGGAGAAGGTTGTAGCGGAGTTGAGCCCTGTGAAGCAGAGAAGATTGTAGCAGGGTTGAGCCCTGTGATGTGGCTAGGGTTCGGAGCGGGGTTGAGCCACGTGATGCAGAGATGATTGTAACAGGGTTGAGCCCTGTAGTGTAGCTAGGGTTTGGAGCGGGGTTGAGTCCCATAATACAGAGATGACTGTAACAGGGTTGAGCCCTGTAGTGTAGCTAGTGTTCGGATCAGGGTTGAGCCCCATAACGCAGAGATGACACTGTAACAGTGCAGTTGACAACTGTGACAAGGATGAGTTCAATATCCACAGGAACGGAAAGACAACAGGCAAAGGTATAGTGCAGCAAAATGGTAAAACTGCAGTGATGGAGCAATAAGCAATATTTAGGCAATAGGAGTGCTGGTCCCTGTAGTGCAGCAGGTAACTGACATCAGAAGTTCATCTGGAATATAACAAAGTCTACAGCAATCCACAGGCACAGCGGGGACTGGCAGAAGTCCAAGAAAAGACCTGAAAGCAACTTTGCACAGACACTGAGACACAGTTAGTAACAGGCTTTATACTAGAGGTCTGTTATCCATAGGAAGCCTCAGAACATGTGACCCAAATGGAATCAGGTTTGAAATAATGAGCAATCTAGAAATCCAACAACCTGACGACACCTGGGAAACAGATGATCACTTTAATACTCTATCCCCTGAATGAGAAGCATGCCAGCAAGCAGGATAGCTCCTCCTTCGACCACAATGGAACTGTGGCAAAAGTAGTCTCTCTTTATGTACTGAAACAGTCGCAGTGCTGACAAGCAGATATTTTCTAGTATCATCAAATCATACAATTAATAATTATTTGTTCAATATGAATAGACCTTAAATCCTGAGAAATCAATGTCACTGGGAATTTGGATGCTTTTTTATAGTTAAATTATTAACACTATCAATCAATCAATCAATCAATCCATCAACCTCTTTGGGATTTTGGATGCTTGTTTAGTAGCAATGCTTTCCATTTCTCTGATTTGCTTTATTTATAGTTAAAGTATTAACACTAATTAATTAATCAATTAATCAATCAAATCAATCAATCATTGAAATGCTTTACCTGGCTTCCACACTACATGTTTGCCAGGCCCTGTTTTTCTTTTCTTTACAGTTATAACTGCTTCTTTATTTGTATAATCAATCAATGAATGTTTTACCTGGCTTCCACTACATAAATAGTATTAAATACTCTAACTCCATTTCCCTGTACCAGCCTCAGGCCTCTGATCTAGTTCTTGATTAATGAAAACATTCCATAGCATCATATAGTTTTATATTAAACTGCCACTGCAGTGCCACTATGTTTTCTGGATGTGCTATAGTTTTTTAAACTGACATATGTTTGTGCTTAGTTTAGCCATTCAGCTCTCTGCAGCCTTTGGCCAATATGGATAAAAACAATAGTATGAGCTTTGAGGTGATCAAAAAACGACAAGACATGATTGAAAATTAATGTTATTAAGGTTAATAACACTGTAGGAACAAAAATAGGCCCAAATTAAATGATTTTAGCTATATTTTATCAATGAAAAAAAAATCCAGATCCAAAACTAAAACAACGGTGGTTTTGGCAAAACCAAAACACAATGAGGAATTAGAACCAAGTACAAAACACGGGGTCCGTGCACATCTCTAGTATAGACTTACATGTATTGCAAAAAAAATGCAACTTTATTGAACACCATGAGCCATCATTAAATTTCACACTAAGCAGTGAGACTGATGCTGATCAAATTAAAATATATTAATATATTAGAAATGCTGAGCCATATATAAAAATACTATAAAATGTATTAGCCACCAGACTACCACTATAACCTTGTGCATTGGAATAACATAATCAGAGTCATTTTCTCTCTAAAAGGTCTTCATTTTGTCACCAATGTTTAAACAAACAGAAAGCATACATGTTTAGTTCTGCAAGACATAAAAGCTAATTGACATTTCCAAGTGTTAAATGCAGAACTCATTAATCTGAAACAAAAACTCAATGACATTTTAGAAAGGTGAACAAACAATGGTTTTCTGGTGTGAGCTGTCCTAGTTGTTGCTTAAAGGTCACTGCTCACCTTGCTTTGTCAAGGATAGATACAAAGTTTTCTGTTACAGGGGTTCAATCTTCTGTAAAACAAGAGTCTATCACAGGAGTGGAAACAATCAAGATAACATTCTGCATAGGTTGTGAAGAGATTAAAAGGTTGAATAGTTCATACTTTCAATATTTTTTTTTATTGGTGTACATTAATAAAATCACAGTTTATATACATGAATAAGAACACAGACAATGTGTAGCAGCAAAATTGTTGCCATACAACAATGGGTTCATGAGTTTGATTCCTGATCAGGATCATATCTGTGTTCAGATTATATGTTCTCCCTGCTTTGGTTTCCTCTCACACTGAAGAAGCATACCGGTAATTAAAATAACTGGTGAATAACATGTACTGTACCTTAATGTTTATGTTTGCTTGTGTATTAGAGAATATAGGGGTCTATTTATCATCACTTAATTTTTATAAAAAGTGGGGGAAAATTAATAGCACACATCGGCTGCTGGAGGGGGGGGCAGTTGTGACAGACGATGGTGTGGGTAGAAGGGAGTTTAGATGGTTACACAGATCAGGAGGGGGGTTTGGGGGAGAGACAGGCACCAGTTTCGGGAAGGTGGTTACCCACAGCAGAAATTCTTAGAGGGCAGGGGGTTAAAGACACGGCAGGGTTGGCGAGGAGGTGGGGCAGTCGCAGTGTGAGGCAATCCTAATGGATACCTCAGCTGTATGGGGAAAACAATCACATTTCCAAAAGGCTGACTTTGCAAAAAGAGCAGCTTTTTGTAAGTGATACCTTTGTTAATGAGGAATGATAAATACCTCCGAAAGGTTTTTTGAACTCGCAGTGAGTTTAAAACATAATTATCACTAGTGATAATTATGTAATGATGAATAGGCCCAGTAGAGCTCCAGTGGGGCAGGTAATGATCTGAATGAAAAATATTCTCTGTACAGAGCTGCATAATAGCACTATACTAATGTTAATAATAAATAGAAATCTTGCATTCATACTTTCCAACATAATCTATTTTACCATAAAATAAAACAATTGGTTTTTTTTTTCGTTTTCAAAGTACTCTATTCAACCCACCAAAACTGGAGTGCTAAGTGACCTAATATAGGGATCAGTAATCTGTTTAGTGTACAGCATAAAGGATTTTTATAAAAAGTGGTAGATGGTGTGTTTAAACTAGGGGTGTGCACCGGCCACTTTTCGTGTTATGTGTTTTGGTTTTGGATCTGGATCTTTCTTCGTGTTTTGGATCTGGATTGGTTTTGCCAAAACCACCCTTCCGTGTTTTGGGTTCTGGGTTTTGTGTTTTGGATCTGTATTTTTTTTAAAAAAAGCATAAAAACAGCTAAAATCACAGAATTTGTGGGTTTTTCAGCTCCTATGCTATTATTGACCTCAATAACCTTAATTTCCACTCATTTCCAGTCTATTCTGAACACCTCACACCTCACAATAGTGTTTTTATGTCCAAAAGGTTGCACCGAGGTAGCTGGATGACTATGCTAAGCGACACGAGTGGGCGGCACAAATACGTGGCCCATCTAGGAGTGACACTGCAGTGGCAGACAGGATGGTAGTTTGAAAAACTAGGCCGCAAACAGTACATAATGCAAAGAAAAAAAGAGGTGCAAGATGGAATTGTCCTTGGGCCCTCCCACCCACCCTTATGTTGTATAAACAGTACATGCACACTTTAACAAACCAATCATTTCAGCGCCAGGGTCTGCCACACGAAATGATTGGTTCATTTGGGCCC
The DNA here is from genome assembly GCA_031769625.1 of Taudactylus pleione. Classification (NCBI taxonomy): domain Eukaryota; kingdom Metazoa; phylum Chordata; class Amphibia; order Anura; family Myobatrachidae; genus Taudactylus; species Taudactylus pleione. The sequence goes on along the minus strand of JAUIMM010000137.1, from coordinate 3,886,168 downwards.
CCACAAAACAAGCTGGCAATTAATCTGTCCCTGCACAAACTGGCTCTACGGAGGCAAGATGTCGTCCTCATCCTCCTCATTCACCGATTCCTCACCCTCTTCAGTGTTGTGTACATCCTCATCCTCACAGAGTATTAATTCGTCCCCGCTGGAATCCACCACCACAGGTCCCTCTGTACGTTATGGAGGCTGGTCTCCCTGGAAGAGTTGATAATTCATTTTTATGAACATCATCTTCTCCACATTTTGTGGAAGCAACCTCCTACGCCTTTTGCTAACAAGGTTCCTGGCAAGATGTCGTCCTCATCCTCCTCATTCACCGATTCCTCACCCTCTTCAGTGTTGTGTACATCCTTATCCTCACAGAGTATTAATTCGTCCCCGCTGGAATCCACCACCACAGGTCCCTCTGTACGTTATGGAGGCTGGTCTCCCTGGAAGAGTTGATAATTCATTTTTATGAACATCATCTTCTCCACATTTTGTGGAAGCAACCTCCTACGCCTTTCGCTGACAAGGTTCCTGGCTGCACTAAACACTCTTTCGGAGTACACACTGGAGGGGGGGCAACTCAGGTAAAATAGAGACAGTATGTACAGGGGCCTCCAAATTGCCCCTTTTTCCTGCCAGTACAGATTCGGACTGTCTGACATGCCTACTTGGATGCTGTCACCGATGTAATCCTTTAACAGACAGACACATGCTTGTCGCTGCTGCTTTGAGGAGGCAGGTGCGGCTACAGCCCACACAATTCACAAAGACAGAAAAAAAAGAAGAATTTTAAATTTTTTGTGGAGCGCACTTTGAGGGTTACACGACCTTTTAACAGACAGACGCACGCTTGTCGCTGCTGCTTTGAGGTTGCAGGTGTAGCTACTGCGCATACATTTCACACACAAACAGAGAAAAAAAGAAGATTATTTTATTTTGGTTGAAGTGCACTTTGGGGGTTACACCACCCTTTAACAGACAGACGCACGCTTGTCGCTGCTGCTTTGAAAATGCAGGTGTGGCTACATCACACACATTTCACAAAGACAAGGAAAAAAAAGAAGAATTTTTTATTTTTTGTAGAGCGCACTTTGGGGGTTACACCACCCTTTAACAGACAGATGCACACTTGTCGCTGCTGCTTTGAGGATGCAGGTGCGGCTACTGCACATAAATTTCACACACAAACACAGAAAAAAAGAAGATTATTTTATTTTTGTTGGAGTGCACTTTGGGGGTTACACCACCCTTTAACAGACAAACGCACGCTTGTCGCTGCTGCTTTGAAGATGCAGGTGTGGCTACAGCCCACACATTTCACAAAGACAGGAAAAAAAAGAAGAATTTTTTATTTTTTGTAGAGTGCACTTTGGGGATTACACCACCCTTTAACAGACAGAAGCACACTTGTCGCTGCTGCTTTGAGGATGCAGGTGCGGCTACAGCCCACACAATTCACAAAGACAGAAAAAAAAGAATTTTTTTTTATTTTTTGTGGCGCGCACTTTGAGGGTTACACCACCCTTTAAAAGACAGACGCACACTTGTCGCTGCTGCTTTGAGGATGCAGGTGCGGCTACAGTCCACTCATCTCACAAAGACAGGAAAAAAAAGATTTTTTTTTTATTTTTTGTTGCGCGCACTTTGAGGGTTACACCACCCTTTAACAGACAGACGCACACTTGTCGCTGCTGCTTTGAGGATGCAGGTGTGGCTACAGTCCACACATTTCACAAAGACAGGAAAAAAAAGAAATTTTTTTTATTTTTTGTGGCGCGCACTTTGAGGGTTACACCACCCTTTAAAAGACAGAAGCACGCTTGTCGCTGCTGCTTTGAGGATGAAGGTGTGGCTACAGCCCACACAATTCACAACGACAGAAAAAAAGAAGAATTTTTTTATTGTTTGTGGAGCGCACTTTGAGGGTTACACCACCCTTTAACAGACAGATGCAGGCTTGTTGCTGCTGCTTTGAGGACAGTATCATATGCAGTGACAGTAGACTTGTCAGAATTTGTTGGCACATCCTTCAGTCCGGATCAGATGTCCAAACCGGCCCTTGACTTATGACACAGGCACACATTTGGCACTGCTACTGTGTTGATGCACATGTGGCTACATCGCACACAAGTCACAAATACAGAATTTTTTTTTTTTTTTGGAGCACTTTGGGGGTTACACTACCCTTTAACAGACTTATGGGACACAGGCACACGCTTGGCTCTACTCCTTTGTTGATGCACGTGCAGCTACCGTGCACACAATTCACAAAGACAGAAAAAAAAGAAGAATTTTTTTATTGTTTGTGGAGCACACTTTGAGGGTTACACCACCCCATAACAGACAGACGCACGCTTGACGCTGCTGCTTTGAGGATGCAGGTGCGGCTACAGCCCACACATTTCACAAAGACAGAAAAAAATAATAAATTTTTTATTGTTTGTGGAGCGCACTTTGAGGGTTACACCACCCTTTAACAGACAGACGCATGCTTGTTCCTGCTGCTTTGAGGATGCAGGTGCGGCTACAGCCCACACAATTCACAAAGACAGAAAAAAAAAGAATTTTTTTTTTATTGTTTGTGGAGCGCACTTTGAGGGTTACACCACCCTTTAACAGACAGACGCACGCTTGTTCCTGCTGCTTTGAGGATGCAGGAGCGGCTACAGCCCACACATTTCACAAAGACAGAAAAAAAAAGAATTTTTTTTTTATTGTTTGTGGAGCGCACTTTGAGGGTTACACCACCCTTTAACAGACAGACGCACACTTGTCGCTGCTGCTTTGAGGATGCAGGTGCGGCTACAGCCCACACATTTCACAAAGGCAGAGAAAAAAAGAAGAATTTTTAATTTTTTGTGGAGCGCACTTTGGGGGTTACACCACCCTTTAACAGACAGACGCACGCTTGTCGCTGCTGCTTTGAGGATGCAGGTGGAATCTAGATGGGATATGGAACAGGGGACACTCTACCTCCATCAATTGTCTAAATCCCACTGCACTAATGGCGGATACCGGACGCACGTCTAACACCAACATAGCAGTCAAGGCCTTAGTTATATGTTTTGCTTCAGGATGACTGCTGTCGTACTTCATCCTCCTTGCTAAGGACTGTTGGAGGGTCAATTGTTTAGTAAAATTAGTGGTGTTCCTACTTCCTCTCTGGGATGATGAACAACTCCCAGCAGCAGCAACAGGACTAGGAGGAAATGGTTATTGATCTTTCCCTATTTTATTTTTATCGGAGAAAGTTTGGTCCTCCATTTATGTTACATTTATATACTGTATACATGCGGCTAAGGCGCACACAAACACAGAAAATAATTTTTTATTTTTGTTGGAGACTAGTGCACTTTGTGGGTTACACCACCCTTTAAGAAATAAGCCAGCTGGCCCTTTACTTATGGGACACATGCGCACGCTTGGCGCTGCTCCTTTGTTTATGCACGTGCAGCCACAGTGCACACAATTCACAAACACAGAAAATATTTTTTTATTTTGTTTGGAGTGCCCTTTGGGGGTTACAGCACCCTTTAATGGACAAGCCAGCCGGCACTTTACTAATGGGACACAGGCGCATGCTTGGCGCTGCTCCTTTGTTGATGCATGTGCAGCCACAGTGCACACAATTCACAAACACAGAAAATATTTTTTTATTTTGTTTGGAGTGCCCTTTGGGGGTTACAGCACCCTTTAATGGTCAAGCCAGCTGGCCCTTTACCTATGAAACAGACGCACGCTTGGCGCTACTTTGTTGATGCATGTGCGGCTACTGCGCACACAATTCACAAACACAAAAAAATATATTTTTTTATTTTGTTTGGAGTGCCATTTGGGTGTTACAGCACCCTTTAACGGACAAGCCAGCCAGCCCTTTTCTTATGTGACACAGGCGCACGCTTGGCACTGCTCCTTTGTTGATGCACGTGCAGCCACAGTGCACACAATTCACAAACACAGAAAATATTTTTTTATTTTGTTTGGAGTGCCCTTTGGGGGTTACAGCACCCTTTAACGGTCAAGCCAGCCGGCCCTTTACTTATGACACAGGCGCATGCTTGGCACTACTTTGTTGATGCACGTGCGGCTACTGCGCACACAATTCACAAACACAAAAAAATATATTTTTTTATTTTTTTTGGAGTGCACTATGGGGGTTACAGCACCCTTTAATGGTCAAGCCAGCTGGCCCTTTACCTATGAAACAGGCGCACGCTTGGCGCTACTTTGTTGATGCATGTGCGGCTACTGCGCACACAATTCACAAACACAAAAAAATATATATTTTTATTTTGTTTGGAGTGCCATTTGGGGGTTACAGCACCCTTTAATGGACAAGCCAGCCAGCCCTTTTCATATGTGACACAGGCGCACGCTTGGCGCTGATCCTTTGTTAATGCATGTGCAGCCACAGTGCATACAATTCACAAACACAGAAAATATTTTTTTATTTTGTTTGGAGTGCCCTTTGTTGGTTACAGCACCCTTTAACACAGAAGCCAGCCGGCCCTTTACTTATGGGACACAGGCGCACGCTCGGCACTACTTTGTTGATGCACGCGCGGCTACTGCGCACACAATTCACAAACACAGAATTTTTTTTTTCTTTGTGCACTTGGGGGGAGCACCCCTGATGGACAGAGCACACCCTGGACAACACTACAGCTCCCCTTTAGGACTGGGACACTGCACAGGACTTTGGAGTGTACACAGCCCCTATGGACAACTGACTGCAGAACACACTCCAGCCAGCCCCTATGGACTTTGGAGGAGTGGACACAGCCCCTATGGACAACAGCAGCACAGCACAACACAGCCAGCCCCTATGGACTTTGGAGGAGTGGACACAGCCCCTATGGACAACAGCAGCACAGCACAACACAGCCAGCCCCTATGGACTTTGGAGGAGTGGACACAGCCCTTATGGACAACAGCAGCACAGCACAACACTACACTACACAGCCCAGCCAGCCCTAACTCCCACCCTCCCTCTTCACTGTCCACAGCCGAGTGAGAAAATGGTGGCGACACGGGTACCTTATACAGAATCCAAAACCCGCGAGACCCGGAAGGCGGGATGATGACATTTTGCCTCGATTTCAGATCCGAGTCAGGCGGGAAAAGTTGAGCCTGACTCGGATCGGCCTCGGATCGGGGGGGGCTTGGGGGGGTTCGGGTTTCAGAAATCCGAACCCGCTCACCCCTAGTTTAAACCAATGTGTCCTTATTCACTCATCATTTTTGAGCCATAAAAAGAGTGAATTAAACATTCCACCATTGGTAGCAGCTCTCAGACTTTGGTACTTTATCTTAATTTAGCATTTGTGGTGCACCACAGCTGTAAACTAATTTGCTTACTGTATATAGAGTACTGAGTGGTTAGCACAAAACTGTGTGGTGGGAAGCATGGCGTTACTTAGCCGCATTTTCTGTGGTACGCCGAATGGGGCACATTTTGATGATAGGTGAGTGAGGATACATCTGTATATTGACATACATTCTATAAATATTACGTGTTCAGTAGAGATCCCTTACTGATCGGATCATAAATATTATGATGTACTCAGCACTCTGGTCAGCATTGAACTTGTACAGTATGTCAAAACTTATAATTATTATTATTATTATTATTATTATTATTATTATTATTATCTTATTATTTACATAATCCATCCAAAAAGCTGCACTTTCTGCTCACATTAAGTAATTTGTGGTGCTCCACTAAAGACACTGCAGTCCTGTATACAAATGAAAGGTAATGGGCAATTACCAGTCTGTAGATAAATCAATGTTCTCTAATTACTAACAAATTACATTACAGGCAGTCAACTTTTTGGTCAAAATGACCTTTTTCAACAGGGCCGGATTAAGGGGGAGGCGACAGGGGCGGTCGTCCCTGGGCCCCCACACACAGAGGGGCCCCCACTAGCAGCGTTGCAGCCGGTGGCTTCACCTGTCGCTAGTGTCCCTGCCGCTAGTGTAGTGTAGACCGCGCAGTGAGTGCGGCCACACTATACAGTGACAAACACACAGCCGCCGGTGGCAGCTTTGTGTTTGTTACAGCAGCCAATGAAAGTCACACAGACTATCATTGGCTGCTGCTTCAATGGAGGGAGCCGGCTGGAGCTCCGTCTTCCGGCTCCCCCCTGGGTGATGATGGGAGTGACATCATGATGCTGACGTCTCTCCCATACTGCAGAAGAATAGGAGCCGGAGCGGACAGCGGCGGTCGCGTCAGGAGCGGTGATTCAGGTAAGTTTTTTTTTTGTGTGTGTGTGTAACGGGCACTGCATAGGGGGGGAACTTCATGGGGGCACTGAGGGCAATGCATATGACAACTACTGGCAGCACTGAATAGGGGTGGGCTACTACTGGGGGCAGTGTATAGGGAGCACTGCATGTGGGGGGACCACTACTGGGTCTGTGGGCACTATATAAGGGGCACTACTGAGGGCACTGTATAGGGGGACCACTACTGGGGAGTTATATAAGGGGCACTGCATAGGGGGGACCGCTATTGGGTCTTGGGGCACTACTGGGTCTGGGTAAAGGAATAATCAGGATATAGACTGCCATGGCTGTGTCTATGATGGTAACCACAGAAACCATGTCACGGAACGAGCACAGGTATAATCCTCAGCACATCACCTGCCGCCACAGCTGGCATCTGACCGCTCATGAGTAAATTACTACATACATACATACATAATTGAGCAAGTACATATCAGATGTACAAAACAATATAAAAATATACAAAACATGGTCACCATAACTATTAACTAGCAAATGAGGCTCAATATTAAATAAAACAAAAAATATTTTATCTGAAATAATTTTATCATCTAATAGACAAATCATGGAGCATGCAAGGTCATGCAAAGTATAGTACTTCTAGTGTGCATTCCACAGGATGAGATATCATTCTATAACCTCTAATCATCTGTCCCAATGTTCTCCTGCAATGAATGGATTTAGAGACCTAGGCTGACCTTACTCTAAATCTTCTCTGATAGCTGCATAAAACATTCATTCTCCATTTAAAATATAACATCAGATCAAAAATGCATTGAATATAATTGTCTCTAAGGATTAACTTTAAAAAACAATCATATAGTTCTCAGGGAAAGTCTGTGAAATGTTTTTAGTTGATAACACTAAATGCATCACTGACCTTTGTAATATTTTGTACAAGTTAAAATAGATATTTCATAGAGATCTACACAGAACCCTATATTTTGGTATTAGTTTTGGTTCTGAAACCATGTTTGTGCTTTTGTTTTGCCAAAACTTATTTCTGTGTTTTGGTTTTGTATTGGTATTGATTTTGGATTTCATTAACAATGGTCAAAACAGTTAAAATCATGTAATTTGTATTTTTTTAAGAGATGTGCGCCGACCCCTGTGTATGGCTTTGGTTGTGTGTCTGTTTTAACTTCGTGTTTTGGTTTTGGATCTGTATTATTTTCAACACATGATAAAAACTGCTAAAATCACATAATTTGGGCCTTTTTTTTGTTCCGACAGTATTGTTAACCTCAATAACATTAATTTCCATTCATGTACAGTCAAATTAACCACCTCAAAGTTTACAATATTGTTCTCATCCAGTTTAGGCCAAAAGGTTGCACCGAGCTAGCTTGCTGACTAAGCTAAGCAACAAACATGTGACAGTTCAAGATGGCGCATCGAGGAAACAGAATGGCACTGCAGTGGCAGACAGAATAGCAGATTAATACAATGCTATAAAATGTTTTTAGTTTTCAAGAACTAGATCAGAGGCCCGTGAGCAGTACACAGCCTTGTAGTACATTTCAAAAAATATAAGAAAGCCATAAAACATTAAATTGTCAGTTGCCAAGGATTCCTCAGAAGGGTTGAAAGCAGTGCTTAAAGTGGTCCTAGAGAAGCGGTGGAACTCACCGCTCCCCCTAGGTGCAATGTCAGTAAAGGGACAGTGCACGCCGTAGGTGCGCATAAAAATGGGTGTGGTCTCAAAATAAAGGGACGTGGTCACATAATAGTATTCCCGATACAAATTACGCCACAAAGTAGCACATTCTTGATTCACATTACACCACATAGTAGTGTCTCTTATACATTTATGACACACAGCAGTGCTCCTTTTACACAATGCCCACATTTGTGCCCCTTATACACAATGCCCACAGTAGTAGTGCCCCTTATACAATGCCCACAGCAGTAGTAGCCCTTACATAAAATGCCCACTGTAGTGGTACCCCTTACACATAATGCCAACTGTAGTGGTAACCCTTATGCAGTGCTCTCAGTAGTGGTGCTCCTTATGCAGTGCCCCTTATGCAGTGCCCACAGTGCTAGTGCCCCATATGCAGATACCACAGTAGTGGTAGTGCCCCTTATGCAGTGCCCACATTAGTGGTGCCCCCAGTAGTGGTAGTGCCCCTTGTGCAGTGCTTACAGTGGTAGTGCCCCTTATGCAGAGACCTCAGTAGTGGTGTCCCTTATGCAAAGCCCCCCTTATGCAGTTCCCCCTGGAGTGGTACCCCTTATGCACTGCCCCCTATGCAATGCCCCCATTAGTAATCCCCCTGTAATAGTGCCCCCAGTAGTAGTTCCCCCAATAGTAATGCCCTTCTTTAGTAATGCACCCAGTAGTAGTGACATCTGAGTAATGCCCCCAATAGTAATGCCCCCAGTAGTAGTGCCCCTAGTAATGCCCTCTGAGTAATGCCTCCTGAGTAATGCCTCCAGTAGTAGTGCCCCTAGTAATGCCCCCTGAGTAATGCCCCCCTGAGTAATGCCCCCTGAGTAATGCCCCCAATAGTAATGTCCCCAGTAGTAGTGCTCCATGATGAGCTCCAGCCTCCGGCTGCTGCTGGCGCTGCAGGGAGGGAGCCAGGTGCCCGCTGGTAACAAAATGTCAGTGGGCGCCCAGCAAATGGAGCCTCCCTGTGGCGCCAAGGTTAGGTGGGTCGGAGGAGGCGGAACTGGTTCTGTCTCCAAATAGAATTGACGAAGCGCAGTTCATCCCCGATCCAGCCCAATATAATCCTTGGTTGAAAGAGAAGCCAAGAATCTTAATAGTTGCACTGCAGAGAAGCTAACTCCAAATCAGCCTATCATATGCTGTACTAAAAAGAGGAGACCTACTGTACTAGCCATACCATCCCCTCAATTGGGTAACACACCACTGTGGTACATTTATGAGCACCAGATGGTATGATGAATAATAGTTAATACACACAATAACATTTTGATTTTGATAAAAGACAAAAAAAACTACCCACTAACAACAACAAAAACCTCAGCTTACACTGCATGGAGACATAGCATTTATATGAACGTGAACAAAATGCACTGGGGGACAGCACACAGACGGAGCACAAACAACAATAGAAATAAATATTTTTCCAACTTTTTTAAATGCACAGCTCAACTGACACTGCGTGCAATCACAGCGGTTATATGTACGTGACCAAAATGCACTGGGGGAGAGTGCACAGATATAGTACAAAGAACAATAGAAAGACATTTTTTTTTCCATTTTTTTTTTAATTTGCAGCTCAGCTGACACTGCGTGCAGTCACAACGCTTATATGTACATGAACAAAATGCAATGGGGGACAGCGCACAGACATAGTACATATAAAAATAATAAAATATTTTTTTTACACTTTTTCAAATGTGCAGCTCAGTTGACACTGCGTGCTGTCGCAGTGCTGGTGGACAGTGTACACAGGTTGTATAAACAAACAATTTTTATTTTTTTAACTTATTCTTTTTTTAACAAATGACAACTGCAGAGTCACACTGCTTATACCTCAATAGGGTATGGACTGCGGAGTCACAGTGCACCACCACTGTGTGACAGTTAGACTAGTAATAATACATAATACTATAATATTTCCTGCACTATAAAAAATAATGAACAATGATTTGCTATCTACCTGTACTTTAAACCTAACTAAGCCAACATTAACAGTGTTGAACACTAAGGGGACTGGAGTGGACACAGCACAGCAGCACCCACTGGAGGAGACAATGGACACAGCAGCACAGCAGCCACTGGACACAGGGAGTGGATGGACACAGCAGCAGCCTTTGGACACAGGGGCTGAAATGGACACAGCACAGCAGCAGCCACTGGAGGTGGAGAGAATGGACACAGCAGCACAGCGGCCACCACTGGAGGTGGAGAGAATGGACACAGCAGCACAGCGGCCGCCACTGGAGGTGGAGAGAATGGACACAGCTGCCACTGGTAACGTTAGCCTAGACGAGTCAGTGCGAAACGGTGCCCAAATCACAGAGGGAGGGACTTATATAGAATCCAAAACCTGTGAGTATCTGACTCCGAGTGCTGCACTTAATGCTACAGTGCAGCATCCGGCTCCTGTCACTGAGGGAGAGTCTACACCTTGGTGTCACCCCTCTCCGGGTGACACCCAGGTGCGGCATGCACTCGGGCACCCCACTTGTGACGCCACTGCACACATCTCTAATTCTTGCATTACTATTTATATCATTAGTGTTCATTTATATTTATTTACAGTCAATTTTATAAATTTACTCGTCAAAAATTGCAATATTTTTAATCAATATTGTCCAAAGGATGCATGGAGCTGGCTGTCTAAACACAGTGATAAAGTAATGGTACATTATCATTAAATATTTGTGGCACCCATTGGTCAGTTTTATACAACTTGGTAGCCCCAAAATTGTATAAAAGGTAGAGCTAATACATATTGCAAGCATTTAGTGGTATACATATAAAAAACAAAATTAAATTAAATTAAATTGAGATGTGAGGACACAGACCAGGCTGTGGAAAATAACAAAAATGTAAAACTAAACATTTTTTAAAATTATAGTGATAAAAACATAGACGGACACCACATCTAAATAGAAGTCACTTTCTGGATGCAAATTTTGTTTTTTGGTGACTTTGTCCTTTTTGGGTAATAGTAATAATAATAATACATTTAGCTCATGATATGGCAGGTCATATTTTGCCAAAAATGCCCCAACATTTTATCGGCCACATCTAGAATCTTAAGGTGCTTACACACTAGGCGATCAGGAAAGACAGTACGTATGGACAATGTTGGAAACGACCAGCGGGATTGCGCATCGCTGGTCGTTTCTTACATAAAAGTGCACGATTTGTGCACGATTACTGAGTGACTGCACGATTATGATGTCGTAATCGTGCAGTCGCTCAGTAATATCGCCCAGTGTGTACCCACCATTAGGCACAGACCTCTCTATACTGAGGACTTTCCGAACCACCAAGTTTATTGTGTAGGCAAAAGCATAGAATGTGTTTATAATTGTCCATTTGAATTGCATGCACAATGTTTGCTCCATTATCAGATATGAGAAATCCAGAGGAGAGGTTTATAGTGGTGAGCCATTTGACTATAACATTACAAAGTTTATGCAACAATTTGACACTGGTACTTTATGCGCCTTTGTGAAGCCAGCAATAAATAAAATAGTTTGCCTGTGAATAAGTTGGCATTGTGTGCTAGGACAGAATGATGTAGATGGTAATGAAGATGACAATGCTGCTGCTACTGCTGGTGCTGCTGCTGTGGAGAATACACCTATCCAGTTGCCTGTAATGGTCATGTAGTCATTTGTTTGACAAGTGCCACTTGTCCACATATGTATCTGTAATTAGGTGGATAGTTGGGTACAATGTTATTTTCAAGTAAGTAATGACTGTGGATTGCTGTTCAAGAGAAAAAAAAATTGATAGCATGGGCACATGACCTCTATTAATTGGATTAAATCTGTTGCATTTATTGTCAATTTTGGATGCAGAACAAGTGCCAACATGGATGCTAAAACTTTGGTAATCCACTGTGCAACAGGTTGATGGACGTCATACTTGCTTCCCCTATTAATCAATTGTTTGACAGACAATTGATTGAAACTAGACTTACTCTAGTTCCCCTTCTTAGATGATAATCTACCGCCAACAGCAAAAGCCCCAGCACCCAGAGATTTGGGTTGGGTACAGAATCCCAGAATCCAAGACAGTCGAGATGCCAATTACATCCCAGAGATTCTTCTTGGGAGATATGGATTGTATTACAGATTTCAAAATGCATTTGATTCATAGATACAGGACTACTTAATACTGTTGCTAAGGAGACCAATGTTGAGGTGGTGAAAATGATATGAGAAATTTAACCATGCTGCTGGTAGATGTTACTGAACTGCTTATTGCATGAGGTTTCACTTTTTGGTATGAACTGCTTGCATGATTACTCTGCAAATTATGCATTAGTGAGGAGGTGCCAAGATGTATAACATTCCTACCTTGATTTGTTTTGGTATCACAAAGGCTATAGATGGCTCGACAAACTTTGCCTGTGCTGAGGTAGAAATAGTTCCAAACCTGAGAGATGGATTATTTTGTCTGTTGGCAAGACATTACACCAATACACTTATCATGGGCATAAATTGGGACTACTGGTGGCTACCTTACTTGGAGACATTCATCACTATATTAATCATCATCATTGTTTTCACATACAGCACAGTCATCATCATGATCATTATTCTCATTGTCAGATACACAACTATCACCATCATCATGTTGCATATTAACATCTATATTTCTATCCTCTGGGTAATATACAGTAAGTTCCTTCTTTGATATGGGGAATGCAGAACCACCTTGCCAAGTACTTCACCAATAGCAAACCCCTTTCCCAAAACTACTATTATCCAGTGGTACTTGGCTGCCTTCCAGGACTTAAATTCTAAGTAGCAAAGGCTCAAAATCAAAGAAACATATATTTAAAGGGATATTTAAAGGGATCAGGACACTTAAAACTAAAGACACTAAAAGCGCTAGCTAAATATGCCAGCCAAATTAGATTACTAGATAATACTAAAACAATATATAGAAAACTGCTATCCATGTCTTCAGAAAGCACTGGTAATTCCACTGAAGAATATTCTAGCAGTTATTTTGAACAGCACAGATATTATAATTGCACTGTAAAGAAATGCTGGCCAGATCTTCCAAGTAGCACACATAGGGCCTGATTTAGAGCCGGACACAATTAGCGCTCGCTCGTCCAGAAAATAGGGGTGGCTATTCAAATGAACCATTCGCTCTTTGCGGTCTGTTCATGCCTCTAGGTCTGAACGAGAAAACAAAACTTGCGGTCGTTTTTTGGAAAAATACGCCCCCTGGCCACTCGCATCCTACGTCATGTCCGCTATTTATTAGATTAATCGAGTACATCGACCAGCGTATGAACTGCTCGCAATTCTTGTGGTTGGTTTTTGCTACCACAATCTTGCGAGCAGTTCTGGCTATAAAATAACCCAGTGACGTGGTCAATGACGCTGCTGTATTAATAATGCACACCCTTAAAACGCCCGTTTTGACCTTTAAGCACACCTGCGTTCGGATCTCCACTCCCCGTTTTCAAGCACCTTCCCCTGTTACCACCCACATATGCCTCATTCTGTCACTCAAAATAGCAGGCATTCGCTATTTAGCGAACAAACGAATTTCGGATGCACTGACTGGTTCGCGCATGCGTATAACGATCCGTACGTATGCGCAGTTGGGCAAACATCGCTCGGAGCGAATGAGCGGCCACTTACAAGCGGCCGCTTACGAGCGGCTCTGAATCAGGCCCATAATTTGCACATTAGAGAAATGCTGGCAGGAAGCAGTTTTTCTATATAGCACAGATAATTGCACTGTACTAAAATATTGGCCAGATCTTCCATATTGCAATGATGATTTACACAATAAAAAGATGCTGGGCAGATCTTATGAATAACCCAGAACAGCTGCACTGTAGAAACATACTGACAAGGCTCCAGACTTCTCAATCACATAGATGATTAAATTGTAAAGAAAATCTGGACAGATCAGTTGAATAATCCAAATTGTACTATGGAGAAATGCTAGAAGATCTTCCAAATAACACATATATATGAACTCCACTACACTAAGCAGCATAGAGCAGGTATCTAAGTAAATGACAGGATTGGCAGGATCAGACTGATTACTACCCACAAAGGAGTGTCAGAGGGAAATCCCTAAAAAGGCTCCACAGTCAATAATCACAATTCCAGAAACCAAGCAAGGCTCTGAACTCAGCTGCAGCAATCAAAATTCAGAACCCAGTCCAGCACAATTACTTCTGGTCTGCACACCTGACTGGTTGCCAGGAGACTAAAGCTGGCCACACATCTAAAGATTATCTGTCCAACCAGCCAACTAGTTGATTGGTTGGAATGAAAACCTGGTAAGGTATGAAAGCAAATGACAATCAGCAATTTGCTCCCAAACGCCAGAACATGGACTAAAAACTGTTGTTTGAACAAATAGCTTAGATCAAACATTTAACAAACTTGTCTGACGACCATTTTCATCTGTTTTCTGGCATTTAGGAGCAAATTGCTGATCATCATTTACTCCCATACATTACCAGATTTTCATTCCAGCCAATCAACAAGTTGGCTGGTTGGATGTAAGTTGGTCTAGTGTGTGGCCAGCTTAATTGAAGCCAGTAGAGATAACCTGACCATGCAGTATGGGTCTGCGATCATGCATGCATTTCTGGGTGGGTAGGGGCGGCAACAGCCTTTGTTTCCCAAAACTGAAGTGTGTCACCATCAATGAGGGGCAGTGATGAGGCCAGCCAGGATCTCTGTCAGCTGACTGGGATTTGCTGGCCTCTTCTGAGCAACTGCAAAAGCAGGATTTTCTGAAATCCAAACCCCCCCGAGCCCCCCCTATCTGAGGCCAATCCGAGTCAGGCTCGACTTTTCCCGCCTGACTCGGATCTGAAATCGAGGCAAAATGTCATCATCCCGCCTTCCGGGTCTCGCGGGTTTTGGATTCTATATAAGGTACCCGCGTCGGCGCCATTTTCTCACTCAGCTGTGGACAGTGAAGAGGGAGGGTGGGAGATAGGGCTGGCTGGGCTGGGCTGTGTAGTGTAGTGTAGTGCAGTGTAGTGTTGTGCTGTGCTGTGCTGCTCTGTGCTGCTGTTGTCCATAGGGGTTGTGTCCACTCCTCCAAAGTCCATAGGGGCTGGCTGTGTTGTGCTGTGCTGCTGTTGTCCATAGGGGCTGTGTCCACTCCTCCAAAGCCCATAGAGGCTGGCTGTGTTGTGCTGTGCTGCTGTTGTCCATAGGGTCTGTCTCCACTCCTCCAAAGTCCATAGGGGCTGGCTGGAGTGTGTTGTGCAGACAGTTGTCCATAGGGGCTGTGTCCACTCCAAAGTCCAGTGCAGTGTCCCAGTCCTAAATGGGTGCTGTAGTGTTGTCCACGGGGTGCTCTGTCCATCAGGGGTGCTCCCCCCAAAGTGCAAAAAATATATATATTTTTTCTGTGTTTGTGAATTGTGTGCGCAGTAGGCACACGTGCATCAACAAAGTAGCGCCAAGCATGCGCCTGTGTCATAAGTAAAGGGCCAGCTGGCTCATCCGTTAAAGGGTGCTGAAACCCCCAAAGTGCACTCCAAATAATATTTTTTTTACGTGTTTGTGAATTCTGTGCGCAGTAGCTGCACATGCATCAACAAAGTAGCGCCAAGCGTGCGTCTGTGTCATAAGTAAAGGGCCGGCTGGCTTGACCGTTAAAGGGTGCTGTAACCCCCAAAGTGCACTCCAAACAAAATAAAAAATAATTTTCTGAGTTTGTGAATTGTGTTCACTGTGGACGCATGGTTATCAACAAAGTAGCGCCAAGCGTGCGTCTGTCTGTTAAAAGGTGGTGTAACCCCGAAAGTGCACTCCAACAAAAATATAATATTTTCTTCTGTGTTTGTGAATTGTTTGCACTGTACGTGCATCATCAAAGCAGCAGCACCAAGCGTGCGTCTGTCTGTTAAAGGATGGTGTAACCCTCAAAGTGCGCTCCTCAAAAAATAAATAATTCTATTTTTTCTATCTTTGTAAATTTTGTGCACTGTAGCTGCACGTGCATCCACAAAGGAGCAGCGCCAAGCGTGCGCCTGTGTCCCATAAGTAAAGAGCCAGCTGGCTCATTTCTTAAAGTGTGGTGTAACCCACAAAGTGCACTAGTCTCCAACAATAATAAAAAATAATTTTCTTTGTTTGTGTGCGCCTTAGCCGCATGTATATATCAATATAACATAAATGGAGGACCAAACTTTCTCCGATAAAAATAAAAAAAGATCAAGAACCACTTCCTCCTAGTGCTGAAGCTGCTGCCACTAGTCATGACATAGACGATAACATGCCATCAACGTCGTCTGCCAAGGCCGATGCCCAATGTCATAGTAGAGGGCATATACAATCCCAAATAACAAAGTTCTGGAAAATAACCCTAAAAAAAACATATAAATCATCTGAGGAGAAACGTAAACTTACCAATATGCCATTTACGACACGGAGTGGCAAGGAATGGCTAAGGTCTATCCCTATGTTCATGACTAGTGGTTTAGCTTCACATGATGATGGAAGCCCTCATCCCACTAAAAAAATCAAATGAGTTAAGCTGGCAAAAGCACAGCGAAGAACTGTGCGTTCTAAGAAGATATCACAAATCCCCAAGGAGAGTCCAAGTGTGGTGGCGGTTGCGATGCCTGACCTTCCCAGCACTGGACGGGAAGAGGTGGCTCTTTCCACCATTTGCAAGCCCTCTGCAAGTGCTGAAAGGAGCACCCACAGTCCACTTTCTGATATGCAAATTGAAGATGTCACTGTTGAAGTGCAACAGGATGAGGATACTGGTGTAGCTGGCGCTGAGGAGGAAGTTGGCGAGGAGGATTCTGATGGTGATATGGTTTGTTTAAATCAGGCTCCAGGGACACAGTTGTTGTCCGTGGGATGAAAAAGCCCATCACGGTCATGCCTGGGCAGAAGACCAAACATTCCACCTCCTTGGTCTGGCAATATTTCTATCCAAATTCTGACAACAACTGTCTTGCCATATGTACCATATGTAAAGGAGAAATTAGTAGGGGTAGGGACGTTAACCACCTAGGAACATCCTCCCTTATACGTCACCTGCAGCGCTTTCATAAAAAGTTACTGTCAAGTTCAGAAACTTTGGCTAAGACCGTAAGCAGTCCAGGGACACCTAAATCCCGTTGTCCTGTTGTATCCAAGTGCCTGCAAACCACACCATCAACTCCCTCCCCATCAATTTCCTCCTTAGTCAGGATCGGAAGTAGTCCTGCAGGCCATGTCACTGGCATGACTGACTCTCCTATCCGAGATTCCTCCGGAGGATCCTGCATTGCTACGCTTACTGCTGCCGCTGCTGCTGTTGCTGCTGGGAGTCGTTCATCATCCCAGAGAGGAAGTAGGAACACCACTACTTTTACTAAACAATTGAACCTCCAGCAGTCCTTAGCGAGGAGGATGAAGTACAACAGCAGTCATCCTGAAGCAAAATGTTTAACTGAGCCCTTGACTGCTATGTTGGTGTTAGACATGCGTCCGGTATCCGCCATTAGTGCAGTGGGATTTAGACAATTGATGGAGGTAGTGTGTCCCCTGTTCCAAATCCCATCTAGATTCCACTTCACTAGGCAGGCGATACCGAGACTGTACAGAAATGTCAGAAAAAGTGTCCTCAGTGTCCTGAAAAATGCCGTTGTACCCTATGTCCACTTAATCACGGACATGTGGACAAGTGGAACAGGGCAGACTAAGGACTATATGACTGTGACAGCCCCCTGGGTAGATGTATCACCTTACGCAGCAACAACAGCAGCGTCACCAGAAGCAGCATCTCAGAAATGCCAGCTCGTTCCAAGGCAGACTATGCTGTGTATCACCGGTTTCAGTAAGAGGCACAACGCCGACAACCTCTTAGAGAAACTGAGGGAAATCATCGAACAGTGACTTACCCCTCTTAGACTCTCCTGGGGATTTGTGATATCTGACAACACCACCAATATTGTGCGGGCATTACATCTGGGCAAATTCCAGCACGTCCCATATTTTGCTTACACAATAAACTTGGTGGTGCAGAATTTTCTGAAAAGCGACAGGGGCATGCAGGAAATGCTTTGGGTGGCCCAAAAGATTTCTGGCCACTTTCGCCATTCAGTGACTGCGTGCCGAAGACTGGAGCACCAGCAAACACTCTTGATCCTGCCCCGCCATCACCTGAAGCAAGAGGTTGTGACGCGGTGGAACTCAACCCTCTACAGTCAGGTCCATAAATATTGGGACATTGACAGAATTTTCATATTTTGTCCTCTATTCACCACCACAATGGCTTTGAAATGAAACAAACAAGATGTGATTTAACTGCAGACTTTCAGATTTAATTTGAGGGTAATTACATCCAAATCAGGTGAACGGTGTAGGAATTACAACGGTTTCTATATGTGCCTCCCACTTTTTAAGGGGCCAAAAGTAATGGGACAAACTAAACTATCCTAAATCTAACTTTCACTTTTTAATACTTTGTTGCAAATCCTTTGCAGGCAATTACAGCCTGAAGTCAGGAACGCATAGACATCACCAGACGCTGGGTTTCATCCCTGGTGATGCTCTGCCAGGCCTCTACTGCAAATGTCTTCAGTTCCTGCTTGTTCTTGGGGCATTTTCCCTTCAGTATTGTCTTCATCAAGTGAAATGCATGCTCAATCGGATTCAGGTCAGGGGATTGACTTGGGCATTGCCTAACATTCCACTTTTTAGCCTTAAAATACTCTTTGGTTGCTTTTGCAGTATGCTTCGGGTCATTGTCCATCTGCACTGATTCAATCCAATCCAGATCCAAAACATGAAGAAAGATCCAGATCCAAAACCAAAACACAAAACACGAAAAATGACCGGTACACACCCCTAATATATATATATATATATATATATATATATATATATAAATATATATATATATATAAATTTATATTAGGGGTGTTTACCGGCCACTTTTCGTGTTTTGGTTTTGATCTGGATGTTTCTTCGTGTTTTGGATCTGGATTGGTTTTGCCAAAACCACCGTTCCGTCTTTTGGGTTCTGGGTTTTGTGTTTTGGATCTGTATTGTTTTTTTAAAAAAGCATAAAAACAGCTAAAATCTATGCTATTATTAACCTCAATAACCTTAATTTCCACTCATTTCCAGTCTATTCTGAACACCTCACACCTCACAATAGTGTATTTATGTCCAAAAGGTTGCACCGAGGTAGCTGAATGACTATGCTAAGTGACACGAGTGGGCGGCACAAACACGTGGCCCATTTAGGAGTGACACTGCAGTGGCAGACAGGATGGCAGTTTGAAAAACTAGGCCCCAAACAGTACATGATGCAAAGAAAACAAAGAGGTGCAAGATGGAATTGTCCTTGGGCCCTCCCACCCACCCTTATGTTGTATAAACAGGACATGCACACTTTAACAAACCAATCATTTCAGCGCCAGGGTCTGCCACACAAAATGATTGGTTCGTTTGGGCCCCCACAAAACAAGCTGGCAATTAATCTGTCCCTGCATAAACTGGCTCTACGGAGGCAAGATGTCATCCTCATCCTCCTCATTCACCGATTCCTCACCCTCTTCAGTGTTGTGTACATCCTCATCCTCATAGAGTATTAATTCGTCCCCGCTGGAAACCACCACCACAGGTCCCACTGTACGTTCTGGAGGCTGGTCTCCCTGAAGAGGTGATAATTCATTTTTATGAACATCATCTTCTCCACATTTTGTGGAAGCAACCTCCTACGCCTTTCGCTGACAAGGTTCCCGGCTGCACTAAACTCTCTTTTGGAGTACACACTGGAGGGGGTCAACTCAGGTAAAATAGAGCCAGTTTGTACATGGGCCTCCAAATTGCCTCTTTTTCCTGCCAGTACAGGTACAGACTGTCTGACATCCCTACTTGGATGCTGTCACCAATGTAATCCTCAACCATTCTGTCAATGGTGACAGTATCATATACAGTGACAGTAGACATGTCAGAAATTGTTGGCATGTCCTTCAGTCCAGACCAGATGTCCAAACTGGCCCTTGACTTATGACACAGGCGCACGCTTGGCGCTGCTACAGTGTTGATGCTCATGCGGCTATATCGCACACAAGTCACAAACACAGAAAAAAAAATTGTTTTTATTTTTTGGAGCACTTTGAGGGTTACACCACCCTTTAACAGATAGACGCTCGCTTGGCGCTGCTGCTTTGAGGATGCACGTACAGTGCACACAATTCACAAACACAGAAGAAAATGTTTAATTTTTGTTGGAGTGAACTTTGGGGGTTACACGACCCTTTAACGGACACATGCACGCTGGACACTGCTGCTTTGAGGATGCATGTACAGTGCACACAATTCACAAACACAGAAAAAAAAATACTTTTTGGAGTGCACTTTGGGGGTTACAGAAACCTTTAACGGACGAGCCAGCCGGCCCTTTACTTATGACACAGGCGCACGCTTGGCGGTACTTTGTTGATGCACATGCGGCTACTGCACACACAAAATTCACAAACACAGAAGAAAATATATATATTATTTGGAGTGTACTTTGGGGGTTTCAGCACCCTTTAATGGACGAGCCAGCCAGCCCTTTACTTATGACACAGGCGCATGCTTGGCGCTACTTTGTTGATGCACGTGCAGCTACTGCACACACAATTCACAAACACAAAAATAAAAAAAAATGGGGGGAGCTCCCCTGTTGGACAAAGCACCCCCTGGACAACACTACAGCACCCCTTTAGGACATGGGTCAAGACCATCGCGACCATCGGGCTTGCAACATGACCCTGTGGTAGGGTCTCACTGCCGCAAGCCCAGGAGTGATTTTGGCTCTATCAGAGCCAAAATCACTCCCACTGACATCACTAGTGATGTCAGTGGGTCCGGACCCAGACGGTAGACGTTCCAATGGGAACGCCTCCTTCTGGCAACCACGCCCCTGGCACGCCCCCTTTAGTGGCTGTCAGTCACCATCAACAGCACGCCCCCTTTAGCGCGAGACCCATAACGACGGCTTGGCCATCGTTATTCGGGTCTCGTGCAAGCACACAACGGAGCTCCCTCCATCGTGCGCATGCGCATTTGGGTACCATCAACCCACTTGCGAGCATCCTGCGCTCGTGAGCGGGTCTGAATGAGACCCACAGCCCCTATGGACAACAGTAGCATAGCACAACACAGCCAGCCCCTATGGACTTTGGAGGAGTGGACACAGCTCCTATGGACAACAGCAGCACAGCGCAGCACAGCACCACACTACACAGCCCAGCCAGCCCTAAATCCCACCCTCCCTCTTCACTGTCCACAGCCAAGTAAGAAAATTGCACCAACGTGGGTACCTTTCATAGAATCCAAAACCAGAGTGCTCACCTTGAATCAGGGCCCTCCTACCTTAAAATGGAGCGACCTCTTGGATGCTCGCATAGGTGTGGGTGACCACCCACAGGTTATGCGAGCGTCCATGATGATGGTCGCGATGGTCAAGACCATCGCGACCATCGGGCTTGCGACACAACCCTGCGGTAGGGTCTCGCTGCCACAAGCCCAGGAGTGATTTTGGCTCTATCAGAGCCAAAATCACTCCCACTGACATCACTAGTGATGTCAGTGGGTCCGGACCCAGACGGTAGACGTTCCCATGGGAACGCCTCCTTCTGGCAACCACGCCCCTGGCACATCCACTAAAGGGGGCGTACTGTCAGTCACCATCAACAGCACGCCCCCTTTAGCGCGAGACCCATAACGACGGCTTGGCCATCGTTATTCGGGTCTCGCGCATGCACACGATGGAGCTCCCTCCATCGTGCGCATGCGCATTTGGGTACCATCGACCCACTTGCGAGCGTCCTGCGCTCGTGAGTGGGTCTGAATGAGACCCACAGCCCCTATGGACAACAGCAGCATAGCACAACACAGCCAGCCCCTATGGACTTTGGAGGAGTGGACACAGCTCCTATGGACAACAGCAGCACAGCGCAGCACAGCACTACACTACACAGCCCAGCCAGCCCTAACTCCCACCCTCCCTCTTCACTGTCCACAGCCAAGTGAGAAAATGGCACCAACGTGGGTACCTTTCATAGAATCCAAAACCCGCGAGATCCGGAAGGCGGGATGGTGACATTTTGCCTCGATTTCAGATCTGAGTCAGGCAGGAAAAGTCGAGCCTGACTTGGATTGGCCTCGGATCGGGGGGGCTCGGGGGGGTTCGGATTTCAGAAATCCGAACCTGCTCACCCCATATATATAAATATATATATATTCCATAGACAAAAAACCTTACGGTTTCACATGTCTCATTGACGCTGCTTAGATATGATCTAAAAATTCACAAAACGTATTGAATTTCTCTCACTCAAACTCCAAAAAGCAATGAAATTGCTGATGCCTTAGTGGATGTGAATTAATACAGATATGGTATGCCATGACACCATGTGGTTAACTACAGATTCAGCACTCTCACAGAGTGAGATTGCTGTCACTCACAAAATGGTGGAGCTGCTAATTCACACAATTGTGTGCTCACTGGAATACACACATGCAGTCTATGCAACTGAGGTCTGAGCAGTTACATGGCACACACATCCCACTCAGTGACCAAAATCTTCCCATTCAGTCACCACAAAAATTTCCAACATCCTTCTCACTCCATACATCCATTTCTTTCATTATACACATTCAGCTTCCCAATTGCTATAACTATCATACTCTGTCTATACATGTACACTATCTTCGCCTCCATGCTGCTATAACTTCCCCAATCCCTACAGCTGTGTGTTCTCCCATCTGTGCTAGTGTGCATGCCTTGATACACACCAATTTGTCTTTCCCCATGTGAACCACCCTGCTTTCTGCATCCGTGCCACTGTGTTTCCTTCCATCTGGTCCCAAGCCATGTCACTCTGTCTTCCCCTTATCTCTGCCACTCTTTATTCCTCCATCTTCACCACTCTGTCCCTCCCAACCATGCCACTCTGTCTTTCCCCTCCCACCCATACCACTCTGTCTTCCCACCCATTTGCACCAATCTGTCTTCCTCAATCCCTTCTGTTATTTATTTATTTATTAACAGTTTCTTATATAGCGCAGCAAATACCTTCGCGCTTTACAATTTGAATCAACATTAACATTATACTGGGTTGTAAAAGACATACATACATATATACGTACATACATAAAAGACATACATAAGGATAAGAGGGCCCTGCTCACAAGCTTACAATCTATAGGGAAATAGGTGTTGATACACAAGGATAGGTGCTACATATTGCAAATTGGTCCAGCCCGATAGCAGATGTTCTTGGTGGGCTGTATAATCCAATCACAGTGGAAAGTTGGCCTAGGGTTAGGAGGATGTTAAATTGAAGAAATAAGATGTGATAGGTGTTTACTATAAGAAGAGAGTTAGATAAGGAGCTATAAAAGGTTAGGTGGGCGGTCCTGGAATCTGATAAGCTTGTCTGAAGAGGTGAGTTTTCAGAGAACGCTTGAATGTTTGGAAACTAGTGGGAAGTCTTATTGTGCATGGGAGGGCATTCCACAGGGTGGGTGTAGCTTGAAAAAAGTCCTGTAACCATGCGTGAGAACAAGTAATGCGCGGGGATGAGAGACGTAGATCTTGTGCAGAGTGGAGATGTCGGGTTGGAAGATATTTTGAGATAAGTGAAGAGATGTATGTCGGTGTGGTTTGGTTAATAGCTTTATGTGTGAGTGTAAGTATTTTAAATTGATTACGGTAGAAGACCGGCAACCAATGGAGGGACTGACAGACACTGATCATTTGGTGAGAAAGATCAACCTCGCAACTGCATTCAAAATGGATTGTAGTGGGGAGAGCCTGTTTTTGGGAAGACCATAAGGAGACTATTGCAATAGTCAATGCAGGAAATTAAGAGTGCCTCTATTAGAGTTTTTGCAGTGTCATAAGATATGGTAAAATTTTGGCTATGTTTTTGAGATGTATGTATCAGGATTTAGAAACAGATTGAATGTGGGGAACAAAAGACAGTTCAGAGTCAAGGATAACACCTAGACAGCGACCTTGTGGGGTGGGGTTGATTGTCGAGTTGTCAACAGTAATAGATATATCAGTTTGGTAACTACTATTGGCTGGTGGAAATATAATTAATTCTGTTTTGGATATATTAAGCTTGAGGTGGCGAGATGACATTCAAGATGAGAGACATTCAGTGACACGGACGAACACAGATGGTGATAAATCTGGGGGGGATAGGTAAAATTGAGTATCGTCCATGTACAGATGATACTGAAAACCAAAAGAGCTGATTAGTTTGCCAAGAGAGGTGGTATATATAGAGAAAAGCAGAGGACCTGATACTGAACCTTGTGGTACTCCAACTAATAGAGGTTGCGAAGTGGAGGTAGAATCAGAAAAGCGAACATTGAAAGAGCAATTAGATAGGTAGGATGAGAACCAAGAAAGGGCTGTGTCTTGAAGACCTAGGGATTGTAGTGTTTGTTTGAGACGAGAGTGGTCAACAGTGTCAAAGGTAGCAGAGAGATCTAGAAGAATTAGAAGTGAATAATGGCCTTTAGCCTCGGCAGTGACCAGATCATTTACTACCTTAGTCAGTTCTGTCTCAGTGGAGTGTTGGGAAGAGAAAGCCTGACTGAAGTGGATCCAATAAGTTGCAGGTGTTAAGAAAGTGTGTGAGGCGAGTATAGGCAAGTCTCTCAAGTAGCTTGGAGGGGCAAGGTAGCTGGGAGATAGGACAGTAATTTAAGAGGGAGTTACGGTCAGAATTTTGTTTTTTTAAAATGGGAGTGATCACTGCATGCTTGAACAGTGATGGAAAGATACCAGTAGAGAAAGAGAGATTACAGATATTAGTTAAGTGTGGAATGAGCACAGGAGACAGAGGGCCTGATTCAGAGCCGGACGCTCTGACCAGAGTGCTCGCTCTGAACCAGGGCCCTCCTACCTAAACTTGAAGCGGCCTCCTGGCCGCTCGCATAGCAGTGGGTGACCAACCACAGCATATGCGAGTGGCCAAAAAGATGGTCGCGATGGTCAAGACCATCACGACCATCGGGCTTGCGACGAGACCCTGCGGTAGGGTCTCGGTGACCGCAAGCCGTGGAGTGATTTTGGCTCTGTCAGAGCCAAAATCACTCCCACTGACATCACTAGTGCTGTCAGTGGGGCCGGACCCAGACGGTAGGCGTTCCCATGGGAATGCCTCCATCTGGCAGCCATGCCCCCAGCACGCCCACCAAAGGGGGCATGCTGTCAATCAACATTGACAGCACGCCCCCTTTTGTACGAGACCCGGAGCGACGGCTTCCCTGTTGCTAGCCGGGTCTCGCGCATGCGCACGACAGAGCAGCCTCCGTCGTGCGCATGCACACTAGGGCATCATTAACCCGCTTGTGAGTGCTCAGCGCTCGCTAGCGGGTCTGAATCAGGCCCAGAGCTTTACTGATTTATGAGGGTATAGGATCAAGAGGATAGGTAGTAGAGTAGGAGGATGTGAAGAGTGTAGCTACTTCATCTTCATTAGTGGGGTCAAATGATGAGAACATGCCACTGGGTTCAGGTGGGAATTGAACAAGACCCTGGCTGAGGAAGTGCATACCATTTCTTTTAGGATATTATCAATCTTTTTCTTAAAATAGGAAGCAAAATCTTGTGCACTGATAATAGCAGGTGGGTTGGGTGATGGAGGGGTAAGAAGTTATTTAAATGAATTAAAAAGTCACTTGGGGTTAGAGGCTTGGGCAGAGATAACAGATTGGAAATATATCTGTTTGGCATTATCCAGTGCATTACGATAAGAGTGGTAGATCATCTTATATGTGAGGAAGTCACTTGGAGTATAAGACTTTCACCACTGATCTTCTACTTTACGTGAGAGTTTTTGTAGGTGTCTTGTGAATTTGGAATGCCACGGTTGACATTAAGTCTACGTGGAATGTGATGGGTAGCTGGAGCTACTTCATCAAGGGCTAGTTCTAGGGTTTGGTTCAAGTGTGATACAGCAGTCTCAGGAGAAGTGAAATTAGAAATAGGTAAGAGTGATTGTTGCAGAGAGGTGGATCAAAATGAATAGCATTAATATCTCTGCGGGTTAGAGGAGGTTTGGTTGATTTGCCTGGAATTGAGGTTGACACAATGGAGGAGAGTGTGCAGGTGATAAGGTTATGATCTAAGAAAGGGAAAGGAGAATTAGTGAAATCAGAGACTGAGCATAGTTTGGTAAAAACAAGATCAAGGCAGTGGCCATCTTGATGAGTAGAGGAGTCAGTCCATTGGGAGAGGCCAAGAGAGGATGTTAATGAGAGAAGTTTGGCGGCATGAGGGGATTGTGGACTATCAATGGGGATATTGAAATCACCCATAATAATGGTGGAGATGTCAGACGATAGGAAGTGAGGGAGCCAGGCAGAAAAATGTTCCAGAAATTGATTGGGTGGTC
This sequence comes from Taudactylus pleione, assembly GCA_031769625.1. NCBI lineage: Eukaryota > Metazoa > Chordata > Amphibia > Anura > Myobatrachidae > Taudactylus > Taudactylus pleione. The sequence continues at coordinate 3,859,814 of JAUIMM010000137.1, read as the reverse complement.
CAGGTGGACGATAGATAGCAGCAATGCACAGAGAGAAAGGAGTGAAAGTCCTAATAGAATGTACTTCAAATGATGTAAATGTAAGGGATGGTACCTGTGGAATAACTGTGTATGTAAAAGATTGGTACAGTAGTATTCCTACTCCACCTCCTTTACTATTACCAGGCCTGAAAGTGTGTGTGAAGTGTAGACCACCATGTGAGAGCGCTGCCGGGGAGGAAGTGTCTGTTTGTGTGAGCCATGTTTCTGTTAATGCCAGAAGATTGAGGTTATTTGAAATAAATAGGTCATGGGTGGATGTTAGTTTGTTGCACGCAGAGTGTGCATTCCATAAGGCACATTTCAGTGTTTTGGAGGGTGATGGGAGGCATGTGATATGTCTGAGGTTTGCTGGATTTATATTGCGTTGTGAGTAGGGCATGTGTGTATGGCCTGGATTTGGTGATATGTCACTAGTTAATAGAAGTAGAAGGAAAGAGATATAAATATAGCTCTGGGTTTTGTATGAAAGTTTTTATGGCGACAGGTTGTGGATGTTTTTGGTCAATTTAGAAGGATAAGTAAATAGCTCATGTGTGTTCAAAAGAGGGGAGCAGATTAATGAGGCTGCAATGCGTACAGAGGGGTGAGCTGTGTGTTCTCCCATTGTGCTAGTCTGCATTCCTCATCCACACCAATCTGGCTTTACCCATCTACACTGCTCTGTTTTCCCGCATCCATTCCACTCTGTACCCCCCATTCATGTCACCCTGTTCCCCCAAAGTGTGCCACTCTGTATCCCCACCATGTGCACCATTTTCCACCAATCTGCATCACTTTGGCCCGCCCCCATCTGTACTGCCTAATCTTCCCCTCTACATGCCATTCTGTCTGCCCCATCCACACAATTATGTCTACTTCCCCCACAGTGGCATAAGTTCATCCCAGATGCCCGGAGGCAAGTTTTCATTTGGTACCCCCTAAAAAAATGGAAATTATATATTGTGCATATCTATCTATCTATCTATCTATCTATCTATCTATCTATCTATTACATATGCACAAAACCACTGCTGCTGTGGGCAGCTGTGATTTAAGAGGGAGGGGGAGCAGCCCGGGTAATTAGAACCCGCTCCCCCCCTTTTGGTGCCTCTGCCTACACATGAAACTGTCAAATGACAGATGAGCATCTTTACAGTGTCCTTACATGTGATCAAAAAATGCGAGCAGAGAATTATGGGGAAATTAACCTGCTTCAGCTGGAGATTTTGGAAACTCCCCATCACCAGATGCATGTCTTTCCACTGCCAGTGTAGTGCAAAACCAATAACCATAACAATAATGAAATAACAAAACTGAGACTTGCTTAAGGGGAAAGGAAGGTCTGCTTTTATTTAATTTCCTAGTTAAACTATTAATAACTAATTAAAACTAGCAAATAACTAAAATACTAAATACTAAATAACTAAAATACTGAAATAATCTAAGAAGAATGAAAGGACAGACAAAGAATGGTGGCACCGAAAGAACGGCCCCACAATGCAAGATCCGCCAACTGTCACTCCATACTCCACCCTTACCAAAATGGGAGGTGACCAGCCAGCCCATTGCCGTGCCCAAGGTATCCACCTCCCACCCCAATGACACAACATGAGCTCACCTGGAGCAATGGTACCACTGACCCCTGTAGGGAAGAATCAGCCTAAGCCATGAATTGGGGGGAAGAGCACCTGAAGCTCCATAGACAGATGATTACTGCAACCGTTCTTTCCTGCCAACCACAGACCTCAGCCAAGGGCTAAGCCACCACCATGATCTAATCCAGAACTTTTAAAATACCCTTGACTATATCCTCCACAAACAAAAAACAACCCTCATCATTCAAATGCGCCCAATCTAGATGGAATAAATGAGAATCCTGAAACTGGATACAAGGATGTGAGATCACTCCAAGATTGCGAGTACAACTACTAACCACCGAATTCACCTGCCTCCTAGCCGCATCCAGGGCCCCCGGTGACACAACACCATGCCACAGGACATGGAATAATATCTGACCATAGGAGCACACAAAAAGGCCACATGGCCACAATGTTCTCCAAAATCACCATCATGGAACACTGCAGATCCAACCCCATCCGGGAAGTCAAATCATTGCCTCCTAAATTAATGACAAGGACCAATGGGAAACCAAACTACCCAACAGCCTGGAACAACAAATCAAGTCGAGCATCCCAATGCATCCCTCTAACTCCCCACCAACTACTATTACTTGGCCATGGGCAAAACGAGACCATCTAGCCCAATAAACAAAGGAATGCCCAACTATCCAAACAGGTGACAAATACACTTGAGCACCTGTAAGAGGAAGGTAATTAGAAAAATAAAAAAATGGGGGGGAGGGATTACAACTTGACCTGAGGCAAAAACACAAAACATCCTCCAGCCAGCATAGCCTGTGTTTAAAATTCCTCAAGACACCCACCAGAGTTATGAGTTGCTAGTCATTCAAGTTGGGATACCATACACTTACTGACGGCAGATATACCGCCTGTAGGCATTGTAGGCACCCTAGTGCTCTCCACCAATGAGCCCAATGCAGTGGCCCACGTGGCTGCCCTGATATGGAAGGAATGAGTCTCAAACTCTTTTTCTGGGAGTCCAACTGCCACCAAGAATTGCTTAAGAACCCAACCAAATTGAAAACAGGTAATTGGGGATCCATCGGCATGCATTAACCAAGCCCCTCCTTTCACTGAAGGACGAAGGTCTTCATATCTCCTAGCCCAAAGCACCGGAAATACTGTAGCATCCGAGCAAGCTGGCCTGGAAACCCAATGACCGATTCCCAACTGATCAGTCTTAGACCAACGAATTCTGCACAGCACCACAGAATCTTCGATAAAAGCATGTGAAGAGAGCAGCAAAGAGAGCCCCCATCATGAGGGCACCCCAAGCTCTGAAACCCTAAAAGCCCTGTGATATGCCATTGCAAATGCCACGCTAAACAACTGCACCTCGAGAGCAGATGAACAAACAGATAACAAGGCCTGCAGCAATCGCTCCAGCAGTAACAAATCAATAGGATGCAAGGAGTCTGGAGGAACCGGGTCCAGATGTGTCCAACCCCTCAAAGCCTTCTGCACTAAGAAGTTCTTTGAAAGGTCCTCCAACCCCTTCACCCAAAAAAATGGGACAAACCAGCCAATGTTTTTACAACCACAGCCCTGGACCTGCCCGCATCAAACAGGTTCCACACAAACTCAAGCATAAGCTCTCTATGGCATGATAGCTTTGTAGCATCCCTGAGGCCAGTGATCGATGGGCTAATGCCTTCATTCCAGCACAATAATTTACCAAACATAAGATGGGCACAACTCACCAACCTTAAGAGCCACAGGGGCAAGAGTAGGAAATTCGGCCATATCATTGTTTACTCCGGTGACATGTTGTGCCTTAAACATGATGTTAAATTGCAAACAATGTAGGACCAATTGAGCCAGCAAACTGATAGCTGGCAGGGATGCCACTTGTTGTCGATTGACCGCTTGAACTGCACCCAAGTTATCACGCCAGAAGATCACGCTGCGATTACACAATAAAGGACCCCATAATTCGAATGAGACCATAATAGGGAAAAGTTCAAAAAGGGGAAGGTCCCTCGTTAACCCCTGGTCACCCACTCATCAGGCCAAGGGGCCGCACACCAATGACCATCAAATAAGTCCCAAACCTGATGAGCCCGCTGGATCTGTGAACAACTTGAGGACACAACTGGGCTCCATGGGCAAAACCCAGATGCATGTTCCATTGAATGCAGCTATGAACTCCACCCAAACCCTGAGATCCCTCAGCAATTCTGCTGACAGGCGAATAAAGTGATGTGGTTTACATACTCGCACCATAGCCCATTCTAACTTATAGCAGAACACACACCGCAACAAAAGAGACCCCCGCCAACATGTTAGCACAACATGAAGATTCAGGAGGACCCACTAGCAAGAAATCATCCAAATAGTGAGACACTCCCTGCTCCCCCGACCGATACATAAGACACTAATGGAAGAACGTGCTGAACCTCTCAAAATTATCTCAAAAAATCTATCTAGACAAAACCTGTCCTACAGCCGAAAACCCATGAAGCAAAAATAATCTGGATGCAGGGGCAACAACCGGAAGGCAGATTCAACATCTATCTTGGCCAAGAGGGCCCAGCCCCATAGGACCAGACCAAATCTAATGCAACATCAAATGACTGATGTCACCTGACAAAGATTCTCAGGTATTGCATCATTGACTGAGGATCCCCCTGGGCAAGAGAGATGCTGTATAAGCCAAAATTTTCCAAGGGCCTTCTTTGTTACCACCTCCACTGGAAATAGAACTAAATCCGGTAGATGGGGCCCCAAAAATGGCCCCATCATGCAACCCATTGTGGCCTTCTCCTTAACCACAGACAGAAACTTGCGTGCTGAATGTAAGTTCCGCGGCAAGCCCATGCAAACATTACTTAGCACTGGCAACTGAAAGCCATGAAGGAAGCCATCATCACGCCGTGGGTAAATGTCAAGCCATCACAACATGGTGGTGACATTTACTGGTATGGGGGCCCTACTTCGCTCCAGGACCCCCAGGCTGTCCCCCTGATGTGGGGATACCACTACCGACCTAGGGCACATGAGCCCACTCCTAACCCATGTGCACACCCCCACATCAAAGCAATTGCTGACGAAAATAACATTTTGTGCCATAGGGACACCTTCCACTGTTGAACGTGAAGCACTTACCCTTAGGCCGACCGCAGCCCTTTTGCCAGCCACCTGCCCGCACTTAGCACCTGTAAGCTCTGTCCCTGGCCAATGCAGGTTAGTCGCCTCAAGCCAAACTTCAACATATTTTGAGCCAAACTTCATGACAACCTGGCCATGCTGCTTGCGCCAAAGTTCCTTTGGATCAAATGTAAATACTGAACCATATTTATGTGTTCATCGAGGTGCGTACGTAAAAAGCATGCCATGAACATTCAAAAGCCGCTCAGCCAATTTGAATAGTATTTAAACGATTCAAGTGCTTTCTCTTTCTCTGCTACCATCAGTGCCTTATGGGCTTTTGAAGTGAACGTAAAAAAATGTCGACATAAAGGCCAACTCAAATCTGCTCTCAGATTCTAGGATGGATACCTCTAAGCACTGCCGTATTTGCACAATTCACAACCTCCTCGGGATCCTCCAAACCAGAAAATCTAATACTGCTAGACCTACGCCAATGCCGGCAACACTTTGCGACCCCTTTTATATCGCTGGATGAGTCCGATGAGGTCGAAATCCATGGAGTACATGGAAGACTCACCCTGCAGACTCTTCTTAGAGCGCCGTCACCACTTGCATGACCTGTCTGCTGACTTACGTCTAGAAACCTGAACCCCCGAAACCTGTGAACTATCACTCACCCCTGAAGTACTTTCTAAGGAGACTGACTACACATGCCAAACCCTATCAGAAGTGGTACCTGACTCACCAGAGCCACTCGCCTGTTCCCCCGCACCAGACACTACTGCTTCAACTCCATCTCTGGTGGGAACGCCAGTCTCCGAACTCACAGCAGCACCATCTGAGAAAGAAACAGACAAAGAAGCAGTAAGAGGCACCAAACCAAAAGCCCCAGAGCCCATTGCATCAGAGATAGCAGCCACAGTAGAAACAGGGGCATTCACCAGAATATTCAAAACCCCTCCCTGCGCATTCACTACAGGAAACCCCTGAACCCCTGAGCAATGGAGCCAAAAGTTAAAAAAAACATAACGGCCAGAGGAACTAATTGAGCACCGAGCGGCTGCAAATCCACCGGAGGTACTGGTGCCCCTGACGCAAGAGCACCCTGCGATACCGACAATAATGTAGCCGTAGCAGAAGTCACAACTGAAATCAATGGTGCCAGCAAAGATGGTGCTATGCCAGCCACAGCGTTAACCTCCCAGAACAGGGAGGTTAACGCTGTACAGACAATGAGGCAGCAACCTGAGGGGTGAGGGTAGGAGCCAATGGGGCAAGAGCGGCCGTAGGCAGTACCCTGGCCACCACCTGCGCATATGTCAAAGACCCCTCCCCACATGCTCTGCCAGATCCAGCAAATGACTGTGACAAAAATCTCCTTTACTGCACCCCAGGAGGCTCCAGGGCCTGCTGTCCCCATGTGCCCCTAGAACTACTAGGTGGAACTTGTGAAACCCGCTGATTCCTGCCCCCTAAGCAGCTCTGACTCTGAGCCAGAGTCCCCTGGGCCCAGACAGAACTCCTGGCCTGAGATACTCGGAGAGATCCGGGAAGAGCGTGTGGGGGAAGGGGACCTATGCGCAAGCACGGTGGCGAGGACGCACAGCAGCACCACCCGATGGGTGTTTGGCCAATCCGCAGTGCCCCCGAGCCCCCTCACTGCCAGGATTACTAGACGATGTGGCTGGGTAGTCCCTGGCCGATCATCCAAAATTATGCCCCATGTCATCGCCGGGTGCTCCCGCGCGGTACGAGGGATGCAGGCCCCAAGCCTCCTCATGGCAAGCACTACTAGACAATGTGGCTGGGGAGTCCCCGGCTGATCATCTTACATTATTCCTTACAGCACTGCCGGGTGCTCCTGCGCGGCGTAAGGGACACAAGCCCCGGCTGGAAGCCATGGCAGGTGACCACCTGTGATTCCCAGCTTCTCCAGCCTCCATATAGTGAGCATGGATGGGGGTGAAGCTACGAGGGTGAGGCATTACAGAAATAGGCAGAGGGGGGGGGGGCAGAGGCCAGTTGTCATAAACTGTGCCTCCGAGCAACAAGTAGCAGAAGAACCCAAAGTAACAGACAGACACAAAGGCTGAAAGAAGGAGACAGAGAATGGGACAGAGGATGGGAATGAAAGTAGAAGAAGAAAAAAAGGTAAAAAATGATCAAAACTTATATTTTGTAGTTATATTTTGTACTTATCCCACACTCCCTGCAGCTCAACAAACCGAAAGGAATATCACCTAAAATGGCTGCTACAGCTAACTCCCTGAAATGTCCCTGAAACCCCACCCCCTTGCATCCCTCCTATAGGCTGACCCCACTCACCCCATCCCATACTTATCTACAAACTAAAACATTAACCCTTCAAAGCCCGTACTAAGACATTAACTAGCTTGTATGTTTAATTTAACTCCTTGCATATAAAATATATTCCGTCCTAATTATGAGATTGAAAAAAACCATGAGATTTCTGATAAGATGGCGTTTTGCCTATTTACATGGTCCAATTTCTGTAAGCAGATTAGAGTCGTGTCTCGGTACTACTCCATACCCCTATATTCTGTTTTGTCTGATTTCTCTGATTCCGAACTGTTTATCTCTAATGTTTTTTATTGTATATACAAATTATCTACACATTGCCTGTATATACAAATTATCTACACATTGCCTGATATTACTGTAGATATCAAGAATGGTTCATTACATCCAAATATTGCAATAAATGTAAATATATAATTTAAGAAATTGGTACATTTAGATTTGATTAGAGATAAACAACAATTTCCAAACTGTTCCACAGAATATTTGCCTTATGTCAGATATGGGAACATAGGGCCTGATTCAGAGCCGGACGCTCTGACAAGAGTGCTCGCTCTGAATTAGGGCCCTCCTACCTAAAATTGGAGGGGCCTCCTGGCCGTTCGCATAGCTGTGGGTGACCAACCACAGCTTATGCGAGTGGCCAAAAAACATGGTTGCGATGGTCAAGACCATCGCGACCATCTGGTTTGCGACGAGGCCCTGCGGTAGGGTCTCGCTTCCGCAAGCCCAGGAGTGCTTTTGGCTCTATCAGAGCCAAAAGCACTCCCACTGACATCACTAGTGATGTCAGTGGGGCCGGCCCCAGACGGTAGGCAGTCTGGGCAGCAACACCCCTGGCACGCCCACCAAAGGGGGCGTGCTGTCACTCACCATCGACAGCACGCCCCCTTTGGTGCAAGACCCAAAGTGACGGCTTGGCCATTGCTATGCGGGTCTCACGCATGCGCATGACGGAGCTCCCTCCATCGTGTGCATGCGCACTAGGGCACCATCGACCCGCTTGCGAGCGCTCAGAGCATTTCATATGTCTTCCATTGTTTTTCTCCTAAAGCGTTCTCTGCAGAATTCCCCTACAGGACCTCCTTTATAATATCCATTCCCAATACACCACAGAGCACAATGAATTATATACCAGGTCAATATATTCCAGATACTGTTACCTGACTATGGGCCGGATTCAGATTTGGGAATAGAGAAAAGGGGGTATCCACTTAGCGATTTTTAAGAACAATTGAACGTTAACGATCGTTTGATCGTTCAATCGTTTGCAAATCATTCATAAATCGTTTACAAATCTTTTGCAAAAATGGCTAAAATGACCAGCGATGCGCGTGCCCGCTGGTCGTTTAGACATCTATGACCTCTCCAACATGCTGGTCAACCTGACTATATCGTCAGGTTCAGCATGTTTCCAGATGATTGATGACCCTGCACTGAACGTCTGCTCGTTCAGTGCAGGCTCATCACACAACTGACAAACGACTGCACGATTACAATGTCGTAATCGTGCAGTCGTTTTCAGATCTGGTAGTAGATACCCCCTTTAAGTAAGAGCAAGTAAAATTATGTACCTGGACAAACCATGTTGCAATGTAAGGGGTGCAAATACATACCTTTTTTTTGCATATGGGGTAAATGCTGGTTGCTTTTGCATGCAGCCCAAAAATGTTGTACAGTACAGTACAGCTTAATTTTTATACTGCATGTTTCAGTTTGGGCACACCCCTCCCAAATCTAAGTCTCTCGACAAATGTTTTACCAAAGTGTATGGAACAATGTCGGATGCGGCTGGCCCACCATGGATGCCTGCATCGGCAAGTGGAACAGCGGCGGTGGGGGGACCGATGCCATGCTGCATTCGGCAGCATGGCATCGCTAATGATATCCTCAGATTGGACTGCATGTACAGACAACTGGGGATATCATTAACGACCCGTGGGAGCATGCATCATTTGCCAGTAAGTGCATACACACTGGACGATTCGAACAATATATTGTTCATATTGTTCAATTAAATCGTCCAGTGTGCATGGGGCTTTACAGTACTTGCTCTTTCTTGCTCTATTCCCAAATCTGAATCAGTCCCTATGTTTATGCATTTGAGCAATAATCAGTAATCTGCACATGTGTATGAGTCGCACTGCTTATGTATCAAGTTTCATTATAGACGTCGCTCGCAGTGAGGATTTATTTGCAAAGTGCTTGACAGGCAGGAACCATTATTGGCAGCATCATAGTACACATCACCTGGTTGTATTTCACACTTAAGTGATTGCAGTGCTTGCTGTAGGGTATGGTCTGCCACAAGAGCTGTGATCACATCCGATGTTACCCGATGTACCGATCTGCTGCATACACTTCCTGGAGATTATGGGCCTGATTCACACCCGTTCACGAGCGCTGAGCGCACGCAAGCGGGTCGATGGTGCCCTAATGCGCATGCGTACGAAGGAGGGAGCTCCGTCGTGCGCATGCACGAGACCTGCATAGCGACAGCCAAGCTGTCACTATAGGTTTCACACCAAAGGGGGCGTGCTGTCGATGGTGAGTGACAGTACGTCCCCTTTGGTGGGCATGTCGGGGGCGTTGTTGCCTAGACGGAGGCGTTCCCATGGGAACGCCTTCCGTCTGGAGCCGGCCCCACTGACATCACTAGTGATGTCAGTGGGAGTGCTTTTGGCTCTGATAGAGCCAAAAGCACTCCTGGGCTTGCGGCAGCGAGACCCTACCACAGGGTATCGTCGCAAGCCAGATGGTCACGATGGTCTTGACCATCGCGACCATCTTTTTGGCCGCTCGCATAAGCTGTGGGTGATCACCCACAGCTAAGCAAGCGGCCAGTAGGCCGCTCCATTTTTAGGTAGGAGGGCCCTGATTCAGAGCGAGCGCTCTGGTCAGAGCGTCCGGCTCTGAATCAGGCCCTATGTGCACAAGTGGGCATCTTAAGACAGGCTGGTGAGCATCTGCATACACAAAGCGATTGCATTCCAAGACATAGTGGCTGTGCTAATGCCTTGCCATGCGATCACCTGCCTTCTCAAATTTGCATACGCATCATGCGAGCGAACGCATCTAGCGAGCGGGTCTGAATGAGCTCCTGAAATCCATATGTGTTGTGACAGGTGTTGGGGTATGTCTCTTCCTGCAGCTGCGAGTTTGTTTGCACTCACTTCGATTTGCAAAGCCGCCACTGGGCATTTCAATACACATCCCAGCTGTGACAATTGCGTATTTTCGCACAGCGCTGTTTACAAATTTGCAGCAGCGGTGGCATTAGCTTACATCACTGAATCAGGCACTATTTATAGTGAAATATATATTTATTTATTTATTTTGTACAGATGTGTAGAGCCCCCAATGGCACATAGCAGTCATGTAACACTCCTGTCTCACTTTCCTGGAAAACTGTGGTGGTCATTATGTGCATGAAACAAAGAAAAATTTTATTTTTTTATATTTAGGGCTACAAATAAATACATGATGGATGTCAATTAAATATTTCTTCTTGTGGGAGCTGTTTATCCAAAGAGAAGAATCTCAGAGGGGATCTGCATCAGCCAAAAGAAGAAATATGTTTTCTGACCAATTAAAAATTTCTAATGCCAGTGGTAGAAATAATTGTTGCTTAAAATATGCGCATATGTGATGTTAGGAAAACTTTCCGATGTTAGCTTTTTATGCCGATCTGGAAATAATTTGCACATTTAAAGGTAATGCAATTGTCATTCACATGTGCAAACAAATGTACATTAAAACTAGAGATGAGCGGGTTCGGATTCCAGAGTTCCGAACCCACCCGAATTTAGTATAACAAAGTCGGACCCAAGCAGGCTCGGAGTTTCCCACCTTACTCGGATCTCAAAACCGAGGCAAAACGATAGAGTCTGAAATATTGCGGTTCACGAGCTTTCATCTCTATGATCAATGTAGTATATAAGGGACCACGCGACGGATGCCATGTCACTTCGGCTGTGGAGACTGAACAGGGAGGGTGGGTAGTGTAGGGCTGGGAGAGGTGCTGGTGCTATCTGCTGTGTCCTGGGCTAGTGCTGATCGATTCTGTTCTCTGGTCACGGTGTTGTCACTGTCACTGTGCTGTCTGCTGATCCATTCTGGTCTCTGGTCATGGTGCTGTCACTCTCTCTGTGCTGTCTGCTGATCCATTCTGGTCTCTGGTCATGGTGCTATCACTGTCACTGTGCTGTCTGCTGATCCATCTGGGCTGTCTGCTGTGTCCTGGGCTTGTGCTGTGTCCATTTCTGGGCAAAAGTTCTGGACTCCAAAAAAAAAATAAAAAAGTAAAAAAGCCAGCCAGCAACGCAAGTTGCAACAACCTTGTGCTGCCCGAATACAGTCGTGCTCCAAAAAAAAATAATTTAAGTCTCTTTTATAATTTTCTGTGTCTGCATGCCTGTTAAGATTAACCACAGTAGCACAAAAGAGCCAGCCAGCAACGCACATTGCAACAACTTTATGCTGTCCGACTACAGTCGTGCTCCAAAAAAAACAAAGTGTCTTATATTTTTTTCTTCTGTGTGTGCTCATGGGTGTTAGGCTTAACTGCAGTAGCGCACAAGAGCCAGCCAGCAACCCACGTTGCAACAACCTTTTGCTGCCCAACTACAGTCGTGCTAATAAAAATAAAATAAGTGTCTTATATATTTTTTCTTCTGTGTGCGTGCGTGTTAGGCTTAACCACAGTAGCGCACAAGAGCCAGCAATGGCAAGTTGCAACAACCTTGTGCTGCCCGACTCCAGTTCTTCTCCAAAAAAACAATAAAATTGTCTTATATTTTTTTCTTCTGTGTGTGCTTGTGGGTGTTAGGCTTAACCGCAATAGCACACAAGAGCCAGCAATGCATGTTGCAACATTCTTGTGCTGCCCGACTACAGTCGTGCTCCATAAAAAAAACCGATAAAAGTGTCTTATATTGTTTATTCTTCTGTGTGTGCTCGTGGGTGTTAGGCTTAACCGCAGTAGCACACAAGAGCCAGCCAGCAACACACTTTGCAACAACCTTGTGCTGCCCGACTACAGTCGTGCTCCAAAAAAACCCCAATAAAAGTGTCTTATATTTTTTCTTCTGTGTGTGCTCGTGGGTGGTAGGCTTAACTGCATTAGCGCACAAGAGCCAGCCAGCAATGCACATTGCAACAACCTTGTGCTGCCCGACTACAGTCGTGCTAAAAAAAAAAACAATAAAAGTATCTTATATTTTTTTCTTCTGTGTGTGCTCATGGGTGTTAGGCTTAACTGCAGTAGCGCACAAGAGCCAGACAGCAATGCACATTGCAACAACCTTGTGTTGCCCGACTACAGTCATGCTCCATAAAAAAAACAATAAAAGTGTCTTATATTGTTTTCTTCTGTGTGCGCGTGCGTGTTAGGCTTAACTGCAGTAGCGCACAAGAGTCAGCAACGCAAGTTGCAACCTTGTGCTGCCCGACTCCAGTTGTTCTCCAAAAAAAACCAATAAAATTGTCTTATATTTTTTTCTTCTGTGTGTGCTTGTGGGTGTTAGGCTTCACCACAATAGCGCACAAGAGCCAGCCAGCAACACACGTTGCAACAATCTTCTGCTGCCTGACTACAGTCTACTGCAGAAAATATGGAGGGCTGTCACATGACAGGAGAGCAAGGCCAAGAACCACATGTTGTAGCTGCTGCCAGCAGTGCAAGGCCATCAACTTCCTTGTCCTCTATGAAGGCCCATGCCCCAGGGCTTAAGTCACACCATTGATATGGTAAAGCAAGTTTTACTGAAGTTAAGAAAAAAAAATTGAAAGGATATTTGCCTTTAGATAAACAAACAATTGGCAATATGCCATTCACTACACAAAGTGGCAAGGAAAGGATAAGGCCTTTCTTTATGAATACTGCTGATAGCCCTTCTGCTTGTAGTAGTAGTGGTGGTGGGCCAATTAAAAATGTGAAAGTTGTTAAGACAGCTCCGGGAAAACCAGTTGTGTGCCCTGAGAAATCGAAATCACAAATCCCAGAGAAGAGTGCAAGTGTGTCCGCGGTTACCATGTGTGAGCCCGACCTAAAAACTAGTGTTCCAGAAGAACCTCCAAGTTCCAACATTTGTGTGCCCTCTGTAAATGTGGGGAAGGGCAGTCAACATCTTGCACACGTAGTCATTGAGGATGCTTCTGTGGAATTGCACATGGAGGAGGAGGATATTTTGGTAGTTGAAGGCACTAAGGATGATGAGGATGTTAATGATGAAGGTGTTGGTGATGAGGATGTTGATGCCAAGGATGTCCTTTGTGTAAGTAAGGCAACAGCTGTTTCCCATGGTTTGAAAAAGCCAAAGCCCATTGTTGTCATGCCGGGATGAAAGACAAAAAAATCTACTTCTCACATGTAGAATTATTTCCATTCCGATCCAGAAAACAGTTGCCAAGCCATATGTGCCCATTGCCATGCAAGAGTGAGTAGAGGGAGGGACGTAAACCACCTAGGAACCTCCTCCTTGTTACATCACTTGAAGCGCATTCATCAAACATCAAAGTGTGCGTCGCCAAGTTCCAAAACTCAAAACGTAACTAGTCCAGTGTCACCTACCTGCTCCCTCTCTGTGAGATCCAAGTGCCTTCGATCTCCAACACCAACACCTGCATCATAAACATCCACAAACATCATCAGTAGTAGTCCAGCTGCATCCAATGTTAGTATTCGAAGCATGATTGACTCCTCTCCTATCCGTGATTCCTCAGAAGGATCCTTGATGACTATGCCTGTTGCTGCTGCTGTTGCTGTCAGAGGATCTTCATCCCAGAAGGGACCAGGAAGAAGACTACATGTATCGTATCCTCCAAAAAACAATTAACTGTCAAACAATCATTTGCAAGGGCAAACAAGTATGACAGTAATCACCCATTTGCACAGCAGATTACTGATGCCATAACAGCTATGCTAATATTAGATGTGCATGCAGTATCCGCCATTACTGCAGTGGGTTTTCAACAGTTAATTAGGGTCATGTGTCCTCACTACCAGATCCTTTCTAGATTCCATTTCGCTAGAACAGCAATTCCAAGTCTGTACAAGGACATTAAAAAAAAACTTATTAATGTCCTCAGAAATGCCATTGTACGAAGTGTACACTTGATCACTGATAAGGATTACATGACTGTGACAGCCCACTGGATAGGTGTATTGCCTACAATAGCAACAGCAACATCTCCCAAAAGACAGCTGATACAGAGGGAGGTTACTCTTTGCATAACTGGTTTCACTAGGAGGCATAGCTCTGAGAACCTCTTAGAAAAACTCAGGGAAATCATTGTTAAATGGCTTAACCCACATGCACTCTCCTTAGGATTTGTGATTTCGGACAATGCCACCAATATTGTTAGAGCATTACATGTGAGTGAATTCCAACATGTCCCATGTTTTGCTCACACAATTAATTTGTGGGTGCAACATTTTTTAAAAAGTGACACGGTCGTGCAGGAGATGCTCTCGGTGGCCTGACATTTTAGACATTCGGCGACCACTTGTCGAAGATTGCATGACCAGCAGGTACTGTTAAATTTGCCCTTCCATCAGCTGAAGCAAGAGGTAGTAACTTGGTGGAGTTCTACCCTCTATATGCTTCAGCGGATGGAGGAACAGCAAAAGGCTATCCAGGCCTATACAACGGACTATGGCATAGGCCGTGGAGGGGGAATGCACCTTACTCAAGCGCAGTGGAGAATAATTTCCATGTTGTGCAAGGTTCTAGAAACCTTTGAACTTGCCACACGTGAAGTTAGTTCAGACACTGCCAGCTTGAGTCAGGTCATTCCCCTCATCAGGCTTTTGCAAAAACAGCTGGAGAAACTGAAGGAGGAGCTGAAACGGAGCGATTGCACAAAGTATGTCGGACTGGTGGATCAAGCCCTTGATTCACTTCACCTTGATCCAAGAGTCGTCAATCTATTGAAATCTGAAAAATATATTTTGGCCACCATTCTGGATCCTAGGTTTAAGTCCTACCTTGTGAGTTTTTTCCAACAGTCCAAAATCTAAAACTATGCAAAGAACTGTTGGTCAAAAAATTGTCATCTGCAGCTGCATGTGAAACGCCATCATCTCCTCCTTCAGTTTCAACAGCTGCCAGGAAAAAACTCAATTATCCTTACAGAATGCCTGCTGGTCATGCAGATCGTTCACCAAAAAATGACATCTGGTCAGGCCTGAAAGAACTGCCTACTAGTGACATGTCTTCTACCGTGTCTATGTGTGATACGGTTTCCATTGACAGAATGGTGGAGGACTATTTCAGAGATAACATCCAATTAGACATTTTCAAACAGTCCCTTTTAGTACTAGCAGGAAAAAGAGGCAATTTGGAGTCCTATACACAAACTGGCTTTGCATTAAGTTGCCCACCCTCCAGTGTGTACACGGAAAGAGTTTTCAGTGCAGCTGGCAACCTTGTCAGTGATCAGCATAGGAGGTTACTTCCTCAAAATGTGGAAAAGATGATGTTCAATAAAATGAATTACAAATTCCACAAGGAAGACCTCTACCAACAATTACAAAAAAAAATTACAGAGGCACCTATGGTGGATTCCAGTGGGGACAAATTAATATTTGTGTGAAGGAGAGGATGTACACATTGATGGGGATGATGAGGACGAGGACAACTTGTAATGTAAAGCCAGTTTGTGTATGGGATCAGCTTGTTTTATGTGGGGTCCAAACAAACCAATCATTTCAGCCACAATTGCCAGTCCTTGTCGCTGAAATTATTGGTTTGTTAAACTGTCCTGTTTTGTATATAACAAAAGGGTGAGTGGGAGGGCCCAAGGACTATTCCATCTTGCACCTTTTTCCTTTCCATTATGTGCTGATTGGGGCATTGCTGCCTGACATTTTAAATTAATGTTATGCTTGGTTTAGGAACCAATGATTATTTATTTTTAAATTAATTTATGATCAATTTAACAGCCAGGGCTGCACCCAATGAATTGTTTTTTAATTATTTTATTATCAATTTTACACCTGGCTGTCACTGTCATTGGTGTAACTGTGCAGGGGTGCTTTGCTCCTGCCTGTCGAGGAGCTGCTGCCCAAAATAATAAAAAAAAAAATTTGTGTGCGTGTCAGCTACACCTGTCATTGGCATAGCTGCGCAGGGGTGCTCTGCTGCTGTCTGTCAAGGGGCTGCATGAATATTGCAAGTTATTGGGTTACAGAAAGATTTTTTTTAATCTTAAACATAGCAGAAATGTTATCCTAACAGCTTATAAAGTTATATGCTTTAAAAACCTAAAGCCTATATTTGTAAAAAAAATAAAGCCTAATTCTGCCAAAAGAGACTGACACCACATTTAAATATAAGAGTCACTTTCTGGATGTGAATTGTCTCATTTGCAAGGGGAAAACCAAACCCTCAGATGAGATGGATCTCAGCCAGTGGACAACATTGAAATCACCATTAAAAAGTCACAATGGAAGACTACAGTGTGGAGAATATTTCTTCAAAGTCAGAAGAGGCCTCAGAGAACATGAAAAAAAGATGCTCTAGGTGCTGAACTTCAAGGGATTTCTCCATAATGTTCTGCAGTGTGGAAAGGTTTCATTCACATGTTTTCTATAAAGCAGTTCAAAGTTACAGTCTTCAAAGTGTCTGGCTATAACACCCACCTTTGCCAGGAATTACCAAGCATTATTACAAGCAAAGGATTCATCTGTCTGGGAATTCAAGGATCGTATTTGGCCTGAATGCACTAAGACATCCAGTGTCACAGTGTTATGTAGCCCACTTTATTACTACCTGAATCGCAAACTGAAATATGGAATAGTAAGCACAGACAATATGGAGGCCTTTGTTATTCCGCTGCCTGCATGCCAACAAATACCTCCCAGACTACACCCACTGGGGGGGACAAGTCTTGATAATGACCATCCCCATCTGTCGCTAGGCCTTCTTCTTCCAAACCATCCATGCTGGACATCCTGTTCAAAAAGGGTAAGCAGGGTACAGAAAGAAGAGCTAGATGTCCACAATGACATTTTTTTCTTCTATCATAGATGATGTGGAGAGATAAGAGCTTCAGATGATGAAAGTACAGAGGCTCCCACCTATTTGGCTTCCCTCAAGAGAAAAGAGCTCTGTTCCTCAGGAAGTGTCTATGCCTGAGCTGATAGGTAGGTAGCCTCTGTCTGTTGGTAAATACCCTTCAGGAGATGGCAACCCAAAATAACAACAACTATAATAAATTAATGTATCCACTGATGATTACCAGCCTGATCCATTAACAGCAACATATCCCATATGGCCAACTCATAACATGACACCCAGTTTGCAGCCTCCTCTTCCTTATGACACTAATTCAGTAACCATGGTTGATCAATCAGCCATGTGTTGTCCACCCAATTTTTGGCCTTCCAAAGGTCGGAAAATTCTGTTACAGAACAGAAGGTTTGCAAAGGATTATTTAAGTCAATTGTCTATTTATTTTTGGAAAGCACGCTTCCTGGTCCCCTTCTGGGATGAAAAAAATCAACTCCCAGCAAGCAGGCATGGCGCTCAAGAAAAACACAACGTAATACTTAAACCTTAGGTCTGAAGTGTTGCATTTGCTGCTCTGTTCCGCTTGTTCACAATATATCTCATATGGTTAAGTGGGAACAACGACAGTTTGAAGGCCACTAACTAACTATGTTTTTTTTATGTCCCTCTACATGTTGGGAAAAGCCTTTATAGAAGATTTGCAAAGCATTATTTAAGTCAATTGTTTATTTATTTTTGGAAGCATGCTTCCTGGTCCCCTTGTGAGCTTTGAGGTGGTCAAAATTGACTGGAAATTAGTGGAAATAAATGTTATTGAGGTTATTAATACTGTAGGAACAAAAAAAGGCCCATTTTATGTGATTTTAGCTGTTTTTTTTATTTTTTAAGAAAAAATCCATATCCAAAACCAAAACACAAAAACAAAACACGGAGGTGAGGTTTTGGCAAAACCAATCCAGATCCAAAACCAGGGGAAATCCAGATCCAAAACCAAAACAAGAGGGTCGGCACACATCTCTAAAACGGCATTAACATGTGAATTTCTACAGGTTTTTTTACTTTTATCACTTCCTCTTAACCAGGAATCACCTCCTTAATATCCCCTGGAAGTAGGGATGTACGTCGACCCCCATGTTTTGGTTTTTGTTTTGGACCTGTATCTTTTTCAAGGTTTTGGATCTGTATTTAGTTTGGCAAACCACCCTCAAGTGTTTTGGTTTTGGTTTTGAATCTGGATTTTTTCAAATAAATAATAGATAACAAGTTTTAAAGACAGCTAAAATCATGTAATTTATGCAATCCAAAACTCAAAATTTGGATTTAAAATCCGAATTCTGAACCGCAACAAGATCAGAACCGTGACCCGGATTTACATTTAATGCAGATCCTTATAGAGAGAGCCAGAGCAGGGCTAACCCAGCTTGGTGAACAATGCGGAAAATGTCTTCAAGCAAGTAAAGGGTGAGTATTACAGTACTGATCCAAATGCTGTTTTGAGAGTCATGCTTTCCTACTTTTGAAAAAGCGTTTCAGGGAGATTCTTATAGCAACACCTATGAGCATGCATTAAAGAGGACATGTGCTGCTACATCTGAGAGGTGTGCCATAAAATTGATTTACATCCAAATGTGAATGAACCCCAATGCAGTTAGTAAAATCTATTTGTTGATGAAAACACACTGATAATTTTCAGAAAATACATATAGCCATAGGTATCATTGTGCCTTATAAGTTATAACCAATGCAGGAAAATAATACTAATGATCCAATTTGAATGTATATATCTCTTTTTTAAAAAAAATATAACAGCTTCATAATGGGGGTAAGGTGGAATGAGGGAGATTGCTAGACTTTTCAGGGGAGTCAGAGAAATGGCTACTATTTCAGGAAGTCTCCATGACAATGCGGGACAGTTGGCAAGTATGCTTTAAGTACTAAAGAGAACTCTGCTTCATTATCTATTGCCATAAAGGAATAGTGTACACTATGAATAGCTTATTATACTCTAAAAGTAACTGCTACATCTTCAAGCTGCTTTCAGAGTATATGGGTTACATTTACTAAGAATTGTGTCTGGTCCGAGATTGGCCAAGTTTAAACACATACAGCATAGCTGAAACATGGTAGACTTTTAACATCTGAAACAAATTTTTTCCAAGAATTGTATTTTGCTGAATCATGTTTTTCAATGGTGTATGTGAAAGAGTTTCTCCCCGAGTTCCCTGTGACTGACCACAGCCAAACACACCCGAACATGCAGCCTGCACATATCAGTGAGATATGTGCTGGCTGCATTTGTGTATTCTGTTACAAGGAAATGTTTAGAAATATAAAAAAATTACATGCCCCCCCAAAGCCCAAAGACACGTGGCTTATTCTAGAGCGGCATCTGATTGGCTGTTGGCCCGTAAAATGATGTTAACCATATGGGAACACATACATCTCTCCAGTGTCCGAATGGTCCGCGATATTTGGATTGTTATTTTATATGGCTGGAACTCTACTGGAGAAGAGGACCGAATTGCCAGGAGGTGGTGAGTTTATTTTTTTCATGGATAACCAAGTATTACTATTGGACAAGGGGACCGATCACTGGGGACAAGGTGAGTATGTATGTGTGTGTTTTGTTTGCAATAAACTTATACTTTCTACGATGTCTGTTTACTTTCTTTAATATTTTTTTACAGTGGGGGTACTAGTGCCAGCCATCTGCTGGCATGTGTAGTACCACAAGAGCAAAAGAGCAGGCATGCTGGCACCTGTAGTCCCACTGCGCAAAACAATAGTACACATTAAATATTATGACTATTACCCCTGTACCCAATGGCCAGGGGTGCCGGGAAGAACACCGGGCTTCAGCCCAGGCCTGGGGTGCTCTGGAGAAGGGGACTCACAGCCCCTGATAACCCCAGCCTCGGCTGACTAGTTTGGGTGTTAAATGCTTCAGTCAGGGTGATATGGTTAAAGAGTTCACTGGCTGTGGCATGACACTCCGGCTAGTTTGAATCTGATGCTGGTTTTAAAAATACAGGGGAACCCCAAACTATTTTTACCCCATGTTTTTAAAACCAGGATAGGCTCACAGAGCCCAGTGCTGGCTTATAAAATACG
The DNA here is from genome assembly GCA_031769625.1 of Taudactylus pleione. Lineage (NCBI taxonomy): Eukaryota > Metazoa > Chordata > Amphibia > Anura > Myobatrachidae > Taudactylus > Taudactylus pleione. Next base: position 3,839,620 of record JAUIMM010000137.1, on the reverse strand, counting down.
GGGGACCCCTACACATTTTGTCCCCCATATTTTTAGCACCAGGACTGGCTCAGGAGCCTGGGGCTGGTTATGCTTTTGGGAGGTAACCCCACTTCATATTTGTTTTACATTGAACCCTTTTTTGATTATATACAGAAACATACACGGACCACACTGCTCTGTGTATGTTTTTGCAAAACACACAGCTCAGGAGGGGATCTATTAAAAACTCCTGTTTAGGACCAAGTTTTCTAAAATTACACCTGTGATTATAATCACCATTCTTGGTAAATTCCTGTGTTGTATTCCTGTCTATGGAAAGTACCTACGAGTGGAGTTTATATATTCTCCCCGTGCTTGTGTGGATTTCCTCCGTGTACTCTGATTTCCTTCTACAATCAAAAAATATACTGGTAGGTAAATTGGCTCCTGAGAAAAATTAACCCTAGTGTGTAAATGTGTGTGTATGTACATGGTAGAGAATAGAGATTGTAAGCTCCGCTGGTATGCTCCACTGGGGCAGGGACTGATGTGAATGGCCAAATATACCCTAAAGCACTGCAGAATATGTGTACGCTATATAAATTACTGGTAATAAATAAAATAAGTACTTCTATGATTTTGACTATTCTATTCCAATTATCTATATTTCATATTACAGTTTCCTCCCACAATCCAAAAATATAATGGTAAGTTAAATGGCTTCTAACAAGAAACTAACCCTAGTGTGTAAGTATGTGCATGTACATGTGGTAGAGAATATAGATTGTAAGCTCCACTGGGGCAGGGACTTGTAATAAATAAAATAAATACTTCTATGATTTTGTCTCTTCGATTCCATTTTCTATATTGCATATTATTGTTTTCATTTAAATATTAATAGTAGGCAGCAATATTGCCGTGTGAATATTTATTTCAAAGATTTGTTTCATGTGTATTGACTGACTTATTTTGTCTGGTGGTAATTTCAAATAATGCCAAACATCACTAATGCCTATTGATATTTCCATGCTTTGTTTATTGTATTTTTTTCTATGTCCTATTCACTTGTTAGATTGTTCTATTTCAACTTTTATAACTGTTCCATTGCTATCTTAAATAACTATGTGCTACTGTATCTCAAGTTCATATTAGTGTGATTGTTGTTGCTGATCAATGTTATTCTTTTGATGGTTCGAAGGTTGCCACCAACTTTTCTATATTTAGTATAAATATATAACATTAGGGTTTTGGCAACAAATATTGTGTGGTTTATACTGGATGAGTATAAATGGTTATAAATGTTGGAGCAGAGGTTTCCTGAATCAATCTCTGTTGGACTGAAGACCTAGCCATTACCCAGTGGCATATACAGATTCAGTTGGAGGCACTGCTAATTTCTAAACTGAGAGGTTGTAAGTAGTTAGTTGCTACATGGGCATCACTTGTACACCCCCCCTCCTCAAAGGTGTTTTACACAAACCTTTGTATATATTCTTTTAATAAGCAACCATTTTACCTGTCAATGCTGTACCACTATGGGCCGTATTCAATGAGGTGTGAAAAGCCATTTTCGGCGATAAAGTTCCGCTAATGACGTAATTTCACCATGCAAAAAGTTTCCACCGTATTCAATTCTGGAGACTTTTCGCTGGTGCGGGAACCTGCGAAAAAGTTTTGCCTATGAATAGGTGTCGAAAAAGAGTGCAGAATTGGGGTTTTGGGGTGCAAACTTCGGAAAACTCCACTGCACCCTTGGGAAAGTCCCTCAAAGGTAAACTGCATTAAAAAAAGATGAAAAAAAACCCATTAGATCACCCCAAAAAAGTACTTTCCTTTTTGGGGCTAAAAAGGCCAAAGTTGGGGAACAAACTTAAAAACTAGCTAAATAGACTCCAGGGGTTCCCCCAAGTATTCCCTAGGTGTTTTTAAGTTTGCAGGTGGTTGTGGCAGGTGGAATTTTTAGGTTTTTTAAAACTTCACTTTAGCAACTTTAAAGTATGCTAGCACCCATTTTCATGTACCCCCAAATTTGCTGGGACTACTTATTTTCAGCAAAAAACAGTGCTAAATGCTATTCTTCACCACTTATGCAAAGATGCTAAATAGCAGCTATTGAGATCATTTAAGTACCCCAAATACCTTCATCAGGCCTATTCGGGGGTATCTATAGTGATCCCCAATGTCAGTGCATCTTTTGGGGGGAGTCAGGCTGATTTCCCCAAATCTGACAGGACTTTTCGCATGTTACAGTTTTGCTGGGTCCCGTTTTCACAGATTTCTAATTGAATACGGGGATAAGGGGGGAAACACGCGATACTTTTTCGCATTGAAAACCAGCAATGTCGCCGAAAAGTCCGCCATGCGAAAAGTAGGGGACTTTTCACATCTAATTGACTTGCATACATATACCTAGGTACACATTGTACACACAACCAGGTCATGAGCATAAGAAATGTTTGATAATATTTGCTTTGATAAAACACATTCACTACTGTTATTTGTTTGATTCTAAAAAGTAGAAAGTAGAGTATATAATTTTAATATACACCCACGAAAATTTATATATATACATCAATGAAGAATGCACCAATTTTCTTCAGCAGTGAAAACTGTAATCAGTCAATGAGAAATGGCTATGTAGTGCTGGCGAATGTCATCATCCGCATCAGCATGTATTTTTTTCATCTCCTGTCTCGCTTTTCCAGTAGCAAACAGGAGCAAGTGTCAGATGTGAGCAAATGTGCATGTATCAAGGATCTCCCTGATCCATCCATGCATCTATTCATTCGAGTGAGTCAAAATCGAATGCTAAATACAAATCAATAATATGAATGATATCGAATGAATACACCATCAAGCAACTTGAATTACAGAAACTCTGCAGCTTAGTAAATTCAGTTACTTGTTCAAAAAATTAAACACATGAATACAGACAATGTCATCCGAGATTGATCTCGGATGACATCGAATAGAAATCTTCTGCTTAGTAAATTTACCCCAATGTATTTAATATTTTTTTTCTGAATTGCTCAGTAAGATACTTTTGGCATAGGGGTGCTGGGAAAAAATACTGAGACACTGTACTAATGTTTTTCTAAGTATGTATTTTGCAAACTGCCTCACATTGGATATGGTTTGAATATTTAAACCAGAGTATTTATTCAAGTGGTTTAGACCAATCTGCATTGTAAAACTGTATGTGAAACTTTTTGTTCTTATTTCCTTTACATTCTGAGACAGCAAATATTACATTCCAGTTCCTTTGAGAGGGGATGGGGTGCCTAAACATTTATCAGGCTCCTGTACCTACTGAATAGTGGCACAATATATTGGCATGGCGCCTGTCTGTGGGTACCTTAGTAAAGAGTGTCTTAAGCTGTTAAATCAATAACAGATGAAGAGACTGCTCCTGATTGGTTGGGCTAACCCAATCTTAATTAATTTTGTGTTATATGTGTCATGTTTTTGGAAATATGGATTATCATTTTCTCATTGGATTTATTAGAAAAAAAGTACAGATATAATCCATATGATACTGGAGCAGGCAAGACAGTTGAAGTACTATTGTTTGAATAAAGGACTTCACTACATTCATTCATTATGAAAATGTATACTGACATTTAATTGTTTATTATATCATATTTAATTTGCATCATCCAGTTTGCTATAAAATGTGCAACTTCTGAAATCTGCTTCTTAAGCAAGTTGTTTAAATTTGTTTCCAGTTGAATATTGTTCCAAATATTTCTCTAATAAAGAAGAAAATGCTTACATTTTTCCTAGATAGAGCACAGATGATATACTGTACTGTAATTGTGTGCTGTGGCGAGTGCAGCACAATGTCATGTGTTTGTTACCCTTTGCCCCTTTCTTCCCTTGTACTATTTTCAGAATATTTTCTTATATTAAAGTCACATTCAACTTTTTTGTGCTCATCTGTTCTGTTTTTTTCACACACTTTGCTCTTAGTAATACATTATGTTCATACTGTATTTGTTAGCATTAATTGCTTTTCACATTCAGGTGTATTCAAAAATGCTTGTACAATCAAAACAGTACACATTAAACAAAGGAGCACAAACTGGAATAATGAGCATTGACGCACCTGGGAGAACATATTAAATGTATTACTATAAAGCTCTAGCAAAGTCCGTTTTCTAATTGTCTATAGCCTTTAATAAAGGATGCAGTCTTAAAGATACATATCACTTACACATAGTGGGGACTAGCCATTGTTAGCTGAACCAATACTTAATCCATACCTCCCAACACTCTGCAATTCAGAAACAAAACATGACTATGCCTCTTCTGAAATAGTTCCATTCTCTCATCAAAATGGGGCCATGGATCCATTGGCCAGGGATGTGTTTTGTCTTTCTAAAGTGCTAGGTAACCCACCACACATCTTACAATGTTGGTACATGGAGTGCACTACTGTGCAACCTTCATGATGCTCTATGACTAAAGCGTTTGTACCTTTTTACAAGATGGCCATCATTAGATAGTCTGCACATTCATTGTGCTATCTTGTATTACTATGTTTGAGTGCCACAGTGCTACATGTATATGTAGTACTCAGCTCAGAGGGGGACCTGCCATTATCCACTATACTACTTACATACATGACCGTATGATCCGCTGTATGCTCTACTCTCTCTCTGCTGTGAGTACAGCTGTACAACACTGGTTTACTTCAGTAAACCCCAGCTCCTGGTTAACTCTATCCAGCTGGTGTGTCTACTACAATACTTTCCGCTGGTGTCTACTATTTAATAACTGTGTAAACCACAAAATAGTACACTCATATCAACACTTACCTCTACCCTCAAGAAACCTCTTTAGCTGTGCAAAGCAGGGATGAGTGGGGCATACCTCCTAACATTTAGACAAAAGTCCTTACTGGCTTGACACTGCAGTAGAATAGGAGGCATGCCCAACCTATTAAATGACTAGGGATTAGTGACTTCAGTGAGTCATGAGGTTCAAAGTGCAAATATTTTTAAGAAATTATGTATGAAGCACAGTCATTGTGCAGTGCAAACTGATGTCATTTTGCCTGTGTGTATGTTGGGTGCCTACTATGACCTAGAACCTAGAGAACCAATTTGCCAAGTACTTCACCTATAACAATCCACTTTCCCGCTACTATTATCATTCACTGTTACTTGGCTGCTGCCAGGACTCTAAGTAGTGCCATCTCAAGATCACAGACTCATATATTTAAAGGGAACAGGACACTTATAATGACACTTAAAATTGACTAAAGGACATAATAAACTAAAGCACTAGCTATCTGTACCATTTAATTAGATGGCACAAGAAACAAAGGCCCTCATTCAGAGCCACTCGCTAGCGGCAGTACGCTCGTTCCGAGCGATGTTCGCACATCTGCGCATGCGTACAGATCGTTATACGCATGCGCGAACCAGTCAGTGCGGCCGAAATTCATGTGCTCGCAATATAGCGAATGCCTGCTATTTTGAGTGACAGAATGAGGCGTATGTGGGTGGTAACAGGGGAAGGTGCTTGAAAATGGGGAGTGGAGATCCGAACGCAGGCGTGCTTAAAGGTCAAAACGGGCGTTTTAAGGGTGTGCATAATTAATACAGCAGCGTCATTGACCACGTCACTGGGTTATTTTATAGCCAGAACTGCTCGCAAGATTGTGGTAGCAAAAACCAACCACAAGAATAGCGAGCAGTTCATACGCTGGTCGATGTACTCGATTAATCTAATAAATAGCGGACATGACGTATGGTGCGAGCGGCCAGGGGGCGTTTTTAACAAAAAAACAAGCGTATGTTTTGCTCGCTCATTCAGACTTAGAGGTGTGAACAGACTGCAATTTGCGAACGGATCATTTGAATAGCCACCCCTTGTTTTTGAACGAACGACCGCAAATAGCGAACGGCTCTGAATCAGGCCCTAAATGCACTAGCTGAATATGCCAACTAAATATGAATAACAAGACAATACTAAAACAATAAATAGATAATAGCTAACCAAATCTTCAGATTAGCACTAGTAATTACATTGAAGAATATACTAGCAGGTTTTCTAGATTGCACAGAAAATTGCACTGCAGGAGAATGCTGGACAGATCTTTTCAAATAGCACAGATGAGATGCTGGGAAGTACTTTTGAATAACCCAATAAAAGAGATGCTGGGAAGTTTTTCGGAATAACCCAGATTAGTTGCAATGTAGAGACAAACTAAAAGTGCTCTGGATTCATAAATAGCATAGATGGTTGAACTGTAGAGAGATACTGGGGATACTGCAGAATAACCCAGATTAATTGCTTTGTGGAGAAATGCTGGCAAATCTTCCAAATAGCACAGATAAATTAACTACACTAAGCAGCATGGAACAGGTATCCAAGTAAATGCCAGGACTGACAGGATCATACTGTTTACAACTCACAAAGGAGTATCAAAGAGAAATCCCTAAATCATCACAAGTCCAGAAACCAAGTAAGACTCAGAACTCAGCTGCAGCTGTCAAGATTCATAGCCCAGCACAATATCTCCTAGTCTGACTTGTTGCCAGGAGACTGATTAAAGCCACTAGAGCTAATCTCATTCTGGGGTCCATTCATCATCACCTTTTTTCTACAAAAGCAAGTGAAAATGAAATTTTTCACTAGAGATGTGTGGTTCAGTTCTCCAGAAATCCGAATCCACCCGAATTTCGTGAATCCGAGTAAATCCGAGTCACAGTTCTAATCTCCTGAGGAGATCAGGGTAATTCCGGGTCGCGGTTCTGATCTTTTTTCGGTTCTGATTCGGATTTTAAATCCGAATTTCGGGTTTTGGATTGCATAAATTACATGATTTTAGCTGTTTTTAAAACTTTTTATCCAGCCAAGAAATGGAAATTATAGTGGAGGATCCCCAGTGATTGGATGCTGCAATCAGCTGGTCTGGAAGAAATGCTCTGATTCCAACATGGCTGCGACCATATTGTGGTTTAAGAGGGAACTCTGGCATGCAACTTGTCTGCTATCATACTGTACTGAGAAGACAATGGGCTGTGGAGAGCCATCCCCATGCTCAATGATAGGACACGGAGTGGATGGGGTAGGAGCAGCACAGACAGACCTCGGCACCAGCCAGAAGCGATGTGCAGCATGAGTGTACCTCTGTGCTAGTCTGGACAGACACCAGAGAGGTAAGAAAGTAGCTTTTAAGGGCTGAAGTGTGACAGGTGATCCAGGAGATGCCACAGATATCTCCTACTTACCTTTCAGATCCAATATGGCCTGCAGTCCCAATACACTAGTAGGGAGACCTACATTCATCAAGCTCAACTGTGGGTACTTACAACCCTTCAGATGGCATTTGCTCCTTGACCACAGCTCCTAATTATGGGATGGATTCCTGGGTCAGCCCTGCATTAGGTTCCTTCTGCTGGAGGTCAAGCATGCATGAATCGACATTCATGTATGTGCAGTAACAATGTTGAGTCAGACTCGACAGTGATAATTTTCACCACTACAAAAGTAGCAGTGATAGGGATCATGGAGACAATTGATTTTTGGATCAGCTGTCTCCACTACAGAGTAATGGTGAATTGCATGGGAAATCTTGTATCCACTGCAGCTGGTCGCAGCGAGTCAGACACTTAATTATCAGGGGCCGCCTAACCCCTGATAATGAACATAATGAATAGACCCCTAAGAGCTGCTGTACTATGTTTCTTATGGATTCTAACAGTGTATCCAGGTGGGATTCCTCCCACACCTCTAGGTAAGCATCTACTCTAGGAGGCAGATGTATTGCAGTGGCACTTATCATGCCACTATAGCTCTTCCTGCTTCACCTGTTATCGAGGTAAAGCAGGAAGAAATTATGCTGAGATTTATTAACATCTTGCAGGCTGGAGTGCGAGAGAGACAACTCCCATTTCCAGCGAACCCTGCAAGACCTACAGCGTCAGCCTAGTGCTAATGCTCTGTGTCTTTCCTCCTGTCCAGCTGTACTGAGCATGTTTGAGTTCTCATAAACATCACGGGATCTCATGCGTAGCCAGACCCCCAGGGATGCCGCTGCACTTTAGCACACAAATCAGCAGGTACTGTAATCCAATACCAGTTATCTGGCCAATTTTACTAAAATTAAATTGTAAAAAAAATAGTGATGGGAGTGCTGTGATAATAATGCTATTTCCCCTAATCCAGCTCTGCTCTAACAGCCAAAACAGAGCTCAGAGCTGACAGCTCTAATCAGCCATGTGTGTCTAAATAGACCACAGGCTGATTACTGAAGAAAATAAAAAGTTAAAAAATAAAATAATATGCTAATAAAGTGCCAGACACCATTCCCTGACTGCATGCTGCTGCTGTCAGGGAATGGTGTCTGGCTCCTGTGACCCCAGTTATCTGATGCTGTGAAACTCCGACCTGGCATCACAGTTTAATGCACTGATTAGCTGACTGGGGTCATAGATGGAGCCAGACACTGATCCCTGGCTGCAGCAGCATGCAGGTAAGTGTTAGCTTATTATTTTCGGAGAGATTTGCAGGGACAGTACTTTCTCGCAAGCTCTGTCCCTGCATATGAAATTTGATGCATCCTTATTATGTATGCAAATATCACATTGCAAATTTGGGATAATTTATCGCATCTCATCCACATCTGATAATGCAGATTGTGATAAATATGCCCCAATGAGTGGGACTCATCGACAGCTTAGACCACAGGAGTTCCCTATTTTAGTATACATTACTTGCTCTATTATAGGCATATATATCAATATTATTTTAATTAAATATTGTGAAAATGGGTGTTTTCACACCCTTGTCTCACTATTGTAGTATCACCTAAATTTGCTAAAGGGCAATTGTAGGAGAATTGTCAAAATTATAGCATTTGGTGCTGTTTGGGCCTGTAAATATTTACTAAGATTAATGTTGGTCGATTTGGAGTTTTTCTGCGATTTGAGTGTAATTTTGCAAATCAAAGATTTATTAAAGGTCAAATGGACAGCAATTTAACACACCAATTCAGCACAATACACCTTCGGACCAAACATTGTACTGTATCAACACTGACTCAAGTATAAATTACGGATTTACTAAGAATTGTGTTGTCAAACGCAATGAAAATCACACCAAAATCACAGCACAATGCACAAAATGAATAGACCTGCCTGTGAGTAGCATGTTTGACCAAAGCACTGCGCAGATCAGTATGTAATTAAAGGGTTAATTTTAAAAAAGTGTTAAAAAGTATGGGTGGTTTCCAAACAAAAGCATTTCCAGTACTGGACCTGCTAATGGAAATATCAGAAGAAAAACAAGCATGGGGTTCCCCTATTTTCCATTAACCAGTACTAGGATGAAAGAGCCAGGGTGGTAATAACGTAGCAGGGGGACACACAGCATGGGGTCCCACTGCCAATGATCTGCTCAGGGTTTGAAATCTTTGAGAATTGGGAACCCCAAAAATTTTAAATGCGTGCAGCGGTGCACCAGTGGTTTAGTGTCCAAAACTACCAGATGTGTTGCAGTGCGTATGGCTATTGGACTTGGGCATCTCAGGACTTGCACATTCTGGAACATGCTTGCACACAAGGGGAAAGCTGAAACTCTCATTTGCATATTATCACCATTGCGGCTCCACAAAAAAAAGCAACCGTGGCCGTGACTGGGTCCTGAGTGTACAGGGCTACATACATTATGGCTATTATTTGTGGGTATTTTTATTGGGCAAATAACACCAACAAATAGTTTATTTATGTGAACAGCAGAGATGGGCGGGTTCAGTTTCAGACTCGGATCTTCTTGCCAGCTCTAGATACGGGTTAAACACCATCTTCGCAGTGTTGGATCTCCCGTATTTCGGATCCAGAGTGCAGACTGTCTGATCCAACCAGCGGCTGCTTCCATGGTAACAGACTGCTGGTTGGCTGAGAATGGCTCTCTCTCAGCCAATCAATGCTTCCCCATAGACTTCAATGGGCCCATTGAAGTCTATGGGGAAGCTCTGGCTGAGTGATAGCCATTCTCAGCCAACCAGCAGTCTGTTACCATGGAAGCAGCCGCTGGTTGGATCAGACAAACAAGCCTCCACATATCAGATATGTGCAGACATGTGTGGATGTAAAAAAAGATAAAAAATAAAAACTATTTTAAAAACCAGCAAGGGGTCCCCCTACCCTAAGCATAAACAGCACTGGGAAGTTTTGAGCCGGTCCTGGTTGTGAAAATGTTGGGGTCCTCCGTATTTTACACAACCAGCACCGGGCTCTTTCTAGTGGGGATGTAATGCCACAGCAGGGGGGCACATTCACACAAACACAAACACACGGGGGCGCGGCTCTCTCTGCCAATGAACACTCTCCTTATTGTTTTCAATGGGAGATTCTCCCAGTTAGCGTTTATTCAGGTAGTAGTTACTGTCCAGATCTTTACTGTGTCCAGTGGATTTGCTCAATTTTTTTTTTTCATTTTAAGAAGACCCTGGATGCCTAGATGGATCGAAGAGGACATGACACAAGGGGTAGGTGAGTATGAATTTTTTTATTACATTACATTGATCATGGACAAAGAGAACAGAATGGCTACAGGGAGTGAATGCTAGTATTTACAGTGAATGTGTGCGTGTGAATGTTTAATAAAATAATACAACATTTAGTGTGTGTGTCTTGTCTTTTTTTTATTATGGGGCATATTTATCACAATCCACTTCTCAGATGCGGATTGGCTGTGATAAATTCCACCAATATCGCAATGTGATATTTGAATACATCACAAGGATGTATCAAAAATTGCATGCAAGGACAGAGCTTGTGATAAAGCTCTTTGAATTCACTTCACATATTTTACACTGTATTTTTAAAAAAAAATACAATGAGTATGTGTATGTGTTTGCGCATGCCCCAGCTGGCGATACCTCCCCCGCATGTGACCGCCCCTCCCCTGTGACAGCACAATTACCCCCCAGTTTACACTTACCTGCCTGGTGATTGGTGCTCCGGTAAGGTCCTCTCTCTGGGACTCCGGTCAGCTGGTCTCTGGGCCACACCACTGTGACCCCGGCCAGCTGCTCTATGCAGCAGATGACCAGGGCCACAGTCCAGGAGCCTGGAGACCAGCTGACCAGAGCCCAAGAGGACCTCTTGCAAGGGTATTCTTGCTCAGAGCGAGAATGAAAGAAAAATTAAGCCTATTCTGGGGCACTCTTAAGGAAAATAGTAGATAAGATATTGATATGATGAATAAATGTAAAACTTAGCATTTAATAAAGAACCTTTTTTAAAAAAGAAAGAATTCTATTTTAGAGATAGAATGTGCAAAAAATACAATACAATATATTAAAATGAGATGAAAGTATATATATATATATATATATATATATATAAATTATATATATATATATATATATATATATATATATATACATATGAATCCACTTGGGATAAAATTGGTTAATTAGGTAATCGCAAATGAAAATTGACAAACAATCACAGCAATTGGTGAAAGAATTAACCAATTACAAACCAACAGTAAATGACTTCACATATGGTAATTTCTTAAATAGTTATGTTGAAGAGTAAAAGAAAGGGCGAAAATAAATGTATATTCTTATGTATCACCTCTATCCCTAGATCATAAATTGAATAATCATAATTAGTTAGGGAGACACACAAGGCACAATATTATGCAGTGGTTACAGTAACTAATACACAAGTTGGTCAATAGAGTGGACAAGAAAAGTCCATGAAAGTCAGAGATACAGTGTAGATAATAATAAAAATCATCTTTTAATGGATGTCAAGAACGGCCCCAGAGGACCTCACCTGAGCACTGATTACCGGTCTCTGTGATGCAGACATGTTTTTCATTTTTTTCACATTTTTATTCTATTTAGACCACAAAGTTGATCACAGAGGCCGGCTCACACTCTACTCTGCCTGTTAGAGCAGAGCCGGAGTCAGGGAACCAGGGGAACCCCTAATAACGCCATCTGAAGGTGGTGTTATTATCACAGAGCTTCCCTGATATTTTATCTGAGCAGATCACAATCTTTTACAAGTATGGGAAATGCAATTTGTTTACTAAAATTATGTTACTTTAAGGGATTGGGTTAGTTTTTCACAAAAACTACTGCAATTGTCCTTTAAAAAATGTATATGATATTAAAATAATGTGAAAAGAGTTTGAAAAGACCGATTTTCACATTATTTTAGTAAAAATAATGTTAACAAATATGCCCCATTATATTTTATAAAGGGACTACAGACACCAGCAGGTCCTTAATGCCCATATGCTGGTACTTGTGGTTCTCCAAGTACCAGCAAGCGAGGCAGACTTATTGGGACCTGTAATCTTCTGTAAAAGATGAGAGTATTTTTACTTTTACATCATGAACTTGGTGCCCACCACTAACAGGGGTGCAAACATAGCTCCTATTAGCCTGGGCTTGGAGTGTCCCCAGGAAGGGTGACCCTTTTATTGGGGGGTGGAACTTCCTGAGGAATCCCCAGCCTTGGCTAACTAGTAGAGAGTGATAAATGCTTTGGGAGGGAGTCTAAGTTAAGCATGTTTAAGCGTGATTACCAAGAGGGGGCAGGTTGAGCTAAAGCTCCAGGCCCCCCATTGAAAATAGGCCCACAGGATAAACTGCTGTGCAGACAGAAATTTTTTTATCTGTTACCACCAATTGGTCACTCACTTGCTGACAGCCCAAAGCATCGCCCATTCACCCTTCCCCCTCTCTACTCTCTGCCAGCCTACCCTCAGTCTGCCAAATCTCCAGCCCCGATCCACCCAAAGCTCCACCCCAATCCACTCGAAGCTCAATACCGACTGAAGCTCTGCTCCCTGTGCCATCCAAAGTATGTAGCTCCACTTCTGGGTTATATGAAGCCCTGCCCATTCACCTCCAACCTTTTCTCAGCAATTGAGTAGGCAGCTAGGTACTGAAGCAAAGAAAAAAGTAAATGCTACAGTTCAGCAGCTGAGATGCCTAGCACAGGAGGGAAAACAGCTGTCACTGGAGAAACCAAAATAACTTCCCACAGGTATGTATATATATATATATATATATATATAATGTGGGTGTGGTATGATCTGTCATGCACTGTAATGCTCTTTGTATTATATGGCGGTCACTACGATGTTCTCTGTATTATATGATGGTCAGTGTAATGTTCTCTGTATTATGTGGCAGTTCCTGTAATGCTCTCTGCATTATATGACGGTCACTATAATGTTTTCTGTTTTATATGGCAGCCACTGCGATGTTCTCTGTAAGGTAAAGTTTACTGATCTGGTCCAGTATTGCCATTGCAGCTGTTTACTTTTTAATAAAAGGCCACAGCTAAAGCCGGGTACACACAATCAATTTTTTGAGCCGATCAGCCAGGGGTACAGACAGGAATTTTTGTTCATATATTGTGAACCCATCTGAAGAAGGCAGTTAATATGTTAATTTACTGCCGTGGCTAGAGTTGTTGGATGAACACTTATAGATATATCATTTTGGAGTTTTTGTCTTTTTTATTAAGAAAAGACAGACAATACAGTTTACATCTTTTCACAAAAAAATAAAAATGTTTTCTTGTTATAGCCCCACTTTAAAGAGGGTGAAGGTAGGCGCTATGTAGACCACAGCTATACCACACTGGTCACAATCCCAGATCACCAGTTAGTTACACTGGTTACACTGCTGCGGTATAATAGGCCCATAGTTTTCAGCTCGAGGCTAATATGGACATGGCACTGCTGCTGTGGCATTACACCCCCACTAGAAAGAGCCCAGTGCTGGTAGTGTAAAATACAGGAGAGCCCTACGTCATTTTCCCCCCATATTTTCACAACCAGGACTGGCTCAGGAGGTGCTGGTTGTGTAAAAATATTGGGGACCTCTATACTTCTCCCCTTGTATTTTGACTACGAGGACCAGCTAAAAAAAGATGGTGCTGACTGAGCTTTGGGAGGGGGACCGCACACTTTTTTTTACCCAATTTTTAACACTTTATTTACTTTTACACACACGTTGTGAGGTGGTCAAAACGTACAGAAAATTACTGGAAATTAATGTAATTGAGGTTAATAATAATGTTTGGACAAAAACAGGCCTGATTATATGATTTTAGCTGTTTTATAAATGTGTGAAAAAATACAGGCCCTCATTCAGAGCCGGACGCTCTGAGCAGAGCGCTCGCTCTGAATGAGGGCCGTCCACCATAAAAATGGAGCATCCTCCTGGACGCTCGTAAAGCTGTGGGTCACTACCCACAGCACATACGAGCGTGCAGGATGATGGTCACGATGGTCTTGACCATCGCGACCACCGCGAGTGCAACCAGAAGCCTGTGGTCGGGGTTTTCGACCACAAGCCCTGGAGTGATTTTGGCACTATCAGAGCCAAAATCACTCCCACTGACATCACTAGTGATGTCAGTGGGGCCGGCTTCTGACGGTAGGCGTTCCCTTGGGAACGCCTCCGTCTGGCAGGCACGCCCCCGGCACGCCCACCAAAGGGGGCGTGCTGTCAATCAACATTGACAGCATGCCCCCTTTGATCAGACACAACGAGCGAAGGAAAGTCCTTCGCTCGTCGCGTCTGGCGCATGCGCACGACGGAGCTCCCTCCGTCGTGCACATGCGCAGTGCACACCAACAACCCACTTGCGAGCAGACAGCTGCTTGCGAGTGGGTCTGAATGAGGCCCACAGATCCTAAACCAAATCCAAAATCCGTGAAGGTGGTTTTGGCAAAACCAAAACCTGACAGCGAATTAGGACCAAAACTAAAACCAAAACAAGGGGGTCAGCGCACAGCTCTAGTGAAGAGAAAAGAGCTATCTATTATCTACTGTATATTCAAAGCAAAGAATCCCCTCGATACTGTATATGCATACACACTCCATCTCTTCATCTGTCATCATCTGTGGAGGAGAGGCATGTATCACAGCCACATCAGAGCAATTTCCTGGTGTATCTGCCCACCTCCTGACTCCTGTGTCAAATAGCAAATGGGAGTCAGGGGGCATGCAGATACACCAGGGAGGCCAATGATTGCTCTGTCCAAGGGTATGATACTGTACCTGGATGTCTGGACCTGGGGGTATCCTCACCCCGGCAATAACAAGCTGTCTAGCTTAAGACACTGCCCTCTAGCTTAACACGCTGCCCACTAATAGCGCAACCCCGCCGCTACTTTCAACTGTGGCACTACAGGTCCCAGCCAGCCCTTACATCCCTGCAAGCGCTCTTGGCAATGCAAGCCCCAACATCCACCCTGCAGCCCTATCACTAATGGCACATAGGGAGAGAAAAACCAAATATAGTGAAGCCCAGTTTTATTAACAACATAAAAATTCCACCACTTCCAGGAGACAGGCCGTGTACCAGATGCAGAGGTGTAAAATATTACACTAGCAAGCGCATGAGACAACAAGCTTATCCCGGGTATGGGAAGCAGTCGGGAAGCTGACAGACAAAATCCCAACCGCCGGCTTCCCGACTGTCTAATCACGGCAATGTACTAATGACAGGTTTCGATATCCAGACGCCTGTCATTAAACCTACATCAGGAGCCCGACACCTGGCTTACCGATCGAAGGAAAGCAGGGCACGGACAGCCACGGGTGGGGAGGGTTAGGTTAGGGGCTCCAAGGGGGGATTTAGGGTTAGGCACCCCCCCGGGGGAGGTTAGGGTTAGGCACCCCCCCGGAGACTTAGGTTTAGGCTGCGTGGAAGGGGGGTTAGGTTTAGGCACTTAGAGGGGGGTTAGGGTTAGGCACTTGGGGGGGAGGTTAGGGTTAGGCACCCCTAAAGGAGGGTTAGGGGGCAAAAAAAGGTTAGTTAATACTACCTTTTGTAGCTTCTGGATTTTCACCCCTGACGGGATTCCGCTGTCTGGATTTCAACCGCCAGCCATGCAGCCAGTGGTAAATCATACTGATTCCCTGGGTATAGCACCTGTAGTGACATACACTAGTATAGTAAATCCCTTCAACAAAATGTTTCTGGATCAGTCTGCTTTCTCCCACTATCCACCAACGCGTGTAAAGTCTTTTCTCAAGGTGTATTTTGGTGGTGTGCTAAAAGCCTTAATATACCTTAGACTTCTCTGTCATTGGTTAATGACAGGAAGTGGTACCAATCACGACAGAACAACTGTTAAAAATATTTCAAATACCACCATTTATTAAATGGAAATAATGGACTGAAAATATTTTTAACACTTGTCCTGTGTATGCTGCTTTGAATCAATCCCTTTGAGTTTATTGTCTATCTAAGTAACAACTAGTGCATTATTTAGCTGTTGTCATGTCACATTAACCTCAGAATGCAGGAAGAACATTTTTCTTTTAAAAAATAAATAAATAAACCTTTAATAGGTTGTAAAATATAACAGTATTTAATATAGATTTATATTCTCAAATAATGTGAATGGTTTTATCATACAGTCAATTGCTGGAAATGGCTGAAAGGAGAGAACTCTGTACGAGTGAGAGTATCAGAGGAGAGGAGGCCAGCGGGCTCCATGGATGTCCCAGAAAATTATTAATTCAAAAGGAGCAAAAATATCCCTCCACAGTAGAGTCTCACGTTTTGGTAACAGATGTTTGTTTATTTTTTAAATAATAAGAAATTAAATAGGAAAACCAAATTCCAATAGAGAATGTGTCTTAGACCTTTTAACCCATTTCTCCCCTCTTATATCAAAACTGCTTCTGTTAAATAACCGCATTTCAGACACCAAAAGGTCATTTTATCTTCTATATTTATGATCAAAAAATATATCAGGTAAGTGCAGGCAATACACTGTAAATTATGAGACCGATTTGTTTCATTCATTTGCGCTTTATCATTTGTAATTGTAAGAAATCTTCATTGGATAGGAGAGCAATAAATGTTTACTGTATAGACTTTTTACAGTAAATAAATATGCATTCAACAGGTGGGTGGCAAGTGTGTGTTTTTCATTGAAAATAATATGTATGTATATATATATATATATATATATATATATATATATATATTAGGGGTGTGCACCGGCCACTTTTCGTGTTTTGTGTTTTGGTTTTGGATCTGGATCTTTCTTCGTGTTTTGGATCTGGATTGGTTTTGCCAAAACCACCCTTCCGTGTTTTGGGTTCTGGATTTTGTGTTTTGGATCTGTATGTTTTTGAAAAAAAGCATAAAAACAGCTAAAATCACAGAATTTGTAGGTTTTTCTGCTCCTATACTATTATTAACCTCAATAACCTTAATTTCCACTCATTTCCAGTCTATTCTGAACACCTCACACCTCACAATAGTGTTTTTATGTCCAAAAGGTTGCACCGAGGTAGCTGGATGACTATGCTAAGCGACACGAGTGGGCGGCACAAACACATGACCCATCTAGGCGTGATACTGCAGTGGCAGACAGGATGGCAGTTTGAAAAACTAGGACCCAAACTGTACATAATGCAAAGAAAAAAAAGAGGTGCAAGATGGAATTGTCCTTGGGCCCTCCCACCCATCCTTATGTTGTATAAACAGGACATGCACACTTTAACAAACCAATCATTTCAGCGCCAGGGTCTGCCACACAACTGTCGCTGAAATGATTGGTTCGTTTGGGCCCCCACAAAACAAGCTGGCAATTAATCTGTCCCTGCACAAACTGGCTCTACGGAGGCAAGATGTCATCCTCATCCTCCTCATCCACCGATTCCTCACCCTCTTCAGTGTGTACATCCTCATCCTCACAAAGTATTAACTCATCCCCACTTGAATCCACCACCACAGGTCCCACTGTACGTTCTGGAGGCTGGTCTCCCTGGAAGAGCTGATAATTCATTTTGATGAACATCATCTTCTCCACATTCTGTGGAAGGAACCTCCTACGCCTTTCGCTGACAAGGTTCCCGGCTGCACTAAACACTCTTTCGGAGTACACACTGGAGGGGGGGCAACTCAGGTAAAATAGAGCCAGTTTGTACAGGGGCCTCCAAATTGCCTCTTTTTCCTGCCAGTACAGGTATGGACTGTCTGACATGCCTACTTGGATGCTGTTACCGATGTAATCCTCCACCATTCTGTCAATGGTGACAGTATCATATGCAGTGACAGTAGACATGTCAGAAATTGTTGCCAGGTCCTTCAGTCTGGACCAGATGTCCAAACTTGGTCCTGCCTGCCCTGCATCACCGCCAGCGGGTTGCTTAGGATACCTAAGTTTTTTCCTGGCAGCCCCAGTTGCGGGAGAAAATGAAGAAGGAGCTGTTGACGTGTCACGTTCCGCTTCAGCTGACAGTGTGTTCACCAGCAGGTCTTTGCACCTCTGCAGGCTTGTGTCGGCCGGAAAGAGAGACACCACATAGGCTTTAAACCTAGGATCGAGCACGGTGGCCAAAATGTAGTGGTCTGATTTCAACAGATTGACCACCCTGGAATCCTGGCAAAGCGAATGAAGGGCTTCATCCACAAGTCCCACATGCCGAGCGGAATCGCTCCATCTTAGCTCCTCCTTCACTTTTCCAGCTGCTTCTGCAAAAGCCTGATGAGGGGAATGACCTGACTCAAGCTGGCAGTGTCTGAACTGACTTCACGTGTGGCAAGTTCGAAGGGCTGGAGAACCTTGCACAACAAGGAAATCATTCTCCACTGCGCTTGAGTCAGGTGCATACCCCCTCCTTTGCCTATGTCATAGGTGGATGTATAGGCTTGAATGGCCTTTTGCTGCTCCTCCATCCTCTGAAGCATATAGAGGGTTGAGTTCCACCGTGTCACAACCTCTTGCTTCAGGTGATGGCGGGGCAGGTTCAAGAGTGTTTGCTGGCGCTCCAGTCTTCGGCACGCAGTCGCTGAATGGCGAAAGTGGCCAGAAATTTTTCGGGCCACCCAAAGTGTCTCCTGCATGCCCCTGTCGCTTTTCAGAAAATTCTGCACCACCAAGTTTTTTGTGTGAGCAAAACACGGGGATGTGCTGGAATTTGCCCAGATGTAATGCCCGCACAATATTGGTGGCGTTGTCAGATATCACAAATCCCCAGGAGAGTCTAAGTGGGGTAAGCCACTGTGCGATGATTTCCCTCAGTTTCTCTAAGAGGTTGTCGGTGGTGTGCCTCTTACTGAAACCGGTGATACACAGTGTAGCCTGCTTTGGAATGAGCTGGTGTTTCTGAGATGCTGCGACTGGTGATGCTGCTGCTGTTGCTGCGAAAGGAGATACATCTACCCAGTGGGCTGTCACAGTCATATAGTCCTTAGTCTGCCCTGTTCCACTTGTCCACATGTCCATGGTTGAGTGGACATTGGGTACAACGGCATTTTTCAGGACACTGAGGACACTTTTTCTGACGTTTCTGGACAGTCCCGGTATCGCCTGCCTAGTGAAGTGGAATATAGACCGGATTTGGAACCGGGGACACACTACCTCCATCAATTGTCTAAATCCCACTGCACTAATGGCGGATACCGGACGCACGTCTAACACCAACATAGCAGTCAAGGCCTCAGTTATACGTTTTGCTTCAGGATGACTGCTGTCGTACTTCATCCTCCTCGCTAAGGACTGTTGGAGGGTCAATGGTTTAGTAAAAGTAGTGGTGTTCCTACTTCCTCTCTGGGATGATGAACAACTCCCAGTAGCAGCAACAGCAGCAGCGGCAGCAGGAGGCGTAGCAATGCAGGATCCTCCGGATGAATCCCAGATAGGAGAGTCAGTCATGCCAGTGACATGGGCCTGCAGGACTACTTCCGATCCTAAGGAGGAAATTGACGAGGAGGGAGTTGACGGTGTGGTTTGCAGGCACTTGGATACAACAGGACAATGGGATTTAGGTGTCCCTGGACTGCTTACGGTCTTAGCCAAAGTTTCTGAACTTGACAGTAACTTATTATGAACGCGCTGCAGGTGCCGAATAAGGGAGGATGTTCCTAGGTGGTTAATGTCCCTACCCCTACTTATTCCACCTTTACATAAGGTACATATGGCAAGACAGTTGTTGTCCGGATTTGGATAGAAATATTGCCAGACCAAAGAGGTGGAATGTTTGGTCTTCTGCCCAGGCATGACCGTGATGGGCTTTTTCATCCCACGGACAACAACTGTCTCCCCCGGAGCCTGATTTAAACAAACCACATCACCATCAGAATCCTCCTCGCCAACTTCCTCCTCAGCGCCAGCTACACCAGTATCCTCATCCTGTTGTACTTCAACAGTGACATCTTCAATTTGCATATCAGCAAGTGGACTGTGGGTGCTCCTTTCAGCACTTGCAGAGGGCTTGCAAATGGTGGAAAGAGCCACCTCTTCCCGTCCAGTGCTGGGAAGGTCAGGCATCGCAACCGCCACCACACTTGGACTCTCCTTGGGTATTTGTGATATCTTCTTAGAACGCACAGTTCTTTGCTTAACTCATTTGATTTTTTCACATCGTCATGTGAAGCTGAACCACTAGTCATGAACATAGGGAAAGACCTTAGCCGTTCCTTGCCACTCCGTGTCATAAATGGCATATTGGCAAGTTTACGTTTCTCTTCAGATGATTTAAATGTTTTTTTTAAGGTCATTTTCCTGAACTTTGTCATTTGGGATTGTATGTGGCTTCTACTATGACATTGGGCATCGGCCTTGGCAGACGACGTTGATGGCATGTTATCGTCTATGTCACGACTAGTGGCAGCAGCTTCAGCACTAAGAGGAAGTGGTTCTTGATCTTTCTCTATTTTATTTTTATCGGAGAAATTTGGTCCTCCATTTATGTTATATCGATTTGATATATACGTGCGGCTAAGGCGCACACAAACACAGAAAATATTTTTTTTATTTTTGCTGGAGAGTAGTGCACTTTGTGGGTTACACCACCCTTTAAGAAATGAGCCAACCGGCTCTTTACTTATGGGACACAGGCGCACGCTTGGCACTGCTCCTTTGTTGACGCACGTGCGGCTACTGCGCACACAATTCACAAACACAGAAAAAATATTTTGTTATTTGGTTTGGAGTGTACTTTGGGGGTTACAGCACCCTTTAATTGTGAAGCCAGCCGGCCCTTTACTTATGACACAGGCGCACGCTTGGCACTACTTTGTTGATGCACGTGCGGCTACTGCGCACACAATTCACAAACACAGAAAATATTTTTTTTTTGGTTTGGAGTGTACTTTGGGGGTTACAGCACCCTTTAACGGTCAAGCCAGCCGGCCCTTTACTTATGACACAGGCGCACGCTTGGCACTACTTTGTTGATGCACGTGCGGCTACTGCGCACACAATTCACAAACACAGAAAAAATATTTTGTTATTTGGTTTGGAGTGTACTTTGGGGGTTAAAGCACCCTTTAACGGTCAAGCCAGCCGGCCCTTTACTTATGACACAGGCGCTCGCTTGGCACTACTTTGTTGATGCACGTGCGGCTACTGCGCACACAATTCACAAACACGGAAAAAATATTTTGTTATTTGGTTTGGAGTGTACTTTGGGGGTTACAGCACCCTTTAACAGTCAAGCCAGCTGGCCCTTTACTTATGACACAGGCGCACGCTTGGCACTACTTTGTTGATGCACGTGCGGCTACTGCGCACACAATTCACAAACACAGAAAAAATATTTTGTTATTTGGTTTGGAGTGTACTTTGGGGGTTACAGCACCCTTTAATGGTCAAGCCAGCTGGGCCATTAACTTATGACACAGGCGCACGCTTGGCACTACTTTGTTGATGCACGTGCGGCTACTGCGTACACATTTCACAAACACAGAAAATATTATTTTTTGGGTTTGGAGTGTACTTTGGGGGTTACAGCACCCTTTAACGGTCAAGCCAGCCGGCCCTTTACTTATGACACAGGCGCACGCTTGGCAATACTTTGTTGATGCACGTGCGGCTACTGCGCACACAATTCACAAACACAGAAAAAATATTTTGTTCTTTGGTTTGGAGTGTACATTGGGGGTTACAGCACCCTTTAATGGTCAAGCCAGCCGGCCCTTTACTTATGACACAGGCGCACGCTTGGCACTACTTTGTTGATGCACGTGCGACTACTGCGCACACAATTCACAAACACAGAAAAAATATTTTGTTATTTGGTTTGGAGTGTACTTTGGGGGTTACAGCACCCTTTAACGGTCAAGCCAGCCGGCCCTTTACTTATGACAAAGGCGCACGCTTGGCACTACTTTGTTGATGCACGTGCGGCTACTGCGCACACAATTCACAAACACCGAAAATATTTTGTTATTTGGTTTGGAGTGTACTTTGGGGGTTACAGCACCCTTTAACGGTCAAGCCAGCTGGCCCTTTACTTATGACAAAGGCGCACGCTTGGCACTACTTTGTTGATGCACGTGCGGCTACTGCGCACACAATTCACAAACACAGAAAAAATATTATTTTTTTAGCACTTGGTGGGAGCACCCCTGATGGACAGAGCACCCCCTGGACAACACTACAGCACACCTTTAGGACTGGGACACTGCACAGGACTTTGGAGTGGACACAGCCCCTATGGAGAACTGACTGCACAACACAGTCCAGCCAGCCCCTATGGACTTTGAAGTAGTGGACACAGCCCCTATTAACAACAGCAGCCCAGCACAACACAGCCAGCCCCTATGGTCTTTGAAGTAGTGGACACAGCCCCTATGGACAACAGCAGCACAGCGCAGCACAGTACAGAACAACACTACTCTGCACTACACTACACTACACTACACTACACAGCCCAGCCTGCCCTAACTCCCACCCTCCCTCTTCACTGTCCACAGCCGAATGAGAAAATGGCGCCGACGCGGGTACCTTATATAGGATCCAAAACCTGCGAGACCCGGAAGGCGGGATGATGACGTTTTGCCTCGATTTCAGATCCGAGTCAGGCAGGAAAAGTCGAGCCTGACTCGGATCTGCCTAGGATCGGGGGGGCTCGGGGGGGTTCGGATTTCAGAAATCCAAACCCGCTCACCCCAAATATATATATATATTGTCATTAAAAACTAGAGATGCACGATTCGGTATTCCTGAAAACCGAACACACCCGAACTTTGGAGTTCTGAGTCAAATTGAGTCATGACTTGGATCACTTCTGGGGTTCTAAGTAGAACCGAGTCCTGGCTCGGGTCTGCTGTAAGTTCGGAACTCGGATTTAAAAAACGAATCTTGGGTTTTGGATTGCATATAAACAGGTGCAAAATATATGATTGTAGCTGATTTTATCAATTTAAAAGCATTCCAAAACTAAAATTTAATCCGATCCAAAACACTTGAGGCTGGCTTTGTCAAAACTAAAACCATAACATCTGAGGGTGGTTTTGCCAAAACAAATACATCGGGTCCGCACACATCTCTAATTAAAACATTTGATAGATTTATTTGTTTTTACATTTTAGACCTGTTGATCCCATAACTATTACAATATACGTGGACCACAGGATAGGTCTATCTTAGGGATGTGCACCAACACCCGTGCTTTGGTTTTGGATCTGTATATCCTTCATGTTTTGGATCTGGATTGGTTTTGCCAAAACTGCCCTTACATGTTTTGGTTTTGGATATGGATTTTAAAAAAATTTATTAAAACTGCTAAAATCACATAATTTGGGCTTTTTTTGTTCCTATAGTATTATTAATCTCAATAACATTAATTTCCAATCTTTTCCAGTCAATTTTTACCACCTCACAGCTCACAGTATTGTTTTTATCCGGTTTAGACCCAAAATTTGCACCAAGCTAGCTGGCTGACAGCTAAGCAGCAGCAGTGGGCGGCACAAACACGTGGCAGTTCAGCTTCCAACATGGCACATAAGGAAACATATGTTTTCATAAGGAAGATGGAATATGCATATAGTTGAAGGCAGGGACAGGAAGGATTGGGTGGTAGTAAATTTCATTTAATTTTTTGATTCCAAGCAAATTTATGAGGGAGGAGGGGAGAGCATCGATGAACAATATGTCCCATGTTTTGCCCACAAAATCAACTTGGTGGTTCAGCTTTATTTTTAAATTAAAGGGGCATGCAGGAGATGCTGTCTGTGGCCATAAACATTGCTGGACATTTTTGGCATTCAGCAACTGCATGCCAAAGATTGCAGCAGTTGTGGCAGTTCCACATCCAACATAGCACATCAGGAAACAAATATTTTTATTATTTAAGAAGCCTGAGGGAGGTGGAGTATGTATGTAGTTGAAGGCAGGGAAAGGAAGAATTGATTAGTAGTAAATTTAATTTAATTTTTTCATTCCAAAGCAAATTTATGAAGGTGGAGGGGAGGGGAGGCATTTACAAAAAATATTTAAATCATTCACATTCACAATCCTTGCCCCAGAAAAATCCTTGAGTGCTATACCTAATGCTGCTGCTGGGAGTGAATTTTCATCCCAGAAGGAAAGACTACTAGTAGTACTTTAAAAAAGAAATGACTGTTAAACAATCCTTTGCAAGGGAGTGCAAGTATGACAGCAGTCACCCAGTTGCACAGCAGATCACTGATGCCATGACATCTATGCTAGTATTAGATATGCATTCAATATCTGCCAATAATGCAGTGGGTTTTAGACAGTTAATTGAGGTCCTTTGTCCACCGCTATCAAACCCCATCTAGATTCCACTTCATTAGAAGCAATTCCCACCTGTACAGGGACATAATAAACCTTAATTAATGGCCTCCAAAATGCCATTGTACCCACTGTCCACTTAACCACAGATATGTGGACAAGCTGAACAGAGCAAATGCAAGTTTTAAGGTTTAAGTCATGCGTCGTGTCTTTCTTCCCAATGGACACAGATCTGAAGAGATACAAAGAGCTGTTGGTAAGCAAATTGTCAGCTCAAGTGGCATGTAATGTAGTGTATGCTTCTCCTTCAGTTTCTCCAGCAAGCGCATCTGCAGAGAAAAAACAAAACTTTCCCAAAAGATTATGCAGATGGGTCAACACAACCAAGTTTTTACATCTGTTTGGGTCTAATAGAATTGCCTACAGTTAATGAGATCTCTACCATGACTCCTTCTGATATGGTCACCATTCAAAGAATGGTTGTGGTCTGTTTTACATGTTTTAATGATAGTGTCTAAATAGGCTTGTCAGACAGTCCATTTGACTACTGGTAGAAATAAAAGGCAATTTGGAGGCCCTTGCACAAACTGGCTTTGCTTTACTTGAGCTGTCCACCCCTAGTGTGTACTCTGAAAGAGTTTTCAGCACAGCCAGGAAACTTGTCAGGGATCGGTGTAGGAGGCTAATTCCTCAAAGTGTGGAAAAGATGATGTCCATCAAAATGAACTAGGTAGAAATAATTCCGCACATAAGAAGTGGATTTTTTGTCTTGTACCCATAACAATGGACTTTTCCTTATCATGGGCAACAACTGTTTCTTCCACTGATGCCTGATTTACACAAACAACATCCTCATCAACAATATCCTTATTAGCGTCACCTATGCAAATATCCTGCTCATCCTTTTGCACTTCCACAGAAGCATCCTCGATTTCTTTGTCAGCATGTTCACTTGTGCTTATATCATCAGAAGAGGCAGAACCACTAGTCATAAATAAAGGCCATGGCCTTAGCCTTTCCTCACCACTTTGTGTAGTGAAAGGCATATTGCCAATTTTATGTCTTTCTGCAGCTAACTTTCCCCTTGATGTTTTTTTCTTTACCACTGTAAAATATTCTTTCTTGATTTTAGATGCCCTGACTTAAGTCCTGTATGCCCTTGGGCATCGGCTTTAGTAGATGATATAGACGGACTAGTATCATCATGAATGGGGCATTGGTAGCAGCTCCAGCACTAGTATGTGGTTCCTGTTCTAGCACACACGTCAATTTGCACCAATTGTAAATATTACACTGCAGTATCAATGACCTACTTTGTCATAATTTTTTTTATGAATAAGAAAAGGATAACACACTGTGCTTCCACTTACAGTATCACAAAAATTTTTATGAATAAGAAAAGAATAACACACTGCACGTCCACTTATAGTGTCACAAGAGTTTTTCTGAATAAGAAAAGAATAACACACTGCGCTATTACTTACAGTATCACAAGATTTTTTATGGCAACAAAAAGAATAACACACTGCACTGCCACCACACTGGTGTCATTATGCTTTATATATTATCAGGGTCGCCAAGAGCCAAGGTGGGCCTCGGTAATAGGGGGCGTGGCCTAATCTCGGGAGGCGTGACCACACCCCCTTGCCGAGAAAAAATAAAATAAATAAAGCCCGGCGCAAAGCCAGGGGGGGGCGCGATCAGTGTGATCGCTCCCCCGCACAGGCATAGGAGACTGCTGTGGCTGTTGCTCAGCAGCCACGAGCAGTCTCCAACTGCAGCTCAGCACACGCTGTGTGCTGGGCTGCTGTGAGGGAGGGGGGGCAGCGTCGGACCCGGGCCCCAGCTGGGCACCCGCCGGGCCCCTCAGGAAGCCTGGGCCTTGGTAATCTGTACCCGCCCCCCCCCCTCTCGGTGCCCCTGTATATTATGCATGTTATTTAGCACTTTGTTGTGGTCTTGTAGTTGCCGTGTAGACTAATAATTTATTCACGATTAAGGAAAGAAGTGAAAAGTTGAATATTACACTGTGCTACCACTTACAGTGTCACAAGATTTTTTATGAATATGTGGACGATAAACTGTGGTCTGGCTCATGTCACAGAACAATAAGACCGAAGATAAGTTGTTAACACATCTATTTTTTTTATTTTTTGAGGAATGATAATTTTATTTCACTTTTTTTTTTTACACTTGGGAAAAGCAACCCTGGACAACAAAGGACCCCTGCGGAGCAGTGGAGTGAGGACGGACCACCTGCAGAGTCACAAATAAGTGGATAATAAGTGAATAATAAACTGCACTCTGGCTGGGAGTGTCACCGAACAATAATAGCATAACTAGTTACTAACTAGTAAGTACCTAGCACATACACACATTTAAAAAAAAAAATATGTTTTTTACACTGGGGAAGAGCACCCCTGTATTGACAGAGCACCCCTGGACAACACAGCACCCCTTTATGTACTGCAGCCCCTGCCCCTTGATGGGCAGGACAACAGTGAGTGACACAGCAACGCACTCCCCACTTTATGTACTGCAGCCCCAGCCTGACAACACTGCACCCTTGAACAAATAGTGACAAGTCACTGACATCAACACAAAACACTGACTGCACCCTACAAGAACAGAGCATGTCTGCTCTGTACACTCTCCACAGCCAGAGTGAAAATGGCACCGATCACCAGGACCTTTATACAATCCAAAACATGTGAGAATCCGACAGTGGGAGGATGATGTTTTGCCTCGTTTTCAGATCCGAGTCACGCTGGAAACCCCGAGCCGGACACGCATCTCGCCTCGTATCACGAAGTTCGGGTGGGTCTGATTCTTGGAGAATCGGACACGCTCATCTCTAGTCTATCTACCACTTAACTCTGGAATACTATGTCCTCATTGGAGGTGAAATAATTTATATTTGAAAGCATCTTGTTTGATTCAAGGAACTATATTTTTTACCCCAATTTTTTTTAATTAAATGGTATATGTTGTATTGTCCTGTCTGAGATACTGGTATTATATTTAATTGTAGATAGATAGATAGATAGATAGATAGATAGATAGATAGATAGATAGATATTTTACAATAAATATCATATGTATTGACACAAATTGATTGCACTATTATTTATTTATATAACATTTGAGATATGAAGTTTCTTGGTCATGTGCTAGGTTTCTTTGTGTGAATATATCAGTTTTTTGGTGTGAATTGGAGGATCCACCACTTACCATACCGCAACAGCCCATTAAGAACATCTATTGAATCCAGAAGACAGCCTCCCCTGCCTTTCTATTCAGTGGTAGAGCTGCGGTGCTGATGTGAGTCTATGTGTTATCAGCTTGTGTACTTTATATGTGAGTCTGTGTACATGTCAGCTTGTGTACTGTATATGTGAGTCAGTATGCATCTCAGACTGTGGTCCGTATTCAATTAGAGGCAATATCATCCGTTTTCACCGTCATTTGCGAATTGGCTGTCTGATCAGCCTATTTGCGACCGATTTGCTGCCAATTTCACCAACGACGGTGAAAATCAGCAGTTTTTCGCCTAAAAAAACTAGAGGAAACTTTTCTCCAGCCTAGGGCAGGCAAAAAAAATAGCAAAATCCCTTTTTTTTGGTAAAACTGTGAGGATGCTTACAGAACCCTGTGGACAGCTCCCCTAATTATACTTTAGCAAAAACAAAATTTGTGAGTTGCGTACTTTGGCGAAAAACGGCCACTGAAATTTTGGTCAAACATTATTTTTGTCCTATGAAAAATTTGTTTAACGTATTGGGTATGGTATTTTGCAGGGCCATAAGGATGCACCAAGTGTTTTAAACATCACACGTTGATGGCGCAGGTGGTTTTTTAAAACTGCTAAAATAAACACCTACTCCAGCCATGTGCGATGTTTAAAACACTTGGCGCATCTTTATGTCCCTCCAAAATACCAGCCCCAATACGTTAAATGCATTTTTCATGAAAAAAAAAAAAGCGGTCGTTTTTTGCCAAAGTATTCAATTTACAAAATAAATTTTCGCTAAAGTATCATTAGGGAAGCTGTCCAAAGGGTTATGTAATAAATCTCCATGTTTTGACATAAAAATATTGATTTTGCACATTTTCCCTCTTCATTTTTTCATGAAAAATCGGCGATATATTGTCGCCTATGCGATAATATCACCGAAAAATCTGCAATATTGCCGCTAATTGAAAACGGCATATGTGAGCCTATATAGATGTCAGCCTGTGAAAATGTGAGTCGGTGTGCATGTCAGATTGTGCACTCAATAGTATATGTCAGCCTATAGCTTGCGTATACAGTGCCTGATTCAGACCCACTCGCAAGCGCTATGCGCTCGCAAGCGGGTCGATGTCCAGGCAGTGCGCACGCGCTGCGTGCGCTCTGTGCGTGCACGAGCCCTGGAGCGAGTGGGAAATCACTCGCTCCGGGACTCGCAGCAAAACGGGGTGGCTGTCAATGTTGATCGGCAGCTCGTCCCATTTTGTATATGGGGAGGGGGGGTGGCTGGCCAAACGGAGGCGTTCCCGATGGAACGCCTACCGTTTGAGGGCGTACCTACTGACATCACCAGTGATGTCAGTAGTGAGCTTCCGGCTCTATTAGAGATGGAAGCTCACTGGGGCTTGCGGCAGATGAGACCATACCACAAGGGTCTCGTCGCAAGCCCGATGGTCGCGATGGTCGCGACCATCGCGGCATTCACCTGGCCGCTCGCAAAAGCTGTGCATAGTCACCCACAGCTTAGCGAGCGGCCAGGAGGCTGGTTTTAAAAAAAAGAGCGGCCGCCCTGATTCAGAGAGAGTGCTCGCTTTTTGCGAGTGGCTCTGAATCAGGGCCACAGGGCCTGCTCCAGACTTGGGAATAGAGTGAGATATCTCTCTCAACTGATCATCTTGGTGAGACCATGCTGCACTGCAGGTGGGGCAGATTTAAAATGTGCAGAGAGATTTAGATTTGGGAGGAGAGTTTCCAACTGACATCTAAATTGTATAGTAATAATAAAGCTGTGCAGTATTTGTGGGCTACATGCAAAATCAGCCAGTATTTACTAGGGGTGAGCGGCTTCGGATTTCTGAAATCCGAACCCCACCGAGCCCCCCTGATCCGAGGCCGATCCGAGTCAGGCTCGACTTTTCCCGCCTGACTCGGATCTGAAATCGAGGCAAAACGTCATCATCCCACCTTCCGGGTCTCGCGTGTTTTGGATCCTATATAAGGTACCCGCGTCGGCGCCATTTTCTCACTCTGCTGTGGACAGTGAAGAGGGAGGGTGGAGTTAGGGCTGGCTGGGCTGGGCTGGGCTGTGTAGTGTAGTGTAGTGTAGTGTAGTGCAGTGTAGTGTTGTGCTGTGCTGTGCTGCACTGTGCTGCTGTTGTCCATAGGGGCTGTGTCCACTCCTTCAAAGTCCATAGGGGCTGGCTGGACTGTGTTGTACAGTCAGTTGTTCACTCCAAAGTCCTGTGCAGTGTCCCAGTCCTAAAGGGGTGCTGTAGTGTTGTCCAGGGGGTGCTCTGTCCATCAGGGGTGCTCCCCCCAAGTGCAAAAAAAATATATATATTTTCTGTGTTTGTGAATTGTGTGCACTGTGGCTGCACGTGCATCAACAAAGGAGCAGCACCAAGCATCAACAATGGAGCAGCACCAAGCTCTCCTGGTTACAATTGTCCCCTGATAATGTTCCATAGTCTCCATACCATAGTATGGGGATGTGGAAAATATAAAATTCAAGTTTTGAAAAAAGTATTTTTTTCAATATGACAGCAATACAGTATGCCATCCTAAGATGGCATATAGCATCATATACAGCAGAGGGATCTAAATAAGATCCCTCCCTTCTGTGTCCTCTTACATTAATTAAGCTCCCTCCCAGATCCCCGAGCACTCCTCCTATGAGCTCAGAGCACGGGAGAGGTCACAGCAATGGCAGGGGGTGACTGGCGCTGTGAGGCTGCACAGCCTCAGTGGAAGTCACAGACTTCTACTGCGGCTGCAGCTCTGCGGTGGTGGGGGTTAGGGGCTAGATATCGGGGTTGGCTGTGGTTGAGTGGGGAGGTACGCCAAAGTGAACGGAGGAGGGGTCAGGCAGCGGAATGGGGCTGGACCTCTCCAGGCTTCTCCCCTACTGCTTCATTGTCTCTTCACAGCCTGTCTTCAAGCTTCAATTACAGGCATGAAGAGAAGGTGAAGCAGGAGAAATGTCCCCTTTTTCCAAAAAGCTGTCTCTTCAAAACGAGCAGCTTTTCGGAATTGATAATTAAGTATAGGAGGCATGATGAATGCCTCCAATACAAGCATTGAACTCTCAGCGAGTACAATCCTTATTTATCACAGGGGATATCTTTCCCTTAATGAGTAGACTCCTATATGGATGCCCGCGTGGTAAGAAATATATTTTTCATTTAATGAAAACATGTATAGAAAACATTGTAACATTCTTTTAGATTAATCATTAATATTAAAAGTTTGGTCTGTGGCGAGCAAAACTGCCATCAGAAAATGTAGGGCCTGGTACTGACAAAATAGGGGTATGGGACAAACGTGGGTGGAGCTGTGGATAATGTGGGTGGGGATACTTTGGAGGGGCATCAACTCTCAACATTTGGGCTGCAGGTGCAGTTGTTATTATAACTGGGGGCGGCACAGGGCAGGCTGGCTGGACTGAGGCAGAGCAGGGAAGACTGGCTGGCTGGCTAACTGGACTTGGGGAGGGCACAGGGAAGGCAGGCTGCCTGGACTAGAAAGCTGGCTGGACTGGGGGCAGCGGCAAGAAAGGCAGGCTCACTGGCTGGACTAGGGGGGGCAGGGAACGCTGGCTGGACTGTGGGGGGAGCACAAGAAGTGCGGGCTGGACTGGGGCAGAGCAGGGAAGACAGGCTGGCTGGCTGGCTGGATGGACTGGGGGGGCTGCAGGGAAGACAGGCTGGATGGGCTAGAATGGTGGCTGAACTTGGGGGGCAGGGAAAGCAGGCTGGACTGGGGGGCACAGAGAATGCTGGATGGACTGGGGTGGGGAGCAGGGAAGTATGACTGGACTGGGAGGGGGGCACAGGCAATGCTGGATGGACTGGAGTGGAGAGCAGGGAAGGCTGGTTGGAATGGGGCAGGGATAACAGAGTGGGTGGCTGGCTGGCTGGCTGGACCGGTGTTGTGTGCATGGATGGCAGGCTGGCCATATTAGAGGGCAGGCTGGACTGGGGGGGAGGTAGGCAAGCAGGGAAAGCTGGCCGTCTGGCTGACTGGACTGGGGTGGGGTGGGGCACAGGGCAGGGTTAGTATACCTTGTTAGAGAGAGAGGGGGCCTAGGTGGCAGCAGTGCACAATGCACCAGGTAGCAGATAGAGGCAGAGCATCGACACCACAGCATTTGGAATATGGAGCCAGCTGTGAGCCAATCACCGCTCGTAGAATGGCAGCCAATCAGGAGCAGCCACTCACGATTGGCTGCTTTTCAACTAGCTGTAATTGGCTCGCGGACTGCTCAATACTTCATTCAATCGCAGCCGATACTCTGACTCCTGTGACTGTCTGCCACCTGGTGCATTGTGCACCGCTGTCACCCGTGTCCCATCTCTCTCCAGGCCCGGGGCTGGATTCCTGGCAGTCCCCCCCTGATGGAGGCCCTGGTGGTGAGGTAACTTCCAAAATTTTTATAGTTTATAGTAGGGGTAAATTATCTCATGTATAAATGACAATAGTTTTTGCTGGAATTGTTTGTTTTATGGAAAACCATTCTCTGCACTCACATCTGGTAAACAAGTCTGCAGCTTAATGGAAGTTGCTACTGTACTGTATATGTGAAAGTAGAGTTTAATTTTTGTTTAAAATTTTTGAGAGAATAGAAAAAATAGTTAACATGCAATGTACCATTATATTTCATGCATTTGAATGCCAGTATTTGTTTGTAATTATGAATATGTTAATACCTAGTATGGCTAATATGTATTACAATTAAATTATATATAAGTTCTAGGGCCGGATTCAATTATGCTCAATACTTACCATGTGAGGAAAAAGGCTTATATGCCTGTAGTTATTAAGGGCTCTATTTACTACAATCCACATATTGAATGCAGATTGTAATGTGATATTATCAACTGAATTTGCATTGTGAATACAGACAATATCACAGGGATTTACTACAAATCCCTTGCAGGGACAGAGCTTGTGATAAAGCTCTGTCCCTGCGAATCCCCTCCACACACTAGTCACAGTATTTTCGCCAAAAATACCGTGACAAAGTGCCCGTGAATGTGCTGACCCGCCACCGCTGCTACCCCTGGTTTCTAAGCTCCGTCTCCGGCACTAAGCCCCGCCCCCCATGATTGCGGACCTTCCGCGACCCCCCCTCTCCCTTAATTACACTTACCTGCATGATCCGGGCCTCCGGTGATGTCTTCCATGCCGATCAGGTGATCTCCAATACTGCACTGGGACCCGATCACCTAATGATCGGGCCGTTGTGCACTATGGGAGACCAGCTGACCGGAGGGGAGACATCACCTGAGGCCCAATCACCGGTCCCTGGAGTCAGGTAAGTAAAACATTTTTTTGACAATTTATTTTTCTTTTTTTTTACAGTAATCAGCTTGCTGTCTGTTTAGACCACACAGATGATTACTGGGACCGACTCCCGACTCTGCTCTCCCCGTTAGAGCAGAGTAGGAGGTAACCGGGGGAGTCCCTGGATAACGCCACCTACAGGTGGCGTTATTATCACAGGGCTTTCCCCCATATTTTTTTACAATTTATTTTTAGTAACTTTGGTCAGATCACATTTCCCATTACAATTATGGGAAATGCGATCTGCTTACTAAAAATAAGTTATACTTAGAGGTTGGAGTAGAATTTTACGATTTCTACTCCAATCGCCCTGTAATAACTATAGGTGATACCAAATTAATGTGAAAAGGGTGTTAAAACACCCTTTTTCCCTTTTTTTTAGTAAAAATAATGATAATAAATAGAGCCCTTAATCACAATCCCTTTTCCTCACAGTGTAAATCCACAGCTAACGCACCTTGGGGCAAATGTATAATAGTGACACTGATCATTCCGCTATAACTCTTCCTGCTTCACCTCTTTACCAAGGCAAAGCAGGAAGCACTAACGATGAGATGTAAGGAGAACTCATCAGCCGGAGCGGGGGAGTGAAAACTCGCCCCTCTAGTGATCCCTTCTAGATCTCACAGTGCATCACTTATTGCTGATGCACTGTGTCTCACTGTTGGCCGGCTCCACTGGGCATGCACGGGATCTTGCAAGCATCGCAAGATCCCGTGTGCAGCTCTGGAGCCAGCAGCCACTGCACAGGGACAGCGCTGTGCCTGCTGTGGGAATAAGGCATTGCCAAGCTGCAGCTGTCGATATCGATAGCTGCAGCGGGTGGAAGGGAACTGGCCACTCATACATTGCCCTGTTTATTGGCACTGCTATCTTCTAGATAGCACTGCTATCTTGTAGATAGCAGCGTCGATAATGACAGGGGCTTGTAGTGCCCCTGACACTTACCGCCCAACCCCCCAAATATAATGTGTGCTGATGCCGATTTGTATGTTATAACATCTGCCTCATTAACCCATAGATTCTGGGATAAGTGCCTGGAGCTATGAGTTAATGCAATAGTGGTGGCTGTGATAAGGACAGGAAGCCTTACATACCATTGATTTCTGTTGTGCTTCAACACTGCTTCCAGGCTAATTGAATCCGGCCCCGAGAATGAAGCTACATTGACTTTTAGATTGTATTTTATAGCACATGATTATACTATTTTATTGTTTTCTTTGTATCAGATTTTAATATGTTCTTTTTCTACTTTGACCGACTATGACTATGAAGTTCTATTGTACATGGCGGTATGAGGGGTGGCTGTATTTGTGCTTTGTTGTGTGAGCTGGGGGAGCAGGATCTGAACAGTGTGATTCAGCACTATACACTAGAGATGTGCTCTGACCCTGTGTTTTGGTTTTGAATCCAGATTAATCTTCGTGTTTTGGTTTTGATTTTGCAAAACCACCCCATGTGTTTTGATTTTGGAACTTTATTTTTTTTTAAATAAATTTAAAAAACTGCTAAAATGACATCATTTTGTAGTTTGCAATCCAAAATCTGTGTTTGTTTTTTAAAAACGAGTTCCAAACTGCGAGAAAATGGGAATCAGGGCTCGGTTCGACTCTGTACCCTAAAAGTGATTTTGAACTCGGTATGACTTGGAACCCCTAAATTCGGCTGTGGTCGGTTCCGGACCCACACATCTCTCCTATACACATTGTGCATTGTTATAGTGGGGGCAAATTATTAACTGGGTTACTTCTGTGCGGGCATATTATCAACTGGGGCATTACTGTGGGGGTATATTATACACTGGTTCACTACTTTAGGGGTATATTATTAGCTGGGTCCCTACTAGGGCAGATATATTATTAATTGGGGCACTATTGTGAAGGCATGTTTATAACTAAAGCACTTGTGTGAAGTATTGTAATATTTTGCTTTTATAGACGGGGTCCGAGTCGCTACTATTTAGAATTTAACTATTCAGTTTTAGAAGTTTAGTATAATAAAGGTTTGATGCAATAATAAAATCACTGGGTGACTTATTAAGACTCATGTGTTAGATAGCTTTGTAAACATGAACACAATGTGATACATTGGTAAAATATACTTTTTCAATTGACTTCAAAGCATGTCATAAGTAAAATATACATTAAAAGAAGAATAATACTCTCTGACATATTAATAAATATGAATAATTTCAGAAATCAAAATTTTAGGCAGCAACAAAATACAGTGTTAATAAATAAACCTCTCCTTTTCTATTGCATTTCTAGGAAAAAGAGCTTGTCTGGTCCATTCTGAACAGTCTCCTGCTCTATGAGAATGATGTAATCTCTTTTGGCTCTTACTGTTTTTAATATAGTAAAACATCCTCCAATCCTCCATGCATCCTAAAATATTAATGTGTGAATCCAACATGTAAGTGTTCCTATTTCAATACTCACAGCCCGGTAGTATCATTTTACCTGTCACTGTTACACGTCAAGAGGAGAATTTTCATGGCATTAAATGATGTTTTTTCAGTATTAAAGGTCAATGTGTAAAACTATAATCTCTCCCTGTCCACAAACAGAAAAGAATACATTACACGGTGACCTTTAGCACTGAGATGCGGGATCATTTATTTACTTGGCTAATTTCAAAATACTTGTAAAAGCCAGTTCTGGTTTCGTGTCTTGTGATTGCTGAAACAGATAGGATGCCTATTCACATCATTAGTGGGAACACATTTTTAGCTGCAGTAATTAAAGACTCTTGCTAATCATCCCGTGATAATAGACAATGGATGCAGCTGTTATTGATTGCGAGGTAAAGATAATGCTAACGGGTAAAATACTTATTTTTGGTTAAGCAGCGCTATGCATAATTACTAAAGATCAGTATGCATTTACATTAAATTACATTGTAGCACAAATTCAGAGGTGACAAATTAGACCAATTGTTTTATTTTTGGTGAAACAAGTCACAAATTATGTACTTGCAATTCAAATAAAATTTTAAAAGATTTATTAATGGAAATACAAAAGACAATATATTTCCGAATTCCTGAACTTTTTCTGCTTGACTTATATTTGTAGTAAAGCAATATTTGACCAAATATTTTTCCTCAGTTCTGCAGCTTGATACCAGTGGATTTAAATATGCTCAACAGAAGCATTTTAATAAAAGGCATGTAAAACAAAAAATAACTTAATTAATAATAATATCAACTTATTAATGCATTTATTAAGAATATTTTAATAAATTAAAATATTTATTAAGTCCAATATGAACAATAAAATAATCAATGGACTACCATAACAAAACAGTTTCTTTCATACAAGCTAAAATTATAATGTAACGGAATTGAATTAATTGAATATACAAATACATATATTGGGGAGTGCTATCATATACTCATACACCTTTTTTCAGTATTAAATAAATATTTTTTTTCTTTAATAAAGGTAACATTTGTCCTAGTTCAGTCATGTTTGGAGGTGCAGGAAATGATTCCAGGGTGTCAAAGGACAAATATATGTTATTAAGAATGTGTTCTTTATATGTGCACAGAACCAACAGGAACTTTTATTTGGAATGCAGAATTTTGTATAATAATGGTGGGTAAATAAAAGCAATGTATTGTGTCCTAGGTTAATTATGGAACGTAACATACTATATTACACCAAACAAAATAATACCACTTTTGTGCAAATCTTTTGAATTATGTGTCAACCAGTTTATAATACAGTAACCTGTCTGTTACAATATATACGTCATGGTATTTCATTTGTTTGGTCCTAATGCTTCTCATTAATGATGATGATTTGACCATTTAGTAGCTGATAACATTTAGTCAATGTGGCTGTGCAGGATTTTCTATTTTTCTAGAGATTAGTAAAAATTTCCAGCATATTCTAAAACTGTGTTCCCTTACTAAGTACAGATACTCTGGATTGTGACTGTGCAATGTCACATTTTCTAGTTGGAGGTTGGTCTGCTGTATACTCAGGTTTTTCTTAAGGGAGGGTATACCGCTGACCAGGCATGCAGAGAGGGGGAATAAGCATGGAAGGCTTGTCCACACTTCCTAGATGGTGTGGATACACCCCCTTTCAGAGGCGATATTCACAATTAACCCTTTTTAGGAACTGATTTGGTTGGTAAAGATCCTGTATTACTGAGTAATAATAAAGTTTAAGATGTCCAGTTTACAATCAGACTACTGCATTATAGTATGTAGTGGCCATTTTTTAAGTTACTATTATAATAATGTTTTCCTAAGTTTACAACTGTTTAATGTATTTGAGTTGTTGAAATCTTTACTAAATCATTTGCCTATTCCTATTTTAAAAAATGCAAAAAGCCTTATCTAAAATGCTGTCCTCAAGACTCCAAAACAGTTCAGATTTTAGAGATATCCATGGTTGAGCACAAGTGGATAGATCAAATTGACTGAGGTACTAATTAAATAACCTGCAGTCAAGCATGGATATCCTTAAAAAATGGATTGTTACGGTGCCTCGAGGACTGAGTTTGGGAACCTTTGCCTTAAAGGGTTATTAATTCCCTATTTGTGTACCTGTGTTGGTGTATGTGGAAGGTGGGACACACTATCCACCACACCTACACATTAGGCCACAGTTTCCCTGAATCCACCCTTGGTGGACCTCTATCGTGAAGAGGAAAACTTGATTACAGGCACAGACAAAATGTAAGATATCTATAAGAAGCAAGGAGTGTCAGTTTCATATGACTCTATTACCTACCTCCAGTTGAGGTGAGCAAGTGTTACAGAAGCAATAGCTTAACAATGACAATATGTATAGTACTTTACAGTTATTTTATCTAAATACTGAATTCATTAAAAATCACTGTAATCTATTTTTTTTCCTCTAACATCAGGTCTATGTGTAAGCAAATGTCAAGTAATTTATTTTATATGAAGTTACCTGTTAGCCTTATGATAAAAAATGTCCTTCTGTTTTGGTTGTTTGTTCTTGTTCATAGTGGATCCCAGTATTTTTCAGTTAATAATTTAAAAAAGAGTCTTTGTTTTGTTACTTAAACCACCTGTACTCAAATATCCGTACCTTTCCACACTTCACTAAAAGAAATCATTCAGTTTGTGTCTTCTAATTGGTGGTACAAGGCATCTTTCTCGAATAGTGATGCTTGAAAATGTCATGCAGATTCCATAAAACAATGATATTTCTCTAGTGTGAGGGTCACAAACAAGTTAACAGTACATGTTCAAGTCAGGTCGGTCATGTGCTACTTGGTTCACTCATGATTGAAATGGCTAAAACATCATGGTTGTTTGCTCGAGTTTACTTTAGCTTGGTCACAAATACAATTTGAATCCAAGCTCACATCAGGGTGTCTGATTGGCCCAATAAAAGCATGTCCATAGAAGAGTGGACAAAGTCTTCTAAGGCAGATGAAATGCATTGGTGTCACTGTTGAGCTTAGCTAGTTCCCGTCCGTAATCTTGTTACAGTAATTCACTTCTGCATTCATCACTCACAAATGAGAGCTGGGTGTTAACCAAAGAAGACTTCTATCCACTGCACTATCAGATACATTGGGATGACAGACAGCACACACTGCTGGGATGTTACAGGGACAGTATAGGGTAACTATCACTGTTCCTGTTCCACTGAGGTTTCCCACGTAAACATTACATTTATCAAGAGCTATATTAATTTGCATATGTGTACAGTATTCTGAAATCTGGGGTACCACTGTTTATTTACAAGACTAAGCTGAGACAGAGCTGAGACAATCAAACAGGGCTGATATGAACTTTCAGAGACCTTGCCATCATCCTGTGTCAGTGACTGCAGTCTCAAGTGAGAAGACTCTACTAAGGGGTCCAGCAGCTTAAAAAGTGGGCTTTTAGTCTCCCTGCTGATTGGGGAACATGTTGCAGGGTGGGAGTTTGACTAGGGTCCCCTGGAGGTGGGGCTGAGTTGGGTGAATAGAATGAACATCCCAGTGTAAGGTAAAGAGAGGTAAAAGATTTGTGGAGCAGCATCAGCCATGTAGCCCAGGGAAGAGTCTGTATGGGCCAGGATGGGATATGAAGGACAGCACCAGCTGTGCTCCAGCAGCTGCAGAACAGGAATTTAGGCATCAGTGTAAGGTGCATTCTGCAGTGATGATGTCTGGAGGATTCTGCTAGTGCCTGGGTCTGGAGATTTGCCAGATGATTAACTATGGAGCATATGTTTAAAGACCCTCCTATGGATGATGTATGTTGCTGGTTTCTGCAGTTTTCCAGATAGTGGAACATCTGCTACCAAGTGCTCTAAGAATGCTTCCAAGTCTGTCTGTCAATAGTAATAGTGAAATTGATATTGATAATGGTGCTCCAGCCAATCAGCTCGCAACTGTCATCTATTTGAAAAATGACAGTTTAGAGCTGATTGGCTGTAGCACCATTTATCATTCACAATGAGTTTTATCACTTGTTGTGAATTATATAACTTACTGATAAATAAGCCCCACAATTTGCTGTTTATAGGATAAGGGCTGTTTTCCTGGTTAAAGTTAATGGTGAATTCTCCTGTGACACTTTCCAAAGCACCGTTAGTTTGTTTTATCCAATATAAAGTGCATGTTATGCTCCCGTCTGCTACAGAACTTGCATGTGATGCTTCAAAAGTAGTGGTAGTTATTTTATGTTCAGTATACTGAATGTCTATGATAAAGTTTCCTATTGGACTATCACATAATGCTAAATCTCACTGTGATGCTCCTAAAGAATGGCTAGCTTATGTGCTGAATTTACCGCTATTCACTGTGTTAGTCACTTACACTGAGGTCTAAGGAAATGTTATCTGATTTTGTTAGTACATGTTCTTTCCATCTGCTATGTAATGCATGCAAAGTTAGTGTATTTGCTCTGATCTGTAACCCTGGTATGTGTGCTGGTGGCAAACTGTATGCAGTACCCTCACCTTCTTCTACTGCACTAGATCAGTCTAAATTTGCCATTACATTAATATGTCTAATTCCAGCAAGGTGTAGCTTTCCAGCAAGGTGTAGCTTTACTGCTCCACCAGTAGCATCCTAATGGAAAATCATGTAATGAGTATTGATTGCTTGTTTATGATGATTTATTTGTTATAGTTAATTAAAAAAATCAGTGTTCATCAGAATTAAAGAAATGTTTTTTCACCGAAACCAGTGTTTCGGGTGCTACTAGTGTCTGAGGGAAAAGTTTCTGGCTTGCCTCTCTGATCTACTTCAACCTGATCCTTTTAAGTACTAACTTCGGGGTGCTATTTTAGTATTTAGTATATAGTTGTTTTTATTGCTTGTCCTGCACTTCTACTGTACATTATTATTGTTATTATTTGTATTATTATTTATAGGGTGCCACAAATTGTCTGCAGCACTGTACAAAGGGCAAAACAATAAGACAGTACAGAGTAAAACAGTACAGTACAATACAGTAGACAATTAACAAAATGAATCAAATATACTATATTACTATAATATATAATTCAGGCGCAAAATGGATTTATAACAAAACATAAAAAAATTGTTTTAAGAAAGTTGCTCCTAAATAAGATTCTACCCGTGAACTCTCCCAATAAAAACATGTATGGTCTGGTATTAATTATCATAAGAGGTTCTGTATATATATATACAATAAAGAATCGACCAACCATACAAAGAGCGCTAAACATAAAATATATGGAATATATTTAATACATAAAAATGTAAAAATCATACACAAGAAATAAAAAGGTACATACAATAGTTCACCAAGCACCTGTGAAAACACAGTATAATGGTATAGAATAAAGATGGTGGGGCTAGTTGTTACAGAGGCAAGTTGTTAAATGAATCTAAAACCATGCCCACGTTGTGCCATGAATCGTGCAACTGGGAACGAGTTTGAACATGTTGCCATCAATACTCAGCAAAATGACACTAACGCAGATGTGTTTATGTAATATTTACCTACACAAACTAGTTTTTCTTGTTTCAAAGTAATATTTTTCTCCTAGATTTGAAGTCGTATCTTGGCTGTGCTGTTAAATGAAAGGGTTTATAATGAATTTTGTTAGAATCACAGACCATCAGTGTATTTATTATCATTGTTATAATCGTAAATTGAAGCACTGAATTTGAACAATGGCCATCTTGGTTATCTGACGTCACTTGGGGCAAGTTGTTACACAATATCGGAGGAAGTTGTTACAAAGAAACTTTGAGTTCTGAAGACGAGTGTTTCTGTAAAATGTGTGCTAAGAGTTACAATCTGTTGTCACCTGGCCAGGAGTGAGTCCAGTGTATTACATGTAGAGGGTGGGCACATATTGCAAATCAGAAATTGTCAATGAAGACAATGAGTGATGTATGTAATTGTCATCAGACTATATACCAAATATATGCCAAATGTGATTT
This sequence comes from Taudactylus pleione, assembly GCA_031769625.1. Lineage (NCBI taxonomy): Eukaryota > Metazoa > Chordata > Amphibia > Anura > Myobatrachidae > Taudactylus > Taudactylus pleione. Next base: position 3,798,189 of record JAUIMM010000137.1, on the reverse strand, counting down.
TGTGATAAATATACAAAGTTTTCTAATGAACCCATTTTATATTAAGGTCAGTAACAATTTGCCCCAACCCCGTAACAACTTACCTCCATCGGGGGCAAATTGTTGCAATTATTTTTGTTCCAAAAAACATGTTTTGCATTGTCAATAATAATTATTGGATGTAACTTACACCCAATATAAATAGAAGAAAGAATACTGTTTTATTTGACCGGCTTGAGTATGTCTCAATGTTAATTACAGTAGTGTTTAAGAAGCACCCAGTCCAGTGGCTTTTTGTGAAGGCTTCCAAATGCTTCAACGGGGAACCAGATTGGATGGCAGATGTAACCCTTATGCATTTCTCCGCTTCTCCTGCACAGCGGTTTTGGCAGACTGAAACCACTGTGCAGGAGTAGCGGAGAAATGCATAAGAGTTATATTTGCCATCCAAGCTGGTTCAAGCTAGTTTGAGACAGACTCATGCCAGCCAGCGGTAAACCATGTATATCCAGTTAAGTGTCTGTGATCAGACAGTTGCACCTCTTGTCCAGACATATTTTTTAGCTCTAGGGTTTCAATACATGCTGCAGCTTTCTATTAATCTTTCACAAACAAATTTACTAGATTACTAGAACCCTGAACAAAATGGTGCACCTGTCTAATAATTAGCACATTATACCAGTGAAAAAAGGTAGGTTACAGTGATGTGTATTGCCTCTAAGCTCCAACATATCTAAAAGGAATTGGTCATTTGTGACCTTATAAAATAAGCATTTACTCCTCTCCAGGGACTGAGATATTAACACCTTGAGTGTGGTATTTTTTATTATCATTGGATTGGGACACCTACTGCAGAGATCATTCCCTTTCTCCATTATCCAAGCAACTAATTTCTTTATTCTTTTTATTCTATACCAATATACTGTGTTTTCTCAGCAGCTTGGTGATTATTGTGTGTACCATTTTATATCCTGTGTATGATTTTAAATTTTTTATGTATTAATTACATTCCATATATTTTATGTTTAGCGCTCTTTGTCTGGTTGGTCGATTCTTTATTGTATATATATATATATATGGGTTTTCTGTATTATCAGAACCTCTGAAGATCATTAGTAACAAACCATGCAAGTAACAAAAGGCACTGCAAATCATGTAGTGCATGTCATGGCCATGCCCCTAACACAATGTGCCCACTCTGTGCTAATTCACTATGGAGGGGATCCAAGAAGTTGCAGTGACCGTGTCTGAAATTCCTTGATGATCATTTCTGTGAGCAGTCATCTGTGATTGGTTGACCTAGTCTAGTCTGTCATTCCAGCCACTAAATCAATGGGGGGAATTATTAAGTACCACAATCTCACAGGTTAATTTATTCCCTGTTATCTTCATAAGACAAGAACATGCAGTCATGCCCCCAAGATTGGCACACAAATGGGGCATGGATTTCAGAGCAAGGCTATGCCCCCTTGCTCGCGCGGTTTCATACCACAGCCGCACTTGGTGTCAGCAATGTAAATTATGCCGCTGTCTGTAAGCATAATTGTTATGCACAATTTAATAACAGATTATTTTCTTTGGATTTTGCCTACTGTAACTACAGGCTATTGATTTAAGTTGCGGAAAAAAAAAACATTAGTCTTCTAAGAGGCATTTACATGATAGGAGGAATTTGTCCACAATTGTTTTTATCATCAAGTTTTTCCTAGAAAATAATATAATTTAATCAAGTAAACAAAATGCAACCATAAAATTTATACAGAACTCTCAGATTTAGGGGTCTAATTACTAATCAGTGATAAGAGACAGAGTGAAGAGTGATAAGGAAGTGATAAGGTGCCAGTCAATCAGCTCCCAACTGTCATTTTTCAAACACAGCCTGTGATATGGCAGTTGGGAGCTGATTGGCTGGCACCTTATCACTTACTTATCACTTTTTACTCTGTCTCTTATCACTGCTTAGTAAATAGACCCCTAAAAGGTATATATTAATAATGTAAATATTGTGGTCAATCCTTTTAAAACTGCCATTTTCAGAGATAGAGCTTTCAGTGGGGACTAGAAAATGCACTATTTAATCACGAACTCAGAAAACAATAGCTTTTCAGACCAGGCATAGTTAAATATGCCCCTTATTTTAATATAACATTTTGATTTGTTTTGCTGTTATAGAATGGATCAGTTAATGCGGCATGCTGCAACCTGTAACAGCCAATCAGATAGAAGTGTTTCTAAATCGAATACCATTAACTAATATTGGATTGGTTGATATGGCCTAAAAGACTTTTCTACAACATGCACTACATCATAAAATAGGCTTATGCAACTGATGGCTCTCCAGCAGTTGTGAAATTGTAAGTATTAGAATGCCCTGGAAGCAGCATCACATTTTCAGCTGTGCAAGCATCAATTACACTTTACAAAACAAGGACTTTACTCTCTCATGTGTATTGCTATGCATGGGACTAATCATCAGAGAAAAACCTCATTAGCAAAGTACTTACTGTAGTTCTCATGCCTCCATTGATAATGGAAAGAGGAGGACCATATGATTACTGACATAGGCAGGATGTTGTGCTCATGAGGAGGAAAGAGCACCACATTCAGGAGCACCACATTCAGTCATTAAGAGGGCTCCACAGCTGTTGCAACTGTTGAATCTGGTTCGCTGGACCTCACCGGGTCCAAAGAGAGCTCTGTATATATGTCAGGAATCAGCGGCTTACGACCAGGTCAGGGAGAATAAAAAACACACAGGCAAGGGGTGGGTTAAGATATCCTCTACAGTGTATTAGTGCAGTTGCATTTTATAGCATTTTGGTAGCAGTTGGTAAAATTCTCTAACACCCCACCCACTAGATATTTTGCCTAGCAATAAGATATGAAGTTGAAGGCTACATCTGGAAGTTGTCTTGGGGGATGCACAGCCTGGCATTGGAATGTGCATGCAGTCCTATCCTTGCGATTGCTTCTCAGAAATAGCTACTATTGCTAAGTGTGTGAGAGTCTCTAATCTAAGCATTTCTAAACATTTCTTATCTCTTGAAAGTCATATAGCTGATGGTGAAATAGGTTCATGATTAACATTTAGCACAAAACAGTACAAAATGGCTGCCAATATTACAAGATGGCGGCTGTACATACAAAACATAATGTTAACTTTGTCAATGCCTTCTTTTTATTCATTCCCTCAACTTCCTAACTACAGTCGAGTCCTTAAGCCACACTAGGTACAGATATATGTATACATATAACCCCTGCTGCAGAACTCATATGTAAGATCCCACCCCATTGAAGAAGGTGTGACCTATTCTCCATACATGTAAGTCTCAGCCCTAAAACTAGTTAGTCTAATGTCTAGTAGATGTTTCATAACTCAGGGAATCAACAATTGTTCTGCATTGTCCACATGTCCTTCCATCTTCTTGTGCAATGTTCCTTCCACAAATGCTACATGCTACATGTATCCTGTTGTTCACCCAAATCATCGTGCATGCCGGCAAACATGAGGTTGCTAGATCCAGGTTTCCTAGAAAAGCAACAATCAAGTGTGAGCTATTTCTTAATCAGCAAAATAGCAATTTTTTTAACAATATAAATGATTACAAGCAAAGCTAAGTCTCTAATAATAAGTGAAAGAATTCCTGATATCAAACCACCAAATCCTTTAAACCAATTGGCTGTATTTAACCAGGAGAAACAATCGCTCGTTAGAGCCCTCCCAGGGATCAATAGTTTGCTCTTTCTTAAATTCTGCTTTTAAATCTTCAATTTATCTCATATGGCCATGTATGGGGTCAAAGAAATTATCTGGGATGAAATTACAACATGCTGACCCCACAATCTGACACATACCACCTTCCGATGCTATCAGATTACCAGTCTATTACCATCCTAAACTGCTGCAAAACCTTATTATGGAACTGCATTTCCTTTGTAACTATATCTACCACCTGGTATAGTTCATTAGTGACATTGTCAAAAAGTTTAGCAAAATCTTCTATCACATATGCCAATTATGTGGGGCTCATGGTCAGCTTATAATACTATCCACCCAACTATATAAGGTTTCCTGCTGATTTCTCCTTTATGGCCAATTATGTGAGGCTCATGGTCCATGTATGATACCAACCACCCAACTGTTAGTCTTGTCTATCTCTTTTCCTCCTTACCCAGGGACTATTTATGGTATGTGGAAGAATAGCTTTATGTTGAATACTATTGGACACCCAGGTGGCTGGAGTGATCCTAGCTAGAGAAGAAGAACCATAGCCTCTAAAGGGTAAAAACTTATATACACTATGTCCACAAACAAAATATACATTTGGAGGCATTAGCAGCTGGCCTAGCATCACTACCTGAGTAGCAATGTACAAGATAAATCCTTATGTATACAGATTATGTGGTGGTGATAATAGATGAGACTATTGTTAATACATTTACAATTTCCAATGCTATCACATCCTATTATATTGCCTGAACCATCCAAATAACCTCTTCAGTGTATATACCCCAGGGGAACCTTGTATGGTAACATTTTGTTAAGTACCATTTTCTGACACTGAGGTTGCAGAGGGGACAATTGTCCATGTTCCAGCAGGGAGGGTCCTAATGGCATTTCACCATGGTGGTTTAACCCATCCAACTATATCAGATGTAATTTGCTCAGATTTAGACTAGTACTTGTCATGTTAAGGGTGGCTTCCTTGTTTATTCTGGATTTGAAATACTGTCTAGTAAGTTGTTTAATTTCCTTTCAAATAACTGAATTGGCTACATAGGCATAGTTTGGGAGGAAATGGGGCAGTGGGTAGAAATCCAGCATTCAGTTTCAGTGTGATTTCCCATGAGGGCCATAAATTGATGCATTTTTAGCAACTTGTTTTCCCATGTATCTGTCAATGTTTCATGCAATTCCCTTGTCGTCCTTATTGTTCCCAGCTTTACACTACTGCTGTACATGCTTCCTTTATGTATATGTGCATGATCTAACCAGTAGGACTGATTATGACAGGGAACATGTATATTACTCTCACTTTTTTTCCAAATTAGTAGACAAATAGATTGCAAATATGATTGCCATCACAAATGAACATCCCAGTATGACTCCCCTTAATGGTTTGTCAGGTCTATGACCCATATGGTTATACATATCTTAATTAGGTTTCAGAATCTAACTCCCCTTGTGTGAATATCTTGCAGTGGGAAGCATGAATCCAGGTGTTTTTCCTTGTAATTTAACTGAGGTGGGCGTTGTCAGCAGGACTTAATATGGACCCTCAAAGTGTGGTTCTAGAGAACTCCTTACATGCTTTCTGATGACCACCCAGTACCTGTATCAAAATTAGGGTCTGGAATAGAAGAGAATACTTGACCATGTATTTCAGTTAGTTGTCTTTGTAACTGTTTTACATATCCTAATAAATCACCATGCAAATGCTGCATCTGCTTGGGAAAATAGAATCCTAGCTTGTGTGCAGATCCAAACAGTATTCATAGGGGTTAAACCTGTATCCTTCCTGGGTGTGTTTCTGACTGAATGTAGGGCTATTGGCAGACAAGAAACCCACGGCAAATTAGTCTCTGCAATTATATTTTGTATTTTTTACTTTAAAGTGTAGTTCAGACATTCCAGGCACACAGAACTTTGCGGCCTGTAGGGAGTTTGAAGAGCAGAAACTATATTTAGGTCTTGTAATAAAGCCTGCAATATTTCCTCTGTAAAGTGTGTCCCTCTGTCATTTTCTGTTGCTTCTGGTGCACCATACCTGCAGATCACTTCTGACATTATTTTCTTTGACACTGTCTTGGCATTTGCAAGCCTACAAGGCCATGCCTCTGGCCAATAACTAAATAAGTCAGTACAAACAGACACACAGTTGTATAAAGTCTATTTGAATCCTTTGAAAGGGATATTGGGTCTGGGGTGTACTTTTCTGAGGAGTTGGGACAGTCTTACCCAGGTTATTCAAGGCACAGATTATGCAGCCTGATATTAATGCCTGTGCCGCTTGTGCAAACCCTGGTGCTATCCTTTGTTTATCTGTTGCCATTGCCATGACATCCTTTAATATTTGCACTTTCAAATGTTGAATTTGGGCCATAATAGGGTAAAGTACTTTTGGTAGACACAAACATTTTTTCAGCCAGGCCTTTTTTTCCTTATCTGAGGCCTGCTTCTGGAGCTGGTGGAGTCTGACTTTTTAAAACTGGGGGGTTTGGCCTGCCACATAGGTGTGATCACCCTGGGGAAGTTGGATTAGGGTGGCCTGATTGGCAGACTGGTCTACCAATCTATTGCCCTGTGCTTCATGGGTAGTGTCTCAAGTGTGTGCTTTAATTTTGATCACTGCAAGCCTAGAGGGTATCTGAAAGGCTGTGAACAAAGCCCAAATGTGATCTACATGTTTAACTGGTTTTCCTGATGAACCAAGAAAAAATCTGCTCTTCCAAATCGGTCCATAATCTATGGCAATTTTTTAGGCATATCTAGAATCTGTGTAAATATTTACTTTCTGACCTTCAGCATGTATGCAGGCCAGTGTGAGAGCTTTCAGCTCAGTTTCTTCTGCAGACATGTGACTAGGTAATGGTTGTTGAATTAATACCTCAGTGTCAGTGGCTACAGCACATCCTGTGTACGGGATACCATTCACATAATACCTAGAGCCATCAACATAAAGATTTAGATCATCATCAGGGAAGGGAATGTCAGTGGTGTGTAAAAGAGATGCTTTTTCTTGCCTCATAAATTCAATGAAAATGTGCTCAAAATCAAAATAAGTTTGTGTATTTTCAGTGCCTGCTGCTTCCTCACTGTCACCCTCAGTATTTCTGTGATAGTGGTGTCTGTTTTTACTCCCTTCTTTTGATTCTTGCGGAAGTAATGTGGCATGATTCAATATTGTGCACCTATTAAGTGTCACGTTTGTTGGTGTTAACAGTGCTACTTCATATTTAGTTAGTCTAGCTGCTGAGAGATGTTTAGTTTTTTGCTTGAAAAAACATTTCAGTGACTGTATGTGGGACCATCAGTGTTAATGAATGTCCTAGAACAATATCAGTACTTTTCTCAAGCATCAGGGCTAAACGTATTAAGGGATCAAGTTGTACTGAATAGTAAGCTAGCTGCTTTTGTTTACCTCCATGTGGCTGGGTTAAGATACCTTGTGCATGCGAAGAAGATTCATGGCAAAACAGCATGAAAGGTTTTTGGTAATTTGGGAGGGCTAATGCTGGAGCATTAAGTATGTGTTGTTTTAAAACATTAATGTTTCTTTATGTTCTTTTGTCAGGCAGATAGGTCCTTGTTACACTGTCCCATAAAGGGCATCATACAGGACTTGTAACTTGTTTGAGGCACAAGGAATCCACTCTCTGCAATAAGTTAGCAATCCTAGGAATGCTCAAAGTTCTTTTTATGTGCGGGGAGGGGTTAACATCTAGGATTGCTTGTTTTCTTTCCTTAGCCAAATGTTTTGCTTGGTGACTAATTCAGTGTCCTAAAAAGGGTAGTTTCTTTTTAGCAATCTGTATCTTTTCTTTGGACACCTTACAGTTCATGGTGTGTAATAATTTCAAAAGCGATACAGTTTCTTCAAAACAAGATGAGTGTTTATCTGTGGAAAGCAAAATAATATCTACATACTGACTGTATCTTGGGACAGTCATAGTGCCAAGTATGCTTTTTGTGACTAACAAATGTATTACCAAGACCTGTGGCTTTAAGTGTGGTTGTCATCGATGTGAGTAGTAGGCTAGGCAGGTTTCATCCCACTGTGTGCCACATTTTATGCATATCTGGTCTTCTGATGAATTAAAATAACTGCACTCACGCTTAGGACATTTTCATCTAAGGTCTTTAGAATTTACCAGGCATGTGGATTCACAACTGGGTAATCAAGTAAAGATAACCCTCTAAATGCCTCTTCTATTTCTGCCTCTTCACAGAATATAGATTATGTCACCCTCATCCAGTTTAACAATTTACCCTCTAGATTGTATCTTTTAATATACTCTCGGTTTCCGCTATGCATTTGCTGCAATTTTAAGGGATCTACTATATCCTCCTTGCTCAATTTGGCCATTTTAAATAGACCGTCCATTCCTTCTATTCCCCCTATTCTTAAAATCATGCACATTATCTCCATGGGGGAATTGTTATCAAGGTTTTGTTTACTGTCAGAATTTCCCATACTGACACCTCTTTGGACCTGAGGTATTTCTTTGTATTAAAAATGTTATCAGGTGTCTACATTCACTTAATCAATAGCAAATTCAGTGCCCTTTAATGCAGCTTTCTTCACAATATCTGGGACTAAGGAGTGATGAGCCCTTCTAAAGTTTGGGCAAACATGCAGACAATGTTTGTTATGTATATTTTTGGGCAAAGTCTCTGTTATATGAGACCAAGTGTCTCCAATTTGGCTCTTTAGGTAATCTTTGTTAATGTGACACCCTACTGTCAGTAAATAATCACTCCTGCCTTTCTTGATCCAATTTAGATCTTGTCTCTAATATACCCAGCATTCATTTTTATCTGCAATTATGCCACCTAAAATGGGATTATACACTTGTTACTGGCCACTATGTTGCAATACAATAACACATGTTCATTTGGGACAATACAAATCATTACAACTTCTACGAGGTGGATCCATACGATACAAGACAATATAAAACAATCATTTTAACTGTAAGCGTGAGTCATATAGACACCCATACCTCACACCTTGGACAGACAGCTGACTGAACCAAATTACAAGAGATCTACCCAAGTAGAAAAACTACTTACTCTGGATTATGGAAGATGTCTGGTCATCTGGGTCAGTACGAGGGTGTCCATCCTTGGTCCAGTGTAGGGTATCTCAGTGGGAACATCCACTTGTTGATTCTGGTTCTCTGGACCTCACCTGGCCCAAAGAGAGCTCTGTATATATGTCAAGAATCAGCGGCTTATGACCAGGTCGGGGAGAATAAAAAACACACAGGCAAGGGGTGGGTTAAGATATCCTCTACAGTGTATTAGTTCAGAAAATTTTATAGCACTTTGGTAGAAGTTGGTAAAAGTCTCTAACACCCCACCCACTAGATATTTTGCCTAGCAATAAGATATGAAGCTGTAGGCTACATCTAGAAGTTGTCTTAGGGGATGCACAGCCTGGCATTGGAATGTGCATGCAGTCCTATCCTTGAGATTGCTTCTCAGAAATAGCTAGCTAAATGGGTGAGAGTCTCTAATCTAAGAATTTCAAAACATTTCTTGTCTCTTGAAAGTCATGTAGCTGACAGTGACATAGGTTAATGAATAACATCTAAGCACAAAATGGTACAAGATGGCTGCCAATATTACAAGATGGTAGCCAAACATACAGAATATAATGTTAACTTTGTCACTACCATCATGTCAGATCTGTTCCCAGCTTCAAAAATCCTTTGGAGAGCAAGTGGAGAAAATGAGGGCCAAGGCAGCATGGTTGCTTAACATCTTACTTTCACTACCTTAGACTTGTAGATGTGACAGCATCATATTTAAAGTTTTTTTAATTAATTTGCATCACAAGTCTCCCCAGTTGTGTGTACATCATTGATGTGTGCAGAGCTATATTAAACCTTTAGGGGGACGGTGGGGGGGGGTGGACTGGGGCACTTAAAATAGGGTTTGGGGTGCTTCCTAAGGCCTAAATTATGCATGTGATACAGAGTTTTAAAAATAAATTATAATTATTTAAGAGGCAGTCAGATTAATTTTATAATAAAATGAATATTTAACATGTACCCAAATACAATATAAATACCTAGAGATTTCTAGTGACTGCTGTACAATACAAAATGCATCCTAGTGATGTACAGTATTTGGAATGCCAGGATAAAAGAATTCCACAATGTCCCTTTAAATGACAGCTAATAATTACAAATAAAATGGTGGCACTTAGCACTTGAAGGAATGTGGGAATTATATATTTGGAAGTGTGCTATGAAGCCTGGGTATATAATGTTAATTTAACAAAAAAAAAAAAAAAGAAAATATATTGTTTTAGGGGAGATGTTGTGATGTGATTGTGTCTATTTTGTTTAATGGCAGATGCATACAAATCTAAGATAAAGCTGTGATGTGATATTGTAGTGGGGTACCATGTAGGTCACGAGCTGGGTTACAGGGATGAATATGGAGAGATTCAGGCCTTGTCTACAGATGCAGTCAGGCCTGGCAGAAGTCCTCAGCAGGATGGTGGTTCAGAGTCCCAATGGATTCTGGCCCTGCCATCCAGGGCAACGGAGTCCAGCAATCGCCTGTGGGCTCATAGACAAAGTTTCAGGAAGAGGTAGGATCCCAGTATGTGTTAAAGTCGAATGTGATCCTACAACAGCCACTATACTTTATGATATGATATACTATAATATGTCTTTGTTACCAGTGTCGGACAGGTACACTAACGAAATCCAATTTTTTAATTATTGATTGCCCAAGATATCTAGAAAACTTTCCATTGTTAACAGAATGCCTTTAGTTGCCTTTAGCCAGAGATAGATAAGTTTCTTATATGATTCATCTGCCTGACTAAATATACTTGGGAAACATTATCTCTTAAAGCACAATGTCTTAAAAGTTTATTTCCTCGATCAGTACACTGGAAATTTTTGATCCTTTTGATGTTGTCTTGTTTATTTTTTTCTAGCATAGTACAGTAATATATTATGTTCAGGTTATGATGGCTACCATAAATTTACACCAATCCTGTTTGTAAAAAATCATATTCCAGTAACATTCGAGCTGATTGCATATAGTTTATTATTCAAATAAATGGAAAAACAAAGATTTATACTGTTACCTTTGCAAGTTCACAATCGATACAAATAAACCTCTTCTTTCTCTCAATAGTATGTATGTTTTTTTTTTAAATCTTTAGTTTCTTAACTCTCATTTATAACAGTGCCCATTGTTGCACATTTGATTATTTAGTTTTACTGTGATCATTTAAATATCAAAATTTAACTGTAAGAATTATTATCCAATTAAATAAAGCCTGAGAAAAATGGCCACATTTAGTTTTAGTGTGCACATTTTTTTCTCCTCTCTTATCATTTTTATTAATTCTGCACATGTCGTTGACAGATTGTATTTTTTATTTTCTATATTGATTTATCATATCTAAAAGAAGAGTTGTGAGAGCCTCAGATTTCATTGAATTTGTATTTATATGCTGCTTCTGCCATCTGATTATCATCAATATACATCCCAAGATTTATGGAATGATTCCAGTTTATTGGTTAAGGAAGCCATAAATAAATTCATAGTTATGTTAAGAAAAAACAAAGTAAAATACAATAAAATGTATCATGTAATATAAACCAAAAGAAATAGTTTTCTTTTCCTTCTTCTTTCAAATGTAAATAAATTCAGGAAAAATAATGTTACAATACAAAAGTTGTTTATATATCTGCTTATCTGGAGTACATTAGACTTCTCATATAGAAGAAACAGAATGAACACAGTACTTTAAATATGAGTTTTCACAGGTGCCTTTAGAATGGTTGTGGTGCAATACAGTAATTTTTCAAGTCACTGGTGTGCAGTCAGAATTGTGGCTTGATACAGTATATATGAATAGTTTGTTATTTAAATAAATGAAAAAAATATTTATGGGCCTATCTATCAACTGTTTTATTTATACAATGATGTAGAAACTGCAGTTTCTGCATACTTTATTTCACAGAAATCTCCAGAAGAGTGCTAATTAGCATTGCAGATCGCAGTCCCCATTACTACCAATGAGGACTATGATTTCGGGGCCTGATTCAGAGCCGCTGGTAAGCGGCCGCTCATTCGCTCCGAGCAATGATTGACCAACTGCGCATGCGTACGGATCGTAGTACGCATGCTCGAACCAGTCAGTGCAGCCGAAAATCGTTTGCTCGCTAAATAGCGAATGCCTGCTATTTTGAGTGACAGAATGAGGCGTATGTGGGTGGTAACAGGGGAAGGTGCTTGAAAACGGGGAGTGGAGATCCGAACGCAGGCGTGCTTAAAGGTCAAAACGGGCGTTTCAAGGGTGTGCATAATTAATACAGCAGAGTCATTGACCACGTCACTGGGTTATTTTAGAGCCAGAACTGCTCGCAAGATTGTGGTAGCAAAAACCAACCCCAAGAATAGCGAGCAGTTCATACGCTGGTTGATGTACTCGATTAATCTAATAAATAGTAGACATGACGTAGGATGCGAGCGGCCAGGGGGCGTATTTTTTAAAAAAATGACTGCAAGTTTTGTTCGCTTGTTCAGACATAGAGGCGTGAACAGACCGCAAAGAGCGAACGGTTCATTTGAATAGCCACCCCTATTTTCTGGACGAACGACCGCAAATAGCGTCCGGCTCTGAATCAGTCCTATGTGCCCTCTGCAAAAAGCTAATCTCCTTCAAATCACACATTCAGTATGTTTCACTGTTGTGTCATTTCCATCTCAGAAATATTTCTAGGATAAGACCCTTTCTCATCCTAGAAGCAACTAACACCCTCATCCACTCACTGGTCATCTTGTGATTGGACTACTGTAACCTACTCCTATCTAGCCTCTATGACCCCCCACCTGTCTCCACTCTAATCGGTCCTCAATGCTGCTGCCTGGCTCATCTTCCTCTCCAAATGTACTACATATGCGTCCCCTGTATGGTAAGCCCTACACTAGTTCCCTTTCAGAACCCAACTCAAGCTTCTCACACTCACTTACAGCCCTCACCCAATCCTCTCCCATTTACATCTCTGGCCTTATCACCCTTCACACTCCTGCCTGCCCACTTTGCTGCTGCTAACTGATTACTGCCTCCCACTTCCACTTCCAAGATGTTGCCCATCCTGCACCTTACCTCTAGAATTATCTCCTTCTCCCAATCAGGCTCTCCATCTTTACTAAGCTTCAAAAGGGCTCTCAAAACCCACTGCTTCATCAACATCATCCAGCTCTCATCGTAACCCACTGCTACTTGCTCCTTCCTCACTGTCTATCCCATTTGTGTCACCCTTCTCTGTCTGTCCATCCCTCCCCTATAGAATGTTAGCTCTCATGAGCAGGGCCCTCTTCCCTCATGTGCTTCTCTTTTCCCTTACTTACTATCATATATTTCCCTACAATGGCACCTAACCCCTGGTGTCTGCCAGCCTGCTGCTTATTTGAGTGTTATGATACCGGATGCATCAATGTTTATAAACCATGTACTTTAAGTCACTGGTATCTTGTTTTGCTAATTATTAAGGTGCTCCAGAAACCTTTGTTTCACCGTAAAATAAAATATTTTTTTTTATTAACTGATATGCATGGGTGTGGTTCTGTCTCTTTAAGCCAGTACCTAAACCCATTCTATAGATATTGCATTGCATTTTTCTAATAAGGGTATCACTGAAATTTTGTTTTACATTTTTTTGGTTGTAATGGTGATGGTTGTCACTCATCTCTATAGTCACCAAAGGACAACCTGGCTTCCATGGAGCAGGTTGCATGATGCATGCGTCCAGAAGCACTCTAGGACCCCTGGGCAGTCTGCAGTGGATGTTACACATTTAGGAGGAAAGCTTGTATTATTTCTTTATCTCTGAAGAAAAATGTAATCAAACATTTGAAATGTTAGAAATACCTACCATGCCACAATTGGTGATTTCTGTTCAAACTCCTAAAAGTGCTCCTGTCCTGCAGCTGTGTTTGGAGGCATATGTAACTTCCAGAGAGGGCACCCAGGGATTTCAATATATTAAGTGGAGTTCATAATAACCAATAAATGTTAACTGCACAACAAGATCATGAAAAACAGCAATGAAGGCAGATATACAGTACCAGTCAAAAGTTTGGACACACCTTCTCATTCAATGGTTTTCACTTGTTTATTTAAATTATATTCAACATAGTAGATTATACTGAAGACATCAAACTATGAAAGAACACATATGGAATTATGTTGTAAACAAAAAAAGTGTTAAACAAATCAAAATATGTTTTCAATTTTAGATTCCTCAAAGTAGCCCCCTTTTGCTTGGATGACAGCTTGGCATAACAAATCAAAACATATTTTGATTTGTTTAACACTTTTTTGTTTACAACATAATTCCATATTGTTCCATGTTCTTTCATAGTTTTGATGTCTGCAGAATTAATCTACTATGTTGAAAATAATTTAAATAAACAAGTGAAAATATAAATTTTCACTTGCTTTTGTAGAAATTAAGTGATAATGAATAGACCCCTACCAGGGGTAACTACTCAAACCATGCACAAGGGAATTGGCCTCTAGTACCTAGAACTACCCCAGCTACAACTTCTTCAGTGTAAAACCATTAAGTGCACCAAAGACATTGGCCAAGCACTTTATTAATTAGAAATAGAGGTTATTTCTATAGTTTCATATGCCGGTATCACATATCTTGATAAGTTCTAATGCATAAGGTGTGTGTTTGTGAGAGCAAGAGTCTTCGAGTAGGATTAGGGGAAGATTTAACTATTCAATAGTTTTACGGTTTCCTAGGCCACACTGTGTAAACCCCCTAGAACTCAAGCTAATGAGGTTTTCCGCCAATAACCACCCGTTGTTCCCTTAGAACTGATTATGTTCCCCAGTACTTAGGTGGCCACCTGGACTTAAACTCGGAGTAGTAGTGGTTTACACAGATACCTAGGAAAACCAGAGTTTCATGTGAGAGAGTAGGTGCTTGATGGGAAATAGTGTGACTAATACAGCCGGAGAATTGGATGCAACTGGAATGTTGTTGGTATGGCAAAAGAGCCAGTCATGAAGCTTTGAGAGCCTATGGTGTGGCTTTAAGAGGCAGCACAGCTTGTGGGCCGGTGGCGCGGCTAGAGAGCTCGTGGTACGGCTAGAGAGCTCGTGGTGCGGCTTGAAACCAAGTGGATCGGCTTGGTGATCAGGTGATGCGGCTTGAGAACTGATGCGGCTTGCGAACCAGTGGTGCGGCTTGCGAGCCGGTGGTGCGGCTTGAGAGCCAATGATCTGGCCTTGTAAGCAGGTGATGCATCTTTGAGAGTTGGTGCGGCTTGAGAGCCGGTGGTGCGGCTTGGGAGCCGGTGGTGTGGCTTGAGAGATGATGATGTGGCCTTGTGAGCAGGTGATGTGGCTTTGAGAGCTGGTGGTGCGGCTTGAGAGCCAAAGATGCAGCCTTGTGAGCAGGTGATTTGGCTTTGAGAGCTTGCGGTGCGGCTTGAGAGCTGGTGGTGTGGTTTGAGAGCTGGGAATGTGGCCTGAGGGCTGGTGGTAAAGCTTGAGAGGCGGTCATGCAGCTTGACAGCCAGTGGTGCGGCTTGACAGCCAGTGGTGCAGTTTTAGAGCCGGGTATGTGGCCTGAGAGCCAGTGATATGGCTTGAGAGCCGATGCAGCTTGCGAGGCAGTGGTGCAGTTTGAAAGCCGAGAGTGCGGCTTGGTGAGCCAGAGCAGCATGGAGGCTGGTTAATGAGAGTCTGCTAGGAATAAAGAACAATAACAAACACAGATTATACAGCAGAGCCGTGGGATCCGAAAGGAAATGCTATAGTCGGTGAGGTGGAAAAAGACCAGCGTGAACAAATAAGGAAAGGATCCAATCACGCTGTGTTGTGGTTCACACGTGACATTCTGCGGTGTCCGGATTGCCTAGCAACCGACAGAAGGACTTCAGAAAAAACACTGTCAGATAAAGGTATATTGCTGGAGGGAATAAAGTCGTGACCGCGACTTGTAACAAATAGAAGTAAATAAAAATATATAGGATTGTCTATATTTTTTGTTTGTATATCAAATTATTTGACTCTAAGCCTAACCACTCTTCTTTATGTTATGTATGGGTTTACAAAGTTGGCCCTAATGTTGGTAACAATAAAAGCTCGGGTTGAGGCACAACTGTGGTTGAGTTAAGGTTTAAGTGTGACCCTGTTCCATAAGTGAGCAACCGCTACATAGTACAGTATATATATATATATATATATATATATATATATATATATGAAAATTAGAATCAGCACTCACCAGGTTATTTGCAGAAAAAAAATTAATTACTCTTCTTTGAAGGAAGATAAAGTGCATGAAGTCAAATAAAGTACATCAGTCAACATTTTGGTCTTCCAGGTACCTCCCTCAGGACATAGCAGCAGATGTATACAGCTTGACAACCAAGTGGAGAATGAAATACCACCACCACTTACTGACATAAATACCCATGTCAATTGACCTAGGTCCACCCTCCAGAGCTGCAAAGCACACTGGGACAACCCCAATGATATACTTATAATAAATAATACTGAATCCAAATAAAACTACTGGAAATATAATGGGAATACCCCTATTGTATACCAAACGCCAATGTAGTGATAGGCTTAAGTACATAATTAGAGAAATAATCATACAACAGCTTTAAACCAGAAAATGCATGCGTTCCACAATGGTGGAATGAATGTCCAGTACCGGAAGTAACATACCGCTAATCCGGAATCGACCTATGCTGCGGCCACATGAAGCAAATGCAGCACAAAACAGGAGAAACAATAACACACCACTGAATGCAAGCTCAACAACTGCTACAAATGTAGCATACGTGTCATGCTGTGGAACGCAAGCCTTAATATAGGAAGTAAAGGCTGCAGTATCAAACAAACGCCCTCTGGTGGTGTGGAGGGAAATAACACACTAGTTTTTACTGAATAGGCACAAAACGATGAAATATAAATGGCCATAGAATATCACTAACCCAGGGGTGTCTACAATACCAGTCAAACATGGACTTTATATCAGCTAACTATATGACACCCAACATTGTGAAAAAAACATAAAGATACAATAGCCTAAGTTAAATACCAAAAAACATATAAGAAAAATGATAAATAAAAATTAGAAATACAAAAATGTAACAAGGCAATTAAGGATACGCTTATTGTTAAAAAAAGATATTGTGTTACAAAGTTGTTTCAGAAGGAGCATCTCATTTCAAAAAGATGTTGAATGGATTGGATTCATTGAGTCACTTGGGAAACAGTGTGTCCAGTTCAAAAATGCATATTGCTTCCCATTTACGCAAGTCAGCTTCACGGTCACCACCCCTCTTAAGCACTGGTATGTGGTCAATCATCATACATTTAAGGCTGGAAACCGAATGTCCAGTCTGTAAAAAATGTAACGCCAAAGGTTTATCTGTTTTTTGTGTTTCGATTGCCAACCTGATAGATGATCGGTGAATGGCCATCTGCTCTCTAAAACACCTCTTGGTCATGCCGACATAATATAATCCACAGGGGCAGATGAGAATATATATGATGAAATCCATAAGGCAATGTAACTTCTGTTGTATTCTTATCCTCTTGCCATTCTGTGGATGAACAAACGTTGGACCAGTTAGTAAGGACCTACCGGTCATGCAATCTGGACACTTGAAGCATCCTTTCTTCTGATTAGAGAGCCAGGTGTTGGGCCTTTTATCTCATCTCATCGTAGGTCGCACCAGTTAAAAGGCCCAACATACTGTCCAAAACAATCTCAGGGTTGTACAGAAAACAAATTAATCGTATAACCAGGATTAAATCCCACTCGGCAACTTCCGGTCTTTGGACCGCATAATAACTTTTGGTCTTGGAATGGGTGACAACGTCTTTGGAATGTGAGGTGGCCATATTTGTTGATCTTGAGAGCTGGTGGTTACAGGTCCATTTCCGGTCCTTGGTATGCAAAATGATTTCTGGTTTTTGAAGCGCATGGTGGCCATCTTGGGTGCTGTGAGAAATTTGTGGCCATATTCTTTGGTCCCATTCGATCTTTTATAGGCCGTCGCATCTGAAGTAGGCCATCTTGGTTAAATCCTATGTATTCAAAGAATAGATTAGAGCAGATATATATATATATATATATATATATATATATATTAGGGATGTGCAGGCTCGGTTCTACTCGGTTCCGTTCGTTTTTTTTTACCGAATCTTATTGGGTATCAGCTGTCACATGTTTTGGATAGCCAATAAGATTCGGTATAAAAAACCGAACGGGACCGAGTAAAACCGAGCCTGCACATCCCTAATATATATATATATATATATATATATATATATATATAAAATTATAAAAAATTGGCCACACTCACCTGACTTGTTAGAAGCAATAGTGTTTATTCATTGCATATCAACAGGGTACATGTGCAGGGTCGATGTTTTGGTCCATAGCAAGACCTATTTCAAGACCAATGCTCAGCAGTCAAAGTCACACACCAGTCTGACTGTCCAAGTAGGACTATAAGTACCATACTATGAACACTCATTTGTGTTATAAGAAGACTGATGTTCTAAGGTGTTTAAGTAAAGCCAAAAGGATCCACACTGAAGGGCAACGTGGGTGCAGGGTCTGATCGTATCATACTCAAGACTAGATGCAATACGAATCTTAACAATGTCAAGAGATCAATAAGAACAAACTGGTCAATCATCAACACTTATCCTAAATTCAAGAAGGTAGGCAATAAACCACCATTGCTCAGTGTACAGAGAGGACACAACCTCAAAGGCCTGTTATTAAGATCTGATATGAAACCAACCCCAGCTTCTGACACTGGATGGCTGCATAAGCATAATGGCTGCTTTAAATACTTGAGTTACATTACATGCAGGTTGCTGATGACAGGGAAATATTTTTGTCATCCCCATAATGGCACTAGGATCCCCATGTAGTCTACTTTTTGGTGTGTCCTTGTGGTTTGACGTACATCAGTAAGACGGTGAGGACGTTCAGGGACAGGATGAATTAACAAAGATCATCTATACGTTTGGTATTTTCTAGTGATAAAATGGACAAGCCCGTAGTGGCTCATTTCTTCAAATTAAACATCAGTTATCTACCCTTATATGTATGATTATAGACTGAATCCCTCCTCCCGCTAGGGGACGTAATCGTGGTGCACATCTCCTAAAAAGGGAGGTTAACTGGATACAGTTTTTGGATACTTTGTCGCCTAAAGGACTAAATGAGCAGAACTCTTTTAGTATTTTATATATATATATTTACATACAATGCCCACATAGGTGCCCTGCATTCCAATGGTCAATAATATAACATGCCCAGGTATGTATATTGTGTTCGTGTGTGTATATATATATATATATATATATATGCACACACACAATGCTCACATAGGTACCCTGCATTACACAGGTCATTAGTACAACATGCCCAGGTATGTACATTGTGTGTGCGTATATACATATATATATATATATATATATATATATATATATATAACATATGACAGGCGCTGAACTCTCTGGGTAACCAAAAAGGGTGAGTGTAATAACAGCTCACTAACAATGAAACATGCATATAGAAGCACTAGAGTCCATATAGGAACTGCTGGTCCCCTTCTGTAATGGAGTGATCCCGAATCCCTCTGGATAATTGATCTAAAAGATAAAGCACAGAAGAGGGCGCTCCATAGTGCATAAAACAATTTTATTAAAAGCACACAGTATAGGTCATCGATAGGGTATGAAATTACACCCTTTATTGAAAAAATACCCACCGTGATCGTAGTTTTTTATGCATAGTTTTTTATGCTAGTTATCCTTTTACTATTTTTTGATTCCTGTGGGTCCTCTAATTTTGAACTGGCTTCCATATACTGTATGTTTATTTTCTTACTTGATTAATATACTATGTACCTGCACTCTGTATTTATTTGTATTTATTTATGTATGTATTTTATGTAATTGTATTTAAGCATTAAGTTTATGTAATATCATTTTATTCATATGACCTGAAGAAACAAAGCTTCTGTGCTAATTAACATTTAGTTAAAGTTCGGCTGTGATCGGCTTTACAGGAGGCGTGCAATGTTATTGTTTGTAACTGAACGCCCCCGGCATCCTGATTGGCTGCTGCTGATGTAAATACCTGTCCATGCGTCTTGTAGGCCAGCCCTCTGACGAAGTCTGGTGACGAAACGCGTTACGCCGTGGCCTAGTGACACTCCATTTGCTCCATCCAGTGCCTTCCCCGGCTCTCTGGCTCGCAGTGTTCCCGGCATGCTGCTGCCTCTTGGAGTCTCGTGGCGTGTGGTGCAGGATCCCGGTACTGGGTGGAGGACGGTGTTTTGCCTGGATGATGTTCTTAACCATGTGGTAATCAGCCCACAGAGTCATTGCTTTTGGTACGAGCATATTGTTGTTACCCCATCGATGACCTATACTGTGTGCTTTTAATAAAATTGTTTTATGCACTATGGAGTGCCCTCTTCGGTCTTTGGAATGTGTGACAACTTCTGGTCTTATGATAAATATGCCCTGTACTGGAGTATTGGAGTGAGGACTTCACATAATAAACTTCAACTGTGTCTTATATACTGTATTGTTTTTAATAACAATGTATTGCTACTTTTCATAGACTATTTGAGTGTGTTTGAAAACAGTAGTCAAACATTATTTTTTTGATTATACATGAGAGCAAACTACAGACTTGGCAACAGGTAATGGGTGGGATGAATGACAAACAATAAACATTATTGCCCTTGGGGCTGGAATTCCCTCAATAATTTCAAGAAAAAAGTACAAATATAGCACAAATGTAAGCTATATACTTCATATCTGACAGGTGAAAAAACATATACTTTAAAGGTCACAAAAGGCAATAGATGTTACAGATCACTTTCTGTGCAGTGTAAATTTTCTCACTGGAAGTCTTTCAGGGTAGTTATTGTAAACTGCATTATTCAATATACATTATTACCATACATTTAGCACAAA
The DNA here is from genome assembly GCA_031769625.1 of Taudactylus pleione. Lineage (NCBI taxonomy): Eukaryota > Metazoa > Chordata > Amphibia > Anura > Myobatrachidae > Taudactylus > Taudactylus pleione. The sequence continues at coordinate 3,777,463 of JAUIMM010000137.1, read as the reverse complement.
ATTGAAAGTTAAAGTTTATCTGCATATAGATATAAATTAAACTTTACAATCTGGGACTCTGTTAGCTAGATAAGCCTCACTTTGGCTGTCAGTCCCTTCAGTATATCTGGTTTAAAATAGCATTATCCAGGCCTAGAAAACCAATGTGGTGGGTGGAGCTGCAGCTCCAGGCCTCCCATTGAAAATAGGGCCACAGGATACTCTGACTGCAGTACAGACAAGAAAAAAGTGTCCAGTCACCTCCAAAATCTCAGCACACTCACCTCCCAGTCAACTGATGCTTAGTCTATTCTCACATCCTCCACTTTGGCTGGTTGACCGGCTGGCTGAAGCTCCGCTTTGCACCATGAGGTCCGACCAGTACCTGAACCACTTAATAAGTGGCCAATTAACACCCCTCTGTGAAGCTTTCATCCAAATCCATCCAGTGGAAGGCCTAGAACAGGCTCTGCATGTCAAAGTTCTGCCCCGAGTACACCAAAAAGAGGTCCAACCGGGACCTTAACTCCCCTAGTACCTGGCCAGGATCCAAATGGACCACCTCACATTGGTTTCATTCCAATCAGTGCAGGGGTGTATCTTCAAGTTATTAAGTTTTATTATGTGATGTCATCCAAATCCATCCAGTGGAAGGCCTAGAACAGGCTCACTGAATCAAAGTTCTGCCCAGCAAACTCCACCATGAGGTCCGACTGGGACCCTGACCTCTCCATTAGGCATTCCAGACCAATTGCCATCACTATGTAAAGTTTTCATCCAAATCCATCCAGTGGAAAGCCCATAGAAGGCTGCCCAGTGCACACCAATGGGAGGTCCGACAGGAACCCTAACCCCTTAGTATGTTTTCAGGGATCCAATGGTACCATTCTGTGTAGTTTATGTCCAAATCTATCCAGTGGAAGGCTCAGAAGGCTCCCTGAGTCAAAGTTGTGCTCAGCTTACACCAACGGGATGTCCGATCAGGATCCTAACCCCCCTATAATGTGGACCAACTGGACCACCTCATGCTGGTTTCAACCCAATCAGTGCAGGGGTGTCCGGATGGATAACGGAACCGACAAACAAACAGACCAATGATTTTTATATGTAACACATATATGTATCTATATATATATATATATATATATACATAGCGCCACATGTAGTAGGGCACTCTCGTGGCCAATTGTTTATATATATACTCTGTGGTCACACTTTCTATGGCCCCCCCCAATTTTCCATATGGAATTCAAATTTTGTCAGCTTTTTCTCCAGATGCTCATTAACTGATATGCTTGGGTGTGTTTCTGTCTCTTTAAGCCAGTACCTGAACCCGTGCTATTTTCTAATAAGGGTATCGCTGCCATTTTGTTTTTCATTTTTTGGTTGTTACAATGATGGTTGTCACTCATCTCTATAGTTACCAAAGGACCATCAGACTTCCATGGAGCGGGTTGCATCATGACGCATGTTTCTGGAAGCCAGCTGGGACTCTTGGATAGTCTGCAGTGGGTGTTTTGCATTTAAGAGGCAAGCTTGTATAATTTCTTTAACCCTGATGAAAATTGTAATTAAACATTTGAAATTCTGGAAATACCTACCGTGCCACATTTGGTGATTGCTGTTAAAACTCCTAGGAGTGCCTCCTGTCCTGCAGCTATGTTTGGAGGCATACATAACTTTCAGGAAGGGCACCCATGTATTTTAATACATTAAGTTGTGTGCTTGTCTAAATTCTACATATATATTTATATAGGGGCGGATTGGGAATTCAAAGTGGCCTTGGAAAAAATAAAAAAGTGGCCCTATGTGATTGCACTGAAGGTGCGCACCGGAAAAGTGGGTGTGGCCCCGTGGAAAGGGTTGTACCATGCCCACAAGCCAATCCCCCAATTTTCCTCATGCTGGGGGCATGCTCCACTCCAGGAGCTGATGGGCATGCCTACAGTCCCTCTTTCTAGTGAATAAACACAGTAAGCCTGTGGATAATTACTTACTTACCTACTGTATATGATTTCTCTGCATTGGGGAACCGCTGAAGAAATAGATCCTCCCTGGATCAGAATGCCGGCGCTGGGATTGTGGCTTGTGCATATGATGTATATATACAAAAAATAGATATATAAAATTATCATTAACATAAAATTGTGCTTACCTTTCATCATTTAGATGAATTATGTGGTGCTGTACACGACCTTGCTTCTGTAGTCTGCGGCACCGCTTCTGATGGGAGACACCAGCCATGGGGTGTGGGGTAGGAATATGCACACATGATGATGTAGCAGAGGTACAGTATAGATGCAGAAAGAAGCAGAGGGACAAAAGGAGATGGAGGCAGAAGTACAGATGGCAAAGGGGGCAGAGGCACGCAGGGGGAAGTATCATAGGCACAGATAGAGGTGGACAGATGGAGAATGTGGCAAAGGTATAGATGGGAAAGTGAAATAAGGTATAGAAGGGGGATGGGCAGAGGCACACATGCAGGGGGAAGTGCAGATGCACAGCAGATAAAGGTGGCAGAGGCACACATGGGGAGGGTAGGATCAGAGGTACAGCTGAGAAACTGAGTGCCACTGTCTAGCCCAGCCAGGGAAGCAGGGGGAGCAGGAGAAGGGAGGAGCTGTAGGGGACCTAGGGGTGAGGCAACATTTAGAGCATTCAGAAGAGGAAAGTGAAACTTAGCTAGTCCTGACTCCGGACAGAATGACTTGTGGGGGGGAGCACACACACCCTAGTCCTGACTCTGGACAGAATGACTTGTGGGGGGGAGCACACACACCCAATGCTCCCATCTAAAACCTAGCTGGATCTATTGAGCAAAACTGACAGAGGGGCAGCTGGTGCTGATGATCCCAGCAAAAAACTTCTTCTCAATCACAGACAGACATGTGTCTATGAGTGAAAAGCAGTTGCAGCTGTGATCATCAGCACCAGTGATTTGGTTACCAAAAATAGTAAAAAACAGTAATCCATACAAAGTGTAAAGGTGCATATCCAGTAGACGATTAAGTTGAGCGATTGAATGATAACGATCGTTCAATCGTTTGCAAAGCATTTGCAAAAATGTCTAAAACGACCAGCGATGCGCGTGCCCGCTGGTCATTTAGACATCTATCATCGTGCAAACATGCTTGTCAACCTGACGATAACGCCAGGTTGAGCATGTTTTACAGATGATTGATGAGCCTGCATTGAACGACTGCTCGTTCAGTGCAGGCTCAGCACAGACTGACAAACGACAAGCACGATTACAATGTCGTAATTGTGCAGTCATTTTCATGTCTACTAGTGGTTTGGCACCTTAAGATCTTCATAATGATAACGTGTTCAAATCATGCAATAGACTGGAGAATGCCAGAACTCTTTGTGTGAGTGTTTAATATTATATGGTAACATTGCAGCATTTGTGATAATCAAGAACTGAAATAAACATTAAAGTACATTCTATTCCCCTGCTCCCCTAAAGCTAGGGAGATGTGAGTGTAAATGTGGTACAGTAAATGTCTGAATTATCATTAAATATGACATATATTGGGAGCAGGTCTATGTCACAAGACAATAATTTTGGAAAACTTCAGTATTCCCTCAATAAATGAATATAACATTTGTAATCTGTCTAATCAGAGATATTAGGGTCAAGCTGACCCATATGTTATTATAGTGGCAGGCACAAAGCTTTGTTCATTCTAGTATGCAAGTAAGCAATGCAGAAATGCAGAAATCCATATTCATCATGGAAAGGAATCCTGGAAGTCCACTTACTCTGAAAGGATTACCTGGATAGGCTTAGAGGGAAACAGTATCCAGACTATATATAGACAATTAAGAGATCAATAATGTCTAGATAGACACCATTTGTTAGTCAGATAATATGTCAACAGCGACAAAAGGTTCGACACACTACAGGTCGACATGGAAGAAAGTCAACATGTACATATGGTCAAATGGTCAGCCCAAATAATAGTCAACACTTTTTTTGTTTTTTTAGGTTTACGGTTACTGTTAGGTTTAGGGTTAGTTTTAGACACATACCGGAGGGTTAGGGTTAGACACTTACCCCAACTGTTAGGGTTATGCTCTTACCCCGATGGTTAGGGTTAGGCACTAGAAGGGACGGTTAGGGTCAGGAACCTACCCCAATGGCTAGGGTTAGGGACCAGGAGAGAGGGTTAGGGTTAGGCACCAAGGGGTGGGTTAGGGTAAAAAAATAGGGTTACAAAAAATAAATAAATTGGTCGACCATTTGTGCGTTGACCATTTTCATGTCGAAATTTTGACTCTGCCGACAATGTGTACCTGTCAACCTTCTTCCATGTTGACATTTAGTGTGTCAACCTTTTGTCCCTGTCAATCTATTGACTGTCTAACAACTGGTGTCTATCTAGACATTGCTGCCCTTTTAACTTTCAATCTTTTATACCAGACCTGAGGGAAACTGAGGGAAACAAATTCCTGGGTGACCATTCTGTACACACCAGCATTATTTACTTAATTGTTTGTAGTACTTTTAGCAAAGGGAAAAAGCATAGAGGAGACTCAGGTATGTACAAACAAAAGGACAATACATACATTCCTGAGGCTTGTCCCCATCAGCTGCTCCCCAAAAAAACTAAGTGAAAAAATATTTATAATGCAATTTAGATATTTAAAGGGAAAACTGTGTTTTTGAGATGCAGCGTACATTTCTGTACTTACTGGATGTTGTGGGCCCGTTAGCTACTTGATAACCATTAGTTGCACTCTAATATTATAAAAGTGTGAAAGAGGGTTTTTGTGGTTTAAAAAAAATTTAAAGTCTTTCAATAAAACTGCATGGTCAAAGATAACAGTCCATCATTTCCCTATCTCATTCTATGTTATCTTGGTGTGGTGGTAGCTACAAGTTCAAGTACAGTAGCTTTAATCCTGTCCTGTTGTAAATCAATCATAAATCAGTCTATAGAAGAACAGGAGCAACCCAGTACTAGTACAGGTAGTCATAATACTTCTTCCAAATCTACTTTTAAAGAACATCAAGGGGTAAAAAGGTGCAAGAAAGGACACTCCAAATCTAATCAATGTTTGCCAACCTTAAAGAAAACATCACTTAACTGTAAAGGGAAAGCTTACCGCTGAACAATGTAAAATTGAGAACATGCTATACACCACATGCAGTGGCAAGGAAAAGTTCAGCCTCAGACCATGGTCTTTGTTTGTGAGTTGTGGTCCTGCTACTGCTCTTTCCTGCACTAGAATGCCTTTTGCAAAAGTCAGGGCCAAACACAGTCAGGTATCTTCTGTAACCTTGCATGCTCCACCTTCTCCCACTGAGTTTATATGTGTCGCCTCTATAACAGGCAATTCAGTGCACAAAAAGAACACTAAGGGGTACATTTACTCAAACTTTGGTTTTTAGAAGTGGAGATGTTGTCCATAGAAACCAATCAGATTCTATTATCTTCTAGAAGGTGCTAGATAAATAAGTAGAATCTGATTTGTTGTTATGGGCAACGTCTCCACTTCTAAAAACCTGCAGTTTAGTAAATATACCCCTAAGGCTGAGGAGCAAATTCCTTGCTCACAAAACTTCACAGATTCCTAAGGAGATTCTAAGGGGTATATTTACTAAAGTTAGAGTTTTTAGAGATGGAAATGGTGCTCATAGCAACCAATCAGATTTTACTTAACAATTAACTAGCACCTTCTAGAAGAAAATAGCTAAAATCTGATTAGTTGCTATGGGCAAAATATCCACTTCTAAAAACCCTCACTTAGTAAATATACCCCTAATGGTGTCCACGAGTAGTATTTGTGAGTCTAGCAATTCTGATTGTGACACTGTAATTCTAGAGACGCCCCCTGACACCATTTCTGAACCCCTCGTAGATGTGAGGCTGAGTAGTAGTGAAAGTATAAATGGTGATGGTATCGATATAGAAATTGAGGATGCTACGTTGGACGTGCAACAGAATGAGAGGGATAATTGTTTATCTAACACTAATGAGGAGGATGAATGTGTTGAACAAGAACAAGTTGATAAAATCCAAGAGCATGATGTTGCTTGTGTCAAAGAAAGTCAGCCGTCAGGTGCAGAACTTCATGCCACTAATAAGTGTCATGCCTGAGCAAGAGATAAAAAAAACAACTCTTATGTGTGGAAACATTTTTACCCAAATCCTGACAACATTTGTCAAGGTATTTGCACCATTTGTAGTGAAAGGGGCCATAATCATCTAGGCACCTTCTCCCTGTTACATCAACTACCAGCAGAGCCAAGAGATACCAGCACATGCTGTCTCCACCGACAACATTTTCATTCTCAACCTCCTCTTAATGGTGAACAAAGGTAGTCCTGCATTAAATTTGCAAAGGCAAACTAGCTCCCATAATGCAATTCATGATTCCCAGTAAGAATCCTTGCACACTAGGGCTGCTGCTGCTGGTGGTGAATCTTAATCACAGAAGGGTACCAAGAAGACTAGTAGTTTTAAACAACAATTGACTGTAAAACAATAATTTGCAAGAGGATGCAAGTATGGAAGCAGCCATCCAGTAGCACAGCGGATCACTGAAACCATGTTAGCATTAGATCTGCTTCTAATATTCACCATCAATGCATCTACTTTAGACAATTAATTGAGGTCATGTGTCCATGCCACCAAATTCCATCTCAATACTGTTTTATGAGAACAGCAATTCCTCACCTGTAATGGGACATTAAACAAAAAAGTTATTAATTACCTTGAGAATGCTATTGTACTGACTATCCATTTAACTAAACATAAGTGGACAAGCTGTACTGGTCAAAATAAAGATTACATGACTGACATCCCACTGGGTGTGTGTATCACCTTTAGCAGCAGTATCTAACACACAACACCAGCTCATTCACAGGCAGCCTACCCTTTGTATCACTGGCTTCACTAAGAAGCAAACTGGTGTTAATTTGCTAGAAAAACTCAGGGTTGTGAGAACAAAACGGCTTACCCCGTTAAGACTCTCCATGGTATGTCATCTAAGGAATCTATATTTGAACCTCTATATACCCCTGCCTATACCTTCTAATCTTCTAATATCCTACCTATAAATCTCTAAGGATGACGCTATTTTGCGTACACAGTCATACAGTAAATAAAGACTTCAGACCTAGAATCTGTGGTTCCAAAGCACAAAGTATTATTCAAGTAAAAGTACAGCAGTTACACGCTATGATCCTCATATAATCTAAGCGCAAAGAGATTATACAGACCCAAGAACAATTATACATACGCAGTGCTCTCTGGTCCAGATGTTAGGCATCAGCAAGAAACCCCTCGTCAGTCAGCATTCAGCAAGAAGACTAAGACCCAGTGTTGGAGCACACATATTTATACCCCCCAGAAATAGACAACACAATAGAGAAGTTTGTTGCTGATGACATGGGTCCTCAAGGGGGATGCATCTGTTACAGAGCATTTAACAGGCTGATTCAAATAGACACAACCCAGCCTCCAACAACTGAGGGTCTCTGGTTTCCCGCCCCATGAAACAACCTAACAGTTGTTCAAATAATGTACATTTTGTTGCTTGAAGTCTCTGCGGTCCATAAGTTGAGAATGCATGATGCGATCTCCACACCGATAATAGCGGAATTCTGTTGAAAGAGTACGCATCAGTACAATACTAAACACGGCTTACTTATCATGTATAAAACCTTACTTACCAAATAATCTTTATTTCACAGCATTTATACTAACTGAACAAACTTAAATCTTATACCTTGAAGCTTATTAAATCTTTTATGTGAATATGTAATGTGTAAGTATGCAGGGTGTGATGTAAAGACGCTAGTTAACTTGGGGCAGATGCGTGGGCATGAAGCTAACAAACAGCATTTTCATACAGGATCTTATGCATTCGCTAATATGCGATTAGTTACCAGCGCAATTAGTGCATATTAATGTGTGTATGAGAAATGGTGCACTTAAATCTCACTTAAACTAAGTGAACACCTAGCAGTGTGGAATGCTGAGCCTTATAGTTCCATACGCCCCCCTCTCTCAACAGCCCCCACCCTTCCCAGGCTCAAAAGTAAAGTCCTTTGTTCTCCCAGGCTCTTGTGTAAATGCAAATTAGACAGCTACAAGACTCTTGGCTTTGAAGGTATTTTATTGCAGGAAGCCTGCTAATGTAAGGTGTGTATTCGAGCAGGGCCACCTGGAGTAAGAGCAGATATTATATCCAGGAAGCTTGTCTGCACAGGCTAGTTGTCACGTGGCCATTTGCTCTGTTTAGCTAATGCAATATATCCTTTAGGGGAATTATAATAATATACACTTTATCCAGAGCACCCAAACTACGTATAGTCATGAAATGGGCTTTAGGTGAATCGCAGTAACTTATGGCGATGGTCACAGATGCAATCGCATGATGCTAATAGTAATATCGCCACATGTACTAAAGTGTGAGTTTATCTAAAATGGCGCTTAGGCGGCCATTCGCAAAATGGCGTCTTGCGGCCAGTCGCAAGATGGTGTCACTGGATTCAATTTTAAACTGATCTTGTCTCAGCCAATAATCCAGCTTCGACACATCTTTGCTAATGCAAGTAACATTGTATAAGCATTATACTGTATCTGGGTAAATTTTAACACAAACCTTCGTTCACAAGAGAGTACATAACAAATTCATCCTTTTTAGAAAACAAATTGTAAGCATTGGACAAACTGTCACTGTTGTCCTGTGGTGGTTGCGTAAGCAACGTTGGTGCCATTGGTTTTACTTATGCCGCAGGAGTTCCAAGAGAAGAAAAATAAGTGCAAGCATAGTGCTGATCAGTGTATCCAATGATATCTAGCTGTATATCTTATGTAGTATACTCACCATCAATAGGATGGAATAATTCTTTGGACATTCATTTTAAAACCTGATGTTCTTCAGTGTTATGAATAGTGAGATCCAGTAGTCCAAAGATACAATGCCAATAAGTTAAATTGAATAAAACAAATGTAATGATTTCTGGCAATATCTTAAAAACAAGTAAATAAAATGGATAAAAATGAATACAGATAAATAATTACTTGATACCAGTAAGTGGTTGTAGCAATGCGTTTTACAGAGGCTACGTCTGGTTCCTCAGGCTGAAAGCTGAAGAATCAGCAACCTAGCCCTTAACTAGGTGAACTGGGCGACTAAATGATGATTGACAGGACACATTTAAAACAAAAAAAGCCTTAAAAAAACAAATAAACTTAGAATTAAGTGCCAAGATAAACTAAAATGATCTAATGTTAAAGTGTCGAATGTAACCACATAGAGTGTGAATGTGTTACAGTAAGAGGAGCTAATAAACTATGCAACAGACTTTTGAACTTGCTAAACAATTTGTTGCAATCTGGATATTTACTCAGGTGAGTGAATCAAAACTATGTTGTTCACCATTACTACTGTACTGAGAATTCCTCCATTTAATATTAGAATTTGTTGAGTAATACTCATATTATTGTGACACATACTAAGGAGATGCTTTAACTGCTGGACATTATTCAGTACTAGATACTGTAGTACTAACCTGGACAACCAATACTGAATATACATATTACAGACTTGATTATTATATGCAAGATTTCTTTCATGTATCCTTAGTGCCATTATAGTGGTACGAGGTGCTGTTAACAAACAGTTCATGTTTTCCTTATTATTCTGTAATATGCTTATATTTAATTTCAGATTTCGTTACATGTTCTAACCAGGGGTGTGGGGGAGCGGGTACTCTTTACCTAGGGCTGGGCCTGTTGGAGGGGACCAGCGTCCTGCACTATTGTTTTGCTGTGATTGTTACCCCCTAATGTATATGCCTTATGGTGCGTACACATGGTCATATATTCTAGTTGATATAAACAATAACGATATCATTTATAGTTCGATCGTTTAAATTGACCAGAATATTAGCCCCTTTCAAAGACCAAACGATGGTCGATGCATGGGCACGGATGTTTGATATCGGTATCGACCATCACCATGCATGTAGTCCAACCTGGACGATATCGACCAGGTTAGCCTGGTTACTATACGGAGAAAAACAAAAATCTAAATATATATAGCCTCGGCGCTTCAAAACAGAATACATCTATAATAAAATCTAATGGACTCTTATCAATATGTGTATATAATACTGGTGATTTCTTCAGCTGCAGTAATAATGGTTGCAAACCAGTGACATATAGAGAAAGAAAAGGATTACCGCGCTTATAGAAGAATCCCAGGAAATTAAAAAATAAATAATAAATATCTCATCAATGCTTACAAAGTATATTGGTGTTGTTTAAGTATTTGAAGTAGATGCCATATATAATAAGAAGCAGAATCCTTTAATAAAGGTAATATAAAAAACGGGGATTACATACAATATAACACTAAGTTATTTTCTTAAAACTATTATACATATATTAATCACAAATCAGAGGCAGCTGTTGAAAACTCACTGTGTATGATATGAAACAATGTTTTTTTCTTTGTATAGACAGTGTTTCTATTTTTATATAAACATATCACATCTCAGACATAGCCACTATTATCTTTTTAAAAAAAAAGATTAATAGTGATTTAATATAGCCGTGTCCGGCTAATGAAAAACAACAATAAAAAATAACAATAAAAAATATGTATTGGTAATAAAAAATTGTGTTTTTATTCTCCCTCAACAGTTACTGTACCATGAAGCTTGTTTGATATCCAGTCAAATAGGTGATATAGGGCTATAGTAATAGTAATGATCCCTGTATAAATAGGAAGTCACTTAATATTTGTGTATAATAGCACTTTGTGATGTTCCATAGAGTACCATATCTTTTGTATGGGGTGCAATTTTTAAAACATCCAATAATTGTGGAAATACTTAGGGCACGTAGCTCAGTTTATAGAATTGAACAGTCAGCAAGGAGCAGGAGTATAGCTGCTAATGATGGTGTTTTAGTTAATGGCTCAAATCGGAAAATCAACCGGTCAGCATATGGCAGGAGTATAGACACTGATAGTATAAACTCACTTTTCGGCCATTGTTCTGTTTGGTATTCTTTGGACTCGTGTGGATGCTGTGAGTTGAGCAGAGGACTGGGGTCGCCCGAGCCGTGTCTCTGAGTCGGGAGAGCGATCAACCCGCTTAATTACCGTTCCAGGAGCTCCTGTGCATGTGGGAAGCAAGGAGCTGGGGATTCCCAGGCATGTGGTTAGCGGCCTCGCCGTGTGAATGCTGGCACTTGTAATCTCCGACTTGTGCTTGTGTTTCCAGGCAGCACCTCTGTGGTTAGCAGCCTCGCCGTGGGAATTCTGGCACTTGTAATCTCTGACTTGTGCTGGTGTTCCCAGGCAGCACCTCTGTGGTTGGCGGCCTCGCCGTGTGAATACTGGCGCTTGTAATCACCGATTTATGCTGGCGTTTAGAGACCACAGATTAAGCAGGAGGTCGTGTAGCGCTTCATGGGTCCACCGGAAAGGAGCACACACTGTTGAGGGATAAATGTAGTAGTCCCTAATGCATTTCTTCCGTTCAGGATTTCTTCAGAGGGGTGTAGTTTGACAGGTACAGGTACCTCCCTCTTTATATGTGAATCTTGAGGGGGTTAATTGTTCACAAATGTTACTGATTGAAAGCAGGTCAAAGGTATCTAACAGTGGTAAGGTGCATGTTGCAGGATATAAAATAGCACATTTTTAAAGTAGTTAGTGCATCTTAAGTTTTTTAACTTTTTCAAGTAAGCATAAATACACATGATATACCTATATACATGATCTCCTTAGTTTACAACAAAGCAAATTTGTGACAGAAAAGATAATTTATCTATTTGCATTATATTTGGTTCTGACCTTGGCTATTCGCTGAGACCCGCTTTTCGTCTGCTCCCTGGTACCGTATTGTCTGTTGAATCTGACCGGCCTGTCGACTATGCTGAATTTTCTCTATGCTCTATCCAGAGTTTCTCAGCACCTGTATAGGGGAACCTATCCTGAGGGCTGCGACCTGTGTGTCGGACGCAGCCAAGTCCAAAGCTTCTTACGAGGGTCCCTGGTGAATACCGCTGGCACATTAGACTCTGCGCCTCAGAAAGAGGTCACGCCAATTCCCTAAATATGGGTTGCATCCATTATCTACTCGAGAGTTGTGACAATCTGCCTTCATCATTTTTATATCACACATACTGTACTCCTAGAGTTGAGCACTCCTCTACCTACTGTGTCTATACTTGTTTATGTACAGAAGTACAGTGCAGGACAGTAATTCCTTGCAATTATGTTTCCAAGGTGTAAACTTTATATTAATAGATCCTGGACCTGGTTATCTGATACCAACCCCTGCAGAAACTAGACACATTCTGTATCGTAAAGTATACGTACATTTCTTTACATCCTTTAGACTTTAATGAACCATTTCATTTAAATGTTCTTTTTGTAGTACATTTTTGTATACTACTTTAATAAACTAATCTTATGAATTCTATGTAATCACCTGCAAGATTACCAATGAATGCACTACTCATACAATCAGCGTTCCTTTGCCTCTAGAAGAGATTTTGGTGGTCATTCAGACCCACTCGCAAGCGGCAGTACGCTCGCAAGTGGGTCAATGTTCCCCACTGCGCATGCGCATGACGGAGGGAGCTCCGTCGTGCGCATGCGCGAAACCCGGCGAGCAATGGGGAATCCTTCGCTCGGAGACTCTCACCAAAGGGGACATGCTGTCGATGGTGAGTGACAGCACGCCCCCTTTGGTGGGCGTGCCGTGGGCGTGCCTGCCAGATGGAGGCGTTCCCATGGGAACGCCTACCGTCTGAAGCCGGTCTGATAGAGCCAAAATCACTCCAGGGCTTGTGGTTGAGAAACCCGACTGCAGGGTTTCCCTCGCAAGTCCGATGGTGGTGACCCACACCTATACGAGCGTCCAGGAGGACGCTCCATTTTAATGGAGGAGGGCCCTGATTCAGAGCGAGCGCTCTGGTCAGAGCGTCCGGCTCTGAATCAGGGCCATTGTTTCCTTTTGGTTTTTCACCTGTTCACTACATCTTGCCTCAGTTTGGTGGCATGGGAAATTGAACTGTTCTTGCAGTTGCTGCAACTTTCTATATGCAGTTGCTGAATGCAGAAAATGTTCTGGATTCAGTCAGCATCTCCTGCATGCCATTTTTATTTTTTATATTGAAACCTCCAAGTTTATTGTTTGGGCAAAACATTGGACGTGTTCAAGTTCACCCAGTTGTAATGTATTCACAATGTTACATGCATTATCGGAAATGACAAATCCTGATGAGAACCTTAGCAGGATAAGGTTTTTTTAATGACATAGCTGAAACTTTCTTACAAGTGCACACAGGTATGCCTCTTAGTGAAGCCAGTGATACAGTGAGTAGCCTGCCTGTGAATGAGCTGGCATTGTGTGTTAGATACTGCTGCTGCTGCTGCTGCTGAAGGTGATACACCCACCCAGTGGGCTGTCACATTCATGTAAACATTTGTTTGACCAGGACTGCTTGTCTGCATATCTGTGATTAAGTGGATAGTCGGTACAATGGAATTTTCTAGGCCTTGAACTAGTTTCTTTTTAATGTACCAGTGCAGGCAAGGAATTGGTGTTCTTGTAAAATGGAATTGAGATGTAATTTGGTTGTGGGGACACAGGACCTCAATTAACTATATAAAACCACATGCATTGATGGTAGATATTAGTTGCATTGGTGGCAAATCTAATGCTAGCATAGTCATCATGGCATCAGGGATCCACTATGCAACTATTTTTGGTCCCCTTCTGGGATAAAAACTCATCCCTAGTGTGTAAGGATTCTTCTGGGGAAACCTGGAAAGGGGAGGAGTCAGTTAGCCTTAACAAATTGAATGCAGGAGGACTTCCTATCATTAATGAGGAGATTGATGAAGGTGTTGGCAATAGCTGAAGCTGGACTGCTTGTTATGATTTGAATAGATTTTTTAGAATTTTCCAAAAACTTTACTGCAAATGACTTAACAGGGAGGAGGTTCCTAGATGGTTAATATCCCTTCCTCTACTTACTTTGACTTCACAAATGATACAGATGACTTTACAAATGTTTTCAGGATTTCAGTAAAAATAATTCCACACAAAATTTGTGTCTTTTTGGCATGACATGTCCTTCTTTTTATCATGGTTGAGAACTGCTGCCATTGGTGGCTGACTTACTTTGACAAAAACAACATCATCATCATAAACATCCTCAGCATCAGATAAACAAACATTTCCCTCACCCTGTTGAACTGCCACAGTAGCATCCTCAATATCTATGTCACCATCTTTACTTGTGCTGCTCATACCCACATTTGCATAGGGGGCAGAAATAGTGGAAGGAAGAGTACAGTGTAAGAAATATCAGACTCACAAATAGCACTTGTGGACACACCTAGACTCTCCTAAAAGATTTGTGAAGTATGTGAAAACACAGTTTGATCTTCAGCTTTAGTTTTTTTTTGTTGAACTGAGTTGCCTTTTTTAAAGGTGATGAAAGTAGACTTAGAGCGAAAATATATGTGAGGTTTCAGAAGATACCTGACTATGTTTGGCCCAGGCTCCCGCAATAGCGTCGCAATAGGCAATTGGCCCAGGCTCCCGCAATAGGCATTCTAGTGTATGAAACATCAGTAGCAAAACCACCACTTGCAAAGTAAGGCCTTGGCCTGAGCCTTTCGTTGCCACTGCGTGTTGTGTATGGAATGTTGGGAATTTTTACGTTTTATAGATGATATTTTCTTTAACACTGTGTAATATTGTTTAGATTTCAGGTGCCCTTTCTTATACTTTATTTTCCTTGGATCACCTTTAGTAGATGTTGAAGTACTACCATGACTGTTGGCAGCAGCTGCAGATCTAGTACTGGGTTACTCCTCCTGCTCTTCTATCATCTGATCATGTAAGGGTGGCATCCTAATAATGGTGGCATCCTAATAATGACATTAGGATGCATCCTAATAATGACATTATAGGGTGGCATCCTAATAATGACATTATATTTTAACACACAAGTTTTCTATTAACATTCTTTAACTGTGCCTGTAAACACAACAAACTGCCTTACAGCTCCCCTTTATAAGTTGTGTGGCACCCTAATAATGATGTTATATTTTTTATGTAAACATTTTTAACTGTGGCTGAATACACAACAAACTGCTTTACAACACCCCTAGTACAAGCTGAGTGGCACCCTAATAATGACGTTATGTTTTTAACACATAACTTTTATATTAAACATTTTTATCCATACCGGAAGGCTTTAAAAACACAACAAAATTTGTCACAGTGCCCCTAATATAAGGCAGGTGGTACCCTAATAATAAATGTTATAGTTTTTAACTCACAATTTTATATTAAAAAATTTTAAAAGTGCCTGAAGGCCCTGAACACAAAACAAACTGCTTCACAGCTTCCCTAGCTGTGGTAGGTAGCACCCTATTAATTATGTTAACACTATTTTTTAACAAACAGTATCTGAAGGCCCTGAACACACAACAAACTGTCTCACAGCTCCCATAGTATAAGCTGGGTGTGACCCTAATAATGACGTTGTATTTTTTAACACAACTTTTATATACATTTTTTTAACTGTGCCTGAATACACAACACACTGCTTTACAGCTCCCCTAGTAAAAGATGAGTGGCACCATAATAATGATGTTATGTTTTTTAACACACAACTTTTATATACATTTTTTTTACAGTATCTGAAGGCCCTGAACACACAACAAACTGCCTCACAGCTCCCCTAGTATAAGCTGGGTGTGACCCTAATAATGATGTTGTATTTATTAACACACAAGTTTTATATACATTTTTTTAACTGTGACTGAATACACAACAAACTGCTTTACAGCACCCCTAGTATAATCCGGATAGCAGCCTAATAATAATGTTATATTTTTTAACACACAAGTTATATATTAAACATTTTTAACAGTGCCTGAACACACAACAAACTATCTCACAGCACCCCTAGTATAAGGGTGGCATCCTAATATTAATGAAGACATTATGATAGATTTTTTTGCTTCATAAAAAAGTGCCTCAGTAGCCTTTTTAAGTAACTTAGTGCTACAGTTCACTCCTAAGGCATTTCTTGTGCCTCACAATGCTGCTGCAGCAGCACACAGGGCCTCTAGAGCACATAATTACCATAATAAATGACACCATTTTATTAAACACTTTGGTACATTTATTGTTACCATGGTATATCTCTGGAAGCTGGAGTAGGCAGAATAATTCATACATGTAATCATTGGTCATAACACTTGTTAATTTTGATTAAATTAACAGTACAGGCATTTTTTGTTGAAGAACAACATTTTAAATGAAGCTTCCTTTTAATTTCAGAACTTAAATCAGCTTGACATTGGCAAATGTATTCAACAGTCATTAAAAACAATGAAATTTGTCCAAACTCAAAATGTGGCGAAACGTGTTGTTCATTCCAATCCTTGACCCATCCAAAATATTAACTTTGATCTGTCTTATCTACAGACATAAAATACCATGTCTAACAGGATTCATTTATCAATTCCTAATTTTCTTGGCGCTGTCTTCTTTTGGTATGATTAAAATATGGAGGATTAATGTATCCAGTAAGCATCTTATGAATATCATTATCCTTCAGTTAAAGTGTCATAATGACATGATTTGTGTGTTCGCCTAGAATACATGAATGACCTTCTTGCTGTGGTTTATACTTTATGATAAAAATGAACTGTGACATACTGGACATCCAAAATCGAATCTCATTTCAGTGTTTCATGTTAAAGAAAGTTTGGGCTAAGTATTTTTAGTTTGTTGAGTTTTATAGATTTGACGCAAAAAATGGTACAGTTATCAGTCTCCTGTAGACACCGCTTTTCCCTTTGTGACAAGACCTTACTTTGATTTCATTCAAATTATAGTAAAATAAGGATGCTCACTTAAATACTTATATTGACCAAACCTAGATCTGTAGCTCCTCAAGACCTGGTGTAAAGATAAGAAAAATGATGATGATGATGGTGGTAGTGATGATGATGATGGCAAAGATGATGATGAATATAATTTAAAAAATTAAAACACCCTTTCTCTCTGCTGAAATAGATATCAAGCACCATTGCTGCAGTTTGGGCAAATTATAGTACAACTAAAGTTGTCAGGCAACCTATGTTGTTGAACAATAAATCATATTTATTTACAACATAAATTGACACATGCTGCCGATTGCAAGACTAATATTTTTACAGACTGTATCTATACATTTACAACATATAAATGTCAACCCCTGTTTGTTTCCTAATAGTCACTGATAGATACCTGATGGGGAAATACATTTATATTCCATTTAATTCTGTTTGTTTATTCATATATGAGACCAGTTCCATTGACCTGATCCATCTATTTAAGACAGATGCAATCTATTCTGATTAAGTAACAGCCCAACAAAGAGAAGAACATTTCATGTGTCAGATGTTACATGATAAAAAATAAAAACAGTCCCTCTGCTTCCTCTAAGTGCTGTGTGACCAACATAACAGAAATATCAGGATCGTTTCTCCAGTGAAGATCCTTCTAACCTCTGCAAAATGCATTATGATCTGTCCCCTGACAAATCACTAATTTGTAAGCATCTCATTGTGGCCGCTCCCACCCACAGGCAGATTTCATCAGCATGACTTACAAATCTACATTTACAAAATGCAATTATGGGATTTTGTACTGAGATAACTAACCAAAACACTGGGGAGTCATGTTGCATAACACCAATATCTCTAACAACTTGGAACTGTATACTCTAATGCCTTTTGATTTGATAAAGGAGCGGAATCTTATTTCAATCCTTTTATCACCTCTAATGTCTTCCTGTATATTCCATGTCATTACACCCTATCTTTGTCCTTCAGACAGTAGCAGAAAAAACTTATATCATAGCAATTTGATCTTTGTGATGTTTTTAACACCTTGAATGCTAAACAGACCACACTTCACACCAAATTCAGTATCAAAGTTAAGTGACACATTGTAATAAAATAACATGAGATAAGGCAATTTCACATAAGTAATGTTTACTATCCAGTCTAGCGTTTATGTGTATGTTTGGGTAATATGCTCTCATTATTTTCAGTTTTCTTTCTATATCAAATTTTTAACTTTTCTCTCTTAAATGTCAACCCTTTCTACAGAGAAAACCAATTCAGTATAACTACTTACACTTAATCTAAGATTATAATTTTGGTCCTTGAATGGCATTTGTCACACCTGGCTATGTACAGAACATTTATAGTCACTGCATTCCCATCTAGCAATATAAAGAACTTTACAAATGATAACTCTGAAAACAATTTGAACAACCCATTATCTCCTTTATTTTTTGTCTGTGTACAGTATAAAGTTTTTCAAATCTTATCTAAGTGGTTTCAAAAAGGATCATTATGTGGGTTTAAGTGCAAACCGCAGTTTAGAAAAATATGTATTTTCAGATAAACATTGCTCAAACTTTAGATATTCTACTAACAAAAATAGAATATGAAACAATTGGAACACTGCAGAGTTCATTTACAACTTAGAAAGTATTTGAAGGAGCAGGTCAATCTATTTGATTTGATGCATAAATGTTTTCACTGTTATTCGTATACATCTATTTATATATTAAAATATTAATTATATAGCACACACATACTTTTCAGAGAATATTTGCCCATTCACATCAGTCCCTGCCCCAGTGAAGCTTACAATCATATTCCCTACCACATGCTCACACACATACACACTAGGGTTAGTTTTTGTTGGGAGCCAATTTACTTAGCAGTAAATTTTTGGAGTGTGGGAAGAAACCGGAATACCCGGAGGAAACCCACGCAAGCACAGGGAGATTATACAAACTCCACACAGTTAGGGCTGTGACCTCAGTGCAGTGAGGCAGTAATGTCCATACATTGAGCACACCCTAATTTTACACTGCCATTGTCCATCTGTGCCAATTTTTCTCACAACATTCTGGTCTGAAAAAAATATATAACTTTAAAGAGAATGTCAGGATCAGAGCCTCTCCTTAGTCAACTCTGTCGGTTAGCACTAGATTGACTTCTAACCATTGCCCTACTAGCTTTAAAAATGATACAACTCCTGGCCGTACTAAGGAGGAAGGATTCTGTGGGAGATACACGACAGGTCAATTGATATAGATGGAGGTGGATTTTTAAAAGTAGACACAAACTTTAATGAATTGCATACTGATGTCTGGACAAAGAATGATAGTTAATTGTTTTTTTTTAACTCTCGTTTATGCTTCAAGTAGGATAATAAGATAAACTTCAGAATGTCTTTACTTCAAGGATCACTACTGTATGTTTTCTTTATGATATACATTGGTTTATGGGCTTGATTCTGAGTTGCAAACAATCCGCACATAGGGCCTGATTCAGATTTAGGAATAAAGTATACCTGGACAAACCATGCTGCAATGGAAGGGGTGATAATAATACATTTATTTTTGCATGCAGAGTAAATACTGGCTGCTTTTGCATGTAGCCCACAAATGCTGGACAGCTTTATTTTTACACTGCAATTTAGATTTCAGTTTGGACACACACCTCCTAAATCTCCATCTCTCTGCACATTTTATGTCTGCCCCACCAGCAGTGCAACATGGTTTTACCAAGGCGCAGAGTTACTTTCTCTTTCTTACTCTATTCCCAAATCTGAATCTGACCCATAATGCCGATGTTCATGTACAGTAGTTAGGTGATTATATGGAACAGTGCATGCATCAAAAATTCTAAAATCTCCTATGGCGCAAGCATTTTCCAGAGTGTATGCACAAAAGGTGCATTTGCGATTGGGACAGACAGCATCAGAAGTTTGGCAGAAAAGTGATAGGTGTTCCTGGGCGGTGACTGGTAGGTGATGAGAAATGCACGCAAACCAGGCCCATTAAGTAGGTGTGTTATGGGAGTGTGGGAGTGTCGCAGGTGTGTTTCCAAATGCACAGCCGCAGGTATAGGTGGCCATGGTCAAATGGAGAAACTGCACCTGCCATAGGGCTGGTACAAGTTTCAATGTTGTGATCGATGGTGGCGTAAAAGGATGTACCAATCAGTATTACAGTGGGCATGAATGGTAACAGTGGGCATCTCACAACTTGCACATTGGGCAAACATATCTGCACAAGGTAAGGAGTTTGTAGTAACATTTCACAAGTCTCACGTGGGCGGCTGCCAATTGACTCTGCTGCATGTGATTTTGCATGCGATTCAGAAGCTAGCCCTACAGTTTTCTGTATGAAATGTGCATAAGTGAAGCAAACAGCGTTATGCTGAAAATAATAAGCAAATCACAATTATCACCAACTCCAAAACAGTGTAAAAATGTGACTTATTTCCTGTTGATACCCACTGAAATGAGTACACCTTCTCTATGTCTCCGTCCTTCGAAATTCATTCAAATATCTGATTCCGGAAAACAAAACCTGATATTATTTACCCCTATTCAGTAGACATGAGAGGTGACTGGGCCTAATTCAGAGATGTACATATACCCAATATTTACGCACATCACCAATTTTTTATATCTGTGCATGTACAGAAGATGCACTGTGCATATGCAGATCTGGGACTGCGATGTTACTCTCAGAGGCATCAAACACCACAGCATTAATAACAAGTTGCTTCACTGGCCTGGGCAACATGATTTTCCAGGACATCCTGAGTAACCTGAGGGCAGGGCCGTAGCTAGTGTGGTGTGACATGTGCCTTGGCACAGGGCCCTGTTCGGTGGTACTTGTCAAATTGTTGTTTATAATCACACTCATTTGTAACTTCCTCTTCTTTTATCCTTTGCATCTCCTGGCCGTCCTCTCTCCTCCGTGGCTGACTCTCCCTCCATGTTGCCACCTTCCCAAGCATCTTCAGTCACATCCTCCTTTATTTAACTCATACATTTTAAAATACTATCATACCTAGGGCTCTAACCCGCCGCTGATATTTGCACTACAAGCAACACTCCTTCTGTACCTGCAGCCGGTATTCTATATTGCTACCTCCAGGCTTGTGCACAGTTGTTCTGATGGACAAATCCTGCTGCAGGTACAGCCTCACCAGCGCTCTCCAACATATAGAGCTGGTGATTTATACTGCATAATTATTGTGTATAATCACCTCAGCAATTGGATTTAAACTGTATTTTGCACCAACACCTGGATAACAGTGATAGAAAGGGAAAGGTACCCCGTTCTCTTCCTCGTATAGGACAAATCGGATTTATTATGCCCCTTCCCCATGAGACCACATCCTTTTTTTGGATGCATGCCTTATGTCCCTATTTAATAAAAGGAGGGGGGCTTCAATGTTCTTTCTGGCCCAGATCATCAAGACATCTAGTTATAGCTATGCTTGAGATACACTCAGATGTCCAATGGTCACGCAGTTGACCATTCCATCATCGGAACAGGGAAGACGGCAGTAGGTCTGTTTTTAGTTAAGCCTCCTAATGCTTTTGCATATTATAGCACAGCTGCTGCATAAAAAGATAAAGCGGCTGTGCTATACTATTATGGTAAGAAAAATACCATCCATCTCTGAATCAGATGCACAATACTATCAATATCTGAATCAGACGCACAATACTATCAATCTCTGAATCAGACGCACTATACTATCAATCTCTGAATCAGACGCACTGTGCACTGAACTCAACACCCAGGGACTCATGTAAATTGCTTTTTTTTCCCCATCAGCCCCTATCTGTCATTTTTCAAACACAACCTTTAAAATGAAAGATGCTGATTGGTTTATAAATCTCTCCCTCTGTCCTTTGCTGACTGGTGCACATTTTGTGTTTAGATGACAATTCCGTGCAATTTAGCATGCGCACCCTAATGCGCAATCTGCTTGGAATGTTTGATCCATCTGTATGGCCAGCACTGGCAATTATAAATAGCAAATGTTTAATAAATTAATCAATACTACTGTATATTGCTATGCTAATGGTGCATACACACAGTACAATAAAAATGCACGATTTGAATGATAACGTTATCGATCATATCATTATCATTCATATCGTGCATTTTTAGGTGCCTTCCAACCCACCAATGACCTGCAATGAGCAGGCAAGTATGGACGATAATGATATCGTCCATTGATCGTGCATGCAGGCCAACCTGGTCGATATTGACCAGGTTACATAGGGACCCGCGATCATTGATTGCGGGTTGCTGGCCCAACATTGGTGGCTTGGTGGTGTGATGGATGATCGATATCGATCATCCAGCACTCCGGGAAGGTGCAGGGCGATTGTTCAGCGATATCGTTATCGCTGACGGTCGTCCTGGGTGTACGCACCATAAGGCTGAATATTTTATGGTTTTTATACTGGAATTACTTTAACTTTTGTTTTACATGTTAGTGAAACTTTGGACTTTGTTTTTTAATATGTGAGGTAATAATATTTTCCTACAAAGGCTGCATGTAGGAGGAATTCCTACTTCTATTGCTATTTCAATCTTAAGAATACATTTAATCATAATCTATATTATCAACCAGACCCGAATTCAAGTTGCTGACATAAAGGGGTTTTCCACCTCCAAATGTCCTTCATTTTTTCCTTGCATATGACCTACTCCATCTTTTACTAAAGCTTTTGTTTTTTCTCTATGATTATCTTATGTGCTTTTCAGTCATGTATAAATATCTCCAGGTAAATTTGTTTATTTTTCTTACCATAATATTTAACACACTACTGTACTCTAAGCGTTTTAATACAGTTGTATCCACAGAGCTACTTTGTTTCATTTCCCAGGGCAATAAAAATGAACAGTGATCTCGGGTCATATCAATACATGACTAAAAAGCATAGACTAAATAAAGCAATGTATTTAGTAAGGTCACATAAAATGCACAGAATAATAAATTAATGTCATCTGAAAGTGACAGTTCCTTTAACATGAACATGTAAAAATGCTGACTGGGCTTTATGAAATAATAACTTTAGAAAATCATATTTCAGAAATATTGAATCTGGTATATAATTCTGTAACAATAACCCCATGGGAATTTGTGGTTTAAAATAACTTATGTTTCAGTGCATGTCCATTTGATGTTAGAAGATTTTGAAAACCCTGGACCTCATTCTTTAGCAGTTATCAGTATGCTGCTGTAAATATAAAATATATATATATATATATATTTAAAGTTCACTGTTATTTATGGGTCTATTTAAGCAGCAGTGATAACCCTTTCTCCGTCATTTTCCCCCCAAGAAATCGTTATCACCACATCATCCAATTTAGCAACAGGGATATTTTTAAATAATCATTGATTTCTCCAGTGGTCCCTGCATTTCGGCAGATTACTGCATCATCATAGGGTCATAGCCTATGTGGACTACGGTACTGCATCTGGTGATGGCATTACTTATATCCGGCACTAGGGGACAGAAAAAGTCAGAAAGGCTTTGCTTAATCCCCACTGGGCAATCTACTGTCACCAATGCACATTCCACAGTGCCACTTCATGTATAGTGCTAGGCTGCTGTGGAAGAAAAGAAAATCTTGCCGAAGTGCATGGTTTTTGTAAGGGCTGCAAAAGTAGCATTGGATTAATCAGTTGCAGTACAATTAAAATTTGTATTGCCGCAAAGAGCAGCAATACAGATTTTCAGTTAGCACACATAATAGTCTATTCAGCAAGCAAAAAGTTGCTTAAATAATGCAGAAACAAAAGTTTCCACATGT
The DNA here is from genome assembly GCA_031769625.1 of Taudactylus pleione. Lineage (NCBI taxonomy): Eukaryota > Metazoa > Chordata > Amphibia > Anura > Myobatrachidae > Taudactylus > Taudactylus pleione. Next base: position 3,753,773 of record JAUIMM010000137.1, on the reverse strand, counting down.
ATTAAGTATATATATGTTTTGGTTTTGGTTCTAATTCATCATGTTTTGGTTTTGGCAATAACCGTAAGTTGTTCAAGAGGTATTATCCATCTTATTTAGATGTTGTCACTTCTGTTTTTTCGGCAATAGTTGCTAAGAAGACTTATGACAGTCACATGGTTTACATGTGACTTATCCCTTATTGGCATACCCTGTGGTTAAATTATCATACTAACCAGAGCGTCTCAATGATCATATGATGCTCAGATGACTGATAGAAAATGCATATATATAGACTCATCTTAGCAATTATTATTATTATTAACTATTACCAAACAACAGTGGGTAGAAGGAAGCGTTTACAGAGAAATGTTCCCATTCACATCAGTCCCTGCCCCAGTGGAGCTACTTAGTGCTACATATTTTTTTTTTTTAAATTAAAGAGGCATGCAAGAGATGCTGTCTGTGGCCATAAACATTTCTGGACATTTTCAGCATTCAACAACTGCATGTTGAAGATTTCAGCGGCTGTGGTAGTTCAACTACCAACATGTCACTGCAGTGGCAAACAGGATGGCAGTTTAATAAACTATAAAAATGTTTGTCATCTATGCAAAAAGACAGTCAGCAATGCAAAGAAAAGTGGTGCAAGATGGAATTATCATTGGGCCCTCCCACCCATCCTTATGTTGTATATTAAACAGGACATGCACAGTTTAACAAACCAATCACTTCAGCGACAGGGATTGCCACTTCTGGATGAAGTAATTGGTTTGTTTGGGCCCCCACCAAACAAGCTACCAATGGACAGCTGACATTGCTTCAATGATCTCTGCATACAAACTGGCTCTACGGAGGCAATATGTCATCGCCATTATCATCCTCACCCTCATCATCCTCACTTTGATTATCAGTGTGTACATCATCTTCTTCACACAATATTAATTAATCCCCGCTGGAATCCACCATTACAGGAGCCTCTGGACTTTGACGTAATTGATGGTAAAGATCTTCCTCATGGAGTTTGTAGTTTATGTTGATAAACATCATATTTTCCATATTTTGAGGAAGTAGCCTCCTGCGCTGATCATTGACAAGGTTCCCAGCTGTGCTGAAAACTCTTTTTAAGTACACACTAGAGGGTAGACAGCTTAAGTAAAGCAAAGCCAGTTTGTGCTTTTTTCCTGCCAGTAGTCAAACAGACTATCTGACCTGCCTATTTGGATGAATTAATTAAAATAATCTTCAACCATTTTTTGAATGGTGATCGTATCAGATGGAGTCACCGTAGAGGTGTCACTAATTTTAGGCAAGTCTTTTAGACCCGACCAGATGTCAAAATGCTGTGTTGACTCATCTGCATCACCAGTGGTCTCTTAGGAAAGGTGAGATTTTTCCTGGCAGGTGCAGTTGCCGGAGAAACTGAAGGAGGAGACATTACAGTGTCATATGCCGCTTGAGCTGACAACTTGCTTACCAACAGCTCATTGCATCTCGTATCCATTGAAAAACAAGACACAACATATGACTTAAATCTAGGATCAAGCACGGTTGGAAAAATGTATTGATATGATTTTAAGATGCTGACATCCATTAGATCCTGGTGAAGCAAATAAAGTACTTGGGACCTGTTTCGTTATGGACTTCAACTGTGATTACGCAAGCAGACGACCAAGTGTTGCATACTGCATATGAGCATGCATCACATTGCGCATGTGCGAAGGCTTCACTGCAATTGTATTCTGATTGCAGAGACTACGCAGACCAATCATAGAGTTGACAGGAAGTGAACATTTGGGGGCAGTGTCGGTGGGGGTGGTCCACAAATTGCCGGTGTGCCAGTGTGTTTGAATGCTGTAACAGGGGCATGCTTAAGTTAGTCACTGTGATGGAGCATCCGTGCACTACATTACATACGCATGCACAGTACACAACAATCGGCCAGTTGCATTCTTAATCGCAGTTGCAATTGGTAATTAATCAGGCCCTATGTCTATGAAGAAGATGTGGAACACAGATAAAATAATAAGGCTGTCCTTCTCCTGAGCTGAAATTTTTCTTCCTTTTGCTATGAATATCATTTGCCACTGGACCTAATTTCATCACGAGATCTATACCCTGCTCCACAGAAGTCCTAATACAGAATACTTACCATCCACTGAGGTATTCACCAAAAACTCTGGAGGGATTGCATGCAGTTGCAGGGTTATTATCTAACCCATTTGGTATCTCTTCACTTTTATTGCTTTGGACTTAACATTTGGAAACAGTACAGTTATTACCCTCTTCAAAGAATTTCTTTGTAAAAACACTAGTGACTATTTCAATACAGAGAAATACAGCTCATTCAGGACTTATATATAAAAAGTTTCACACATTTGATTTTTACTCTCTATGTTCATGCAACTAGGGTTTTAGTATGTGAATTTATTTCTATCTCACATGGTTATATTTTATTTTTTTCAATATATATTGTACAATTGAGCTGTTTTTTGTTGTTTATAACCAAGTTCATAGAGCGAATAAAGCAACTACCTTATAAACAGTATAAGAGCAGCATAAATGTTCAGATAAATACAATGTTTCAGTTATATTATATGACGTTTAAAATACGGGTGTGTGTATGTATACATATAAACCTACAACATAATTTCTTCACTGAAGTTATTAGTTAATCAGTGCCAGACCCTTTCTTTTAATAATCTGATTCTTACCTTACATAATGCCATCTGAAAGTGGTGTTATATGAAGAAAATCCTATTCTTAAACGTAAACTGCAGGGACAGATGGATATTTTCCCATCAGTCCCTGCAGATTATTATTATTATTATTATCAGTTATTTATATAGCGCATATTCTGCAGCGCTTTACAGAGAATATTTGGCCATTCACATCAGTCTGCATCTTTTTCCACATTCCTCCTCTCATTCAGCAGTCAGATGCCCATCATCAATTTTATTGCTCATTGTTGCTGTGTGGATATGAATGTATGTATCTATCTATCTATCTATCTATCTATCTATCTATCTATCTATCTATCTATCTATCTATCTATCTTTCTAAAGGCTATTATCTTCTAGAAGGTGCTAGATAAATGTTAAGTAAAATCTGGTTGGTTGCTGTGGGCAACAACTCCACTTCTAAAAACCTGCACTTTAGTAAATACACCCATAGGGGATTATTTTGTTAGATAGCTCTTGTTTCAGTGTAGCACACTTAAGGGATAATGTTTTATGAAAAAGTATTTTTTTAATTTGGTAAAATATGCCCAATGTTAAGTATAAGGATTTTTTATAACATTGCGCATGTGAAGCTACCTGCAGTGGGTGTACTCAGAGTGGCTTCGTTTGAGTGTACAAATATGGACGACATCTCCTGGCTAACAGAAATTCTTCTGTAAGCTGGAAGAGAATTGGCTACATTTGCGCTATACTCTGGGACAAGGGGGTGCTTTGTACTTAGGAGGGAGCACTCTGTCATAGAATTAGTCCTGGAACTGGTGTTATTAAAGAGTTTATGCCTGTGCCAGGTGGCTGTTGGGGAATACCAGCTCACTAGTTTTTTCACTGAATTGGGTGAGTTAAATTCAAATGTGATTTTGAGCAAGCAGACTGCTCCTGCAATGATATGCTATCTAGTGCCTATGAAACATCAGCAGCATATTGGTAAAGTGCACAAAAAGGGAGGATGGATGAGAAGCCTACAAGGGGGAAACCCCTGTTAGGCACTAGCAACAAGGCAACAGAGCAGAGAGCACCGAGGTAAAGAAGGGAAGACTGTGAGAAGTGGTGGTTGGTATTGTTTTAGGTAGGTGCTGGGCAGTATTTCCGGAGGTGGCACAGGATGCAGGATTTAGTGGTGGGGCTCAAGGATCAGGTGCCAGAGAAAGCACTTAGGGGCATCGTGGGCAGAGAACCTTCCGCAGGCTGTGACTATTATACAGAAGCTATGAGCAATCAGCTGCAGCCCCCTGACTTATGAGGTCAGGGCAATGTGATTTGTGCTAGATTCCACTCCAGACTGGGCAATGAGCATTCAGAGTTTTGCCTTATAGGATCTGTGAGTGCAGATTGGCAAAGCCCAAAGTATCACAGCAGGAGTCATATATAGGATCAGGTGCACTGAGCTCCCAGGTGACAGTACAGTATCAGAGCACTCAGACTCTCTCCACAGTCAGTCACACTGCCCAGAGACCACACAGGAGAGATCAGTATCAGGCAATGCACAAGTCAAAGGCAAGTTGTCCATACAGTTCCCGAGCCTTGAGAAAGCCTGTGGTGAAACGGTCGCCGGCTTCAGTACAGCTACTGTTGATTTTAAAGAACCTTACTGTGCACGATAATATGATTTAAACGATGTCTAATCTGTCCAATGTGATCATTACATAAAATATGCCTACCACTGCAAGTGCAATTATTATGGATATCCACAACACTGACTATATAGTCACCCCAGAGCGAGGAAAGCATAGTGGGAGTCTCCCAGTAACCGCAGCAATCAATAAACATGGCCACCGCCCAAATAGACTTAATAGCGAATGGAAATAGAAGAAGATAGCCTCATTGGAAAGTGATAGGACGATACTCACTCGATGCATACACAGAGTGATAGTAGTGCTTATGATCAATGTACGGGGCACGGAGTAGTGAGATCTATGTATGGTGCATAATCATCTATTGTTTTGGGAATATATCCCTTTTTGCGTATATTGTGCTTGATTTATATTAATGACATCAGACATTAAGGTTACCATTTACAATAATAACCATTACCATCTCATCTAATACTCACTACTGACATATTGCAGTGTGAAATTAATAACAAATTAACGATCAGAGTAACTTCACTGGAAAAAGATACGAATGTAGCATTCATAGGCACAATTCTCACAGGGTATAAGCAATACTGTATAACTTTTTCATTTAGTGAAATACTTGAGGTTCAAAATAAAAGAACAGTAGCCGTAAGTTTCTTTTATAGATATTTTTAATGCACTGTTCTTTCTTTTTGCACACTAACATTTTAATATTTCACCGTTTCTCAGAAAATATAGTGAATATTTTTTAATGTATATCAGAAAAATATAACTTTTTCTATATCTTTTGGTTCAGCGTGCACCCAGCATAATGCTTCTTTATCTTCATTCTTGAATACATCGGTTCTTGACTAATAGCATTAGGGTAGCACTGCATTGGGGCTGTATTTGACAATTATGAAGATTGTGTTCCTATGATTATTAATTTATGGATACAGAACCAATGACCATCAGATAATTAAAAATATAGGTTCATTGTATACTGGTACAGGAGAGAGTTATTATAAACATCTCAGAGTATGATGAGTCACTTCTACGTAGGTGGAGGGACAGAAGGGAGAACACATGGAGAGCTAGGTACAGTAGCTGAAGTTGAGGAGGTAGCGATCTGCACTGTCTTAGCTGTGATCTGGTGGTTGCATCAGAGTTTTCCCTGGTGATAGCTAAATGCCAGGCTGCTCTGCAAATAGATGTAACTCCTCCAATGTAGTGTCAGGAGGGGAGAGGGTCAGAACAGTAACCCCTTTTCATCTGTACACTAGCCCAGCTTTCCTTCACTATTACTAACCCTTTGTTTGGGGGGCAAGAAGGTGCAGAGGGTGGTGAGAGGAGACTGGGGAGATGTGCTTTGGCTGCAGGGAGCAGAGTAATGGGCAGCTTAATCTGGATGGAGCAAAGCAGTCATAGGAGATGAGCAGGGGCTGCAGGGAACAAAGTGGAGGGAGATGAGGAGTTGACACTGGGAAATTGTGCAGGGGTTTGATGGAGCAGTGCTGTTGGAAGTGGAGACTGGTAAGATGTGCATTGGCTGGGTGATGCAGCCAGTCTGGTGGATGAGCAGGGGATGGAGGGAGCATCCCGCTATCAGCAGTACACTTGTATGCAATGCTGAATCAGGTCCATTGTACACAAATAATTTGTTTACACTATATTGTATTATTCCAGAGAAAAGCTTAGCAACACTTGATCCTAACTAACCATAATGGCCCCCCTTTTCTCCAGCACCTGCTTTTCTAAAGTCTTTCTGCAATTCCTGAACATTATTCAAATGAACAATAATTTCTGACTTATTATTGTCTATATACAGTATGTACAGCATTTTTGACTTACTACAGCACAGGTATCACAATCAGCTGCCAACAATTGCTCCAGTGCCATCATATTTTGGGCAACCTCACTGTCATTTCTACACCCATTTGCTCTATTAAATGCAGTATTTTAAAAGTTACCTTTTCTTTTAGGAAAATAGTGTATAATGGAAAAAGTACTCCAGCAGTATGCTCACTGTCTGAAATATCCAAAGGATATACCCCTTTTTTCAAATTCCTCTTGCTCTTGCTCTTACAGAATGTCATATCAGATGGGGACCAGTCATGCACGAGAGGATGTTTTTTTTTTTTATTATTCATCTGAGTTGTCAGTAACTCTCACAAAAAGTACTACATAGGAGAGTACACATTGGTTCTGATTCTGAGATGGACGATAATGCAATCACAACTGCACTCTCTCATAGATTGCAGTTGTTAAAATATGCTAATGCCTTCCAAAGCGCAGCTGAACATAGGGACGTCCACTGCTGCCTTCTCATATCCATCCAATGATGTGCAATAGTTAAAGGGTTACACGAGGGGTTACATTTTCGTCCCTCTATTCCTCTCTCTCATCAGTTTCATTAACTGGAAGTTAAGTGGCTAGGTTCAAAATATTATATTAGACCAGGGTAATATTAGTATGCATAATGAGGACTAGTTCCCACTTTGCTAAGCTTGCTGCAGTCACGTATCTAGTTTAATGATAAGTCAGTAGTGCTGCTACTACATGTGGGATATACACTTTAAGATTGCAACCCAAAATAAAGTTTCCATATTTGTCTAAAAGAAGTGCAGATGCTGGATTATAGCCTATCATGGCAGCTAAAACAGACATTAACTCTTCTTCACTTGTTCTAGTTAAGAAAGGATACACACAAGGTACATTTGCTTTTTCCTTTGCAGGGACTTTTTTCACTAGCATGGTTTGTTCCATAATATACGGTAAATTTACATTACATGCCTCCATTTCTATTAATATATACTTTATTATTCTCTGGATCTGTACTGCCAAGTATGGTCTGCCAGTCAAATAAAGAGTGAAAATAATTAATGAAGTTAACTAGTGAAAAACACTGAAGGAGTGCAATAGATATCAATTATATAAATTATATAAATGATTTATTATATCATGCATCAAACAATAAATTGCAACTAATTATAATGAAATTCAGACACCCTTCATCAAAAGATTTCAGCCTGGCAGCAGAAGTATCCAGTTGATCAGGCTGGACACTGCCCTGTTCTAAGCTGAAACTGTCTATGGATCTCAGCATTATGTCTTTACTTGAGGGGCTATTATTGTACCATGTTCGTATATGTAGGTGAGTATGTCCAATACTGATGTTCTAATTTAGCGTTAACTTCCTCTAGTCTTTTCCTATATTCTATGCACTCAGTAACTATCTGGTATAATTCTCATCTGGTCCAAGGGACAGAGGACCTCATTCAGAGCCACTCGCAAAATGCGAGCGCTTGCTCTGAATGACGGCGGCCGCATCTCTAAAAAGAGCCGGCCTCCTGGCCACTAACTAAGCTGTGGGTGACCACCCATAGCTTTAGCGAGCGGCCAGGTTGATGGTTGCGATGGTCAAGGCCATCATTACGATCGGGGCTTGCGACGAGACCCTTGTGGTAGGCTCTCGTCTGCCGCAAGCCCCAGAGAGCTTCTGGCTCTAATAGAGCCGGAAGCTCTCCCACTGACATCAATGGTGATGTCAGTGGGGTCACCCACAAATTGCAGGCGTTTGTTTGGGAACGCCTACGTTTGTGAAGCCACCCCCCTGCCACGCCTACAAAATGGGGTGAGCTGTCTATCACCATCGACAGCCGCCCCTTTTGTAGTGAGCCCCGGAGCGAGAGAATTTCTCTCTCGCTCCGGGGCTTGCGCACATGCAGTGTGGCCGCTGCGCGTGCGCAGAGCCCAACTTCAGCCCACTTGCGAGCGCTCAAGCGCTTGCGAGTGGGTCTGAATGAGACCCAGAGTAGTGACCATTCTCAGGGGACATTGTAAAAATGTTTGTTGCTGCGCTTCCCTTCTTTGTGTACTACTCACTATAGTAATGTTATTTGTGTGTATCTTGGCATAATTTGTTCCCTTTTTAGTACTACAGTATTCTTCTCTTTATGTGGTACTAATTTATTGTTCTCATTTGTATCTAAGCGATGTTGAACTATATTTCCATGATTATCAGTATATGTTGTTTCATAAGTGCGGGTAAGAGTTTTATAAGTATATGTTCCTTCATTACCATCTCTATCATTGCATTCAACATAGGGTTATAAAATCTGTGATGTAATTGTAAAATCCGATTTTCATCTGTCTGATACTGTATATCATAAAATTGCATATTAGGATTAAATAGTAACTCTTTTATCTACACTGCCTTACATAAATGCACTTGGTTTCCTTTTATTAGCTAATGCCATCATTGCTGACATTGGGCCTGATTCAGACCCACTCGCGAGCGGCTGTCCGCTCGCAAGTGGGTCGATGTTATGGACTGAGCATGCGCACGATGGAGGGAGCTCCGTCGTGCGCATGCGCCAGACGCGACGAGCGAAGCAAAGTCCTTCGCTCGTTGTGTCCGATCAAAGGGGGCGTGCTGTCAATGTTGATTGACAGCACGCCCCCTTTGGTGGGCGTGCCAGGGGCGTGCCTCCCTGACGGGGGCGTTCCCATGGGAACGCCTCCCGTCAAAAGCCGGCCCACTGACATCACTAGTGATGTCAGTGGGAGTGATTTTGGCTCTGATAGAGCCAAAATCACTCCGGAGCTTGCGGTTGAAAACCTCAACCGCAGGCTCCGGCTCGCAAATTCGATGGTCGCGATGGTCTCGACCATCGCGACCATCACAATGCACGCTCGTATAGCCTGTGGGTGGTGACCCACAGCTATACGAGCGTCCAGGAGGACGCTCCATGAAAATGGAGCCCGGCCCTCATTCAGAGCGTGCGCTCTGCTCAGACCGTACGGCTCTGAATGAGGGCCATTGTCTCTGCTACATACTGTAGGCTGGAGGGTCAATATAACTAGATGTTTTTAACCATATACTGTATGTATATGTCTTTTACTCATCAATACTATGGAAATAAGGTCCCTCCCCTTTTAAAGGAAAATTATGCCACTTTATGGGAAACCTCATAACCTTGTCAGGTGAAAAGGCCCTTCAGAAACATACGTGTTCCACACTCTACTAAACTTGGCCTTATAGTGTACAGTATAAGCTTCTTACAGTATGTCACAGTAGGAGGTACTGTATGCCTGACTCTCTCCAATATATGGATATTAACCACAGCATCTCTTACACTGGCCACTGTGCAGACATCAGTAACCAGCCAATCACGCACACACATTCTCACAGAAAAACGCTCAGTGTAGCAAGATACGGCAGACAGGATGGAGTAAAGCAGGGACTGGAAATTCTGTATGTTCAGGGGCTGAATGGGGACTGTACAATGTAGCGTAATGGTGCAGGAATCAGAGAGGTGGAGAAAGAATGAGGATATTAAGGTGATGAGGGACTGAAGGCAGCAGGGAGGATGTGAGTGAGGTGATCTGAGGCTAGGTGAGAGCAGGGCCACCTCTTGCATTGGGCTTGCTGGGCAGTTGCCCAAGGGCCCGAAGCTTGTAGGAGCCCACCAACCTGCCCCCCTACAGCCACGAGTACTCACCTCAGTCCCAGTTTCATTTCATCCACCGGCTTCAGACCAGTCAGACAGAGTCTATCTGCATGTGTGGGAGGTCTGATGGGCATGTAGGAGGGTTTAATTTTATTGACCATTTACATTTTTTTCCCGTGAATGGGTGGGTAGGCGCCCCCAGTGCATTGCTTTGCCCAGGGCCACACTGCTGTTAAGATAACCCTGGGTGAGAGAGGTGATTGGGGACTGGATACAGCAGGAAAGATGGGGTGAGTGAGGTGATCCGGGACTTTAGGGAGGAAAGGAGTTTGGTGATTAGAGACTGGAGGCAGCAGGGAGGATATGAGCATGGTCATCGGGGACTGCAGGCAGCAGAAAGGAGGTCAGTGAGGTAACCTGAGACTGGGTGCAGCATTGAGGAGGTGCGTGTGGTGATCTGATGCTGGAGACAACATTGAGAAGGTGAGTGAAATGATTGGGACTTGAGGCAGCAGGGAGGTGATGAGTGAGGTGATCATTGAATGCAGGGAGGAGGGGAGTGAGGTGATCAGTGACAGGACGCAGCAGGAATATTGATGTAAGTGAGGTAATCAGAAGTGAAACTGCATTAAGAAGATGAATAGGTGGTCAGAGGCAGCAGGATGCTGGTGAATGGGATGATTGGGGAAGAAGAGATGAGGGGAGTGAAATTATCAGATGCTGACAGCAGCAGACAGGAGGTGAGAGAAAAGATAGGGGACTGGAGGCAGCAGGGATGAGCCAAGTAAGGTGATTAGTGAAACAAGGTAGCAGTGAGGAGGGGAGTGAGCTGATCAGGGACCAGAAAAGTTCTCCTACAGTATCTGTCAGTCCCCTCCGTAGACTAACAGCTGGCCAGCACTGAGATATTGGGGGTAGTGTAGTTGTAGTTGCAGGAAGGATATGTCTCTGACCTAGGCTCTCTCTCCAGCAGTGGAAGGAAGAGCTAGCTCTGGCACAACAACACATAATTCTGGTAATGGTGCTATGCTGTAACAGCAAATCAGGAGACAGCAAGCACAAGGTGAGTGGCAAGTGTCAGTGGTGGAGAGAGAAGAGTGTGAATGGGGTAGAGGCTGACTTACAACTGAGAGAAAAGTGTATGATTGATGGTGTAGGGCAGGAAGGCACTTTAGTTGGGAGCACTGTAGGGACTGGTGTACATGCACAAAACACAGGTGATAGCAGCAGTGGAAATGCTGCCCAGCTCTGCCCCTGCAGGCCTCCCTGTTGGCCACAGCTAACTGTCAGATTGCAACTTGGCCAGTGCTCAGGTAGTAAGTGTAGCCCAGCTGCAGGATGGAGAGGCCAAAGGCAGAGGCCTTGGGTTCTCTTTCCAGCAGGGGAAGAAAGTCCTGACTGACTCTCCAGCACAACAACAGGGTGGCAGGATGACATCACTGGAAGATATAGGAAAACAAACTCTTGGCTAAAAAGTTAGCAGTACAGTGATCAGCTCCCTGATCTCTCCCCCTCTCTGGGTGCTAGGCTGTATTCTACAGAGAGCCTGGATGGAAAGGAGGGGACAGGAGTGTGGGTGACTGCTTTCCCTCCTCAAATCCCAAATCTTCTGTTTATTTCTTGCTTTATTGGTATGCATTAAAGAAAGAAACTGGTACATCTGATTTGCATTTTGAATAATACAGTAGGACTGTTAGTGATCATTTGTTTATACCACTGAGTGTTGCTTGTTAGTATGCTATTGTATTGTAACTACATGTAGCATAGGCAGCAATATTGTTACAATTTGTTGCAATTTACACCCAGGAAAGGCTGCTTGTGAGGGAGATTTTCTATTAAGTGTATTATGCTTTATAAGCTTCCTACAGGAGAGATTTTCTATTAAGTGCATTAGTCTGATATATAACCAATTTTAATCCCTTGATTCTATTTAGCGGCAAGTATAAAAGGGAGAACACTATATTTGTATGTATTAACAATTGTAGAATTGATATATAGAATTTTGTATCACCACTATTCGCAGCAATAAGAAATTCATTTTCACAGAGATATGTTAAAATCACATTCAGGGGCAGTGGCTCCAATAGGAGCCTTTTAATGTGATAAAATAAAGTGATCGCATCAGCAATCACTTTACTCTATGCTGCGGACCTAGTGCACATGTGCAGCCATGAGACACGCATGGACAAGTTGCTGTTACCAATTATGTGATATGAAGCCCATGCTTCATGTGATATGAAGCTACCATGGCTAATACCATATTAAGATGGCATTAGCTAACTGGGCCAAGATACAGAATGCCTCAAATTCCAGAGATTGGTAAATATCACAATATAGCAGCCCCCCTACAAAGCTCCAATATCTGTTATAAATTCAGGGGGATAATAAAATGTTGAGAGTATCCTCTGAAAATGTTAATTTTTGTTGGATTTCCTGCAAAATGTGTATAATAAATATGAGCTCCACCTGATGTGTCTGCCCTAAAGTCCTGATCTTCCAGATACAATCTGAAGTTGATGCTTTGATTTGCATTCACTTGAGCTGCAGGCCCCTCCCCCTCTGCAGCATGTGACCTCAGCATTGGCTTGGCCTTTGCAGTGTGTGTGTGTGTGTGTGTGTGTGCGTGCGTGCGTGCGTGCGTGCGTGCGTGTGGATGTGACTGAGTCTCTCTCCCCAGAGTGTGTGTGTGAGAGAGAGTGTATGTCTGCCTGCACCTGAAATGTGTATTTAATGTTTAGCAATGGGATCCTTTCAGAGAAGCCCACACTGCTGTATGACAACTTGTCTACATGATTTTACAGCTGTCCAACATTGGAGTCTGCTGTTTCCAGTCCATAGTGTGTCTGCTTTAACAAAAACAAATGTTCTGCTGTGTATTCTTTACAGTGCAGTCCTTATTGGAAAATCTGACATTGAAAAATAATACCACTTAGTTATGAAGATTTTAAACTAGCTAGCAAAGTCTTTATTATATGCATATCTTACAGAATGTGTTGCAAGTCTTCTGGTAAACATATTGTGATGATATAATGTGAAAACACAATTATTTTAATTAAGATTATGAACTTTTTTCAAAACTGAAAACTTTTGACAGGAGCAAATATATTTTAAATTAATAGCAATGATATATAATTATTGATATATTCACTGCAAGTAAAACGACACATACAAGTGCTTCAAATACTTTTAGTTTGGAACAAATTTCACTTCTACAAACTCAAAAATAAATGAAAATGACATGGTATCAGTTCTGATGTTCATTAATGATACATTTGTATTTCATTAGTGGATAGGCCTCTCAGAGAATATTGGATGTGCAATTTGTATTAGTCCCCAACAGTGTTGATCAAAAGTGTTGATCAAAAGCAGAAGAACCCCCAAATCCCAAAGTATTCCAAATCTGACAACAGTTGTTGCACTTCAATTCAAGTTACTTCAGTTTTGTTGGTAACAATAACAAATATCCACATCCTCAAATAACCCCTTTTATTATGCCATGGAGTTTGATACTTAGCCGCACCAAAAGACTAATCCTAATTATCTAGTACACTAGAAGTGAACTAAGATGCAAAATTGTAGCAGCAGTAGCACAGTAAAGCAAAATGTAGCAGAAAAAAGTGCACATGGCAGGCCTGATAAGAGGTTACCCTCATATCTAATTATGCTTAATGTGCAACTTTATACCAATTACTTCTGTAGTACAATATTTGTGAATTAATATGTAATATTGAAGGGGGGAAAATCAAGTTGCAGGAAAATGTAGCAAGGCTGACAAAAAAATTAGGAAAATGTTCACGGAGTTATTTCGATACAAGTGACCCCCGCAATGCAACATGATGTTTACACTGTGACCTTGTACTTCTTTCTTTGAGACAAAATAACTAGTATGCTATTTGAGAACTAAGGGCCTGATTCAGCTTAGGATGGAAATGCAAAGCTGCATGCAAGCAGCTTTGCAATTTCATCATTGCAATCATGGTAATGCAGAAGAAGGCATCACGCTTCCTGAATGCATTACTTATCTGAGCTGCGTTGTACAATGCATCATTGGATATTCTGCAAGGACAATGGCCGGCTAAGTGGGGTTCTGCAAGCTGGCTGCTACAGATGAGAGAAAGAGGCCAGGATCTTCCCTACCCCCAATTGCAGTGATACGCCTCCATTTTGGGAAACAGAGGCCGTCGCTGCCCCTCTCTGCCCACAAACATCAGCAAATTGTCAAACACTTACAGTCTGCCTCCATCTGCGTGCGAACATGCAGGACCCATACTGATTGTTGGAAAAGTAGGAGAAAAATGTTTAAAAAATAGCCAAAATTGAGGAAAAAGTGTGCAGCACAGGAATCACTCTAGGTTTCTTGTTCTGCATCCCCCCATGTCTTGTCATCCTGATCTGCATTCCCATGTCTTGTTATCATGTTCTGCACCCCCATGTCTGGAGATCATGTTATGCATGCCCCATGTCTTGTCATCCTGGTCTGCATTCCCATGTCTTGTTATCATGTTCAGCACCCCCATGTCAGGAGATCATGTTATGTATGCCCCATGTCCTGTCATCCTGATCTGCAATCCCATGTCTTGTTATCATGTTCAGCACCCCCATGTCGGGATCTCATGTTATGCATGCCTCATGTCCTGTCATCCTGGTCTGCATTCCCATGTCTTGTTATCATGTTCAGCACCCCCATGTCAGGAGATCATGTTATGCATGCCCCATGTCCTGTCATCATGATCTGTATTCCCATGTCTTGTTATCATGTTCGGCACCCCCATGTCCTGTGATCATGTTATGCATGCCCTATGTCCTTTTGTCAATGTGCAGCAGCTTTCAATGTCCCGCCATCAGTGGGTTGCACACCCCATGTCCTGTAATCACAGATACTATCCTATTATTGCAGTCCTTCACCTCCATAGCCCATTAGCATTGGCATGATCCCCCATATCATTTCCTCACTGCCTGGCATCTACTTATCATCAGAGCACTGTCGTGCACCCTCATATCCAGTCTTTACTGCCCTGTAACCCATAACATTAAAGAAAAGTTGTTTGGCAGAGAATGGGATGTGAGAGAAGAGCAGAAGGGCAGAGGCTGGGGTGTGAGGGAAAAGCAGATATGCAGAAGGTGGCATGTGAGGGAATTTGTGAGTGGGCAGAGGGTGATGTGAGGGGAATGCAGGAGGGTAGAGGGTGACGTGTGAGGGAAATGCAAGTGGGCAGAGGGTGACGTGTGAAATTTCATAGACAAAAACATTATGGTTTCAAATGTCCCAATATGGGACTTTCAGAAAACTGTTGTAATTCTTCCATTCAAACTCGAAAAAGCAATGATGCCTTTATGGACGTGTTCCTTGTGCAGTACAGATATGGTATGTCATCACACCATATGATTAACTGCAGATTCAGCACTTACATGGAGTGAGATTGCAGTCACTCACAAAATGGTGGAGCTGCTGATTTGCAGAATTGTGTGCTCACTGGAATACACACATGCAGTCTATGCAATTGAAGGTCTGAGCAACTATGTGGCAAAGCCATCCCACTCAGTGCCCACAACCATCTCACTGGGTTCCAACATCCTTTTTACTCCTACATCCATCTTGGAATGTTTGTGGAACCTGAATGTGGATACTGAATACCATATCTGTATTGCTAAAGGAACATGCCCAATAAGCCTGACGGGCAGATGTACTAGTGATAAATTAGAGAGCAATAAACTACCAACCAATCAGCTGCTAACTGTCATTTTTCAAACACAGTCTGTAACATGGCAGTTAGAAGCTGAGAGCCTGGTAGTTTATCACTCTCCAATTTATCACTTTGCAGAGATTAGTCCATCTCCCCCTTAAGCCGTAATGGTCAGAATTTTATTGCTTGTTCAAATTTGAGTTACTGATGTGTCCTCATACAAATAGCCTCAATACGCCATGTGGTGGGAAACATCTGGCACAAGTGAGCCACCAGGTCCCATGCGCTGTGTGTCTTTTTTGCATGACAGTCACAGTATGATGCAACTAGGATGCACCAGGAGACTTTGTTGAATAATTTGGTATGCAACACTTGTATATCTATGTGCATGTGAGTTTTAATCTGTATATGAAATGCTACGATGCAGTGGCAGAAGCTTTTTCCCACACCAAGTACCGCTGTGATTCGTGTCCAGACTCAATCACATACAGATATACAAGTGTGCATCACATTGCCACTAAGAAACATTTTTGTGCAAAAAAGACACCAGGCACTAGCAAAGTTGCACGAGACCTGGCGCGCCAAGAGGTGATCTTTGCACAACTGCAGAAAAGATGTTTGAGGACACATCTATACAACAGCTTTCTGAAAAATTCAGATCATATATAAGATGCCTCAATGTGACGTGAAACCACAAGTATATGCATCTATATTATATATATACTGTGTGTGTGCATATGTATATATACAGTCAGGTGCATAAATATTGGGACATTGACAGAATTTTCATATTTTGGCCTCTATTCACCACCACAATGGCTTTGAAATGAAACAAACAAGATGTGCTTTAACTGCAGGCTTTCAGATTTAATTTGAGGGTAATTACATCCAAATCAGGTGAACGGTGTAGGAATTAGAACGGTTTCTATATGTGCCTCCCACTTTTTATCCCAGTATCACGCTTGAAGTCACTGAGATCTTCAGTATGACCCATTTCGTATCACAAATGTTTGCAAATGGAGACTGCATGGCTAGGTGCTTGATTTTATACACCTGTGGCAATGGGTCAGATTGAAACACCTCAATTCAATAAACAACAGGTTTAGCCAAATACTTTTGTCCATATAGTGTTTGTATGTGTGTGTATGTGTATATATATTTATTTATATATATATATATAAATAGGAATCAGCACTCGCCAGGTTACTGACAAAAAATATTTTTAATTACCACTCCTTGATGGAAATAAAGTGCATAAAGCCAAATAAAGTGCAGAAGTCAGTCTTTCAGTCCTCAATGGACCTTCCTCAGGACGTAGCAGCAGATAGACGTATACAGTTTAACAACCAAGTAGAGAATGAATACCACCACCACTAGCTGACATAAATACCCATGTGGGACAGCATCAGTATAAAACCAGTCTTAAATCAAAATGTTCTTACTTAAGGCATCATGGGGAACAACCCCTACTGTATATCCAGCCAAAACGCCAGTACAGCGCTGGACCCATGTCTATAGTTTGATAAATCATTTGATAAATAAACAGCGCTAAACCGCAAGTGACCTGCGTTCCACAGTAGTGGAACACATGTCACTAAACGGGAACAGCATGCCGCCACCCGGAAGTGACACACTGATTCTAGTGTGAGGGGCCTCAGTGACACCAGGCCACCTAGTGGTTCACTTTTAGGCAGAGTGACCAGATCCAATGTGTATCGGGCCAGAGGAACAGGTCCAGATATCCCACAAGGAGAGGGGGGCACAAGAAGAAGAAGAGGCAGGGGCAGCCGGTATTAGTCAGGGTGTTTAATATATCCAGTTATGATTTATCTAAAGCAGAGTTGGAAGTTTTGTCCCTTGGTCTTTCATTTGTTCCTAGCATTAAACACAACAGTTTTACTTGGTCAGTTGACCACTATAAACTTGGTAGAAAAATGAGACTAAGGAAATTCTTTGGCAACTCGAGCAATACTATTCCTGGTCAGCTACTTAGATCTTCTAGCATGTTTGACCCGCAGAGTCTTTTTGTCTTTAATTGAGCACTCCGACTTCATTTATATTTATTATAAGTGCGGCCACTCTGGATTTTATATATATATATATATATATATATATATATAGAATATACTTCAAATCATAGGCGGCACTCGGAGGCTGATGACATGAGGAAGGGGTGTAAGACCCCGAAACGTCGACAAATTGACTGAATAAAGTCCCTCGTTTGAGGGTTTCATGTCATCAGCCTCAGAGTGCCGCCTATGATTTGAAGTATATTCTGTATTGGGGGTGCTGTCCTCCTGGAGGGCACTGGAGCAAGATAGGACTGTTTGTCCCCGTACACAGAGTGAGCGAGTGCCGGAGTACCGTTTCTCTCTCTCTCTATATATATATATATATATTTATATATATATATATATATATACAACACATGAATCCGGCACTCGGTGTAACACTGGATACTTAGTTGGTTGCCCCCACAAAGTTTTAAGATATAGAACCCATTAGGTGTGGCACTCCACGCTGCTGAAATAAAACACTCACTCGGCTTGAGATGTCAACGTTTCAATGCCATTAAAAAAGCATCCTGATTTGTCCAGATGAAAATGCTTTTTTAATGGCATTGAAACGTTGACATCTAAGCCGAGTGAGTGTTTTATTTCAGCAGTGTGGAGTGCCACACCTAATGGGTTCTATATATATATATATATATATATATATATGGGCATTCCTGTTGGTGTAGCCTCCTATGCTGTGCTCTCAAGGACCTCCTGTCCCATGCCCTCTGCACCTCCTTCTCTGTGCCCTCTCCATTCTCCTGTGTTGTGCCCACTGGCAGCCCCCTGTCCCATGCACTCTACAGCTTCCTGTCCCATGCCCTCTGCAGCCTCTTGTCCTGTGCCCTCTGCAGCCTCCAGTCCCCTGCGCTCTGCAGCCTACCATCAGGGCCGTAGCTAGGGTAGTGCGGCTGGTGCCATTGCACAGGGAACCACAGGTCAGGGGGCGCTGTTTGGGCCTGTCAAATTTCTGTTTATTATAATTATCTCTTATAGATTCCTCTTATTTCATCCCCAGCATCTCCTGGCCTCTCCTATCTCTTCCCTGGCCCTTCCCCATGAGGCCATTCCCCTTTTTTGGGTGCATCATGTCCCTTTGAAAAATGAGGGGGGTGCCAATGCGCTTTCTGGCACAGGGCACCAAAAAGTCTAGTTACGGCTCTGCCAACCGCATTCTGTTCTGACCAGCAAACTCTTGTTCTGGCCAGGACATGTCCTCACTCCCAGGGATGTGAATCCATGTGAGTCCATTGGCCACACTTAAATGCCATACAAACATAAATGTATGTAAAAGGATTCAGAAAAATAATTTAAAATCACCATGCATTGAATAAATTTGGAATGCTATTAAGAAAAAATATGTCCGTTAATTGCTGATATGAAACTCCCACTTTGCTACAGTAATAAATGTATGACAGTGTGTTTTAAATTCATTATTTTTAAGGCAGGGTTGCGGTACAGCATCTGTTATGTTCTTGAGGCTGGTGAGATAGGGATATCAAACAGGGTTTACGCCCTGATGTCTGTTGCAGATTAGGTGTGCAGCTCTCCAGGGTCCTGAAAAAAAACCACTTATACACACACTACTATGGTATTTATGGTATTTATTACATTAATACCAGTGTAAATATGAGTTGTACAATGTAGATAACATTATATAGCCGTGGACCATAATCAAACTACTTTGATAGGCACAAGTGGGAAGGGCCTGTTTCATAAATACACCCAACGGCATCTTAATTACATTTAGTAAAACTCAACTAAAAAAGATCAAAGGGGATATTTAAATGTGATTTAAAATATGTATATAATCTATAATAGTGAATATATTATTCATTATTATTGTTCCTACTGTTTCTAAAACAAGTAATCACCTGGCATCTCATCAATTATAAGTGCTTATATAACCATCCGCCATGTACAGGTAGAGCAAAACAGTTTAAAGTGCAGGCTTAATGCAAATGCCAGGTGTATCCATGTTATGACATCAGGTAAAATAATGATCATGGATACTAGACAGCGCCTGAAAAAATGTAATGTGTAATTAACACATGAGCAGTATTGCTTACAAAGTGTGTGCTTTTGTCCTGACACTTCATTATGTAAATACACATTAAAAAACACAACAGTCTCTGATTATGCAGCTTATGAACAATACTCTGTATACTGTATATAATAGGGTACTTGCATTGCTCTCTGATACAGTATATTGTAAGACACATTACAGTGATGTTTGCTAGTTAATTGTACATACAGTAATTGCCATTATATGTTATTACATAAAGCAGCATAGACTTACAAGGTTATTGCTGTTGATAGTTGGAAATCGTGGTCTGTACCATAATATCAATGCAATATTCTGTGCTGTATTATTATTTTCAAGAAGCTGAATTTATGCTGCAGTATGTTGAAATGCTGCATTCATCTTTATATTGTAAGAATACTGTGTTACCAATACATGGGCTATTACTATAAAACCAGTAAAATAACAGGAATGAAACTCCCATTTAGGGCTACTGTGTATTAATAAGTAGATGTGTTAGGAGATGTTTTGTTCTTTCTGTTACACACTGTTCCCTAGATGCCCAGTTACCAAAGAGTACAAAAATATAAATGTTATCAAAATTACCTCAGAGCACAATTAAAACAATGTTAGATTGGGAATAATTAGAACCATGATATTTACTGCAACTGCATCAACTGCTATTTTTGTACGCAATGTTTAATGACAGTGTATCTTTCAGTAATGCAAAGTAAAGTATGTGAAAGTGAAAATCACAAATTTCCACATTTGTATCAGACTAAACAACGACTCACTACATTCCATAGCAATGCAGGACCGTAAAATCAGATTGACCTCCTATGGTGTCATTGTTAACACAAACTTGGAAGAACCAACAACAGCAGTTTTTGGGGAAAAGCAAGTTATCAATTACCAGTGTAATTGACCACACACTTGTTAATTGCTACAATAGAAGAGCAGTATTAGCAGCTGAAAGGGTACAATTAGATACATTTGGAAAGTAAATGCAAGGTAGAAATCAAAGTCAGGATCAAGTTTGAACCCACTTTCATGACCAGGCACGCCAAGAGCGATAGCGGACTCAGGAAAATAGCGGCATGACCTAATTGGTAGAGGTGTGACCACGCCCCCTTAGTGGAAAAAATAAAAAAAACTATATTTTTGTGCATCTTGCTGGGGAGGGGGGCGCTATGAGCCCCCTGAGACCAGTGCATAGTCAGTGGGGGGCGCGATCAGTGTGATCGCTTTCCCCACAGACATAGGAGACTGCTGCCGCTGCTACTTAGCAGCCGCGAGCAGTCTCTCAGTGCAGCCCAGCACACAGCAGTGTGTGCTGGGCTACTTTAATGAAAGAGAGGGAGGGGGTCGGGCCAGACCCAGGCCCCCTATGGGCCCCCCCAGGAAGCCCGTGTCTGGGTAATTAGTACCCAACCCCCCCTCTCGGCGCCCCTGCTCATGACTCAATAGCATGACATGATGCATGCTGCGCAAATGTGCCATGGGCCCAGGGATAGATTTAGAGTCAGTAAGATTTTGGTGCCCCCATATATATTTTTCTCCCCCCACAAATGGTTAATACAGCCCTGCATAGACTGTAATGCCATGTGGTAGTTCAGAGTAGGGGTGGATGTTTATGCCATGCATCATGCTCAGGGTCAGGATCCAAGCCAGACCTGTTTTATGACTTCAAAGCATATCTAGGTGCATTCTGCACAATGTACAGTACTGTGTGAAATTGTATGTTCCAAGGCCTGTATTCCATTAGTTGCAGGTTACATTAATGCAGATCTTAAAAATCTGTGTTAATTTAGTGTGAGTGTCAGTGGAAGTTAATGCAGATTTTAGGTCACAACCCCTGAGTATGTGAAAGCACGGACACAGCCTGATTCAGATTTGGGAATAGAGTAAAGCTGGCCACACATCTAAAGATTATCTGTCCAACCAGCCAACTTAGATGATTGGTTGGAATGAAAATCTGGTAAGGTATGAAAGCAAATAACAATCAGCAATTTGCTCCCAAACGCCAGAAAATGGACAAAAACTGTTGTTTGAATAAATTGTTTAGTTCAAACATTTAACAAACTTGTCTGATGGCCATTTTCATCTATTTTCTGGCATTTAGGAGCAAATTGCTGATCATCATTTACTCCCATACGTTACCAGATTTTCATTCCAACCAACCAACTAGTTGGCTGGTTGGACAGATAATCTTTAGATGTGTGGCCAGCTTAAGAAAGAGCAAGTTACTGTGAATCTTGGTAAAACCATGCTGCATTGCAGGAGGGGCAGATGTAACATGTGCAGAGAGATATACATTCGGGAGGGTGTGTCCAAACTGAAATCTAAATTACAATGTAAAAATAAAGCTGTACAGCAATTGTGGGCTACATGCAAAATCAGCCAGTATTTACCCTGCATGCAAAAAAAATGTATGTATATTTACACCCCTTGCACTGAAACATGGGATATCCTGGTACACAGTTACTTGCTCTATCTCAGTGGTTCTCAATCTCGGTACTCAGGACCCAATACAGTTCACATTTTCCAGGTCACACAGCAGGTACAGTTTTTAAAGATCCACAGGTTAGCTAATTATTTCACTTGTTATTCTGTAAGCAGTGGCGTCACAAGGGGGGTGCGGGGGGTGCAGCCCGCAACGGGTGTCACCCTTCAAGGGGGTGACACCAAAAACAGCAGCACACACACCCGGGGGCCGCACCCCATCCACAGAGACGTCTGCCCCCTTCCCCGGCACCACCGCCGATCATGGCCTTGAACGCTGCCGCTGCCGGGGATCACTTCATTCCCTCACCGCAGCCGGCGTCCAGAGCCACACATAGGCACAAAGCACAGAGCATCTCTCTGTGCCTGTGTGTGGCTCCGGACGCCGGTCGCGGTGACGTCATCAAGCATGCGGCACGCCGAGAAGACGAGGAGCACGCCCGGACACCTCACTGCAAACCAGCCTGGACATCTTCAAGAAAGGTAAGTAGTAATGCACAGTGGAGGGGGCACAGCATAAGGGGCATTATTGGGGGCATTCTGGGGGTACTGCATAGGGGCACTACTGGGGATACTTTATAGAGGGCACAGTATAAGGGCACTACTGGGGGCACATCATATGGGGCACTACTGGGGGTAATGTTTAGGGGGCACAGTAAAAGGGCACTACTGGGGGCACTGCATAAGGGGAGCTCCTGGGATAGTCTATAAGGGGCACTACTGGGAGTATTGTATAAGGGGCACTGCATAAGAGCACTACTAGGGGTACTGTATAAGGGGGCACTACTGGAGGTATTGCATAAGGGCACTACTGGGGGTACTGTATAAGGGGGCACTACTGTCTGGAGGCACTACTGGAGGTATTGCATAAGAGCACTACTGGGGGTACTGTATAAGGGCACTGCATAAGGGGCACTACTGGGGGTATTGTATAAGGGGCACTGCATAAGAGTAGCTACTGGGGGTATTGTTTAAGGGGCACTACTGATGGCACTGCATAAGGGGGCACTACTGGGGGCACAGCGTAAGGGGCTCTAATACAGGAGGCATTGCAAAATGGGCTTTAATATAGGAGGCATTGCATAAAAGGCTATAATACAGGGAGAATTGCATAATGGGCTCTAATACAGGGGGCATTGCATATTGGGCACAACTATAGGGGGCACTACTAAAGGGGGAACTGCATAATGGGCACAGCTCCAGGGGCATTGCATAAGGGGCACTACTACAGGTGGCATTGAATAAAGGGCACTACTACTGTGGGCATTGTATAAGGGGCACTACTACTGTTGGCATTGTGTATAAGGGTCAATAATGTGGGTGTTGTGTAAAATGGGCACTACTGTGTGCCAGAACATAAATAAGGGACACTACTTGATGGTGTAATGTGACTCAGGAGCACTATGTGCGGTGTAATGTGGATACGATTGTGCTACTGTGTGACATCATATGAATTGGGGATAGTATTATGTGACCATGCCCCTTTCTTTGGAGATCACGCCCCTTTTTTGTGGCACAGGCTTTAGGCGCACGCTGTCCTTTTTTTGATAAATCGTCGGGGGAGAGGGGGGAGGGGGTCGTTCCACCACGTCTCAAGGACCAATTTAAGCACTGCTACCCAGAATATCGGGCGTGGAATCATCAAAACCGCCGGGTGTGCCTTGCATTCTGGGAGGAGCACAGTGTGACTGCTAGACTGGTAAGGGGGCAGAGTTCGCGGAGCTGCGCACCTTTGTCCCGACTATTTTTTTTGTGGAGGGGGGTGTCACCGTGCATTACAGCACCGGGTGACACCAACCCTAGTGACGCCTCTGTCTGTAAGGAGACCTGGAAAACATGCACTGTTTGGGGTCCTGAGGACCGAGTTTCAGAACCTGTGCTCTATCTTATTCTATTCCCAAAGCTGAATCAGGCCCTCAGTGCCGAACATCTCCCTAATGAATAATCATGCACATGTAGGCATTTAAATAGCATAATTTGCCAATAATGATACAGTATTTTATTTTTAGGTGATTTTCTGTAAAAAGGGTTGAATTATGTGGGACATATATTTTACAGTTTTGCATAGATGGGAAATTAGTTTTTGAACTTGTAGATGGGAGTTTGCAGCTGCATACAGTAGTGCATTCCTACAGACACTTCCTGCTGCATTGGCATTTTAGCATATACTGTAACTTCTACAAAGTGTGGAGAGACTGAAACTACATGTGGGGTGGGTCCTGCTAGGTGCTGTTGCAGCAGGGAATGTTATATAAAAAGATATGGCTTTGAGGGAAGAGCTAAAGCATAATCGGTCTGATTCAGAGGTGGATTTATTTCATGGATGGTAGCGATTTTTTACAGATTTGCATGTGTGAAAATATGCAAATACCAGTTTAAGCATTCACAGCGTAACAATGACACTGCATCCATGTCATTAACAGGCCCAAAAGCTATAATACTCAGATGCTTGCAACAGTGCACTACCAAAGACAGATTCATGGCTAATGAAAGATACAATAGTGCACAGGTGCTCAAACTCGGCCCTCAGGACCCCAAACAGTGCATGTTTTCTGGGTCTCCACATAGAATTACAAGTGAAAAATTAGCTCCACCTGTGGCTCTTTTAAAATGTGTCAGTGAGTAATGAGTACACCTGTGCACCTGCTGGGTGACTTGGAAAATGTGAACTGTTTGGGGTCCTGAGCAGGGGTGTCAGAATGATTTTATGCTGGGAGGGCCAACATAAAATCATTCCGGAACCTTCCCTTCCAGGGACATATCTAGAGGCCGGAGTGCCCCTGGCAAGCTAAGGGACAGCACCCCCCACACACACACTCTCTTGCATTTTCCTCTACCACACAATAGGGCGGGTCAGCTTAAGAATGAACTCTAACTCCTCCCATCTCTATTTATGACTCCTCCTACATCCAATCCTGACCCTTCCCATTGTATTGTTATTTGTATAGTTTATATTTGATTCATTTTTTTGTCCTAATGCAACTCTTCACTTATATGTATAGTTAATTATTTTTTGTTGTTGCCCTCAACTCTTCTCTTATTTATAAATAATGATCCCCTATTACTCTTCATGTTCACTTACTGTATATGTGTAAGAGTCAGGCTCGACTTTTCCTGCCTGACTCGGATCTGAAATCGAGGCAAAACGTCATCATCCCGCCTTCCGGGTCTCGCAGGTTTTGGATCCAATATAAGGTACCCGTGTCGGCGCCATTTTCTCACTTGGCTGTGGACAGTGAAGAGGGAGGGTGGGAGTTAGGGCTGGCTGGGCTGTGTAGTGTAGTGTAGTGTAGTGCAGTGTAGTGTTGTGCTGTGCTGCGCTGTGCTGCTTTTGTCCATAGGGGCTGTGTGCACTCCTCCAAAGTCCATAGGGGCTGGCTGTGTTGTGCTTTGCTGCTGTTGTCCAGAGGGGCTGTGTCCACTCCTCCAAAGTCCATAGGGGCTGGCTGGACTGTGTTGTGCAGTCAGTTGTCCATGGGGGCTGTGTCCACTCCAAAGTCCTATGCAGTGTCCCAGTCCTAAATGGGTGCTGTAGTGTTGTCCAGGGGGTGCCCTGTCCATCAGGGGTGCTCCCCCCAAGTGCAAAAAAATTAAAAAAAATTCTGTTTGTGAATTGTGTGCACAGTAGCCGCACGTGCATCAACAAAGTAGTGCCAAGCGTGCGCCTGTGTCATAAGTAAAGGGCAGGCTGGCTTTACCATTAAAGGGTGCTGTAACCCCCAAAGTGCATTCCAAACAAAATAAAAAATATTTTCTGTGTTTGTGAATTGTGTGCACTGTGGCTGCACGTGCATCAACAAAGGAGCAACGCCAGGCGTGCGCCTGTGTCCCATTAGTAAAGAGCCGGCTGGCTTGTCCATTAAAGGGTGCTGTAACCCCCAAAGTACACTCCAAACAGAATAAAAAAATATTTTCTGTGTTTGTGAATTGTGTGCACTGTGGCTGCATGTGCATCAACAAAGGAGCAGCGCCAAGCGTGCGCCTGTGTCCCATAAGTAAAGGGCCGGCTGGCTTGTCCGTTAAAGGGTGCTGTAATCCCCAAAGTACACTCCAAACAAAATAAAAAAATATTTTCTGTGTTTGTGAATTGTGAGCACTGTTGCTGCACGTGCATCAACAAAGGAGCAGCGCCAAGCGTGCGCCTGTGTCCCATTAGTAAAGGGCCAGCTGGCTTGTCCATTAAAGGGTGCTGTAACCCCCAAAGTACACTCCAAACAAAAAAATATATATTTTCTGTGTTTGTGAATTGTGTGCACTGTAGCCGCATGTGCATCAACAAAGTAGTGCCAAGCGTGCACCTGTGTCATAAGTAAAAGGGCCATCTGGCTTGTCCGTTAAAGGGTGCTGTAACCCCCAAAGTGCAGTCCAAACAAAATAAAAAATATTTTCTGTGTTTGTGAATTGTGTGCACTGTGGCTGCTCGTGCATCGTCAAAGGAGCAGCGCCAAGCATGCGCCTGTGTCCCATTAGTAAAGGGCCAGCTGGCTTGTCCGTTAAAGGGTGCTGTAACCCCCAAGGTACACTCCAAACAAAATAAAAAAATATTTTCTGTGTTTGTGAATTGTGTGCACTGTGGCTGCATGTGCATCAACAAAGGAGCAGCGCCAAGCGTGTTCCTGTGTCCCATATGTAAAGGGCCAGCTGGCTTGTCCATTAAAGGGTGCTGTAACCCCCAAAGTACACTCCAAACAGAATAAAAAAATATTTTCTGTGTTTGTGAATTGTGTGCACTGTGGCTGCACGTGCATCAACAAAGGAGCAGCGCCAAGCGTGCGCCTGTGTCCCATAAGTAAAGGGCCGGCTGGCTTGTCCGTTAAAGGGTGCTGTAACCCCCAAAGAGCAGTCCAAACAAAATAAAAAATATTTTCTGTGTTTGTGAATTGTGTGCACTGTGGCTGCTCGTGCATCGACAAAGGAGCAGCGCCAAGCGTGCGCCTGTGTCCCATTAGTAAAGGGCCGGCTGGCTTGTCCGTTAAAGGGTGCTGTAACCCCCAAAGTACACTCCAAACAAAATAAAAAAATATTTGCAGTGTTCGTGAATTGTGTGCACTGTGGCTGCACGTGCATCAACAAAGGAGCAGCGCCAAGCGTGTTCCTGTGTTCCATTAGTAAAGGGCCGGCTGGCTTGACCGTTAAAGGGTGCTGTAACCCCCAAAGTGCACTCCAAACAAAATAAAAAATATTTTCTGTATTTGTGAATTGTGTGCACTGTGGCTGCACGTGCATCAACAAAGGAGCCGAGCCAAGGTGCGCCTGTGTCCCATTAGTAAACGGCCTGCTGGCTTGTCCGTTAAAGGGTGCTGTAACCCCCAAAGTACACTCCAAACAAAATAAAAAAATATTTTCTGTGTTTGTGAATTGTGTGCACTGTGGCTGCACGTGCATCAACTAAGGAGCAGCGCCAAGCGTGCGCCTGTGTCCCATAAGTAAAGGGCCAGCTGGCTTGTCCGTTAAAGGGTGCTGTAACCCCCAAAGTACACTCCAAACAAAATAAAAAAATATTTTCTGTGTTTGTGAATTGTGTGCACTGTGGCTGCAAGTGCATCAACAATGGAGCAGCGCCAAGCATGCACCTGTGTCCCATAAGTAAAGAGCCAGCTGGCTCATTTCTTAAAGGGTGGTGTTACCCACAAAGTGCACTAGTCTCCAGCAAAAATAAAAAAATATTTTCTGTGTTTGTGTACGCCTTAGCCGCACGTATATATCAAATCAATATAACATAAATGGAGGACCAAACTTTCTCCGATAAAAATAAAATAGGGATAGATCAAGAACCACTTCCTCCTAGTGCTGAAGCTGCTGCCACTAGTCATGACATAGACGATAACATGCCATCAACGTCGTCTGCCAAGGCCGATGCCCAATGTCATAGTAGAGGGCACATACAATCCCAAATGACAAAGTTTAGGAAAATTACCTTAAAAAAAACATTTAAATCATCTGAAGAGAAATGTAAACTTGCCAATATGCCATTATGACACGGAGTGGCAAGGAACGGCTAAGGTCTTTCCCTTTGTTCATGACTAGTGGTTCAGCTTCACATGACGATGGAAGCCCTCCTCCCACTAAAAAAATCAAACGAGTTAAGCTGGCAAAAGCACAGCGAAGAACTGTGTGTTCTGAGAAGATATCACAAATCCCCAAGGAGAGTCCAAGTGTGGTGGCGGTTGCGATGCCTGACCTTCCCAGCACTGGACGGGAAGAGGTGGCTCTTTCCACCATTTGCACGCCCCCTGCAAGTGCTGAAAGGGGCACCCACAGTCCACTTGCTGATATGCAAATTGAAGATGTCACTGTTGAAGTACAACAGGATGAGGATACTGGTGTAGCTGGCGCTGAGGAGGATTTTGATGGTGATGTGGTTTGTTTAAATCAGGCTCCGGGGGAGACAGTTGTTGTCCGTGGGATGGAAAAGCCCATCACGGTCATGCCTGGGCAGAAGACCAAACATTCCACCTCTTTGGTCTGGCAATATTTCTATCCAAATCCGGACAACAACTGTCTTGCCAGATGTACCATATGTAAAGGTGAAATAAGTAGGGGTAGGGACGTTAACCACCTAGGAACATCCTCCTTTATACGGCACCTGCAGCGCGTTCATAAAAAGTTACTGTCAAGTTCAGAAACATTGTCTAAGACCGTAAGCAGTCCAGGGACACCTAAATCCCGTTGTCCTGTTGTATCCAAGTGCCTGCAAACCACACCGTCCACTCCCTCCTCGTCAATTTCCTCCTAAGTCAGGATCGGAAGTAGTCCTGCAGGCCATGTCTCTGGCATGACTGACTTTCCTATCCGAGATTCCACCGGAGGATCCTGCATTGCTACGCCTACTGCTGCCGCTGCTGTTGTTGCTGCTGCTGGGAGTCATTCATCATCCCAGAGAGGAAGTAGGAGCACCACTACTTTTACTAAACAATTGAACCTCCAACAGTCCTTAGCGAGGAGGATGAAGTACGACAGCAGTCATCCTGAAGCAAAACGTATAACTGAGGCCTTGACTGCTATGTTGGTGTTAGACGTGCATCCGGTATCCGCCATTAGTGCAGTGGGATTTAGACAATTGATGGAGGTAGTGTGTCCCCGGTTCCAAATCCCGTCTAGATTCCACTTCACTAGGCAGGCGATACCGAGACTGTACTGAAACGTCATAAAAAGTGTCCTCAGTGTCCTGAAAAATGCAGTTGTACCCAATGTCCACTTAACCACGGACATGTGGTCAAGTGGAACAGGGCAGACTAAGGACTATATGACTGTGACAGCCCACTGGGTAGATGTATCACCTTATGCAGCAACAACAGCAGCGTCACCAGTAGCAGCATCTCAGAAACACCAGCTCGTTCCAAGGCAGGCTACGGTGTGTATCACCGATTTCAGTAAGAGGCACACCGCCGACAACCTCTTAGAGAAACTGAGGGAAATCATTGCCCAGTGGCTTACCCCACTTAGACTCTCCTGGGGATTTGTGCTATCTGACAACGCCACCAATATTGTGCGGGCATTACATCTGGGCAAATTCCAGCATGTCCCATGTTTTGCTCACACAATAAACTTGGTGGTGCAGAATTTTCTGAAAAGCGACAGGGCGGTGCAGGAGACGCTTTGGGTGGCCCGAAAAATTTCTGGCCACTTTCACTATTCAAACACTCTTGAACCTGCCCCGCCATCACCTGAAGTGCAAGTGAAGGTTGTGTCACGTTGGAACTCCACCCTCTATATGATTCAGAGGATGGAGGAGCAGCAAATGGCCATTCAAGCCTATACATCCACCTATGACATAGGCAAAGGAGGGGGTATGCACCTGACTCAAGCGCAGTGGAGAATGATTTCCGTGTTGTGCAAGGTTCTCCAACCCTTCGAACTTGCCACACGTGAAGTCAGTTCAGACACTGCCAGCTTTTGTCAGGTCATTCCCCTCACCTGGCTATTGCAGAAGCAGCTGGAGAAAGTGAAGGAGGAGCTAAGATGGAGCGATTCCGCTCAGCATGTGGGACTTGTGGATGAAGCCCTTCATTCGCTTTACCAGGATTCCAGGGTGGTCAATCTGTTGAAATCAGACCACTATATTTTGGCCACTGTGCTCGATCCTAGGTTTAAAGCCTATGTGGTGTCTCTCTTTCCGGCTGACACAAGCCTGCAGAGGTGCAAAGACCTGCTGGTGAAAACACTGTCAGCTGAAGCGGAACGTGACATGTCAACAGCTACTTCTTCATTTTCTACCGCAACTGGGGCTGCCAGGAAAAAACTTAGGTATCCTAAGCAACCCGCTGGCGGTGATGCAGGGCAGGCAGGACCAAGTTTGGACATCTGGTCCGGACTGAAGGACCTGGCAACAATTTTTGACATGTCTACTGTCACTGCATATGATACTGTCACCATTGACAGAATGGTGGAGGATTACATCGGTAACAGCATCCAAGTAGGCATGTCAGACAGTCCATACCTGTCCTGGCAGGAAAGAGAGGCAATTTGGAGGCCCCTGTACAAACTGGATCTATTTTACCTGAGTTGCCCCCCCTCCAGTGTGTACTCCGAAAGAGTGTTTAGTGCAGCCGGGAACCTTGTCAGCGAAAGACGTAGGAGGCTGCTTCCACAAAATGTGGAGAAGATGATGTTCATAAAAATGAATTACCAACTCTTCCAGGGAGACCAGCCTCCAGAACGTACACAGGGACCTGTGGTGGTGGATTCCAGCGGGGACGAGTTAATAGTCTGTGAGGATGAGGATGTACACAACACTGAAGAGGGTGAGGAATCGGTGGATGAGGAGGATGAGGACGACATCTTGCCTCCGTAGAGCCAGTTTGTGCAGGGACAGATTAATTACCAGCTTGTTTTGTGGGGGCCCAAACGAACCAATCATTTCAGCCACAGTCGCATGGCAGACCCTGGCGCTGAAATGATTGGTTTGTTAAAGTGTGCATGTCCTGTTTATACAATATAAGGGTGGGTGGGCGGGCCCAAGGACAATTCCATCTTGCACCTCTTTTTTTTCTTTGAATTATGTACTGTTTGGGGCCTAGTTTTTCAAACTGCCATCCTGTCTGCCACTGCAGTGCCACTCCTAGATGGGCCACGTGTTTGTGCCGCCCACTCGTGTCGCTTAGCATAGCCTTTTGGACATAAAAACACTATTGTGAGGTGTGAGGTGTTCAGAATAGACTGGAAATGAGTGGAAATTAAGGTTATTGAGGTTAATAATAGCATAGGAGCAGAAAAACCAACACATTCTGTGATTTTAGCTGTTTTTATCCTTTTTTAAAAAAAAATACAGAAACAAAACACAAAACCCAGAACCCAAAACACGGAAGGGTGGTTTTGGCAAAACCAATCCAGATCCAAAACACAAAGATTGATCCAGATCCAAAACCAAAACACAAAACACGAAAAGTGGCCGGTGCACACCCTAATATATATATATATATATATATATATATATATATATATATATATATATTTATATATATATATATAATATATATACATATATATATACAGTATATATATATATATATATATATATATCAAAAAGATCAAGCACAATGAGGAAGATAACAGGCTGCGGTGCCCTCCTAGGATGACGGCCCATCCAAGTATATATAGAAGAACAAGACGGCACTTAGCAGACTTTCAAGGTAAGTAAAAATCCTTTAATCTAACGTTTCATATATATGTATCCCTGAAGACGGGGATTAACCCCGAAACATCAGATTAAAGGATTTAGGGCCTGATTCAGAGCCACTCGTAAGCGGCAGCTCGTTCGCTCTGAGCGATGTTTGCCCAACTGCGCATGCGTATGGATCGTTATACGCATGCGCGAACCAGTCAGTGCAGCCGAAATTCATGTGCTCGCAAAATAGCGAATGCCTGCTATTTTGAGTGACAGAAAGAGGCGTATGTGGGTGGTAACAGGGGAAGGTGCTTGAA
This sequence comes from Taudactylus pleione, assembly GCA_031769625.1. Taxonomy (NCBI): domain Eukaryota; kingdom Metazoa; phylum Chordata; class Amphibia; order Anura; family Myobatrachidae; genus Taudactylus; species Taudactylus pleione. The sequence continues at coordinate 3,721,860 of JAUIMM010000137.1, read as the reverse complement.
AACGGGGAGTGGAGATCCGATCGCAGGCGTGCTTAAAGGTCAAAACGGGCGTTTTATGGGTGTGCATATTTATAACAGCAGTGTCATTGACCACGTCACTGGGTTTTTTTTTAAGCCAGAACTGCTCGCAAAATTGTGGTAGCAAAAACCAACCACAAGAATAGCGAGCAGTTCATACCCTGTTCGATGTACTCGATTAATCTAATAAATAGCGGACATGACGTAGGATGCGAGCGGCCAGGGGGCGTAGTTTCCCAAAAAACGACCGCAAGTTTTGTACGCTCGTTCAGACCTAGAGGCGTGAACAGACCGCAAAACAGCGAACGGTTCATTTGAATAGCCACCCCTATTTTCTGGACGAGCGAGTGCTAATTGCGTCCGGCTCTGAATCAGGCCCTTAGTCTGCTGAGTGCCGCCTTGTTGGTTTTTTTTTTCTTCTCTCCATCTCCCTCCCTCTTTTTTCTGTAGCTGGAGGTGGGGCTTGGTTCTATTCTGACAGGACAGCCAGGGGCAAGCGCATGATTTTCAGGGGGGGGGGGTTGCATTATATATATGTAATATATATATATATATATATATATATATATACACATACAGCATACATACACACAAGACATACAAGCATACACATAACATACACTCATGACATACTTACTAACACAGCATACATACACACACATAACATGCACACATGACATACTTACAAACACACACACAGCATACATACACACACATAACATACACACATGACATACTTACAAACACATTCATACAGCATACATACACACACATAACATACACACATGACATACTTACAAGCATACATACACACAACATACACACATGACATACTTACAAACACACACAGCATACATACACACTCATAACATACTTACAAACACACACATACAGCATACATACACACACATAACATACATACATGACATACTTACAAACACATTCATACAGCATACATACACACACATATCATTCACACATGACATACTTACAAGCATACATACTGTACACACAATATACACACATGACATACTTACTTACAAACACACACACACAGCATACATACACACACATAACATACACACATGACATACTTACAAACACACACATACAGCATACATACACAAACAACATACACACATAACATACACACATGACATACTTACAAACACACACAGCATACATACACACATGACATACTTACAAACACACATACAGCATACATACACACACATAGCATACACACATAACATACATACATGACATTCTTACAAACACACACAGCATACATACACACATAACATAAACACATGACATACTTACAAACACACAGCATACAAACACACACCCCCACCCGGCCAACACTAACAAGAGACTGACCTGTTAACCTCTTAGTGCTGTGCCACGCCGAACAGCTCCTCGATCCCTTGCACTGGGAGATGAGTCACCTCAAGACGTCTCAAGCCAGTGCTTCACAGTGTACCATGTGGGAGCCAAGGGAGGCAGAACTCACAGGCTCATAACAATGTTGTGGATAGATCCCCTTCTGTAGATGTACCTACTGAAGGGGATCTATACACAACCCTCACAGTCACAGCAGTCAGGAAAGCCGGGTGCGCCGCTGATATACACCGCAGCAGGCACCCGGCAAACAGAAATTGCAGCAGCGGCCGGGTCAGCGTTCTCCGCTCAGTGTGGCCACCCTACCTACTTATCCTTTGCAGCGGGTGCCCAGCACACCATACCTGTCTGTCCACAGCAGAGCGCATGTACTGCTATGGTGGCACTGCCGGGTGGCGCCCCCTGGCGGCCGGCGCCCCTGGCAAGTGCCATCCTGGCCAAAGTATAGATACGCCCCTGCTCCCTTCCTCCCTCTCTCTCCTCTCTTATCTGAGCAGTGGTCGCGGACGTAAGGGGCTGTGCTTTATAGTAATAGGCTGCACAGCCTCTGCACCTCACGGAGGAGGAAGTGTAATGTGCGGTGTTTTAACTTAAAGACTACACATTACACCTCCTCCTCCATGCAGTGCAGGGACCGTGCAGCCTATTACTATAAAGCATAGCCACTCACTGTCCGCAGCCGCCACCCATTTTTTATGTTTTTTTTTCAGGGGGCAAGTCGCGTCCTTGCCCCTCTCCAATTATGATGCCCATGGTCCTGAGGACTGAGTTTAAGAACCACTGCAACAGTAATTGGCAATATAGAGTGACAGACATGAAATCAGTGGTAGTAGCACTAGCAACTGAAATAAGCATTCTGGAGATAACAAGCAAAAACAGTTTATTGTATAATAATAATTCTAATCAAATTAGAGGCTAATTGTAAATAGTATATGAATAAAAGTAAGACATTGTATATCAGTTAAATAATATCAGAAGTATTGTCACTATTTTTGTGTAGCACAATGTATAGAATGTTGTTGTCTGGTTGAGAATAGTAAATGTGGACAGTTTTGGACAAGTTAAAGTTGTTGAAGACCTATTACCATTGCCCGGAGCTATTTGGATGTCACTAGACACTTTGTGACATGGAGCAGCTACCTGGCATTCTGTGAAGTAATTGAATGTAACACACTGCTGGCACAACATGGGAGATGGCACTAACGTATGATAAAGTACTAATATAGGATATGTAATGGTTATATCGATGTATATCTGTCAGACCATAGCATATCAATATATCTAGGGGTAGAAGGAGCTATCAATGTTTATTACTTATACTTAGAGAGGGCTCCAGGGATATTTCAGTCTGATAAATATTAGACAAATAGCAGTTTTTCATATCTATAAAGATTACAAAGCAAAACTCAAAGAAATATGGAGGGTATTTACCAATATTTAATCATTGATTTATTAATTTGGTACTTGGAAAACATTTACAGACATTTTGAAGTTTTTGGTAAACATGTCATGGCTATAGTGGGGTAAATCCTAACTCATATCTGAAGAAAGGGTCAGATTTGTTCATCTTCGCATAGTAGAATTTACAGTCTAGAAACACAAATACAACCTGCAATTGGAATAAATATTTTGAAAGGAAAAACATATAGTACAGGGTAATGTCAGATTGAGGAATATCCTTAAAAAAATGTCACATTTAAAAATATTTTGGCCTTGACACAGTGGACAAAAATACATATAGCAGGTCGTGAACTGTATTTTTCTTATGTGGGCTTTTTTGCCTCGCTCTGTCTAAAGAGGTCCTAATGCAAAGTTACTACTAAACCAATTGGCATATCATATCTTGTGTGATTTCTCAATGCCGATGTCAAGAACAGTATTAAAAACACATCAATATAGAGATAGGATTTTTTTCTGCTATTCTTGTATTAAAAAACCTCCAATCTGTGGGAAATTGTTGGTGATTATGTCATCCTACTTGAATAATATACTGAACATTGAGACAACCCCTTATAAAGTCTTGTAAGTAGACGAAACGCATAGGGTAAAGAGGCTTTGAGATCCAATATAAGGATACACAATTGAACTCTGAACCCTAGAATAAAAATATATTAGTTATTTTTTGTTTTCACAGGCCCAGAACCACAACACCACCATGAGGAGGTGGAGATGGAGGCAGAGGCAGAGAACAGGGCAGTGTGGTCCAACAGCCCTTCCCAGCCAAGTAAGTACTGTACAGTATAGTACATTCATTATGTTTTACTACTGTACTGTACTTTTCTTTCTTTTAAGATTGTCTATGTTCCTCCTGTACTCCAAAGACTACATGGCTCCTTTCATCTCCAACCTCGTCTCCTAAAACAATGCCTCCCGCCCTCTCCAGTTGGCCAATGACCGTCGATTTGCCTCTCTTTAAACGTACACTGAAAACCCACCAGTGCTTCAAAGCATACTCTTTCACCACATTACCTTGTCACCAAGTCTGTCACCCTATCCTGCTACTGTACCTTGGCCATCTATACCTTGCTTATTTCCTGCCATCAGGTCCCCATCTACATGCTCACACCTCATGACATCTCTCTGTCTGCCGCCTCCCCTAGATTGTAATTCCCAAGAGCAGGGTCCTCCTCCCTCCTGTTCTTACAGCCCTCTTCTATAGCACTTCATTGACAGCCTTCATCTAATCAGTGGCCATTTTACCCAGAATCACCCTCAATTGTGGATGTTTGTCTCTCCCAATGGCTCTACTTCTGCTACTTGTGCCATCACTATTGGAATCAGGTCTACTATTCTCTGATTACTTCCTCACTCGCCTTGCTTCCCAGCTGTATTGTGTCCTAAGAATTATTTTTGCTAATTGCAGCTTGTGTTATTTTTATGTTCTGGTTACTGTAATGTAGTGTACAGTAATGTTATGTTTACCCTGTACTTTCCTACTTAAATTGATTTGAGGCAAAATTACATTAGGTATTATTTGTTGTCACATGCCCAGAACCCCACCACAGCCATGAGACAGAGGCAGAGGACGGGGCAGCTGAGCCCAACCGCCCTCCCCAGCCAAGTAAGTACTGTACATTATAGTACAGTACATTGTGTTTTACTACTGTACTTCTCTTCCTTTTAAGAATGTCTCTCTCCTCCTGTACTGTAAATCCTGTAATCCTGTACTCCCTTGTTCACCTTGCTTACTCAGCCATATTTTGTCCTGAGAATTATGGTGCTAATTCTTACTTGTGCTCTGTTATTTTCTGTTTACCCTGTACCATCCCACTGAGAACATTAATTTTTCTTTTCTTTACATAGAACAAAACCATGTCATAGTTGTGGAGCCGGAGAGTGCGGAGGAGAGCAGTGATTCCAGTAATGCATATGTAACCCTTCTTTAACCACTAAAATGACTCTAGGTTACCAATTACTTTGGTGGCTAAATTGTACACAGCCTTAAACTTCCGTTAAGTGGTGTACAGTACCTTTTTTATATTAGTGCCTCCACCAAAGTATTGGTACAGTAAAGTGGGAGAAAAGTATAAAGCAGCGTTTCAGTGAAAAGACAATAAAAGTATTTCATTTTACAATAAAGCAGTTTTCTTTTACACATAGATCACCTAAACATTGACAAGTCAGAGGACAGTTCCACAGCTGATGAGATGGAGCGGACTCAATTAGGTAATGTAGTGGTGAGAAGGTTAAATTAAGGTGGATATGTATGAAGGGGCAATATGGGGGAGGAGTGGTATCAGCGCATGTAATGTGTGCTGATATCCCTTCTCCCCCATGTATTGTGGGGCTGTCATTATCGGCGCTTCTATCTACAAGATATATGGAGGGCAATGTATGAACGATCAGTTGCACTGAACGTTCTGACAGCTGCAGCTATAGATACCGACAACTGCAGCTGTCATTGCGCTATTATCACAGCAGGGACAGCACTGTCCTTGCTGCAGTGGCTGCTGTCTCCGGGTGCTGCACGCGGGATCTAGCATTGCTTGCCTAGCGGAGCCAGCCAGGAGGTGAGATACAGTGCATCAGCACTAGGCTGATGTGCTGTGTACTCAGGCAGGGATCGCCAGAGGAGGGAGTTTTCACTCCGGCAGATGAGAGGTAAAGTAGAGCAATGCTTACTACAGTATACAGTAGTACAATATACAGTACTGTACAGTACTGTATATTAGTGTTTTAATACTATACCTTTTTATTTTTTTCCACAGAGCAAGTTCTTCAGCTGATAGCACTTTTTCTCCTAATTGTCCATTTGTTGGTGGGTCTTTTTTAATTTTATTTTGCATTTTATTTAATTAATTTTTATTTATTTAATAAAAATGTGCTTTTGTACACCCAGTTTTGTATTTTTCAATTTAAGAGTGTACAGTAGAGAAAGTTCTAGCTGTTTGCATGGTTGCAAATGATGAGTCAAGGGGCAGAGAGCCCAAGGTGGATGTGTGGAAGGTGTGCAAGAGCAGTAGGTGATGTGAATAGGAGGGAGGAAGGCCCTGCTCAAAAGCTGACTACCTGGCATTCACTGTGCAAATTAAATTATGGCAAAACAATTGCTGCATGTTGCACAGTGTGAAACGCTTGATCTGCATAAATGTTGGCATTGCGTGCATCTCTGAATCAGGCCCACTGTGCTACGAAAAGTGCAGGGCGCACTGGTAAAGAGCATTTGTGCAAAGTGGATTTAAGAAAGTTCACCTGTCCAGGGCTGTCTTAACAGCAGTGCAGGAGGCCCCAGGGCAAAGCAATGCACTGGGGTCCCTATTAAACAATCCTCTGCCAGGAATGGGATGCTATCGGTGGAGGCTGTGCCGGGGAAGGGGGGGGTTTGGCTATCAGCAGAAAAACAGAAGTAATTTACAGGAAAAAAACACAAGTCACAGTCTGAACATGTACAGTACAACAAATTTCCTATGCAGTGCCCCTTATCCAGTGCCCCCAGAAGTTGTCCCCCCTATGCAGTGCCCCAGGTAGTAGTTCCCCCTATGCATTGCCCCCAGTAGTAATCCCCCAGTGCCCCCAGTAGTAGTCCCCATATACAGGGTCCCCAGTAGTAGTCCCCCTATGCATTGCCCCCAGCAGAAGTTCCCTTATGCATTGCCTCCAGTAGTAGTCCACCCTATACAGTGCCCCCCATAGTAGTCCACCCTATGCAGTGAGCCCAGTAGTAGTTCCCCCTATGCAGTATCCTTAGTATTAATCCCCTTATGCATTGCTCCAGTAGTGCCCCTATGCAGTGTCCCCAGTAGTAATCCCCACTATGCATTATCCCCAGTAGTAGCCCCCTATACAATGTCCCTAGTAGCAGACAACCTCCCCATACAGTGCCCCCAGTAGCGCCCCCCCTATACAGTGCCCCTAGTAGCGTCTCCCCTATACAATGTGCCCAGTAGTGGCTACCATCCCCATACAGTGCCCCCAGTAGTGCCCCCCCTATATAGTGCCCCCATGTAGCACCTCCTCTATGCTCTGGGAGTCCCCGTGCCCCCTTTACACACACACACAAAAAAAACAACTTACCTGAATCCCTACTCCTGTCGACGACCGCCTCTGTCCACTCCTCCGGGCCAGCTGTCGCTCTGCACTATGGGATGGGAGAGTCATGACGTCTCTTCCATCACCCGCTGTGGGGGGAGCCGGAAGGCGGAGCTCATGAGTGAGCTCTAGCCAGCTCCCTCCGTGGATGATGCAGCAGCCAATGAGAGTTTGTCTGACTCTCATTGGCTGCTATAACAAAAACACAGCTGACCCGCTGGCAGCTGTTTGTTTGTAAACTGTGTAGGGCAAACAGCTCTCACTGCAGTCTACCCTACATTTGGGGTCCGGGGGTGCAGTGGTGGTATGGGCCCCTGCACCACAGTGGGCCCCGGTGCAATGCATCGGCTGTACCGCCACTATTTCCGCCCCTGAGCCGTTACCAGCCTCTGCCTGAGGCAGACTGCCTCCTCCCCATGCAGGAATATCAGCGGTGGCCACTATGCGATAGAGAGTAGGGGTGCTATCGGCCACAGGCGCTTGGAATCCTGGGGCCCTTGGGCAACTACCCATTTAGCCTATAGGTAGAGAGGGCCCTGCACCTGAGCTGTCTACATCATCTACAGAAGCTTCCTTGTTATACATTCCTGATTTACAGTAAAGTGCTAAAGCAAATAGAGACCAGTTTTGCCATCTCTGAAATGAAAAACAAACAATTGATGAGTTAAAAACAAGCTCAAGATAGTCCAATCAAGCCCAGAAGAGAAGCCCAACTTAATGTGGTGGTACGGGGTGAAGGTAATTTAATGAACACCACAAACTTAATTGTTTATTGTTCATTTAATTAAAATACATATAAAGATTTATTTGCTCTATGGTTAAACCCCATTGTGCAAAGTAAAGTGCAGGGTACTTGGTTTAAAATCCTTGCAAGGCAAACTCCCCCCAAACTCAACCCACACTCTCCTTGGAGACTGCATACAAACGAAGGCTGGATGATGGTGTCCTCACAATGGTCACCATGAATTCCTCTCCTTTTCATGGGTAACAAACATGTCCTTTATTATGTTAATAAAAGGCTCATGCTTGCTTTGGGGGAAGAGGCCTAGTGGGCACACCAAGTTTGTAATTTGACCACACCGCTGACTCCAAAGATTTCATACAGTATAGTAGCCCGCCCTTCAAACACCACCACCATTCATCTTTAAATAATACTATTAAATAATAAAACAGATTTTTATTTTACTTTGGTGTGTTTCCTTTCAGTATTTGCAGTTAGCTCTAACTGATAAATTAATGGACAAACACAACCTCTAATATTGTGTACTGTATGTGTCACCTTTCAATCATATTCACCGTACTATATAATAAACTATAAAGCAAGCTGGGCTGAGACTTGTAGGTGAGTGATGATATCATACACAGCATTGCTGACATTGCAGCTAGTGTGCTGCAGTAAAACCACGGTCAGTTTGTAATCCAAAGGCACCTTCTTCTGAGCTGAAACTTGTAGTTGAGTAATGGTTTTCTACACTGCTGCTCAGACCCCAGTACTCATTTCTAAGGCATGCCATTACTGTGTGAGTACTGCACACCTCTGTCTACAGTGCCACAGTGACTGACAATTACTGATGAGTACTGATTAGCGACATATTGTACAAGCTCCTAGAGGTAAAGCAGTGCTGACATTGCCACAAGTGAGCTGCTGAAAATGCGCAGTCAGAAAGACACATCTTTCTGCCCTGAAACTTGTAGTAGAGTGATGGTTTTATACACCGCTGCTCAGACCCCACTACTAATTTCTATGGCATGAGATCACTGTGTGAGCATGGCACACCACTATCTACATTGCCGCAGAGATAGGCGCTTACTGATTTGTACCTATTAGCGACATGTTGTATAAGCTCCTAGTGCCACAGCAGTGCTAACATTGCCACAAGTGTGCTGCAAAAGATGCACAGTTTGTAATCCAAAGAAACCTCCTTCAGGGCTGAGACTTGTAGTTGAGTGATGGTTTTAAACAGTGCCCTTCAAACCCCAGTGTTCATTTCTAAGGCATGTCATCACTGTGTAAGTGCTTCACATCACTGCAGAACAATGTGCACGGACTGGCACTGACTTTCTAAAATGAGGTGTTCTCGTGCTGATTAATGTGTCTAGCATAATCTACTAATAATGATGGCAGAGCACATTTATAAAATGTTTTTCAAAAGTGTTCTCAGGACTAGAGCTTAAGGTTGACCATACCCTCTCTCAAGCTCTATGATCATGTCAGTGTAAAAACCTCCCATGTCACAAGTGCCATGACGCTACTTTGTTAATTATGCACTCCCATAAACCGTATGCACTCCCATAAAATGCTGTTCGCATAATTAGGCACGCCTGCGTTCGGATGTCCACTCCCCCGTTTTCAAGCACCTTCCCGTTACCACCCACAAACGCCTCATTTTGTCACTCAAACTACCGACCTGGCTGTGTTCAAGGAGAGAGAAATTTCTGATCATAGCGGCTAGTTTGCGCACGCGCATTGCGAACTGTACGCATGCGCAGTATAGCGAACATCGGTGGCGTACGACCTGAATGACCGACTCTGAATGAGGTCCTTAATCCTTTATTTCACATTCAAATATAGCTCACGATCCATGACAACTATAGCGTATCAAAAGACAGGTTCAGTCAGCCAACCAGCGAGCAGTGCTACAGTCAGTACATTGTCTTTTTTTATGCATGTGCAGTGCTGTTTAGGAAAAGCGACATCTGGTGGACAGAAAGTTGTATTACACTCTCTTACTTTTCCAGCGTTTCAGTACGTTAGGAAAAAGCCATGGCACAGCTTGACTAGCGGAGCGTGCTACATGGCGTATGGAGCAAAGATGGAGTAGGACATATCTGTACTGGTGTTTCCTAGTCTTTATTATTAACGTTTAATTGAGAAGTGTAATGATGACTGAAGATTTGAACCATTAAAGGGTTTAAATAAATTTTGTACAACATGGGCACAAGTATGTGTCTGTGACTTATGCCTGGCCTAAATTAGACATATACTGTATGTTCCTGGTGACGATCATGTTGAGCTCTCTGCATATACATACTGTAAACTATTTTTGTGTGTAACTTTTTCAATTCTGGGTCACGATTGAGCAGAACAGAACAAGCCACATACATTTTGCAGCTATGGGTATTTTCTGCATATATTGCAGCAGCAAAATACAAAAGCAACATTGCAGCGAAAGGGAGACCAATTTTGAAAGCTTTATCATGCATAATCAATGAATTATCAGCATATACAATATTAATGTGAGGTTATACGCATTTTCAGGACAGCATATCTGTCTCCTGGAAGTGCATATAACTTCACATTCAGATGCATAGAAGCAATGTAATTTAACCTGAATATGACTAGGCACTGATGGCACACAACCCTTTCATTTTAGTGTAAGATCAGAGGAGACATTAAATAATTCAATGGGTTGTTGTTTGCACATCGGAAGCACACAAGATAAACCAAGCACGTATCACGGAACATAAACCAATGAATTTCAAATGCCAAAATCCATAAATATGACTCTTCAAATAAAGGTAGTTTTGAAGTTTGTCTCCTGAGTCCAATATTTACTAAATGGGGACAAATCAAGAAGCCCATTAGACTCTTTAAACTGTACTGTGATTGTTTTCTTCTAGCAAGGAAATAGAGTAGGGATTGCCTGACTTTACTACCATCTGTACTTCAGATATGTATGGGAAGCCCAGCACACAAGAACGGGCAAAAATGAGTTTCAACAAGCATTTTATTATGTGGTATGGTTGTAATTATGGGCATGATTCAAGTTGCAATGGTGATTACTTATGCAGATCGTGCGATTGCCATCGCACATGCTTATAAGCAGCACTGCACGTGCACAGCGAACGCATTGCGATTATGGATGCACAGAGGAATCCAACGCAAATTGAGTGACAGGTAGTCAGCATTTGGGAGTAGCAACATGGGGGTGGTCAGAAAAATTCAGGCGTGTCGGAACATTTAAACGCAGTTACACAAGTGTGCATAAATTAGCTCTTGCATTCTCCTACACAGCATGAAAGCCCTCTACATGTCAGGAGAGCTGCCAAGTCTGTGGCAGGTCAGACCTGTCACAAGGGCAAAATGGCCGCTTAATGTGTGTCAATGTTATCAATATTTACGCAGGTAAGTGATATATGCATATTAGAAGGCAGCGGTGGGCTAAATAAGACACAGCTTTGCTATGTAATATTGTATTGTAATTTGCACCAGCGATTTAAGGGCCTGCTGAACGCATGCGCAGGACCCATTCAGCGAGTGTGCAGAATGGGTCCGGTTAAGATGCACACAAGCCCTTGAATGCCTCTGCCTGATTGACAGGCAGAGGCATTTAAGGGACGGTGCGGGGGCGGCCGGAGTTCCCGGAAATGGGGTGTATCCACCCAATTTTCCAGGAGTGGCCAGCCCAGGGACTACATGGATGTACGTAATCTTCTGGGCATGCAACCTGGCAAGGCTGAGTAAGCTGAGGCTTACTCAGCTGGCCGATCGCCCAGCGCCATCCACCATTGTGACCATCGACTACCGATGGTCTCGATGGTCATGATGGTGATCACAGCCTGTGACCTTTGTTGCAGTGCAGGGATCGCAAATGCAACAGGGGGTGTCATACACCTCCTGCTGCATTTGCATTATTGCAAGGATCGCAATTGCCTGCATGCAGCTTTGCAATTGCGATCCTTGCTGAATCAGGCCCTAAGTCTTTTCTATTTGTTTACTTTGGGGTCTACTTACTAAGCCTTGGATGGAGGTAAAGTGGACAGAGATAAAGTACCAGCCAACCAGCTCCTAACTGTCATTTTTTAAACACAGCCCGTAACATGGCAGTTAGGAGTTAATCAACGGTACTTTGTCTCCATTCATTTATCTCTATCCAAGGTAAATAGACCCCTTTATCGTTAGGGCAATAGAGATTATAACATGCATGTGTCAATATTAAAGTGCTGTTAGGAGTCAGACCACCTCATCCAATGTTTATATAGTGATGGTTATATCAGAGTATCTGTACAAAGCAAATGGCTGTAAAGACGGAGCACTGCAGATCTGCCCAGGATGATACATTTTGAGGCTCAGACTGTGTTCTGTGCTTTTATTGTATTTTCTCTTGCATAAAAGAAAACACACTGACAGCAATGAGTATTTATGTGCTTCCAATAAAACAAAGGAAAGAATATTACTCTTAAGATTAAATTGCACGGAATCCGATAGAGCCTATTTATTCCCAGAGTTTTCAGGCTAAGGTGCTTTTCACGTCTGTGCCGCTTTTCACGCTCGCAGACTGGAAATTATTACTGTTCGGCGGAAACAGGGAACACTAAACCAATTCTGCACTTTTTATATTCATAGTTGTTGATATATTTTGTCTAGTGCAGATATACTTAATGCTGTTTACTAAAATAATAGCAGAAAATAAAGCAAGTAAGTGAATGGAACATCCTGTTTTTGTTTTCTCAGTATGAGTCCCTTCATGTGTAGATAACAAATGATAAGAAATTACAGGTATGAATATCCTCTGAATAAAACAAAACAAAACATTAAATTGAATAAATTGAATAAATTGTATATATATAAAATTTATATATATATATATATATATATATATATATATAGCCAGAATCATAGTCAGAATCAAGCACTTAAGTCCCTCAGAAGATCTGCCTAAAGTCATACATGCATTAATATCATCACACCTGGACTACTGCAACGCCCTTACCTTGATCTCCCAGCAAAAAAAAAAGCACCGCTTGCAGATGGTACAAAATGCAGCTGCCAGACCAACCAGCTCCATTCCAGCCACATAACACCGATTCTCTACTCCCTATGCTGGCTGCCTGTCTGATGGCGAATTGTTTTCAAGATTGGCTTACTGACTTTCAAAGCCCTACATGACCAGGGCCCAGGGTACCTGAAGCATCTTCTGGCTCCTTACTGCCCCACTCAATTAATTACTGCGATCTGTTGACAAAGGACTATTAACAGTACCTAGAATCTCCTGGAATTAGTCTGGAGGTCGAGCTTTCAGCTTTGTGGCTTCAACTCTATGGAACTCGCTAGTGCTCCTGGTGCCCGGTGCTGGTCATGTCCCCTCCACTTGATGTCACTTGGAGGGCACCGGGAGCAGGTGATTACAGCAATGCCCAGAGCATCCTGCGGATGCTCCGGGGTGCTGTAAGTGCAGCATTGTGACTGTCTGGAGCGTCCTAAGGATGCTCCAGGCAGCACTGCTGCAGAGATTCTGGCAGCAGGGTGCTATTACTTGCTCTGTCCTCATATGTGCTCTGAATTTCTTCCAACAAGAGAATCCTCTAGTTATTAAATGGAATCCCAATCCAATGGAACCTCTTATGTGCATGTATTGAGCACTGTCCAGATGCTAGAATCAGACAGTTGTTAAATTTACCATTTTACATTTATTTTTATGTTGTTATTCTGAGCAACAGTTTTCCAGTGACAGCCTCTTAATGGTGCATATGGGGAGTGTTTGTGGTACAGATTATTTTCAATGATAGTGTCAATCCAATGTATCACAGTTTAGTATAAGGATTCCTTTCTTTTATATGTTCAAATGCATCATTAAAAATCTATTCATGGTACATTCACACAGACACATAAGTATATTGCTCATTCATTTGGATAGACTAAAATGAAAAATGTGTTTCCTATACTCATTAAATGCCCTAATGGCAGAAATCATCTCACACTTAGGCAAAACAGGTATATATGACATTCATTAACTAACTCAGTATTGGCGGGGAGAGCACTAGAGATGTGTTTTGGTTTTGGCAAAACCTCCCTCAAATGTTACGGAGTTAGTTTTGGTAAAACTACCCTCAAGAGTTTTAGTTCGGATTTGGTTTTGGATAGCTTTAAAACTTAAAAAACAGCTAAAATCAAGTAATTTGGACCTGTTTACATTCAATCCAAAACCAAGGTCCGGTTTCTAAATCCGAGTTCCAAACTTACATCAGACCCGAGCCGGGACTTGGTTCTACTCAGATACCCCAAAAGAGATGAGAGACAGGACTAAATTGATTACTTACAAGGGTAAGAGAAAGGAAGTGATGTTACCGCACAGGTCAAGACCTACCTAACTTGGTAAATAGAAATGCCATGTCCACTAATTTCCCATCATTATAATACTTTGGATATATTATAGGATTGTGCTGGTGCTACTCAGAGTAAGTTGCAGTGAAGTGAAGGGGAAGGTCTAAAAGACCAAAAAGAACTATATAATTTGAGCACTCATAGCAAAATCAGATAAGTATATAAAACATAACTTTTATTATCAACTACAAAGATACTAAAATAGACTTACAAATAAATGACAATACATGGGGGTGTAGGTTAGTTCTAACCTGTGAAGGGGAGAGGGACAGTTGGATGTAATCCTAATTCCTTTTTAGATGGTGAAATATTACAAAATAGTAATACAGTAATAAAATGTACACATAACAGAAATACAATAAAATACACCCAGGATCCGGAAATGAAGATTAATTACTAATCAAACGCTGAATGATGTTGAATAATATGCAGCTGTGATGGTGACTATAGCTGTAAGTCTCCAAAACCAAGTTCATTAAAAAGAGAGAATATAGTCAGTGATGTGGAGACCTGTTGTACAGTAGGATCTGCTGCTTCCCATCTTGCCAAAGGTGAAGTGAGAGACCTATGTTATACGGCAACTCCAAAAAACAGCAGCTAATGTCAGTTACCATGTACAGCCATTATGCCTCTGTTCTCAACTGTCATGACCTAGGATATAGGACAGCTGATGAGACAACTAAATGGCTGTTATGGGGACTGATAGGAAATAAGTAGAAAGAGTTTTGACAACCAGATGGGGTATGTTAGGATAGAAAAGGATGAGTGATGTATGACATTATCAATTAATAATCAAGTTTACATAAAAAATTAGTAATTCTCTATCCATATTCTCATTATAATTATCGCTGTTTATAATGTGGCCTGATTAAAGTGCATTGGTTTGAAAAATAGCAGCAAAAAATAATGATATAAATAGTCAAACAAAAAAGGCTTCAAATAAATAAACTGGCAGCAAAGTGAATATTATGCAATACTAAACAATGCAGAGTACTATATCTGGAAATAATTAATTGTAAGGATGAACAATTCATGTATAGTACTGTACTCATGTACTGTATGTAAAGAGAGCAATTTATTCAATTACATTAGTTAAGCAGCAATTGTATCAGTTGGAGGTTATATGTCCCAAAAGTGCAAGTGCTAGCAAGTAAAGTGCAGGTGCTACATGACTATAACAATGTTGGCTTGCCAGCATCTACTGTACATAAGACAGATTGTCTGTCAACATTCTACCTATACCTGTACTATATACATAGCATTGCTGGCTTGTCAGCATCCACTTAATCAGAAAAAGTTTAAATTAAATGTATATACCGTGCAACTTTGCATCCAACTTAGTGATTTAAACACATAAAGAAAGTGTCAGTATTATACAACTATAATATTAATGGCTAATTGGCATCCATCCTAGGTGTAGGGGGGACAACACTGTGCAGTTGTGAGGCACCATAGAGTCCAACACGACTTTTATCTACCTAGCTTGGTCAACGGTTTTACAAGCCGCCACATTGTGAATGCCAGGCATTGCAAACGACTGAGGATCGATCACTGAACTCCTCCCACTGGCTCTCTGTCTGGATTGGCTCCTGTGGCTTTTTCTTGCGTGTGCAGAGGCTGCTCAGATGCCGGTGATAGCATCTCACGTGTTTCTGGTTCTGGTGTTTGAATCCTGTCAAGTCGAGTGTGTCGTACCTCAGCCTGTCTTGAGTGTTTCAGCCGCCTGCACCATACCGGTGGCACGGTCCACAATCCAGCATTTCCTGCCTACGCAATCGAGCATCCTGCCAATTGCGTCATCTCAGTGGCACAAGCCGCACTCCAGTGCCACTTGCCGCTTGTGTCATCCCGGCGGCACAGGCCGCAATCCATTGCCGCTTGTGTCATCTCGGCAGCACAAGTCGCACTCTAGTGTCTCCTGCCGCTTGTGTCATCCTGGTGGTACAGGCCACCACCCAGTGTCCACTGCCGCTTGTGTCATCTAGGTGGCACAGGTCGCACTCCAGTATCTCCTGCCGCTTGCATCATCCCGGCGGCACAGGCCACCACCCAGCATCCACTGCAGCTTGTGTTATCTCGATGGCACAGGTCGCACTCCAGTATCTCCAGCCACTTGTGATATCCCAGTGACACAGGCTACAACCCAGCGTCCACTGCTCCTTGTGTCATCTCGGTGACACAAGTCGCACTCAAGTGTCTCCTGCCGCTTGTGTCATCTCAGCAGCACAAGTCACACTTCTGCATCTTTCTGCTGACGCAACTCTGTGACCTGCTACTTGGCTGAAGGCCACAACTTCTAAGAGTGCTACCAGCCTTCAAGTCTGCTCCACGGCCGAAAGGATGCATGTTGTCGAGTGCTACCAGTTCTCAAGGCTGCTCCATGGCCCAAAGGCCGCATCTTGTCTAGCTCTGCCAGCCTTCAAAGGACACATCTTGTCTAGCACTGCCAGCCCACAAGGCTGCTACACGGCCCAAAGGCCACACCTTGCCAAGCATCACCAGCCCACAAGGCTGCAACTCGGTCAAAGATGAATCTTGTTTATGTTTCCATCCCTCAAGGATGTTAGTGGACTTCTTTCCTGGGGTGTACCCCGACAATCCTTACTATCTAATCCACAGCACCATTGAATACCATAGCATTCTCGTGTGAACCACTACTACCCAGAGTACTAAGACCAGACAGCCACCTAAGTACCGGTGATCATTTTTAGATGTAAGGGAACAACTGGTGGCTGTTAGTGGCAGAAGACCTCGCTAGCCTGGGTTCTGGGGGTTCACACAGAATGAGCTTTTGGATTCATTACAAAGGGGAGTTGATTTGACTCAGATCCCCTAAGTTTGGGTGTGTTAGTTTTTCAGGAAAACCGAACCACGTAACTCTAGAGAGCACCTCAAGAACTATAGCAAGACAGTCACTGTTACTGTTCTTTCCATGAAGGAGGTTCAGTGAATCAAAGCTGCCACCATATTATTAAGCCAATACCCCTCTCTCCCCTTTATCTAAATTTTCTATTAACCAAAAACACTCTCTATAGAGATGGGATCCTTGAAACAGATCAAAAGGTGACACACCACACTACCTCTGTGCACTTAAACACAATTAACCACCACATAATTCAGATGCCTATGGGCACTATCCAAAGCCACCACACCCCACAGACAGTACCTCACTCATATAGGAATAATATGGGACCACATAAGATAACAAAAGGGCCACATAGCCATGAGGTGCTCCAAATCATGTGTAATTGTCAGACATAAATCTAGGGAGGTTCAATCTGCCATGTCATTGCTACCCAAATGAAGTAAAAGAAAACAAAGATAACCATGAACTTTAGCAAGGTGAAACAAATAACTCAACAATGAATGCCAATGCATGCCCTGAAACCCAAGTCAACTAACTAAAAACAACTCAGGAAAAAGGTCAAAACTGGAGGAAAAGACTTAGCAGCCCAAAAAATAAAGGGTTGACCATCAAACATATCCATTTCACATTCAATCTTCTCTCTGCAACAAACAACTTAATCATCAAAAAATAAACCAAACTATGCAAACCTATCTAAAGTAAAGCAAAGGCAGAAATACAGAAAACCTGCCGTAAAAGCCTAAAGCTTAAAGTTAATTATATTTAGCAGGGAAAAAAACAAAATTCCTCATGGACTCCCGCTAAATGAGTGAATGCTGCTCAAGTTAATACACAAATTAAACAAAATCTAATGTAACATTTATAAACATTAGATTTCCAATGCCTGATTGCCTTAATCTCAGAAATAGATGAAACCGCGGCAGACATGACAGCACAAATCCTAAAAGAATGGGTACCAAAATCCACAAAGGACAGGCTAAGCAGGAGTGTGAAAGATTTCCAGACAGACCCAAATTGAAAATGCTTCAGCGTGGAACCACCAGAGTGTTTTAGCCATGTGCCACCAACAGAAAACTGATGGTCCAAATAAGCAGATCCCAGCGCTACAGGACAAATAGATGGATCATCACATTTTGGAAAAGATATCTAGCAATCCTTCCTCAACTGATCTGACTTGGAGCATGGAATCCTGTGGTCAGCACCTAATATATTAGAAAATAGCAAAGTAGGAGGAGACTGCCTTGCTGGGGTCACTAACTCAGAGACTGTAAAGGTCCCATGAAAAGCTATAGGATAGGCCAAATGAAAAATCAATGATTCAAAAACCAAACTACAAATGAAGGGGACAACTACAAGCAACTGGTGGAGAAGTGAGAAGTCAATAGGTCATCTAGAATAAGGGGGTGAAGGGCCTATTTGACAATGTGACCACGGAAAACTTAGTAAAATCAGGGGAACCACAAAAGCGCATATCTTATAAAATCCCAACCATTGACTCAACAACAATTGCTCCAGTTTTACTGCTAAAAAACAGTCCCCACAGAATGATAAAATCATCTGATAGCAAATCTTAACTCTGTTATCAGAACGGTTCTGAAACCACTGCCACTTCCTCCAAGCGACTGCGTACAAATTTGTGACAGCGGTTGCAGTAGCATTAGCATATATCTCTATATCAGGCCACTCTATGGCTGGGTTGTATACAAATTTGCCTGTGGACACAGCTATAAATTGGACTGCCATTGTAAACAAATCACAGAATATGTGCAAAGGTTTGTTTGAAACCACATCCAATGTCTGTCTGATTTTACAAAACTACACCATATGCAGTGTGGAGTACATTGCACTATTTAATGCATACCCCATTTTGGAAACAAAAATGGTAAACAGTGGAATAGCAGCCCTGTGTTACCAGTAATGATAAAGGTCCCTAGGACCCCTATCCATTATACAAATATAGTATGTGCATTAGTTAATAATACAAAGGCAAAATACAAATAAAATCTTATTCAAAACACTCCAATGGGATTTTTTGTTTCTTGCTCCTTTTCAGGTAATACATAAAAATCTTATTGCGAGAACCACGGTAATCGATTTCCTGACACTGAATGATTGCATCCTCTGTTGACTTAGAGGATAAACAACTGCATAACGCAGTGGTTCCCAAACTGTGGGCCGTGGCACTCTGGGGTGCCTTGGGACAGTTTCAGGGGTGCCTCAGGTTGGTGGTCCAGCACCAAATCAAATTATTTATGGTCAATGTAATGTAAATATGTGGGCAAAGAGAAGTGCAAACCTGTCCACCACCACATAACTGAACCTAAGGATGACAGTTAAGTACAATTTACTTCACTTTACTACTTTACTTAATTTTTTTTCTGAATTACTCAATAACAAACTTAACCTTAGAGGTGCCGTGAAAACAATGCTGATATTCTGGCTTAACCAATTACAAGCATTTTCCTTACAGCAGTCTCTCTTATGCAACAATTTTCTATACAGGATCCATCCCTGCAGTATCCAAAATGGACATGAATTTGCAGTGTGATTTGACTCAGTAGATCCCAGGCCCCAGTTGTATTAAGATTTATTTATTTTTTCAAACTTTACTATTGATTTGCTCAGATCTGATGCAAGAAATTTTAAGTGTTTTGACCATCTGTTAAAGACTGTTTGTTATGTATGGACAAGCTGCCGTTCTACCGCTATTGTGGAACTAAAACTCCCAGTATTTATATATTAAATTTCTAAATACAGATTATTTCAATGAGCATGTGGTTCAGACAACTTTATATTGTTACCACCCAGTCTATATCATTTTGGCAATCTGCACCTGATTTTTGATACAATTAAAATATATGGCACTTAATATATTCATTCAAAACATGCAATTTGTAATTTCTCAATTTCCTAGTTTCATATTTGCAGTTGTTAAACTATCTAAATAAAGTATTCACTTTACAACGGAATATTCACAACATTTTATATCTGACTATAGAACTTCACATGTTTCTCCAATGGAATATGGTCTTAAATATTCCAACTAAAATTATTTTTGGACCATATCCAACAATATTACACGGCAGAATTGACAATTTGTCACCTCAGATCTGCTTATAAACTATTAATTCTATGAAATGCATCATTTATAAATATGGTGCAAAATGGTGATGCAAAAGCAGAACCCAAATTGTTGGAGGCTGCACAATACATAGGATTTGCAGCTTTAGGAGATGACTGCTTTTCCATCTGGGGTCACAATCTCACAAATGGTCATATGGTACAGACCATTTGCAGCGGGACAATTGTCAAAGCAGGAAGCAGACATGTACCTTACAAAGTATGTCTGCTAGTAGCACAAATTATCAAAAAATTTAAATCTCTGCATATTTTGCAATTAGTAAATGACCTTCACAAATGATGGAATTAGAGCAATGTTCAATGTCTGCAATGTTTATTTGGTTCTGGAGTTGCTTTTTAAGTCTGCATTGATTCTTCTATCTAATTAAATTTGCCTTCATGGATCCTGTAAAGTTCTAAGCAGCTGTAATACAGCTATAGAACTGTTTGTGTCACTGTGCTATGTAATGATCTAAGTTTATGACCCATTACTTGGTTTAATTAGCAAGTTTTGTAATGAAGAAAAGAAAAAAAAACTTGTGGTGCAGTACACAACATTTTGGACTAAGTACGGTTGTTTGCAGATTTTCCATATTCATTGGAGACCAGGGGTTCTTAACCTTTTTCATGTGGGGCCCAAATGATGCCTTTAAATTATGTTTATGACCTGTGGTTCAGTTTATATTAAACATTTTCATTACTATTGTCCATAAATAAAGAACATATTATTAAAACCTATAAATAAGGAGGTATATGTTCAAATTATAACATTCAAATTTGACCAGTATTTAGTATAGTTGTGTAATCAGTGGGTTAAATAGTTAATTTCTACATAGGCATATACGTTATAAACACATATACCTTTTGCTAGGCCTCTTTGAGGTTTGAAAAGAGATTGTATTCATATAGTTGCAGTCTTTGCATAGAGTGGTCAGATATAACCTTTTGAGGTCAAACAAGACATAATTTGAGGGGCCTATTCGTACCTGTCATTTCTATTGCAACCAGAAGTATAATGAGCCATTCATAGCTTCTTTGTTCTTATCAGTTAGCTACATTCCATTGTAAGATGTGTAGAGATGCTAAGCATTATGGGAAATTAACAGTGATGTCCAGACTCTATTTCAAAGGAGCCTTGAAATAGAGTTCATCTCCAGACACTAGGATACATCATTAATGTATGTCTTTGTCTGGTAATATCTTAGTGCTTATGGAGCATGTGCAAGAGAGATAAGTATGGTCAATACTACGTTGGACCAATAGGGTGCTTGATACCTAGCACTGTATGTAACTGATATGGGCTTAATATCCGGCAAGCCAACACCCCATACTAAGGTATATAAACCAGAGGTACACAAAGGACCCTTTGGCTCATGCACGGATCTCTAAGACTGCAGAAGAGGTGCCTGCAATGTATATTGATTATCTGGGCATGTGAAACGATGGGCTCCCAAAAAGAAGAAGATAAGATGAAGTACATCTTATGCTGAAGATGATGAATTACTGGTGTCATCTGAATACATAGACAAAAGTTCAGTATACAGTATACTTTGTATGTTGTTTGTTTATGGTTTGTTTGTTACGTGTAAATAAAGTGTGTTCATTTGTACTCACTCATATTGGTCACATGTGTGTACTATTTCATTTCGATCAGAACTAAACCCACCATTATGCACTTGGTGTCGAGAAGTGGGTTCGGAAGGGTTAATTAGTTTGTGACCAATTGACTGATTCTGGAAAAAAAAAAGTGCAAAATTATGTATTGCTTTTTCTCTGCTGACATATATATTGCATTGTGTATGTTTTCTCTGTCTCATTCCTATGAGAAAAAAAGATTGTGATTTAGCTTAAATCACACTGTATGTTGTTTTGTCTTTTTCTTTAAAAAAAAATGAAAATTGAGAAAAATGTTTTACAAACTTTTAAAAATGTGAAAAATGCCAATGGTAGATTACAGAATAAGTACATGAAATTTCAGAAATGTGTTAAAAAATCTCAGTTTAATCCAACTTGTTTTGGGACACCTTTACAAAGTTGTAGTGATTTGAGCATTTTAAAAGCAACTGATTTTGAATCAGATGAAGTTTTATGTGTTTCTGAGGATTCTGCCAGTCTGTCTTTAAGAAATTCCATAGGGGGAGGAGTGAATGCTCGCAAGCAAGAGTTAAAATGTCAACTGGTGATTTACAGACATCTTGCGTAGAAATTAGTGAGCTTGAAATACAAAGAGAAGTGTGTGAAGTTATGCAGAAAGAACTTGAAACAGAAATTAAACAATGTATTCACACTACAGAAAATGTGTTTGATCAAAAAGTGATTGTGTGATAAAAAAATTCTGATGATTTCACAAAATGCAAACAAAATGTTGAAATCCATGAATGCAGGGAATATGTCCAGAAATCAGAATCGAAATTGAATGCAAATGAGGTTTCTCATAACATGCCATTGGTTAGTGATACTGTTGAGGTGAATGATGGTATGCATGTATTGAATAGGACTGTCCAGCTTGCCATTCACTGTGTAATGATTGAAAAAAAGGATATGTTTGCATGGCCATTTGAAGGGGTGTCGCTAAGAGAAGGGATGGTGATGATGCCTTTTGCCTTGCCCAATGAGACATGGGCATTGCCCAAAGCCAAGTGGTGGGAATTAGCTAGGATTGCAGTTATAGACCATACCCCTGAGACTGAAGACTCCCCGTGTGACAACATTACTTTTACATGGCATGATCAACATGTCATTTTTGAGTTTAGAGTTGCAAAAAGTGAACAAGATGTGTTTTCTGATGAAACATCCATTGCCAATGATGTTCATGGTTTACTTGCTCATTGTGATGGAGGGGTTGGTGGGTACACACTGACCAACCACAAGGGGCATACATGCATTACAGACACACTGACTGTGGGTTTGTTTTGTGATAAAGTTGCAGATTTTGTGTTTGGTAATGAAATTCGCATCCCAGTGTATTTCCTTACAAAGCCTTACCAGCCAAAGGTTTTGAAGCAGCTGAAAGACACACAGTTGCTAACAACAACGGCAGAAACTCTGATGCTGATTAAGGAGATTAAGGTGCTACTTGCTGGCCAAATGAAATTTAAACCAATGTTTGAACTGTCCATACTGGATTTCTTTATGATTACAGCTCCAATGTGGTGGCAAGATTTCCAAGACAGAGAGCATTATTGGTTCATGGACTATGGTGTTGCCTGTACCCACACAGGATTGTTGTGGATTTGTGCTGAACCAAAGCAGCTATCTTTACAAGCTGACAGCTGAGAGCCAGAAGAAGGGGCTAGTGAACTTGTTGCATCTATCACTGTTTTCCAAGTCACTGACAAGACGGGATGCCCTGAAAGTCATCACACTAAGAAATGGACATTTGACACAAAGTCTATATGTGCTGCTGTCCAAAGCTGGAAGATCGACGTGAGACATGCTGATACACACACCTACAGCTTCAATGGTGTGTGCACAAGTGAACTGAGCACAGAACATGGTGTGCAATTCACCGCAAAGACAGCACTGATGGTGCTAGAACTGTTAAGCCATGACAGAGCTGAAGCTGCATTCGAGCAAGCTCAAATCAAAGGGATTCCTTATATCTAAACCATGGTCAGAGACTTTGCAAAAACCTGTTACATTTGCCAACAGTTGGAAATGTGGCCTACGTTGCTTGCTACTGATAGAGGCCTCATATACTGGGAAATGACTGCACAAGTCTGGCAATTTGAATTCATTGTTTGCCACCAAGAAGATGGAGGACGAGTGCTGTACTGAGCAGCTACAGAACACTGTCATTCAGGAGTGAAGTTGTCTTAAGCAGAGTGATACAAGATAAGAGACTTTCCTGAACATGTGACACAGACTGACTTGTTGATATTATGGGATGTCAAAGAAGATTCAAGCAGATAAAGACACCCATTTTACAAAAACAACATGGATTATATTGGGTTTTCTATGCTTCATACCATTCACAAAACTAACATCAGTATGATTGAATGAATGGATGTGTTGTTTAGGAAACAGGACTGTTCATATATATATGGGTTTTTAGAGCAGGCTGTATACAGTACATATGTATTTTGATAACCGGAGGGTGGTAAAAGGTTGAATTTTTAAGTAAGATATCTGGTGCACAGACACAAACACTTATGATAAGGTTGTGATGAAATGTTTAGTAGGAAGAGAATATAGACAGGTTAATAGATAATTGCAGCAGGATAAGTAAATGCTTATTTTGTGTTGTTGTTATGGTTTATCTCACACTGTTTATTTGTTTAAGCCAACAAGTTGCTGGTTGGAGCAGGAGGTGAGATAACGTTGCTGGAGGCGTGCCTGAGATGACAATGGCCAGAGAGTGATTTCTTATACAGGAGAGAGTTCAGGAGGACAACAGAGATATAAGATCTGACAGCACAACCATTATGTACATTTATGTGTATTGTGCAAGACTGAACTTGTGCCTTATATTGGTTGGATTCACACTCACTAATTTTCTCAAGATTTTTTTAAGATTCCATTGAACTGAACTGAACTTTGCTTTACTTTACAGATATTAATTGATCTTATAAGTAACTAATATATTTGATATAATCATATGTATTATTCACTGTGTTATATTAGAATATTCATATGATATAAATAATATATATAATGTAGAGAGTAGAAATGAAACAAGAGTTCAGTGATGCATATTGACAGATTCTGCAATACAGCCAAAGTGATCAAGTCCTGAATGGAAATGTTGATTTAGTGTGATTTTATATTATTTGTTACATGTAATCATAGTACTAACCTTGTTATATTATATGTTGTTACATTGTTTGTTAGGATAAGTAGTGAAAGTACAATGGAGGTTTAGATTATGCTCCTTATATTTGATATGTAGAAATTAGGGTGGAATGTAACCAGTGGGTTAAATAGTTAATTTCTACATAGGCATATAAGTTACAAACACATATACCCCTTGCTAGGCCTCTTTGAGGTTTGAAAAGAGATTGTATTCATATAGTTGCAGTCTTTGCATAGAGTGGTCAGATATAACCTTTTGAGGTCAAACAAGACATAATTTGAGGGGCCTATTCATACCTGTCAAGTCTATTGCAACTAGAAGTATAATGAGCCATTCATAGCTTCTATGTTCTTATCAGTTAACTACATTCCATTGTAAGATGTGTAGAGATGCTAAGCATTATGGGTAATTCACAGTGATGTCTAGACTCTATACAACGAAGCCTTGAAATAGAGTTCATCTCCAGACATTAGGATACGTCATTAATGTATGTCTTTGTCTGGTAATATCTTAGTGATTACGGAGCATGTGCAAGAGAGATAAGTTTTGTCAATGCTACGTTCGACCAATGAGTGCTTGATATGGGCTTAATATCCGGCAAGCCAACACCCCATACTAAGGTATATAAACCAGAGGTACACAAAGGACCCTTTGGCTCATGCACGGATCTCTAAGTCTTCAGAAGAGGTGCCTGCAATGTATATTGATTATCTCGGCATGTGAAATGATGGGCTCCCCAGAAGAAGAAGATAAGATGAAGTACATCTTATGCTGAAGATGATGAATTACCGGTGTCATCTGAATACATAGACAAAAGTTGAGTATACAGTATACTTTGTATGTTGTTTGTTTATTGTTTGTTTGTTACTTGTAAATAAAGTGTGTTCATTTGTACTCACTCATATTGGTCACATGTGTGTACTATTTCATTTCGATCAGAACGAATCCCACCGTTATTCCAAATTTAAAACATTACCTATGTTCAAAGGAGTTGCAGTTCGAAAAGCAAGTGAGTGCCGAGTTTGTATGATATTTTTTATGTAGATGGTGTGGTCACATGCCAAGGGCACCCCAGATGGTTGAGTGCCGTGGATTAAGCCTGTCGTTTATTTAAATTTTGTGGTCACACTTGCTAGGGCACCCTGTTTTTCAAATGTAAGACAAACTTTTTATCTTTTTCCAGGTGCTTATTAACTGATAGCCCTGGGTGTGGTCCTGTCTCTTTAAGGCAGGACCCAGTTTCATGTTTAAAATGTATGCAGCTTGAGCCAAAGGTGGCAGATCAAGTTCATTTATCTGAGAATCAGTGTAGGGACTGGCCAGATGGGAATGACCGTGAAGCGGTGGTCAGCTTAACAAATAATTGCAATATTTTGGAACCAACGTTCCCTATGTTCAAAGGAGTTGCAGTTTGAAAAGCATGTGAGTGCCGCGTTTGTATGATATTTTTTATGTAGATGGTGTGGTCACATGCCAAGGGCACCCCAGATGGTTGAGTGCCGTGGATTAAGCCTGTCATTTATTTAAATTTTGTGGTCACACTTGCTAGGGCACCCTGTTTTTCAAATGTTAGACAAACTTTTTTTCTTTTTCCAGGTGCTTATTAACTGATAGCCCTGGGTGTGGTCCTGTCTCTTTAAGGCAGGACCCAGTTTCATGTTTAAAATGTATGCAGCTTGAGCCAAAGGTGGCAGATCAAGTTCATTTATCTGAGAATCAGTGTAGGGATTGGCCAGATGGGAATGACCGTGAAGCGGTGGACAGCTTAACAAATTATTGCAAAATTTGAAACCAACATTCCCTATGTTCAAAGGAGTTGCAGTTTGAAAAGCATGTGAGTGCCGGGTTTGTATGATATTTTTTATGTAGATGGTGTGGTCACATGCCAAGGGCACCCCAGATGGTTGAGTGCTGTGGATTAAGCCTGTCGTTTATATAAATATATATATATATATATATCCAACTGTGACCCGGCACTCACCAGTCCTTTCAGCTGTAAATGGCTTCGGTGCCCTCCAAAGGGGTATGGCTCCCCCAAATTAATACACAAAAAATAAATGAAGGTGGCGCTCATGAGACTTCGGTATCAAGTAAATCAAGCACCCACTGTGGAGTAGCTTTAATTTGACATCATAACAGCGTCAATGTTTCGGGGACCATATCCCCTTTCTCAAGACAACAGAAGCTCATTCAGTAGTGAGATGGTTGAGGAAGGGCTGCTGTTTACACCTAACAGCCACCAGTCCAGTGCAGGAGCCAGGAAGGGGAGAAGGGGCAGGCCGCATGGGTGGCAGGTCTGTTTCTGTTCTTGAGTCACAGTATATCCACATGATGTGACATATGACTCCTTAAAAAAGAAATATATATATATATATATATATAATCACATCCAACGAGTTGTGTCATGATAGTTATTTAGGTGATGCCTAGGATGTGATGTGATTATAATTTTATGATCACAACATCCCAGGCATCACCTAAATATCTATCACAACTTGTGGGTTGGGATGTGAAATATATATATATATATATATATATATATATATTTATTTAAGGTGTCCTATGTGTTTTTGTTACTTCAATATCATGCAGTGACATTTGTGTAGGTTGCACATGCAGTTAGTGATTAGTTGTTTAGAGGTGATTATGCTATTTATAGAAAATGTGTGTGTATAGATCTATCTATCTATCTATCTATCTATCTATCTATCTATCTATCTATCTATCTATCTGTCTGTCTGTCTGTCTGTCTGTCTGTCTATCTTTCTATCTGTATCAAAAAAATAGTGCACTAATTTAGATTCTTAAAATGTCAAAATGGAACAGGTCCCAGAATTGATAGCTTTAGGTGTGAACAACTCTCTACTTCAGTTGAATCCACCGTATCAGTCCTAGCATGGACCAAAGAATTTTGTGGCTGGAATCTTTCCCAGTAATTTATCCGAATCCAATCACCTCACAGGAACATCACTGCTCTAAGTGTGGCTTGGTGTTGTTGTGACGATCCTGTGACGTGTTTGCCCAGAGAAGCCTGTTGATTTGACGGTGGTATCTCTGGTTGCCTAACCCTGACCCCCAACTCTCCCACTAACACACGTTTCTCGCAGCCTAAACCTAACCCTATGTAGCCCCCCTCCCCCAGTAGCATAACCCTAACCTTCTCCCCGCAGCCTAAAGCTGGGTACACATTAGATGATGTGTACCCAGCTTAAGCCTAACCCTAGCCCTCCCCCCAAAGCCTAACCCTCCCCCCTAGTGCCTAGCCCTTAACCTTAAACCTGACCCCTAAGCCTAATACTTACCATCTGGATTATGGTGCTGGTATTATGAGCCTAGGGATGTCAACTACATCCCCTCTGTATGAATCTACTATACTAGTTGGTACTTCTTGTGCTTTGATTTTAGAATATATAATAGTTGTGTCCAACTCAGAATCAGGCCTTCTAAGGCGGTATCCCGCCACCCAAGATAGTACCGGCCCCCTCATTAGACCACTCCCCAAATAGGGCTGCTTCCAGAAATTTCCCGGACTAGTTTTCCAACTCAATCCGCCCCTGCATGCAGGAATGAGACTTTGGGGTATATTTACTAAAGTTCTGTATTATTTTTTGTGTGATTTGACATTCGATTTGCATTCAATTTTGCCTTTGTAGATTTACTACAGGCAAAACCGAATGTCTATTCGAACATTAAACCAAATCCCACTTCAAATCAAACATCGGAAAAATATTGGTACTTTTACATAGACGAACATACAAATCCCACATTTACTAAGATTCAATTTGAAAAGGAATACGAAATCAAATTTCAAATCCCAAAATAATAGACCTGCTTCATGCTTGCAATTTCAGCAAGAGCAGGTATGAATGACACTGATGCATATACAGATCAGTGAGATCTGTGCATGCATCTGTGTGTAGAAAGCTTGTAAAGTGTTAAAAAAAAATTAACGAGGAGTACTCCCCTAAAAGCACAACCTACACTGGACTTTTCAGAGCCAGTCCTGGTTGTGTAAAGATTGCGGACAAGTTTTAAATGGTGCGAATATGTGGCAAAAAACAGGCAAGTTTGCACTCGCTGAATGTAAGAAGGTGTAAATTCACATGAAACTCGCATCATGCATTTTTGTTCTGTTTAAAGTCGCATCCAGATGTTTGCTCATGTCAAACATAGTACTCGCACAATGGGTGTGAGTGTAAAACTAGTGGGTGTGTAATGTCGCAGACAGAGGAAAATACTTCACGGGGTCTCCTGGCCAAAGCATTCAGAAGCCAACACAAGTCAGGCCAGTTTGGGGATCCCTGGGTAGGTGAAGACCTACCAATAAACCTCTCCAGGGTACACAAGGCTGGGGCTGAAGCCCGGGGCTATCCGCTGCATACCAGGCTGGTGGATGTGTGGTTGATTCTGTAAAATAAGATAAATAAAATAATATTGTTTTTTAAAGGAGGACTCAAATTCCAGCAAATGTCCCCACATGCGGGTACTTGGAAAACCATGGCCTGACTGACTAGTGTGGGGTGCTGAATGCTGCTGGTGTAGAATCTTCATTAGAGAAGGGGTTCAAGTATACTAGTAGTTTCAAACAATAATTGAAAATAGTAACTAATGAAGTGAGTTCAGAGTTCAGCCTGGAGTCAGTTGATTCAGTTAAACTACTGAAATGGCAGCTAGAGAAATTGAAGGAGGAGATGAAACAAAATGATTCTGCTAAGTATGATGGACTTGTAAATCAAGTTCTACTCTATATTCCCTTCACCAGGATCAAACGGTTTGCAACATCTTGAAATTGGATCACTAAATTTTTGCAACAT
The DNA here is from genome assembly GCA_031769625.1 of Taudactylus pleione. Lineage (NCBI taxonomy): Eukaryota > Metazoa > Chordata > Amphibia > Anura > Myobatrachidae > Taudactylus > Taudactylus pleione. The sequence goes on along the minus strand of JAUIMM010000137.1, from coordinate 3,692,215 downwards.
TGCTTGATCCTAGGTTTAAGTCCTACGTAATGCCTTTCTTTCCAACTGACACAGAGATGCAAAGAGCTCCTCGCAAGCAAGTTGTCGTCTCAAGTGGCACATGACATGACCACATCTCCTGCTTCAAGTTCTCCTGCAAATGTTGCTGCCAAGAAAAACTAACCTTTGAGGATAAATCAACTTAGCTCACCAGATGGAAACAATATTATTTAATCTGGTTAGACTTAAAAGAGTTGACAAAATTATTGACACCCCTACCATAACTTAATCTGATACTCTAAGCATCAATAGAATAGCGAAGGATTATTTTTATGACAATGTATAAATTAGCACGTTACACAATCACTTTGAATACTAGAAGGTAAAAAAGGGAATATGGATCTCCTTATACAAACTAGCTTTGCTTTACGTAAGCTGCCCACCCAGCAGTGTGTACTCAGAAAGAGTGTTTAGCACACCTGGGAACCCTTTTGAGTGATCTGCATAGGAGGACACTAAAATGTGGAAAAAGTGATATTCATAAAAATGAATGACCAGTTTTAAGAGAAAGACCTTTGCCACCAATAACTACAAAGTACAGAGACCGCTGTAATGGTGGACTACAGTGGATATGAGCTACTATTGTTTTATGATGATGTTTACAACACTGATGAGAGTGAGGATGAGGATAATAATTTTGTCTTTGAACTGTAGAGTTGATTAATAACACTGTTAGCTGTCTTAAGCTTATTGGTAGCTTGTTTTGTGGGGTCCCAATCATCCACAAAGTGGCAGTCCCTGTCACTGAAGTGTTTGGTTTGTTAAACTCTTCATGTCCTTTTTAATATTCAAAATAAGGGTGGGTTTGTGGGTCCCAAGGATGATTCTATCATGTGCCTCTTTTCATTGTGGGCTTTGCAAAGATTGTGTTTGTTTGACAGGCTGTGTATATTACTGTACTTTACTGAGGCATTCATTTTGTTTGCATTTGCCTTTCATTATGGATGCTAGATTTTTAATAGTGTTTTCCATTTCTCCAATTTTTTATAGTTATATTAGCACTGTAATCAATCAATCAATCAATCAATCAAATGCTTTACCTGGCTTCAACTATATTCTCCATCTCTATTTACCTGTGCTGGCCTCTGGCCTTTGATCTAGTTCTTGATTAATGAAAACATTCTATAGCATTGTCCAGTTTATATTAAATTGCCATCATGTCTGCCACTACAGTGTTACGCTGCTGCTGCTCTGTTGATTATTTTAGCCATTCAGCTCACAACAGCATTTTGCCTATGGGTAATCCATTGGTGGTCAAAATTTACTTGAAATGACCGGATATTAATTTTATTGAAATGAATAATACTGTAGGAACAAAATAAGGTCCAAATGACATGATATTAGCTGTTTTTAGTATTTTTTTAACAATGGGCCTGATTCATTATGGATCGCGATTATGATGTTTGCAATCACAATGCCATCACAGCCTAACATAAGGATGCCCACTTCCCCCTACTCACATCCATAATACATTGCAAGTCTGCAAAACCACCGGTAACATCAAGAACCATCGGAGCCTCATGCACAATTACAACAGGTCTGACCCTACTCAGAATTTGCTAACCTCATCGCAAGCAGTGAAAGCTCAAGCTGTGTATGCCATCGCAGTGGCTAATTTATGCACGCCCCTGTAACAGCATTCAAACGCTCTGACACTCCTGCATTTCGCCGAAGACATCCCCGGCCAAGAATACATTTTACGGTAGTCCAATGCTCCTTTCCAGGATTGACTGCAAATTCTCTAACACGACTAACGGTATGCATATTGTCTGGATGTCTGCCAAGACTTGCATACATTTAAGTTCCAGTGGCACATTGATAATGAACTGTGTGCCTGATTCAGCAGTGAACGCAATGGCGATTACTGACTCAGATCAAGCAATTGTTTGACATCACGCATGCATACAAGCCGCACTGCGCGTGCACAGTAATTGCATTGCGATCACAGGTACACAGAGGAATCCAACGCAAAGTGAGTGACAGGTTATTAGCATTTAAGGGTGGTGACGGGGCGGTCGTAAAAATACAATTGCCTGTCTGTCTGTTTGATAGCCGATTCATGGGCAAGCATAAATTAGCGACTGCGAATGCATACATAGCATGAGAGCTATCTGCATGCGAGGAAACTTGCAGTGTTTGCAACTGGGCAGCCTTTTTGTAAATGCTGCATGACTGGCTGATGTACGTTGATGGTATTGATGTTTACGCAGAAGAGCAACATTGTTCGTATATAAGAAAGCAGCAGTGGGCATCTTTATGTCTGCTGTGCTTTTGCAAGCATTAGCATATTTTTGCAACTGCAACCCGTCTGCAAATACAGTTGTGATTGCATTAGCGTTCACTGCTGAATCAGGCCCTCTACTCATTTCCTCTATCTCTGTCTCTGACGTTGGACTCTGGATAGCTTTTATTAATTTTATACTTTTGTAAATTGGTGTGCTGACAGTTTTGGTGACCACCATACGAAACTTGTTTAGCATGGCCTCATTAGTTCTAATTATGTGATGGACATTGGGGGATGATTCAGCAGTGTATGGAATTGCAAAGATGCACGCAGGAAGCTTTGCAATTCCATCCTTGCAAATGTAGATACCCTGAATCCAGCATTGCAATCGAGGTCGCAGGCTGGGATCACCATTGCGACCATCAGTCCGGGCCGCTTGCCTCAGCTTACTCAGGCTGGCTGTCTTTGCTGGCCTGGTAACTGCATCCGTCGATGCAGTCCCTGGTCTTACCACTTCCGGAAAATGGGGAAGACATGCCCCCATTTCCAGGAACTACGTCCGCCTCCACACCGCCCCTTGCATGCAATGCTTAATCAGCCCCACAGTTTCCATAGCAGCTGTGTCTTTGTAGACTGTTCCCAATTGCCACCCCTAAATGACTGCAGACTGTCACTTAATTGATGTCTGCAGCTAAACCATGTTTATCTGCACATGCAGAGTACAGGTCCTGTACATGTGCAGTTAAACAATCATCAGGGATATACATAAACCATAGGGTTTGTGTACATCCCTGGAATATGCCCAATGTACCCTTGTTGGTCTATGGCAGGGATGGGGAACTTCAGGCCCGGGGGCGGTATAAGGCCCTCTGAGTTTTTTTCTGCTAGCCTCATCTAGATAGCAGTGTGCCTAGAATGACACTCTGCAGACAGAATCTATGCAGCAGTGCCACCTGGAGCATCCTTAGGGTGCTTCAGACAGTCACACCGCTGCCCTTACAGATCCCCGGAGCATGCTCAGGATGCTCCAGGCATTGCTATAATCACTGGCGATTGTGGCCCCATCCCCGTGTGACATCACATGAAGAGGACATGGCCTGCACAGGGCCCGCAAATAATGTTATATATATCAAAATGGACCTCGGCAGAAAAAGGTTCCCCACCCCTGGTCTATGATAACAACCCCAACATTCAAATTTTGCACAATTCTCAGACCCAGCACTTGGGGCCTCATTCAGAGGCGGTCGGAGGATGCAAGCGGTCGCTCAGAAACTGGGCGGCCGCTTGCATCCTGACCGCCCGCCTCTGTTGCGGTCGTTAGGCTGTGGGTTAACACCCACAGCTCTAACAACCGCTCCGGTGATTGTTGCGATGGTCAGGGACCATCGTGACCATCGGGGCTTACGACGAGACCCTAGGGTAGGGTCTCCCTTGTTGTAAGCCCCGGAGAGCTTCTGGCTCTGTGTGAGCCGGAAGCTCTCCACTGACATCACTAGTGATGTCAGTGGGGCCTCCCCCAAATGGTAGGCATTCCCATGGGAATGCCTCCATTTGGGCTGCCACCCCCCCGGCCCGTCTTCCAAACGGGGCGAGCTGTCAATCAACATCGACAGCTCGCCCCCTTTGGATCAAGACCCGCTACGACTGGCGCTGTCGGTCGTAGCGGGTCTCTCGCATGCGCACGACGGTGCCGGTGCCGTCGTGCGCATGCTCTGTGGGGGGCCATCGACCCGGTCCGAGCGCATCGGCGCTAACGACCGGGTCTGAATGACCCCCTTGGTGTGTAGGCTCATGGTCTTTAAGTTTGAACTTGTTACTTACTGTAGCAACAATTTTACTTTGGCAATCTGGTTTTACTGCCCTTCAAGCAATAAATACATACACAACTATGATAAACAAGCTGTTCTTCATCCACTTTTTATAAGCAAAGATCAGTTTAAGAACATACAAAGTTAATTTTTCAGGAATACATTGTCAAGCTTGATGTATGAATAGTGGCCATTTTGTTTTAGCCCATATATTGATTTCTTTAGCAAACATACTTTTTCGCTTTGGAAATTAATTAACATTGTAGAATTCTGGTGGCTCCATATAAATTTATTCAACTACAGTAGCTCACCATTCAAGAAGGATGAATCAAAGTCCAGTTGGTACAGCAGTTAATCATGCGCAGTAGATATAACAATGACCATAGCTAATGAACTGTACCTTGCAACAGGCAAAAGAAACTTTCCTTAGTCAACATCTAATTTCTGAAGTCAGACTTTGTAGTAAGCAAAACCTGTTACAGTTCTCACATGATTGTGTAAGACCTCTAGAACCAAGGAGTGGCCACCCATTGAAGCCCTTAGTGATTTTTACTCACACCTGTATTTTGGTGCCACCTGTATCTAAGCCTCCAGCAGAAGAGACTTAAGGTGGCCATACACGGTGAGATTCAAAAGTTGGTCAGATCAGTTGTACGATTTCCCTTGAAAATTCTTCCCTTCAGATACAGGACGATTTGTATTTAAAATGCAACTATTTCACATAAGACCATACGATTTGATCAATCACATCACATAATGTGTGTCAATTCCTATACGATCAGTTGAGATCTCTCTGCAAAATAATCTGATCTGCGATCCAACTAGACGACAGCGGGGACGCGCATCGGGGTCGCAGAAGACTCAAAATACAACTATTTTCAAATGATTGGTCTGTCCAACCTGTAGAAACTGCCCAAATCATGTGATCAATAGTCCCGTGTATGGCCAGCATTACACAACCAATGAGACACCGCAGGACTGCTGACTAGAAACAAGGCAGAGCTACTGGAACTAGCTGGAGTGACACTGCTGGCAGATACTTATTTATACAGATGTGAAGGACAAGGTTTACTAGCAGCAGCAGATGATGAAGGTCTCAGGTACATCTTGGGACTATGGTGCAGCTAGGTCATCAGGCAAGAAGCAACTAGACAATGAATCAAGCTACGGAGCAGGAGTGACCTGGACTGTTATACTGCAGGATTTACAGACAAGGACTAGACAGTCAAGACAACCAGTGTGGCAGGCTATGACAGGACAGACAGGAAATGCACTATAATGTGGCTGGGCTACTGGATGAAGAAACAGACTAGGATCAAGGTGTGGCCTTGAGGGCTGAGGTGCGACAGAAACAACATGATGTGGCCTTGAGTGCCAAGGTGTGACAGGAGCAACATGGTGTGGCCTTGAGGGCCAAGGTGTGACCTTGAGGGCTAAGGTGCAACAGCAACCACACAATGCGGCCTTGCGAGCTGAGGTGTGGCTTTGAGGGCCAAGATGTGATAGGAACAACATGGTATGGCCTTGAGAGTCAAGGTGTGGCCTTGAGGGCCAAGGTGCGACAGGAACAACATGGTACAGCCTTGAGGGCTGAGGTGCGACATGAACAACACTGTGCTACTTGAGGACCGAGGTGCAGCCTTGAGGGCCAATGTACGACAAGCCACTGACTGAGCAGAGAGGTGAACACAGAAGCGGCTGGAACACAGGCTGGGGCAGCAAGGCAGAGAACACTGCAGGCTTGAATCAGAGGGACACAGACTGATGTGGCTAGACTGGACTGCGGTATGGAAATGCCGTGGGCTGTGGAGAGGTAGATCACAGCTGCAGAAGTCACTGCTCTGGGAATTCCCACCAGCAAGGACATGAGCAGATGGAACCACAGCAGATGACTCATAGGCGACTTCTGATCAGGCAGACAGGCACAGGACACAGGAGAAATATTCTCAGCATGCAGGAACTGCAGAAAAAGGTGATACAGACAAGAACTCAGGCTTCTGAGCACAGGATACATACTCTGGAAGTCAGATAATATCACCGGGAGTAAGTGTCGGGTTGGCTGAAATGTATTAGAAGCAGGAGCTAATCAGTGCAATTCCTGCAGAAAGCCTCCCTAATCACAGGATAGTATGTAGTTGATCTCTGCACACAAACTTTCAGGCAGGAATGCAGCACAAAGATACACACAGACACAGAGTTCCAGCTACCTGCAAAAGCCAGAACTGGAATCAAGACATGATGCAATGTCCCAGGTGCCTAATATGGCCAGGACCTGCAACCAAGATGATCTGCTGCTGTGGATAATAACAAAACCTCCATCTGTGATTAGATTCTAGAAGAAGACCTGTTTTTTCCTGTTTTGTGGTTCATTGGCCTGTCCGCAATGGTCCATGTATCAATGTTAAATTGTAAGTTCTGTATCTATGGTTGATTTCTATTTATCCCAATTGTTGCTTGAATTTGCTTCTTGTATTGATTGTGGATCACAGCAGATAAAGTTAGCAAATTCCTCCCTGTATCTTGTAGATGGTTTACCTTTGTTGCTCCTCATAGAGCTCCTGCTCTATGATTGATCACTTGTATCTGTGGTTTCAATTTCTGGAACACTTCCAACTCTTGGCATGTCTAGCATCACAAGTTTTTGTGATGTTGTAGTACCTATCTTTTCTTTGGTTGAAGCTGTTTCATGAAACAGTATGTCTTTTGACTGTATAAGCTTTTGAGTGACAATGTCACTTAACACAGTTCCTGCTTTTTAAGTAATTGGTCTATTTGCCCTTTTAATCACGCCATTTTGCTCAGGTCTGTAGACAATCATGAGTTGGTGTTGAATGCTGCTCCTCTTTAGAAAGCTCTCTAGACCTCTGGACCTCATTCAGAGTCGGTCGTTGCGGTCGCACGACCGTAAGGTAAAAGGGGCCGGATATGCAAATGAAGCACTCGCAAGTTGCGTCGTTAAGATGGGATCGTTAGCTGCACGAGCAAGGGGAGGATGCAGCCTAAAAATACGCCCCCTTCTCGTTCACATTACACGTAATCTCCGGGCATATGAGGATTAATCGAGACCATCGGGAACCATCGGTTGACCATACCCTCTCTTAAGCACTACGATCTAGTCAGTGTAAAAACCTCCCATGTCACATGTGCCATGACACTACTTAGTTAATTATGCACTCCTATAAAACGTCGTTTGCATAGTCAGGCACACCTGCGTTCGGATCTCCACTCCCCCGTTCACAAGCACCTTCCCCTGTTACCACCCACAAATGCCTCATCCTGTCACTCAAACTAACGACTTGGCTGTGTTCAAGGAGAGAGCAATTTCTGATCGTAATAGCTAGTTTGCGCATGCGCATTGCGAATTTTACGCATGCGCAGTTTAGCGAACATCGGTGACGTAGGACCGAGCGGCCGCAACGACCGACTCTGAATGAGGTCCTCTGTTCTCATATTCTTTACTATTTTCAGACCTCAGCACTTTTCTTTTTAGGCCTGTTTGAGTTTCCACTAGACTCTTGTATGTAGCAATTCTACCATGATCCTGAGTTTGCAGAACCAACTTGCCGAGTACTTCACTTATAGCCCCCCATTTCCCGTAACTGCAGTTGTTCACTGATACTCGACTGCTGCTTGGAATTAAACTTTTAGTGCAAGCTCAAGATCACAAATACATATATTTAAAGGAAACAGGGCACTTTAAATGGCTAATTGGCATAAGAAACTAATGTTCTAGCTAAATGTACCATTTAACTACATGGCAGAAGTAACTAAGGACCTCATTCAGACCCGTTCGCTAGATGCGTTCACTAGCACAATGCGTATGCAAATATGGGAAGGCAGGCAATCGCACGGCAAGGCATTAGCACACCCACTATGTCTTGGCATGCGATCGCATCATGTATGCAGACGCCCACCAGCATGTCTTCAGATGCCCACTTGCGCACATCATTTCCAGGAAGTGTATGCAACCATTGGTACATCGGGTACCATTGGATGCAATCGCAGCACTTGTTGTTGACCATACCCTACCGCAAGCACTGCGAGCACTTCAGTGTAAAATTCTGCCAGGTGATGTGTACTATGATGCTATGTTTTAATTATGCATGCCCCTGAAATGGCGTTGAGATGCTTAGACACGCCTGCATCTCCACTCCCCCATTTTTATTGGCCAGCCCATGTCACCACCCACAAATGGCTTTTCCTGTCACTCACTTTGCTGGGCAGTCTATGCACAGTGAGCGAATGCTTCCCGATCTTTCGCAGTGGTTTGTGCATGCGCATTGCAATGCGTACGCATGCGCACAATGAAAACCATTGGCAGCTACGAGCTAACACATCTTAGTGAGTGGGTCTGATTCAGGTCCTAAATGCACAAGCTGAATATGCCAACTAAATATCAATAACAAGAAGATACTAAAACTAATAAAGAAAATAGTTAACCAAATCTCCAGAATAATAGCACTGGTAAGTACACCAAAAATATGACAGGATGTTTTCTGAATAGCACAGATTATTGTACTGCCGGAGAATGCTGAGCAGATCTTACAAATAAAACTGATTATTTGCACAGTGAAGAAATTCTTACAGGTACAGTAACAGGTTACCATAGCACAGATAATTGCACTGTAGAAAAATGGAAACAGCAAAATAACAGTGCTCTATTACAAATGTGAAATGATAATTGTTTAATAGCTAATATTTTAGAATAAAAATTGCAATAAATAAGTGAATAAAAAAATGAATAAAAAACATTAACCAAACCACCATTCAAATCATTACTCCTTAGATACTTGGAGGCACGATTATAATCCAGAGGTCATTGAAAGTATGATACTTAAAGTATCAGTCCAGGCCAATAGTTACCAAGTCCAGTGACCAGTACTAAATAGGTCCCAATTAGCAGTGAAAGTGGGCTTCTGCAAAGAAATCTGCTCCCCTCCATTAGTGCCCTTAGTATAAGTGCTCCCAGTAAGTGCCCCCAGTATAGGTCCCCTCCATTAGTGCCCCCAGTATAAGTCCCCTCCATTAGTGCCCCCAGTATAAGTACCCCCAGTATAAGTGCCCCCATTAGTGCCCCCAGTATAAGTGCTCCCAGTATAAGTGCCCCATTAGTGCCCCAGTGTATGTGCCCCCATCAGTGCCCCAAGTATAAGTGCCCCCATTAGAACCCCAGTATAGAAACCCCCCCCTGACAAATACACACTGAAAATAAAACAATAAAAAAAGAAAAATACTTACCTGAATCCACGCTCCAGCTCCCACCGCCGTCTGCACGTCAGTCCTCCGGGCTGGCATGCTCTGCATTATGGGAGTAGAGGTCCCCCTCATTAGTGTCCCCAGTAGAGGTCCCCTCCATTAGTGCTAACAGTATAGGTCCCCTCCATTAGTGCCCCCAGTATAAGTGCCCCAGTATAGGTCCCCTCCATTAGTGCCTCCAGTATAAGTGCCCCCAGCATAAGTTTCCCCAGTATAGGTGCCCTCCATTAGTGCCCTTAGTATAAGTGCTCCCAGTAAGTGCCCCCAGTATAGGTCCCCTCCATTAGTGCCCCCAGTATAAGTCCCCTCCATTAGTGCCCCCAGTATAAGTGCCCCCAGTATAAGTGCCCCCATTAGTGCCCCAGTATATGTGTCCATCAGTGCCCCAAGTATAAGTGCCCCCATTAGAACCCCAGTATAGGAACCCCCCCTGACAAATACACACTGAAAATAAAACAATAAAAAAAGAAAAATACTTACCTGAATCCACGCTCCGGCTCCCACCGCCGTCTGCACGTCAGTCCTCCGGGCTGGCATGCTCTGCATTATGGGAGAGACGTCATGATGTCATGACATCTCTCCCATTACCCACTGCAGGAGCCGGAAGGGAGTCAGCTCTTGCAGTGGGTGCTGCAGCAGTCAAAGGGAATCTTTCTGACTCACATTGGCTGCTGTTTAACACACATATCACTGCAAGCACTGGTGGCGAGGTGTGTGCAGGTGTGTGCAGCTGGCGGCGATGTGTGTGTTAGAATGCACAGCATGAGCCCGTCTGTCACCCTCCTCCTGGTGCTATTGGGTAAGCACTCAGGGGGAGGGAAGAGGCTCGGCTGTGCAGCACAGGACCGGCGCTGGGAAGCCTGGCGCTGGTCCTGTGCAAATGTGTAGTGCTGACCGCACTCACTGCAGTCGGCACTACACTGGCTAACTAGGACGGGCCAGTACCGTGCCCTAGTTACACCACTAATGCCCAGCATAAGCAGCATAGAACAGGTATCCAAATAAATGCCAGGACTGACAAGCTCTGACTGATTACAACCCACAAGGGAATTGTCAGAGGGAAATCCCTAAAAAGACTGAACAGTAAACCATCACAAGTCCAGAAACCAACCAAGGCTTTAAACTCAGCTGCAGTAATCAACAGTAAGAACACAGCCCAGCATGATGATTCCTGGTCTATACACCTACTTGGTTACAAGGAGACTAAATAAAGCCAGGTCAACAGATGCTGCTGAACTGTGCTTCTTCCAGATACAGTTACATGACTTTTGACTTTCAGGAAGTATACGTGCGTCATCCTTATAGCATTATTTTCAGATGTGTCTTCATACATTTTTGCTTGCACTCATGACAAACAGCCACTCTTGGAGTGTCGGGTCCCATGCTACTCTGCTAGTGCTGCTCTGCTACATTTTGCATTTTTTTTTTGCCGGAAATGCACCTTAGTCACAACATGATGTGACTACGATGCACCAGGAGACTTATTGATTTGATATGCGACACTTGTATAGCTCTGTGCTTCTGAATCTCTGAATCTAAATATGAAATGCTATGATGCAGCAGCCACAACATTTTTCCATGCTAAGTTCCATTGTGCTCTGTATACAGACTTAGGCCCTGATTCACTACGGATTGCTATTGCGATTGTGGCTGTGATTACGCACGCAGGTCTGCTGTGAAAATATGCTAATGAATGCAATCGCAAACCCATCTCACAGCCAGCATAGATACCAGGGCTTAAAGTTGTCCTTTAGAGGTGGTGGAACTCATCTCCCCCCTCTCCCATGCTAGATGGAGCTACTCTGAGAGGCCATAACAACTGTGAAGACTGTTCTTTACACACACGCACACACACATGCACACACACGCACACACACACTGTTGTGTATTGGAAACTTTAAAGTGAATGGCCGGGGGGTGCCTAGGCTCCCAGAAGCTTTGGGGGATATTACAGTGTCTTCAATGTTAGGTCACTTAAAAAGAAAAAAAAAAGTTCTATATCATCAGTGTAACTGTTAAACTGGAGAGACAACATCATCTCCATCGTCATCCCCCTGCATCTCTACAGTGCCACCCCCCTTGCTACTCATAAGCACCATCCCCCTTCATCTCACCAGCTTCATCCACCTTGCATCTAACCAGCTTCATCCCCACTCTATCTCACCAGATTTATCCCCCCTGCATCTCTCCAATGCCACCCCCCTAACATTTCATCATCACAATCTTTCTGTGTTGCACAAACATCAGTCCCCTTGCATCTCATAAGCGTATTCCCATGTCTTCACCAACACAATCCCTCTGTGTCTCTGCAGCTTACCCCTTGTGTCCCTCACCATCAGCTCCCTGCCCCTGTGTTCCCCACCAGCTGCTCCCTGTCCCATTAGTTCCTCTCCCACCATTAGCGTATCCCCCCATTTCCCATTAGCAGCAACTCACCTTCATGCCTGCCATGGCCCTTGCTCCGCTTTGCAGCTACTCAGTGCACTATGCAGCGATGGTAACAGTAAGACGTCACATGCACTGTGCCGCAAAAGGAGCTGCCGGGACAGGATGGGCTGCCCACAAAATGAGTGACAGGAGGGGCAGGCCATGGGTGGTGGAGGATGGGGAGGCCACCAAACAGGATGGCTCTGTCTGTGGGACTTCTATGCAGGGAAATGGCAGAGGCAGAACTAGTTCCGCCTACCATTGGAGGTGACAGAACCCAGTTCTTCCCCATTCCTGCCCACTTTAACCCATTCTAGAGATGCCCGCTACCACTATATCACATCCGTAATACCTTGCAGTCCTACATTTACACAAACAATTACAACAGGGCTGACCTTACACAGAATTGCTAATCTCATTGTACGCAGTGAGTACATAAGCTGCGTATGCCGTTGCAGTGGATAATTTATGCACGCACAAACAATGGTGTTCAAACGGACAGGCATGCCTCCATTTCTCCAACCACTCCCCCTTCACCACCCCAAATGCTGATGTCCCATCCCTCGATCTGCAATGGCATCAGTTGATCTATGTACGCTGTTACAGTAATGATCTGTGATTAATCAAGTCTCAGTCATATATACAACTGTCATAAATAAAATTATTAAGCATAGACTTCTGGTGCATCCTATTCATTAATAAGATACATTTTCAGAAAAAAACGGTGTATTGAGGCTAGATGTATGAGGACACATCTGTATGATTGTCATGAAGTAGCAGTTCATTGACTCCACTTCAATCAGTCCACCAATGTCCAAGTCACTAGCGCCAATGGTGCCTTTGCTATGGACACTAACTTTGGAAATAAGGGCAACATGATTACTTACCATTAACATGGCTCTCACATTCTGGTCATTCCAGGTTGTTCATTGACATCAATATCACCATGCCATCTAGAAGTTTCTGTACATTGTGATATCCTACAATAGTTGACAGTCTCCTATGCCATAATCCCATAGATTGCTTGGAATCTGAAGCTGCCATCACACAACCTGGTATCTAGGAAGGACAATTGTTGGCACTGGGTTGCCATTGCAATTACAGTCCCTCTTTCATTGTACACAATGCACTGTCCCTCTGCAAATTGGACCTTAGAACACTTATTCTCCATTATGGCAATCAGGTTGGTTCCTAGATCTTTGAAGTCAGTGACATTTCACCCATGATCTTCACAATAATTGTCCAGACTTTCATGGCATTTAGGACTTTATTTCCTTCCCCTGAGATTTATAGAATCACATGACTTTAGTGACTTACATAAACCACCTATCATTATAGCTGAAGTGCCTCATGCCTCCTGAGTCCATGTATCTTTGCAGTGACTGTCAGGTAGATTTATTGTTGACTCATTCTTTCTATCATGCTTGCATGATGAAGTGCCACTTGGTTCACTTGTTATACATACTGAGGCATTATGTTCAAATGTGTGACACTTGAAGCATTTGTACTTAGGCTTTTTAGGTTTTACATGCTTTGATATTAAAATAGAATTCTAAGAACAGGAATGCACTCTTGAAACTGTAGTAGCTTGAACACATACAAACTGCATTGATAGCTTGGCAGTGAATGACTCTAAAGCTACAATTAGAAAATCATACTCTGGCATAACATTTAGCAGCTTTGCCATTGCAACCTTCTAATTTTCTACTTGGATGTCTACTGATGTCAATTGTTGAGAGATAGACAGCATCCTATCTATATATGCATTCATATTCTCGCATGCAACTATTGTAGCTTAGTGCCACACAGAGGTTGACTCTTCTTATTGAGCCTTTGTCTTCATAAGACATCTGTACTTCACCCAAAATTTGTGTGCTGTCACCTTCCTGTGAATAATGAAATACACATACTGCTCTACAGCTACAGCTAGGCCTATGGTTTGCATGGCTCTATCTATGTCATCAGGGTTGGGATTATCACCAGTATCACTAGTAGCATAGTTCACTGAACCCATCAGTTTGGCAAAGACCATTCTAGCAAATGCACTGTACATTTTCATCCTCAGTATGAATAAAGGTCTGCCAGTTGCAGATTGATTTTACCAGTCAGGTATGGACTTGTCATCTGTCCGTATTTTAGTAATCCCAAGTGCACTGGATCCAGAAATCTGAACTGCAAATCAGTCATTCTCCTTCTCTGCTACTGCGCTCATCCTCCTTTGCTCCTGACCTTGTTGTCCCCTACTTTTGCCTTCTCATCCACTGCTCCCAATAAGATGCTGGCCTTGTGGTGCCATCTGGATGTGTTTCATTATTTTATTTAATTGTTTTATTTTGCTGATGGAGAAAAATAAATTTTTTTTCATCTGGCAGGGGAGGGAGTGATCAAGGCAGTTAGCCACAAAATAGGGCTATTATTTATTATGTAGTGTAGGACAACCTGAGTAGAGATGCATTGACTTGGAGGATCATATATTTGCAAATGTGTGTGACTGAGTCATCTGTATTTTTATATTACGTACAGTAGGATGCAAGTCCAATTTGCTGACCCATTGCATGTTGCTGAAATAATTTGTTTTATTTTTTCTTGACTAGTCTAACCCCTCCCTTACACACACCTGTGATGGGCCATTAAATTATGAGCAACTTCCATTTTGTCTATTACTGTTCTGAGACACATGTACAGTATGATATCAAGTAGCAGGAGGGAAATCTGATCCTTGTAATGCTTTATTGGAAAATCCTATAGTGCCGCCAGGTGATTTGTCTCTCAATTTAGAAACACATCAATATATGACACAAAGTGTGGCTATTATTATGTAGTGTAGGACTACCCAAGCAGATTTGCCTTAAAGTGGCGGGTGGATTATCGTAATTATGCAAATGTGTGTAACTTTCCTCTAAACTCTAATCCATGCAGGCATTATCTCCCGCATTGACTATTGCAAAAGTGTTCTTACTGGGCTTCACAAAAACAGGCTCTCACCACTACAATCCATTTTGAATGCAGCTGCAAGGCTATTCTTCCTCGCAAACATTCATCGCCTGCTGCTCCTCTCTGTCAGTTCTTCCATTGGCTACCGGTTTTCAACCGTATTCAATACAGAACACTTTTACTTACACATTAGACAATTAACCAAACCACGCCAACATACATCTCTTCACTTATCTCAAAATATCTCCCAACCCGACCAGTCCGCTCTGCACAAGTTCTGTGTCTCTCATCCACATGCATTACTTGCTCCCAATCACGGTTACAGGACTTTTTTCAGGCTGCACCCACTCTATGAAATGCCATCCCATGCATAATAAGACTTTCCTCTATTCTGCAAACCTTCAAGTATTCCCTGAAAACACAATTATTCAGACAAGCTTATCAGATTCCAGAACCGCCCACATAACCTTCATAGCTTCCATATCTAACTACATCCCCTCTCACAGTCCACACATAACCTCACACATTTTCTTTCTTCATTTTCACATTCTCCTGACCTTTGGCCAACATTCCAGTGTGACTGGATCATGCCGCCCACCAAGAACCTCTGCAATCTGGCAGAACCAATATACAATATGTAGCACCTATCCTTGTGTATCAATGAATATTTCCTTATAGATTGTAAGCTTGCGAGCTAGACCTTCCTACATCTGTCTGTCTGTTATTACCCAGTTTTTTTCTAACAATGTTTCCAATTGTAAGGCGCAACAGAATATGTTGTGCTACAAAAGAAATTGTTTATATATAATAAATACATTTTATTTTTATGTAGGATGTAGGTCTCTTTTGCTCTTTTACTTGCCCATTGCAGAGTGTTGGGGGACTTTTTTTTTCTTTTCTTATATATCTCCTCTCAATGTTTTGATCACCTCTGGGTGATAATGGATTAAGGGTATATTCTTCCTAAGTCTGGTGTGTGCCTCTTTAAGGTCTTTTGCTCTGTTTTGGATAAAGATATGTGTTATTGAGTGCTGACCAATACAGATATGTAGACTGCACCACTGGAAATTAACCTACAATACCGTGAGTGCAAGACTTTATCTAGATATATATTATCCTTGTCACTTTCTAAAATACAGTATGATTTAGGAAATATAGTTTATCATATAATAACCTGGATAAGCTCATTCTGAAGCCATGTTAAGTGTCTATTTCAAGTATACATTTCTTTTGAAACAGGGCCCCTGTGCTGCCCGCAATTACACATGTTTTGGCAGTAAGTTCAGATAGGAGTAGGTTTAAAAAATATTTTTCTCATGAATGACCCATGCATATTAATAACTATAATATGCAATCAGCTGGGCTGCAATATTAATATTAGAATTTTTTTTAAATACAGTGATCTTAATTCCATCAATTCCAAAGAAGAAATAGTAAAAGTGTTGATGCAAAATGCAATGTGTAGAAGTAATTTGCCCCTTCAGAGCCTGAGAAACAAGCAGTTCAATGCACCAGATAGGAACATGTTACAGCTATGCTCCCTGTGGTGTTGAGAGGAATTATATGCATGATTTAAATCTGGGAAATTGCTCCAGTGACTTAATATGTCTTTCTAGTCATATCTTGTGATGGTGCATTCATAAAGAATGCAAGACATCCTGTGTTTATTTATTTAGATGATTCCAGGTCAACGTCTGAAGACCTAATATTCAACTCAATGTGGGAGTCTTATTATTTATCAGACCGGTAAAGGTGAGTGTGGTTGTTTATTCTAGAGAAAATTAACCTTAGGAAGCACTGGAGACACGGCTTCTGGATTTCTAAATTGACAAACTGAATTTAAAGGAGAACTTCAGCTTAATATTTTTAGTCATCTACTTCCAGCCATACAAGTTACAGGACCTTATCTCTTCTATGTCTCAGTTCGCCAGACTTCCTGCAAAACTCACCCTTGCCTGAAATGTGACAGTGATTTCTTCATAAATAGACACTCTGGAAAGATTTGTGATCATACATTAGTAGACATTAGTAGTAAAATATATCTATAAATGTTCATGCCAGACATGGCAGCTTTACTATTAGGTCTATTAATGCATTTGCACTGTATTGTGGGGATATGTTCAAAATTCCGACAGCTGATGCCGAAATCCCGATACATATCAGAATACTAGCACCAGCATCCCGACCGCCGAGATCCCAAAGGTAAGTAACAGCATTAGGGTTAAGCAATAGGAGGAGGCTTAGGGTTAGGGGAGGAGCAGTTTAGGTTTAGGCAATAGGGGAGAGGATAGGTTTAGGCTTCGGGGAGGGATGGTTAGGGTTAGTTGTCGGGTTAGGTTAGGGTTACTTACCTATAGCTGTCGGGATTGTAACCTTGTCAGGATGCCGGTGTCGGGATTCTGACCCCCGGGATCCTGAGCGAAAGCATCCCATACCCATCCCATATAGTGGAATCATTTAAAGTTTTCCAGGGTATTGATCCATGGAGAGATATGACATCTCAGAGGCAGACATAAGAGGACATTTATAAGGGGTGTGCAGGCCATTGGAGGGAGGGGGTTATTCTTCAATAAGGACCTCCTGACACAGGGTGGGGGCAGTGTTGTAGGCAGCTTTTGATTTGAGGAGGAGCAAACATGTAAATACAGTATTTGCAGCCAAATGACATCAATAATAAGCCATAGCATTACATTATTACATCTACACACACACTTTACAGCAACCCTAAATATTAATACAATTCAACAACATTATAGAAGTCTGAAAAACCCCTCCCATTAGAGTAATTCTCCCACATGACAGAAATATCACAACCCCTTCATATTATCGAAGTTGGTTATACTGTGCCCCCATATAATAGCAATAACGCTATAGGTGTGCGTGGCATATTTCATTAGGGTGTGCAAGACTGGAAGGGAATTATTTTAGCATTGTCTATATAGTTGTTTATCACCAAGAAGAGGTCATGTCGCATAGTGCTCCCTTTATCACACTAAAAAATCACATAGTGCCACCATTTATCACAGAATAATAACACATAGTGCCCTCATATCACAGACTAATGCCATATACTTTAGTGGCAATATATCACATAAAAATGGATGTAGTGCCCATTTCACAGAATATTGTATGACATTGGAGGGTTCCCTGTGTAGACGATGAACCCTAAAACCCTAGGTTAGGGAAAGAATGAGCTGCCAATGCCGGGGTTTTAGGGGATACATTTCTTAATTGACTGCAACCAATAGCTAGTGGTATTGGTGTGTCCAAGGGTGGGTTTAGGCTTTATATGCTGGGATTTTCCTTTTTTCAGTGATTTCAACTGAGCAGGCAAGTTTATTGCTGGAGTGTACTTATCCTATCTGTCTCCTTTATCGCTTTCTTTCTCCTGCTCTTTTCCTTTCTCCCTATTCTCTTTCTTATGTCTCTCATGCTTATTCTTTTTATTCTCTCCTGCTTATTTCTTTCCCTGGAACTCCAATCACTCTGCCCAGGTCCCTGCCCATTTTCTGCTGGCCTTATATACGGCGGGTGGTGTGTGCGCAAGGGGGTTCAGTTGCAGTTGCACAGGTGGCAATGCAGTATCCATGGGTGTGCTAATAGATCTAGCCTGCTCGTCGCTGGGCCCACCGATGCGGAGGTACCCAGGCTATACGTGGGTGGCAGGCTGCTCAGCCAGGGGTCCCGGTGGCTTATGCCGGGAGTGGCATCCCCGCTACAGTACATAATGCATTCCAAGATGGATTTGCACTGCTCTCGCTGCCCGCAGCACTGCGCCTTCCTATTACAGGTCGCCAGCTGGTGAATCGGGATGGTGTGGTGCTGTGTGCCTCCAGTCATCTGCTGCTGCACAGGGTGCCGAGGCTGTGGCCTATTACACCAAGCATAATGGCAGCAGGGGTCACAGGTCAGTGAGCTGGGCTCTCCCCATTTTCACAGCTGGAGGGGCTGGGTAGCCTTGCGGTCTAGCCTCCCTGGGATTTTGGATAGATGCAGTGCCCACTCTTCTATGTTGGTATATATTCAGTGTCAGGTGTCCTGTATTCAAACTGTGCTCGGTTTTCTCCATAAGTTTGCACAAAGTAATATTGGCACCCAGGTTTCTATGTTTTCTGCATGAGCTGTGCCAGCACTCGCTGTTCTATAGATGTATTTATTATGTGTATTACCATTTCCATCTGAAGTGTATTTACCCAAGTCCATAGCTGGGGGTTTCTGCAGCATATATGCGGTCATAGTAGTGTATTTTTGTGACTCGGAGGGGAGCAAGTGTGTCTATTTCCTGCATTTCCCCTTTGTGAATACTGTGTGTCCCCTTATCTTCCTGGAGAGAGCGACGTATCTACTGGATTGGATTATACCTTCTACAGTGCAGGATTCCAGTGCAATTTATGGACCCTTTTGGGGTTGTCACTGTCCCCAGTGCTCCCTGGGGGCTTTGGCCAGTGGGATTGGGAGTCCTCCTGTCCTGCTAAGGCTTGGTGCCAGTGGCACTCGAGGTGCAAGTGGTGCCCTGGGAGTGATGGGAAGGGCGTTTCACTGTTGTTCTCTGTTCCCTCAGCTAATGGGTCACATACATTGTCCCCATCAGGGGTTGCTCTGCCACTGGGAGGTAACTCTTCCCCTGGCTCCTGATTTAGGTTCCCTTGCTAGCCTGCTTACCTTCCATGTGAGAGTCCTGGTTCTCTTCATGTGGCACGGTGTAGGTTGGCAGGTTGTGCAGACTTTGTTTTGGCATGGTTTCTGGTTTATTTATGTCATACTCTCTGTTTCTTCTTTCATATTGCATCCTCCCCTGGTTGTGTTTTTGCTCTGATCCCTAGGGCTTCGGTTCTAGGTTCTTGTGGTCTTTCTTCTGTTTCCTTTTTTTCAGGTGTGGATTAAGCCTGTTTGGTGTTCCAACTGACTAGTTGTATCCTCCTCCTTTGGGCCCTGTGTTGGAGGCTCTCAAGTGAGCATTTTGCAAAATTGCTGTGCTGGGTGTTAGCTCTTGCTTCACTGATAGGTCAGTGTCTCGGTGCACGTATAACCAGAATGCACTAGTGCCCCAGCATTAATTACCTTCTGTTTGAGGCTTGCATAGACAGTGATAGCAATATGGGCACAGTCCTAGTTGGGATTTGGTTTTTGCCCAGGTCCTGTAGTGCACTATGTCGTTAAATTCCTGTTAACAGCAGACAATCTACTATATACCTTTAAATTTGATATTTACCTACATCTAAGCAGGGGTTGTTCAAATGATATCCGGTCTAAAGATCTACAGTAAAAAGGTAGACAATGTCTAGCTAGACACCAGATGTTAGACCGGCAATAGGTCAACAGGGACAAAAAGTTGACACACTAAAGGTCGACGTGTAAGAAGGTTGACATGTACAAATCGTCAACAGGGTCAAAATGGCGCCACGCAAAATGGTCGACATGAAAATGGTTGACACATTATTTTTTATGTTTTTTTAAGGTTAGGTTTAGGGTCAGGGTTAGAATTAGGCACTTACCGGAGGGTTAGGGTTAGGCACTTACCCAAATTATTAGGGTTAGGCACTTACCCCAATGTATGGGTTAGGCATCAAGAGGGAGGGTTAGCATTAGGCACTTACCAGAGGGTTAGAGTTAGGCAAAAGAAGGGACAGTTAGGGTCAGGCACCTACCCTAATGGTTAGGTTTAGGCACCAGGAGGGAGGGTTAGAGTTAGGCACCAAGGGTAGGGTTAGGGTTCATGTGAAGATTAGGGTTAGAAAAAAAAGCAAAAAACATGTGTCGACCATTGACATGTCGACCATATGCATGGCAAACTTTTGACCCTGTCGACCATTTTTACCTGTCGACCCTTCTTACAAGTCGGCCTTTAGTGTGTCAACATTTTGTCCCTGTCGATCTTTTGTCCCTGTTGACCTATTGCCTGTCTAACAACTGATGTCTATATAGACATTGTCTACCTTTTTACTGCAGATCTTTCAATCCACAACCATTCAAAACTACAGTACATGCCATTGAGTGAGTGGTTAGATTTTAGTTAGAGCTTGTGTGAGTTATGGTGTTGGACTCGGCTCCTGATCGGTGCCTTGCATGGTGGGAAAGAATAGCAGTGGGGACAATGCACACGACCCGATAGCTAAGGGGCCAGTGAGATTGTTAAATAGGTTCATTCCCCTGTAATGTACCTTTAGACTGATGACCTAACAGGTTCAGCAGCTTTGGTTTCATAATCGGGCCTTGGGCTATTGGTTGGGGATTTGGTGACTTATGTACTTGTCTTTGAAATAGGTGATTGGCCCTGCAAGTATTTTGTTGTCATGTGATTGTAGACATTGGGCCTGATGGCTGCCTGTCTCTTTCAGTTGCCACTATATATATATATATATATATATATATATATATATATATATATATTCATACTGTAGTTCATTATTGATATTTTAAATGAAAAGGCTGACCGGTTTTAACACTTCATATGAGTCTGTATGTTATTTTAGATAAGTTAATTTTAAGTTTTAGCAGCATTGGGTCTTGATGCATCTGTCATTTTCTGATAGGATGTTTAATGCCATAGAGTGCCCCAAATTACAGAAATGTGCCACATTGCGCAACCATTTTTGAAATGCTTACCATGCCGGCTGGCTGGTGGCTCTTCTCTACATTTTCTTTTTGTCTGCAAACCACTTGCTACTGTACAAGTTTATTCAAACAGTGCTGAAAACATGAATTGTAGCAAGTAGTTTTCAGACCTTCCCTTGCTCCCATGGTGCCACCTTACAGAAAGGGATGGGAGAGAATGCAGAAAGGAACCAAAGCAATTATCCCACCCCTGGCAGTGGCGGACCCATTTTAAACTTTCAGCAGGGAGAGTGGTCACTCCCCCTGCACCCCACTGATTATGTCACTGGGGGGTGGGGTTAATGCCACCATGGTATCTGTTGCCACTGGGTAATCTATTGTCCCTGGGGTGGGGGATTATATTACAGTACGTAAAGACACTGAGTGGGAGGTAAACACCACCTGGGAATATTGTTTGGACACTTGATGACACTATTCAGCTAGTTTCAGTATCTAGTAAACAGTGTATGTGTGTTTATGTGTGTGTGTGTTTGTGGCGGGGTCCCCAATTAAATAAATGTGCTGCCACACCCTCCACCCATCAGTCAATGTTGCTTAGTCTCTCCCAGAGGTGTTTTTAAAAATGTCAGCAAGTATGGTTTAAATACCTGAACCATGACTCTCCCGAATACACAGATATTAAGATGTGCTTCTCCTCTACTAAAACATACATATTAGGATATTTACTGTACCTCTAGCATCCTAAAACTCTAATATCCTCCACTAGCAGACAAATATCAGTATATCAATATCAAGATCAATGCCATGTCCTTCATAATATCTGGACATATTATTCTTCCATTCTATCAAAGATACTAGAACATGTGCAATTCTCTTCCTAATACACAGTTATTGAGGAATGTAGCTGTCTCCTACTAATATGTTCATATAAGAACACATGTCGATCTCTCCTCTTAAGACACAGATGTCTGGACATATCCTTTCTAATCCTGGTATCACAGGACATGTGCTTTTCAGCATGGAACATAAAAATATAAGTATACATGCTTCTGTCCTCAGGGCCGCTACTAGGCTTCCTGACGTCCAGTGCCATCCCAAGCTGCACTGCAGCACCCCTTCCCTTCCCCTGAGTGTTTACCAAATATCACCAACAGGAGGGTGGGGAGCAGGGTTTTCTGACAGAATCAGCCATGCAATGGTGAGTTCAGGCATGACTGTGCTTCGGGCAATGGCCCTGCTAGCCTGTGCCTAGAACTGCCATAAGTGGCAATCCTTCACCCATCCCACTTCATTATGTGCCACCCACGCCCCTCCCCTGCCATGAAAAATGTCCACCCCCATTAGTGGTGATCATCATTATGTAAATGATATTCATCATATCATTTACATCCTGTGGTTAGGCAATCAATCGCGGACCAGATACGCCTACCAGGATCAGACAGGTTGTACAAGCCACACGGAGCCCACCACCACTGTCTGAAGCCAAGACAATCCCTTGCTCTTAAGGGCTGTGTGGGTGAACACACTGCATCCCTTATTCACACTCCACTTTTGGCAGATGATGATTCTGGAGAATTGTGGGGCTTTCAGACTTAAGAACCTAACAGTTCTGCCCGATGGAGCTGAAGGTTTGATAATTGAAACAAAAAATATTAAGATTGATTAGATTTCACCTTGAAATGTCATTATAATATCAAACAAAACTTAACAAATTTTTTTGGCAATAGAGACTCAACTGTGACTAATAACGTGTTTAAAAATCGCACCTATTATTAATCTTTGATGTATTATATATTGAATGGATTTCTTTTAGACAAGCGGGACAGTGGAATGCCTGTTAAACTGAAGGACACCATACTTTTTAACAGATTAAGTGGTATATGCGGGAGGTGAGGTGGGTGTAATGTCATAAATCATGTCATAATGGCTCTCATTGAGCAGTGAGTGGCAAGCCATGGTGATACAATTCACCACAAATCATGTCATCAAGGCCGAAACCACACACTTGTCACAAGCTGCCGCTCTGCTAATTGTGTGCGAGGTGAACGCCGGCCAGCATTCGCTGGAGCTCCACCTACCTCCTGTCCATCATTCTGGGTTCAGCCCGGATGCCGGTGATAGCATTTCACATGTTTCACATGTTTCCGGTTATAGCATGGTCTCCTGTAGTCAGTCAGTTACCTGTATCCAGTCAGCTTTGCTGTTCCTGTAATTTGTGTCATCTAGGCGGCACGGTCTGCATTTGTACAACCTGCTGCTTGTGTCATCTTGGTGGCACAGTATGCATACCTGCCTCCTGCCTGTGTCATCCAGGCGGCATAGACTGCACTCAGTGTCCAGAGTGCGCAACCCAGCGTCCTGTGGCTTGTGTCAATCTGGCGGCACATGTCGCACGTCAGAGTAAGCGATCTTGTGTACTGTCACTAGTGTAATCCCGGTGGCACTAAGCGCACCTCAGCATCCAGTGTACTCAATCTTGTGTACAACCACTAGTGTCATCCCGGCATCTAATTGACAAGTCTTTTAGCCCTCAAGGCAGCTACACAGCCTAGAGGCTGCTTCATAGCCCAAAGGCTGCTACTCCACTCAGTGACTGATATTTCAGCCCAGAGGCAGCATCAAGCCAAGGTTTTCCAGCCCTCAATGCTGCTACTGGCCCAGAGGCTGCATCTCAACTTATTGGCCCTCAGGCCACAACCAGCCAGAGGCTGCTACCAGCCCAGAGGCCACATCTCAACTTATTGTCCCTCAGGCCACAACCAGCCAGGGCTGCTACCGGCCCAAAGACCGCATCTCATCTTACTAGCCCACAGGCCACAGCCAACCAAGTCACTTCCAGCCCTCAAGGCTGCTACTGGCTCAAAGGCTGCATCTCATCTTACTGGCCCACAGGCCACAGCCAACCAAGTCACTTCCAGCCCTCAAGGCTGCTACTGGCCCAAAGACCCAAAGGCCGCATCTCACCTTACTTGCCCACTGGCTACAGTCAGTCAAGGCACTTCCAGCCATCAAGCCTGCTACACGACCACATCCAGCCAAGGTAAACCAGCCCTCAAGGCTGTTGCAGGACTAATACCCTATTGTCTGACCTGAGCCTTAACATTATCACCAGCCCCACATATATTTATATTCTTTCAGGGTATTGTGATCCTGTACAATGGACCCTGGTCAGAACCCTTCTCAGATTCTGGCTGGCCAGATCCAGATACTGACACAAAAAGTGCGTGAACTTTCTCTCCGTGTGGAGGAGACTCGGGGTGCCACTGCTCCCACTATTGTGGAACCAAAACTAAATTTGTCTGACCGATTCTCCGGAAACCAGAAGGATTTTCTGAACTTTAGAGAGAGCTATAAGCTCTACTTCAGACTCCGGCCCAGGTCCTCGGATTCTCAGACCCAACAAGTAGGCATTATTATTTCCTTACTTCAGGGCGATTCACAAACCTTGGCCTTTGGGCTTCCATCATCCAGTCCAGCCCTACAGACAGTTGAGGCATCCTTTACTGATGTAGGGTTGCTCTACGATGGCCTTTATAAGGCGGGCATGGCAGAGGCAAGTCTTAGGTCACTGAAGCAGGAGAATAGAGCTGCGGAAGATTATTGTATGGAGTTCCACAAATGGGCTATCGATGCAGGATGGAACAATCCAGCCTTGCGAAGTCAGTTTCGTTGGGGTTTATCAGATGAAATTAAGTATATCCTGGTCCAGTATCCTGCCCCAAGTTCCCTGGATGACCTCATGAGCTTGGCAATTCGTGTCAACCGATGGCTTCGGAAATGCAGAGAAGAGAAGAAGTTACATTCTCAACCCCCTCGATCTCCATTGTAGATGGATCCATCCGACTTAGATGAACCTGTGCAGCTGGGAGCACTCCGTCTTCTGCCCGAAGAGAAATGAAGGAGACGCTCATTGGGTTAATGTATCTACAGCAGCGGTAGAGGTCTTGTGGCCCAGCTTTGTCCTCTGAAGTCGGGAAAAGGCAAGGTCTAGGTAAACTAGGGGAGGTATATCTAGGCCTTGCATTCGTCTCCCCGGAAAATTCTGTCCTGATAACCGCAGTTACTCATCTTTCCAACACGCATGTCTCCGTCCTTGCATTTGTTGACAGTGGTGCAGCGGATAATTTCATGGACTTATCCTTCTTCCAAACTTTGGATCTGACCCCACTGTTATTATCCACTCCTCTGTCGGTGATTGGACTTGATGGGACCAGTCTTTCCGAGGCCCCAGTGCTCATCCGGACTCCTCCTTTGCAGCTGTCGGTTGGAGTCCTACATCATGAGAAACTCTCGTTTCTTCTCCTGCAGTATCCTTTGGCTCCGGTGGTCTTGGGGTTACTCTGTTTGAAGAAGCATAACCCTGTGATCCAGTGGCAGACCCATGGAATTCTGGAATGGGGTACATCATGCTTCTCTCAATCTGTCCTGACCTATTCGTCTGGCTGCTGCTGCTGTCGCTTCATCCATTCCGGCTCCATATCGTGACCTAGCCGAAGTTTTCTCTAAGAAACATGCTAATGTCCTACCACCTCACCATCTTTTCGACTGTGCCATCAATTTGTTACCCAGTGCCAGACTTCTCAAGGGCTGATTATATGCCTTGTCCATTCCAGAGGATAAAGCCATGCAGGACTATATTCTGGAAACTCTGGATGAAGGCTTAATTCGTCCTTCCAAATCCCCAGTGGGAGCAGAGTTCTTTGTCGAGAAGAAGGACAGATCTCTCCGGCCCTGCATTGACTTCTGTGGACTGAAAAAATTCCCAGTTAAGTATGCATATCCCTTGCCGCTCATCTCGGTGCTCTTTGACCAACTGCGTGAGGCATCCATCTTCTCTAAGATTGATCTCAGAGGCACATACAACCTCATTTGCATCAGATAATGGGATGAGTGGAAGACGGTCTTTAACACCCATTCTGGACAATTTGAATACCTGGTCATGCCGTTCAGCCTCTCCAACGCCCCAGCCATGTTTCAAGATTTTATAAATGAGGTGTTAAGGAATTTCTTGGGAGTCTTTGCAGTGGTTTATTTAGATGACATCCTCATCTATTCTAAGTCCATGGAGGAACATTGGAGACATATCAGACAGATCTTGCGAAGGCTACTGGATCACAACATGTATGCCAAACTGGAGAAATGCGAGTTTGATGTTAAGGAGGTGTCATTCTTGGGCTACAGTATTTCTTCGCAGGGTTTCTCCATGGATCCTGGAAAGGTGATGGCCATTCTGGACTGGGAGAAACCATCTACAGATGTGTCCACATACACCTTTGTGAAAATTGAGCCATGGCCTGCCATTCATGGCATCAGATAACCAGCCCTGCCAAGATATACATGTCGCGACATGTGCAAGGAGGCTGAAATATAGTGTAGTACCACTTTTCAGACAGCAGGTGGCATTTTTAGAAATGTATACTGCGGCTGCCTAAGTAGAAAGCTGGAGAGGAAGAGCCTATACATTAAGCTGCTTCCCATTGCAGTGCCAGACAGGCTTACAAAATTTCCTGGATACTTTGGCTACATATACAGTAAAAAGTCCTACAGAATAGAAAATAGCACCTGGAAATATAGCACCATATTTCATATACTAAAAAAAACTATTGCTATATTTCTAGCTGGATCTAGAACAGAAGCTGTCAGTTTCAGTTCATTTTCACTTTGTAAGAGGTAAAAGACTTCAGTATTTTCCTGTAGGTGTTATAGCATAGTGGTAAGGTGACTGTACATCACACCAGGAAATTAGGGTTTGAATCTCAGTATAAACCTATTTTTTTCTCCAAAAATAAATTTTTATGATTCAATATATATATAGTATAATTCAAAAACTGACCATCAGTAATATACTATATGTTTATGTCCTTCTCCAGGTAAACCCTTTGCTTTTCTCAACACAGAGGGGAAGGGGGAGGAATTAATTTTGTAAAGGCTGCGCATTTTCCACAGACAGACAACAAACCACATTTTCATGAGATACTTTTGTACATTGACACAGAAGCATGGATGGGATCAGTGAGACCCCTCTGTGCGGCTATGTATTTCAATGACATAGATGCATGCATGGACCAGGAGATCCATGCTACATGCATCTGGGTCATTGACACAGAGCATAGATGGGATCAGAGAGACCTGTGAAAACAAATAAATAAAAAATGGCATGCCCCCTTCCACAAAAGAGCCCTGAGCTTTTAGTGACCCAGTGCTGGTTTTGATTAAATACAGGGTACAAATGACATAGGGGTCCCCTGTACTTAAGCACATCAAGCACTGGGCTAGTTAGGACCAGCTCTGGTTGCAAAAATATGGGGGACAAACGACATAGCAACAGTGCACAAATAGCTCTGGGCACTGATCTGATTTTGGAAATACAGGGGGACAAAATGAGTTGGGTCCCCCTGTAAAATTCAGAACCAGCAGCAGACTTTTTCTAGTGAGGGGGCTAATGCCACAGCCAGGGGAGCCCTTTCACTGGGTCCCCCAGTAAAAACATTAAACCTGACCGATTATCAGCCCAGGCCGGGGATCCCTAGGGAGCTAAGGACCCCCTAATCAGAGCCAACTCTTGGGATGTTCGACCAGTGCTGTCAAACAAGGGCGCAGACCCATAGAAGGTGCTCAGATCTCTCTGCCTGCCCCAGATCCCTAACCTGAGACAAAACCTCGTGATCACACTCTTGGGTCGCGAGGTTGTGGGGTCACGAAGTTTTGTATTGATCGGGCTTAACGCTGATTGGCTGAGAGAGCGTTCTGAATCAGCGTTAAGCTCATTTAATATGCACACAGGAAGCAAAAGAAGATGGCACCCACCATCCCCCGCTGCCCTACACCGCCTGCACCCCTGCTGCCAACACTGCCGGCACCCCACTGGCAGCATCCCCCACTGCTGACACCACCGCTGCCGACACTCCTGCACTGCTGCCCCACGTACTGAGGACACAATCAGTGACCCCCACACTGCAGACACTGCCGGCACTCCCACACTGTGGACACCACCAGCACCCCTGCACTGCCAACACTGTCATCACTCATGCACTGAGGACACCGCTGGCACCCCCGCTCTGCTGAAATTTGCCATCACCCTGCATTGAGAACACCCCTACACAGCCAACACAGTCAGCAAACCTGCACTGAGGACACTGCTGGCACCCTTGCACTGCCGACATCGCCGGTACCCTTCACTGAGGACACTGCCAGCACCACAGCACTGCCATTCCATGTACGGAGCACATCGCCAGCAACCCCCGCACTGCTGACACGGCCACCAAATCTACACTGAGGACACTACTGGCACCCCCGCTCTGCCGACATCGCCAGCACCCTGCATTAAGAACACCCCTGTACTGCCAACACAGTCAGCAAACCTGCACTGAGGACACTGCTGGCACCCCCGCACTGCCTACATTGCTGGTACCCTACACTGAGGACCCTGTCAGCACCGTAGCATGGCCAAACCACATGCTGAGGACACTGTCTGCAACCCCTACATTGCCGATGCAGCCAGCAAAACTGCACTAAAGACACCACTGGCACTGCCGACATCGTCAGTACCCTTCACTGAGGACACTGCCAACACCAATGCACTGCCATTCCATGTACTGAGGACACCATCAGCAACCCTGCTATACCAACACTCCTGTCACAGTATGTGCACTATTGGTGTATCCAACCGACACTGTATAACACACTGTATCCATGTTGGAAATTGGAAGATGAACTGCCACATGTTAGTGTCACCCACTGTGTCACTTAGCTTAGTCAGCCAGCTAGCTGGCTAACAAGATGAAATATATAATATTGTGAGGTGGTCAATTTGATTGTAAATGACTGTAAATAAATGTTATTGAGGTTAATAATACTATAGGAACAAAACCAAGCCCATAATATGATTTTAACTGTTTTTATGATATTTTAAGAAAATATCCAGATCCAAAACCAAAACACAAAACACCAAGAAAAAAAATCCAAAACCAGATTCAGATCCAAAACCAGGGGAGATCCAGATCCAAAATCCAAAACCAAAACACGATGGTGGGTGCACATATCTCTTTCTCTCTGTCTCTCTCTCTATCTCTCTGTCTCTCTCTCTCTCTCTCTATATATATATATATATATATATATATATATAGCAACTGACATACTGTGTATACTTTACTGTAATAACAAAGTGGAAAACAAAACATTGTGCTTCCAGCTACATTACTGGTCTATGGATGTACAATATAACCATGGAAAATGAGTACAGTTTTGGGAGGAAGGGAGGGACTGAAAGTACAAAAGTGTCTCTAGAAACAAAGGGCAACATTAATGAGTAGTAACAACACACAGGGGGAGGGCTAATGAAAACTTGATTTGTTGTCTGTGTAAAAAGTGCAGCCTTTACAAATGAATTCCTCCTCCCTCCCCCTCTGTGTTGAGACAAACAATGGGCAGGGTTATTCTGAAACAGGACATGAACACACTGTAAATTACTGATGGGCAGTTTTTGAATTATAATGTATATCTAGAACTAGTACTGTATATGAATACTGGGATGGCAGTGCTGCAGTGCTGGCAGTGTCCTCAGTGACAGGTAACGGAGGTGTCGGTAGAGTGGGGGTGCTAGTAGTATCTTCAGTGCAGGTTTGCTGGCTGTGTCGGCAGTGCGGGGGTTGCTGACGGTGTCCTCGGTACATGGAATGGCAGTGCTGTGGTGCTGGCAGTATCCTCAGTGAAGGGTACTGGTGGTGTTGGCATTGCAGGGTGCCAGCGGTGTCTTTAAAGCAGGTTTTCTGGCTGTGTCGGCAGTGCAGGGGTTGCTGACGGTGTCCTCGGTACATGGAATGGCAGTGCTGCAGTGCTGGCAGTGTCCTCAGTGACAGGTAACGGAGGTGTCTGTAGTGTGGGGGGTGCCAGTAGTATCTTCAGTGCAGGTTTTCTGGCTGTGTCGGCAGTGCAGGGGTTGCTGATGGTGTCCTTGGTACATAGAATGGCAGTTCTGGCAGTGTCCTCAGTGACAGGTAACGGAGGTGTCGGTAGTGTGGGGGTGTCAGCAGTATCTTCAGTGCAGGTTTGCTGGCTGTGTTGGCAGTGCAGGGGTTGCTGATGGTGTCCTCGGTACATGGAATGGCAGTGCTACAGTGCTGGCAGTGTCCTCAGTGACAGGTAACGGAGGTGTCGGTAGTGTGGGTGTGCCAGCAGTATCTACAGTGCAGGTTTGCTGGCTGTGTTGGCAGTGCAGGGGTTCCTGATGGTGTCCTTAGTACATGGTATGGCAGTGCTGTGGTGCTGGCAGTGTCCTCAGTGACGGGTACCGGCTGTGTCGGCAGTGCGGGGTTGCTGACGGTGTCTGCAGTACATGGGATGGCAGTGCTGTAGTGCTGGCAGTGTCCTCAGTGAAGGGTACCAGCAATGTCAGCAGTGCCAGTGGTGTCTATGGGTGAGGGGGGCACACAGAGCCAACGCTGCAGTGTTCATAGAGGGGGAAGGAGGAGGAGAGCAGCTGCTGTAAAGGTGCATACACGTAGCAATTTAAAGGGACGATTTAAATGATATCGATATCGTTATCGTTACCATTATCTATCAAATCATCCTTTTTTAATGTACCCTACCAACTTATCTTCAACCAGCAATGTGCAGGCACGTACGGATGATAGCGATATTGCCCATCGTATCTGCATGCTGCACAACCTGCTGATTGTGGGTCGCTATAGTTGCTGGCAAGTTATTGGTGTGTTGGATTATCTATATAGATCATCCAACATACCAGGGAGTGTGCAGTATGATCTGCCAGCGATATTGTATTGCTGGCAGATCACTACGTGTGTATGTACCATTACACTGCTATGGGTGGGGGAGGGGGCACACAGAGTCAGTGATGCTGTTATCAGGGATAGGGGAGGGTGAGAACTGCTTGGAGTGTGTGCACTAAGGATAGGACATATAAAAGACAACATTGAAAGTACTGTACAGTTTTTAATGTTGATTACAAAACATTGTTTAGACCTAAACATTGGTTCTGGAACATTGATGTTAACCAATTTTTCTATTTTTTAATGGACCTGTAGGTGCTTAAACATATAAAACACCAATAAACTTCTGAGATCATACTTATTTTATATTTAATTTATGAGGGCTTACAGTATGTATAGTCCCACATACTGTATATCACTCCCTTGGAATGGCGCTATGTGGGCCTGATTCAGAGATGTACGCTAACCCAATGGCTAGGGCACATCTCCGATGGTAGGAGGATTGCACTAGTGCAGTCCTCTGTCTCTGAGTCCGCTTGCAGTGTCTCCCGGCTGCAGCCTGATTGACAGGCTGTGGCGTTTTGGAGGCAGAGCGGGGGTGGTCCCTGGCAGTGGATGGTAGGCATCCTCATTCAAACGAGTCTTAGTGTTTTTTTATTTTCAGGACTTGCTATTAAATATAGAGGTCCTGTTTTTTATCTGTAATATTTTTAATAAAATAGCTGTTTGAAGCAGTATTATGCTACAGTGCATCCGGAAAGTATTCACAGCGCATCACTTTTTCCACATTTTGTTATGTTACAGCCTTACTTCAAAATGGAATAAATTAATTTTTGTCCTCAAAATTCTACACACAATACCCCATAATGACAACATGTAAAAAGTTTTTTTGAGATTTTTGCACATTTAATAAAAAAAAAACACTAAGATATCACATATACATAAGTATTCATGACCTTTGTCATGAAGCTCAAAATTGAGCTCACGTGCATCCTCTTTCCACTGATCATCCTTGAGATGTTCCTACAGCTTAATTGGAGTCCACCTGTGGTAAATTCATTTGATTGGACATGATTTTGAAAGGCATACACCTGTCTATATAAGGTCCCACACTTGACAGTGCATATCAGAGCACAAAACAAGCATGAAGTCCAAGGAATTGTCTGTAGACCTCTGAGACAGGATTGTCTCAAGGCACAAATCTGGTGAAGAGTACAGAAAAATATCTGCTGCTTAGAAGGTCCCAATGAGCACAGTGGCCTCCATCATCCATAAATGGAAGAAGTTCGGAACCACCAGGACTCTTCCTAGAGTTGGCCGTCCATCTAAACTGAGCGATCGGGGGAGAAGGGCCCTAGTCAGGGAGGTGACCAAGAACCCAATGGTCACTCTGTCAAAGCTACAGCATTCCTCTGTGGAGAGACAAGAACCTTCCAGAAGGACAACCATCTCTGCAGCAATCCACCAATCAGGCCTGTATGGTAGAGTGGCCAGATGGAAGCCACTCATTAGTAAAAAGCACATGGTCGCCCACGTGGAATTTGCCAAAATGCACCTGAAGGACTCTCAGACCATGAGAGACAAAGATTGAACTCTTTGGCAAGAATGCCAGGCGTTCTATTTGGAGGAAACCAGGCACTGCTCATCGCCATGCCAATGCCATCCCTACAGTGAAGCATGGTGGTGGCAGCATCATTCTGTGGGGATGTTTTTCAGTGGCAGGAACTGGGAGACTAGTCAGGATAGAGGGAAAAATTAATGCAGCAGTGTACAGGGACATCCTGGATGAAAACCTGCTCCAGAGCACTCTTGACCTCAGACTGGGGTGACGGTTAATCTTTTAGCAGGACAACGACCCTAAGCACACAGCCAAGATATCAAAGGAGTGGCTTCAGGACAACTCTGTGAATGTCCTTGATTGGGCCAGCCAGAGCCCAGACTTGAATCCGATTGAACATCTCTGGAGAGATCTGAAAATGGCTGTGCATCGACGCTTCCCTTGCAACCTGATGGAGCTTGAGAGGTGCTGCAAAGAGGAATCGGCGAAACTGCCCAAAGATAGGTGTGCCAAGCTTGTGGCATCATATTCAAAAAGACTTGAGGCTGTAATTGTTGTCAAAAGTGCATCAAGAAAATATTAAGCAAAGGCTGTGAATACCTATGTACATGTGATTTTTTTTTTATTAAATTTGAACAAATCTCAAAAAAAACTTTTTAAACTTTGTCATTATGGGGTATTTGACGTAGAATTTTGAGGAGAAAATTTAATTTATTCCATTTTGGAATAAGGCTGTAACATAACAAAATGTGAAAAAGTGACGCGCTGTGAATACTTTCCGGATGCACTGTATGTACTGTACCTCTATTTACTTTTATTTTAGTACATGAAATATCATCTGGAAATCAACTGTTGCAATAAAGGATTTTATTGAAATCTACTGTATACTGTTGAATCCTCTTTATGTGAAGAAAATTATAAGGTAACCTTAAAACCTGAAGGGGTAATAAGAGGTGTTTGCTTTAAATATATCAAGAGGTATGTACCTTGAAGATCAGGTGGATGGGACTGTTCTATCAACACCTATTTTTCAGATATAAATAATCGCTCACATTGGGTGGATCAACAATAATTTTAAAATACTACACTATGGGTCTCATTTATTAACGAGTTTTATCACCAGAATGAGTGAAACATTTCACTGTGTATGATAAATGGTGCTCCAGCCAATCAGCTCCCAACTGCAACTGTTAGAAAAGTGACAGTTGGGAGCTGATTGGCTGGAGCAACATTTATCATACACAGTGACATTTGTCACTCGTTTTGGTGATAAAACTAGTTAATAAATGGGTGCCTTTGATTGTTTGCTTTTGTTGTCATCATTTTGAGGTAAATATAAGGACACAAAGGGTCTGGATGGAATTGCAGAGCCGCACATAAGCACACACAAGAGACTGTGCAATTCTATTCATTTAAAATACGAATGCAGAAGTAAGGTATCGCACACCTCCTTTCTGCATTTGCATGATCTCAGCTCTGTGACTGAGGGCCTGATTCAGAGCCGCTCGTAAGCGGCTGCTCGTTCTCTCCGAGCGATGTTCGCACATCTGCGCATGCGTATGGGTTTTAGTACGCATGCGCGAACCAGTCAGTGCGGTCGAAAATTGTGTGCTCATAAAATAGCGAATGCCTACTAATTTGAGTGACAGAATGAGGCGTTTGTGGGTGGTAACAGGGGAAGGTGCTTGAAAACGGGGAGTGGAGATCCGAACGCAAGCGTGCCAAACGGTCAAAACGGGCGTTTTAAGGGTGTGCATAATTAACAAAGCAGCGTCATTGACCACGTCACTTGGTTGTCTTTTAGCCTGAACTGTTCGCATGATTGCGGTAGGAAAATCCAACCACAAGCACTGCGAGCAGTTCAGACGCCTTTCGATGTACTCGATTAATCAAATAAATAGCAGAGATGACGTATGATGCGAGCGGCCAGGGGGCATTTTTTCCTAAATAGAGAGCGCAGGTTTTGTTCGCTCGCTCAGACATAGAGGCATCAACAGACCGCAAAGAGCGAGCGCTTAATTTAAATAGCCAGCCCCTTTTTCTGAACGAGCGAGCGCAAATACCGTCCGGCTCTGAATCAGGCCCTGAGGCTGCAGCCTGGTGTCACCATCAAAACAATTGCGACTGATGGTTGCCAATGTTCCTTAGGCCAGGCTGCGGGAGCTAAAACTTCCCACAGCCTGGCCGGGTCCTGGCAGCTTGCGAGGCCAGAAAGTCTGCATGCACCCATGCGGACTCTGCCCTTGCCCCTCCTTGAATAATGGGGCAACATGCACCTGTTTCCAGGAACGCTGCCAGGGAACATCCCCGCTCCACCTCCAAAACACTGCAACCTGTCAATCAGGCTGTGGCTGGGAGACACTGCAAGCGGACTCAAAGTCAGAGAACTGCACATGCTCAGTACACCTCCTGCAGTCCTACCACCATCGGAGATGTGCACTAACCATCGGGTTTCAGAACCAATGATTAGGTCTAAACAATGTTTTTTAATTAATGTTGAAAACATTGGTACAGTACTTTCAATGTTGCCTTTTTATGTCCTATCCATAGTGCACACACTCCAAGCAGCTCTGCCCCTCCCCCCATCCCTGCTAACAGCATCACTGGCTCTGTGTGCCCCCCTCCCCCACCCACAACAGTGTAACAGCAGCAGCTCACCTCCTCCTCCTCCTTTCCCTTCTATGAACACCGCAGTGGTGGGTCAGTGTGCAACCCTCACCCAGGGCCAAATTTAGGTCTGTGGGGGTTCCTGGACAACAAATGTGGGGGGGGCTATCAAGTTTATTTATATATATATATATATATATATATATAGCTACTGGCATACTGTGTATACTTTACTGTAATAACAAAGTGGAAAACAAAACATTGAGCTGCATTACTGGTCAATGAATGTAAAATATAACCATGGAAAATGAGTACTGTTTTGGGAGGATGGTGGGGATCGAAAGTACAAAAGTGTCTCAATACACAAAGGGCAACATTAATGAGTAGTAACAACACACAGGGGGAGGGATAATGAAAACTTGATTTGTTGTCTGTGTAAAAAGTGCAGCCTTTACAAATGAATTCCTCCTCCCTCCCCCTCTGTGTTGAGACAAACAATGGGCAGGGTTATTCTGAAAAAGGACATGAACACACTGTAAATTACTGATGGGCAGTTTTTGAATTATAATGTATATCTAGAACCAGTACTATATATGAATACTGGGATGGCAGTGCTGCAGTGCTGGCAGTGTCCTCACTTTATGTCCTGATGAAAATTCTTTTAATAGAATTGAAACATTGACTCAATCTATGGAGCTTCCGTGTCATTTTTGATATATGGTTTGAGTGCCGCCTGTTACCTTCCCTGATTGTTTTTCAAATTGAGGAAGGCACCTTACAGTTACTGAATTTATAGGTGATAGTGCCGAGTATTTGGACTTTTTTATATCTGTGTGCTTGTTATGCACACTTAACTAAGGCACACATCAATTATTATTTATACATCGCTAAGGACTTTTTTATGATTTTTGCTTCACATGGTGTTATTCTTGAAGTGGTGATGTCGCAGAGCAATACACAGGCTAGTAATCTTGGATTACAGGATGTGGAGTTACCATTGGGTGATACATATACTTTTACGGACGAGGAAGCCAATAGGATTCTTTTTTCTGAGAATTTTGAGACTACTGCGGGGGAGGAAACTGTCCAGCAGCTGTATTTTGTGCTTTTTAAGTTGAAAAAACTCAAGTTTGATTATTATTTACATGGTCTAACTTTATCGGATTACTTCAAGGAGAAAAAAATTCCACGAGGCTTCAGAATCCGTAATATACCGACTATTGGGAGACACAATTTGGAGTTCAGCAGGAAGTGGCCTGCAATTCTCAATAGAGCTTTCTTTGATTTAATACTCTTAGTAATAGAGGAATCTACCTGGGAGTTGAATATCATTAAAGAGAAAATCAAAATCTATGAGAGTCAACAGCTATGTACCCTTATAGAGGATAAAACCTGTGATTGGGTGGAGAAATTGCAAGCCCAAGTTAATAAATACAAAAAGGAACTAATACAGTTCAAAAAGAATAAATTGGCTATGGTTAACCGTGATTACGAGGAGAAACAAGTATACTGCTGGGCTAATAATACATATAGAAAACCCAGAGTTTTCAAAAGATTTTGAAAGCAGCACAGATACCCGTTTGATACTGAAAATTCAGGAGAGTCACTAACTTCACAGAGTGATCTTAAATGTGTTGGATCAAGGGACATATCTTCAGCCTCATGCCCCCCTTTAGGGGTAGCTACAGGAGCTTCAAGAGATCATGCAAGGGATCTGTTACTCGAAGGGGTGGACAGTGTGCGAAGCAGAGGAAAACCAAGTTCAAGAAGAAGGTGATCTATAATCTCTCCTCACGAATATTAACTGAGGATGAGAGAAGGGTACTAATGAAAGGCTTTAGCTTTGTACCTACTAACAAGCACGATCCTTCTCAAAGTAAAATTGACTTATGCAAATTCAACTGCCAATTGAGACTGAAAGAATATTTTGGTAACCTTGAGTTACCACAACATCAAAAATCTTCAGATAATAATCCACTTAGAGCTAAATCTATATTTGACCCTCCCTCTATGAATATTAACATAAAGGCTTACACAAAGGTGATGGTAGAAATGATTGAAAGAGCTGAAAATGTTGACTCAAAGAATAATCTGTCTTATAATGATCGTATTGCTCTATAGAATCTGTCTAGGTATAATGATGTAGTTATACGCCCAGCCGATAAGGGTGGGGGCATTGTGATATGGGGCATTGACGAGTATAAAAAAGAAGCTTATTGCCAGCTATAATGATACTGAGGTTTATAAATGTATGGAAAAAGACCCAACTGATGCCTTGCATAAGGAGTTGGATGATTTGTTAATCAAAGCAGTAGCAGAAGGCATAATTACTAGCAAAACGGCAGTGGTTTTATAACAGGGGTCACCCAGGGTACCCATTTTTTATTTACTCACAAAATTACATAAGAACAGTGCCCGGCCTCCTGGTAGACCGATAACATCGGCTAGAGATTCTTTATATAATGATATCTCTAAATATTTGGATATGTATCTCCAGCCGGTGGTACAAAGTGAGAAAACTTTCTTGAAGGATACAACAATGTTTCTGAATGACTTGAAGGATTTTAAATATCTGCCCCCT
Organism: Taudactylus pleione; assembly: GCA_031769625.1. Lineage (NCBI taxonomy): Eukaryota > Metazoa > Chordata > Amphibia > Anura > Myobatrachidae > Taudactylus > Taudactylus pleione. The sequence goes on along the minus strand of JAUIMM010000137.1, from coordinate 3,654,498 downwards.
GTGTTCTATAAGGCAACAGTTGACATAGTCAGCCTCTACACAAGTATGACAGGGAAATTGAGGCAATGAAGTGGTTAATTACCAATAATAGTAATTACTGTGGCCCTGATGCAGATTTTTTCTTAACTTTGCTACGCTTGGTGCTGACACGCAATTTCTTTATTTTCAATGGAGAGTTTTTTGTTCAACAACAAGGCTGTGCAATGGGATATTGCTTAGCTCCGGTGTATGCCAATGCCTTCATGTTCCTAGAAAAGGATCTTTTCTTTTGTGACTTTGCAACTGCAGCAAAAATCGTCTTTTACAAATGGTATATAGACGATATATTTCTCTTATGGCATGGTTCAGAAAGTGAATTTAGGACATTTATGTCCCAAGTCAATCGCAGCGATCCTAACATAAAGTTTACGTATGAGATTAGTAATGAATATGTCCACTTTTTGGATGTAGCCATGACACAGAAGGGAGGTAAACTATGTACGACAATTTACAACAAACCCACAGATTGTAACACTTTGTTTTCTGCATCTAGTCATCATCCCAAGGCTCTAAAAAAGGTTTACCTTTTTCACAGTTTGTGAGAGTGAGACGTATCTGTGATGATGATGATGAGGAGAAAAAAACAAATGGATCTTATGCACAATCGCTTTCTACAGAGAGGATCCTCTACTTCAGTTCTTTTAGCTGCGAGAACAAAAGCTTTGAATATTCCAAGATCAAAGTTATTGCAAAAATCTATTGGACAATCTAGAGAAAAACCTATATTGTTCATTAATCAATTCTCCACAGCGAAAAGGCATTGGCCTCTTATTAACCAGGAAGAAGAACTACCATTACTCAAAAATACTACACTAGTTCCCTGTTATAAGAAAGCTAAAAATATTAAAGACTGGGTCGTTAGGACCGATACCACTGGCTGGGACTCAAAATTAAAAAAGCCAGGTCACTTTTTATCCAAAAAAACGGGTAATTATCGATGCCTAATTGTACAACATGCAGTTTTTTGGAGACTGGAGATATGTTTCCTCACCCGTTTACTGGAAAGAAAATAAGGATACATCACATACTTACCTGTACCAGCAAATTTGTGATATATTTCATACGCTGCCCGTGTGGATTACTGTATATCGGAAAGACTACCCGTCAGTTTAAAGAGAGGATGGCACTCCATCAAAGTGACATCCGTTTAGCAATAGAAGGCAGAGCATCGGATCAACCTGTTGCTAAACATTTCAGGGATGCTAGGCATAGCCTAAGCTCCCTGAGATATAAAATGATTGATCACGTCCCTGAACATCATCGAGAGTGTGATAGATCAAAATTGCTGCTACAAAGGGAAGCATGCTGGATTTACAAGTTGGAGACCTTAAGTCCTAAGGGGTTAAATGAACAGTGTTTGCTTAATTGCTTTATTTAATCTCTTTTTTTTATTCTGCCTGATTAGTTTATGAGCCCTAGTTATTTAATAGTATGTGAGCTCTTAAGGTACTAATTGTAGTATACTTGCTGTAGTGATTCATTTAACCTAATAATTTAAATGATTAGTTTATGGACATTAGGCAGCTGACGTTAATGTTGTTTTTCCATTACTATCTTTAATATTTCTTGCATTTTTTTGGTTTACTGTGCCACTTCATGAGTATGTATGGATATCGGGCAGTTGACTCCAATGTGGTTGTCTCCATTATTATTTACTGTTTATGCCATTTCCTGTTATTGATGATACTATCGCTACTGTCCTTTAGTCTAAACTTTACTGTTACACAACATACAGGCCACTTCTTGGTGTGGGTGTTCTATATAATTTGTTATCTCTATTGTCACTTAGCAACCAGACCCACACTGATAAAGTCGGCCCCGCCACGACTGCATGCCGGATGGCGGTGACGAGCGTCATGGAGTGAGGTCCGTTCAGCACTTTCACTTAGGGGTTCTTGGTGGAGGGTATATAGGTAAGTGTTTGTAATCTTATACTTTATGTCCTGATGAAAATTCTTTGAATAGAATTGAAACATTGACTCAATCTATGGAGCCTCCATGTCATTTTTGATATATGGTTTGAGTGCCGCCTGCTACCTTCCCTGATTGTAGAACCAGTACTGTATATAAAATATCGAGTCATATTTTCAGAAGGAAATTTCTACACTAAGAAATCACTACACACACACGCCGTCCTCACTGACTCAGATCCCCACATAGTGTACATGGTGTTCACAGCCTCTAGATGAAATATGATATTATTCTAAAAAGTTTTATTATTATTACAATAATATTATTGATATTATTATATTATTGAATTATACAAATTTTTTTTGGGCGCAAAAAAAAAAAAATGTTTACACTGGGATTGAAACCCTAACTGCCAAGTGTGATGTGCAGTGACTTTCCCACTACACCACAATATTGGTGGATGGGAAGTACAGAATCTGTCTTTTCAGGTACTGATGACAGTTTCCTAGTGACAGTTTTTTTGGTGCTAGTACAGTGTTTCAGTGGCTAGTACAGTGATATAGCCGCAAATGCATATAAGCCCATTTAATATGCACACAGGAAGCAAAAAAGATGGCGCCCAGTATCACCCGCTGCATGACACCACCTGCACCCTCGCTGCTGATACAGCCGGCACCCCACTGGTAGCACCCCTGCTGCTGACGCCACCGCTGCCGACACTGCCAGCACCCCTGCACTGCTGCCCCATGTACTGAGGACGCCCACACTGCCGACACTGCTGGCACTCCGACACTGAGAACACCACCAGCACCCCTGCACTGCCTACAATGTCAGCGCACATGCACTGAGGACACAGCTGGCTCCCCTGCATGGCCAACGCCATCGGAACCCTACATTGAAAACACCCCTGCACTGTCAACACAGTCAGCAAACCTGCACTGAGGCCTCCGCTGGCACCCCTGCTCTGCCAACATTACCAGCACCCTGCATTGAGAACATCCGTGCACTGCCAACACAGTCAGCAAACCTGCACTGAGGACACCACTGGCACTGATGCACTGCCGACATCACCAGTACCCTACACTGAGGACACTGCCAGCACCACAGCACTGCTATTCCATGTACTGAGGACACTGTCAGCAACTTCTGCACTGCCGACACAGCCAGCAAACCTGCACCGAAGATACAACTGGCACCCCAGCACTGCCAACATCGCCCGTACCCTTCACTGAGGACACTGCCAGCACCGCAGCACTGCCATTCCATGTACTGAGGACACCGTCAGCAACCCCTGCATTGCCAACACAGCCATCAAACCTGCACTAAAGATACCACTGGCACTGCCTACTTTGCCTGTACCCTACACTGAGGACACTGCCAGCACCACAGCACTGCCATTCCATGTACTGAGGACACTGTCAGCAACCCCTGCACTGCTGACACAGCCAGCAAACCTGCACCAAAGATACCACTGGCACCCCAGCACTGCCGACATCACCAGTACCCTTCACTGAGGACACTGCCAGCACCACAGCACTGCCTTTCCATGTACTAAGGATACCATCAGCAACCCCTGCACTGCCGACACAGCCAGCAAACCTGCACTAAAGACACTACTGGCACTGCCAACATTGCCAGTACCCTTCACTGATGACACTGCCAGCACCACAGTACTGCCATTCCATGTACTGAGGACACCGTCAGCAACCCCTACACGCCGACACAGCCAGCAAACCTGCACCAAAGATACCACTGGCACCCCCGCTCTGCTTACACCGCCAGTTCCCTGCCCTGTGGATACTGCCAGCACCACAACACTGCCATTCCATGTACTGAGGACACCGTCAGCAACCCCTGCACTGCCGAAACACCCAGCAAACCTGCACTAAAGACACCACTGGCACTGCCGACATTGCCAGTACCCTTCACTGAGGACACTGCCAGAACCGCAGCACTGCCATTCCATGTACTGAGGACACCATCAGCAACCCTGCACTGCCAACACAACCAGCAAACCTGCACTGAAGACTCCGCTGGCACCCCCGCTCGGCTTACAATGCCAGTACCCTGCACTGAGGATACTGCCAGCACCACAGCACTGCCATTCCATATACTGAGGACACCATCAGCAACCCTGCTCTGCCGACACTGCTGTCATAGTAAGATCACTATTGGTGTATCCAACCCACACTGTATAACACACTGTATCCATGTTGGAAATTGGAAGCTGAACTGCCACATGTTAGTGCCGTCCACTGTATCACTTAGCGTAGTCAGCCAGCTAGCTGGATGCAACCTTTTGGCCTTAACTAGATGAAAAAAATAATATTGTGAGGTTGTCAAAATTGATTGGAAATTACTGGAAATAAATGTTATTGAGGTTAATAATACTGTAGGAACAAAAACAGGCCCATTTTATGTGATTTTAACTGTTTTTATGATCTTTTAAGAAAAAATCCAAAACCAAAACACGAAGGTCGGCACACATGAGAGAGAGAGAGAGAGAGAGAGAGAGAGCAACTGACATACAGTGTATACTTCTTCTATCTACATTACTGGTCAAATAATGTACAATATGACCATGGAAAATGAGTACTATTTTGGGAGGAAGGGATGGGCCAAAAGTACAAAAGTGTTTCAATACAAAAAGGGCAACATTAATGAGTAGTAACAACACAAAACACAGGGGGAGGGCTAATGAAAACTTGATTTGTCTGTGGAAAATGTGCAGCCTTTACAAATGAATTCCTCCTCCCCCTCTGTGTTGAGACAAGCAATGGGTTAATTGGAAAAAGGACATTAACATACTGTAAATTACTGATGGCCAGTTTTTGAATTATAATGTATATCTAGAACCAGTACTGTATATGAAATATCAAGCCATATTTTCAGGGGGAAATTTCTACACTAAGAAATCACTACACACACATGCCGTCCTCACTGACTCAGATCCCCACAGCCTCTAGATGAAATATGATATTATTCTAAAAAGTTTTATTGTTATTACAATAATATTATTGATATTATTATATTATTGAATTATATAAAAAAAATTTTGGAGCAAAAAAAAAAATGTTTACACTGGGATTCAAACCCTAACTGCCAAGTGTGATGTGCAGTGACTTTACCACTACCCCACAATACTGGTGGAGGGAAGTACAGAATCAGTCTTTTGAGGAACTGATGACAGTTTCCCAGTGAGATTTTTTGGTGCTAGTACAGTGTTTCAACGGCTAGTACAGTGATTGAGATGCAAATGCATATTGCACCTTAACATAAACACTCATCAAAACTCCTTGTTTGCCCTCAATTAAAATCCAAAGGAGACCACTACTGTATCTTTGATACATAGGTTGAACACTATTAAGTGCAACATTACATGATACACTGGCCACCCAGTGGTGAAAGTATGAATTGCACCTTTGCTGCACCGCAGATAGCACGGCACGACAATATATGAGAATTGATGTCCTGCCAAATTGAGAGCCATGGTTTTCAGAAAGGTGTATGTGTACACATCTGTACGATGAAGGACATTCTATGGTTACTTGACTATGCGAATTATTACCACAGTCCTTTTCTGCCATAGTCTCCCCCATTGTGGAACTAACCAAAAAAGGAGCTGAGGTTGCGAATTGGTCACCTGGGGCCATTTGAGCCTTTGACACTTTGAAGGCAGCTTTTGTGTCTGCTCCTGTCCTCTGGCATCCGAATGCAGAGCTTCCATTCATCGTAGAGGTCGACGCATCTGAGATTGGAGTGGGTGCTATCCTTTCTCAGAAAGATATCATGGATGGTAAGCTGCACCCATGTGCTTTCTTCTCCAGGAAATTTGGTTCAGCAGAGAAGAACTATGATGTTGGCAACTGGGAGCTGATGACAATTAAGAGGACCATTGACATTGGTTAGTGGGGGCTATCCATGTGGTGACAGTTCTCACTGATCTAAAAAAATGTGGCCTACATTGAGACGGTGAAAAGGTTGAACTCAAGGCAGGCATGATGGGCCCCTTTCTTCACCCGCTTTAATTAAGTGATTTAGTTTTGACCTAGGTCCAAGAATATTAAAGCAGATGCCCTGTCTCCATGCTTCTCTGCCTGTCAACCTCCCAGGGCTTCGGAAGAGTCCATCATTCCAGCTTCCAGGATCCATTGTGCAGTCACCAGGACCGTTCAAGATTCTCTCAGGGCTTGTCAAGCCGAAGCTCATCTTAGTATGCCATCAGGTCTACTGCTTGTCCCTGAGAGACTTCGTAAAGTGGTGTTGAAGGACTTTCATTCCTCCAAGACAGGGAGTCATCCTGGCATTTCTAGAACAATTGAACTTTTGTCTTGATCTGTGTGGTGGCAGTCCATGTAGAGAAACACTCGTGAGTTTGTCCTGTCCTGTGATGTATTTTCTAGAAATAAGACCCTTAGGACTACTCCACAAGGTCTATTGTGTCCTCTTCCTATGCCCTCTAAACCATGGACCCACATTGCGATGGACTTTGTCATTGACCTTCCTGTGTCTTCTAGTTGGACGGTCATCTGGACCATCTTAGACCATTTTTCCAAAATGGTGCATTGCAACCCTCTGGTCAAGTTACTATCTGCCAAGGAGTTATCTGCACTGTTCTTACAGCATGTCTTCAGGCTCCATGGGCTTCCAGTGGATATTGTCTGAGATCGGTAGACGCAATTTGTTGCTCGGTTCTTGAAGTTCTTTTGTGTGGATTCCGGCATCAATGTCAGCCTGTCATCAGGTTACCACCCACAGTCTAATGGACAGACGGAGTGTGCCAATCAGGCCCTGGAACAGTACCTGCGCTGTTTCATCTCAAAGTCCCAAGACAATTGGGCTTCACTGTTGTCCTTTGCAAAAATTGCCTAAAACAACTCCTGCCATTCTGCTTCCTCCATCTTTCCCTTCTACTAAAACTCTGGGATTCATCCTAGGAGCAATTCTTTTGAGCCTTCAATAACCAGAACGTCTTCTTCTTCATCCGTTTCTAGGCTGTGGTCAGTTTGGAGGAAGGTGAATCAGGCATCCTCCTTCAGGCATCAGGTCAGTCCAAAGTGTGGGCTGATAAGCATCGAAGGCTCTGTAATTTCAATATAGGAGACTTAGGGGTAAATTTACTAAGCTTCGAGTTTGTGTGAGTTTTCAAACTCACGTGAGTTTAGGCATGTTTTTCATCTCACAAATTTACTAAAGACAAACTCGAGTGAGTTTGGAAGTGAGTTCTGTTTTTACCCTGTTAACACTCATGTGAGATTGTAAACTCGAAAAAACTAACCATCCACCAAAATAGGAAAATACAATAGTTTGCTACTATGTAACCATTTATTACCCCACTCTAGGGGTGCAGGGAAGAGCCCTGGGCTTCAGAACAAGCCTGGAGTTTCAGGGGGGGGTGGGGGGGCTCTTCTTGGGGAGGGACCCCACCTCTCCAGCTTGGTCTGACCGGCTTGGTGTTGTAATGCTTTGACCATGGAGCCCCAGTGAAAGGGTCTCTGGGCAGTGGCATTACACCCCAGTCAGTTTGGTCCATTGCTGGTTTTAAATATAGGGGGTACACTACACAATTTTTTACCCCCTATATTTAAACCAGGACTGGCCATGCAGCATGGTGCTGGTTCCTAAATTACAGTGGAACCCTACTCATTTTGTTCCCTGTAATTTTAGAGACCAGGACTGGCTGACAAGTCCGGGGCTGGTTAGGCTTTTTTCGGGGGGACCCTATGTCATATTTTATCTAACATTTTAAAAAAAATTTGCAGGTTCAATACACAAGCAGCCTTCACATATTTCACTGATATGTGCAGGCTGCTTGCTCGGGTGAGTTTAGCAGAGAGAAAACACTGCAATCTCGAATAAGTACTCTCATCTAAACTCTCACCTAAACTCTCCTTAACCTCTAATCTAAACTCTCCTTAAACTCTCCTCTAAACTCGCAATTTGGGGGAAAAACTCTATCTGCTTCACCATCAAAAAACTCACTTTCAGCTAAACTCACTTCTTAGTATATTTGCGAGTTTCATAAGGGAAAACTCACCCAAATTTTGGTGAAGCAAAGTGAGTTTAAAAACTAGAAAACTCGACCAAACTCGAATTTTAGTAAATTTACCCCTCAGTCTGGCTGTCAAGTAGAAATATTAATCTACATCAGAGGTCACAAAAATTGGGGCCCAAGTTCATTGGCCCATTTCATATTATTGCTCAAGTGAATCTTGTAGCCTTTCGACTGAGATTACCGAGGACTCTTAGAGGTAAATTTACTAAGAATCGAGTTTGGGTGAGTTTCCAAAATCATGCGAGTTCGCCTGTTTTCAAATTCGCAAATTTACTAAGAGCAAACAGGTGTGAGTTTGGAAGTGAGTTTTCTCTTCTCACTGTTAAAACTCATGTGAGTTTACAAACTCGACTAAATTCACCATCGGCCAAACTAGGAAGTACATGAAAAAGTTGCAACTCGCAAATTTACAAAGAATCAAGTTTACAATCTGGGGTGAGTTTGTAGCAAACTCACTGATAAGTTTGATGAGTTTGGCAGAAATATACACAGATCATTGTGATTTGTGTATGTTTCTGCCTGAATACCAAACATAAAGTGTTTTTTTATTTAAAAAAATTAGGTAGGGCCCCCCCAAAAGCCTAACCAGTCCCAGACCTGCCAGCCAGTCCTGGTTCCTAAAATTATGGGGAACAAAATGAGTAGGGTTCCATTGTAATTTAGGAACCAGCACCTGGCTGCAGGGCCAGTCCTGGTTTTAATACTAGGGGGAAAAAAATTGCATAGTGGTCCCCCTATAATTAAAACCAGCACTGGACCTAAAACAGCTGGACTGTAATGCCACAGCCCGGAGACCCTTTCACTGGGGCTCCATGGCCAAAGCATTATCAGCCCAAGCCAGTCAGGCCAAGCCGGTGATCTCAGGGGAGATGGGGACCCCACCAAGAAAGCCCCCCAAATAAAACCCCAGGCTTGGTCTGAAGCCAGGGGCTCTTCCCCGCACCCCTGGAGCATTGGGTACAGGGGTAATGAAGTGAGAAATATAAGGAAACTTTTGTATTTTACAATGGAACTACAGGTGCCAGCATGCCTGCCTTTTGGCACTTGTGGAACTACAAGTGCCAGCAGATGGCCAGCACCCGTACCTCCACTGTAAAATAAATGGTTAAATAAAGACAAAACACAAACACCATACCTAGTAAAACTTTATTTCATACACCTACCCATTCACACATACTTACAGTTGCAGATATGTGTCTGTCTCCATCTCAAGTAAGATCCATGAGTCTGGCCCTGCAAAAAAGAATCTATTCTCACCTAGATCCTGGTGCTGCTCTCCGTAGTCCAGGGTCTTGGTAAAAGAAATAAACGAGTTACCCGAACCAGACGGACAGATGTAAGTATATGCTGTTGCATACACTTACACCTCGCGATGACAGATGACCAAAGTCAGCTGTAATTTCTCATGGGGCGCGAGCCAATCAGCGGCCGCTTTACATGTAAAGTGGCCGCTCATTGGCTGCTCCCAGTGGTATGGAGACAATTTCCGTCCTACACCTCTGATAGAACTAAATGCAGTTGAATTATTTTGTGTCTGTTGTTTTCAAGTTCACATGAAGAGCAGCCATTCTAAATTCTGCAATATTTTACATTACATTCACATCCTGCTCTGGAGCCAAATTACAGTGTACAAGTATATTTTAGTTCATTTAAATTACTTACTTTGGCCATGAATTTTAGATCAGAAACAAATACAATGATTTGCAAAACACTATAAAATAACAGTGATAGGATTGAGAATGTGCATTAAACAAATGAAGTTTATACTTGTAATTTAAGGCTAAATATGCAGCAATGAAGCTTAATTTCTTTTATTTTGCTAAGATATGAGGAGAGCTGGAGCAACAAAGTCGCAAAGACAATAAGTTATCAGCTTTAAGATCTGACACACTGCCGTCTGCAGTTTCCACCAGGCACAGTGAAATGAATCAATAGTACAGTTTTTTCTCTCTTACAGTATACGAGTTTAATCTCACTTTAATGCCAAATTGTGTCTGAAACTTACTTTTCTTTGTCCTTCATTACTCAGGTAATGTATCAGAACATATGGTTAGTTCTACACTATGAAGTGGTATTTAGTATGAAATTACTGCATTTGACAAATTATACCAACATAATTAAGTCCACTAGATCAATGAGACATCACAGCCCGAACTAGGACAGATGAATTTATATTACAATTTATGAGTGAAGTTTCAGTGAGATGTCTGTCACACAAATCGATCTTTGTGATGGAAAATACCATTTCCGAATTGCAGTAACATTGGGCCTGATTCAGAGGAGGACACAGTGTCGATTTTGGTCACAAGTGGCCGATGTTTTCAGGCTGCGCATGCATCAGAGTTGCATTGTACATGTGCCATGATGGTCTTGCTACGGCGGTCGTAGTGTGGATTAGGACACAGAGTGATTGGCAGACGGTGACCATTTGGGGGTGGCAACGGGGGAGTGGTAAATAAAATGCAGGTGTTATTATGCCAACTTCAGGTGTATGTTACAGCCAGCAATTGAGAATTTGTATGCAGAGCTTAAGGCTCCAGCGTCTTACTTGCGACAGACATTCTGAGTGGCCATAAGGTTTCTCTGAAGTAAGATGGTGCGACCTATGGTACATCTTTTGTACACAAGAAGTGGACTTGAGACGCCGTTAGTGGATGTCTCAATACAAATCCTGTCGGCTGCGACATTTAAATATTTTCTCATAACTGCTGTGTGCAGAATCGCAGCCACAACATGATGTTAGTGCACCACTGAATCTGGCCCTTGCTCTATGAAATCAACTTTTGCATCATTGCACCACATGATATTTATTAAATAACATTTGACAGAATTTATGGTGCATGAATAGAGTTGGAAGAGTCAGTTCATTCTTGTGTATGGTGTGGTATGCATACGTTTGGGAACAAAGGATTTAGAACAAGCTGCGTATAATCACAAATGTAAAATGTGCTTGGAAAAATATGCATTTTTGCTACCCATACAGAGTAGCCAAAAAACGTGAGCTACACCCTGCTCACTATGCATAGCAAAATGTGCCATCTTATGCCAGCAGATAACAGGAACACAATAATAAGAAAATATATTTTGTTACTGCAAACTGATTGTTCATTGCATTTTAATCCTACAAATATATTGCAGCAGAATCATTATGAGACCAGTTGCACTATTGAGAGATGAAGATGCATTCAGTCAATCAGATAGGTCACTGGTCATCATCATCATCATCATCATCATCATCATCATCATCATCATCAATTTGCAACGTGCAACAAGTGCCTCGTACCCACAAGTGATCTGCATCCAAACAGAGGTACATTATATGCATCTGTGTGGTGCTCAGCATTGAACATATTTTTTGTGAAAACGTCCTTAAGCTGGGTACACACTAGGTCCACAGATCGTCCATTCAGCCGACCCACTGACCTATCTGACAATTGTTAAGTGTATACACATTTACCAAGTCGTCTGCCCGATGTTCCGGGCTACACTGCTCAAATGTGCGGGCATTTAAATCACCCGCCAAATCAAACGAACGGGCGATATATCTATCACTGTGTATCCAGCTTTACTCTACTTTGGCTGTGTCTACCGAACCATCCACCTTTGTGCTGTAAGAGCTAAATGCAACCGTTGACATGCTTACAGCCATTAGGTACGTATGTAGGGTGCGCAAAAATGCATTTTGCTGAGAAAAAAGCCTCAGAAAGTGTTTACATTAAATTCTATGACTTTTATGAGGATTTGTGCAGCTAATTGTGACATGAAGCAAATATTTAGTACATTAAAACTTTCTATGAGGACTAATCTTTCACCACCATGGAAAGTTCTTATGCATTTTCATGGTTCTGCCTGGCAGTAACCATGAGATATTGTAATTTTTATAACTTTATATGTAATAACTGTGTGACCTTCTTGTGACCTATTTCAGATTGCATATGAGGTATTCTTAACTGTCAATAAAAGCTGGGCAGCATGGCTCCAACCTCTTTTATTTGTTGTAAAAGACAGTGACAGAAGTCACATCGGAGGGTACAGGATGTACTTCTAAAAGGTTTTTCAGATCCCTCAACTGTACTTGATTTTACGGCCCTGAACTTCAACCAATTTGAAGATCAAATATGTCCCATATATTGATCTAGAAACCCAAACTTCCTGTCCTAAAAGTTATGTGAACTTCTGTCCACTCCTGAAAATACAGTGCAATCCTCCCATTCCATAGTTTTAAATGAGAAATCTGCCCTCTAACAAAAGAATGTGTTTAAAGGGACCCTTAAATAGTACTGGCAAAGGTATGGGTAGGAGCAATCCAGCATAAGGTAAAATGAAAGGAGACTTGTAATGTATTGTTCATTACCTAAGGACAGTCTGGGATGCACCAAATGCTTTCTAAAGTGAACTAATTTCACCTCAGGTCCTAACCCATCCTTTGTAAGTTAGTTTCTGTGTTAGTTCTTTTTTTTCTTGTACTATTTGTCCACATATTAATATGTGTGTCCTTTATTTAATTATTTTTGTATTTGTTATGCAATTGAGTCATTTTGTACTCAGATTAAAAATCTTAGCATGATTTCTTTTTATGAACCTACAGTATATACTTGTCGGATTGCAAAGGTCTATGCTATATATTTGTGTGACATTATTGCTTGTGTAATAATAATTGTGGTACTGTAATCATCATTTAACCCTTCATGGTGGCAGTTTGTATTGTGTTATTAAACATGAGTACTGACGTAACAATAACCATGCCCAGCGGTTTCGATTTGAGGAATCTGAGGGCTGACTGATTGCTACAGGCATACTGTATGTAAATAGTTTTTTTTCTCTTAAATTAAAATTGTTTTCTTTTTATCTGAAAGGTTAATTATTGTATTCAAGCTGGGGGATAAAAAAAAGTAAATCTAGTATAGCAGAGCAAACTCTATTGGACAGTTTTCTTAATTTTTCATTGTTCTTCTCTTGTTCATCTAGATGAACTCTTTTTTAAATTAATTGCAGAGGAAGAGCATGGGGTTAGATCAAGCTGTAGAGATCAATGAGTGTGCTGATCTTTTGAGTAGTGCAGCATATGACATGGTCATTGACCCAGAGGCATCACTAGGGTTGGTGTCACCCAGTGCTGTAATGCATGGTGACACCCCCCCCCACAAAAAAAAAAAATGGGACCAAGGTGCGCAGCTCCGCAAACTCTTCCCCCTTACCAGTCCAACAGTCACACTGTGCTCCTTCCTGAATTCCGGGCATCATCACGCCCAGTATTCTGGGTAGCAGTGCTTAAAGTGGTCCTAGAGACATGGTGGAATGCCCCTCCCCTTTCTATGTAATTTATCAATAAAAAGACAGAATGCGCCTAAGGTGCATGGTGCAAAAAAGGGGCATGATCTCAAAAGAAAGGGGCATCGTCATACAATACTATCCCCAATTCAAATTTCACCACACAGTAGCACAATCTTATTCACATTATACCACACATCGGACCTCATTCAGAGTCGATCGTTGTGGCCGCATGGTCGTAAGGGAAAAGGGGCCGAATATGCAAATGATGCACTCGCAAGTTGCGTCCTTAAGATCGGATCGTTAGCTGGCCCACCAAGGGGAGGATGCGGCCATAAGACAAACAATACGCCCCCTTCTTGTACGCATTACCCGTCATCTCCGGCCATATAAGGATTAATTGAGACCATCAGTAACCATCGGAACTGGTCGTAGAGCTTAAGGTTGACCATACCCTCTCTTAAGCACTACGATCAGGTCAGTGTACAAACCACCCATATCACGTGTGCCATGGCACTACTTTGTTAATTATGCACTCCCATAAAACGCCGTTCGCATAATTAGGCATGCCTGCGTTCGGATCTCCACTCCCCTGTTTTCAAGCACCTTCCCCTGTTACCACCCACAAACGCCTCATTCTATCACTCAAACTATCGACCTGGCTGTGTTCAAGGAGAGAGAAATTTCTGATCGTAGCAGCTAGTTTGCGCACGCACATTGCGAACTTTATGCATGCGCAGTTTAGCGAACATCGTGGCGTACGACCGTTCGTCCACAACGACTGACTGAATGAGGTCCATAGTGCTTCTGATTCACATTACACCATAAATTAGTGTCCCTTATTTATGTTATGACACACAGTAGTGCCCTTTTACACAATGCCCACAGTAGTGCCACTTTTACACAATGCCCACATTAGTGACCCTTATACACAATGCCCACATTAGTAGTGCCACTTATACAATAGCCACAGTACTAGTGCCCCGTATTCAATGACCTCAGTAGTAGTGCCCCTATGCAATGCCCCCACTAGTAGCTGTGACCATTATGCAGTTCTCCATTTAGTAGTGCCCCTTTATGCAATGCCCCCTGTAGTTGTGCTGAATATTCAATGCCCCCTGTATTAGAGCCCATTATGCAATGCCTCCTGTACTATAGCCCTTTATGCAATGCCTCCTGTATTAAATCCCCTTATGCTGTGCCCCCAGTAGTGCCCCTTATACAGTGCCACCAGTAGCTCCCCTTCTGAGGGGCCCCTAGTAGTGCCCCTTATACAGTACCCCCAGTAGCACCCCTTATGCTGTGGCCACAGTAGTGCCCTTATACAGTAACCCCTGTAGTGCTCTTATGCAGTGCCCTCAATAGTGCCCCTTATATAATACCCCCAGGAGCTCCCCTTATGCAGTGTCCCTTATGCTGTGCCCCCTGTAGTGCCCTTATACTGTGCCCCCTACACAGTACCCCAGTAGTGCCCCTATGCAGTGGCCCCAGAATGCCCCTTATGCTGTGCCCCCTCCCCTGTGCAGTACTATTTACCTCTCTTCATGATGTCCAGGCTGGCTTGCACTTGGGGTGTCTAGGCACGCACATCCTTCTTCTTCATCTCCCTCCCAGAACCACAAACAGAGCAAGCATGCCATGTGCGTTATGATGTCACACCTGCCAGTGTCCAGAGCCACACACAGGCACAGAGAGATGATCTGTGCCTGTGCGTGGCTCTGAACGCTGGCCGCGGTGAGAGAATGAACTGAACCCCGGGGGCGGCGTGCAGGGCCAGCAAGTTTGGGGTTGGCGGGGGTGTGGTGGTGCCAGACAAGGGAGTGTGCGGGCAGCAGACATGTCTGTGGATAGGTTGCAGCCTGCGGGTGTGTCTGCGACTCTTTTGGAGTCACCCCCTTGAAGGGTGACACCCGGTGCGGGCCACCCCCCCCGTCCCCCTAGTGATGCCACTGCATTGACCACATGTGAGGAGGGAAATGTAGGCAGCAGGAAGCCAGAGACACTGTTATATAGAGGGTGGATCAGGGACTCTCAGCAACACAGGACAAATCAGGAGATGTGTGATATGTTAGGGGCTGCATGTGACAGTGGCAGTGACATGATGTGAGAAGTGAATCATGTGAGTGGGGGACAGAATGCAGAACCACAATCTCTCTTGAGGGTCCCCAACACCTCTAAATAGCAGATCAGGGACGGCACCCCTAAGAAATAATATCAACAGCAATAGTGGGACAAAATTATCAATGTGACCAATATATTGGACTAACTGTACCAATGCACATACTGTATCATTTGATTTTGGATCAAGAGCATCAATGTTTTTAATTCACTAATGCTTGATGTTCACCATTAACACAGACTGAGGGCCTGATTCAGACCCGCTCGCAAGTGCTATGCGCTCGCAAGCGAGTTGATGTTAGGGCATTGCGCACGCGCAGCTTGCACAATGCGCATGCGCAAGCCCCGGAGCGAGTGAATTTCACTACAAATGAGGCAGCTGTCGATGTTGATCGACAGCTCACCCCATTTTGTAGGCGGGGAGGGGGTGGTCAAATGGAGGCGTTCCTGAAGGAACGCCTGCTGTTTGAGGGCGACCCTACTGACATCACGAGTGATGTCAGTAGTGAGCTTCTGGCTCCATTAGAGCCAGAAGCTCACTGGGACTTGTGGCAGACGAGACCCTACCACAAGGGTCTCGTTGCAAGCCCGATGGTCACGATGGTCGTGACCATCACGACCATCACCTGGCTGCTCGCAAAAGCTGTGGGTGATCACCCACAGCTTAGAGAGTGGCAAGGAGGTCGGTTTTAAAAAAAAGCGGCCGCCCTGATTCAGAGCGAGTGCTTGCTTTTTGCGAGTGGCTCTGCATCAGGCCCTGAGAGTTTTGTAGTGGAAGGATTAGAGGCCCTGATTCAGAGCCGCTCGCAAAAAGCGAGTGCTCGCTCTGAATCAGAGCAGCCACTTTTTTTAAAAAAAAAACGTCCTCTCTGACCTCCTTGCCACTCGCTAAGCTGTGAGTGTCCACCCACAACTTTTGCGAGTGGCCAGGTAATGGTTGCGATGGTCGCGACCATCGGGCTTGCGATGAGACCCTTGCGATAGGGTCTCATTCCTGCAATCCCCAGTGAGCTTCCTTCTCTAATAGAGCAGGAAGCTCAACTTCTAACACCACGAGTGATGTCAGTAGGGCCACCCTCATACTGCTGACGTTGCTTCGGGAACGCCTTGGTTTTGCCAGCCACCCCCCCTCCCCACCTACAAAATGGGGTGAGCTGTCGATCAACATCGACAGCCACCCCGTTTTGATGTGAGCCCCGGAGCAAGTGATTTCTAGCTTGCTCCGAGGTGCATGCGCACTGCACGGCAATCGACCCGCTTGCAAGCGCATAGCGCTTGCGAGCGGGTCT
The DNA here is from genome assembly GCA_031769625.1 of Taudactylus pleione. NCBI lineage: Eukaryota > Metazoa > Chordata > Amphibia > Anura > Myobatrachidae > Taudactylus > Taudactylus pleione. Next base: position 3,637,815 of record JAUIMM010000137.1, on the reverse strand, counting down.
GAATCAGGCCCTGAGTCCCTTACAGTACAGAGTATATCAAGAGATGAGTGAAGCATTAGTAAGAGCAGTGCCACAGATGACAGGGGCAGTGTTATGATGTGAGGCACTCCAGTCATATCAGTGCAAGATAATGGTGTGAATTAAATAGTAACACTATATAAAAAGAAGTTTACTGAATAAATCCAAATTATCTTACTCAGTGATTAAAGTGGTCCTAGAGAAGTGGTGGAACTCTCCTCCCCCCGTGCTTGTTTAATATAGGGACTACACACGCCGTAGAGGGAGTGGTCTAAAAAAAAGGGGTGTGGTCTTGAAAAGAAAAGGGCTTGGTCACACTATAGTATCCCCAATTCAAATTATGCCACACAGCAGCACAATCTTATTCACATTACACCGCAATTAGTGCCCCTGATTCACATTATACCATATAGTAGTGTCCCTTATTCATGTTATGACACACAGCAGTGTCCCTTTTACACAATTCCCACATTAATGCCCCTTAAACACAATGCCCACAGTAGTAGTGCCCCTATAATACACATAATTCCCTTATGCAGTGCCCACAGTGGTAGTGCCTCTTATGCAGAGCCCAAAGCAGTGGTGCCCCTTATGAAATTACCCCAGTAGTAGTGCCACTTATGCAGTGTCCCCAGGAGTGGTGCCTTTTATGCAGTGCCTACTATGCAATGCCCCCATTAGTATTGCCCCCAGTAGCCATGCCCCCTGTAGTAATGCCCCCTGTGGTAGTGCCCCCATTAGTAGTGCCCCTTACACAAAAAAAATCCACAATACTAACCTTAAACCCCACTCCTGTGTCCAACCGCTGTCATCTGTCTGGCTGTACGCTCCTCGGAACTACTGGAGAGACATCATGACGTCTCTCCCATAGAACCCATGGGGGGAGCTGGAAGCTGGAGCTCAGGAGTTAGCTCCAGACTCCAGCTGCCACTGTGGGGAAGGAGCCCTGTGCCCACTGGTAACAAAATCTCAGCGGGCGCCCAGCATATCCCTGCGGCGCCAGGCTGACATCCTGGGTTAGGTGTGCCGGAGGAGGGGAAACTGGTTCCGTCTCCAAATGGAACTGATGGAACGCAGTTCAGCCCCATTCTAACCCACTTTACCCCCTGATTTTACTTATCACATATTTTGACTTTGGCATTAAAACTGTATTAAATCAATTTGAGGACCAATTGTAATTTTTTGTTGTACTCATTTTAATAAACATTCTTTAATGTCTAAGAATGAGTGGGACATGTCCTTAACATATACCCCAAATGTACTAGAGGTGAGTCCTACCCATACATAGCACTTATATAATTGAAAGTAACAAAATGTGTACTTACTGTATAGTCCCCCATAGGTAGCTGTTGGCTGGGCAAGAGGGCAGGGGATTGATGACATTATTGTGTCTGTGTGTGATGATATCACCAAGCAATCAAATACATAATATTAGCATATCCACAGTCATCCAACACTTTATAATGAATCATACACAGGGCGGGATTAAGAGGGGGCGACAGGGGCTGTCATCCCGCGGGCCCCCACACACAGAGGGGCTCGCACACAGGGTTGATGTGACCCTGTTGAGAACAGGTGCCAGCAGCAACTGTTCCCAGGAGGAGTCTATGCAGCCACAGCTATGCTACAGCATGCACCAGCACAGTCAGTGCTGCTGCATCAGCTTTCTAAGGAGCAGAGGGGGCCACCAGCTTCTCAGTAGCACATGACCCCAGACACACTTATTTCCCCCTTACACTGCCCACATTGGGGGCGGAGCCAATACAGCTAGCCACGCCACCATATTCACATGAATCGCGGCATACGTCACGAGTGGGCCTAATGAATTGAGGAGGTGCCCGGGTCCTTTTGTAGCCTGTACCAGCAGCAATTGCTGGATTAAGTGTAAGTATGTATGTGTACTGCTTTAGTGTGCGTATATATGAATGTCCTATTGTGTATGTGTTAGTTAGTGTACTTCCTCTTATTTCATCCCCAGCATCTCCTGGCCTCTCCTACCTATTCTCTGGCCCTTCCCCATGAAGCCATGGCCCTTTTTTGGATGCATTATGTCCCTTTGAAAAATGAGGGGGGCGCCAATGCTCTTTCTGGCACACATCACCAAAAGTCTAGTTACGGCTCTGACTGTATGTCTGTGTCAATGCGTGTATATGTGTTAGTGTGGGTAAGCTGTTTATGTGTATGTGTGAGTGTTTGCCCCTGTCTTCATGTGGCCCAGGGGGGAGCTATCCATGTGGGGCTTTCATTTTGGCTCAGCTCTGCTCTGTGTGGCTTGAAGGGGCCCCCACAACTTTGTTGCCCTGGTGCCCCCACAAGCCTTAATCCAGCCCTGATCATACACATCACGTAGAAATAGGAGTGTGCTCCAACTTCCTCTCCTTCCAGGGACTCTTCATGCCCTTTTCCAAGATGGTCACTGTAACTGCTACTGACCATGTGCTGGAGCTATCATGTCTTTTCTTTTTCCTGGACATGGTGGGAGACAGAAATCTCCAAAATTGCTCATATGAGAGACCTGGTTATGCTGCTTGAGGGTAGCAGTACAGGAATCTGAAAAAGCATTATAGCAGGCGATGGTTGCCTAGCAACCGTCGCCATGGCAACCAGTTGCCTAGCAACCGTCGCCATGGCAACCGTCGCCATGGCAACCATCGCCTGCTATAATGCTTTTTCAGATCCCTGTACTGCTACCCTCAAGCAGCATACACTCACCAACTAATGAACTGTATCGAACCCTGCTTTGCTCAAGCTCCACTCCATCACTACTGTGCATGTGACAGTGAGTACGGCTGTACCTACTATCCAGAGCAGTAAGTAGACTTTTTGGTGCCCTGTGCCAGAAAGAGCATTGGCGCCCCCCCTCATTTTTCAAAGGGACATAATGCACCCAAAAAAGGGCCATGGCTTCATGGGGAAGGGCCAGGGAAGAAATAGGAGAGGCCAGGAGAATGCTGGGGATGAAATAATAGGAAGCTACAAGCAAGAATGATAATTAACAGAAATTTGACAGGCCCAAACAGCACCCCCTGACCTGTGGTGCCCTGTGCGATGGCACCGGCCACACTACCCTAGCTACGGCCCTGCTACTATCTATCAATAAACCAACACCACTAGTTAAGTAACTGGGCTGTTCATGGTTTGAGTCATCTGTTGGTGTGTGCCTACATAACTTTGCAATAGCAATAGCAACACCTGCACACACATCATTTCCAACGCAACACATGGGAATACCACCAATAGATGAATTGATGAACAGAATATAAATGTGAAACATTTAAATATAGGACTGATAACATTTCATTTTTTAGGAGCATGTTTACTCCCAACATTTTAATTTAAAAAGCATTTAAAATAGAATGCAAGAGAGTTATCTAACCTACTCCTTAAGAGAAACACTTAAAATAGTGTTAATGTTATCTCACATATCTCACAGAGGACAGATGACCACAATGCCTTACTTCATGTACTGTACTGCGGGATGCATGCTATTGCAGCCTCGACTATGACTTTTCCAAAGTTGCAGCTGGAATATTATACAAATGCTAGTTTCATCCTTTCCTTAGTTTTATCCTTCCCCTTGTGTACTAACATGCCCAAGCAGTGCAAGCCCAGATATGCCCGCTTTCAATGCCTGTGCATGGTGCAATATCAACCATTGCCTATGGTAAGCATAGTATCTCTATCAGAAATTCACCTGAACATGGCCTCTGTGGCTCTATGGGCTTGATTCAGACCTGGTCACTAAGCTGCGCTTGCTTGTTGCAAATCGCGCGATCGCATTGTCTGGCTTAAGGACGCCCCCTGTGTCTTAGAAAGTGATGACAGTGAGCGTATGCTGGTGTTTAAAGATGCCCACTTTTCATTCTTAACCCACGTCATCTCCAGGAAGTGTATGAATCATTGGTAACATCGAGAGCCTTTGGAGCAGCTCGCAGCCCTTGAGGTAGACACTACCCCACCGCAAGCACTGAGATCAGTTCAGGCAATAAAACAGCCAAGTGACGTGTTCAATGACGCAACTTTGCTAATTATGCACACCCATTAAACTCCGTTTTGAAGCTCAGACAAGCCTGAGTTCTCACCACCAATCCTCTGTTCACAAACACCTTCCCCTGTTACCTCCCACAAACGGCACTATCTGGCACTCAAAGTAGCGCTCAGTCTGTGTACAATGAGTGCACGAATCCCGATCTCAGTGACTGGCTTGCACACACGCACTGCGACTCATATGCCTGCGCAGATGTGCGATTATCGCCCCTAGCGAGCGAGCGCAGCTTAGCGACCGGGTCTGAATCAGGCCCTATGTCTGAAGAACACAGCCACTTTCACTGACATGCCAGCGAACCCCCCCCCTCAACTCGCCCATGAGCCAGGCCCTGTATGAGCCCACTATTCTATTCTAAACAGAGCAAGTTTGCAAAATTTGCATTCACACATTGCTAGCACAAATGTTACTCATCACTAGGACAGAATCCTTATGGAACTATGACCAGGTCCTGCACACAGTGAATTTCTGCAGAGATAGCAGCAAACATGCCTTTCTGCTGGGTTAATACCATGAATAAAGCAATCTGCTGTAAATGGGTTACATAAATAATTCTGGACATATTTTGTTAATTATGACCATCTTAACCATTTGCTACGTATTACTCCACACAGTGCAGTTGATGTTTTACATGCTTTTTTAGTTTATAGAACCACTGTAGGAGGGTCGTTAAACATGAAATATTATGTTAATTTTAAAGCCACTCATAGCCTTCTCATCTGATCCTGTCAGGTACATCTACTTTACAGTCAGCATTGTACATATCTACACATTCATAAACCCAGCTAGTCAATAAAACATTGCACCTCAGGCTACTTATAGCACCCTTTTGATAAACAATCAGTAAACAGATGGAGCATGACATTTCTTCCATATTGATAGGACCAGCCTTGATTTTGTAGAATACAAAGCTAGTAATTCATTACCACCAGTCCTCCTGCTGTAACATGTAAGCCGCTGATTTTACAATGATAATTATCTTATTTCATTCTCTCGTCTTACTGCAATTTTGCTCATATTTGGGGCTTTATGTGTGCAGGCAGATGACGGATTCATATTTAATGCAAGCACAAGAGAACTTAGCCCATGGAATAAATGCATTTTCAATATGTTTGCAAAATCTGAGATGCCTTCAATAACTATTTTCTATGATTTACTACGACATAGAGAACGGAAATAAAGGAGGCAGAAAGAAGAGTGATGATTGGATATAGAGCTGCATGCAGTATATCAACATTTTCCCTAAGGCAGGAGAGGTATAGATAGATCTGTGTTAAGCTCCTCTCCTGTGTTCTTGTTATTCCACAGAAACCTGCTCAGGAATGTATCTTTTTGAATTATTCAATAACGTGTTTACCCATTTAAGCATTTAAACAGTGCACGAATGCCGTCCTCAGAGAGCTGGATTCATGATCAGTGACACTCTTCCGTTATGCAGGAGAGTGGACTAATTAAACCGACCTACAGCATATGTTCATTAATCTTCTGAACCAGTAATTAGTAGACTTGGTTATGTAACAGTCTTGTTAACATTAGAGATGAGTGAAATTATGGCTGAACATGCAGTTTACTGAGGTCTGATTTTTTCACCAATATAATCTTCCCATTTCAGTTTATTTTCACCATTCCATGTGGGCCTCATTCAAGCTAGAACATAAATCTAATGGTTTACATACTAACCCAATGGTGGGTGAATGAGTCCAATGATAACACTTAAAGTTTGGGGGTGGGGAGATGACTGGTTCTGTTACACAAAACAGAGACATGTTATCTCCATTTTGTTGGAGTGCTGAGACCAGGGTATTTGTCTTTGGATGCAGAGGGCCACGGCAGCATCACAGACCGGCCATGTGAGTTACCTAACGATACTGGATCAGAACCTCTATGCACACCTTCCTATACCTTCTAATGTCCTGCCTATACCTTCTAAGGATGACGCTAATTTGCAAATGCAGTCATACCATAAATAAAGACTTAGACGTAGAATCTGTGGTTCCAAAGCACAAATGATATTCAGGTAAAAGTTCAGACAGTTACACGCAATTGATCAAGACACAATTTAGGCGCAAAAGGAAATTATACAGACCGCAAGTACAGTATACATACGCAGGCGCTTCCGGAACCTGAGATAGGCATCAGCAAGAGACCCCTCGTCATTCAGCATTCAGCACGAAGACCCAGAACCAGCATTCGTGCACTCATATTTATACCCCCCCAGAGTATACTGGACAATAGGGAAGTCTGTTGCTGATATCATTGGTTCTCATATTATACGGGACTACAGAAAGTCAATTAACTTTATACAGTAGACCAATTACCACAGAGCGCTTTATCTTATTATTATTATTGTTTGTGTCTGTTTAGGAAGTGGGGATACTTCCAGAGAGAGCTGCTAGTGGTAGATCAACATCTCCCCATCTATGAGCGCCGATTACTTTATGTTGTGTTTAGAGCTTATTGAACCTTATGTGTGAATATGTAATGTGTGGGTATTCAGGGTTTGAAATAAGGACGCTAGTTAACTTGGGGCAGATGCGTGCGCATAAAGCTAATAAAACAACGGTTTCATACAAAGTCCTATGCATTTGCTAACATGCGACTAGTTAACAGCGCAGTTGTGTGTGTTAATGTGTGTATGAGAAATGGTGAAACATGCAAACGCATGGTGCTATTAGTATTATCGCCACATGTACTAAAGTGTGAGTGTATCTAAAATGGCGCTTAGGCGGCCATTCACAAAATGGCGTCTTGCGATCTCATTTTCAAGATGGCATATTGCGGCCCGTCGCAAGATGGCGCTGCTGCGATTAAATTTTAACCTGAACTTGTCTTAGCCAATTATTCAGCTTCGACAGTCCACCCTTTGATAGCAAACAACATGCTATCACAATCTGTTATTAAAATTTAATTTAGGCTTACATTTACATATTATTTGGTGTTATTATGGGATGGCACAAGGTGGTTCTTTATCCATCAATAATGTGTCTCTGGGTGGGGACATAAAACTACTATTATGTGCACACCGTGGATCTTGGGAGATCATGTGAAACTTGTGGGAATGCACCAGTCTTATAATAACAGTCTTGAAGGGGAATTTGAGACTTTACATCATCTGAGGTGTTCTATGAATAACATTTCAATAATACATTCTATGCATGTCTAAATATAATACATCAAATGATTGTATTTCCTAGTTCAGGGTTGTAATGCAGTTCTATATTTACCTCAGTATACATATTTTCATTACTGACCACCATTATAGTTTCATTCTTTCGTTTCACTCTGTTTCTACATTTTCCACACTTCAACACAATAGGAACACACCGGACGCATATGCCAATTATTATGATGACAATCAGTATAAGGATTAAGAATTTGCTTTGCTGGTGATCACTTCCTGGACCCATTCCCCTAGACCTGAGAACCATTTTACTTTGTTCAGCCATGACACCCATCCTTCTATCTGTTCCCTACTTCAGCCACTGAAGCGTTATGGTTCTTGCGAAATTACCACTTTAGCTGCAGAATTTCATCCATCTTCCCGTCTATCACCTCCTTAGGGTCGCTGGTATCATTGGTGACATAGGTGCAACATTTTACTCCAAATTGGGTGGCCAATGTTATGCAATACCCTCCAGTAACAGCAGTTAAATAATTCAACACTAGCCTGTTTTGCACCAGTTCTTTCTTGTATGCTTACAATTCTTTCCCTGTATACCTAAATGTGTCATCGTACATCTCGGTGATATTGTCTATTAATTTTGCAAGTTCCTGGATATATCTAAAATTTAATGTACCCCGAGCAATCCTGGTGGGGTCCAATGCGACCAGAACTTGAAAGCCAGTTGTCTCACTGATTAACTGAGTGGCTTTATGTATATCACCAGGTACCATATTTATTTTGCCTCTGTGTTCATATTGTGTGTGAAGATATGGTGACGGTGTGTTTTTATGTATACCCAGCATTTCAACATGTGTGAGGGTCATAACTTCTGGGACTACTCTTCCCAGGTAACACAAACCTTCGGAACTCGGGGAGAGCCATTTATATGCTTTTCTTCCACAGATGAAATATACATTATCAGGGAGAACATAAGGAATGGTATGCATCATTATCATTAAGCACATTTCCCTTGCAAACAATCCTATTTCTGGTTCTTCCATCTGGTACATGCAAGTTTCTGGCTGTATTATTTTAGCACAATAACCATTTGGCTCCTTACCAATAATTTATTTGGTGGAACTCAATGTATATCGATACCTAAAATGTTTCCCACCAGACTTAATGGAGCGCAATAGATCATGGTTTATGGACTCATTATCAGCTCTTTGTGAGAAAGTCATCATCTGATTATTCCCCGTCACTTCCCAACTCCCGGGTTTATAGGGGTTGGTTATGTTTAAACACAAAAGTGATCTATCTACTTGGAATTGATAGAGTTTGAAATGAGGTGGTTTGGATGAGAGGAATTTTCCATCCAATGTTTTCCCTTTTTCTAATTCTAAAATTTCTGTGATATTCAGCAGAATTGGCACCAACCCTATGTTATGCTGTACCTGGGGCACATGTGAACACACCCAGCAATCAGTTTGATTTAACACTTTGCCTACCATGCTATGATAATCCTCTAGAGGATACCCATCCCAGTACGGATTATATTTAGGTTGGCACCATTGGATACAGTTCTCATCAACTAGGGACCCACAAAGCTCACAAATACAGGAATCTTCAGACGATAACCCTCCACACCTTCCCCGAGTATCCGGAATGACAGCTCTTTTAACAATAACAGTACTATGATTGGAAAGACACTCCCCTGATTGGCATTGCACTACTCCTGATTCCACTCCATCAACACTGCCATCAGCTCCCGTTTCCTCAATCGGTCCCCTATCACAGACACTGGATATCCCCGGATTGACCAGGATGGTGAACAATCTAAAAGAGAATATGAAAATGAACACAGCAGGCCCGTCCATTGTCACAACAAGACCTGCAAATTTTTCTTAGTTCAGGTATCTTACTACGACCTTTTCAATCCTCCCAGAACAAGCTCGTGGGCAACAGATCCACACTATCAGCTTTGTCTCCGACTTGTTTCTCCACCGGTTGATTGACCTTTTTGCAGTGAGTGGAAAGGACCCAGGTATCTCTTTCGGCCACCTTCAAAGATGTAGTACTTGTCAGCAGCACCTGGTACGGACCTTCCCACCGATCAGTCAAACAACCTGAATGCAAGAAATTTCTGATCATTACATATTCTCCTGGTTCAACATCATGACATTTCATTTCAGGCATATCATTAGACAACAATTTCAGTTTCTGCTGCTGTTGCTTTAACTGCTTACTCATTGATATAAGATACTTCACAGTTACCTCGTTGTTACCCTTTAGATCTTCCTGTGGACTTATAATCAAATGAGGTTGTCTACCGAACAATATTTCAAATGGGGACAGATTCAGAGGAGGTCTAGGAGTGGTCTTTATGCTATGTAGGACCAAATGTAAAGCTTCTGGCCATCCTAGTCCAGTCTCTGCCATGATTTTACTTAGCTTACTTTTAATAGTCCCGTTCATCCTCTCTACCTTGGCACTGGCTTGCGGTCGGTAGGGGGTGTGAAGTCGGCTATTAATACCCATCAGCTTACACATATTTTGAAAAACATCACCTGTGGAATGGGTTCCCCTGTCACTCTCGATGATTTTAGGGATACCGTACCTGCATACAAATTCCTGAACTATTTTCTTAGCAGTAAACGCAGCAGTATTAGTGGCCGCTGGGTAAGCCTCAACCCAGTTAGAAAATACGTCTGTGCACACTAATACATACTTAAGGTTCCTGCAGGGTGGTAATTGGATTAAATCAATTTGTATCACTTGGAAAGGTCCATCAGTTGGTGGAATGTGGGACGGTTCAGTAGGGATCACTTTCCCTATGTTCTTTCTCAAACAGGTCAGACAGGACATTGCTATCTTCTCTGCTTGTGAAGAAAAACCTGGTGCGCACCAGTATGCCCTCACCAACTTGCACATACCCTGTTTACCCAGATGAGTCAGACTGTGTGCTGCCTCCACAAGGCTGGGGTAATATGCCTTGGGGGCTACTGGCTTACCATGTCCATCCCTCCAGAGCCCAGAGGACTCTTGCCCACACCCCTTGGACTTCCAAATGGATTTTTCCTGAATTGAACACAAATTTTGCATCTCAATTAATTTCAGCATATCAATAGTTTGAAATTACATAATTGTTTCAGTTGGAGGAAACATTTTTAACCCTGCTGCCCATTTTGCAGCTTCATCAGCTCTGTTGTTGCCCAGTGACACCGGGTCATCCTCACATGTGTGGGCTTTGCACTTAATTACTGCCACTGCTTTGGGCAGTTGGATTGCTTCTAGAAGATGTTTTATGTGTCGGGAATGTGCAACTGGTGTGCCTTGTGCTGTAATAAAATTTCTCAGACGCCATAGAGCCCCAAAATCATGCACCACCCCAAACGCATACCTCGAGTCAGTGTAAATGTTAGCAGATTTGCCTGCTGCCAGTTCACATGCTCTAGTCAGTGCTACTAACTATGCCACCTGGGCTGAGTGAGAAGGGCTGAGAGGTTTAGCTTCTATTATGTCTGTTTCATTTACAACATCATAACCTGTACATAACTCACCTGTGTCTGTTTGTCTATGACAACTCCCATCCGTATAAAAAGTTACATCCACATTCTCTAAAGGTGTGTCATGTATGTCAGGTCTAGCAGTAAAGGTCTGATTCAGATATGTCATACAATCGTGCGTATCATTATGTCTGCCGAACTCACCTCCCACCAGCAACTCCTCTCCTTCTACCCTTTGTACATCATGTTGTACTTATGGTAGGTATGTTACTGGATTCAGCATACTGCAACGTTTAACTGTAATATTTGCTGGAGCGATTAGAGCTAGTTCCCATTTGGTGAACCTAGCCGAGGAGACGTGTCTGGTTTGAGCTGAGTTCAACAGAGCAGATACAGCATGGGGAGAGTAGACAATCATATCATGGCTCAATACTACATCCTCACATTTACTCACCAATAAAGCGGTAGCTGCTACACTTCTCAAACAGGTGGGGAGTGATCTTGCTGCTGTGTCCAATTGGGCACTGTAGTATGCTACAGGCCTACTGGCATCACCATGTTTTTGTGTAAGGACACCTGCAGCACAACCATCGCCTTCCGTATAATACAAATCAAAAGGTTTTTCATAATCAGGTATTCCCAATGCAGGAGCTCTTGTCAGACTATCCTTAAGATTGAGGAAAGCCTGTTGTGATTCCTCTGTGTGTATGACACGATCGGGCTTTGAGGAAGAGACTAATTCCTGTAAAGGTAAGGCCAAAATAGAAAAACCTGGTATCCACATTCTACAGTATCCACACATTCCCAAGAAGGTACGAATTTGCTGTTGATTCTGCAGCAGTGTCATGTTTTGTATGGCCTGGATTCTATCTGTTGTAAGGTGTGATAACCCCTGGGTTATGCAGTGTCCCAAATATTTTACTTTGGATTGGCACGGCTGTAGTTTGTCCTTAGCCACCTTGTGTCCTGTTTGTGAGAGATGAAGTAACAAAAGTTTAGTATCATTCAAACATGACATAAACGAGTCAGAACATAGCAATAAATTGTCCACATATTGAATTAGAACAGATCCATTGGCAGGTTGAAAAGATTGTAAACAGTTGTGCAATGCCTGGGAGAAGATACTGGGGCTGTCTATGAAACTTTGGGGTAATCGCATCCATGTGTATTGTAAACCTCTGTATGTGAATGTGAATAGATACTGACAGTCAGGGTGGAGAGGCACAGAGAAGAAAGCTGAACAGAGGTCAATGACAGTGAAATGGGTTGCATTTGGTGGGATTTGCATCAAAATGACAGCTGGATTCGGCACTACGGGGAATTGGCTCTCTACTACCTTATTGACACCTCTAAGGTCTTGTACCAGCCTATAACCCCTTCCACCACTCTTCTTCACTGGAAAGATGGGACTGTTGGCTACACTAGCTGTATGAACTAAAATTCCCTGTTGCTATAATCGCTCAATTATTGGAAAAACCCCTAATTCTACTTCCTGTTTTAGTGGGTACTGGGGAATTTTTGGAGCTTGCCTTCCACTTTTTAAATTTACCATTACAGGGCTTACGTTTGCCATTAATCCAGTGTCCTGTCCATCTTTAGTCCAAAGGGAATCTAGAATTAGGGACAACATTTCATCTACCTGTGATGGAGTTTCATTTAAAACTGTAGAGTGATACATTATCCTTTGAGGAGTGTCTAACATATCCCGCACCTCGTATACCATTCTCTCTTGGATATCTAAAAATACACCATCAGGGGTGCAATATAAAACACATCCCATCTTACATAACAAGTCTATGCCCAGTAGGTTAGTAGGAGCCGCAGCAGCCAGGAGAAAAGAATGCCTGGTATGCAACGGCCCAATAGTAAACCTCTGTGGACTTTGTTAAAGGATAATGTTCCACTTTACCTGTTACACGCATTGTTGGTACTGTCTCGTTGGTCATCTGCAAATTAACGGGAGATTTTATCACCGACCTGGTCGCCCCTGTGTTTACAAGAAAAGGATATTCAGTACCAGCTACATCAACCATCATGACCGGTTCTTCACTAGTACTTCCCGTTAACCTGACCATCTGTAGACTAAAGGTATGACCTGACACCTAGCGTTGGCTACCATTCTCCAATAAAGCATTTATGGCTACAATTGGAGCTGGTGCCTGCTGAACATTTGCTGGCCTCTGTGAATATCCCTTATGGGGATATCTAGGTCTTCTCTGATGTGGGATCCCTACTCCTTTTACTGTACAGTTTCTACTTAAGTGTCTTGTTTGTTTACAGTTAAAACAGGTTTGTGTTTCGGGTGATGACATGTGGTGTTGTGAGGTTTGCGCAGAGGGTAAAGGTGGTGGATATGGGTAAGGATAGGGAGGGTAATGGTATAGTGGGGGATAAGAAGTTGGTGGATAGCCTGGGACCTGTGGTTGCATCGGGTTGGTGGGATAGAGTTGTGTTTGTTGTTGAGTGGGGTTAGTGAGAGCACATACTTGTTCAGAAGTGAATGTGTGTGCAAGTGCAAGTGTGTCTGTTGGCTGTGGTGTTACCGTCATTCCCTCCAGAGCTTGTATACTAACAGCCATTAGTTTTTTCGCTCTGGGCTTCTCTCTTTTTGGAGATGTTTTTATCATGTTCAATGGCAGTTTCTATGAGGGTATCTATTGTAAGTACCCGTCAGCCAGGCTGTGAGGTCTGAACCTGAGTTTTTAAACTCTCTTTCAGACCGTCCACAAGTACTGTAACTATCATCCCCCTGTGGTGAGTTCTATCTTTAATAACCTCTATCCCAGTGTACTGGGTGATAGCCTGCAGAGCCCGATCGCAGTAATCTTCTGCAGTCTCACTTTCTGTCTGCTTAATAGTGAAAATTTTGTTCCAGTTAACTACTACTGGAAAATATATACCCAATTGAGTTTCAATACGGGAAATGTTACCTTGGTTTACTTGGTCTGTTAAGGGAACGTCAGAATCCAATACACAATCCGTGATAAATTTTGTCACGTCGGTATTGCGTGGCAGACAGGCACTTAACACCACACGCCAATCTTTATTAGTGGGTTCATGTGAACTACCCAAATTCCTCAAAAATCTTTGACATTTGGCTAATTCCTTTTTGGGATCGGGGAAATCATTTATGATTTAATTTAGTTCTGCTCTTGTCCAAGGACAATGTATTACTACTTCCCTCGTGGGCACTATACCGTTCGCGTCTGCATTTCCATTTGGAACAGTTACTGTCCGAATGGGATGCAGACCGGTAGCGCTGCTACCTTTTACCTGATTACCTGGCTGGGGGTTTAGTCTGCTGCTGCTATGTATGGTATGAACAACTTCCTCTACGGGTGCAGAGGGCATTAACACTTCCCTTGCTGTTACCGATGGAGATGGCGGCACCACTCGTGATTGTGGTGATGCAGCATCTATCATCTGCACAGCATGGGAAATGGCAGACATTACAATAGGCTCATCATCCGCATCATGAACATTTTCTTTATAATTGCTTAAGAGAGGGTACAAGTTGCTTGTTACATTATTATGGGTATATTTGGTTACTGTACTTCCACCTCCATCCACATAAGGTGGGGGAGGTGAGCGTGAACTGCTGGCAATAATCTCCACGATGCTACCTTGTCGCACGTGCACGCCATTTTGTGGCTCGCCCGTATTGCAATTTAGCATCACGTATGGATTTTCTGACAATGTGCTCGTGACGCTAGTTTGCGTCGTTTGCACATTGTTAAGCCACGCATCCCCTTCATGCTGCCACAGTTTTAAACATTCAAAATATTTAACCTTTTTCTCTCAGGAGCGCATCAAACTGATGTGATCCCGGACATTGTCTAACACATTTTTATTGAAACTAGCAAATCTGGGAAACGGTCTAACACTCTTTCTCGTCATATTAAACCATAAATCACAATACCTTATTACATAAGTACCGTACTTGGTATGCATGATACGACAGGCCGATCCGATCGGTGCCTCCATTAGCAGCACATCATTGCCTAACATCTCTACTGTTTGCGTGGCCCCCATTTTGAGACAATTCCTATGCTTTTCAATAAAGATTTAAGCCGGTGAAAGACAAACAAGACTCTTTCACTTACCTGTGGACGATTTAAGTCGGCGGCGCCCACACACCTGGATAAGTACTGCGACACCCCTTTAAATGTAAGGTTCTATCAACAGAGGAAAACAAACTTTTTCCTCTCTTGTCCCTGGATTCTAGTCAGCTCCCTTGATTCACTGCATATGCAGTCATACTATAAATAAAGACTTAGACATGGAATCTGTGGTTCCAAAGCACAAGTGATATTCAGGTAAAAGTTCAGACAGTTACACGCAATTGATCAAGACACAATTTAGGCGCAAAAGGAAATTATACAGACTGCAAGTACAGTATACATTAGGGGTGTGCACCGGCCACTTTTCGTGTTTTGTGTTTTGGTTTTGGATCTGGATCTTTCTTCGTGTTTTGGATCTGGATTGGTTTTGCCAAAACCACCCTTCCGTGTTTTGGGTTCTGGGTTTTGTGTTTTGGATCTGTATTTTTTTGAAAAAAAGCATAAAAACAGCTAAAATCACAGAATTTGTAGGTTTTTCTGCTCCTATGCTATTATTAACCTCAATAACCTTAATTTCCACTCATTTCCAGTCTATTCTGAATACCTCACACCTCACAATAGTGTTTTTATGTCCAAAAGGTTGCACCGAGGTAGCTGGATGACTATGCTAAGCGACACGAGTGGGCGGCACAAACACGTGACCCATCTAGGCGTGAAACTGCAGTGGCAGACAGGATGGCATTGAAAAACTAGGCCCCAAACTGTACATAATGCAAAGAAAAAAAAGAGGTGCAAGATGGAATTGTCCTTGGGCCCTCCCACCCACCCTTATGTTGTATAAACAGGACATGCACACTTTAACAAACCAATCATTTCAGCGCCAGGGTCTGCCACACAACTGTGGCTGAAATGATTGGTTCGTTTGGGCCCCCACAAAACAAGCTAGCAATTAATCTGTCCCTGCACAAACTGGCTCTAGGGAGGCAAGAAGTCGTCCTCATCCTCCTCATCCACAGATTCCTCACCCTCTTCAGTGTTATGTACATCCTCATCCTCACAGAGTATTAATTCGTCCCTGCTGGAACCACAGGTCCCTCTGTACGTTCTGGAGGCTGGTCTCCCTGGAAGAGTTGATCATTCATTTTATGAACATCATCTTCTCCACATTTTGTGGAAGCAACCTCCTACGCCTTTCGCTAACAAGGTTCCCGGCTGCACTAAACACTCTTTCGGAGTACACACTGGAGGGGGGGCAACTCAGGTAAAATAGAGCCAGTTTGTACAGGGACCTCCAAATTGCTTCTTTTTCCTGCCAGTACAGGTACGGACTGTCTGACATGCCTACTTGGATGCTGTCACCGATGTAATCCTTTAACAGACAGACGCACGCTTGTCGCTGCTGCTTTAAGGATTCAAGTGCGGCTACAGCCCACACAATTCACAAAGACAGAAAAAAAAAAAGAATATTTTTATTGTTTGTGGAGCACACTTTGAGGGTTACACCACCCTCTAACAGACAGACGCACGCTTGTCGCTGCTGCTTTGAGGATGCAAGTGCGGCTACAGCCCACACAATTCACAAAGACAGAAAAAAGAAGAAGAATATTTTTATTCTTTGTGTAGCACACTTTGAGGGTGTCACCACCCTTTAACAGACAGACGCACGCTTGTCGCTGCTGCTTTAAGGATGCAGGTGCGGCTACAGCCCACACATTTCACAAAGACCGAAAAAAAAAGAACAATATTTTAATTGTTTGTGTAGCACACTTTGAGGGTGTCACCACCCTTTAACAGACAGACGCACGCTTGTCGCTGCTGCTTTAAGGATGCAGGTGCGGCTACAGCCCACACAATTCACAAGACAGAAAAAAGAAGAATATTTTTATTGTTTGTGTAGCACACTTTGAGGGTGTCACCACCCTTTAACAGACAGACGCACGCTTGTCGCTGCTGCTTTAAGGATGCAGGTGCGGCTACAGCCCACACAATTCACAAAGACAGAAAAAATAACAATATTTTAATTGTTTGTGTAGCACACTTTGAGGGTGTCACCACCCTTTAACAGACAGACGCACGCTTGTCACTGCTGCTTTGAGGATGCAAGTGTGGCTACATCGCACACAAGTCATAAACACATTAAAAAAAATTTTTTGATTTTTTGGAGCACTTTGAGAGTTACAACACCCTTTAACAGACAGACGCACGCTTGTCGCTGCTGCTTTGAGGATGCAAGTGCGGCTACAGCCCACACAATTCACAAAGACAGAAAAAAAAAGAACAATATTTTAATTGTTTGTGTAGCACACTTTGAGGGTGTCACCACCCTTTAACAGACAGACGCACGCTTGTCGCTGCTGCTTTAAGGATGCAGGTGCGGCTACAGCCCACACAATTCACAAAGACAGAAAAAAGAAGAATATTTTTATTGTTTGTGTAGCACACTTTGAGGGTGTCACCACCCTTTAACAGACAGACGCACGCTTGTCGCTGCTGCTTTGAGGATGCAAGTGCGGCTACATCGCACACAAGTCACAAACACATAAAAAAAATAGTTTTTTATTTTTTGGAGCACTTTGAGAGTTACACCACCCTTTAACAGACAGACGCACGCTTGTCGCTGCTGCTTTAAGGATGCAGGTGCGGCTACAGCCCACACATTTCACAAAGACCGAAAAAAAAGAACAATATTTTAATTGTTTGTGTAGAACACTTTGAGGGTGTCACCACCCTTTAACAGACAGACGCACGCTTGTCGCTGCTGCTTTAAGGATGCAGGTGCGGCTACAGCCCACACATTTCACAAAGACAGAAAAAAAAAGAACAATATTTTAATTGTTTGTGTAGCACACTTTGAGGGTGTCACCACCCTTTAACAGACAGACGCACGCTTGTCGCTGCTGCTTTGAGGATGCAGGTGGAATCTAGACGGGATTTGGAACCGAGGACACACTACCTCCATCAATTGTCTAAATCCCACTGCACTAATGTCGGATACCGGACGCACGTCTAACACCAACATAGCAGTCAAGGCCTCAGTTATACGTTTTGCTTCAGGATGACTGCTGTCGTACTTCATCCTCATCGCTAGGGACTGTTGGAGGGTCAATTGTTTAGTAAAAGTAGTGATGTTCCTACTTCCTCTCTGGGATGATGAACAACTCCCAGCAGCAGCAACAGCACTAGTAGGAAGTGGTTCTTGATCTTTCCCTATTTTATTTTTATCAGAGAAAGTTGGTCCTCCATTTATGTTATATTGATATATATACGTGCGGCAAAAGCGCACACAAACACAGAAAATATTTTTTTATTTTTGCTGGAGAGTAGTGCACTTTGTGGGTTACACCACCCTTTAAGAAATGAGCCAGCCGGCTCTTTACTTATGGGACACAGGCGCACGCTTGGCGCTGCTCCTTTGTTGATGCACGTGCAGCCACAGTGCACACAAGTCACAAACACAGAAAATATATATTTTTTTGGTTTGGAGTGTACTTTGGGGGATACAGAACCCTTTAACGGTCAAGCCAGCCGGCCCTTTACTTATGACACAGGCGCACGCTTGGCACTACTTTGTTGATGCACGTGCGGCTACTGCGCACACAATTCACAAACACAGAAAATAATTTTTTTTTTGGTTTGGACTGGAGTGTACTTTCGGGGGTTACAGCACCCTTTAACGGTCAAGCCAGCCGGCCCTTTACTTATGACACAGGCGCACGCTTGGCACTACTTTGTTGATGCACGTGCGGCTACTGCGCACACAATTCACAAACACAGAAAATAAATTTTTTTTTGGTTTGGACTGGAGTGTACTTTGGGGGTTACAGCACCCTTTAACGGTCAAGCCAGCCGGCCCTTTACTTATGACACAGGCGCACGCTTGGCACTACTTTGTTGATGCACATGCGGCTACTGCGCACACAATTCACAAACACAGAAAATAATTTTTTTTTTGGTTTGGACTGGAGTGTACTTTGGGGGTTACAGCACCCTTTAACGGTCAAGCCAGCCGGCCCTTTACTTATGACACAGGCACACGTTTGGCACTACTTTGTTGATGCACGTGCGGCTACTGCGCACACAATTCACAAACACAGAAAATAATTTTTTTTTTGGTTTGGACTGGAGTGTACTTTCGGGGGTTACAGCACCCTTAACGGTCAAGCCAGCCGGCCCTTTACTTATGACACAGGCGCACGCTTGGCACTACTTTGTTGATGCACGTGCGGCTACTGCGCACACAATTCACAAACACAGAAAATAATTTTTTTTTTGGTTTGGACTGGAGTGTACTTTCGGGGGTTACAGCACCCTTAACGGTCAAGCCAGCCGGCCCTTTACTTATGACACAGGCGCACGCTTGGCACTACTTTGTTGATGCACGTGCGGCTACTGCGCACACAATTCACAAACACAGAAAATAATTTTTTTTTTGGTTTGCACTGGAGTGTACTTTCGGGGGTTACAGCACCCTTAACGGTCAAGCCAGCCGGCCCTTTACTTATGACACAGGCACACGCTTGGCACTACTTTGTTGATGCACGTGCGGCTACTGCGCACACAATTCACAAACACAGAAAATATTTTTTTTTTTGGTTTGGACTGAAGTGTACTTTCGGGGGTTACAGCACCCTTAACGGTCAAGCCAGCCGGCCCTTTACTTATGACACAGGCGCACGCTTGGCACTACTTTGTTGATGCACGTGCGGCTACTGCGCACACAATTCACAAACACAGAAAATAATTTTTTTTTTGGTTTACACTGGAGTATACTTTCGGGGGTTACAGCACCCTTAACGGTCAAGCCCGCCGGCCCTTTACTTATGACACAGGCGCACGCTTGGCACTACTTTGTTGATGCACGTGCGGCTACTGCGCACACAATTCACAAACACAGAAAATAATTTTTTTTTGGTTTGGACTGGAGTGTACTTTCGGGGGTTACAGCACCCTTTAACGGTCAAGCCAGCCGGCCCTTTACTTATGACACAGGCGCACGCTTGGCACTACTTTGTTGATGCACGTGCGGCTACTGCGCACACAATTCACAAACACAGAAAATATATTATTTTTTTAGCACTTGGGGGGAGCACCCCTGATGGACAGAGCACCCCCTGGACAACACTACAGCACCTCTTTAGGACTGGGACAATGCACAGGACTTTGGAGTTTTCACAGCCCCTATGGAGAACTGACTGCACAACACAGTCCAGCCAGCCCCTATGGACTTTGAAGTAGTGGACACAGCCCCTATTAACAACAGCAGCACAGCACAACACAGCCAGCCCCTATGGACTTTGAAGTAGTGGACAACAGCAGCACTACACTACACTACACTACACAGCCCTAACTCCCACCCTCCCTCTTCACTGTCCACAGCCGAGTGAGAAAATGGCGCCGACGTGGGTACCTTATATAGGATCCAAAACCCGCGAGACTCGGAAGGCGGGATGATGACGTTTTGCCTCGATTTCAGATCCGAGTCAGGCGGGAAAAGTCGAGCCTGATTCGGATCGGACTCGGATCGGGGGGGCTCGGGGGGGTTCGGATTTCAGAAATCCGAACCCGCTCACCCCTAGTATACATACGCAGGCGCATCTGGAACCAGAGATAGGCATCAGCAAGAGACCCCTCGTCATTCAGCATTCAGCACAAAGACCCAGAACCAGCATTTGTGCACTCATATTTATACCCCCCCAGAATATACAGGACAATAGGGAAGTCTGTTGCTGATATCATTGGTTCTCAGGGGTGAAGCATCTGTTACAGCACATTTAACAGGCTGGTTCAAACAGACTCTCCCTGCCTCTAACAGCTGGGGGTCTTCCCCTTCACGCCTCTCATAGCATCCTAACAGTTGTTTCTAAAATATACATTTTGTTGCTTGTAGGCTCTGCGATCCATAACTCAGGAATGCTTGATGCAATCTCCCCACCGATAACACCAGAATACTGTAAAAAGGATACGCATCAGTACAACTCCAAACATGACTTGTTTAGCATGTATAATACCTTAGTTATCAAATATCTTTATTTCTCAGCATTTAAACTAACTGAACCAACTTAAATCATATACTTTAGAGCTTTTTGACACAAACAATAATAATAATAAGATAAAGCGCTCTGTGGTAATTGGTCTACTGTATAAATTTAATTGACTTTCTGTAGTCCCGTATAATATATATGTCAGTGCTTCGTACAAAGACTGGTTAGCAAAGACTTGGCGCTGTGTGTTCAAAATGGATTGATTTGGTGGGAGGTGTATAAGCAGAAAGACAGCTCTCTAATATATATGTATATATATATATATATATATATATATATATATATATATTTATATATAACACAGTCTGCTTATGTTATCAAGCTGGTGGGCAATAACTTGAGGCTGGATTTTCAGGACTAGAATTTTATACGTCTGGAGTTCAAGTTTGGCATGAATACCAATATGATGTATTCAGGATATGTCTCTCCAATGAATGTAATATAACAATCAACAAGTAATATGCGTATCAGGTGGGCAAAAGCTGTTGGCAGGATATTCAAAAATTCTTATAGCATTAAACTAATTGGAGATAGGCAAAAACAGTAGGCAGGTATTTGTATGCAAAAAAGACCTTTAACCAGGGTATGGTGAGAACGTGAACTCCTCTCCTCCACTGCACTCTCCACCTGACCATGAAGTCTGCTGGTCCTGTGTCAATCTGTATCCGCAATCCCTGTGTGTGAGTATGCAGGGGGAGGCTATGGTACTATAAATGACTGATCGTCAGATAATACAACACTGTTTTATTGAACAGTATTGAAATGGTACAAAATAGAAAAAAATGGCAAAATACCCTTCAAACAGGGATTAAAGTTAAAAGTACATATGCTAATATATATATCCCAATGCGTTTCATCTCTTCCAGAGACTTTATCAAGGGCAAGTGATGTTCCTAGTGTGCAATCCATCTTTTATAGGCATCCTCTTTGATCATCAGTCCCCATGTGAAGCGGCGCCGCACTTCCGGGTCATGCGCGCCGCGTGTGTGGGGGCGGGAGTTGAATATGATTGTTGTTACCAGCGTCTGCCTGGGTGTCAGGTGATGTGACCATACACGCGGCAGCACAGAACGCCGCACCGCCCTCCGTTTGCTCACATCAGAGGTAACATAGAAGCTTGGCTTCTATGTCCTCAGATGTGGCGGCGGCCATTTTTGGTTGGGTTTGTCTTAAATGTAATCTAGTGAGGACGAAACAGGGCATCCATATAGTTATATGCACACATTGGAGGTACCATATTTAACATAGAAGCCTGGCTTCACTGTCCTCAAGTGTTGCAGCGGCCATTTTGGGTTGGATTTATTCGGGATATACATTTATTGTAGGTGAATGGTCCATCCACATAGCATGAATCGCCAATGTTTAATGATATATTTAAACATTAATAATATGTGAGATGTATCCATTAAGGATTAAACTATAAGAAATCTATATGGGTCTTAATAGACAATATGATATGAAACTAGCTGAAAGTGTTTCCCAGATAGACCACATTAAAAAATGATAATGAAGTAATAATGAAGATGACTTTACTTCATTATCATTTTTTAATGTGGTCTATCTGGGAAACACTTTCAGCTAGTTTCATATCATATTGTCTATTAAGACCCACATACATCAATTGATCCATAGTCAAGTATAACCATTAGCATATAGATTTCTTATAGTTTAATCCTTAATGCTATGTGGATGGACCATTCACCTACAATAAATGTATATCCCGAATAAATCCAACCCAAAATGGCCGCTGCAACACTTGAGGACAGAGAAGCCAGGCTTCTATGTTAAATATGGTACCTCCAATGTGTGCATATAACTATATGGATGCCCTGTTTCGTCCTCACTAGATTACATTTAAGACAAACCCAACCAAAAATGGCCGCCGCCACATCTGAGGACATAGAAGCCAAGCTTCTATGTTACCTCTGATGTGAGCAAACGGAGGGCGGTGCGGCGTTCTGTGCTGCCGCGTGTATGGTCACATCACCTGACACCCAGGCAGACGCTGGTAACAACAATCATATTCAACTCCCGCCCCCACACACGCGGCGCGCACGACCCAGAAGTGATTAAACCGGAAGTGCGGCGCCGCTTCACGTGGGGACTGATGATCAAAGAGGATGCCTATAAAAGATGGATTGCACACTAGGAACATCACTTGCCCTTGATAAAGTCTCTGGAAGAGATGAAACGCGTTGGGTCATATATATATTAGCATATGTACTTTTAACTTTAATCCCTGTTTGAAGGGTATTTTGCCATTTTTTTCTATTTTGTACCATTTCAATACTGTTCAATAAAACAGTGTTGTATTATCTGACGATCAGTCATTTATAGTACCATAGCCTCCCCCTGCATACTCACACACAGGGATTGCGGATACAGATTGACACAGGACCAGCAGACTTCATGGTCAGGTGGAGAGTGCAGTGGAGGAGAGGAGTTCACGTTCTCACCATACCCTGGTTAAAGGTCTTTTTTACATACAAATACCTGCCTACAGTTTTTGCCTATCTGCAATTAGCTTAATGCTATAAGAATTTTTGAATATCCTGCCAACAGCTTTTGCCCACCTGATACGCATATTACTTGTTGATTGTTATATTACATTCAAAGGAGAGACATATCCTGACTACATCATATTGGTATTCATGCCAAACTTGAACTCCAGACGTATAAAATTCTAGTCCTGAAAATCCAGCCTCAAGTTATTGCCCACCAGCTTGATAACATAAGCAGACTGTGTTATATATATATATATATATATATATATACACATATATATTAGAGAGCTGTCTTTCTGCTTAGACACCTCCCACCAAATCAATCCATTTTGAACACACAGCCCCAAGTTTTTGCTAACCAGTCTTTGTACGAAGCACTGACATATATATTATACGGGACTACAGAAAGTCAATTAACTTGATACAGTAGACCAATTACCACAGAGCGCTTTATCTTATTATTATTATTGTTTGTGTCTGTTTAGGAAGTGGGGATACTTCCAGAGAGAGCTGCTAGTGGTAGATCAACATCTCCCCATCTATGAGCGCCGATTACTTTATGTTGTGTTTAGAGCTTATTGAACCTTATGTGTGAATATGTAATGTGTGGGTATTCAGGGTTTGAAATAAGGATGCTAGTTAACTTGGGGCAGATGCGTGCGCATAAAGCTAATAAAACAGCGGTTTCATACAAAGTCCTATGCATTCGCTAACATGCGACTAGTTAACAGCGCAATTGTGTGTGTTAATGTGTGTATGAGAAGTGGTGAAAGATGCAAACGCATGGTGCTATTAGTATTATCGCCACATGTACTAAAATGTGAGTTTATCTAAAATGGCGCTTAGGCGGCCATTCGCAAAATGGCGTCTTGAATTCTCATTTTCAAGATGGCGTCTTGCGGCCAGTCGCAAGATGGCATTGCTGCGATTAAATTTTAACCTGAACTTGTCTTAGCCAATTATTCAGCTTCGACATACCTGAGTAACCAATGCTACACAATAGCTTACAAAGGGATATATTTGACAATGGTCTTTTGGACCAAGTTAATATATGAAAGGTACTCCCTAAAGAAGAAACATACCTCCACAAGCACCATAGACGTCGACTTGGAGTTCAACCTACATAGAGTTCCATTTACAGTACACGTATTTACACAAGATTTCTAAACATTAACAGAAAGCACTGTCACTCTCTTCACTGTCTTAAAAAAATCATCTTGTAGTACCTACATCGTCTGCCATTGTGGTTTTTGTCTTACCAGCAACACTGTTACGAGCCTCCGTCACAGTTCCCGATCATTGCTAGACGACCAGGAAGACTCGTCACGCAAGCTGCATTATCTGGTGATCCCAGTGGTTGCTAGGCTACCAGGACTCTTTGCAGTTGCAGTGCCTTCTGGTCCTGGCTTTGTTACTGAAACATGCAGCCAGCAGCTGCTATTCATCTGTTTAATGAAAGTGCTGATTGGCTTTCAGTGCTGTTAAACGCAGTCAGTCCCACACTTCCATGCTGGTGATGCTTCTTTTTGGAGCCTTGTCATTTGGTCCCTGGTCTTGGTTTCTGTTCCCGATATCCTAGTGGTGTTCCTGAAGGATTTACTCAGCTAAGTTTTTCACTACTGTGCATAACCTCTGCTAATATATATGCTCTTTGTTATACTGCTGTGTGATCTGTGCATTCATTATCTGTTGCGCAATCCACCTGTGCCTTGCTGGAATCACTGTTTAAAACACCACTGCTTTTCTATATTGGCTTGCTTTGCTATGCTGTTGCCACTGGAAAAATACTGACTGTGTTATACCATTGCTACTACATTTAGAACTGTAGTATAGATTCAAGAGTACTATTACTTGCATTCCACATGTGGTTTTATACTGTACTGCACTTCAAGAATTGCATTACTCTACATGAAGTCCATATCCTTTATCTGCATATTATACCTTTACTACTACACGTTCCAGTGTACTGAACAAAACTAGGGTCAGTATTTCAGTTAACTGTGCCCTTGCCATATTCCTGTTGTTTATGCACCACTATTCCAGTTATTACCTAGTGATCTCCTATCTGTTGCATAAGGCCCTACTTTTCGGAAGTGTAAAACTAGACGGCCACCTAAGAATCGGTGTGTGCGTCTAACACTAAGGGTTCAGATGGTGGTTGTTGTAGACACAAGACCCTCCATAGAGGGACTCTAGGGGTCTTATGTAATAGTGCAGGAGTTTCAAAACAAACACATTAAACACTTTGTACAATAACCCCCCCTACATTGCCACTAGGCATGCACAGAAGCATCATTCCATCCCTTATACAGATGTGTCATCATACAACTAGGCTCAATATACCATGTGGCCAGTGTGCCCTGGTGTCACATGAGACTCTGCTTGTGCAAAGCATCTTTTTCTCATAAAAGTGCATCTGTGATGTAACTTATTCCCATCAGGAGACTGCACTAATTCATTTGATATGCAACACTTGTATATCTGCATGCGGCTGAGTCTGTAACTGAATCACAATGTAACTTTGCGAGCAAAATAGCTGCTTCTGCACTATAGCACTGCATATACAGATACAGACTCTGCCGCACACAGATATACAAAGTAATCAGTGCAGTCTCCTGGTGCATCCTAGTCACATAGCATTGCAACTTACAGTACAGTAGATGCAATTTTGGAGATGAAAATACTCAAAATGGAAGCTCAGTGCAAGCAGAGTCGGATGGGAACTGGCCCGATGAGAGGGGCTGTTTGGCATGACTGTAGCAACAATGTATGAGGACACATTTGTACTGCATAACCCAGCTCTAGAAAAATCATACTATATACTACTGCTACTGTGGTCATTATATGAGCCACTGAGGGTGGTTTATAGGAAATGGGAAAACCCCACCCCACACACTTGCCCACAGTGTGTAGGGTTAATTGTTATACGAAGTCAATTAACCTACCACAATGTTGTTTCCAATGTGGGAAGAAACTGCAGCACCTAGAGGAAGCTCCTTCAAACATGAGGGGGACATAAAAACTCCACACAATAGTGCATTGGATGGGAATTGAACTCTAGACCTCTGGGCTATGAGGCATTAATGATAGCCACTAAGTCAACTTTATAAAGGGAAGTAAGAGGGTAATAAAAGTGATAGTAGATCATCATTGTGGAAAATTTCTTATTCAGCAGTAACATAACTCCCGCAACCAAATAGTTTCAACATCAAGCCTAATTTGCTCTTCACTGTGTATCCCGTTAGCTGATCTGGTATTCATTCAAACTCTTCTCAATCTAAATCTTGTGTGACAAACAATATTGTCTATCATGGACCAATCTTATTAAATGAAGTTTAATATGAGACACATATAATGTTGCTGCAACTTTTTTTCGCTCTAAGTTCTGTGACTTAGTATGCATTTAAAACTATTTCCTGTGAGGTTAAAGTCGCAGCCCAGAGTCTCTGGTACAGATTGAGTGGTGTTCATTGCATCTGCAGTGCAATAAGATGCAAATTTAAAGAAAACTTTTCTAAGCTACAATGATCGGCATGGCTCTTTTGCACAATACGTCTGGCACCTCATGGCCTATTGAGGCTATGTGTGTGAGGAGACATAGTGTATGTAAACAAAAAAGAAAAAAAAATAACAGAACAGTCTTTGTGGGGAGACACAAGAAGATGGAGCAATTCCCAATATCAGATTGGCTCCCAAGAATTGTACAAGTTTCAGAGTTCTACTTAGCATTTTAAGCTGACCTGGGCTGTCACAGAGCCCCCTTCTGCTGGCTCACTGGCATGTGCAGATTCTAATTAGGTTTTATGGCCCTTTGTCTAGAACATGCTGTTGCTTCGGGATGGAGGGGTGACACTACCCAGGCAAACTGCATTTTGGTGAGAAGGGCATGCCTGGAATGTATAAGACTGCATCATTTTACCATCATCTGTATGTTGGATCATAGGTCATAGATATAGGTATAGAAGCTGCAAAACATTTCCACTAATGATGATTGATGGTTATAGTCAGACCCTTGATATAGGAATATGAATGCTCTATGACCACACCATAGTTGTTTATGCTCAATTTGCAAAAATATTGAATGTCTAAACCTACATTTTCAAGTTGTTTTAATGGCAACATGTTCCTAACATAAAGTTTATGTAGCATGCTCCAGTAGATTATGAACAATGGGAGCATATTTTATTTTTATAAGTATACTCCACAATTATCATCATCACCGCCTCAACATTGTAAAAATTTACATTTTAAATTGACAATATGAGTATTCTGTCTTGTTCAGTGTTGAAAATTCAATAATATTTACAGTTTTATTCAATTACTAGCTGAAGTACCCGGCTTTGCCTAGGTTTAAATCTTCAAGTTAGTAAGTTTTATTATGTGATTTTGTCAAAATCCAACCAGTGGAAGGCTCAGAATACGCTTCCTGGGTCAAAGTTCTGCCTGGATCACCTCACATTAGTTTCAATCAGTGCATGGGGTATATCTTCAAGTTATTACATTGGATTATGTGAGGTAGTCCAAATCCATCCAGTGGAAGACCCAGAACAGGCTCCCCAGGTCAAATTTCTGCCCAGCATACACCAACCGGAGGTCTGACCAGGACCCTAACTCCCTAGTATGTTTTCTGGGATCCAATGTTACCATGTAGAGGAAAAAAAGAGGATAAAGAAACTCTATTTTGTGAGCACTCTTGAAAATATGAAATAATTGAAATAAATTAAAATATAACATTTAATGTAACTACTAGGAAACATCTATGACAAAAGACAAGACATGCAACATATAACAAAAATACCTACTCAAGTAGTTCAGACCCTTACAAAATTACCCCTGTGGTATTTCAATTAAAGAAATCTCGTATATTGACGACTCTACCATATTTATCCTGTATGGCACAATTTGTGCCCATATATCTACAGGCTTTACAGTTTCCACATGGTAAGGTTCCCTCCACCTTGGGTTTTCTTCTGGACACATGTTCATAGTGACTATGTGTGAGGAGATCTCCCAAATGTCTTGCTCTCCTCCAGCTCATAGATACTTTTGTTTTGAGGCGAGCTTTCAAATCTGTATCTAACAGGAGAACTGGCCAATGTTTTTGTATGATCCGTTTGAGTTTATGAAATTCCCTACAGAACTCACCCACAAATCTGATCTCTTCATTTACTTATATGATCCTTGGTTTGTGAAAGACAAGGGTATCCCTCTCAATTTTTGCCATCATATATCTGTTTTTTTAACAGAGTGATTGCTATAACCTCTGTTCTGTAGTCTAGAGGAAAGATCTTCACATTGACTCTTAAAGTCCTCTTCTTTAGAGCAATTCTGCCTCAGGTGTAAATTGCCTTTTGGTAGATTGGAAATGGTGGGTGGAAAATGTTCTTCATATGAGAGGCTATTGGTTATTGTCGATTTTCTATACAGACTTGTAGAAATCTCCCCATTGATCTCCTTACATATTCTCAAATCAAGGAATGGAATGCTCTTGTTGCTCAACTCCCAAGTAAATTTTAGATTTTGTTGGTTGGTGTTCAAAATATCCATAAATTCCAAGAACTCATATTCCTCACCTCCCTATATGACAAATATATCATCGATATATCTTAGCCAATGTAGCACATACTGTGTGTATTTCTCATTTGGTTCTGTGAATTTTTAGGTTGTACATTCTACTTAACTGACAATTACAATAGACACACACCTGGTACTATCCCCTATATTTGGAATCTATTATAGATGTGTGTCTGTGCATGTGTAGGCTAAGTACAGTAATTTTG
This sequence comes from Taudactylus pleione, assembly GCA_031769625.1. NCBI lineage: Eukaryota > Metazoa > Chordata > Amphibia > Anura > Myobatrachidae > Taudactylus > Taudactylus pleione. The sequence goes on along the minus strand of JAUIMM010000137.1, from coordinate 3,608,757 downwards.
TAAGGGTCTGACCTACTTGAGTAGGTATTGTTGTTATATGTTACATGTCTTGTCTTTTGTCATAGATATTTCCCATTAGTTATATTAAAAGTTATGGTTTAAATGATTTAATATTTTCAAGAGTTCTCACAAAATAGAGTTTCTTTCTCCTCTTTTTTCCTCTACATCGTTATTTACTCTAGTGAGCACCTCCGCTGCCCGATATCACCGGCCAATATTATGAGCAGAGAATAGCGGTAAACATTATCCAACATTATTACATTACATTATTACATTATTAGCCAGTGCATCGATTTCCCTCAGTTCCCTTTTCCCTTAATTATATTATATCCAATGTTGCCACTCTGTGAAGTTTTCATCCAAATCCATCCAGTGGAAAATTGTAACAAAAAATACTTGATAAATATATAAGGGTGCACACATAAACAAGCAGCCTTGGGATGCTATACCTCTGGGTGTCCCACAACCCAGATAATATTAAATAACAATACAACAGTGATATAATGCCTCTGGTGCTAATAAATAAATTAATTGTGCAAAGAAAGAGATTGATACAGTACTTATGTTTTGACTGGCAATGATGACTCAGTTGCAGTAGAGACATGCAATATAAAATAGAGAAAAGAAGAACATAATGGTGCAACAATGCAATAAAAGAGTAATTCCTGATTTATTTGATAAAAATATTAAAACAATTAGCTTAGAAGCAAAATTATCAAAGGTAACAGTGATGAAAAATGACCTATATTAATGAGCGCAACATTTGGCATTAAAATGCAAATATAAATATGAAAATTGTCCAAGGTAATGGACCCATACTGGAGGGTGATTAAATAAACAGTGTGTTGTTTGCAAGCAGGTGGTTCAGGAATTACCACTGCATGACTCACTGTTAAAGGTGCCTCTGGATTGGGGTCTGGTTCCACAGCATGCAGTAGACTGACGCGTTTTGAGCTATATGCTTTTTTTCAAAGGTGCTGCCTGCTGTGCTGACTGTGGCTCTATTTATGCTGCTGAAAAGGGGCCCATTTTTATCACTTCTGGTTTTCACAGGGCTTGGTTTTCCGTTTTTGTCAAAACAGTAAGTTATCATAGATCTAGCCGTTAAACTGGAAGTCTCTTATCTGGCAGTGCGCTGTTCCCTTGTGAGGTAGAATGGAGGTGTTTCAAGTTGACAGTAATTGGTTTAAAGTTCCTATTTTGGGAATTCTGGAGTCTTTGAGAATTATACAATAAAACCTGGCAAGGAAGTGATGCTCCTTCCTGTTTTTAGTTTTTGGAGGGATGCATGTGGCAGGAACAGTGGTTTGAGACTCCATATTGTCCATGGATAAACATTTTATAGGGATAAAAAAAGAATTATCTAGTAAAAAAAATAATAATAATATACATTTAGAAAGTATGTGTTTCTTAAAGGACTTAAAATTGGCTATAATGATCAGAGATAAACAAAATCATAAAGTAAGGAAAAAGGATAAAAGAGCTATAAAAATGGTTTAAAAAATATATATCAAACCAGCTTTTATAAAAACCATTTTCGCTCAAAGTCCTTGTTTAAACCATCTTGGTATAAGGTTTTCAAAGTGTGGATCCATCTCATTTTGCTTTTTGCCAATAGGGATTCTTGGTCCCTGTTTTTCCAGGTTGCTTTTACTTGTTGGATACCTGTGAAATTTCTTATGTGATCGGTGGAACAATTATGCTTATTTTTAAAATGATCCGAGAGAGATGGTGTTTCAAGTCCTTTTTTAATATTTCTTAAGTGTTTGGCTATTCTCGTTTTTAGGGATCTTGTCGCATGGCCAATGTAAAATAGTTCACAGGAACATTCGATTATATAGATTATGTAGGTAGTATGGCAGGTGATAAAGTCCTTCATGTGATATTTTTTTGCCTTTTATGTTGATTTCTACTATTTTGGATGTTTGGCTTTTCACCGTTTTACACATGGTACAACTGCCACATCTATGGAAACCTTATGTTTTAATTGGATTAGTGTTAAAATCTAGGGCGCTGTGGACAAACTTGCTTTTCAACTTGACGATAAATAAAACTGGGTTTATTTGGTAAAACTGTAAATAAAATGTGATATTTCTTTAAAATATGCCAGTGTCGTTTAAAAAGCTTTTCCACTTGAGTGTGATGGCTTCTATATTGTGTAATAATAGCCCATTATTTATTGGTTTTTGATTTCTTGGTCTTTGGTATTCAAAGAAGATTTCTATCTGTGTTCAGTACTTCAGTTTTAATTGTTTATATATTCTCATTTTCATAGCCTCTAGCAGGAAAATTCATTTCAATGGTTCCAAGTTGTTGGTTGCAAATTGTATTGTCACTGTACTTTCTTCTAACTCTTAAAAACTGCCTTCTAGGAACTCCTTCCAGCCATCTATTGAGGTGCTCATTTTTTTTCTATGTAGTTATTTGTGTTTGTTGGTTTCTTAAAACATTTTGATTGGAGTTTGTCATTTTCGATGTAGATGGTTAATTCATGGAAATATGTTTCTTTCTGCTGCTATTAAAAGTGAACTTGATGTTAAATATATTTTTGTTTATTGTGGAACAGAAATCATTGAGTGCTTCCTCTGTTCCATTCCAAAAGAAGAATATCATCGATGTAGCAATGCCAGGACACCAGGTTTGCCTCCCATGGGTTGTTGTGCCATATGTTGTCTTCTTCCCATTTGGCTAGAAAAAGATTTGCATAGCTTGGGGCAAACCTGGTGCCCATTGCTGTGCCAATGCATTTTAAATAATACTTGTCGTTAAAAACAAAATAATTGTTGTGAAGAATAAATTGGATGCCTTCTTTTAAAAAGGAGATTTTATGTTTGTCCAGTTTGGTTTGATCTAAAAACCATGATGTTGCTTTGAGTCCCTCTATATGATCTATAATTGTAAACAAGGAGGTTATGTCTGCTGACACCATGATCATATCTGCTTGCCATGTCGTTTTTTGAAATTTGATGAGGCTATCAGTATGATGTGGTTTTTGTGACAATTGGCTGCAGAAAAAAGTCAATATATGCAGAGGGATTCCTGATGAGGCTATCAATCCCTGAGATAATGAGTCTTCCTGGTGGGTTTTGCTCATTTTCTATGGATTTTAGGTTAAACATAGATCTTAGGGGTAAGAGGATTTTGAGGAATAAAGAAGTACAGTACTTTTCTTCTTTGCAAATCATGTTTTTTTTAGCATTTTCTTCTATTAATGTGTTAAAAGAATTCTTGATTCAACTGGCGGGAATGCTTCTTAATTCAGAATGTGTCACTCTGGAGTTGCCTTTGGATATATTTCTCATAGAAGATTTTCTCCATGATCATAATCCCACCTCCTTTGTCGGAGGGTTTAATTATGATACTTTTATCCTTATGTAGGCTTTTGATTACATCTCTTTTTTTTGAGTGAGGTTCCATTTTCTAATATGTTTTTTTTTAATCTGTTCTATGTCATCTAGCACAAGTTTTGTGAAGCCTTCATTAAAGTTGTCTTTTATATGCGATGGGTAAAGTGAAGACTTATTTCTAAAAGGATGTTGTTCCATGATTTTTTGAGATTGCTACATCAGAAAAAAAAAAGAAAGTAATTTTTCTGATGTGTTTATGGACATCAATTAAGGCCTTGAAAGGATTCATCCCGCAAGTGGAGGCAAATTTTAAGGCTTTTTGAAGAACTTTTTAATTGTGTGTTGATAATGTTCTTGCGCTATGGTTAACAATTGTACATGGTTCCTTCTCTTGCATGTTTGTTGTTGGTTTCTTCTTAGTTATATTTCTCTTTGTGTGCTTTTTCTTTTTCTTTCCTACCCCTCCTCTTTTTCCTCTTTTTGTTTTTGGTGATGCTACCTTCTTATTGTTCTTCTTCCGTCCCTGAAAAAGAAGAAATTCTTCATCATATTTGGGTTCATATCTCCTATTTCTTTGGGGAGCATGATTAAAGTTATTCCTTTTTTGAAATTTCTTCTAAGTTCATCCCTGTATTGGTAATCTTTATGATTGTGCCATTTTTTGAGGTTTGGGGACAATATTCTTTCTTTCGTAATCTGTGATCTTTCTTCAGTGATGGTGGGCTGCTGTAATGTTCCTTTTAATTTATTTTTTTCTTTTTTTGTTGTTTGTTCTTTTTTTAGGCTTTTCTTGTTTCAAAAAAAATTAAATTTCATTGAAATTTACACCATTTCTTGTTTATGAGGTCCCATTTATTTTTCTAAAAATGTTTTCTCTATTTCTTTTTCCAATTCTACACATTCTGCTGTGTCTTTGAATGGGTGGATTAGTGCTTGGAGAATTTCAATCTTTTCTTTTAGTGTCTTTAGGGTTTTTCTTCTTTCACTGAGGATTAGTTCTATAAGTTCAAATGAACAGTTGTTATGTATTTCCTACCATCTTTTTGTAAAACCTTTAGATGCTTCACTGAACGTTGGGGCTTTTTTATCCATAAACCTTTGGGGACTATCTGTCAGCCTTATATTTTTTGAGGGCAGCTATTTCCCACCATAGTCTATTTTCTTGAAGGAGACATGTGCTGAGGGTGGACATAGTGCTCTCTGTTATCTTCCATAATATCATTGTTGGTGAATTAAAGGTAGAAAGCAGTCTTTACAATGTTATTTTTCCGTAAAATGTGTGAACATGATGCAGCACACAATATCTAGCAATAAAGGGGATGTGGGTAAATTGTAACAAAAAATACTTGAAATATATATTAGGGTGTGCACATAAACAAGCAGCCTTGGTGTGCTATACCTCTGGGTGTCCCGCAACCAAGACAATAACAAATAACAATACAAAAGTGATATAATGCCTCTGGCACTAATAAATTAATTGTGCAAAGAAAGAGATTGATACTGTACTTATGTTTTGACAGGCAATGATGACTCAGTTGCAATAGAGCCATACAAAATAGAGAAAAAAAGAATACAATGGTGCAATAATGCTATAATAGTCATTCCTGATTTTTTTGATAAAAGTATTAAAACAATTAGCTTAGAAGCAAAAGCATTAAAGGTAACAGTGTTGAGAAATGAGCTCTATTAAGGAACACAACATTTGGAATAAATTTATGCTGCTAAAAAGGCACCCTTTTTTAACATCTCTGGTTTTCCAGGGGCCCGGACTTCTGGTGTTGCCGAAATTTAAGAAGTATGTGTTTCTTTTAAAGGACTAAAAATTGGCTATAATGATCAGAGATAAACCTAAATCATAAAACAAGGAAAAAGGATAAAAGAGCTGTATAAAATGGTTTATAAAATATAAAAATATACTGTATATAAAAATCAGCATTTAAAAACCATTTTAGCTCAAAGTCCTTGTTTAAACCATCTGGGTACATGGTTTCTTAAAGTGTGGATCCATCTCATTTCACTTTTTGCCAATAGGGATTCTTGGTCCTTGTTTTTTCTGGTTGCTTTTACATGTTGGATACCTATGAAATTTCTTATGTGATCGGTGGAACAATTATGCTTATTTTAAAAAAAATCAGAGAGAGAATGTGTTTCAAGTGCTCTTTTAATATTTCATAAGTGTTTGGCCATTCTCGATTTTAGGGATCTTGTCGTACGGCCAATGTAAAATAGTCCACAGGAACATTCGATTATTAAGATTATGTAGGTAGTATGGCAGGTGATAAAGTCCTTCATGTGATATATTTTTGCTTTTATGTTGATTTCTACTATTTTGGATGTTTGGCTTTTCACCGTTTTACACATGGTACAACTGCCACATCTATGGAAACCTTCTGTTCTTACTGGATTAGTGTTAAAAAGTATGGAGCAGTGGACAAACTTGCTTTTTAAATTTTTGGACTGATGATAAACAAAACTGGGTTTAGTGGTAAAACTGAAGATAAAATCTGATATTTCTTTAAAATATTCCAGTGTCGTTTAAAAACCTTTTCCACTTGAGTGTGATGGCTTCCATATTGTGTAATAAAAGCACATTCTTTATTGGTTTTTGTTTTTTTGTCTTTTGTATTCAAAGAAGATTTCTATCTGTGTTCAGTACTTCAGTTTTAATTGTTTCTATTTTCTCTTTTTCATAGCCTCTAGCAGGAAAGTTCCTTTCAATGGTTCCAAGTTGTTGGTTGCAAATTGTATTGTCACTGCAATTTCTTCAAACTCTTAAAAACTGACTTATATGAACTCATTCCAACCATCTATTGAGGTGCTAACTTTATTTTTCTATGTAGTTGTTTGTGTCTGTTGGTTTCTTAAAACATTTTGTTTGGAGTTTGTCATTTTTGATGTAGATTTTCTGCAGCCAATTGTCACAAAAACCAGATCATACCTGAGAGACACTAATTATACCCTCATCAAAATTCAAAGAATTACATGGCAAGCAGATATGATCATGTTGTCAGCAGACATAACCTCCTTATAAACAATTATAGATCATACAGAGGGACTCAAAGCAACATCATGGTTTTTAGAACAAACCAAACTATACAATCAGAAAATCTCCTTGTTAAAAGAAGGCATTCAATTTATTCTTCACAACAATTATTTATTTTTTAATGTTTATTATTATTTACAATGCATAAGCACAGCAATGGGCACCAAGTTTGGACCCAGTTATGCAAATCTTTTTCTAGCCAAATGGGAAGAAAAAAAACATATGGCACAACAACCCATGGGAGACAAACCTGGTGTCCTGGCATCGCTACATTGATGATATACTCTTTTTTGTAATTGATCAGACGAAGCACTCAATGATTTCTGTTCCACAAAAAACAACAATATATTGAACATCAAGTTAACTTTTAATAGCAGCAAGAAGGAAACAAATAGTAAGCATCTCAATAGAAGGTTGGAAGAAGTGCCAAGAAGGCAGTTTTTAAGAGTTAGAAGAAAGTGCAGTGACAATACAATTTGCAACCAACAACTTGGAACCATGGAAAGGAACTTTCTTGCTAGAGGCTATGAAAAAGAGAATATATAAACAATTAAAACTGAAGTACTGAACACAGATAGAAATCTTCTTTGAATACCAAAGACCAAGAAATCAAAAACCAATAAATAATGGGCTATTATTACACAATACAGAAGCCATCACACTCAAGTGGAAAAGGTTTTTAAATGATACTGTCATATTTTAAAGAAAGATCAAATTTTATCTTCAGTTTTACAGACTAAAACCTGTTTTATTTATAGTCGAGCCAAAAATTTAAAAAGCAAGTTTGTCCCTAGATTTTGACACCAATCCAGTAAGAACACAAGGTTTCCAAAGATGTGGCAGTTGTACCATGTGTAAAACGGTGAAAAGCCAAACATCCAAAATAGTAGAAAGCAACATAAAAGGAAAAAAAATATCATGTGAAGGACTTTATCACCTGCCATATTACCTACATAGTCTATATAGTCGAATGTTCCTGTGGACTATTTTACATTGGCCGTACGACAAGATCCCTAAAAATTAGAATGGCCAAACACTTAAGAAATATTAAAAAAGGACTAGAAACACATTCTCTCTTGGATCATTAAAATATTGAGCATAATTGTTCCACCGACCACATAAGAAATGTCATAGGTATCCATCATGTAAAAGCAACCTGGAAAAAGAAGGACCAAAAATCCCTAATGGCAAAAAGTGAAATGAGATGGATCCACACTTTGAAAACCTTATACCAAGATGGTTTACACAAGAACTTTGAGCTAAAATGTTTTTTATAAAAGGATATACAGCAGTCATGAAGCCGGCGGTTGAACTGCAGACTGCCGGCTTGCTGACAGTGAAAGCCCGGCATAGGACTAATGATTGGTATCTAAATACCTATGCCTATACTTAGCCCCACACCAAAAACCTGATGCCTGGCTTCCCGAATGTAGGTAAACCAGTCATCAGTAGTTCATAGCCACAAGGGGGAAGGTTAGGTTTAGGGACTCCTGGGGGGCTTATGGTTAGGCACTCCCTCAGGAGGGTTAGGATTAAGCTAGGAGAAGGGGTGGTTAGTTTCGGCACCACCAGGGGGAGGTTAGGTTTAGCACCCCCCCGGGAGGGTTAGGCTTAGGGTGCAGGGAGGAAGGGTTATCTTTTGGCACCCCTGGTGTGAGGTTAGTGTTAGGCACTTAAGGGGATGTTAAAGTTAGGCACCCCTAAGGGATGGTTAGGGTTAGGAGGGGGAAGAGTTGGGGGTCAGGGTAAATAATCACCTCAGTCAGGATCTTCATCTGCTGGTCTTTCTGAAGTCGGTATTTCATCTGCCGGGCTTAGGTCCAGTGGTAATACATACCAATTCCTTTTATAAATGCTGGTTTTATATATATATTTTATATTTTTTCAACTATTTTTTATAGCTCTTTTATCCTTTTTCCTTGTTTTATGATTTCATTATCTGTTTTCATTAGAGCCAATTTGAAGTCCTTTTTAAGAAACACATACTTCCTGAATGTATATTATTTTTTTTCGAATTTCTTTCTCTTTTATCCCTATCAAATGTTTACCCATGGATAATATGGACTCACAAACTAATAACAGGAAGGATCATCACTTCCTTGCCAGGATTCATTGTATTTAACTCAAAGACTTCAAAACTCCCAAAACAGGAACTTTAAACCAACTACTGTCAACTTGAAACTCCTCCATTCTACCTCACAAAGGGACAGCGCACTCCCGGGTAAGAGAATTCTGGTCAAACAGCTAGATCGATGACAACTTCCAGTTTCTGGAAAACCGGAAGTCCCGGCCCTGAGAAAACCAGAAGTGATAAAATTGGGTGCCTTCTCAGCAGCATAGAGCCACAGTCAGCACAGCAGGCAGCACCTTTGAAAAAGAGCATATACTGTATCTCAAAATATGTCAGGCTACTGCAGGCAGAACCAGACCCTGATCCAGAGGCACCATTAACATTGAGTCATCTAGGGGTAATTCTGGAACTCCCTGCTTGCAAACAACATTCTGTTTATTTCATCACACTCTGGTATGTGTCCATTACCATGACAATTTTCATATTTAAATTTGCATTTTATTCCAATGTTGTGCTTTTTAATAGAGGTCATTTTTCAACACTGTTACCTTTGATTCTTTTGCTTCTAAACTAATTGTTTTAATATTTTTATCAAATAAATAAGGAATTACTCTTTTATACCATCCAGTGGAAAGCCCATAACAGGCAGGTCAAAGTTCTGCCCAGCGTACACTAATGGGAGATCCAACCGAGCCTCAACTCCCTAGTATGTCTTGATGGATCCGACAGCGGGCCGACTGTGCATAATGGGAGGGAGTGTGTGAACGTAGCTCTCTGAAAATCATTCACCAATCGAAATTCTCTAGAAATTGCTAAGTGTTTTCTCAGATGGGTGCGAGGCAATCTCTAGTAATGGTTGATGATGTGCTGCTGGTGGAAAGGCCGCTTGGATCGGCCAGGTATGAAATGTTTAAAAAGTATGGTGCGTACGCTACAGCGTACTGTGACATATGGGTAAAGATGACCAAGAAGTGTATAACACCTTTTCCTAAGATTTGTTGCTTTGATTTGGAGGTTCTGAATAAATATTAGAGAGAGTATATGTTTCAAGAAATCTCTAAAGAAAATGATAAAGTTTAACGTGTGGCAGCACGGTGGGAATATGTGGCTTAGTGGTGTGCACGTGATGCAAACTAGCATTGTGCACATGATGCAAGGGAGCGCACACTCAATGCTAAATAGTGTTGTGTGTGTGCTACAAAGTAGCACGCACAGCGAAGTTGCGTTGTGGAAGGTAATGTTTGTAGCGCACATGCACCACCACCACCCTATGCGGATGTGGTGAAGGTACAGTCGATCTCAAAAATCATAAAAATATAATAAGTAACTTGTACCCTCTCCTAAGTAACTATAAGGAACATGTTTATGATGCAGATGATGAACCTGTTGTAATGTCAGCTCTCTCCCATGTTGCCCAAATGTTAAATGTACCATCACAGCAAGCACAGGTAGCTGCCCCACTAGTACCAGAAATGGAGGTAGCCCCACCAGTACAGGAAACATTAACACCCGCTTTAACAGTAGCGGAGACTACTAATACCATACGTAGTAGCAGTAGGCTGAACCCTCAACTAGGTAATCAGGCCAAAGGTAGCATTATGGCAGGCATCCATCCCATCCAGACAATAACTGTTCCCAATGGGAATCCGGACGCGCATGGTGATAGCCACAAGGGATGTAGTGATGCATTGTCCATGGACAAGAGCAGAACTATGTTCCATAATGACAGATTTCCCTGACCCTAGGAAAGAACTAGCAAAGTGCAAGAGATTTGAAAAGGATTTAGGTAATGCTCATGAGCCAACAAATAAAGATTGGTGAGTGGTATTACGGGCATGTCTTCCACACAATACCGACGTGAAAAAGTTTATCATGGCCTGTATATTGGATGGAGATAGTCCCATAACTGATGTAGGTAATCAGGACAATATAACCCACATTGTTACCCAATTGGCTCTTTTTTTCCCATTAATTGTTAACTGGAGTAAAATCTTCATGAATAAGCAGAAAGAGAGTGAGTCTGTAGCAGATTATTTTATCAGAGCGCTGCAGACTATTTCCCAATACACTGGTATAAAGGACATAAAAGACAACACCCATCACAGGGAAATGACAATAACAGTGCTTATGGATGGTCTTAAGGACACTCTAAAAGCCAGGGTTCAGGCCTCACTTTCTGGGTGGAGGGGAGTTACGGTAGACACACTCAGGGAATCTACAATTGAACCTGATAAAAACATCCTAAGGAAGAGAGAAATGCAGAGCGAGAAACTAATGGCTGTTAGTATTCAAGCTCTGGAAGGAATGCAAATAACACCGCAGCACTCTTATCACACACAATCACAATACACTCATCCCATACAACCTCCGAACCCTTATCCACCATACACAACCACATACTTTTCACACTCCCCAACCCAACAACAACCTTTCAATACACGTCAACCACAAAGGTGTTATAGATGTAACAAGGAGGGGCACATAAGTAGGTTTTGTAAAGCTAGACCATGGGAAACGCCAAACCAGGGAACATCTGGATACCCACAGAAGGGACACCCACCACAGTCAGGACAATTCCAACCATCACCTGCTCACATCGTAGCAGTGAATGCTTTTCTGGAAGAAGATAGTCAGCTCTAGGGGTCAGGTCACACCTGTAGTCTACAGCAAGTAAGGTTAACTGGGGATACTAGAGAAGAACCTGTAATGATAGTTGATGTAGCTGGCACCAAACATTCTTTTCTTGTAGACACAGGGGCAATCAGATCAGTGTTAAATTCTTCATCCAATTTTTACAGGTGACTAGCAAAACAGTACCAGGAACGGGTGTAACGGGTAAAGTGCAACATTATCCTTTAACCAAATCTGCAGAGGTTATTATTGGTCCAATGCATACCAGGCATTCCTTTCTTCTGGCAGCAGCGGCCCCTACTAACCTACTAGGAAGGGCTTTGTTATGTAAAATGGGATGTGTCATTTATTGTACCCCTGATGGTATATTGGTAGATATCGCAGAGATAGTTGCGAATGAGGTGAGTGATATATTGGACACTCCCCAAAGCTTAATGTTTCACTCTACTGTTTCAGATAAAAATCCATCTCAGGTAGAGCATATGTTAACTCTGATATCAGGGTCCCTCTGGACCAAAGATGGAGAAGACACTGGATTGATGGCAAATGTAGCTCCCGTAATGGTAAATCTAAAATGTGGTAGGCAAGCACTAAAAATTCCCCAGTACCCTTTAAAACCAGAGGTAGAGTTAGGGGTGTATCCCATAATTGAGAGATTGCTCCAGCAGGGGATTTTAGTCCATACAGCAAGTGTAGCCAATAGTCCCATTTTTCCAGTGAAGAAGGCTGGGGAGAGGGGCTATAGGTTAGTACAGGACTTTAGAGGGGTTAATAAGGTAGTTGAGAGCCAATTTCCCATCATGCCAAATCCAGCTGTTATTCTCATGCAGATCCAACCAACTGCAAACCATTTTACTGTCATTGAACTCTGTTATGCCTTCTTCTCTTTCCCTCTTCATCCTGACTGTCAGTACCTATTTGCATTTACATACAGGGGGTACAATACACATGGACATGATTGCCCCAGGGCTTCATAGATAGCCCTAGTATCTTCTCCCAGGCCTTACAAGACTGTTTACAAACTTTTCAACCTGCCAATGGATCTGTTCTAATACAATATGTAGATGATTTATTGTTATGTTTTGATTCATTTATGTCATGTTTAAATGATAGTAAACTACTGTTGCTTCATCTCTATCAGACAGGACTCAAGATTTCTAAGGACAAATTATAGCCATGCCAGTCCAGGGTTAAATACTTGGGACATTGTCTAACCCAGGGATTACGACATCTGACTACTGACAGAATCCAGGCCATACAGACCATGACAATGCCACAGAACCAACAGCAAATCCGTACCTTCTTGGGAATGTGTGGATACTGCAGAATGTGGATCCCAGGTTTTTCTATTTTGGCCTTACCATTACTGGACTTAGTCTCTTCCTCAAAGCCTGATCATGTCATACACACAGAGGAAACAGAGCAAGCTTTCCTTAACCTTAAGGATAGCCTGACAAGAGCACCTGAATTGGGAATACCTGATTATGAAAAACCTTTTAATTTGTGTTGTACGGAAGCTGACGGTTGTGCAGCAGGTGTCCTCACACAAAAACATGGTGATGCCAATAGACCTGTAGCATACTACAGTGCACAACTGGACACTGTGGCAAGATCACTCCCAACGTGTTTAAGAAGTGTAGCAGCTACCGCTCTATTGGTCAGTAAGAGTGAGGATGTAGTATTATTCCATGATATGATTGTTTATATACCACATGCTGTATCTGCTTTGCTGAATTCTGCCCAAACCAGACATGTTTCCTCAGGTGCATGAAATGGGAACTAGCTCTAATAGCACCTGCAAACATCACCATTAAACGGTGCAGTACATTAAATCCAGCAACGTATTTACCATATGTGCCTCAGGATGCACAAAGGGTGGAGAGAGGTGAGTCACTGGTGGAAGGTGAGTTCTGCAGGTATCGATGCACATGATTGTATGGAATACTTGAATCAGACCTTTACTGCAAGACCTGACATACGTGATACACCTTTAGAAAATGTAGTTGTGACATTTTACATGGATGGGAGTTGTCATAGACAAACTGACACTGGAGAGTTATGTACAGGTTATGCTGTTGTAAATGATGAAGACATCATAGAAGCTGAACCCCTTGGTCCACCTCACTCGGCCCAAGTGGTGGAGCTGGTGGCACTAAGAAAAGCATGTAAATTAGCAAAAGGCAAATCTGCTAATATCTACACTGACTCTTGGTATGCCTTCGGGGTAGTACATGATTTTGGTGCTCTATGGCATCTAAGAAATTTTATGACAGCAGCAGGCACACCAGTCGCACAGTCAAACATATAAAAGGACTATTGACAGCGATCCAAATGCCTAAGGCAGTGGCCATCATTAAGTGTAAAGCCCATACATGTGAAGATGATCTGGTGTCACTGGGCAATAACAGGGCAGATAAAGCTGCCAAATGGGCAGCAGGTTTAAGAGTGGACATGCCAATTAACCAAATGATGATGTTTCAAATGATTGATATACAGAAATTAATTGAGATGCAAAATTTGTGTTCCATTCAGGAAAAGGCAGTCTGAAGATCCAAGGGATGTAGGCAAGAGTCCTCTGGACTCTGGAGAGATGGACAAGGTAAGCCGGTGGCACCCAAGGCATATTACCCAAGGTTGGCTGAGGCAGCACATGGTCTGACTCACCTGAGAAAGCAAGGTATATGCAAGTTGGTCAGGGCATACTGGTGTGCACCAGGTTTCTCTTCCCAAGCCAAAAAGAGGGCAATGTCCTGTTTGACATTCTTGAGGAAGAAAGTTGGAAAAACAATACCAACCGAGCCATCCCACATTCCTCTGACAGATGGACCTTTTCAGGTAATACAAATTGATTTAATCCAATTACCACCCTGCAGGAATCTCAAGTATGTATTATTGTGTACAGATGTGTTTTCTAATTGGGTTGAGGCATTTCCAGCTGCCACTAATACTGCTATGTTTGCTGCTAAAAGAGATTGTTCAGGAGTTTGTATGTAGATACGGTATCCCTAGAATTATTGAAAGTGATAGGGGTGATGTCTTCCAGAACATGTCTAAGTTGATGGGTATTAATAGTTAATAGTTAATTAATAGTTAATTCACACCCATTACCAACCGCAAGCCAGCGCCAAGGTGGAGAGGATGAATGGTACTATTAAAAATAAATTAAGTAAGATCATGGCAGAAACTGGACTGGGGTGGCCAGAAGCATTACCACTAGTCCTTCACAGCATCAGGGCAACTACCAGACTCCCTCTCAATCTGTCCCCCTTTGAGATACTGTTTGGTAGACAACCTCATTTGATTGTAAGTCCACAGGAAGATTTGAAGAGTAACAACGAGGTTACTGTAAAGTATCTTATAGCAATGAGTAAACAGTTGAAGCAGCAACAGCAGAAACTGAAATTGTTGTCACATGATATGCCAGAAACAAACTGTCATGATGTTGAACCTAGAGAATTTGTTATGATCAGAAATTTCTTGTGGTCAGGTTGTCTGACAGATCGGCGGTAAGGTCCATATCAAGTGTTGCTGATGAGTACAACTTCCTTGAAAGTGGCAGAGAGAGATACCTGGGTCCATTCCACCCACTGCAAAAAGGTCACCCAACTGGTGGAGAGACAAGATGGAGTCGAGGCAGATAACTTAGAACAGTCAATTGCGCGCCTGTTCCGGGAGGGTTAAAAGTTGCAGTGAGATACCTGAGCTAAAGAAATTTGTAGGTCACTGTTCAAGCAATGGAGTGGTATGCTGTGGTTACATTTGTGTCTTCTTCCAAAGTTTTCATCATACTAGTTTGTTTCAGGATTTCTGGTCTCTGTGATGGAGGACAGATGACAGAGAGGGGAGCTGATGGTGATATCGATGGAGTGGAATTAGGAGAAGGAGTATCTGACCAAACGCAGTACAGTAATTGCTAAGAGATCTGATAGCCTGGAAACTCGGAGACAGTGAAGGTCTATTGTCTGAGGAATATTGTATTTGTGAGTTTTGTGGGTCCCAAATTGATGAGAGATGCACCCAATGGTGCCAGCCTTAGTATAACCCGTATTGGGGTGGTTATCCTTTAGTGGATTATCATACTTTGTGGGCAAAGTTTTAAACCAAACTGATTGTTGGGTGTGCTCTCACATGCCTCCGGGACAGCATAATGTAGGGTTAGTGCCATTTCCATTGAATGTCTCTGAGGTTTTAGAATTGCAAAGAGGGGATGCACTGGATGGAAAATTTCTTATGTCCAAACCACCTCATTTTAAACTCCACCAGTACCAAGTAGATAGATCACTTTTATGTTTGAACATCACCAACTCCAACAAACCAGGAATTTGGGAGGTGACTGGGAATAACCAGATGATGACCTCACTAAGAGCTGATAATGAAGCTATATATTTTTAACTTTTATGCACAATTAGACTAGGTGGAAGACACTTCCGGTATAAATATTCACTAAGTTCCACCAAGAAAATGGTTGGTAGAGTACCAGAAGGGTACTGTTCCAAGGTAATACAACCAGAAACATGTATGAGTCAAATGGGAGAACCAGAGATAGGATCACTTGCTAGGGAAATGTGTTTGACGATAATGATGCATACCATCCCTTATGTACTCCCTGATGATGTGTATTTTATATATGGAAGGAAAGCGTATAAGTGGCTGTCTCAGAGTTCAGAAGATTTATGCTACCTAGGAAGAGTAGTTCCAGAGGTTATGACCTTTACACATTGTGAAATGCTTGGTATCCATAAAAACACACCATCCCCATATCTTCATACGCATTATGAACAACGTGACATGAGAAACATGATATCTGGTGATGTACATAAAGCAGCACAATTGATTATTGAAACAACTGGCTTTACAGGTTTTAGTAGCATTGGATCCCACCAGGATCGCTGTGGGTACTCTAAATTTCAGGTATATTCAAGACCTTGCTAAATTAGTAGATAATATCACCAAGATGTATGATGACACGTTTAGGTATACAGGTATTAAGTTACAAGCTTATAAGAAAGAACTTGTGCAACATAAGCTAGTGTTAAATTATTTAACAACTGTCACTGGAGGGTAGTGTGTAACTTTGGCCACCCAATTTGGTGTCAAGTGCTGCAAGTATATCACAATTAACACTAGTGACCCCAGGGAGGTGATAGACCAGAAGATGGATGAAATTCTGCAGTAAAAATGGGAATTTCGGAAGAACCATAATGCTTCATTGATTGAAGTAGAGGAGAAGGTAGAAGAGTGGTTCACTTGGTTGAACCCTGTGAAATGGTTCTCCAGTCTAGGAGAATGGGTCCAGGATCTAGTTGCCACTGTGGGTAAGCTCCTGATCCTTTTAATGATTGTCATCTTAGTAATTGGCTTATGTTTATGATATTGAGAATACCAAGTTCAAGGAAGAACTGTATTACAACCCTGAACTAGAATGTACCATCATATGAGGTATAGATTTAGCCATGCATGAAATGTATTATTAAATGTTATTTTAAACATCCTAAATAATGTAAGTCTCTATCCCCTTCAAGACTTCCTTTATAGGTTAGGTGCATCACCACATGTTTCCCATGATCTTCCAAGATCCACGGTGTGCATATAAGGGTAGTTTTATTTCCCTCCCAGAGACACATTGATGCTGGTTTAATTACCACATTGTGCCATCCCATAATATAACATTAAATAATATGTCATAGTGTAAGACTAAAAATAAATTTAAGACCAGAGTGTGATAGTGTATTCTTTGCTGTCAAAGGGTGGACTGTCGAAGCCAGATGGTTGGCAGAGACCTTAATTGTAACAATAATATTTGCACTACGCCATTTTGTGTTGTTTGCATGACACCATTTTGCATTGTCTACATGATACCCTGTGTACAGCGCTGTTATGATTATTAGCATCGTGCGTCTGCCATTGCCCCAGGTTAAATGTGCTCATTATACAAATATGTACATTTATTATCACATATAAAATGAACAACCCTGCAAAGCATGAACCATGGTGTACTTCACAAACACGTAGACACACAATGCATACTGGCGTCTTTTCTTAATATCCCCACACCAACAGATTACATACTTACACATAAAGGTTCCCTAGCATTAAGGTTAATATTAAAGGTTTTATTCGTTATGAAGTCTATCGTGAAATACATATATTTGGTATCTAAGGTTTAGTACATGATAAGCAGACCATGTTTGGTGCCATTCTAAACCACTGTTAATTTGCAGATTTCCGGTTCCATCAGCAAGGAAATCGCAACATGCGTCTGCAAGTTATGGATCACTACAGATTCACTACAGATTGCAATACTGCATACGCATGCAGTTTAACTGCGATAGCAAGCCAAACCACTGTGACTGCAATGCAAACTCAGCACCACATAAGGACTCCCACTTTACCATATGCACATCCGTAATGTTTAGCAGAATAGCGAAACCATCGGCACAATCGAGTACCATCACAGCCTCAAGCACAGTTGCACAAGCCCTGATCGTACTCATAAATTTTTGCAGCCATGTACGCTATGAGACCTCACACTGCGTATGGCTTTGCAGTGGATAATTTATGCATGCCCCGGAAACAGAGTGCGAATGCAGTTGCACGTCTTCGTTCAACCGACCAACCCCCCTGTCACCACCTACAAATGACGCTTCCTGTCAATCACTCTGTGAAGCATCTGCATAGTCACTGTGATTGCAGTCCTGATCGCAGTGGCCGGCTCAAGAATGCACACTTTAATGCGTACGCATGCATTAAACGCAATAATTGGCCGATTGCATGCATAATCGTAGGTGCGAATGGTAATTATTCAGGCCCATTGTTCACTGCTAGTAATTCCAATGTTGAGATGACAGGAACTTTGGTAAGTCAGGGTTGGTACCCCAGGAGAGCAAAGAACAGTGCAGAGCCTGTACTTGAGTGGTAGTGCAAGTTATGGACAAATTCTGCCTGAGGGAGAAAATCTACCCAGTCCTTCTGGTTGCTTGAGATGTACATTAGCAGGAAGGTCTCGAGGTCCTGGTTCACCCTCTCAGTCTGACCATTAGACTGAGAGTGATATAGAGTGGAAAAGTTCAGTTCTATGACAACCTGTTTACAGAACATCCTTCAGAACTCGGATGTGAACTTGGTACCCCTATATGATGTGATGACCCTGGTGCAACTGTGGAGTTGGAATGTGTCCTAAATGACAATTTGTGATAATGCCATGGTTGAAGGTATGCCCTTGATGGGAACAAAGCGGCCCGCCTTAATTAAACTATCCACTACAACCCAGAAGGTGTTTCACCCCATAGATGTTGGCAGCTCAGTCATGTAATTCATGGAGATGTTGGACCAGGGTTGGCTATGTGGAGTAAATACAGAGGCTCTTGGATCTTGGCACACATGTCGAAGGTGGAGACATATTCCTGCACATCTGTTGAAAGAGTTGGCCACAAGTAAGATCTGGAGAGAAAATGGGTCATTTTTTGGGTCCTGGGATGTTCCAAAAATTTAGATTTGTGTGCCCTGGGGAATAATCTGGATCTCAGCCCTTCTGGCACAAATGATATGCTGGGGGAACTTCTGCTGAGATGGTATGGTATCTGTAACTACTAGTATACTATTTGAGTCCAGGCGGTAAATTTACAAAAGCGAGAGTTTTCAGAAGTTTTCAGATTCCAGCTGTTATTTTCTACAAGGAGCTAGTTAAATGTTAAGTAGAATCTGATTGGTTGCTATAGGCAACATCTCCACTTCTAAAAGCTATCACTTTAGTAAATTTACCACCAGGAGTGGTTTGGGAATCACCAGCTCTTTTCTTTGCTTTGGTTTTCCGATAGCCTGGCCAAAGATGATCGTGAATTGGACCCTAGAAAAGAACAGCTTGCTTGTCTTAGGTTCAGATCGCTGGCTGACTGCAGATATGCTCAGTTTTTGTTATCGGTAAATACAGTCACTGGGTGTAAGCCTCCTCAAGCAGATGTCTCCACTCCTTGAGTGGAAGTTTAATGGCTAGGAGTTCCTAATCCCCAATTCTGTAGTTCTTCTCTGTGGGCAGGATTTTGTGGGAATGATATCTGCAGGGTTGAAGCTTCCCCATGGTTATTACTTCTCCTGTGCCAATGAAGGATGTATCCACCACCAATATGAAGGGTTGTGAGGTGTCCAGCTGTTTGAGGATGGTAGCCAAAGTGAAGGCTTTTTCAGGGTATTGAAGGCCTTAATGACTTCTGGTGACAATTGTCTGTGGTTACTTCATTTCCTGATGAAGGCCGTTATCAGGGATACCACTGGGGAGCAATCCTTAATGAACTGCTGGTAGTAGATTGAAAACCCCTGGAATTGTTGCATAGCTTGGAGGTCAGTAAACAGTGGCCACTCCTTGATAGCCTGGAGTTTTGCCTGATCTATCTCCTGACCCATGCCTGAAATAATATATCCAATGAACTGTTGCGAGGTTTGCTCAAACTGACACTTATCCAATTGGCTGTATAAGTTTTTGGCTTCAGGGGCATATCTATAATGGGTGCAAGGTGTGCAGTGCACATGGGCCCCTGGGTCCTGGGTTGACCACACACCGCACACCCTGCACCCATATAAATATACTTTCTCGCTCTATTGGGCTGGCACTGGTTGTAGAACTGCAGACACCACCAGGAAAATAGCCACCGTGGCCATTTTCCAGTGCTTTGCACATGTGCAGTAGATATGTTCATGGAATGCGGTGCAGGCACCATGTTTCTGGAGACCTGCACATATGCAGTAGACTCTGGCACAATACCAGAGACTACTGCACCACCAAAGAGGAGGGGGCCCGATCAGAGCCTGTACACAATTCCCCCTCTGGTTGGCTTATAGTTGTTTTAGCACCTCTTTTACTTATTGATGGTGGGTTGTGAGGCAAGAAGAAAAGATTAAAATGTTGTCTATGTAGACTATGGCATATGAGTACAGGAGATCTCAGAATATGTCATTCATGAATCCCTGGAGGACCACCAGGGCATTGCAGAGCCCAAAGGGCATCACCAAGCATTT
The DNA here is from genome assembly GCA_031769625.1 of Taudactylus pleione. NCBI lineage: Eukaryota > Metazoa > Chordata > Amphibia > Anura > Myobatrachidae > Taudactylus > Taudactylus pleione. The sequence goes on along the minus strand of JAUIMM010000137.1, from coordinate 3,588,653 downwards.
GAAGTGCCCATCAGTTGTGTCTATCAATCATAACCTTGTTGAAACCAGATAAGGTTGTAGGGCTCCCTCAGGTCTATCTTGTGGCTCCTTTCATACGGTCAAATAATTTGAAAATGAGTGGGATGAGATACACATTTTTAATGGTTAATGGCATTGACACCCCTGCAATCGATGCAAGGTTGGAGTACTCCATCCTTTCTGGCTAAGAAGAAGAACCCAGCACTGGTGGGTAATTTGGACTTTTGAGAAAAACCTTTGCCAGATTCTCCTGGATGTAGTCTGACATTGCCTCGGTCTCTGGCAATAAAAGTGGAAAAACCCACCCCCAGGGTGGATACTTTCTTGTAACCAGTGGGGTGGCACATGCTCCATTCTCTTATCAAAAAAGTCTGATAGGTTTCATGGTGACCTCAGAGTGTTATATTGTCATGGAGTATTTCTTGACCATCTTGACGAGGCAATCTAGTTGACACTTGGTATCCCATGCTTTGACTATCAATGAGGACCAGTCAAGCGTGGATGAGTTCAGCCATGGGAACCCTAAAATTAAAGAGTGGATGGCTTGTAGCAGGACATAAAGGTGATGAGATCAGAGTGAGTGGCTCCTGTTTGCATGTAAGTAGCAGTAGTAATCTGTGTGATGGAGATATGTGGGTTCCTACCTCCATCCATGGAGATAAGAGAGAATGGATGGGGTAGTTTGTAAAGTTGGATACCATTGTCTTTGACAAAATCCACAGAAATAAATTTGCCGGCTTCCCCAGAATCGTTAAGTTCTTGTACCTCGGTTTTGCCCTTGGGGTAGTGAGGGTGAAGGGTACCAAGAAGAGTTTGTGTTAAGGGAATGTTTTTACTGAATAATTACCTAGTCCAGCCTGCCTGGTCCTGACTAGGCATGGCCTTTTCCTGACTTCTTGGGTGGCACAGAACAAACATCTTGCGCCTAACCACGTAACTGACAACTCTTTTTCCAAACACAGCTCAGAAATTGTAATTTTTTTATTTAATGTATTTTTATGTTTTTTATATTTAAATATTTTATTTAAAGAATACCTAGCCCCCACCCCCATCAGAAATAAGCCAACTCATGGAAAAAACTCCAACATTGTCACCCCCAACCCCCTAGTGTAAATAAATCCCTGTGGCAGTGTCAATGGGCCAAAACTGTGTACCTCTCCCCATATTTCACTGTACATTAACTTCTATTGTTTAATAGATATCCCCCAGTCAAAAAGTTTTAGTGGGGCTTCAACCCACCTACTCCTCAGTGACAAAAGATTACCACACATAGCCCCACACCCCCACATTGTTGCAGATTGCTGCAAAGCATTGGGCAGGAATGAGTGATCATCAGTCCCCCCCTGCTGCAGCTGATCTCTGCACACACAGAGGTCATCATATTTGTGCTTGGAGGGGAATTATGTTCCCCTCCTCACACACTTAGTTTATGTGCATGCATCCAGGAGTGTGGTTTGCAATTAAATCTGGGATGTGATTAAAAGGATTTCCACCACTATATATGGGGGTTTAGGAGAGACAGCACGAATGCATGAGATGTGACCTGGTCAGCTAGCACACTCGTGGCTGCAGTCACATCTTATGTGTTAGTGCCAGGCAAGTGGTTAAGGCAGTAGTCTTGCTCCTGCTGGTTTGGTCTACCCAGCTGCATGGGTTCCCCATATTGGTCACAAGGTGTTTGTTACTGGGGTGCCCATTTGGGTGACAGGTCCTGGAACTCTCCTCTCTCTGCTGCCATTTTGGTCAGCTGGAGATCACACTTAACACAAGTGACAATTATGCTATCTAGTTATTGTGGAAGGCCTCTGGCTGCTAGGACATCCTTTATGTGGTCTACAAATCCATTTCAGAAGATGGTTAGGAGGGCTTTGTTGTTCTATGTCAGCTCAACTCTCCCACTGAAGAAGAACATTTAAGCCAAAGGATGGAGGATGCCCACACCAGATACTGGCCAGATCAGTGGTCGAAGTGGGGCGGTATACGGCAGTATGACATACCGCCACTTCCTGCCACCACTTAGTTTTTGCCACATTAAAAAAGGTACCAGCATTGGGATCATATATGGGATCCCAACGCTGGAAAAGCAGCGGCATTGCATGGAGATGTGTCCCACTGGGGACACATCTCGATGACGGCGTTGGGATGGAGGCAGCCAGGAGCTACACTGACATCAGTTAGCTCCAGCCACCAGCCAATCCTGGTTCGCGGATTAAAAGAAGGGGCTGCCACAAGCCAATCATTGCTTGCGGCCTGCCAGCCAATGAGAAGCTGCCAAGTGGCAGCTTCTCATTGGCTGCCAGCCAGTGCCGGCTTTAAAATGCCGCTCAGTCCGAGGAAGCATCTCTCTCCACTCGGTTGATTATTGAAACAACTGGCTTTACAGGTTTTAGTAGCATTGGATCCCACCAGGATCGCTGTGGGTACTCTAAATTTCAGGTATATTCAAGACCTTGCTAAATTAGTAGATAATATCACCGAGATGTATGATGACATGTTTAGGTATACAGGTAGGGAGTTACAAGCTTATAAGAAAGAACTTGTGCAACATAAGCTAGTGTTAAATTATTTAACAGCTGTAACTGGAGGGTAGTGTGTACCTTTGGCCACCCAATTTGGTGTCAAGTGCTGCAAGTATATCACAATTAACACTAGTGACCCCAGGGAGGTGATAGACCAGAAGATGGATGAAATTCTGCAGTTAAAATGGGAATTTCGGAAGAACCATAATGCTTAATTGATTGAAGTAGAGGAGAAGGTAGAAGAGTGGTTCACTTGGTTGAACCCTGTTAAATGGTTCTCCAGTCTAGGAGAATGGGTCCAGGAACTAGTTGCTACTGTGGGTAAGCTCCTGATCCTTATACTGATTGTCATCTTAGTAATTGGCTTATGTGTATGATATTATGAATACCAAGTTCATGGAAGAACTGTATTACAACCCTGAACTAGAATGTACCATCATATGAGGTATAGATTTAGCCATGCATGAAATGTATTATTAAATGTTATTTTAAACATCCTAAATAATGTAAGTCTCTATCCCCTTCAAGACTTCCTTTATAGGTTAGGTGCAACTAACTAAGTGGCCCAGGTCATACAATGAAATACAGCCCCAGTCAAGTATATCTCCTCCACCACACTCCAAAGTTTAACAGTAAGCATCGAGGCCATAAGTGGTCTCCTTGCATTCAGACAAGCTTCAACACTCAGTGGTCACATTATATATACGTGTATATTATATTATATTATATATATATATATATATATTGTAACAATATCCTTATTTAAAAATATATATTTTTGCACTACTGTAGATGGATATGTTAAATAAATATTACTTTTATTGTAAGATGAAATTCAACTGAATGCCTCTTTAATATCTACCAACTATTTTTAAAGCTTTCTCTCACCCATGATGACACTACAGTATGCTTTAAATTTTAGACCATAGAGGGTCCCTCTATCTAAAGTTCCTTGCGCCCTCTTTATGCTAACTCTGCGTAAACGTCTGGGTTCTGTCTATGATTCATGATTTCTGATATGTCTAGCCTTTTGTGAATAATGTATTGGGTACACATAGCTGTTCTAGCAGTATAAAAGCACTGCATGATTCACCATCCTTTCCCTGCATATATTACTCCCTCTAATTACCTGCAGGATCTCTGGGCCTGATGGTGGCCCAGGGCGAATGCGCACGACGGAGTCGGCTCCGTCGTGCATATGCGCGAGACCCGGATAGCGACGGGCAAACCGTCGCTACGGGTCTCGTACTAAAGGGGGCGTGCTGTCAATGTTGAGTGACAGCACGCCCCCTTTGGGGGGTGTGCTGGGGGCGTGGCTGCCCAGATGGAGGCGTTCCCATGGGAACGCCTACCAACTGGTGCCGGCCCCACTGACATCACAAGTGATGTCAGTGGTAGTGCTTTCGGCTCTGTTTGAGCTGAAAGCACTCTAGGGCTTGAGGCAACAAGACCCTACCACAAGGGTCTCGTCGCAAGCCCGATGGTCGCGATGGTCTTGACCATCGCGACCATCTTCCTGGCCGCTCACTATAGCTGTGGGTGGTCACCCACAGCTATACGAGCGGCCAGGAGGCCGCTCTAAAAATCAAGAAAGACGGCCCTGATTCAGAGCGATCGCTCTGTCAGAGCGTCCAGCTCTGAATCAGGGCCTCTTTCTAAAGATCAGCAATGAGTGAGTAGCTGGAATCCAGCCTGCTGTAAGCTGCGTCATCATAGTTAACAAGCAGAGGTAAGAGATCATGTGATCGAGGAGCTTAAATATCAGTGACTGATTTATTTTCTATGGTGGCTCATTCAAATCTGGAATTCCCTTGATAATTATCTTTACTACCCCATTCTTCTGACCCCACCACTCATTCCCACTACTTTTGTATATATGCAATCTATTCATAAAATAAACATAGATATCCACACATTATAAAGGCAATGATAAAGTAAGAAAATTCAGCTTAAATGTGCCACTGGAGTGCAACAATTATCTCTCATGGATTGTAATAGAGATATATGCTGTCCAAAGATAATTTGCTAGAAAACAAATCCTGCCTTTTGAGAAAGCTGCTGATTGCTGTGAAACGTATTAAGGATTTACAGACAAGTGTCTACAAAATTCCAGATCGGTACTCAGCAGGACTGCACTTCTGGACCAGCCGCCAGTTTGGATATTCCCATATCCATTGTTGACCTGTGGCCACACCACCTCCACACTAGCTTAGTGCACCATCAGGCCATACCTATTCACCTCAGCAGCAGCTGAGCTTCTCCTCCCAGTGCGGCATTCTACAACAGGGCTGGTGGAGAGACACAGCCAGAAGACTGATAGCCACAGCGGTGACTTAGCGAGCTGGAGTGGTGATCCCACAGCGCTGCCGGACACGGACCTGTTGCAGCTACACACCTACTCTCACGGTTGGTGACATGGCCCTTTTTCCATACAATACATCATGCTCGTTCAGTGACTCATTGGAATACCTTTACATCGAGGCTATTGGAAACTATCCATTATCCAGATAAGTGCAGTCATTGTCTTCCACTACTACATGCCTACTACACACCTAATTACTGGTTCTATACAAGTACTGGTTTGTTTTCTAGCAAATAAATTTTTTTTATCACTTTTCTAATTGTTTGTTTATTATTTATGTAATTTTAATTCTTTCTCATTTCATTAACACTTATTGATTTATCTTTACACATCTATTCTTTACACTTCACTATCACCTTTTTTTCCCCCTTTTCATGTGATGCCCTGCGGATGGTCCTTGGCTGGAATTTTTTGGGATACCTTCCTTCTCGGACGTGAACCCCTTAATGTTAGGGACGCCAGTATAGAGGAGCCTTGATGATGGCCTGGCGCTTATTCATATATTTGTAACTAATACCTCTGAATCTATATTATCATGTAGGATTTAATTATTTTTTGTTGATATTGCTGCAGTGAGCTGGAGGGAATCTTTTTTTTTTTTCTGTGGTTCAGTGTAAACCCCGCCCTTTACAAGCACCTGTGCTATGTCGTTAAGCTGATATGAGCGAACACCATACTTTTTGTTTGCAGTACTCTCCGCCTGTTGAATACGGGGATAAGCGGGCACACGTGCAATACTTTTCCGCCTGAAAAACAGGTGAAGTAGGCGAAAAGTCCGGGCCGCGAAGAAGTATCGCGGCTTGGCTCAAATTTAATACGGCTCTAAGACTGTTAAAAAGCAGTAACCTGTTGGTTATATTGGACTTTAGATATATACCACTTGTTGATTGTTTAAGGACTTCTTGCACAAGACTCCTGCATTTTATTGCTGACATCCACAGCCCAACTTGAGTGCCCATCCCGCTGTCAAGAGCTGTTTATTGCAAGCCACCACCAGCTGCTACTTTTCATAGCCTTGGTTTCATCTCTACCTTATAGTGGAAAGGAGCTAGACTAAGCACAGTTTTTCACGTACACTCCGGGGCCGACACCAAGCCTCCAGCTGGGCATATTCCCCCCACAGATGGATGGGGTTGGAGACTTTGCAGTATTGTCGGCGCAGAATCATACCACCTGGTAATATCTGCTACACACTCTCTCTCCTTACAGAGAGACAGGGATGGAGGTACATTCGTTTAGAATCAGCGAGCTCGTGGCATCTAATAAGACTTCCACGTCAACGGGTCTAATGTCTAAACAAGTGATAATTAAGCCGACATTGATACTGTGTAAAATACATAGGTCCCAAGACAGATCAACTTGGCAAGGGGCGTTGGATTTCTATAACGGAACATTCAGATGCAGTAATTTGTCTAGTTGCTCTGGCAAGGCGATTTAATACTCTTCGCCCGCCAGGGGGCAGGCAGTGGCTTATCCATGTTAATCTTACACCTTTTTCCAGGCTTCAGTTTACAAGGCTGTTTCAGAATTGTCTTATCGCTTTAGGTTTGCCCACAGAGCATTTCGGGATGCATTCATTTAGGATAGGGGCAGCAACTTGCGCAGCTGTTGATAGTGCTTCGGTCGACACCTTACAAAAGCTGGGTCGGTGGAAGTCATCAGCTTATAAAACGTATTTACGGGGGGATAAGTTGCTTAAGTAGCTGCGCTTTTTTTGAGTTTGTTGGGAAACCCAGGGACCTTATGCCCACTGCTGCTAGGGATTCTGAGAGGATTTTCAACTTTGCCCTCAAAGAGGTTTTGCTGTTTTTCATCTTCAGATGGGTCACCCAACTATTTGTTTCCCTTCTCACGGGTTAGTTTGTTATTATGTAAGAATTAATTTCTGACTGGGTAACTTTTTTTCCAGGGTTGCCTAGGAATGCTAACTGTTGGGTATGGTTTGTGGGGCATTCATTCATATTTTGGGCTAGTCAGCACCCCTTAGCATTGCAGGCCCCGCATTTGTTCGGTGCAAGTGACGTCTGTTGGCTGGGTTTCCGTGGTATGCATTGGAAGCACCTGCTGGATGCCTTATGGGTGGCAGATGAAAAGTTTTGGGCCCCTGACTGGGTGGTCATTCACTTGGGGGGAATGATTTGGGCATGTGCAAGGGGATTGAGCTGATACACTCTATTAGGAATGACTTGCAAGTGCTTGTTAACCGTTGGCGCAATGTCGGCGTCGCATGGTCTGACATTGTCCCGCGTCGATTTTGGCATGGACCCCAGAGTGGCAAGGCATTGGATGAAGATCGCCAGAAGGTCAATATGGCAATTGACCGTTATGTCCTTAGCGGGGGGGCCACGTCATACAGCACCCATGTTTGCGTTACGAGGAGGAGTGCTTCTATAGGCCTGACTGGGTACACCTTACGGGAGTGGGGCTTTAGCTCTTTATCAGTGACCTCTGCAGTTTCCTGTAGGTCTCAAAGGGTCACAGTTTGGTGGCGGGCCTGGTTCTATGAACTAGTCGGACTAGTATTAGTGCAGGAGTGCCTGGGGAGCATTCTTTCCTTTGAGAGCGGCAAGTTGGTCACTGCCCAAAGGGGGGACCTGGTCCCTGTCCAAGGGAAGGGCCGAGGCTGTGCCAATAAAGGTGGGATGGTACTTCCTCAGGTCGGGCTGCGCAGGGCGGGGATCCGCCCCTGTAATTCATTATTGATTTCCATAGTGCTGTGGCCTCGGAGCACTGCTCTCTTCCTGCCACCTATTTCTAATTTCAATTTGATCAATAAATTCTGGCTGTGACCTCTTTTAATCACATGCAGTTGTCAGTGTGTTCATTTCTAGGCTTAGGTTAAATTAAGTTAGCAAAAAGGAATGGTAAAACAAATGGGTGACCTAACTGCTTTCATTCATAAGTGGATTCAATTTCCAAAACTACACTTCTAAATTTTCCAGCGCTATCTTGATTGACAGTATGTGATTTTTTTCTTGTGGTTGTTGGCACATCAATGAAGTAACATTATAGATTGCAGCTTATATATATATATATATATATATATATATATATATGCAGTCAGGTGTATATATATTGGGACATTGACAGAATTTTCATATTTTGGCCTCTATTTACCACCACAATGGCTTTGAAATTAAACAAACAAGTTGTGCTTTCACTGCAGACTTTCAGATTTAATTTGAATCAGCTTCCAGCTGTCATTTTTTAAACACAGCCTTGGCGATGACAGTTGGGAGCTGATTGGCTGGTACCTTATCACTTTCTTATCACTTTTCACTCTGTCTCCTAACACTGCTTAGTAAATAGACCCCTAAGTTTCTAAATAAGCTCTCAGTTTTCTTCACATACCATGGCACAAACATGGCACACTTATCATACATGTGAATTCCCAGTTGCTACCCAGTTACACTACATCCCTTGAGCCAAGAGTAGCTCTAAGCCAAGAGATATTTCCACAGAATGAACTTGCTCACAACTCAAAACACAATGAAAGGGATGAAGACAAGGGGCATGATTCTCTCTTTGAACTGCTGCTGACATTATTGGTGTATACTGGCCAATACATTTCCCATTATTTGTCTGTTATAATTTAACTTCTGCCAGAGGAAAGTGCTGTTTAATTAATTGACATTATACAAATAGTTAGGGGAAATTTTACTAACAATCGTTTTGGTGCGATTTGGTACTTTTCAGCGATAAATTTTGCTAATCATGAATTTCCTTAAGGACAACTCATATGGATTTTGCATGTCAAACATGACTTCGCACTCCATTTCACGGCATATCACCATCGGACCAAACATCATATGAATAACATTGACATCACTGCAAATCATGGATTTACTAAGATACGTGTTTGCCAACATGAGCGAACTCACACCCAAATCACAACGCAATGCATAAAATGAATAGACGACCAAATCAGTGGCGTGTTTCGATGTGCAAAGTATTTCAATTAGGACAGTCTCAATAATGATGTCTATAAAAGGCACCTAACTCAGCTGCAGCACTGTCTGTGATTTAAACCATGGCTGAAACAGGCTCTTCTTTTATGTGGATTCCACCATCTGATTGAAAGGACCCAGGATAACCCACCAGATTATGCAATAGACATTGAACAGGCAGGGCTATTTATCACATCTGGCAACTTTGTGAGATTTAGGGGTCTATTTACTAAGCAGTGTTAGGAGACAGAGTGAAAAGTGATACGAAAGTGATAAGGTGCCAGCCAATCAGCTCCCAACTGTCATCTCACAGGCTGTGTTTGAAAAATGACAGTTGGGAGCTGATTGGCTTATCACTTTCTTATCACTTTTCACTCTGTCTCCTAACACTGCTTAGTAAATAGACCCCTTAGTGATTTTAAACTATTTCATCTGTAAGTATATTACACTTAAAATGTGTCCTCTTATGTGTTCAAAGTATGGATGTGCAGGCTCGGACTAGTTTGGTTTTGCATGCCAGGTTCGGATTTTTTGCCTCCAAAAAACGGGACTCAGAAAAAGGCAAAATGTCATTTTTCATGGACAAACATCATCATTCCTGGACAAAAGTCCAGTATCACCATCGAATGACAATAGTCAGTCAAACATGCTTTTTAGAATATGTGATTTCTGTCAAAGAGCTATGATTAGAACACCAACACAATTCTTAGTAAATTTCCCACGTAGAGTCTAGTTTATATATTCCATACTACAGTACCAGTTGTCAGTGGGGACTATATGAAACAATTATTAGACTGTGACGACTTTATCGTACATTGTACTTATTTGCACTATATGAGAACTACTCTGCCAGTTAACTTAAACTACTGCAATAACATATTGTGCATATACAGTAGGGCCTGATTCAGATTTGGGAATAGAGTAAGATAGATCAAGCAACTGTGCACCTGGACAAACCATGTTGCAATGCAAGGGGCGCAAATACATAATTTTTTGGGCATGTGGGGTAAATACTGGCTGCTTTTGCATTTAGCCAAAAATTGCTGGACAGCTTTATTTTTACACTGCAATTTAGATGTCAGTATGGACACACACCTCCCAAATCTAACTCTCTCTGCACATTTTACATCTGCCCCAGCTGCAGTGCAGCATGGTTATACCAAGATGCACAGTTACTTGCTTTTTCTTACTCTGGGCCTGATTCAGCAAGGATCGCAACTGCTAATACACACACAATTGGCCAATTGTTGCGATCTGTGCGAACCAGCCACTGCGATCTGGACTGCAATCGCAATGACTACGCAGATCCATCACAGAGTGATTGACAGGAAGTGCCATTTGTGGGTGGTAACTGGGGAGTGGTTGGAGAAACGCAGGTGTGCCAGTGTGTTTGAACTTTGAACGCCGTTGCATGGGCATGCATAAATTATCCACTGCGTCTATCTTAGACAGCCTGAGTACTCATAATGTGTGATGAAGTTAGCAATTCCTTTAGCGATCACAATGGATTAGCATACTATTGCAGTGAGACAGCATGCTTAATCGCTATTGCAATCGCAGTTGCGATCCTTGCTGAATCAAATCTGAATCAAGCCCATATTTTGTATTATTGAAAAGCACATTTGGGATTAGAGATGTTTTGGTTCTAATTAATCATCATGTTTTTGTTTTGCCATAACCACCCATATGTGTGATTTGGCTTTGCGAGAGCTGTTTTGCAGCAACTAAGAAAAGTCCACAATACACAGTGCAGTGGGGATGTAATGCATTTGTTTTGCAGGAAGATTTCTAGAGACTCAGCTGCTACCCAATTTGTACGCAATTTTCTCTGCTGCAGGTGGAGATCGCAAAACTACATGCTAAGATATGTAGGATGTCTGTGTCCTTGAGCCAACCACTGCCTCAGAGAGCCCCGAGAAGACATATTGCCTGGACTACTGTGGGCTCTGAAAGGCAGAGATTTCCAGAGGGACACAGACACCTCCCACAAGCTGTGACACTGCAAAACTCATATGCTGCTCATGCAGGGCTGGAAGGTAAAGCTAATATAGGCAATACACAACATGAAGATATGGGGTCTTCCACTGACTATAGAAAAAGGAAAAGGAACAGGAAAATGACATCTTCAAAAAGTACTACACTTCTCTTGGGAGATTCCATTATTAGAGGAGTACATCTGCTGAAGTAGAGAGAACAAGTAAGGTGTTTACCTGGAGCCACAGCGCCAAGGGATAAAGAGCGCATGCTGAGAATTGTGAAGGCAGCAAGAAAAGATGGAGAGGTGGATGTCATTGTCCACATAAGGACAAATGACCTGGCCAATGATGAAGTTATGGTAGTAAAAGATGAATTCAGGAAGTTAGGGACTGCTCTAATGCAGGTGGCAACCACTGTAACCTTTTCAGAAGTGTTGCCAGTACACAGAGGGGGAGATAGAAACTTCAGTGTTTGGTTACAGAAGTGGTGTTATGAGGAGGGATTTGGATAAACAGTCCATAGCCATGCCATCTGGCAAAATAGAAGCTTATACAAATATGATGGCCTGCACCCATCTTCAAAAATAACTGAATACTGAGTGAACAGTTTGAAAGTTTCACCAAGAACTATTTAAACTAGAAGAGGGGGACAGTCAACCAAAAAATAAAAAATAAATCTGCTCCCCAACCAAGAGGTATTATTTCTGCTGGCAAATGGAACAGAAATCATATCCACAGCAACAGAAGATAATTCAGAACAAAACCAAATAAACATAGGCAGAGAGATGAACATACCTAGGAACAGGAGAAATAAGCGAACAAATAAAACTCTAAGAGCAATGTGTGCAATGCTAGGAGCTTAGGAAATAAAATCCCCAAACTAATTGCAATAATGACAAGCGATGAACTGGATATTGTGGCTATTATGGAGTCATGGTGCAATGAAAACCATGACTGGGACATAGCTATACTGGAATATACTTTATTTAGGAAGGACAGAATGGGTAGAATAAGAGGAGTAGCAATGTATGTCAAGGAAAGCATAAATACTATGTTAATACATAGTATTAAAGAAAAAAACGAGTCCATTTGGGTGACCATAGAAACAGAGGAGAAAGTGATTCTTCGTATTGGGGTGATCTACGGACATCCAGGTCAGGAAGAGGAACTAGACAATAAACTATTGCCGGACATCACTTCAATGGTATTAAAAGGAGAGGTTATAATCATGGGAGATTTTAATCTACCCGATATAAACTGGGAGGTGTCTGTGGCAAGTTCCACTAGAAGCAGGGACATCCTGAATTCATTGCAGGGAGTCTCCTTCCAGCAATTGGTGAGGGAGCCCATTCGGAAAGATGCAATATTAGACTTAATACTTACAAATGTATTCAGAGGTGTTACATTTTAGGAAGGCTGATTTTGCAGTGATGGGAAGCTGTGTAAGCGAATCTTTGGCAGAGTGGAGGAACTTGAAAGGAGTGCAGGAGAGGTGGGAAAATTTAAAAAGTGCAATATTAAAGGCAACAGAACTTTGTATCAAAAGGGTTAGAAAAACCACAAGGAAAAGGAAGCCAGTGTGGTTTGGGAAAGAGGTAGCAAGTATTGTGAATGCAAAAAAGATGGCCTTTAGGAAATACAAGCAGACACAAAATAATGAGAACAAAGAGGCGTATCTTGTACAACAGAAGGAGGCTAAGAAAGTAATCAGATGTGCAAAGGCAAAAGCTGAGGAGAAACACAAAAGGTGGAATAAAAAGACTAAAGACAGAAAGAGGGAGTCTTGTTGAGGGAGACAATGTAATAGCTGATCATCTTAATAATTATATTTGTTCAGTATCCACTACTGAGAGAGAGGGCAAGGGGTCACAGTTAAGTTGCAGTGTAATCAGAAAAATGAGGAAGGAGCAAGCACATTTACAGAGGAGAAGATCCTAACAGAACTCTCAAAACTGAAAGTGGATAAATCAATGGGGCCAGATGGGATACATCGAAGTATACTAATAGAGCTTAAAGGGGTGCTGGTAACACCATTAACAGAATTATTCAACCAGTCACTAGCTACTGGAGTAATTCCAGAGGACTGGAAAAGAGCAAACGTTGTCCCACTGCACAAAAGTGGAAGCAAGGAAGAGGCAAGCAACTACCGACCAGCTGGGCCAGATTTACCACTAGGCAACCTAGGTGTCCACTTAGGGCCCGAAGAGTCCCAAGGGGCCCGCGACCGGGCTCCCTGAAATTTGGCCCTGGAGAGAACCTACTGCACTGGTTGAACTGCTGCTAGACACACAGGCAATGTAGCAGCAGCTGCAGCACGGCTCCATTTACTGCTCCTCACCTCAATCAGCTCTGCCCAGTGATGTGTGCACTGCAGTGTGAACTGCTGCAGTCACAGCGAATGCAGCTAGGCTCCTCCGTTCCCCTTCCCCTGCAATGCAGCCAGCCCCCTACCCACAGCATGTGCTGCTTATCTATCAAGCACTGTTGTAGCCAGCCAGCCCCCCCGGTTACATTGATAGCAGCAGCTGCCACCCCCCCGCAGTGCAGCCTTCCACAGTGTTGCAAGCTCTGTCCCCAGCAGCAGGTGCATCTAGGCAGCTCCATCCAACAACCAACCTCTCCCGCAGCTATGGCCAGTGCCCTCCCTCCCCATATTCAAATTGATAGCAGCAGCAGATTCACCCTGTCAACAAGAACCCGCCCTGTAGTGTAACCAGCAGCATGCACAGATCTAGGCAGCCCCCCCCGCAGTCACAGTGAGTGCAGCCCTTTCCCCCCCAGTCACAGTGCAGCACTCCTCCCCCTCACCGCAGTGTGCATTGCAGCCAGCCTCCACTGGGAACCGCAGGAAACTTCCACTCCCCTGACTGATATCACCCCCCAAATTAGCTCCATGGGGTGATTGCACTGGACACTGATGTTCTGCCTATGAAGACAACATGCCACTCTAGACTGGGTAAGTTTTTTTATAGAGTTAAATAACACACCTGGGGCGGGCTACACTAATACTTACTGCCGGACATCGCAATTGTACAGATCACTTATGCACTAACATATGCGATCTGTACAGCAAAGGACAGCTCTTCCGATAAGAGCTGTCCTTTGCGATCTCTCCTGCACAGTGGACTTCAGGGTTTATTACCCGTGAGTCCATCTGCACATGCACAGTGACGCGACGGCTGCAGGGCATGCTGGGAGGGATCCGATCGGATCCCTCATAGCAGCGCAATGCAGTAGAAGCCCATAGCTTCTATAGGTTAACGCCAGCAATAGCTGGCGTTACTCTCCGCATCGGAGCCTGGTGGCCAGGTGATTGATGCATAGGGGTTTTACCACATTTTCCGTTTAGTGCATCCCGCCCCTGTTCTTTACTGTATGTGTGTAAAACTGTGTATATATATATAAAGACATATACAGTATATATATATATATATATATATATATATATATTAGGGGTGTGCACCGGCCAAGTGCTTTGTGTTTTGGTTTTGGATCTGGATCTTTCTTTGTGTTTTGGATCTGGATTGGTTTGCCAAAACAACCCTTCCGTGTTTTGGGTTCTGGTTTTGTGTTTTGGCTCTGTATTTTTTTTTAAAAAAAAGCATAAAAAAAACTAAAATCACAGATTATTCTGAACACCTCACACCACACAACAGTGTTTTTATGTACAAAAGGTTGCACCGAGGTAGCTGGATGACTATGCTAAGTGACACGAGTGGGCGGCACAAACACGTGGCCCATCTAGGAGTGACACTGCAGTGGCAGACAGGATGGCAGTTTGAAAAACTAGGCCCCAAACAGTACATAATGTTAAGAAAAAAAAGAGGTGCAAGATGGAATTGTCCTTGGGCCCTCCTACCCACCCTTATGTTGTATAAACAAGACATGCACACTTTAACAAACCAATCATTTCAGCACCAGGGTATACCACAGGACTGTGGCTGAAATTATTGGTTCGTTTGGGCCCCCACAAAACAAGCTGGCAATTAATCTGTCCCTGCACAAACTGGCTCTATGGAGGCAAGATGTCATCCTCATCCTCCTCATCCACTGATTCCTCACCCTCTTCAGTGTTGTGTACATCCTCATAGAGTATTAATTTGTCCCCGCTGGAATCCACCATCATAGGTCCCTCTGTACGTTATGGAGGCTGGTCTCCCTGGAAGAGTTGACTTAGCAACTTAAGAACTGCCAGTTGTTGGTTACAGCCAAGCATTTGCTATCCGTGGATACCACATACTGTGAGGACCCAATTACCTATACGAATCCATACAATTGGAAGGGACATTCCTCTAGCGGATACCAGGAATTATTTCCAAGACATGCACTTATACCAGAGCGAGACTGCTATTGTTCCCCTACAGTGTCTTTATGGAAAATTAGACCTATATGTACTTGAGGTTGTGGGTGAGATCCTACATGCATATTTACCCATTGATGTTTTTATGTAATATGTCATAGTGCACGTTTTAGTGAAAAAATATTTTCACATTTTGATTAATTTGTTTTATTTTTTATATAATAAATGTGGATGGAAACCAATGATTAATTTTAACTAATAACACATGTTTATTATTGTTAGCGCTACCTTAATCTTTGTGATACTACTTTTGTGTTAGGGAATGACTGTCTTGTATATTGGTAGCTGCTAGAGAGGCAACCCTTTCCAGCGCTTAATTATACCTTTCAGGTTTTCCCTTTTCTGGTTACCGTCCCTACCCCTACTTATTTCACCTTTACATATGGTACATATGGCAAGACAGTTGTCCCGATTTGGATAGAAATATTGCCAGACCAAAGAGGTGGAATGTTTGCTCTTCTGCCCAGGCATGACCTTGATGGACTTTTTCATCCCACGGACAACAACTGTCTCCCCCGAGAGCCTGATTTAAACAAACCACATCACCATCAGAATCCTCCTCGCCAACTTCCTCCTCAGCGCCAGCTACACCAGTATCCTCATCCTGTTGTACTTCAACAGTGACATCTTCAATTTGCATATCAGCAAGTGGACTGTGGTCCTTTCAGCACTTGCAGAGGGTGCTCAAATGGTGAAAAGAGCCACCTCTTCCCGTCCAGTGCTGGGAATGTCAGGCATCGCAACCGCCACCACACTTGGGACCTCATACAGAATCGGTCATTGTGGCCGCACGGTCGTACGCATACTATGTTTTTCTTTCTGCGGCTAGCAGTGTGCTTGTGTGTACGAGCTCTACCGATCAAAAATACTGTTGGTCGTAGGGCTTCCGACACGGAAGTGGATTGCTAAAGTTGATTGACATGTGTTCTTCTGAGTTTGGGAGACCAACCTGGTGAGGAGATGCACTGCTCGGTCTGATGGTTGCTCTCCACAGAGTCCCCAGATGGAGTACTTGGATCCTCCCCTGCAGAGTCTCCATCTGTGCTGGACACAGACCTGACCTCAGGAGCAGGCACTACCTCCTCTGAGTCTGGAATATAAAAAAATAAATTTTTATTTGTTTCATAAAAAGAAAATCGCATAGATGTTTGAGCTTTATTCTTTTTGGCTACCAAAAAAATATTACCTTGTTGCACATGTGGAGCATTGAAGTCAGCCATGTCAGTGTCCATATTGGACACGCCGACTATCTCCTCTTCTGTCACACATCCCTGAGCCAATGTCTCCAACCTTGTCAAGGCCAGCTCCTCAGGGATGGGAACACCACCTGTCCCCGCAGCATGGTCCACCCTACTCCGTAGCTTCCTCTTCTGTTGGTACTTGAAATCCGTCCAGCTGTCAATGCTATTTTGGAAATTTTAAGTGTTAGTTTATTTAAATAAGATCAAGCTTTGGACTTCAGTACACTCACAATATCATTTTCTTACCGTTTTTTAACGACTTTCTGTGTTCTGTAGGTTGTCCCCACAGTATTAACAGCGTGGATTCTTGGTAAGTAAAAATCCAGTATGTATCTCTAGTAATAGTGTAAACAGGTTTTCATGGTAAATGTATGTATCTTTTGGTGTCCCATTTTCATCAGGTGACAGTGAATATCCTTGCACACCCTGGCTGCTGACTCCTTATTCGACTCCCACACCAGGGCCCCAAACTCACTATAATGCCACGTTTACTGCCACCAGGCAGGTGGTGGAGCACTGTATTAGCCTTTTAAAGGGCCGGTTCTGGTGTCTCCATCACTCTGGTGGTGCACTCATGTACTTGCCGGATATAGTTTCTCGCATTGTGGTCCTGTGTGGGATTTCACACAACACTGCAATAAGGAGTTGAGTACCCATGCAGCCAGAGGAGGACTTGCCAGAGGATGGCCCCCCAGAGGAAGGTGTTGTGATGCTGTCGGGGGGGGTCAGACGCGCTAATGTTATTTCACGTTTTTTTAGGTAGGAATATTTACATTTATTTATTAAACAAAACACATTTTGCAAATGTATTTTAATGTGTACCTTTTTCTTTTGTTTTCTTTTCCTACCAACCAAGTCACAACACCTTCCAAACCCTGCAAAAATAATGGAACCCATTGGCAATACCCTGTATGTTTTTGGACAACTAACACATTTTGCACGTATATACCCCAACATGTTTAGTTAATTTGCCTTTGGTTTTAAGAATTTGTATGTTTCCCATTCAAAAATCTGTTTGTGTTTTACTATCGTTGGTTATGTTTGACTAAGCCAGATGTTTTCTTTGCCCAAACCCTGAGGACATTTGTTATGTGTGAATGTGTTATGAAATTATTTTTACGAGTAAAAGCCTGTTAGCAACATGTTTGTTATTTAATAAATGTTTTCAATTAAATACAAGTGTTGTTTTTAAAAAAAAAAAAATTAAAGCCATTTTGAGGTGGATAATGTATGCCAACCCCTAAATAAAAAATATTCAACATTACTGCAAATGTACTTTAGGTTTACTAATACATTTTAGCAGTTCTTACACTATGGAAAGGCACCCACCTTTGTTCACAAAGTTTTTAAAATGCAGAATTACACCCTTTAATGTGTTGCAAAGAAGAGGACAAATGTTTGAAACACAAAAACTTTAATGTTTTTTTTGGGTAAGAAAAATTCAAAAAAATATCAACAAAATAACTAAACATCCTCCAAATGCCCCACTATACTTTGGAGGCAGCAGTAGGCCTGCATTAAATATCCAGAGGTGTCTCTTAGCTCCTCCCTTATTTCCCTCAGGATGTGGGTTAGATCTGTGGAACAAAAAACATTTTGGGGAATTAAATACTTCATTAAAATTACAAACATTTGAACATTACACATTATTCAATGTACCAAAAAGTGTTTAAACACAATGATGTTACGGTGTGTTTGAAAGTATCAGCCACACAACATTATTCATAGGTTTATACTTTTATGTTGTTAAAATAATTTGAAACCCTAACTATGTTGCATAAGCCAAAAACCACTATGATGATGTTAAAAATAATGGGAGGTGTATTCTTAAGTCATGATGGCCATCTCCTAAAAACACAATGCACGTATTCACTTCTAGAATGTTCTTGATAAACCTAAAATACAATGTGTTTGTTTGCTATGGAAAACATCACTTTGCCTAAGTACATTAGTACAATTTAAACACAGTGTACACAACATCAACAAGGGTAGTCTGATTCCTAGCACCTTGCCAAGTTGTGTGACATGTTTTTTTACATTGTAAAATACTAATCCGAATGTAATCATTATTTCCTAAAAATACAAAACATTTTTAAAACACCACTAAACCTATATTTTTGTGGTCCACAATAAAAAAAGGTCCAGGCACAAAACCTAAGGTCGTAATTGTGAAAAACAGCATTATTGTGCAATGATTTGGAGCCCCAGACAGAAATTTTAAAAACCAAAAAAAAGGTCATAAATTTGTACAAATACATGGATAACAACAACACCCAAAAAAAAAAACATACCCTCAGAGTGGTCGGACACAACCACAGATGTGGGCGGAGATACTTCCCGTGAAGGAGAATATTCGGGAGTTGGGGGAATGGTGGAAGGGGAAATGGAGCAGGAAAGATCCAAGGGAGGGGTGATTTGAGAAATTTGGGATGAGTGGGAATGGGAGGGAGGAATACTCGGGGAGGATTGGAAGAGGGAGGGAGGGTTCCTGGGGGGAGTATGGTGGTGGGGAGGGAGGGCTGGGTTGAGGAGATGCAGAGGGCTGCAGGTTGCCACCAGCATGACTTTGCATTCTGCGTGCCCTTCTCTGTCTACGCTGTGCTTCTAAGATGTAAACATAAAATAAAAAAAAAATTAGTTTTGAATTTCGGCTACACAATACAAGTACACTTTACACATTCTGGACAATAGGGACAACAAACAGGAGGGTTTTTTAACTAAAATAATTGGCAAAGGAACATACATTTTTAACAGTCTACTAATTATTACTTTTAAACAAACGCATACTTACGTCAGCGTATTTGCGCCCACAAATTCATCAGGAGCGCAGGCGACCAGCGGCGCAGGTCAGACCAGCGCCTCTCTAATTGGGCAATATTGCGCCTGTAACCCGCTGATCGGAGTGCTCACCTCACCTCCGCATAGGCCGCCCGCTTTATGACGTTGGAAATGGGCGGCACAGCGTGGGTATTCTGCCTGTCCAGGATATTTACCAGGACAAGCAACTCTCTCCTGGTAAAGGCTGCGGCTCTCATGATGGCAATGGCCGATTATTCAGAAAACATGAAATATACATGGGGTACAAAAAATCGGATTTGCTAAAATATTTACACTTTCCTCAAAAAAACCACTATTGGCCAATCCTTTAATCATGTGTCCCAAAAAATAAGGTCACATTTGATTGGCTACAACACACAGTGTGCAATTACAAACATAAGAGTGCAAATGATCCTAACGCAAAATGCACATGCATTTATAAAGTTAACACAATTAGCAAAAGTACATTCACAGTTAATAAACCTTACTTTGTTTTTCAAATTGTGTGAAAAAAAAAGAGAACGGAGAAAACACCCACGAAATGAACAATAAAGTTTATTGACACATGATAAAAAACTAATTTTAAAGAACAGCAAGAGTTAAACACTTAATTAGATAATTGACAACAAGCTAATAACAAGCTGATCGATAGTCCATGTAAATATGACATGTGACCATCAAAACAGCACATACGGCCGCAAACATCAGATCATAATTAGCATACAGTGACTGACAGCGCCTGACTACGATTGACTCGTTCGTTCGTTCAGATCAGTCAGTAGCTAGAGGAGGTGCAGTGCTAATGAATGGGCATCAGTTTGTTTATGATCGCCCTGCCGTATGATCGGATTTTGCGGTCGTTGGCCGTACGACCGTGCGGCTGCTACGACCAACTCTGAATGAGGTCCTTGGACTCTTCTTGGCGGTTTTGTGATATCTTCTTAAAATGCACAGTTCTTTGCTGTGCTTTTGCCAGCTTAACTTGTTTGATTTTTGTAGCGGAAGGAGGGCTTCCATCGTCATGTGAAGCTGAACCACTAGTCATGACCATAGGGAAAGACCTTAGCCGTTACTTGCCACTCCGTGTCGTAAATGGCATATTGGCAAGTTTACGTTTCTCCTCAGATGATTTAAATGTTTTTTTTAAGGTCATTTTCCTGAACTTTGTCATTTGGGATTTTATATGCCCTCTACTATAACATTGGGCATCGACCTTGGCAGACGACGTTGATGGCATTTTATCATCTATGTCATGACTAATGGCAGCAGCTTCAGCACTAGGAGGAAGTGGTTCTTGATCTTTCCCTATTTTATTTTTAGGGGACAAAGATTGGTCCTCCATTTATGTTATATTGATATATACGTGCGGACACAAGCACAGAAAAGAAGAATTTTTAAATTTTTTTGGGAGTGCACTTTGAGGGTTACAGCACCCTTTAACAGTCAAGCCAGCCGGCCCTTGATTTATGACACAGGTGCACGCTTGGCGCTGCTCCTTTGATGATGGACGTGTGGCTACAGCGCATACAATTCACAACACAGAATAGAATAATTTTAAATTTTTTTTAGAGTGCACTTTGGGGGTTACACCACACTTTAACAGACTTATGACACAGTCGCACGCTTGGCGCTGCTCCTTTGTTGATGGACATGCAGCTACAGTGCACACAATTCACAACACAGAAAAGAATAATTTTTATTTTTTTTTGGAGTGCAC
Organism: Taudactylus pleione; assembly: GCA_031769625.1. Classification (NCBI taxonomy): domain Eukaryota; kingdom Metazoa; phylum Chordata; class Amphibia; order Anura; family Myobatrachidae; genus Taudactylus; species Taudactylus pleione. Next base: position 3,567,696 of record JAUIMM010000137.1, on the reverse strand, counting down.
TTTGGGGGTTACACCATGCTTTAAGAGATGAGCCAGCCGGCCCTTTACTTATGGGACACAGATGCACGCTTGGCACTGCTCCTTTTTTGATACACGTGCAGCCACAGTGCACACAATTCACAAACACAGAAAATATTTTTTTATTTTTCTTGGAGTGCACTTTGCGGGTTACACCACCCTTTAAGAGATGAGCCAGCCGGCCCTTTACTTATGGGACACAGTAGCATGCTTGGCACTGCTCCTTTGTTGATGCATGTGCACCCACAGTGCACACAATTCACAAACACAGAAAATTATTTTTTATTTTTGTTGGAGTGCACTTTGGGGGTTACACCACCCTTTAATAGATGAGCCAGCCGGCCCTTTACTTATGGGACACAGGGGCATGCTTGGCACTGCTCCTTTGCTGATGCACATGCAGCCACAGTGCACACAATTCACAAACACAGAAAATAATTTTTTTATATTGTTGGAGTGCACATTGGGGGTTACACCACCCTTTAAGAGATGAGCCAGCCGGCCCTTTACTTATGGGACACAGGTGCACGCTTGGCGCTGCTCCTTTGTTGATGCACATGCAGCCACAGTGCACACAATTCACAAACACAGAAAATAATTTTTTAATATTGATGGAGTGCACTTTGTGGGTTGCACCACCCTTTAAGAGATGAGCCAGCCGGCCCTTTACTTATGGGACACAGGAGCACGCTTGGCACTGCTCCTTTGTTGATGCATGTGCACCCACAGTGCACACAATTCACAAACACAGAAAATAATTTTTTATTTTTGTTGGAGTGCACTTTGGGGGTTACACCACCCTTTAATAGATGAGCCATCCGGCCCATTACTTATGGGACACAGAGGCATGCTTGGCACTGCTCCTTTGTTGATGCACATGCAGCCACAGTGCTCACAATTCACAAACACAGAAAATAATTTTTTAATATTGTTGGAGTGCACTTTGGGGGTTACACCACCCTTTAAGAGATGAGCCAGCCGGCCCTTTACTTATGGGACACAGGTGCACGCTTGGCGCTGCTCCTTTATTGATGCACATGCAGCCACAGTGCACATAATTCACAAACACAGAAAATAATTTTTTAATATTGTTGGAGTGCACTTTGGGGGTTACACCACCCTTTAATAGATGAGCCAGCCGGCCCTTTACTTATGGGACACAGGGGCATGCTTGGCACTGCTCCTTTGCTGATGCACATGCAGCCACAGTGCACACAATTCACAAACACAGAAAATAATTTTTTTATATTGTTGGAGTGCACATTGGGGGTTACACCACCCTTTAAGAGATGAGCCAGCCGGCCCTTTACTTATGGGACACACATGCACGCTTGGCGCTGCTCCTTTGTTGATGCACATGCAGCCACAGTGCACACAATTCACAAACACAGAAAATAATTTTTTAATATTGATGGAGTGCACTTTGGGGGTTACACCACCCTTTAAGAGATGAGCCAGCCGGCCCTTTACTTATGGGACACAGGTGCACGCTTGGCGCTGCTCCTTTGTTGATGCACATGCAGCCACAGTGCACATAATTCACAAACACAGAAAATAATTTTTTATTATTGTTGGAGTGCACTTTGGGGGTTACACCACCCTTTAAGAGATGAGCCAGCCGGCCCTTTACTTATGGGACACAGGTGCATGCTTGGCGCAGCTCCTTTTTTGATGCACATGGAACCACAGTGCACACAATTCACAAACACAGAAAATATTTTTTTATTTTGTTGGAGTGCACTTTGGGGGTTACAGCACCCTTTAATTGTCAAGCCAGCTGGCCCTTGATTTATTACACAGGCGCACTCTTGGTGCTACTTTGTGTTGATGCACATGCGGCTACAGTGCACACAATTCACAAACAGAAAAAAATAATTTTTTATTTTTTTTGGAGTGCACTTTGGGGGTTACACCACCCTTTAACAGATGAGCCAGCTGGCCCTTTACTTATGACACAGGTGCACGCTTGGTGCTACTTTGTTGATGCACATGCGGCTACTGCGCACACAATTCACAATCACAGAAAAAAATATTTTTTTTTTGGAGTGCACTTTGGGGGTTACAGCACCTTTTAATGGACAAGCCAGCCATTGATTTATGACACAGGTACATGCTTGGTGCTACTTTGTTGATGCCCGTGCTTCTACAGCGCACACAATTCACAAACACAGAGAACATTTTTTTTTATTTGTTTGGAGTGCACTTTTGGGTAGCAACCCTGATGGACAGATCACCCCCTGGACAACATTACAGCACCTCTTTAGGACTACAGCCTTTATGGGACACTGCACAACACAGTCCAGCCAGCCCCTATGGACTGGAGTGGACACAGCCCCTATGGACAACTGACTGCACAACATAGCCCAGCCAGCCCCTATGACAGCAGCACAACACAGCCCATCCAGCCCCTATGGACAACAGCAGCACAACACAGCCCAGTCAGCCCCTATGAACTGAGTGTACACAGCCCCTATGGAAAACAGCAGCACAACACAGCCCAGCCAGCCCTAGCTCCCACCCTCCCTCTTCACTGTCCACAGCCGTAGTGAGAAATGGCGCCGACGCAGGGACCTTTTATAAAATACAAAACCCGCGAGATCCGGAAGGCGGGATGATGATGTTTTGCCTCGATTTCAGTTTCGAGTCAGGCGGGAAAACCCGAGCCGGACTCAGTTCCTGGCTCGGATCGGGGGTGCTCGGGGAGGTTTGGATTTCAGAAATCTGAACCCGCTCATCCCTAATATATATACAGTCAGGTCCATAAATATTGGGACATTGACAGAATTTTCATATTTTGGCCTCTATTCACCACCACAATGGCTTTGAAATGAAACAAACAAGATGTGCTTTAACTGCAGACTTTCAGATTTAATTTTAGGGTAATTACATCCAAATCAGGTGAACGGTGTAGGAATTACAACGGTTTCTATATGTGCCTCCCACTTTTTAAGGGGCCAAAAGTAATGGGACAAACTAAACAATCCTAAATCTAACTTTCACTTTATAATACTTTGTTGCAAAACCTTTGCAGGCAATTACAGCCTGAAGTCTGGAATGCATAGACATCACCAGACGCTGGGTTTCATCCCTGGTGATGCTCTGCCAGGCCTCTACTGCAAATGTCTTCAGTTCCTACTTGTTCTTGGGGCATTTCCCCTTCAGTTTTGTCTTCATCAAGTGAAATGCATGCTCAATCAGATTCAGGTCAGGGGATTGACTTGGCCATTGCATAACATTTCACTTTTTATCCTTAAAAAACTCTTTGGTTGCTTTTGCAGTATGCTTCGGGTCATTGTCCATCTGCACTTTGAAGCACCATCCAATGAGTTCTGAAGCATTTGACTGAATATGAGCATATAATATTGTCTGAAACACTTCAGAATTCATTCTGCTGCTTTTGTCAGCAGTCACATCATCAATAAATGCAAGGGGACCAGTTCCATTGGCAGCCATACATGCCCACGCCATGACACTACCACCACCATGCTTCACTGATGAGGTGGTATGTTTTGGATCATGAGCAGTTCCTTTCCTTCTCTTCTCTTCCCATCACTCTGGTACAAGTTGATCTTTGTCTCATCTGTCCATAGGATGTTGTTCCAGAGCTGTAATGGCTTTTTTAGATGGTCTTCCTGTTTTTGAGGCTCACCAATGGTTTACATCTTGTGGTGAACCCTCTATATTCAATCTTGTGAAGTCTTCTCTTGATTGCTGACTTTGACACATATACACCTACCTCCTGGAGAGTATTCTTGATTTGGCCAACTGTTGTGAAGGGGTTTTTCTTCACAAGGGAAATAATTCTTCTGTCATTCACCATAGTTGTTTTCCGTGGTCTTCCGGGTCTTTAGGTGTTGCTGAGCTCTCCGGTGCGTTCTTTCTTTTTAAGAATGTTCCAAACAGTTGATTTGGTCACACCTAATGTTTTTGCTATCTCTCTGATGGGTTTGTTATGATTTTTCAGCCTAATGATGGCTTGCTTCACTGATAGTGACAGCTCTTTGGATCTCATATTGAGAGTCGACAGCAACTGATTCCAAATGCAAACGTCACATCTAGAATCAACTCCAGACCTTTTACCTGCTTAATTGATAATTAAATAACGAAGGAATAGCCCACACCTGTCCATGAAATAGCTTTTGAGTTGCTAGTCCCATTACTTTTGGCCCCTTAAAAAGTGGGAGGCACATATAGAAACCGTTGTAATTCCTACACCGTTCACTTGATTTGGATGTAATTACCCTCAAATTAAATCTGAAAGTCTGCAGTTAAAGCACATCTTGTTTGTTTCATATCAAAGCCATTGTGGTGGTGAATGGAGGCCAAAATATGACAATTCTGTCAATGTCCCAATATTTATGGACCTGACTGTATATAGTCACTAGCTATTGTGTATGTGTTTATTTTCTTGTCTCCCTCTTTCCTTCTGTCTCTAAATATTCTTTCCCTTTTCCTGCCATCCCCTCTGTTCCTCACCATTTCCTCCCGACCCCTCTGTTCCTCCCAATTCCTCCCGACCCCCCCTGTTCCTTCCAAATTTGGGGTTTGGCCTAATTACTATAGGCCATGCCCCTGTGTGACATTATTTGGAGGCGTGCCCACATGGCACGCCTCCAAATAACGTCAGGCTGGGGGTAAAGCCCAGCACTCCGTCACTTGCTGGGCTTCCCCCAGCCCTCTCCCATCAGTGAATGGGTCCGGCACCGCTGTGGCAGTGGGGGTCCCCAGCCTTCCGATTTGACCACCCATTGGCCACTTCTGCCCGTGGGTGGAACAGCGGGACAGTATTGCCCCGCTGAAATCAGGATGCTGGTGAGGGGTGCTGCCCTCTACTGGTGGCACCCCTGTGTGACCGCACTGGTCGAACACCCCTAGAGCCAACCCTGTATACATATATATATATATATATATATATATTATGTATATATATATTTATATATATAAATAAATAAATTAAAATTAAAATTCAGAGAGCACTCACCATCTCAGAAGGTAACAGTTCTTTTTATTTGTTACATACCACCAGTGTCAAAATATTCAGGCTGTGTCCGACGTTTCGATCCCATGTGGGACCTTTGTCAAGGTAAATAGAATGCAACAGAATGCTCAAGCCATCAGAAAATGTGCTACACACACAACAGATTATCACAGTTTAAATAGCATGAGCACTACTTACCAGGTGAGAGCCATGTAATTAATTCCTAGTACACACACCATGCTGGAACACAAGCCCCATTGGCCCAACCCACCTAGGAGGAATACAACCAAGCCTCACTATCAGGCAAGGAGGACAGTCACATTTTGTAAAGGTCACATGGGGCAGACACCCACTATGTCACCATACAACACAATTCATAGTGAAATCTCATCATCAATAATAGCTGCTCTTATACCATGCAGCCAAACAACACTAGTTCCTATGTCCACAATACAAGGCACAGCAGGGGTGTAGCCATAGGGGTCACGAATAAGCCCGTGGCAAACCACTATCTGACTAAAGGGCACTCACCAGCTTGTTTAAAATGTATGGTCATTGATTGGCAACCGCCATTGATAAGGAGTGGCGACAGAGAACTGGCACTTAAACACCTCAAAGTCAGATGGATTTTTGATCTGGACACCGTAGCCTCTAGGGGCTTAAATGAACAAATTTAATTTAGTGTTTTTTATAATTCATTTTTTTGGGTTGGTTGGCTTTTTACATTTTCTATTTGTTGAATTTTTTTTTATAAGTATGTAATATGTGTATTAACATGAGCACTCTTGCTGTGAGAGCTCTGTAAACAGTAGATGTCTTTATGATGTCTAAGAGAATATCATAGTTGCAATACTATACTGTTCCACAATATTACCACTTTTGTTTACAAATGTTGCCTAGAGACACCTATGCTATTTTTCTATTGGTGATTAGAATGAACTCCCGTTATGTGATTGGCTTAATTATCTGTCAAACACGCATGATGTGTTATTGCCTGTCTATAGAATGGGGTGCTGTGGCTGCATGACTTTTTATGCTATGACATGTGACCTTTACAACATGTCACTGTCCTCCTTGTTGATTTGTTGCATGATAGTGAGGCTTGGTTGTATTCCACCTAGGTGGGTTGGGCCGGTATGCAATCGGGAAGCCGACTGCCTAAATACCGGCAGCCAGCTTCCCGACTGTCATATTCCGGCAAGGGTGAAATGCCGGGCATCTAGATGTAGATGCCCACATTTCCCCGATCCTGGGAGACCGGCGCCAGGCATCCCGATCATAGTGATGCCGGGCGCCATGAGCATGCAGCCGTGGGAGGGAGCATTAGGTTTAGGGCACCCGGGGGGGACTTAGGGTTAGGCACCCCCCTGGGAGGGTTAGGGTTAGGCTAGGGGGAGGGAGGGTTAGGGTTAGGCACCCCCGGGGGGGACTTAGGGTTAGGCACCCCCCCGGGGGACTTAGGTTTAGGCAGCGGGGAAGGGGGTGGTTAGGGTTAGGCACTTAGAGGGGGGATTAGAGTTAGGCATTTGGGGGGGAAGTTAGGGTTAGGCACCCCTAAGGAGTGTTAGGGATAGGGGGGTTAGGTTAGGTTAGTAGATACTCACCTATCCACGATCGGGATTTCCAGAGCTGTTGGGCTTCCGCTGCTTCGAACTCTGCTCATGTCGGGCTGCCGCTGACGGGAATCGAACATGCGGCCGGCGGTATTTCATACCCATTCCGGTTAGGCCAATGGGGCTTGTGTTCCAGCATGCTGTGTGTACTAGGCATTAATTACATGGCTTTCACCTGGTAAGTAGTGCTCATGCTATTTAAACTGTGATAATCTGTTGTGTGTGTAGCACCTTTTCTGATGGCTTGCATTTGTTAGGCAGCATGCATAAGCTGAACAAAGAGGGTGGACAGGAGAGAGTGAAGGGAGATCAGATCAGTGATATAAATGGGAGTGGAATTGGTGAGAGCTTTGCAAGTGAGTGTGAGAACCTTGAATTGGGCCCTGAAAGGGTATGGGAGCCAGTGGAGGGCTTGTAGGAGAGGGGAGGCAGATGTAGAGCATTTGGAGAGAAGATGAGCTGATCAGCAGCATTGAGGACAGACTGGAGAGTAGAGAGATGAGATTTGGGGAGTCCAGATAGGAAAAGGTTACAGCAATCCAATCTGGAGATGACCAGTGAGCGTATGAGGGTTTTAATAGTATCCTGGGTGAGATAGAGTCTGATCTTCGAAATATTTTAGAGATGGAAACAACTGTTCCTGATATCCTAGCTAGCTTTCTAAAGGATTTACTCAGCTACTGTAAGTGATTCACTGCTGTGCATTACTGCTGCTGATATATATGCTCCTTGGTATACTGCTATAATATCTGTGCATTTGTTATCTGCTGAGCAATACACCTGTGCCTTGCTGGAATCACTGTTTTAAATACCACTGCTTTTCTATATGGGGTTGCTGTGCCATGCTGCCAGGGGCATAGAGAGCCACGCGGGGCCCCGGTAAAGAGGGGGCGTGGCCTAATTGCGGGAGGTGTGGCCACGCTCCCCCTTTAAGAAAAAAAAACATTGTTTTGCACGCCAGGGAGCGGGCACTGTGAGCCCCTCTGCACAGTGCAAAGCCAGAGGGGGGCGCAATCAGTGTGATCACTCCCCCCTTCAGGCATAGGAGATTGCTGTGGCTGCTGCTTAGCAGCCGCAAGCAGTCTACCACTGCAGCCCAGCACACGCTGTGTGCTGGGCTGCTGCAGAGGGAGGAAGGAGGGAGGAAGTGAGGGGGGTGGCGCCTGACCCGGCCCCCGCTGGGCCACTCTGGAAGCCAAGGCCCGGGTAACCTGTACCCGCTCCCCCCCCTCTCAGCACCCCTGCATGCTGCTGCAACCATAGTGACTGTGTTTAACCATTGCTACTGCATTGAGAACTGTGGTGCAGATCTGAGTGTACTAATACTTGCATTCCACCTATGGTTAAATACTGTGCTGCACTTCAAGAATTGCATTACTCTACATGATTCCCATATCCTCTGTCTGCATATTATACCCTTGCTACTACATGTTCCAGTGTACTGGACAAAACTTCAGTGTCAGTATTTCAGTTTACTGTGTCCTTGCCATATTACCGTTGCTTATTCACTACTACTTCGGTTATTACCTAGTGATCTACTGGGCAGCACAGACAGTGTAATGGTTAGCATTACTGCCTCACAGCACTGAGGTCATGGGTTTGATTCCCACCATGGCCCTACCTATGCAGAGTTTGTATATTCTCCCTGTGTTTGCATGGGTTTCCTCCTGGTACTCTGGTTTCCTCCTGCACTCCAAAAATATACTGGTAGGTTAATTTGCTCCCAACACAAATTAACCCTAGTGTGTACTGTGTATGTGTGTGCCCATGTGATAGGGAATATAGATTGTAAGCTCCACTGGGGCAGGGACTGATGTGAATGGCCAAATATTCTCTTTGTAAAGCACTGCGGAATATGTGCGCGCTATATAAATAAATGGTAATAAATAAATAAATACTGGCAATTGCATAAGCCCCTACTAATCGGAGGTATAAGACCTGGTGGCTGCATAAGTACCTGTGTGTGCATCAAACACTAAGGGAGCAGTGGGTGGTTGTTATATGCTCAAGACCCTCCATAGAGGGACACTAGGGATCTTATGTAATAGTGCAGGAGTTTCATAACAAACTCACAACAGTTTTATTTTAATATATTTTTAACACAGTGCCTAAACACACAATACAGTGCCTCATAGCGCTTCTAGTAATGGCACCCTAATGATTTTATTTTTTAACACAGCGCCTGAACACACAACAGTGTCTCAAAGCACTCCTAGTAATGGAACCCTAATGACATTATTGTTAACACAGTACCTGAACACACAATAGTTTTATTTTAATATCTTTTTAACACAGTGCCTGAACACACAACACAGTGTCTCAAAGCACTCCTAGTAATGGAACCCTAATTACATTATTGTTAACACAGTACCTGAACACACAATAGTTTTATTTTAATATCTTTTTAACACAGTGCCTGAACACACATCAGTGTCTCTTAGTGCTCCTAGTAATGGTACCCTAATGACGTCATTTTTCAACACAGTGCCTGAACACACACAATACAATGCCAGACAGCGCTTAGTAATTGCACCCTAATGAGGTCATATTTTAAACACAGTTTCTGAATTCACAACACAATGCCTCACAGCACTCCTAGTAATGACACCCTAATGATGTTATTTTTTTAACACAGTGCCTGAACATACAACACAGTGCCTCAAAGCACTCCTAGTAATAGCACCCTAATTACAGTTTAAAAAAAAAACAATTTAATACCGTGCCTGAAGAACACACAGTGTGGTCTTAATGGCTTTTTTTTAACAGTGCCCATTTAACACAGTGGGCACAATTCAGACCCGCTCGCAAGAGGGTCAATAGCCGGGCTGCGCACTGCGCATGCGCAAGCCCCAGAGCGAGCGAGAAATCACTCGCTCCGGGGCTTGCAACAAAACGGGGCGGCTGTCGACAACTGTTGATCGACAACTTGCCCAGTTTTGTAGGTGGGGGGGTGGCTGGCCAAACAGAGGCGTTCCCAGAGGAACGCCTGCCATTTGAGGACGGCCCTACTGACATCACTTGTGATGTCAGTAGTTGAGCTTCCTGCTCTATTAGAGCAGGAAGCTCACTGGGGCTTAAGGGAATGAGACCAAGGTCTCGTCGCAAACCTGATGGTCGCGATGGTCGCGACCATCGTGACTATCACCTGGCCGCTCGCAAAAGCTGTGGGTTGTCACCACAGGATGCCGGCTCCAAAAAAAACACCCTGATTCAGAGCGAGTGCTCTGAAAGAGCGTCCGACTCTGAATCAGGGCCAGTGTTCCTAATGGAATTTTTTAACACAGTGCCTGCCTGAACACACATCACAGTATTCTTTTAACACAGTGCCTGAAGCCCTGAACACACAACACAGTGCCTCACAGTGCTTCTATTTAATTTTTTTTAATAACACAGTGCTCCTAACTGGGTTTTTAGTGCCTGAAAGTGAAGTGGCAGTGCTTCTCAGTGCTGCAATCCACAGTCTACTCCCTATCCCTCTGGTCTCCTGTGTGAAATGGCACCTAATCACAAGGTAGAGACTTTTATATTCAATCCAAAAAATGCAATGCCAGGAAGATGGCACAATTCAAAAAACACAAGATCCGGTGCCAGGAAGATGACATTTTGCATCATTCTGGGATCCAAAGTTGGGGGCAACAAATGTATTGAAAATGTGCTGGACATTACTGAGCTGTGTCTGGGAGGTGGCTATTCAGATGTTCATATACGGTCCATCTAATGGGCATGTTATGGGAGTGTCCCAGGCATTTCACTGAAGTGTTTGCATACACAGACACTTAATCACTCACATTGGAGGTTATACTCAGATGGAAAATGTGCATCTATCATAGACACACCAAACAGTATTACAGTATCCAAAAATGTTCATAGTGGGTGTTTCAGTCCCTTGCACATTCAGACACGTTGAGAGGGGAGTGCGCTCCATGCTGCCTCTCCATCTGTCTACAGCCACCGGGTCTGTCCCCCCAATACTCCCAGTCATCACCCAGGAATGCACATGGTTTTGCCTTGCTGGTTCTAATGCCAGTGCTTCCATATGCAATAGAGGACTCATCACACACTCATGGAATGCGTGTGTCATTGGTGTTTTCAGGACTCAGGGATCTATTTACTAAGCTTTGTTAGGAGATAATGTGAACGGAGGTAAGGTACCAGCCAATCAGCTTTTAGCTGCCATGTCACAGGCTCTGTTTGAAAAAATGACAGTTAGGAGCTGATTGGCTGGTACCTTATCTCCGTTCACTTTATCTCCTTACAAAGCTTTGTAAATAGACCCCTTATTGTGCATGTGTAGTAGGACATAATTGCTGAACTGTGCAAACATCTGCATTGTGTCCATCTCTGAATCAGGTCCAAAGTGTATGTTTTAGAGAGAAGTAAGTAACTCTACTTTCCATCTACTTCTGTGAATTTGGCTCAATATGCATCACTAACAATATAGGGTATATTAGCATCATATATAGTCTATAAACTGAACGTCTTTCTGATTACCCTGTAGTAGTAGTCGACAATACTTTGTGCTAAGAATAAGTGCAACAAACTCCTGATGCTGTCCCATTGCCAAATTCCTGGAACTGGGGTGTCTCTTTTGGCTTTTTTATCCAATAATATGTCTGGAATCTATTAAATATGTCTCCCATACACGCAATAAGCAATACTAAGTGCTGTGTTCCCATCGTTAGACCCAGGAGTACCTAATTGATGCCACCTGTTTCCCATCTACTCCTCTTTCAAAAGAGAAGTAGACTGGAGAGATGTTTTTGGTACTTTCTAAAGCCATCACTTGCTCCCACCATAAAGTCTTTTGTACAGACTTGCTTCGTGATGATACAGGATATTTAAGATTAAAAATATTTACCTGTGTTTCTGGCCATAGGGAAACTGGCAAATCCGCTAAACAGGATTTTTAACCTGAACATGAAGGAATCAAATGTCCTGGTCATCAAAGGATTAACAATTCAATGAAAGCAGGTTGATTCCGCACAATATCTAGGTTGTATATAGTTTAAATTTAAAAAAAATGTAGTAAACCAACAGTAAGGTTGGTGATACACTGATAGTCAAATGTATCAAACATATAATGCCAAGGAGGAGAGTCTCTCTTTTTCTTCCCCTTGGCATTACATTAAAGGGTTAGATAAGATAATAGCTCTTTATTATGTTTGTTGTGGGTATTCACCAATATATTTGGGTTAATCAATATTCAGCTTCGGTGCTGGCGGCAGCTGTGTGTTTGTTACAGCAGCCGATGAGAGTCACACAGAGTCTCATTGGCTGCTGCTTCAAGGGAGGGAGCAGGCTGGAGCTCACTTATGAGCTCCGTCTTCTGGCTCCCCCCCAGGTGATGATGGGAGCGACGTCATGACGCTGACATCTCTCCCATACTGCAAGAGAAGAGGAGCCGGAGTAGACAACGGCGGTCGCGTCAGGAGCGGGGATTCAGGTAAGTTGTGGTTTTTTTTTGTGTGTGTAAGGGGCACTGCATAGGGGGGGCCGCTTCATGAGGCAGTGCCTAGGACAACTACTGGCAGCACTGAATAGGGGTGGGCTACTACTGGGGGCAGTGTATAGGGGGGGACTACTTCTGGGCGCAATGCAATAGGGGGGACTACTGGGGGCACTATATAAGGGGTCACTGCATGGGGGGGTGGACAACTACTGGGTCTGGGGGCACTATATAAGGGGCACTACTGAGGGCACTGTATAGGGGGACCACTGCTGGGAAGTTATATAAGGGGCACTGCATAGGGGGGACCACTATTGGGTTTGGGGACACTACTGGGGGCACTGTATAGGGGGACCACTACTGGGGCGTTATATAACGGGCACTGCATAGGGGGGACCACTACTGGGTCTGGGGGCACTACTGGTGGCACTGTATAGGGGGACCACTACTGGGGCATTATTTAAGGGTCACTGCATGGGGGGGACACTACTGGGTCTGGGGGCACTATATAAGGTGCACTAATGGGGGCACTGTATAGGGGACCACTACTGGGGCATTATATAAGGGGCACTGCCTAGGGGGGACCACTACAGGGTTTGGGGGCACTATATAAGGGGCACTACTGGGGGCACTGCATAGGGGGAACACTACTGGGGGCACTGCATAAGGGGGGACTACTGGGGGCACTATATAAGGGGCACCGCATGGGGGGGTGGACCACTACTGGGTCTGGGGGCACTATATAAGGGGCACTACTGAGGGCACTGTATAGGGGGACCACTACTGGGAAGTTATATAAGGGGCACTGCATAGGGGGGACCACTATTGGGTTTGGGGGCACTGTATAGGGGGACCACTACTGGGGCATTATATAAGGGTCACTGCATAGGGGGGACACTACTGGGTCTGGGGGCACTATATAAGGTGCACTAATGGGGGCACTGTATAGGGGGACCACTACTGGGGGCACTGCATAATGGGCATTACTAAAGGGGATGGTGGTATATAGGGGCCCCCACAAGTTTGTTGCCCAGGGGCCCCCACAGACCTTAATCCGGCTCTGTTCAGCTTATAACTTAAATTTGACATATGAAAACCACTTAGGCACAGGGTCTTCGAAAGGTCATATCCTCATAAATATTGGTACACACCACAAATTAGCTGCCACTTTCATGTGTGATAGATAAATTGTAAAATATTATTTTAGTTTTCTCCAGCAAATACATTCAGTGCTACACATGCTAAATATCTCATCTCCCAGGAAACTATTTTTCATACAGTAAGATTAACATAATCTAGAATAGGCAGGATATTTTATTTAGAAAGCTCTCTCTCTCAAGACCAAAATCAAAGTTGTACTATGCATTTAGACCTTGTCAATTAGCTGTGACTCCCAGCCAGATACATATCCAAAGGCCTTATTTTAGTATAAGTAATTGGAAAGCAGATGGAGGGAAAGTCCACAGAGATTTATATTAATAAACTGTTATTTTACAGTTGAAACCTTCCAAATGAGATCCCTGGGGGTATCCTTAAGTGCTTTCACTGACATACGGGAGGCAAGCAGAATTAACTGTATCTTACGTAAGAAACATCATAAATGACACCCAACATTCACAAAGGTAATGAGGTAATGAATTACTTTATTATTTGGCATATACAGTATATTTGGCTATTTGTAAGAATTTTCAAAATTTCAAATAGAGATGATATTACACAAACTTAAAAGACATTGCCCTACAAACATTGAGGATCACTAGTGGTATATAAAGTAGAGATGTGCATGGACCACCGTGTTTTGTTATTGGTTTTGTGAAAACCGCACTCAACTGTTTTGGTTAATTTCTGTTTTGGTTTTGGATTTCTTTAAAATTTATAAAAAGGCTGTCATTTGCACTTGTTTACATGCAATCCAAAACCCTAGATTTGGTTTTTAAATCCGAGTTCCAAACTTACAGCAGACCTGGGTCAGGACTCAGTTCTACTCAGAATCCCAAAATTGATCCTAACTGGGACTAAATTAAACATGGAACCCCAAAGTTCAGATGTGTTTGGTTTTCAGCAAAACCGAACCGAATATTTATAATATAAAGTAGAGTGGATCAATTTGCTCAAAGCTAAAACTAATAAAAATTGTAAAAACAACTGGAACAATATGCAAATCATGCTGGAATTTAACAATTGGTGTAAAAAAGCAAAATCCCATCCTGTTGAGAGGGGAGTGCGTGGGTCCCTTTTTATCCTGGATATGGAAGTGCATCACAGATGCGATCAATGACCCCAACCAAAAGGTGGTACCATGCTGGTGCGGCTTCTCAGCATGACTTATCCCCAGCATCCTCCATAGCAGAAGACGTGTCCATGAGCATCTTCTACAAGAAGACTGTGTGTATGGCATATAGACCTTGGTTTTGTCACTGTGCCACCACAGCTGGATATATTCTATAAGCCATTGCCACCACTGGCTGCATATACAGGGGTGTGCTACACTACATGCACACTACCTGCATTAACTCCATTTACTCCTGGCTGGATCTGCTGGACATACTGTATACCTGTTGTAGGCTTGCATTGTGCACCTGCTGCATACAACTCTGCATCCTGTTTTCTTCCAGTTAATAAACCACCCAACCTGGCTAAGTTATCTACCCTGTGGACTGACCTCCATTGCACACTGCTGATACTTATTTACATCATACAGTAGGTTCTACCAGTAGAAATTACAGCCACCATCAAAAGAGAAAATTTTATAAAGTACTATGTGGCCTATTCACACTTCTTATTTCTGAAATCGAAAAATGTCTGTCCTAAACAGTCATGCCATCTGATCTGTGTCAGAGCAACAATTAACAGTGGCCATATTCAGGGCCGCCATCAGGGGGTACTGCCTGGAAAGGAGTCCCAGGCCCGCACACATGGACAATGGGGGAGTCCTGCTCCTTCCACTCACCTGTTTTACCGCCCGCCCATCTGCTTCTACCGCCTTGTCAGTGGGGGGACCATGCCTGCTCCTACCACCTGTTCTGATAGTAACCGCTCACCTGTTCCTACCACCGGTCTGGCGTAGAGCAATAAAGTTTTTTTCAGTTTGAGAGCCGGCGCGCGTGACATCACGCTGCGCTGCGGATCCTCTCTTTCAATGGTGCGGCGTGATGTCACACGCGCCGGCTTTCAGACAAGGAAAACTTTATTGCACTGCGCTGAACCGGCGGTGGGAGCAGGAAGGCGGTAGGAGCGGGTGAGGATCAGCCTCAACAGTAGAAGGTAAGTGTGATGGGGCTGAGAGGAGGCTAGGGCTGGAGATGGGACAAAGCAGGGCCGGAGAGATAGAAGGGCACTGAATAGGCTAAGGAGACTGTGCAGGGCTGGAGACACAGAAGGGTGCTGGCTGATAGAGAGACAGAAGGGGTGCTGGCTGACAGTGAGACAGAAGGGTGCTGGCTGACAGAGAGACAGAAGGGTGCTGGCTGTCAGAGAGACAGAAGGGTGCTGGCTGACAGAGAGACAGAAGGGTGCTGGCTGACAGAGAGAGACTGAAGGGTGCTGGCTGACAGAGAGACAGAAGGGTGCTGGCTGATAGAGAGACAGAAGGGTGCTGGCTGACAGAGAGACAGAAGGGTGCTGGCTGTCAGAGAGACAGAAGGGTGCTGGCTGACAGAGAGACAGAAGGGTGCTGGCTGACAGAGAGAGACAGAAGGGTGCTGGCTGACAGAGAGACAGAAGGGGTGCTGGCTGACAGAGAGACAGAAGGGTGCTGGCTGAGACAGAAGGGTGCTGGCTGACAGAGAGAGACAGAAGGGTGCAGGCTGACAGAGAGACAGAAGGGTTGCTGGCTGACAGAGAGACAGAAGGGTGCTGGCTGACAGAGAGACAGAAGGGGTGCTGGCTGACAGAGAGACAGAAGGGTGCTGGTAGATAGAGAGACAGAAGGGTGCTGGCTGACAGAGAGACAGAAGGGTGCTTGCTGACAGAGAGATAGAAGGGTGCTGGCTGACAGAGAGACAGAAGGGTGCTGGCTGACAGAGAGTCAGAAGGGTGCTGGCTGACAGAGAGACAGAAGGGTGCTGGCTGATAGAGAGACAGAAGGGTGCTGGCTGACAGAGAGACAGAAGGGTGCTGGCTGACAGAGAGACAGAAGGGTGCTGGCTCACAGAGAGACATAAGGGGTGCTGGCTGACAGAGAGACAGAAGGGTGCTGGCTGACAGAAAGACAGAAGGGTGCTGGCTGATAGAGAGACAGAAGGGTGCTGGCTGACAGAGAGACAGAAGGGTGCTGGCTGACAGAGAGACAGAAGGGTGCTGGCTGAGACAGAAGGGTGCTGGCTGACAGAGAGAGACAGAAGGGTGCTGGCTGACAGAGAGACAGAAGGGGTGCTGGCTGACAGAGAGAAAGAAGGGTGCTGGCTGACAGAGAGACAGAAGGGTGCTGGCTGATAGAGAGATAGAAGGGTGCTGGCTGATAGAGAGACAGAAGGGTGCTGGCTGACAGAGAGACAGAAGGGTGCTGGCTGACAGAGAGACAGAAGGGTGCTGGCTGACAGAGAGACAGAAGGGTGCTGGCTGATAGAGAGACAGAAGGGTGCTGGCTGACAGAGAGACAGAAGGGTGCTGGCTGACAGAGAGACAGAAGGGTGCTGGGTGACAGAGAGACAGAAGGGTGCTGGCTGATAGAGAGGCAGAAGGGTACTGGCTGATAGAGAGACAGAAGGGTGCTGGCTGACAGAAAAACAGAAGAGGTGCTGGGGGGGTGCGTGAGGGGCCCGTCTATTTTTTTTAGTCCCGGGCCCCACAATTTCTGAAGGCAGCCCTGGCCATATTAGATGTGTTTTGAAATACTCTTGTTATTCATCAAACAAATTCCACAGTAGGGGGTGTAGTATACTGTATATAGAATTATGGGAGTTGTAAATCCATTTTTTACATCAGAATAATACTTCAGACAAGTTCCAACATTTTAGAGACATTATTATAGCAATATCAGTGTTTTAGAAATGCTCTTGTTCTTCACAATGGGAGAAGAGGGGTGCCAAACAGCACACATGCAAAATCTTAATATTTTCACAGAGCAAGAAAGAGAATAATCTCAGAGACAAAATAACGGTACAGAAAGTGTTGATGAAATGCAAACTAAGTCACAAATTTCTTCCTCTGTATTTAAAAGTTTTAGGGACCAAAAATAATCTACCAAGGAAATTAAAGAGCAACATCATATAACAATGAATGCATGCATGATTTTAGAGGTCTTTATAAATTTGCCAATGGTAATTTTACTAAATTGTGATACACTAAAATACTGGCAAAAGAAGTTGAACTGGTGGCCATAGAAATAATTACATACTGTCAGATAGTGACTGGTGATTGCTGCTATCGGGTTAGTACAGTAACTGAAAAGTACTCAGTTACTATCACCCAGAATGTAGATATGATTTACTTTGTTTTCAAACAGATTTTGCACCACAATATTCCTACTCTGTTTGGTTGGAGAGCCTGCTACTGTCACTGCCTAACTCAATTCTTATCCGTCTCCACTAAATACTGATGAAACAACTTGGAGTTGATACGAATGCAGTCACCTCATGGACACCAAGATTATCCATTTCTCCTCACAGCCAGGGCCATAGACACCCGGCCAGGGCCCCATTACTATGGGGTTGTGGCATAATCATGGGAAATGTGGCCACACCCCTTTTGAAAAATAGAAATAAAAAAAACGTATATGCAGCACTGGGGAGGGCGGCACTGTGAGCTTCTAAGCCCGTAGATAATCCATGGGCGTGCAATCAGTGTGATTGCCCCCCACAGGCAGAGGAGAGGAGACTGCTGCTGCTCAGCGGCAGCAGTCACCCTGGTCTCCCACTGCCGCCCAGAACACTGCAGTGTGTGCTCGGCTACTGACAGGTAAGAGGGAGGGGGGGGCCACGTCACACTCAGGCCCCTATAAAAAACCCAGGTAATTAGTACCTGCTCCCCCTCTTGGCACCCCTGATTGCATTGTATAAAGGTGAGTAGGAAAATCAGTGATATTACTGTCCAGTAAATCTATGGGATGAGCGCAGCCATATGTCACAACCACACATCACTGAGAATTGAATTCCTCCTTAGTCTTGATTTTTGCTTGCCTCATCTCCCCCTTCTAAAATGACTCTGTCCCTTCCAAATGCAATTCTAAATTAGAGATGCTGGAACTCTTCAAGCCAGTTCAAAATTAAATGAAGTAGCCCAGTTTGATGACTTCAAAACTTTGCTCAATACAAATGTTAAAAATTGTGGTTTAGCCACCATGTTGTATATTTTATCATAGCTAAACTGTTAACTCAAATTCAAAAATATAGCTCAAAATTCCAAGTTCACACTCAAAGTTACAGTAAAAGACTTAAAAATAAAATGTTTCCCTCCCTGCCTGTTCAAACTTCAATGGCTACATTTTATACTACTTTTTTAACTCTAACAAAGAAGATTATATTTTTGTTTTACTTTGAATTCACATATTTTTTTAAATAGCATATAATGTATCAACTTAAAGCTTAAACATCACCAAACTGTTCACCAAGCTAGTATTTTGTAGTCTACATAAAGTTTAAAACTTAACGCTGGTATGAAAAACTTGTTTGAATTCCAATTTGAAACAACTTCTAGCACCTCTAAACACAATTACATGAATGGACAGGTGACCACCTCTAAATACACTGATCTCCTGCTGTTATGAACAATCCAATAATACCCATACTATAAACATTTCAGTGATCTGACTGGCTAATAAATTGGGCATACAGATGTGTACTCATACACCTATCCTTTGGTGTTCATTGGACAAATATTCTGTGTCGCTGGACTCTGCTCATAGTCTGAGCAGCTAGGACACTTTGGGGTCTATTTAGGAGAAGTGAAAAGTGAAGAGTGAAAAGTTTTAAGGTTCCAGCCAATCAGCTCCCAACTGTCATTTTTCAAACACAGCCTGTGACATGGCAGTCAGGAGCTGATTGGCTGGCACCTTATCACTTTTCATTTTTCACTTCTCCTAACACTGCTTAGTAAATAGACCCCAAGATGTGGCATTTGTTACTTATTCAGCACTGTCAATTTATAATTTTGATTGTTTCAATATACTTTAATATATTGTGATGGCAAATTGTCTCTTGTATAAATTACTGTTTTCACTAAAAAAAAAACCACATTAGAACTTATTAACATTTTTTTCTTTTAAACTGTACTAGGTAACTAACCAATAAAGAAACTGAAGTGTAGAAACAAAAATAGTGCATTTTTAAACAATACAAGTTGAAAAAATGGACATTACTTACGGTGCAAACTTAAAGATGGTTTTGGCGTTGAACTAAAAAAATATTTGAATGGGCATTATATAATGCATTTATTTGTTGTATTTTAAATTTTAAGATTGAAGTCAGAAAACTGAATTGTTAAAAATTCACCCAACCCCAGCTGTACAATATCCTATGAAACACAAGCAATGGCATTGGTTCTTCTAGGCAGGATTGTATGCTGAAAACGCTTTACAAGATGCCTTCATGTATGGTAATAAAATAATCCACAGCCAATGTAAGACACCCACTTACCATTTACACTAAATCATTTTGTTTTATTCATAGGTTTGTGTTCTGGAAGTGGTGTTTTATATGTCAAGGAAAAGCCGTAGATATCTGCTGCTAATATCATTATGTTATATGGGATCTGCTCTTTGCATGCTGTTTCCAAAATATCTAATGTTCAAAAATGCTTCTTCCATAACAAATTTAATAAAAAACTCCTAACTTTATTGAAGAACACTTATGAGCAGAAAAAATATACAGGCGATAGGATCCTATATTCCATGTGCATTCTTTGTAGTTCCTCTCATCTTACTGACCCTCACTGGGGGCATCATCACATAAATTAAAGGTTTCTTAACTAGGGACATCATTGATTTAACGTTTGTCCTACTTGTGACATTCCTGTACAGACAAACCCATAATTTATACATGTTGCGTGTTAAAACTCTATCTTATAATATACATTATTTATGAAAGATACATGTAACTATACTGAATTACAATAAATATTTAAAATGTACAGTATGCAGAATGTTTGTGAATCATTTAAGTATTACCTTTATAAACATTTAAAATATAATACAAAATAATTGTCTAAGTCCATCCAAGTAGACTGTAAAGTGTAAATAAGTACATACTGTATGAGCTTTAGTATAGAAATTTTTAAACTAGAGATTAACTCAGACAGCTGTGTTATGCTTTTGGGTCTAAATCAACATCCTATATAAGTTTTTGGAAAACTGAATTGTTTTGTTTTGGATCTCTTTAAAATTGATGAAACAGATAAAATAAAGTAATTTGTACCTGTTTTGTTCCTACAGGGTTATTAACATTAATAACATTAATTTACAATCAGTTTTGACCAAGTGTAGAAAAATGGAGATGTAGTAGCAAGGTAAAATTTTTACACCAATACAGCAAAGTAAGTAAAGCCCATAATGAAATGTTGTGCACAATGGATTTGTCCTTGACTTCTCCAACCCACACTTATGACTTTTGTGGCTTAAGTGCTTGGTTTGTTTGGGCCCTTACAAAAGAAAACAATTTAGTGGTTAACCCAAGCAACCAGTGGGCTTAAGGCTAACAGTGTTAATCATCCTCAAAGCTGAAGATGTTGTCATCATCATCTCCTTTATTGTTATTAATATCATCACCACGCTGCTATGATCCCCTGAGTAACTCTTGCTAATATAAGATAGACTCAGTCACTAGAGACCAGGAGTTGTGACAGTGGTACTTCAGAATATGGATTAGCCTTGAGGGCTGATGTGTTCTTGGCTGAGGTGTGGCCTTGGGGCTGAGCTGCAGCTTTGAGGGCTGATGTAGCCTTGGCTGAGGTGTGGCCTTGGGGCCAAGTTGCAGCCTTGAGGGCCGATGTGTACTTGGCTGAGGTTCAGCCTTGGGACCGAGTTGCAGCATTGAGGGCTGATGTGTACTTGGCTGGGGTCAGGCCTTGTGGCCAAGTTGCAGCCTTGAGGCTGAGACTGTTGTGATGTTTCCACTCAGACGCTCCAGTATGGCTAAGACTGCTGAAATATTAGAGACAAAAGTCCACTCAGATGCTGCAGTGCGGTTGAGATTGCTGTGATGTTAATAACTAAAGTACACTCAGATGCTGCAGTGCAGCTGAGACTGCTGTGATGTTATCAAACAGTGAAATGATCAAACACCGCAGTGCAGCAGAGATAGTTGTGATGGTAAATGGCGAGGTCCACTCAGATACTATAGTGCGGCTAAGATAGCTGGGACAGATGCTGGACAGGAAGAACTGGAACACAACACAAGGATGAAATCCACACACAGGAACTGGAAGGCACATACTGAACGCTATAGCTGACACCGCAGCAGAGAACCAGCAGGAGTAAATAGGAGAAGGATCTAATAGGAGCGAGGTGGAGGTGATGAAGCAGACAGATGGGAGACCTCATGGAGAAGCATCCCGGTGTCCTTGTCTCTTAGCAACAGACAGATGAGAGTCGCTCGGAGCACAGGTGTTCAATAAGACATGATGGTGACTTGTAAAGCACTCAATATTAGCTCATCCCCATTGGAATCCACTGTTACAGTTTCTGTTTGTAATTGGCAGCAAAGGTACCAGTATTCCTCTTAGAATTTGTAGTTCATTTTGATAAACATCAGTTTTTCCACATTTTTGGAAGTAGGCTCCTATGCTGATTGCTTACAAGAATTCCTGCTGTGCTAAATGCTCTTTCCAAATTCACACTGGAGGGTGGCCAGCTGGCTAGTTTATACAAGGGTTTCCAAATTGCTTCTTTTTTTTCCTCCCAGTATTCAAAGGGACTGTGGGCCTGATTCAGAGCCGGAGGCAATCAGCCATTCGCTCATACGCATTCGATTGTTTTAAACCACGCATGCGTCTGGTTCTCATTGCGCATGTGCGGCCGGATCATTGCGGTCATTTTTCGTTCACTCGTATACACAGCAAACAGGAAGTGACCTATGTCATTTGATTGACAGAATGTTCCGTTTATGGGTGGTAATGGGGTGGAGATGAGAAAACGCAGGCGTGGCAAGCTGTTTTTTGGGCGTACATGTATTATCTTGTGCGAACGTTCAATTTGGACGCTATTTTGGATACGTCACTGTGTGATCCAGTTTCCATTATGACTGCTCGTTCAGCTTGTGGTAGGGTATTTTACTCTCGCAAAGACGATGGTCTCTTCATAGCTCCCTTAGCGAATCGATGTTTTGCTATTCTCCTTTACAAGGCACAAGACCAATCACCTAATAATTGGATCACTTGCGAGAAGGTGATTTTCAATGGCCATGATTTATTAGCTAAATTTGGAACGCATGTTGTGTTCCTATTTGTTTGTGTTTTGTAATCACAGCAATCACAAAATGTTTAAATAAGGTAAAAATGCTTGATTTTTTTGCTATATTCCGTACGCATGTTGTTGTCAGATTTATTTTGTTTTTAAAAAGCCCAACACATTTTTTTTGTCTGTAAAATTTTTTGTTACATTTTGGTTACAATACAGAAAGACAATCAGCTACTAATTGCTTTGCTTGTGTTATTGTTTACCTACCTGTTACCTTATGTTTTTTGGATTTAAACATTTTTTTAAGTATATGACCTTTGTTATGTATTTAAGTATGTTTGTTCCAGTCCCTTTTAGCTATTTGCTAATGATTTTGACACACATTTTTTTTTTTTAAGAGATTTTTATTTTTAAAAAATTAAATGTTCACATTTTGTTAGAAATGTGGCTTTTTTTCAGCCAAATATATATTTTTTTTTACATCCCAAAAATAAATTAATGTAAAAAAAAAAAAATTTCACAAGAAAGGAGTGGGAGGTTTGGTGTAGCAAAAATATGAGGCAAACACAGAGATGGAATTTGGGGAAATTAGCCAGTGCTGTCAATGCCTTCTTGGCTTTATGTTGGAGGGAGCATGACTTTGTCTGTCTGGTTGTATGGCGTGCCTGGGCAGAGGTAGCTGGTGTTTCCTCTGGGCTAGGCATAGGGCTAGGTACATTTGGAGGGATGGCCGATGTTGCGCCACAGGTGGAGGGCCCTGATGTTCCAGCTGGAAGGGTGGCCGGCTCCAACATGCGCAGGTGGACGAGCTGCTCCAGGGCATTAGCTATTCTGACATTGGCCGCAGCGTTTGCCTCAAGGGCGTCCGCCACCCATAGCAGATTGGCGTCCATCCTCATCAGAATCTCTGTGTTTTTATCTGTTTTATCATTGAGATCTGTGAGATGGGCCACTGCCTGCGAGGGGGAAGGCCCTGGACTGTCCGCCACAGGGTCCCCAGCCGGAAATACTGCTTCCTCACCTGCAGAGCCAGCAGATCTACTGCGGGCAAACCTCAGTTCTGGAGATGACTCTTCCTCTTCTGTGCCTGTGTGAAAAAGAGAGATCATAAAAATATTAGTACATTTGTCTTTGTATTTAAACAAGTTGTTCTATTATTTATAACTAAATTACCTGCAGCAACATGTGGAGCCGCAAAGTCTGGCATGTCTGTGTCCATGTTGGACACGCCAAACACCTCCTCTTCCTGCACACACCCCTGTGCCAGCTCCTCCAAATCTGTTAACTCCAATGACACAGGGGATGGCCCACCACCTGTCCCCCCTGCATGCCTAGCCTTATCAGCAAGTTTTTGTTTTAGCCGATATTTGAAGTCGCTCCATCTGTTGTTTAAAAATGTATGTTTAGTTTTTTAACTAAGTTTTTAGATTTTTGGAAATAGGTTACAGCATTTACGTACTGGCGTTTGACCTCTTTGGTTGAACGGACAAAATCACCAACCCCATTGACAGCACTGGCTATTTCCTCCCACAGTTTCCATCTCTGGGTTGCACCCATATTTGGGGGTGCCTGTGCCAGGTTATCCACGCACTTTTGCACCAAAGCCTCTATCTCCTTTCTTGTGAATTGCGGCTGTCTTTTTCGTTTGGCCCTGGCCTGGGTACTAGGCCCCGCAGCCTCCTCATTGTCAGTCTCAACAACTTACAAAAAAAAAAATATATATATATATTTTTTTTTATTTGTGTGGTAACTTTAAATTTGGAGCTACTTACTGTGCGGTCCTGGATTTTGGCTTTGCTGCTGTTCAGTTGACATGATTTAACCCTTGAAAAGCAGACCCATTGTGGCCTCTCGTGACGTTTTTATAGATGTGTGTGCATTATACGGGTACATCTATTGTGCGTCATTGATTTGAGCGGGAAAGTTAGGTCTATTTAAGGCTTTTTTGAGGCCTTGTTTTGGGGTGGGTTGATTGAAGTGGTTGGAGGTTGTGATAGGTGTGGAGTAGTGGTTTGTGAAGTAGTTGTTTGGATTTGGTGAGAGTTGTCAATTTTTATTTATTTATTTTTCGCATTTTTGCGTTTTTTTACTAAGCCTTTTTTTGTGTTGAGGTAAGTTTGGTGGGTCACTTTTTGGGTCGATTTAAACTTGTTTTTTTTAATTTTTTTAATGTTAATACTTTTTTTTTTATTTTAGGTTTTTTTTTTTCTCTCCTTTCGTCTTGTGGACTGCGTTTCTATTTTGGGGATCGTCTTTGTGTGGTTAGTGTTTCTTGACATACATTCTTGATCCTGTTTATTTTAAAAATGTATCATGTTTTTTTAAGGGGTCACACTATGCATTTTTTTTTTGGGCCAAATGATTATATTGCAATCAAAAATGCGAAATGTATTGCGTATATTTTGCACATCTCCTGTCTGTGGCATTAGCGTAGCATTTAGCTGTATTTTGTATCCTCTATTGCGAATATTTTGCACATCTCCTGTCTGTGGTGTTAGCGTACCATTTAGCGGTATTTTGTATCCTCTATTGCATGTATTTTGCACATCTCCTGTCTGTGGCGTTAGCGTACCATTTAGCGGTATTTTGTATCCTCTATTGCATATATTTTGCACATCTCCTGTATGTGGCGTTAGCGTACATTGGAATTTTCAAATTAAAACATACAATAACAACATCATGTGTAGTGCATGCATTCTTTATATTTTTGCCTTAGCCTGTCTTTAGTTTGTGTTAATTTTAACATTCTTTTTATGGTAAATCTAATTCGTAGGTTTACTTAAAGATGTCACTGCCTAACCCTGTAAGATTCTTCTTAATGTGTAAAAAAGATAAGTATATTTTCACATTTTTAAATGTTGTAAAAATAACTACATTGTCTAACATTTCAGATTGATGTTGGGCGAATTACAGTGGCGATGGTACACGACCCAGATCAACCTGAACATCCTCCTAGGCATAGGCATCGTAGGCGTGCAAGGCCCAAGATAATTAGAACACGTGTCACCCTTTTTGGAATGCCTGATGATGTGGTTTTACGGCGTTATCGCCTACCACCCCAAATCATCCTAGACACTCTTTCATTAATAGAGAGTGATCTTGAAAGGCAAATTAACAATCCAACAACAATACCACCATTTCCGCAGTTAATGTCGGTGTTACATTTTTGCACCTCAGGATCCTTCCAGACCACAGTTGGGATCGTTGCTGGCATTTCCCAATCCTCCTTTTCAAGTACCCTGAGGGTGGTAATGGATGCACTCTTTAAGCACCTCCATCATTTTATTAATAAGCCATTGGGTATGGGTTCCCTTAATGTGGTGAAGCAGAAATTTTTCGAAATTGCAGGCTTCCCACACATCAAAGGGGTTGTGGATGGCAATCACATACCACTTCAGCCTCCAGCAGTGCTGGAGGCAATATTTAGGAACTGCAAACATTTCCATTCAATAAATGTAATGGTGGTATGTGATGCCTCCCTCCAGATCCTGTCCCTGAATGCCAAATTTCCAGGAAGTGCACATGATTCATTTGTCATCTGGCAATCAGGGCTTTGGCACAAATTAAACAACCTACAAGCTGGTGATGCGTGGCTTCTGGGTAAGTGGTACCCCTAATTTTTAAAGCAAACACTGTTGACTTAGAAATGGTACTGAATGTTTTTTTATTTTCACAGGAGACAGTGGTTACCCTAGCATGCCCTGGCTGTTCACTCCTTATTTGGTTCCTACACCAGGGCCACAAAGTCAATATAATTCGGCACTTACTGCCACCAGGCAGGTGGTGGAGCATTGTATTGGCCTTTTAAAAGGCCGATTTCGATGCCTCCATTGCTCTGGTGGCGACCTCATGTATTTGCCGGCTATGATTTCCAAAATTGTGATCCTGTGTGGGATATTTCACAACATCGCCATAAGGAGTGGTGTACCAATGCAGCCAGAGGATGCCTTGCCTGAGGATGCCCCCCCCAAGGTTGGTCTGAGGAGAGTGTCAGGGGGGCCATACGTGATGAGGTAGTTACATGTGTTTTCAGGTATTTGAATTTACATTTGTTGACATTGTGAAGAATGAAAATTATGTGTGTTTACTATCCTATGTTTCGAATTTTAACCTTTTTTTTTTCTTTCTTTTGCAAAATCCAAACAACAACCTTCTTACTTCCTGAAATTGATCACCTGTGACATTAATGACTCACAAATGACCTTTACCCCTGGACAAATGTGTTTCTTATCTGATTTTGGACAACATGTTGGCATGTACCATCTTCAACCAGTTCTTGATTTTTTTGTTCAAATATTTGTGTGTATTTGTTTTTTATTGTGAGATATTGTGTAATAAACAAATTTTATATTTATTCGGTTTTTTTTACATGAAAAAACAGCAAATGGACAGTACCTTTTAACTTAATTTCCTAGTGTTTTTTTTTTTTAAAGTTTTATTTTTTATAAATTTTTAAAACAAAATAACAATTAACAACATGTTTGCATAGTTTGCCCTACCTTTTTTCATCTTTATTTTCCTATTTTGGGAGTTGCATGGATAATTTTGAATAAATTAAATAATTACATCAGGGTTTTTTTAGCAAAACATTATGGAGTTAATGTCAATTGTCCCAATTAGTTGAATGTCAAAATATGTCTTTAAAGTCTTGGAAACCACTCTTTGTTTTTTAAAGTTAAATGTTTAAAGAATACTTACTCCAAAAATTTAGTCTGCCAAATTGTTTGCATTTTCATATGCAAATTCCATAAACCCAAATGTTTAAAATAAAAAAAACACATTGATTGACCTTGTGAGCTAATGTTTGAGTCAATAAATGAGATTTGTTTAAATAAACAGCTTTTATTAACAAAAAAATTACATAAAAAATTAATTGCGCAAAAAAACAATTAAATGGTCCATTGAGACCAGCAGCTGCACCAAATGGCCCCTCAACGCCATTATATGACCCAAAATCACCTGATCCCGCCTCCTTGGGTCTGTTTAAAGAGAAATATGTGTTTTAATTAATTGTGAATTTTTAAAATAAAACAAAATAAAAACAGTATGATTTACACTTAAAAAAAGTTTACATACCATGCTAATTTTTGTGCTAATATATAGTGGTAACATGAATTTGCCTAAATTACCAATTGGCACAAAAAAAAACTTAACAAAACAAGAACATGAGAATAGTGGTTTGAACAATTACTTTGGGATCTTAAATAATCCTTACACAATTTGTATATTGATTTTAGTGTAGAAATTTACAAAAGCACAATGAAACTTGTATTTGGCTCTGGCATATGTGGTTATTGTAAAGTTTATTTTGTTATGAAACATGAATAAATTTGGCCAAAATTTAGGAAAACAAACTCCAAAAAACTTTAAAAAAAAAAAAAACTATTTAAAAAAAAATGAAAGTTAAAATTTTGGCCCAAATTTTTCTAAAATTAGCACCCAAAAAAAAAAAAAAACTTTAACCCAAAATAAATAAAAAAAAAAAATGGACTGCCCTTAGATTGTAAGCAGGGATACCACAGTGTATGCATATAGGGCACATTTTAACACAATAATTGCAAACATGAAATACAAAATACCTGCAGGTTCAGGGCCAGGTTGGCCCAGATCCTCTTCCTCCGAAGACGTGGGCCAGTGGATGGCCGAAGAAGGTGGGGAAATGTCCGGGGGGGATAAAGGGGAGGGGTTGGAATCAGGAGTGGGTGCATCAGGGGAGGGTGTGGGAATGTGGATGGGTAGGACAGGGGAGGGAGGGGTTATTTGGATTTGGGGAGCAGAAGAGGGAGGGGAAATAAGGATGTCCAGGTCAGGGGAGGGTGGAGAAATTTGGGAGGAGTGGGCAGGGGAGGAGATGGTGGGAGTTGGTGAGAGGGGTCGGGCAGGCCTCCATCTCCGTCCATGGATCTGCTCCTGACCTAAATGATGTATAGTTTGTAATATTAGCAAATATGTATACCAAAAAACATTTAAAATGTAGAACATTAACCCAAAAGAAAATATTAATTTAAAAAAAACTACATTAACAAGGTCTCATTTAGCCCGAAAAAAAACGCATACTGCACACATGCACACGCATTAATGCAAATTTACATTAGCAAAGACAAAAAGTAACAACAGATTGTTATAGGTATATAAACATTCAAATATCCACTTACGCCGACGGATCCTCATCCGAAGATGCACAAGCAGGTGCGGGGACCGGTGGCGTAAATCCGACCACCGGCGCTCTAATTGGCCGATGGTCCTCCGAAATCCCAAGGCCCTCAGCCTGTGCCGCACCTCCGCGTACGCCCGGCGCTTGCATTGGTTGGTGACGGGGGGCGGCATGTCAGTAATTCGGTGATCCAGCACTTCAGTAAGCACCAGCAGGTCACGCCGTGTAAAAGCACTGGCTTTCATGATGGCAATGGTTTTTTTTTTACACAAATCAGTTTTATTACAGGGACCCCTAAATTTTGATTGGCTAATGTACTTTCAAAAATAACATGAAGAATTCTATTGGTTAATGTGTGAGTCATGTGAACAACCCCTAAAAATATATTGTGACTTATGATTGGCTTGCTGCATTTGGATGCGTTAGCAACAAGCCGGAAATAAAACATTTTCTAAATTATAAACCAAAATAAAAGCTATTACAAAATCAAACAAACAGCCTTTGGATTGAAAAAAAAACGAGATTGCCGTTAAAAGCGAATGGATTCTACGGACCAAAATGAACACAAAATAAACAATAAAGTTTATTGACATTCAAAAAGAAACAAGATTGAAAACTTTCGACCAACAATTAAGTAAATTAAGGTAATGATTGGCACCAATCGATTCATGGATGTTTGACGAAGGAGAAACAAGGCAATCGACAAATGACAGGCCTACTTCCGGTCGTACTTGTGCGAGCAAACACTTCATCCAAAAACGAGTAGTGCACTCGCTATTTCGGATGCTCGTTAGCTAGAGGAGGGGTTGTGGAAAAATGGGGCGGAAGACTCGCTATGAGCGACCACACGTGCGAGCGCTTGGTTTGACATTTGGACGGTCGTACCTACTGCGGGCGAACGGCTGATTGAGTCCGGCTCTGAATCAGGTCCTGTGTTATATGCTAATTTGTACATTATGATTAAATTATTCCTCCACCATTCTCTTCATGCTTACTGTATCAAATCGAGTAACAGTAGAGGTATCAATATATTTGGGCAATGACCAGATGTCGAAAATGTTTCACTATGGTGCACTGAATTGACTGGTCCTTGTTACCAGTAGGTCTCTTGGAAAAGGTCAACTTTTCCTGGCGTTAGCATTTGCATGAGAATCAAAAGGAGCTATATGCATTTTTTAAGATCTGTGTTAGTTGGAAAGAAAGACTTTACATTGGACTTAAACTTATCATCAAGCATGGTTGCCAAAAAGTAGTGATCAAATTGAAAGATGTTGCAAACCCTTTGGTACAGGCAAAGCGAATAAAGAACTTGATCTACAAGTGCAATATCACTTAGTTTCATTTCCTCCTTTAGTTTCTCTAGCTGCTTTTACAAAAGTGTAATTAAGGATATGACCCAACTGGACGTATCTGAAGTGATTGATTTCATAGGTTATAATTTCAAATGGTTTCAATAGCTTGCATAAAACTGAGATAATTCTCCAGTGAGCTGCAGTAAAGTAACTTACCCCCCTCTCCCTATGTCATGGCTTGATCTATGCATCTTGATGGCTTGTAGCTGTACCACCTGTTGCAAAAGCCTATACAACTTACTACCTCTTGCTTCAGTTGATGGCATGGCAATTAAACTTTTCTTGCAGAAGCTGCAATGTTCTACATGTGGTTAATGAATGCCAAAAATGCTCAGAAATTTTATGGGCCACAGACAGCATGTCCTGCACGGATGTGTCAGTTTTTAAGAAATTTGAACTAACAAGTTTATTGTGTGCACAAAATAAGTTAGGTGTTAAAGTTCACCCATTTGTAATGCTCATACTATGTTTGTTCCGTTATCGGAAATGAAAAATTCTTAGGAGACTCTTAGCAGGGTAAGCCATTTTGCTCTCACATACCTGAGTTTTTCCAACAGATTGACCCCAGTATGCTTCTTAGTGAAGCCAATGATACAGAGAGTAGCCTACCTGTATGAGCAGGCATTGTGTGTTAGATACTGCTTTGAAGATGATACACACATGCAGTAGGCTGTCACAGTACAGTCACATAATCTTTAGTTTGACCAGTACCACTTATCCACATATTTGTAGTTAAATGGATAGTCAGTAATATGGCATTTTTAAAGCCATGAAAAACACTTTGTTTAAGGTTCCATGCAGGTGAGAAATTGCTGTTCTGCAAAAATAGACTCAAGATGAAATGTGGTAGTATGGACACATGACCTCAACTAATTTTCTAATACATGAAGTATTGATGGTGGATATTTAATGCACATCTAATGCTAACATAGCCACCATGGCTTCAGTGATCCACTATGCAACATATTTGGGGCTGTCATACTTGGCTCTTGTAAATTATAGTTTAACAGACAATTTTTGTCTGAAACTACCAGTCTTCTTAGTCCTTTTTTGTGATGAAGATTTACCCACAGTAGCAGCACATGGATTCTTCTTGGGATTCTTCTTAATAATTGTGAATTGCATTAGGAGAAAATTTGCAAATTGGATGCAGGAAGTCTACCACTGGTGATTAGTGAGGAAGTTGATGAAGTTGTTGGCATTGGAGATTGCATGTGCTTATATTTATCTATGCTGCTGATGCTGGACTGCTTGTGTATGATTTTTAAGATTTTGATAAAAAACATGAATTAACTCCCTGCAAATTACATAAAAGGTACGGTAGCAGGTGCCTAGATGTTGAACATCCCTACTTCTATTTACTTTGGCACAGCAAATGCAACAGATGCCTTTACAAATGTTGTCAGGATTTGGGTAAAAATTATTTCAAATCAAAGAGTTTACTTTTTTGGTCATTTGTCCAGGCATGATCATGCTCTTCTTATCACAGGCATGAAGGCATTGGTGGCTGACTTCAACACAAACATCATCCTCCTGAATTTTATCGGCTTGTTTTTGTCCAACACATTCACCATCATCATTATCCTCATTAGTGTCAAATACAAAATGATTCCCCTTGCATCCTCATTTTCGATGTTTAAACTATTATCATCATTACTTTTAATACTACCAATCCTCACATTTGCAGAGGGCTAGGAAATGGTGGAAGGATTAAAGTATCAGAATCAGAAATGTTAGACTCACACATAGCACTCGGGAACACACTAAGACTTTCCTGAGGATTTTGTGAAGTTTGTGAACACAAAATCTGTCCTTCAGCCTTAGTGCTGTTTGTGTGCACTGATTTACCGGTTTTAGATGTGATTCATCTAGACCAGGGGTTCCCAACCACGGTCCTCAAGGCACACTAACAGTCCAGGTTTTAGGGATAGCCATACTTGAGCACAAGTGACTTAATTAGTGCGTCAGTTATTTTGATTAAACCATCTGTGCACAATCATGGATATCACTAAAACCAGGACTGTTAGTGTGCCTTGAGGACCGAGGTTGGGAATTACTGATCTAGACTCAGAGTGAGAAGGTGGTGCATGTGATGTTATAGAAGTTGCCTAACTATGTTTGGCCCTGGCTTTCACAATAGGCATTCTATGGATAGGATGAAAGATAAGTAGCAAGACCACTACTTCCAATAAAGGCCAAGGCCTAAGGTTTTCATTGCTACAGGGTGTGGTATATGGCATGTTGCCAATTTTAAGTTTAGAGCTGAAATTTTCCTAAAGATTGTCAAACATTGTTTGGACTTGGAGTGGGATTTCTTACACATTCTTCTTACCCCTTGCCTTTTTTGAAAAAAGTAGATGTTGAAGAATTACTATAAGTGCAAGCACTAGTACTGAGATGTTCTTGTTCTTCTATAGACTGGTCCTGATTCATTTACACCAGGACAGGAGTAAAGCTATTGTATTTGAACTTGCAGCTGCGACCACACAAAGCGAACATACAATGAGATAGGGAAATTAAGGATTGTTACCTTAACCATGAAGTTAAATTGAAATACTATATTTTTTTTTTTACCTGAAAACAATGACTTCTTTAGCTTTTAATATTTTGGAGTGCAGTACAGTGTACAGGAAAATATGCTTCCTCCTGAACCCAATCTTCCCTGGAATATATTTTATACAGTTTAATTAAGAGACTTGAAAAAAAAATTTAAACCAGCAAAAAAATGATTCGCTTTTATTATTTTAGTGTACAGTGGACAAGGCCAAAACAGCCGGTAAGTACATTATTATACACAGCCTAACATAATCTTCCCTGAAAATATAAAATGTAAAAAAAAATTAAACCAGAAAATATGTCTTTTTATAGTTTTTATTATTTTGGTGTGCAGCGAACAAGGCCAAAACAGCCTGTAAGTACAGTAATATACACTTCCCCACAAGCACATACAATCTTCCCTTGTGCAGCTTGGTAGCTATAGTCTCTGTCCCTTTATATCCCCTCCATATGTACAATTTATAAGACTGCTTTTTTGTCCACCACACACAACTCTCAGAAAACTACATTTTTGGTCAGCTAAGCTTGCAATCACAATAGTAACTCTCTCCCCTCATGCACAATATATACTGTAGATAGATACCCTTGTAAAAAAAACTGTAAGTTCAACTCACTTTCAAACATATGTACACAGGAGTAGCCTTCTTAATAAGCACACTATACCACAACCCCTCATAAAAAGTTATAAATTATACTAGGGATGAGCGGGTTCAGATTTCTGAAATCCGAACCCCCCCGAGCCCCCCCCGATCCGAGTCATATCCGAGTCAGGCTCGACTTTCCCCGCCTGACTCGGATCTGAAATCGAGACAAAACGTCATCATCCCGCCTTCCGCATCTCGCGGGTTTTGGATTATATAAAAAATGTCCCCGCGACGGCACCATTTCTCACTCTGGCTGTGGACAGTGAAGAGGCACGGTGGGAGCTAGGGCTGGCTGGGCTGTGTTGTGCTGCTGTTGTCCATAGAGGCTGTGACCACTCAGTCCATAGGGGCTGACTGGGCTGTGTTGTGCTGCTGTTGTCCATAGGGGCTGGTTGGGCTGTGTTGTGCTGCTGTCATAGGGGCTGGCTGGGCTGTGTTGTGCAGTCAGTTGCAGTCATAGGGGATGAGTCCACTCCAAAGTTTATAGGGGCTGGCTGGACTGTTTTTTGCAGTGTCCAATAAAAGCTGTAGTCCTAGAGGGGTGTTGTAGTGTTGTCCAGGGGGTGATCTGTGCATCAGGGGTGCTCCCCCAAAGTGCACTCCCAAAAAAATAATAATTTTTTTTCTGTGTTTGTGAATTCTGTGCGCAGTAGCCGCACGTGCATCAACAAAGTAACGCCAACCGTGTGCCTGTGTCATAAGTAAAGGGCCGTCTGTCTTGACCATTAAAGGGTGCTGTAACCCTCAAAGTGCACTCCAAAAAAAATAAAAAAATATATTTTTTTGTGTTTGTGAGTGATGTGCACAGTAGCCGCACATGCATCAACAAAGTAGCGTAAAGCGTGCGCATGTGTCATAAGTAAAGGGCCGGCTGGCTTGACCATTAAAGTTTGCTGTAACCCCCAAAGTGCACTCCAAACAAAATAAAAAATTATTTTCTGTGTTTGTGAATTGTGTGCACTGTGGCCGCACGTGCATCAACAGAGTAGCGCCAAGCGTATGCCTGTGTCATAAGTAAAGGGCCGCAGGCTTGTCTGTGAAAGGGTGCTGTAACCCCCAAAGTGCACTCCAAAAAAAAAAAAATATATATATTTTTTTGTGTTTGTGAGTGATGTGCACAGTAGCCGCACATGCATCAACAAAGTAGCGTAAAGCGTGCGCATGTGTCATAAGTAAAGGGCCGGCTGGTTTGACCATTAAAGTTTGCTGTAACCCCCAAAGTGCACTCCAAACAAAATAAAAAATTATTTTCTGTGTTTGTGAATTGTGTGCACTGTGGCCGCACGTGCATCAACAGAGTAGCGCCAAGCGTATGCCTGTGTCATAAGTAAAGGGCCGCAGGCTTGTCTGTGAAAGGGTGCTGTAACCCCCAAAGTGCACTCCAAAAAAATTAAAAAAATATATTTTTTTGTGTTTGTGAATTGTGTGCACAGTAGCCGCACGTGCATCAACAAAGTAGCGTCAAGCGTGCGCCTGTGTCATAAGTAAAGAGCCGGCTGGCTTGACCGTTAAAGGGTGCTGTAACCCCCTATGTGCACTCCAAACAAAATAAAAAATAATTTTCTGTGTTTGTTAATTGTGTGCACTGTGGCTGCACGTGCATCAACAAAGGAGCAGCGCCAAGCGTGCACCTGTGTCCCATAAGTAAAGGGCCAGCTGGCTCATCTCTTAAAGGGTGGTGTAACCACCAAAGTGCACTCCAAGAAAAATAAAAAAATATTTTCTGTGTTTGTGAATTGTGTGCACTGTGGCTGCACGTGCATCAACAAAGGAGCAGCGCCAAACGTGCGCCCGTGTCATAAGTAAAGGGCCGGCTGGCTTGTCCATTAAGGGTGCTGTAACCACCAAAGTGCACTCCAAAAAAAATAAAAATATATATTTTTTTGTGTTTGTGAATTGTGTGCACAGTAGCCGCACGTGCATCAACTAAGTAGCGTCAAGCGTGCGCCTGTGTCATAAGTAAAGGGATGGCTGGCTTGACCGTTAAAGGGTGTTGTAACCCCCAAAGTGCACTCCAAGCAAAATAAAAAATTATTTTCTGTGTTTGTGAATTGTGTGCACTGTGGCCGCATGTGCCAAGTAGCGTCAAGCGTGCGCCTGTGCCATAAGTAAAGGGCTGGCTGGCTCGCCTGTTAAAGGGTGATAGTGCACTCCAAACAAAATAAAAAAACATTTTCTGTGTTTGTGAATTGTGTGCACATTGGCCGCATGTGCATCAACAAAGTAGCGCCAAGCGTGCGCCTGTGTCATAAGTAAAGGGATGGTTGGCTCGTCCGTTAAAGGTTGCTATAACCCCTAAAGTGCACTCCAAAAAATATATATTTTTTTCTGTGTTTGTGAATTGTCTGCATTGTACGTGCATCCTCAAATCAGCAGCGCCAAGCGTGCGTCTGCCTGTTAAAGGGTGGTGTAACCCTCAAAGTGCGCTCCACAAAAAATAAAAAATAATTTTTTTCTGTCTTTGTGAAATGTGTGCACTGTAGCTGCACGGGCATCAACAAAGGAGCAGCGCCAAGCGTGTGCCTGTGTCTCATAAGTAAAGAGCCTGCTGTCTCATTTCTTAAAGGGTGGTGTAACCAACAAAGTGCACTAGTCTCCAACAAAAATAAAAAATTATTTTCTGTGTTTGTGTGTGCCTTTGCCGCACGTATATATCAATATAACATAAATGGAGGACCAGACTTTCTCCAATAAAATTAAAATAGGGAAAGATCAAGAACCACTTCCTCCTAGTGCTGAAGCTGCTGCCACTAGTCATGACATAGACGATAACATGCCATCAACATCGTCTGCCAAGGCCGATGCCCAATGTCATAGTAGAGGGCATATACAATCCCAAATGAGAAAGTTCAGGAAAATGACCTTAAAAAAAACAATGAAATCATCTGAGATGAAACATAAACTTGCCAATATGCCATTTACGACACGGAGTGGCAAGGAACGGCTAAGGTCTTTCCCTATGTTCACGACTAGTGGTTCATCTTCACATGACTATGGAAGCCCTCCTCCCACTAAAAAAATCAAATGAGTTAAGCTGGCAAAAGCACAGCGAAGGACTGTGCATTCTAAGAAGATATCACAAATCCCCAAGGAGAGTCCAAGTGTGGTGGCGGTTGCGATGCCTGACCTTCCCAGCACTGGACGGGAAGAGGTGGCTCTTTCCACCATTTGCACGCCCCCTGCAAGTGCTGAAAGGAGCACCCACAGTCCACTTGCTGATATGCAAATTGAAGATATCACTGTTGTAGTACAACAGGATGAGGATACTGGTGTAGCTGGCGCTGAGGATGAAGTTGGCGAGGAGGATTCTAATGGTGATGTGGTTTGTTTAAATCCGGCTCCAGGGGAGACAGTTGTTGTCCGTGGGATAAAAAAGCCCATCACGGTCATGCCTGGGCTGAAGACCAAACATTCCACCTCTTAGGTCTGGCAATATTTCTATCCAAATCCGGACAACAACTGTCTTGCCATATGTACCATATGTGAAGGTGAAATAAGTAGGGGTAGGGACGTTAACCACCTAGGAACATCCTCCCTTATACGTGACCTGCAGCGCGTTCATAAAAAGTTACTGTCAAGTTCAGAAACTTTGGCTAAGACCGTAAGCAGTCCAGGGACACCTAAATCTCTTTGTCCTGTTGTATCCAAGCGCCTGCAAACCACACCGTCAACTCCCACCTCGTCAATTTCCTCCTTAGTCAGGATCGGAAGTAGTCCTGCTGGCCATGTCACTGGCATGACTGACTCTCCTATCCGGGATTCCTCCGGAGGATCCTGCATTGCTATGCCTACTGCTGCTGCTGCTGCTGTTGCTGCTGGGAGTCATTCATCATCCCAGAGAGGAAGTAGGAACACCACTACTTTTACTAAACAATTGACCCTCCAACACTCCTTAGCGAGGAGGATGAAGTACAACAGCAGTCATCCTGAAGCAAAATGTAAAACTGAGGCCTTGACTGCTATGTTGGTGTTAGACGTGGGTCTGGTATCTGCCATTAGTGCAGTGGGATTTAGACAATTGATGGAGGTAGTGTGTACCCGGTTCCAAATCCTGTCTAGATTCCACTTCACTAGGCAGGCGATACAGAGACTGTACAGAAACGTCAGAAAAATTGTCCTCAGTGTCCTGAAAAATGTGGTTGTACCCAATGTCCACTTAACTACGAACATGTGGACAAGTGGAACAGGGCAGACTAAGGACTATATGACTGTGACAGCCCACTGGGTAGATGTATCACCTTACGCAGCAACATCAGCAGAGTCACCAGTCGCAGCACCTCAGAAACGCCAGCTCGTTCCAAGGCAGGCTACGCTGTGTATCACCGGTTTCAGTAAGAGGCACACCGCCGACAACCTCTTAGAG
The DNA here is from genome assembly GCA_031769625.1 of Taudactylus pleione. NCBI lineage: Eukaryota > Metazoa > Chordata > Amphibia > Anura > Myobatrachidae > Taudactylus > Taudactylus pleione. The sequence goes on along the minus strand of JAUIMM010000137.1, from coordinate 3,530,242 downwards.
AAACTGAGGGAAATCATTGCCCAGTGGCTTACCCCACTTAGATGCTCCTGTGAATTTGTGATATCTGACAATGCCACCAATATTGTGCGGGCATTATATATGGGCAAATTCCAGCACTTCCCATGTTTTGCTCACTCAATAAATTTGGTGGTGCAGAATTTCTGAAAAGCGACAGGGGCGTGCAGGAGACGCTTTGGGTGGCCCAAAAAATTTCTGGCCACTTTTGCCATTTAGTGACTGCTTGCTGAAGACTGGAGCACCAGCAAACACTCTTGAACCTGCCCCGCCATCACCTGAAGCAAGAGGTTGTGACGCGGTGGAACTCAACCCTCTATATGCTTCAGAGGATGGAGGAGCAGCAAAAGGCCATTCAAGCCTATACATCCACCTATGACATAGGCAAAGGAGGGGGTATGCACCTGACTCAAGTGCAGTGGAGAATGATTTCCGTATTGTGCAAGGTTCTCCAGCCCTTTGAACTTGCCACATGTGAAGTCAGTTTAGTCACTGCCAGCTTGATTCAGGTCATTCCCCTCATCAGGCTTTTGCAGAAGCAGCTGGAGAAAGTGAAGGATGAGCTAAGATGGAGCGATTCCGCTCGGCATGTGGGACTTGTGGATGAATCCCTTCATTCGCTTTGCCAAGATTCCAGGGTGGTCAATCTGTTGAAATCAAACCACTACATTTTGGCCACTGTGCTCAATCCTAGGTTTAAAGCCTATGTGGTGTCTCTCTTTCCTGCCGAAACAAGCCTGCAGAGGTGCAAAGACCTGCTGGTGAAAACACTGTCAGCTGAAGTGGAATGTGACACATCAACAGCTCCTTCTTTAATTTCTCCCGCAACTGGGGCAGCCAGGAAAAAACTTAGGTATCCTAAGCAACCCGCTGGCAGTGATGCAGGGAAGGCAGGACCAAGTTTGGACATCTGGTGCGGACTGAAGGACCTGGCAACAATTTCTGACATGTCTACTGTCACTGCATATGATACTGTCACCATTGACAGAATGGTGGAGGATCACATCGCTGACAGCATCTAAGTAGGCATGTCAGACAGTCAGTACCTGTACTGGCAGGAAAAAGAGGCAATTTGGAGGCCCCTGTACAAACTGGCTCTATTTTACCTGAGTTGCCCCCCCTCCAGTGTGTACTCCGAAAGAGTGTTTAGTGCAGCCGGGAACCTTGTCAGCGAAAGGCATAGGAAGTTGCTTCCACAAAATGTGGAGAAGATGATGTTCATAAAATTTAATTATCAACTCTTCCAGGGAGACCAGCCTCCAGAATGTACAGAGGGACCTGTGGTGGTGGATTCAATTGGGGACGAATTAATACTCTGTGTTGATGAGGATGTACACAACATTGAAGAGGGTGAGCAATCGGTGGATGAGGAGGATGGGAACGACATCTTGCCACCGTAGAGCCAGTTTGTGCAGGGACAGATTAATTGCCAGCTTGTTTTGTGGGGGCCCAAACGAACCAATCATTTAAGCCACAGTCATGTTGCAGACCCTGGCGCTGAAATTATTGGTTTGTTAAAGTGTGCATGTCCTGTTTATACAACATAAGGGTGTGTGGGAGGGCCCAAGGACAATTCCATCTTGCACCTCTTTTTTTTTTTTTCTTTGCATCATGTTCTGTTTGGGCCCTAGTTTTTCAAACTGCCATCCTGTCTACCACTGCAGTGTCACTCCTAGATGGGCCACGTGTTTGTGCCGCCCACTCGTGCCGCTTAGCATAGTCATCCAGCTACCTCGGTGCAACCTTTTGGACATAAAAACACTATTGTGAGGTGTGAGGTGTTCAGAATAGACTGGAAATTAGTGGAAATTAAGGTTATTGAGGTTAATAATAGCATAGGAGCAGAAAAACCAACAAATTCTGTGATTTTAGCTGTTTTTATGCTTTTTTTCAAAAAAATACAGTTCCAAAACACAAAACCCAGAACCCAATACACGGAAGGGTTGTTTTGCCAAAACCAATCCAGATCCAAAACATGAAGAAAGATCCAGATTCAAAACCAAAACACGAAAAGTGGCCGGTGCACACCCCTAAATTATACATAAAACATTACACAGTACATACACTTTTTCTATCATCTAATGTAAGCTAGCCGAAGCAACCAAAAGTACTTCTTCCACACAGCATAGGGCCTGATTAATTATGGATTGCTCTTGCGATCGCAGCTGCAATTATGCACTTAGTCCTACTGTTAAAATATGCTAATGAATGCTATCGCAATGCCGTCGCAGCCTATCTTAAGGACACATTCTACATCTTACATACATCCGTAATACTTTGCAAGTCTGCAAAACCATCGGTAGCATCAAGTACCATCGGACACTTGCACAAGGTCTGACCTTATTCAGAAATTGCTAACTTAACTGCACGCAGTGAAAGCTCATGCCGTGTATGGCATCGCAGTGACAAATTTATACAAACCCCTGTAATGGCGTTCAAACACACTGGCATGCCTGCATTTCGCCCCCCATCCCCCTGTAACCACCCCCAAATGCTCACTACCTGTCAATCACTCTGCGATGGGTCTGCATGAACACTGCGATCACAGTCCGATAGCAGTGGAGCCTTAGCGCACTGCGGTGCACATGGATGCACAGACGCAACAATCGGCTGTCTGCATGCATAATTGAAGTTGTGATTGGTAATGAATCTGGCCCATAGTCCACACTCACACTCATTTGTCTTTACCCAAGATTGTTAGAACCTACACCTCATGTACTGTATGTACTAGCTGTCATGACCAGGGTTTTGTGGCGTGGAGGTTTGCAGTCCTTAGCGGTGAGGGCCCTGTGGTGCGGTCCTTCTGTCGGGGAAGCTGGTGTATGGAGACTGGCATTGGATGTACGCAGAGGTCTGCCAGCATTGGGCCACCCTGGCAAGGGTAAGTCTAGCGGCATCTCTGCGTCTGTGTCTGGGCGCCACCATGTTGTCATTAGCCATGTGACATCGCAGGCCAATCGTCTGTAGGTCACCTGCTCTCTCTGGCCTATCATGTTCTGCTACTGGGTACCTAAAGGTGTTTGGAGCTCCCTGTATTTGCCAGTGCAATGAGTTGACAGCGTAGCTGTGAGAGAGTTATCTGCACTCCTGAAACCTAGACTTGTGCTCCGATGCTTGCCCTAGCTCCTTGTCTGCCTCTAGCTCCCTGCATAGCCTGCACTGCTCTGCCTTGCCTTGCTGTCTGCTGAGATCAGCCCTGCACCTTCCACCAGACCCACTCCTGCCTGAACTGGTCTCCTCAGTTAACCCACTCCTGCTTGAACCTGTCTCCTCAATTAAACCCATCACAGAATTTCCAGATTTCAATTTCAGCTAGCATCACAGCACTACCGAATATCCCCTTCAGCCACTATTCAGTAAACCTGGATATCCACTTCACTCTCACAGTCTATCTGGATTCATCTCTGTCACTGATCTGGACATTTGTTTTCTCACATTCACTACAGCTCCCTTCAGCCACATATATCAGTTTGTTTATTACAGGACTTTAGTTTATCTTATTATTCATGTCTACAAACAGTCACATTAAACAACCCAACTTTCAGTTTAAACCTGTGTCTGCTCCTGTTTCCACCCCGGGTCCCCAACAAACTGTGCTGTGCGCTCACAAGCGGGTCGATGCTGGGCCAGTTCGCATGCACTCGAGACCCGGATAGCGATGGGCAAGCTGTCGCTACGGGTCTACAAGGGGGGCGTGCTGTCGATGGTGAGTGACAGCACGCCCTCCTTGGTGGGCGTGCTGGGGGCGTGGCTGGCCAGACAGAGGCATTCCCATGGGAATGCCTACCGTCTTGGGCCGGCCCCACTGACATCACAAGTGATGTCAGTGGGAGTGCTTTTGGATCTGATAGAGCCAAAAGCACTCCAGGGCTTGCAGCAGACGAGACCCTACAACAAGGGTCAAGACCATCGCGACCATCTTTTTGGCTGCTCACTATAGCCAGTGCATTTATGCTTGTCCATGTAATGCAATGTGCGTCACAGTGAGGGCCATAAAATGCAATGTGGGTCACAGTGAGGGCCATATATTGCAGAGTGCATCACAGTGAGTGCCGTATATTGCATAGTGCATCACAGTGAGTGCCATATAATGCAGAGTACGTCAAATTGAGGTTCATATAATGCAGAGTGCATCACAGTGAGTGCCATATATTGCAGAGTGCGTCACAGTGAGGGCCATATTATGCAGATTGCATCACAGTGAGGGCCATATAATGCAGAGTGCATCACAGTGAGGGCCATATATTGCAGAGTGCATCACAGTGAGGGCCATATAATACAGAGAGCGTCACAGTGAGGTTCATATAATGCAGAGTGTGTCACAGTGAGGGCCATATAATCAGAGTGCATCACAGTGAGGATGTTTCTATAATGCAGAGTGTGTCACAATGAGGGCCATATAATGCAGAGTGCGTCACAGTGAGGGCCATATATTGCAGAATGCGTCACAGTGAGGGCTATATAATGCAGAGTGCACACAGTGTGAGCTACATAATGCAGAGTGCATCACAGTGAAGCTTTTATATTGCAGAGTGCATCACAGTGAGGGCTGTATATGGAGCCGTAAGGAGCAAATATGGTTGAATTTGCTTAAAGGATACATGAAAAGGGTCAGACTAGAGGGGCCAAGTGGTTCTTATCTGCCGTCAAATTCTATGTTTCTATAATGCAGAGTGCTTCACAGTGAGGGCTATATAATGCAGAGTGCATCACAGTGAAGGTCATATATTGCAGAGTGCATCACAGTGAGGGCTATATAAGGAGCCGTAAGGAGCAAATAGGGTTGAAGTTTTCTAAAGGATACATGAAAAGGGGCAGACTAGATGGGCCAAGTGGTTCTTATCTGCCGTCAAATTCTATGCTTCTATAACGCAGTGTGTGTCACAATGAGGGCCATATAATGCAGAGTGCGTCACAGTGAGGGCCATATATTGCAGAATGCGTCACAGTGAGGGCTATATAATGCAGAGTGAACACAGTGAGGGCTATATAATGCAGAGTGCCTCACAGTGAAGGCTATATATTGCAGAGTGCATCACAGTGAGGGCTGTATATGGAGCCGTATGGAGAAAATATGGTTGAATTTGCTTAAAGGATACATGAAAAGGGGCAGACTAGAGGGGCCAAGTGGTTCTTATCTGCCGTCAAATTCTATGTTTCTATAATGCAGAGTGCATCACAGTGAGGGCCATATATTGTAGAGTGCGTCACAGTGAGTGCCGTATATTGCATAGTGCGTCACAGTGAGTGCCATATATTGCAAAGTGCGTCACATTGAGGTTCATATAATGCAGAGTGCATCACAGTGAGGGCCATATATTACAGAGTGCGTCACAGTGAGGGCCATATAATGCAGATTGCATCACAGTGAAGGCTATATATTGCAGAGTGCATCACAGTGAGGGCTATATATGGAGCCGTAAGGAGCAAATATGGTTGAATTTGCTTAAAGGATACATGAAAAGGGGCAGACTAGAGGGGCCAAGTGGTTCTTATCTGCCGTCAAATTCTATGTTTCTATTATGCAGAGTGCATCACAGTGATGGCCATATATTGCAGAGTGTGTCACAGTGAGGGCAATATAATGAAGAGTGCGTCACAGTGATGGCCATATAATTTAGTCTGCATTACAGTGAGGGCCATATAATTTGGAGTGCGTCACAGTGAGGGCCATATAATACAGAGTGTGTCACAGTGAGCGTCATGTAAAGCAGAGAGCACTGCAGTGAGCACCATATAACACAGAGGACAGTGATTAGTGACCCACATATAACTTATAACTCAGATAATATAAACACACCCTTACACACACACAAAAAAAATTAATACAAACCCCCACACACACTACATTAATACACCATGAGTCCACGACCTCCCCACCACATAGAAGTAAAATACACTCCAACTCCCCCCTTCCCAGAAAAACAAACAAATACACCCCTCCCCATTGCATACAGATACCACCCCCCTAGATGACACTGACACTTACCTGTCCTGGAAGTGGATGTGTGTTCCCTGCTGGTACTGGGCTCCATGGCACAGAAAGGAGTGGAGTCAAGAGAGCCTATGAGATGACAGAGGATAGACGGGAGTCTGAGGAAGGGGCGGGGACCCGGGGTTATGGGGCGGGGTCTCAGGCAGGGAAAGGAGTGTCATTGTAGAATAGACAGGGGGCGGAGACCCGAAGTTAGGGGGCATGGTCTAGGGCAGAGAAACGAGTGTGCCTGTAGTACAGACAGAGAGGAGGGGACAGGGACTCGGATGAAGGGGATGGTCTCAGGCATAGTGACAGCCTGGTCAGAGTGAGCATAACAAGGGGAGTACACCCTCCTCCTCTGACCACAGTCAGACTGCCCGCAGCCAGCGCAACGTACTGTAATAATGAGTCAGTTTGACTCATTATTAACACTGCCGGCGGCAGACCCCTTTATTGTTGTGGGACCCGGTGCAATGCACCTGCTCCACCGCTAATAGTTCCCAGCCACAGGGTGCCCCTTATGCATTCCAAATACCCTAGGCATTTGCCTAGAATGCCTATGCCTAGGGCCGGCTCTGATTATGCTGGCGCTTTGTACAAAAATGTTATTTAACAAAAGCCATCAAAGAAGGGGAAGGGGCATCATTATGTTTGATCCACTCTTGTAATCTAAGATTGCAGCCATCAAATGGCCAGCCCAAAAACTGGTTATTAGGATAAATACACTTCGCAACATTCTAGAATGGAAAAGAAAGGCCCAATTTTGCAAACAGTTAATAAATAGGGTTCCCCCAGACTCCTTTTGTGTTGCTTATACCACAAATTATTATCCAATTAATTTACTGTCCCCCAAATCATGACCACCTGTATAGATTTTCCCCAGATTAAGGCCCACTCTTTATTGTTTTTCCCAATTACAATGGTCAAGCCTGTATTGATACTATGGGATGTAAGCATGGAAGCAGTACCACTTACCTGTTTGTCTGTTATTCTCCAGTCTTGTTTTATTACTATTTGTTCCTAATTGTAAAGCACTGTGAAGTATGCATAAATTATTATTATTATTATTATTATTATTATTATTATTATTATTATTATTATTTAATAACACTGTACAACAAATTGATACTTTTAATTTGTTTCCTTTCTAAAAATAGTCATACTTTACTAATTTGAGGTCAAGAAAAACTAAAATGTTTTTACTAGCTCTATTTTTTGATCTACATTACTTGCACTATACTGTATGTACATTAGTAATATAGTCATAGTGAAAAGCTATTTTAAAATAATCTGATATTTTCTTGATTGAATTAAAACAACTGTTATTTATTTTCTATCAATCACAAATAAGAACACAAAACGAAACAAACATACAGCATACGAAACAAACATATAGCATACGAAAGTACTATCTAATATAGTGGCCTATTCATGGCGGTGCTTTCTCTTTGCTTGTCACTTGTACTCCTCTTCTGGGGCATCTCTTGCCACTGTCCAACAGTAGTGATTCACCTACCCTGATATCTTTGTTCCATTGCTGAAATGTCTTGGTGGAATCGCTCACTATGCTTGTCACTCAGTGCACCACAGTTATCTTGTGTGGGTAATCCCGTGAATCGCATATATTTGAATAGGGGAGGGGAAAAATAACTGATTCATTTAAATGGGTTATTAGGCCCCAGCCCCTCTCCACAGGACACAGATTGCTGGTCAAGATTTTCTCCATTCTGCCCACTTTACTAGGAATACCCCTACATCGTCATAAATGGGCTATATCTCGGAACTCAGAGCTAACTGAGAGTTTTAAATGTCATATTCATTCTTTGCATGCTGAAATCAATTAGAGGAAATTATTTTCACATCGGAAACATTTTCATTGCTATGCAGTGTAATTAGAGATGAGCGGTTCGGAATCCTTGGAATACGAACATCCCCGAACATAGGGAATCCAAGTAGAGCTGAGTGGCAGCTTGGATCTTCTCATCTGACTTGGATTCCACTTTGAGGCAAAACGTCATCCTAGCAGCGGTGGATTCCCGCAGGTTTTTGATTCTATATGAGGCGTCACAGATGGGACACTGTGCCATTTCCTTGTTAAGAATGCTGCTGTATGCTGTGCTGAACTCTGCTGTATAGGCTGTGCTGCTTAGTTAATGTGTATAAAGAGGGGTGAATGCTGCCGAATCGGTATGATTTACCGCCGGACCCATGCCCGGCAGTTGGAATCCCGACAGCGGCATCCAAGCAGAGGAGGGAATCCCGATCGTCAAAGGAAAGTATATACTATTTCTAACCCCTAACCCTAACCCTCCCTTAGGGGTGCCTAACCCTAACCTTCCCCCCCAGTGCCTAACCCTAATCCACCCTCTAAGTGCCTAAACCTAACTCCCCCTTCTCTGCTGCCTAACCCTAAATCCCCCCGGGGGTGCCTAACGCTAATCCCCCCTTCCCCTAGCCTAAACCTAACCTCCCGGGGGGGTGCCTAACCCAAAGTCCCCCCCGGGAACCCTAAACCTAACCCCCCCGCGCGCGGCTATCCGCGCTGGGCGCCGGCGTCCCTTCGATCGGGATGCCAGGCGTCGGGCTCCTGGCTTATATTTAATCACAGGCATCTGCATATTGACGTCTGTCTTTATGACCTTGCCGGGATATGACAGGCGGGAAGCTGGCTGTCAGGATTAGGTCCACAGGCTTCCCGACTGCATACCCATGCTGCTGTGCTGTACTCTGTTGTATAGGCTGGGTCCAAACTCAAGATTCACAAGTCACAAGTGGCTTTGCTGCTTAGTCAGTGTGTATAGGGGGTGCACGCTGCTGTATGTTGTACTGTGCTCTGCTGTATTGACTGTGCAGTGTCCAGACTCCATCAGTAAGACATTTACGTACATATACTGTATAATCCCTGTGACTCCATGTAGTTTGAATACAGTTGAGCCTGCAACATCAAAAAATTCCAACATTTAATTACATAATACTTGCATTGTCTGTTCTGTATTGCTCACGTGCATATATAGCCCTGTGGCTCTAGTCCACGCAGGAATACAGCTGCACCATAAAAAAAAAATAATTGTATTGTTTGTACTATCTGGTGCGCTTTGTTTTGCACGTACATATATAAGAACAATGACTCCAGTCCATGCAGCAGTACAGCTGCACCTTAAAAAAACAATAGATGTATTATTTATACTGTTTTGTGCGTTTTGCTCATGTACATACAGTATATAAACCCTTTGTCTCCAGTCCACACAGGACTACAGCGCCGCCATCAAAAAAATAAATAATTGTATTGTTTGTACTTTTGGGTCTGATTGCGATCGCAATAGCAAATTTGCACTTAGTCTTACTGTGAAAGATATGCTAATGATTGCAATCACAACGATGTCGCAACTTAACATAAGGACACCCACTTTACCTTACACACATCCGTAATACTTAGTAAGTCTCCGAAACAATTGGGAACATCGAGTGCAATCGGAGCCTCATGCACATTTGCACCACGTCTAACCTTACTCAGGAATTGCTAACCTCATTGCATGCAGTGAAAGCCCAAGCTGAGTATAGCATTACAATGGCTAATTTATGCACTTCCCTGCAACGGTGTTCAAAAGCAGTGGCACACCTGGGTTACACTCAGCACCCCCCTATCACCACAACCAAATGCTAACTTCCTGTCAATCACTTTGCGATGGTCTGCACAGTACCGATCGCAGTGGGAGTGTTCACACACGCGCATTGTGTTGCATGCACAGAACCCAACAATCAGCAGATTGCGTGCGGAATTGAAGTTGCAATCGGTAATGAATCAGGCCCTTTGTACATACTCATGCATATATAAGCCTTTTGGCTCCAGTCCAAATAATTCTATTGTTTGTACTGTTTGGTGCTGTTTGTCACTGTTCTTATATATGTACGTGCAAAACAAAGCATACCAAATAGTACAAACAATACAATTATTTTTTTTTTATGGTGCAGCTGTATTCCTGCGTGGACTAGAGCCACAGGGCTTATATATGCACGTGAGCAAAACAGTACAGACAATGCACTTATTATGTAATTAAATTTTAGCATGCAGTTCAACTGTGATAGTATGCTAATCCATTGCGATCGCTACCCCATTGCAGCACTACACAAGGATACTGACTTCACTTAGCACACATTCGTAATGTTTAGCAAGACTGCGAAACCATCAGTAACATCGAGTACAATTGCAGCCTCACCATAGCCATTTATAAAACCTGCTCGTTTCTATTCTATTGTTTGTACTGTTTGGTGCGCTCTGTTTTGTTCATGTGCATATATAAGCTACACAGTGATCTGCAAATTGAAATATGGATAACGTTCCATTTAGAGAAGACAAGCAAACGAAGACTGTTGCTGCAGCTGATGCCACCATGAATGATGATGACACTAGTCCTTCAACGTCATCTACTAAAGCAGATGCTCAAGTGCATAGAGGGTCTAAGTCAGGGCAGCAAAAAAAAAAAAAACAATATAGAGTGCTAATGAAAGAAACACATCTAATAAAGGGAAAGTGTGGTGCAGAAAAACATAAAATTGTCAACATACCATTCACCACATGCAATAGCAAGGAAAGACTGAGGCCTTGGCCTTTGTTTATGAGTGGTGGTTCTGCAAGTGTCAGTGAGGCATCTTCCTCTGCCTCTCATGAGGATGCAAGACCTTATCACTCAGAGTGTAGAAGAGGTGTCAAAAAAATGAAAACCACTAAGGCAGTAGAACAAACTGTGCATTCAGAAACAGAAATAACGCAAATCCCTGAGGAGAGTCTATGTGCATCCACGAGTGCAATGTGTGAGCCTGACCTTTCTGATACTGTTGTACTCGTAGAGAAGCTGCTTTCCACCATTTCTACTCCCTCTGCAAATGTGGGGATGTGCAGCACAAATATAGCTGATGACATAGAAATTGAGGCTATCACTGAGGAGGTGCAAGAGGAAGAGGGGGATATATGTGTAGCTGACGCCAGCGCTAATGAGGATGTTGAGGATGAGGATGTTGTTTGTGTAAGTCAGGCACCAGTGGAAGCAGCTCTTGGCCATGATAAGAGGAAGGCCATTGTCATGCCTGGGTATAGGACCAATACATGTTCTGTACCTCTTATGTGTGAAATAATTTTTACCCAAATTCTAACCAACAGTTATCAAGCCATCTGTAGCATTTGTAAAACCACAATAAGTAGAGGTAAGTATGTTAACCATCTTGGAACCTTCTCCATGTTACGTCATTTGCAGCAAACTCATGAAAAGTTTTCGACAGCATCAGAAAAAATCAGTCCAGCATAAGCTGGCTCCCTTCTCTCAATTTCAACTAGATCCAGACACCTGCAATCCATACTGCCAACACCTTAATCCTCAATATCCACAGTAATGATCGGAGGTAGTCCTGTATCCAATTTGTTAAGGCTTGATGACTACTTCCCTATCCAGGATTCTTCAGAAGAATCCTTCAGCACTAGGCCTGCTGCTGCTGCTGGGGATGGATCTTCATCCCAGAAGAGGACCAAGAAGAGTACTATTTAAAAAAAATAACTGACTGTGAAACAATCCTTTGCAAGAGGAAGCAAGTGTGACAGCTCTCACCCAGTCACAAAACGTAATATTGAAAACAATATTGTGAACTGTAAGGTGGTCAAAATTGACTGGAAATGAGTGGAAATTAATGTTTTTGAGGTTAATAATACTCTAGAAAAAAAAGCTAAAATTATGTAATTTTAGCTTTTGCCAATTTTTGGAAAACAAGTCATGGTGGTTTGGCAAAACCAAAACCGGCCAATGACTTAGAACCAAAACTGAAACCAGCAAAAATGGTTCTGTGCACATCTCTAATAATAATAATAATAATATTAATAATAATAATAGTAATATTAATAATAATTACTGTCCCACAAGTCTTTATTGGAACTAGCTCAGTGGGTGCATTGGGTGCTTGAGCACCCCTAAAATATGTGCCAACACTGCCACTAACCATACAATTTTTCAGTCAAATATGGTAGCGGGGTAAAAGCACACCAAAATATTTTTAAAAGTTGACTATGATTCCACAACCATTGAGTGACTAATTATGTGGCTCACTAACTTATTTCTCTTGCAATATGTGGAACAATTGTAGAAATGTGGGGGGTGAATTGTGATGGTAAAACAGAGATGAGAACTGGGGCACCCCAAGTAGCTAGTTCCCCATTATAGTGATAATCAGCACAAGTTGCCATATTGGCAAAGGCTGGCTGGCTAGCTAAACAGAGCAACGGCACAAACACATGGCAGTTTAAAATAATACAGTATAGAACATCTACAAAACATTGCCACACAGCATTGGCAGAAAGGATGGCAGTTTAATAAACTATTTGACCCCATAAAATCAAGAATGTTTTCATTAATCAAGAACTAGATCAGAGCCCTGAGGGTAGTACAGGAAAATGGAGGTGGAGTATGTATGTAGTAGAAGACAGGTAAAGGAAGGGGATGTAGTTGACGTACCGGCTGTCAGGATGCTGGTGCTCTGAATGCCAGAGCTGGAATCCTGACAACAGTCAGAATCCCAGCACCAGAATCCCAACTGCCGGCATCCCGATAGTAAGTATTGAGGTTAGGGTTAGGGGTTAGGCACAAGGGAGAGTGAATACAGAAGAAAAAACTAGGAGTGGCGCTTATCAACACGCAGCTGTAAAAAGGAGGGTGTTAATCTCCTTAATGCAAATCAATAGATAAAAAATAAACAGCGCTAGCATGGGAGGTGTTGTTCTAAGTGGGGTTCAGGAAATCACCCTGGATAATACTAATCTATAACAAATATATTAGCATCTGGCTTGGTTAAAAAAGCATTTATTACATCATATATAAAACACAGTATTGATAAACTGCTCCCTGCATTGGAGTAGTAATATAGCTGCACAAATATGATATCACAAATATATATGTATCAGTCAATTGACTTTGATGTCTTACTCATAAGGGAGGCACTGGTGTAGGTAGTAGACGTTAGACTGTAGATTCCGGAGAATGTTCCAGTAATGAAAGAGACGTTACCAATCCTGGTTAGCAAGATGTCCTCGCAATAATGTCCTCCTATGGAGGGATATTCCAGTTGTGTCTCAGAAGGGAAATATGTACTGGTCCGGATCCTGTTGGAATGTCCACAGTGATTTAAAGTCCTCCCAGAGTAGATTCAGAATAGAGATATCAGTAGGCACTGCACATGCACGGTGTAGTTAGCAAGCTCAACGCGTTTCTGTGTGGAAATGCCCACACCTTCGAAGCCTGAACCCCACTTAGAACAACAACTCCCACGCTAGCACTGTTTATTTTTTATTTTTTAACAAGGGCGAGTGAAATGGTTTGGCTGTGGTGGCGGTAGATTTGGGGTTAGGCTGCAGGGGTAAGTAAGGTTTAGGCTGCAGGAGTGATGGTTAGGTTGCAGGGAGGGAGGGTTAGGTTTAGAGGTAGGGGTTGGGTTAGGGTACTTTCTGGCAGGTGTCGGTATCCTACCCCGGTCAGGATACCGGCATTAGGATTGAAGGATGGAAGGATTTATTAGTTAATTTAATTTAATTGGCTGACAAAAAAAATGTAAGATAACAAAAACAAAAAAGATATGAAGCATATTTTGTATTATTCAGTAAGATGCACAAGAGAAATTATTACAAGAGTCAACAGAAATGCTTGCAAGCTTGTAGCTTAAAATCTCTCTGCTTGCGGAACAGATTTAGGAGAAAAAACAAAGCAATATCCTGCATAATCAGACCCTCTGGTGTACCTAATAAATGTAATGTAAGGGTGTGTTATCTAATTAGGAAGGAGTGAGGGGGGATAGTATGGCCAGCAGGCCATCATTCAAATATTTGTTTAAGATAAACTGATTTGGAGTTTGCAGACCTGCAGTGCAACTATTAATTTACTTGACTTCTTGTTTTAACCCTTGTCAAGAATCCTTGGCTATTAACATTGTATTCTTTTCTGGCTATAATGTGTTGCAAATTAGTAATGTATTAGAGCAATAACCAATAAATATGTTTGTCTATGGAACAAAGACAATCCCCAATGCCCCCAAAAATACACCCATAATGAAAACAAAGTGATGAAATATGGAATTGTGCTTGGGTCCTCCCACACACCCATATAATTTATATTAAAATGGATATGCACAGTTTAACAAACCAAGCACTTCAGTGACAGGGTCTGCCTATTTTGTGGCTGAAGTGTTTGGTTACCAATGGGCTTAAGGCAGTTAATGATCTCTCTCTTACCAGTTGTCAAAATGTTGTATCACTCTGTTGCACTAAATTTGACTCATCCTCAACACCAGTGGGTCTCTTGGGAATGCTCATCTTTTTTCCTGGCAGCAGCGGTTGCAAGAGAAACTGAAGAAGGAGATGTTGTCGTGTCATGTGCCACTTGAGCTGACAACTTGCTCCCAAGGAGCTCTTTGCATCTCTTAAGATCTGTGTCAGTTGGAAAGGAAGACATTACATATGACTTAAACCTGGGATCAAGCATGGTCAACAATATGTAGTTATCCAATTTCAAGATGTTGACAACCTTTGGATCCTGGCAAAGCAAATAAGGTACTGGATCTACAAGTCTGACATACTTAGGTGAATCACTTCATTTCATCTCCTCCTTCAGTTTCTAGAGCTCTTTTTCCAGTAGTCTAATTAACTGAATCGCCTTACTCATGCTGGCAGTGTATGAACTCACTTCATAGGTTACGACTTCAAATGATTTCAGTAGCTTGCATAAATGCTAAGTATTCTCCAATGTGCTGGACTAATGTACATTCCTCTTCCTCTCTCTATGTCATTGGCTTGTTGTGTTGGTTTGGATGGCTAGTTGCTGTTCCTCCATTCACTCACACTTATAAAGGGTGAAATTCCACTATTTAACTACCTCTTGCTTCAGTTGATGGCATAGCAAATGAACTGTTCTTGAAGGTGCTGCAATTTTCTACATGCAGCTACTAAATGGCAAAAATGGCCCAAAATTTTTTAGGCCACAGATAGCATCTCCTGTCATTTTAAAAAAAATTCTGTACCACCAAGTTGATTGTGTATCAAAACATGGGGCATGTTCAAATTCACCCAGTTGCAATGCTCTCTCAATATTTGTTGCGTTATCACAAATGACAAATCCTAAGGAGAGTTCTGGTAAAGGTGAGGTATTGCTCATCTTGAAAAATGTACAGTAACTGAGATGGAATTTGGTAGCAAGGATACTAGCAGGGATACAGGACATCAATTAACTGTCTAAAACCAGATGTGTTAATGACAGTTATTGGATGCAGTTCTAATATTAGCATAGCCATCATAGCTTCAGTGATCTGCTATGCAACAGCATAGCAGCTTTTATACTTTCTCTTGCAAAGCATTTTTTCACAGTCATTTGTTGTTTGAAACTACTAGTAGTTATCTTCATCCCCTTCTGGGATGTAAATTCATCATCTGCAGCAGCAGGCTTAGCACTCAAGGATTCTTCTGTGGAAACCTGGATAGCGGAGGAATCAGTTAGCCTTTGCAAATTTTATGGTCTCCAATCAATTATGACAATTGACAATTAAATTGTCGGCAATGGAGATTGCATGTGCTGGGCTCTAGCTGAGAGATAAGAGATAGCTGTTGCTGGACTGCTTGGTACTGTATTATTATTAATTTAGCATATTTTTCAGATGTTTCCAAAACCTTTGTATGAACTTGCTGCAAATGATGTAACATGGAGGTTCCTAGATGGTAAGCATTCCTAATTCTACATACTTAGGTATTATAAATGCTATAGATGGCTTGACAATTGTTGTCAGGATTTGAATAAAAAAATTTTCCACACATATTTGGTGGAATTTTTGGTCTTATACCCAGACATGACAATGGCCGTCTTCTTATGACGGGCAAATACTGCTGCCACTAGTGCCTGACTTAAACAACATCTGCATCATCAACATTATCAGAAGAAGATGTATGAAGATGGCTGAATGAAAGCAGTTTTAGAACCACTACTAGCAAATAAAGGCCAAAGCCTGATCTTTCCTTTGCCACTGTGTGGTATATGGCATGTTAGCAATTTCCTTTGCCACTGTGTGGTATATGGCATGTTAGCAATTTCCTTTGCCACTGTGTGGTATATGGCATCTTAGAAATTTTATGTTTTTGGCAGTAAACTTTCTTTTTTTATTTAGAGGTGATGTTTTTTTTCTTAACTTTGTGAAATGTTGTTTTGATTTTGTTTTGATGTCATAAACCCTCTTTGCTCTTGAGCACAGGCTTTATTATATGTTGAAGTACTAGTATCATCATCACTTTCAGTAGCTGCAGTACTAGTACTTTGTTGTTGCTCCTGCTCTTCTATCAACTGATCATGATCCATATTGACTCACAGCGCTTCTCATAATGGTGGCATTGCACCTACTGTATGTTTTTGTTTAACACACTGCCACTGCCTCCCTGAATACACAAGTTTTTTTTTCAAAAATGTTTTTGTTCTTTTTTGAGCAAATTACAACTTCACATTGCTACTCACAGTGCTGATACTTAGTGTGGCATGGCACCTACTGAACATTATTTTTTAACACAGTGCCACTGACTGGCCCTGAACACACACAAGTTTAGAAGAATAAAATGTTTCTTTTAACAAATGACACAATGCACTGCTTCTAAATGGATTTTTTTTCATGGAACACTAGTGCCCCTTTAAAAAGAACACAATGCTTCTAATGACACTGTGCTTTTAGCGGCTTTAAGGTACACTATGCAGTCAAAAATGAGTCAGTGCCTCTAAGTTTGTTAATTTTTAATTGCTAAACCAATAATTTTTTTCTAAACCAACCACAGAGCCTTGCCCACATTCTCTGTGTGAAATGTCATCTGAACACTGAAAACCTATGCTTATGGACAGATCCGGATCTCATCACTATAAAATATAGTCTCCTGACTAGGCCCAGTTGCTGCTGAGGAGCCTGGGCTACTACTGTATAACATGTTTTTAATTTATTTATTTTGTTTAATATTATTTACTGAGGGTCCAAGATTACACTTTCCTATCAGTCGTCATCTGCCACATACCTTGCATCGACCACATTTCTGACCATCTATCTGATTTTAAATCCGTCCCTAGCAGGGTTCAGAGAAGGGGAAGTGGGGGACCAAACTAGTGTCTTGTCTAGGGTAGCATAGCCTTTTATCCAACAACAGTATGCATATGGGGTTTCATATCCAGAGATGTTGCCATTGTGACCCATATTGATAAAGGAAGTGAAAATACTTTTTTGCTTTTTTTTCTGACAAAGGGCACGCTGTCCCTGAAGTGGCTGGTATCTGTCTGCCTCAGATACTGACAGTCTGAAAACAGCTCTTTAATGTCAAACAAAGATTTCAGCTTTCTCATTCACATCGGCACATCAGATCAAATGTCTGTATGAGCAGCGCATAATACCAAACAATCCATACAGATGCTGTACAGCCAAGGTATGCAAGATTATGACTATTATGCTTATTAATTAAGTCATTTTCAAAGTGTAATAATTCCAATTATGGGCCACATTCTCCAAACCTTCAATTTTCAATTTGTTGCAGTCCTCAAGGTCTCAACTGGGCTTGTGCATGAAATAGTTTAATAGAATGATTACCACAATGATACCAAGAACAACAGCCTAGCATCATTTGTCTGAAATGTATTTAAAAGGGATATTAATTCAGCATTTACTTGTAGAGTTTGCTTTATATTTATATAATAGGAAACTATTATGTTTGTATTTGATATTGTAAAAAATGTATGACATATCTTTAGATTATTAGGGGTATATTTACTAAAGGGTGGATTTACAAAAGTGAAGATGTTGCCCATAGCAACTAGAGATGAGCAGGTTCGGATTTCAGAGATCCGAACCCACCCGAATTTAGCAGTTCCGAGTCAGATCCAAGAAGGCTCGATTTTTCACGCCTGACTCAGATCTCAAACAGAGGCAAAACTATAGAGTCAGAAATCTCGCGGTTCGCAAGCTTTCATCTCTATGATCAATGTAGTATATAGGGGACCACACAACGGATGTCATTTCACTCCGGCTGTGGAGACTGAACAGGGAGGGTGGGTAGTGTAGGGCTGGGAGAGGTGCTGGTGCTGTCTGCTGTGTCCTGGGCTGGTGCTGATCCATTCTGGGCTGGTGCTGTCACTGTGCTGTCTGCTGTGTCCATCTGGGCTGGTGCAGAAATGCAGATACATCTGGGCTGGTGGTGTGTCCATCTGGGCCCAAGTTCTGGACTAAAAAAAAATATATATATATATATATATATATATATAGTCACAAAAAAAAATCAATCAAAATGTCCTTTATATTTTTCTGTTTGTTTGTGTACATGTGTGTACGTGTGTGTTAGGCTAAAAAAATAAATCAATAAAAGTGTCTTTTATATTTTTCTGTGTGTGCGTGCGTGTTAGGCTTAACCGCAGTACCGCACAAGATCCAGCCAACAACGTAAGTTGCAACCTAGAGCTTCCCAACTCCAGTCGTGCTAAAGAAAAAAAATCAATAGTAGTGTTTTTTATATTTTTCTGTGCGTGTGTGTGTGCATGTTAGGCTTAACCGCAGTACTGCACAAGATCAAACAACGCAAGTTGCAACCCAGTGCTGCCTGGCTCCAGTCGTGATTAATCTGTGCTCAGGGCCCAAGTTCTGGAGCTGAAAAAAAAATATATATATATTGTCTATTTTTTGTTACATTTTTTTGTGTGCATGTCAGCCACACCTGGCTGTCACTGTCATCGACGTAGGTGCGCAGGGGTGCTGTGCTCCTGTCTGTCGAGGGGCTGCTGCCCAAAATAATTAATAAATAATTTTTATTGTATGCGTGTCAGCAACACCTGGCTGTCACTGTCATCTGCGTAGGTGCGCAGGGGTGCTGTGCTGCTGTCTGTCAAGGGTCTGCTGCCCAAAATAATAAATAAACATTTTTTATAGTGTGCATGTCAGCCACACCTGGCTGTCACTGTCAACGGCATAGGTGTGTAGGGGTGCTGTGCTGCTGTCAGCCAAGGGGCTTCATGAATATTGCAATGAAAACTTTTTTTTTAAGTTATTGGGTTACAAAAAGTTGTTTTTTTAAATCTTAAACATAGCAGAAATGTTATCCTAACAGCTTATAAAGTTATATGCTCTAAAAAACTGAAGCTTATATTTATTTACAAACCTATATAGAGTAGACATCCTAAATTATAAAACAGATCCATTCAAAAACATAAACAAAAGTCAGGAAAGGCCTCAGAGAACATAAAAAAGATGCTCTAGGTGCTGAACTTCAAGGGTTTTCTCCATCATGTTCTGCAGTATGGAAAGGTTTCATTCACATGTTTTCTATAAAGCAGTTCAAAGTTACAGCCTTCAAAGTGTCTGGCTATAACACCCACTTTTGCCAGGAATTATCAAAGATTATTACAAGCAAAGGAATCATCTGTCTGGAATCTGTCTGGGAATTCATGGATCATATTAGGCTTGAATGCACTTAGACATCTAGTGATTCTGTCACTGTGTTCTCTAGCCGACTTTATTCCTACCTGAATCGCAAACTGAAATACGGAATAGTAAGCACAGACAACATGGAGGCCTTTGTTATTCCACTGCCTGAATGCCAACCAATACCTCCCAGACTACACCCACTGGGGGGGGACCAGGTCTTGATAATGACCATACCCATCTGTTGCTAGGCCTTCTTCTTCCAAACCATTCATCCTGGACTTCTTATCCAAAAAGGGTGAGCAGGGTACAGAAAGAGGAGCTAGATTTCCCCGATTACATTTTTTTTCATCTATAATAGATGATGTCAAGAGATAAGAGCTTCAGATGTTGGAATAGGGGCTCCCACCTACTTGGCTTTGCTCCAGAGAACATAGCTCTGTTCCTCAGGAAGTGTCTATGCCTGAGCTGATAGGTATGTAGTATCTGTCTGTTGGTAAACACCAGAGCCGTAACTAGACTTTTTGGTGCCCTGTGCCAGAAAGAGCATTGGCGCCCCCCTCATTTTTCAAAGGGGCATGATGCACCACCAAAAAGGGCCATGTCCTCACGGAGAAGGGCCAGGGAAGAAATAGGGGAGGCAAGGAGATGCCGGGGATGAAATAAGAGGAAGCTACAAGTGTGAATGATAATAAACAAAAATTTTACAGGTCCAAACAGCGCCCCCTGACCTGTGGTGTCCTGTGCGATGGTACCGGCTGCACTACCCTAGCTATAGCCCTGGTTAACACCCTTCAGGAGATGGCAACCCAAAATAACAACAACTATAATAAAGTGTCCACTCATAACCAGCCTGATACCTTAACAGCAACATACCCCATATGGCCAACTCATAACATGAAACCCAGTTTGCATCCTCCTCTTCCTTATGACACTAATCCAGTCGCCAAGGTTGATCAATCAGCCATGTGTGGTCCACCCAATTTTTGGCCTTCTACATTCTAACATATTCACATATCTAAGAAGTGGACAGTGGGAACAACGGCAGTTTGAAGGCCACTAACTAACTATGTTTTTTTATGTCCCTGTACAGGTTGGGAAATTCCTTTATAGAAGATTTGCAAAGCATTATTTAAGAGAATTGTTTATTTTTTTGTGGAAAGCACTCTTCCTAGTCCCCTTCTGGGATGAGAAAATCAACTCCCAGCAGCAGCAGCCATGCTCAAGGATTCTTCTGTGGTAAGGACTGATATAAATGTACTGTATCACAATTTTTTGTAAATGCCTCCTCCCCTTCTCCCTCATAAATTTTCTTTTGAATTAAAAAACAAAATAAAATTTACTACCAATCAACCCTTCCTGTACATGCCCTACCTTCACCTACATACATCCTCCATCTCCCTCAGGCCTCTATTGAATAATAAAAGTGTTTCCTGATGTGCCATGTTTGAAGTTGAACTGCCATGTGTTTGTGCCGCCCACTGCTGCAGCTTAGCTTAGTCAGCCAGCTATCTTGGTGCAAATTTTGGGAATAAACAAGATGAACAAATCAATATTGTGAGCTGTGAGGTGGTCAAAATTTACTGGAAATGAGTGGAAATAAATGTTATTGAGGTTATTAATACTGTAGGAACAAAAAAATGCCAATGTTATGTGATTTTAGCTGTTTTTTATTTTTTAAGAAAAAATCCAGATCCAAAACCAAAAACACGAAAACAAAATACGGAGGTGAGGTTTTGGCAAAACCAATCCAGATACAAAACTAGGGGAGATCTAAATCCAAAACCAAAACCAAAACACGGGGGTCAGCGCACATCTCTAATAGCAACCAATAAGATTCTAGCTATCATTTTCTAGAAGGTACTAGATAAATGATAAGTAGAATCTAATTAATTGCTATGGGCCACATGTCCACATTTGTAAACCCGGCCTTTAGTAAAGATATCCCTTAGGGCATAGGTTTATACAGGGAGGTGCAGTGATTGGAGGGCCAAGAACGAGGTTCTTGATTGGTGTAAATGTAGCATCTTGTGATTAGTGGAGTTGTGTGTATTTTATAGCTTATTTTAAACACACAAACAAAAATAAGACTTCATTTTGGAGGGTATACTGAATTATTCTAATGAGGCACCAGGGTTTAGTTATAATTTAACCACACATGCAGTGTAGTGTAGGATCACCTGAGCAGAGAGATCTTGATGTGGCTGGTGGCTTATCACATATTTGCAGATGTGTGTAACTGTGGGAGCTGCTTAATTGTGGATCTATATTGCTAAAGCATATGCAGACGGGCAATTGTTGCGTACTGTGCATGCGTATGGATTGCAGTGCACGTACACGAAGGCACCACTGCGATTGCACTGCGATCACGGAGACCACAGGGAGCCATTGCAGTGTGAATGACAGACAGTGAGTGTTTGGGGGTGGTGACGGGTTGGAGAAACACAGACATGTCTGTCCTCGTGACCGCCGTTGCATGGGCGTGCATAAATTAGCCAGTGTGATTGCATACGCAGCTTGAGTGCTTACTGTGTGCAACAAGGTCAGCAATTTCTTAAAAGGGTCAGGGATTCTGCAATTCTGCAAGAGGCGCCAATGGTACTCCAAGTTACCGATGCTTATGGAGGTGTGCAAGGTATTATGGATGTGAGATAGTGGCAGTGGGAGGCAGTGGGCATCTTTATGCTGGTAGTGTGACAGCATTGCTATACCATTCATTAGTATATTTTTGCAGCAGACCTGTGTGCGATTACGGAGTTGCGATCACAATAGTGATCCTTAATGAATCAGGCCCTGAGTCCATTTTATTATTATTATGTAGGATACATGCCTCTTTTGCTGGCCCAATACAGAGTGCTGGGGAATTAGTGTCTTGTTTTTTCTTGTCTAGATTAACCCCTCTCTTAGAAGGACCTGTAATGGGCCTATAAAGTGATTATGAGTAACTTCTATTCTGTGTAGCACTGTTCTTAGGGGCATGTATGGGATATGTAGTTGAAGGGAATGTTGATACTTGTAGTGCCTTATTGGAGGATCTTGGATGCCTCCAGTTTAGTTGGCTCTCAATTTAGAAACACCTGAATATCTGACCCAAAATGAGGCTATTATGTAGTGTAGGATGACCTGAGCAGAGATATCTTGACATGTCTGGTGGCTTATCACATATTTTGTGTAAAAGAGGTAAAAGAGTCCTCTGCATTTTACTATTATGTAGGATACATGTCATATTTGCTGGTCCATTGCAGAGTATTGAGAGAATTTGTGTCTTGTTTTTTCATATCATTCTGTCCATATTTGCAACATTTTTGGCCTACCCTGCAAAACATACTGGATTGGAAGTCCAGTGAGCAAGTACAGGGGACATGACTTTTTGAGTTATTGTGCGCCTGCCCCTGCTGCATGGTGCTTTGAACTTCAGTGAGGAGTAGGACAATGATGATTAGTGCTGGATGTAGACATTGTGGAGCTCAGGGCAACAGTTCCCAGTCGTGCCCCCACCACAACATCTTCTGTTTTATAGGAGGCATTTCTCTGCATGTGCCGAAGGCATGAATGCTCCCAGAAAGGGGACGTGACCGAACGGGGAGGGGGCATGTACATACAACACTCACATTGTAAACTGGTAGCCCAGAAAGTGGGGGTATGGAAATATCAGGGGGGCTCAGGATTTGGGCCCCCTTGTTATTTCCATACCCCCACTTCATCTAAACACACACATACATGTGTGTATATATATATATATATATATATATATATATATACAGTACATCATGTATGTGTGTGTGCATATATATTTAAATATACACACAAATTATATATATATATATATATATATATATATAATAGACAAAAAACCTTACGGTTTCACATGTCCCATTAAGGCTGCTTAGACATGATCTGAAAATTCACAAAACCTATTGATTTTCTGCCACTCAAACTTCAAAAAGCAATGAAATTACAATCATTACGGCTGATACCTTAATGGACGTGTTCCTTGCGCAAAACAGATATGGTATGCCATCACACCCTGTGGTTAACTGCAGATTCAGCACTATCACAGAATGAGATTGCTGTCACTCACAAAATGGTAGAGCTGCTAATTCACAGAATTGTGTGCTCATTGGACTACACATATGCAGTCTATGCAAGTGAGGTTTGAGCAGTTATGTGGCTCTCACATCCCACTCAGTGCCCAAAATCTTCCCATTTGATCACCAAAACAATCTCACTGGCTTCCAACATCCTTCTCACTGCATACATTTATCTCAATTAGAATCCACGTTCAGCTCCCATATTTTTAAAAATATACTCTGTCTATGCATGTACACTTTCTTCCACTATATGCCTCCATGCTGCTATATATTCCACAATCCCTACTGCTGTGTGGACTCTCAACTGTTATAGTCTGTGTTCCCTCATCCGCACCAATGTTTTTCCCCAGCTGCACCACCCTGCATCTGTGCCTTCTCCACAGCCATGTTGCTGTCTTTCTCTCATCTGTGGCACTCTTCTTCCTCCATCTGCACTACTTTGGTCCTCCAACCATGCAACTCTGTGTCCCCCCACCACCCTCACCACTCTGTCTTCCTCCCCATCCACACCAATCTGTCTTCCCCAATCCCTACTGCTGTGTGGTCTCTGAACTATGGTAGTCTGTGTTCTCTCATCCACACCAATCTGTTTTTCTCCATCTGCACCGCCCTGCATCCATGTCACTCTGTTTCCTTCTGCACCACTGCCTTCACCTAAGCCACGCTGCTGTCTTCCTTTCCTCTGTGGCACTCTTTCTTCCTCCATCTGCACAACTCTGTCCCCCCCAACTGTGCAACTCTGTCTCCTCCCCCCACCCGCACTACTCTTTTCCTACCAATCCACACTAATCTGTCTTCCCCAATCCCTACTGTTGTGTGTTCTCCTATTGTGCTAGTCTGTATTCCCTTATTCACACCAATCTGCCTTTACCCATATGCACTGCTCTGTCTTCCCATGTCAATGCCACTCTCTTCTCCCATCCATGTCGCTGTCCCCCCAAACTGTACCACTTTGTTTCCCCCCATCCACACCACTGTTTTCCACACATCTGCATTACTTTGGCTAACCCCCATCTGTACTGCTTAACCTTCCCTCCACTACACGCCTTTGTATCTCACCTATCCATGCTGCTGTGTCTCCTCCCCCCATCCACACCACTTTAATCCCATCTGCACAGCTCTATTTTCTGCTTTGACCTCAGTTGCATAGACTGCATGCGTGTATTCCAATGAGCAGACAATTCGGTGAATTAGCAGCTCCACCATTTTGTGAGTGACAGCAATCTCATTCTGTGAGAGTGCTGAATCTGCAGTTAACCACATTGTGTGAATGCATACCATATCTGTATTGCGCAAGGAACACGTCCATTAAGGCATCAGCCTTAATGATCATAATTGTCATCATTGTTTTTTGAAGTTTGAGTGGCAGAAAATCAATAGGTTTTGTGAATTTTCAGATCATGTCTAAGCAGCCTTAATGGAACATGTGATACCGTAAGGTTTTTCTTCTATGGAATTTCATAGCTTTTTAAAATGTATTAACTATCAGGGTTAGGATGAGCAAACCGGGCCACCTGCAAATACTCTCAAAAACTGTATTTTATTTTAATATTTCTTTTGCAGGGGTTCTACAGGTGACAGCAGGCCCTTAATGCCCTTGTGGTTCTCCAAGTACTAGTATGCGGGGATGCCCGCTGGGACCTGGAATACAACTGCAAAAGACAATATTTATATTTTCATATGCACCACACAACACAATTAACCCAGCACCCACCGCCCAGGGGTGCTGGGGATAGCCCCAAGCTAGCAGCCTGGGCCTGGGGTGCCCTGAGGAGGGGAACCCCTTTATTGTGGGGTCCCCAACTCCCCAAGGATCTCCGGCCAGGGCTGACTAGCGGTCATGGGTGATGCTGAGGATGGGGGGCCCAGTGAGAGGGCTCCCCTGGCTGTGGCATCACCCCTTGGCTAGAAGGTGTCCGGTGCTGGTTCTGGTAAATACAGGGGGTGCCCTATGCATTTTTCCCCCTTTATTTCCAGAACCAGGACCGGCTCAGAGCCCTGTGCTGGTTGCGCTTAATACAGGGGACCCCTACATCATTTGTCCCCTGTGTTTTGGCAACCAGGACAGGTTCTGCAAAGCCTGGTACTGGATGTGCTTAATACGGGGATCCCTACATCATTTGTCCCCTGTATTTAGCACACCAGTACTGGGGCTCCAAACCCCTGTGCTGGTTGTTTTCTGGGGGCGGGGCCACACCTTTTTTTTTTATTAAACACAGAAGCAGGTACCAGATCCGAGCCTGCATTCTGTGTGCTGCTACCTCCCCCGGGTCCTAGTGTCTGCACCGCCCACACTGCCGCCCCGCTAAAGCCCACTGCTGTCCCCGGGTTTTAACCACAGCTGACACCCGCTACTTCCCCCTGTGACTGTCCTGTCCGCCGGTTCCCGCTGCATCTAACACCAGCTTCTTCCCCCGGACCTGGCCCCCGTTACCGCCCGCAAACGACTGCCATCTTGGTTCACCCATTTGAAGCCACAGTTATTACACCTGCTGGAGGCTCCTGCTGCGGCTGCACAACAAGTTGAAAAGTCCTATCTCTACAATGGTGCATTCTTGAGGTAATAGTTTAAAAACTGTAACTGTCTAATTTACCTGAACCCCAAATGCACGTACCCTGGCACAATAGCTACCTAATAAAACAAACCCCAAGTGTAAATTCCACCTCTACCCTGAGTTTTGCCTTCCAAAAATCCCCCATAGACTATAGCAGAAAAGGGTTCCTAATTGTGAATGTCAGAAAAAAGTGACAGTTGGAGCTTTAGATTACTTTAAAATCCTCACTTTTTATGTTTTTGCACTCAAGTTTGGCATGCAGCACCGTGCGACAGTTCTACCCTCCCCCTTCCAAATTTCAGATCCGTACCTCTAATAGCTTTTGAGGTGTGGCCCTTTGAACACCCTGCTCCCTCTTCAGATTTCTCTATAGAGAATTCCATTTTTTTAGATGCAGCCTTCATATAATGACTGTGCCCTTACAATATATATATATATATATATATATATATACAAATATAAACACACATACTATATATATATATATATATATAAATATATATATATATATGTCTTTATATATAGCTATACTTACACCTGATAGCTGTAATCAGTACTACCCCTGGCCTCTCCTCTTCAAAGTCTCTTTGCCCAACTCCAAAAGTAACTGAGGCTTTATGCATCTCAGTCAGGTGACATGCCATAGAGCATCCCCCTGCTACTGTGCTGTGTGCTAGTGCACTTCTCCCATCCTCCTCCTCTGCTGTTGCTTCACACATTCACTTACAGGCCGGCACATGGGGAGTAGAGAGTGTGTGGTGTGACATCATCACGTCACCCGCATACTAAGGCCCGTGATTAGATGCAGCTGGCGGGGAGGTGGAGCTCTGGAGGTACTTCTTTTGATAGATGAGGAATGTTGGGAGCTTAGCTCTCACTGTCGCACACTGCTCATAATATGCTGTTTGGGCTGCCTGTCACTGAGCAACTTGTGCACAATATAAAACTGCTTAATTCATGTGTACGGGGCTGGGAGCCCAAGGAATGTAGTGCAGTTTTAAGGGAAGCCAGCTGAAATTGATTGCTGGGAATCTGGCTTGCAAGAGAGAGTTAAATAAGCCTTCCATATTTATCCACAATATGGAAAAGCAGTGTAATATGGAGGAAGAGGTGAAAGTGTATGCTGAATTGGTTGCAGGCCAGCAGCAAACTCTGGCTGCTGGAGAGCAAACTCAAATACAGTTACTACACGCTGAATTACAGGAAATAAGAAATGTTGAGCAGAAGGTGTTACAAAAACAGATGATATTGAGGCATTTTTGTGAACCTTTGAATACACTGCTGTTCATTAAAATGGCCAGAGGAGGAGTGGGCTGCCAGATTTGCTCCCTGTCTAACAAACAAGATACAAAGAGCATATGTTAATTGTCTGTCTGAGGCCAGCTCTTATCCTCATCTGAAAGAGGCTATGTTCAGCAGGGTTGGGGTGACTGGCCCTAGTAAAGCCCAGGAGTTTCATGAGTTGCAGTTGACCCTGTCTGAGCCTTCTAGAGTACAATTGGCAAAACTAGCCACACTGAGTAAAGCCTGGTTTCAGCCCGATATACAATCTGCACAGTGTATGATGGAAATGGTTTCACTAGACCATGCTATACGGGCATCAGACCGAGTTGTATAGCAATGGGTTCTACAAGCTGACCCACAAACCTGACTCTTGGGAAATTGAATAAAGCCAAGTAGGGGTTCAAGCCAGTACCCAAACTCGACTGGTGCTCAGCATGGCTGTTGGAAGCATATCCCCGGCGGAGACTACCTTGTTTCGTTTGATGGTGCAAGTGAAAGGCCATGAGATCTGGGCCTTAGTGAATACTGGAAGTGAATTAACTATCATCTCTGCAACCTGGTTCCACCTGGGACTGATCAGATGCTATCCCCTGTAAGGGTTATATGTGTACATGGATATGTAGAAGAATGTCACCGAGTGCACCTCCTGGTAGTGATAAAAGGGTGATCTCTCAAGGTGGCAGCTGCAGTAGCTGCCAGACCACCCTAAACATTGATGGGATTTTCTGTTACAACAAGAGGTAGTTATTTGGCATGATGACAGCAGATGGATCGCATCAGAGGTGTTCCAAGAACCATGCTCTGCAGTATTTCAAAGTTTCTTGGCTGTAACACCCTTTTTAGCTAGTGAGCAGCAGGAGGGGAGGGAGTCCGAGGCACAGTGGATTCCCATCGGCAAAGAAGTGTCTTTACAGGACTTTGGCCAAGACCAATAGAATGATGGGAACTTGATAAACGCATTTGAAAATGTTGTAGAAGTAAATGGTAAAGTAGTTACGGCTTTACCAACAGAAGGTGTACCATACTTTGCATTGAAAAATGATTTGTTACTTTGTGTAACATATTTTCAGGATAAGAGTAGACCAATTGTTGGTTCACCAGAAACACAGCCAGTTGGTGTTGAGGGCGGCTCATACACACCTGTGGGTGGCCATTTAGGGGTGGAGAAAACTCTCCAGTATATTCAGTTAAGATTCTTTTGGCCAGGCATTCATGCAGCAGTAAAAAAATATTGGGGTATATTTACTAAAGTGTGGGTTTTTAGAAGTGGAGATGTTGCCCATAGCAACCAATCAGATTCTACTTAACATTTATCAAGCACCTTCTAGAAGATAATAGCTAGAATCTGATTGGTTGCTATAGGCAACATCTCCAATTCTAAAAACCCACAGCTTAGTAAATATAACCCATTGTCAGGAATGTCCAGTGTGTCAGAAGACAGAGCCCCGACCAGGGTTTCGGGCACCTTTGGTTTCCCACCCTTTCATTTTTGTACCTTTTTAGAGATTTGGTATGGATCTGATAGGGCCGGCAGAAAAATCTGCTCATAGGTATCAATGCTTATTAGTGGTAGTAGATTATGCCACAAGGTACCCAGAGGCCATACCACTATGTAATACAGGGCTTGACAAATCCCAGGGGCCAGGTCGCCATGGCTACCATATTTTTCTGCCTGGCTAGCAGATTTTGCAGTGTGGAGGAATCAGATCCTCATCAGCTCCCACGTAGATTTGTGCCTATAGTATTGCGGAGTTAATTTCATGCACAGGAGTGCATGCGCTGAGTGTCGTCTGCGGTGACTGCTGTGCCTGTGTCCATGCTGGCCTGCGCTGACTCCTCCTCTCCATCCCAACCTGTGCTAACTCCTCCTGTCCATCCCATCCTGTGCTGACTCCTACTCTCCATCCGTGCCTGCGCTGTTGACTCCTCTCCATCCTGGCCTGCTCTGACCCATGCTTTCTATCGCAGTCTGATCCTTCTGTATATCCCGGCTGTCTACTGTCTCATAACTCTGGCTGCTTAGAGCTCCCCAGTAATAGGGTCTATGCATGGGCAGGGATTGTGTAGCAGCTTCAGAGGGATAGTGATGTGACCACGAGGGGAGGGGGTTCTGTTGTGCTTTCTGGCACCATTGTTTTATATGAAATGTGGTCCGGTATTACTGGAGGGTGAGGGTTGGAGTAGAGGAGCTGTGCAGAGCAGTGAGGGGGCCTCCATGTTACTATATCCATTCAACTGCGACCATTTTTTGGACTAGTATAGTGTGTATAACAGTTGCATAACACACAGAGCTGTGCTCCTCAATCACTCCTGTAATTTGTTTGGGAGGACAGAGATCTGGTTCCTACACTTTCATCCTGGCTTCTAGATTTTAGAAAAATGTGTTAAGCCCTGACATAATATGTAATCTAGCACTATTGCCCGGGAGTTATTGATGCTATATACCAGTCTGGGAATACCAAAAGAGGTCCTGATGGATAAAAGTACTCCTTTTGTATCTAAACTAATGAAAGATTTGTGAGAACAAAAATAGGGGTTGAGATGGCAGCGCTATAACTCCTAAACGCCTCTGGGATGCTGCCTGGGCATCAAATAACAGGGGTTCACTTTCCTTGTATAAATTAGTTGGAAAATAGAATTATCCCTGGCGCTTCAGTATGAGGATCGTAAAAAAAGAATCAGTAACCGTAAATAAAAATGTATATGAAATTTATTACACAATTAGATAAAAGGGCATTCAAAATTATAAGTAAATATATAAAACAGCTACTACTAGTAGACAACATATAAAGACAAACCACATAAAACAAAAATTATGAGTTGCAGCCCTCAGTGGGTCGGTAATGAGGAAGTGCACTTATAGCGCTAAGTTCTTGGTCTCTCAGATAGTGTGTAACACCCTCCGGGGTGTATTGCTCCAATGTCTTATTGTAAAAGAAAGTCAATAAAAGTGGTACCTTAATCAGGGGCTAAACAGCCCAATGCCTTGTATGTCAGGGGTGTCTGTAGAGGTAGAGGTCGTTTGCTGGCAAACTTGTAAGGGTGGAGAACGTGTGAACCACGTCTCTAGATATCCCTTACCTCACTTGATGTACGCGTTTCGCCCGCACCTCGGTCTTCGTCAGGATGCTGAGAAGGTCCCTCTGTTCCTCCTTAAGTACCCACTGACTGTGGGTCCTCCCCCTCACTTCCGCCGGTTTGCCGTGCGGTAGCTTCCAGTGACGTCACTTCCACCCAGGTCCTTCAGTATACGTCATGTCCGCACGGCGGCGGAGTATAACTTCCGGTTTGCGGACGATGCCAGTTCACAAGTGTCACTTCCGTTTTTCTATAAGGTTCCACTGCCAGATATCATCTGCTACAAGCACTGTCTGTACATGTAACATAGGGGTCACTTCTGCCCGGTACCCTCCAGAGTTCATGTGATCCTCTCTTCCGCCCACAACCTGGACACAGACAATAATACAGAACTGTCAATGTCCTATTTGGCTATTGATGTTAAGCCATAAGATTAAAACAAAACAAAACACACAGACAATAATGACATATTATAGGACAATCAGAATATAAAGGATAATATATATTATGGTAATTAGAATGCCACTACAAACAGCACCATAAAATTAATATATTGGAAAGGTGAAGCATGTAATATAGATCTAGCCTTTCAAAAAAGATAAAAGTTCAAAGTCAATGTTGAGACCTTTAGGTTGTAAAGTATCCAACTCAAAGATCATTTTAGTTTCTTCTTTGGATAGGCAGTTATTTAAATCATCCCCTCTCCACAGTACCTTAATTTGTCTCAGACCTGTGAATGAGAGTTTTGAAGGATCCCCATCATGTGCTTCCATAAAGTGTGTTGGAACACTATGATTCTCCTTTTTATTCTTTATATTATTCAGATGTTCGTTGATTCGTGTTGTTAGTTTGCGTATAGTTTTGCCTACATACTGATACCCGCAAGGGTAATATAGCAAGTATATGATTCCCTTTGAATGGCATGTCATTTTTTCTCGGATGTAAAATCTCTTGCCTGTTGAATAGGATTCAATAAAAGTGATGGGTTTTGTAGAGCAGTTTTTTGTTTTTCTACATGCAATGCATGTTCCACAGCTGTAGAAACCTGCTGTTTCCTCTTTTAGCCACATTGCATTTTTTTCTTTTTTACTTTTTAGGTGACTTCTAATTAGGTTATTACCTATTGTGGGTGCCTTTTTATAGATGATTCTTGGTTTTTCTGGGAGAATAGAAGCCAATTCATCATCTGCTTTCAATATGTGCCAATGTTTCTTCAACAATTGAAGAAACATTGGCACCACTGACAGAGGGCCTGATTCAGACCCGCTCGTGAGCGCTCGCAAGCGGGTCAATGGCGCCCTAGTGCACATGCGCACGATGGAGGGAGCTCCGTCGTGCGCATGCGCGAGACCCGGGGAGCGACGGGGAAGCCGTCGCTCCAGGTCTCACACCAAAGGGGGCGTGCTGTCGATGTTGATTGACGGAGGTGTTCCTATGGGAATGTCTACCGTCTGGGTCCGGCCCCACTGACATCACTAGTGATGGCAGTGGGAGTGATTTTGGCTCTGATAGAGCCAAAATCACTCCTAGGCTTGCGGTCACCGAGACCCTACCGCAGGGTCTCATCGCAAGCCCTATGGTCGCGATGGTCTTGACCATCGCGACCATCATCATGGACGCTCGCATAAGCTGTGGGTGGTAACCCACAGCTATGCGAGCGTCCAAGAGGCCGCTCCAAGTTTAGGTAGGAGGGCCCTGATTCAGAGCGAGCGCTCTGGTCAGAGCGTCCGGCTCTGAATCAGGCGCTGAGTGCCTTAAGAAACAATCCCCAGACCAGATAATATGGTCTAGGCCAGCAGAGACTGCTTGGCAGGATTTAAGACAAGCCTTGTGTGTAGTGGCTATTTTTGCAAGCGCCTGACTTTAAGAAGCAGTTTGTGTTGCAGACTGATGCTTCTGGGACAGGCTTAGGAGTAGTCCTTTCCCAGGAGGTAGTTGAGGGGGAGAAACCTATACTCTATCTTAGCTGCAAATTTCTGCTCAGAGAATGCAAGTACTCAACTGTGGAACAGGAGTGCTTGGCAATTAAGTGGGCAGTAGAGTTGCTAAAATATTATCTGTTGGGATGAGAATTCCATCTAGTCACAGATCATGCTCACTTTCATTTGATGAAAACCAACCAATGACCTCGGCGCTAATGAACCATAAAGACTATATACAATTGATTTAAGTGCTTCTTTGTCCTGCAACTTTGCAAGTGGAGGTAATATAACAATCAGCTGCAAATCTAAACTCCAGGGATTGTGATTCTCCAGCAAAAACAAAAATGCAAATAACCAAACAAGACTGCACTAATTAGAAATACACTACTAGACTGTAAGATGGCAGAAATATATAACAACAGTCAGGGCTTCTTATATGCAAAAATGTATAATTTAATTACATTTGACATATTTGACCACACATCACATTCACTTAAAAATAACAATGCAACTAATAATATCCACGGTTAAATAAATATCTCAGTATTGATGACTTAATAAGGTACTTTGTAGGGCCTTCTGGAATAGATACATATATGACTCTAATAGGCTGGTGTTTGAACCATAAAGAAATGAGTCCAAAAATAAGTTGAAATCCGTGTGGAATGGAATATTAGTGAAGCAAGGGGGTGACACCAAAAGCCACACACTCCTGCCTGCACCTCCCCCCCCTCCCCCGGATTACCACAATGGGGCAGGACCGTGGGTGGAACTACAGCTTCAGGCCGCCCACAGAACCATTAATCACAGTGCTGCTGTACACAGGAATTTTTTTTCTTGCTTACAGCAGTCCCGTCCCCTGGTTACAGGCTGCACCCCCCCATGAACGCTGCCCGTGACCCCCTCTGGGTCCAGGTTGGATTATTGGCACCTGCCCCATGAGGAAGTTTGTAAAATTGGGCCCACCTCTCACATGCAGTTCCCCCCTCAGCCCCATGCTAGCTTTCTTTCTTAGCTCTGCCACCCTGTACAGCTGTCCCTTCCCCCCAGCTCTCCTCTCCTGCTCCCATTTGCTGGGTATAGTGTGAATGCAGTGCACAGCACAAAGGAAGATATTTACAGCATGTGAGAGAAAGTGTCAATGCTGCCCATGCAAAGAGGTACCTCAGCCCATCTATCCTGTGAAGTCTGTCCCACTCCCACTGTCATTTCTGCCATTCCTGTCTATGCCACCATCCTATATGTCTGCCCCTTCCCCATATATGTGCTTTTGGTCCCTCCCCATGTCTGTGCCACTGCACATCCCCATATCTATGACTTTGCCCCTCTCTCCATATCTGTGCCTCTGCCCCCTCTCCCCATATCTGTGCCTCTGCCCCCTATCTATGCTCCTGTCCCTTTTCCTCTGTGTGCCTCTGCCCACATTATCTATGTGTGCCTCTGCCATTGGCAGCTGGCTGGTGATCAAAAGAGGCAACACTGAACAGAGGATCAAGTTCATTCAACACCACATAAATTAACATGCGGGTGCCAAGTAAGCACAGTTTTCAATTATTAAGGACTCATACATATTATTAACGCTGATGTGGTCTATTCACTCCTTGCACATTGCAGGGATGCGCTCCATTCAGATCCCCTGTCCCTGCAGGTGCTATTTCAGAAATCTTGGCACTATCATTGCATACTATCATGGGCGCTAATATTATGCCTAGATCTCATTTATTGATAAATTGGCCCCCAAGCCTTTTATAGATTTAAAAATGCTTTTTTCCTTTTTAATCATTACATTTTTCAAAATATATTTTTTTAAATAGTTTATCTACTCTTTGACTTTTTGTGTGTGTGTGTTAGTGTATATACTCTGTGTGTGTGTGTATACATATATATAAATATGTGTGTGTGTAACTTGGTCTCAATATTTTTTTTGGTAGAGGGGGGAAAGGGGGGGTGTCACCATGCATTACAGCTCCGGGTGACACCAACCTTAATGATGCCTCTGCTTGGGTCCATTTAAGTAATCCGGAGTTAAGTGCAAATCCACAATGATCCTGACGGTGATTTAGTCATCCAGGTTATAGGCCTGGGGGTAACTCGTGTTAGGGATCCTGGACCTAAGGGTCCAGTAATAGAACTGTGTTGCTGTATGGAAGATTCTGTGCACCTGCTCTAACATTTTGCATGTGAACACTGCACTGACCTGATTTTACGCCGGTCTATGTGATTCTTGTCAAAATATACTGTATATATATATATATATATATATATATATATATATACTGTGTGTGTGTGTATATATATATATATATATATATTAGGGGGGTGCACCGGCCACTTTTCGTGTTTTGTGTTTTGGTTTTGGACCTGGATCTTACTTCGTGTTTTGGATCTGGATTGGTTTTGCCAAAACCACCCTTCCGTGTTTTGGGTTCTGGGTTTTGTGTTTTGGATCTGTATTTTTTTGAAAAAAAGCATAAAAAGAGCTAAAATCACAGAATTTGTAGGTTTTTCTGCTCCTATGCTATTATTAACCTCAATAACCTTAATTTCCACTCATTTCCAGTCTATTCTGAACACCTCACACCTCACAATAGTGTTTTTATGTCCAAAAGGTTGCACCGAGGTAGCTGGATGACTATGCTAAGCGACACGAGTGGGCGGCACAAACACGTGACCCATCTAGGCGTGATACTGCTGTGGCAGACAGGATGGCAGTTTGAAAAACTAGGCCCCAAACTGTACATAATGCAAAGAAAAAAAAGAGGAGCAAGATGGAATTGTCCTTGGGCCCTCCCACCCACCCTTATGTTGTATAAACAGGACATGCACACTTTAACAAACCAATCATTTCAGCGCCAGGGTCTGCCACACAACTGTGGCTGAAATGATTTGTTCGTTTGGGCCCCCACAAAACAAGCTGGCAATTAATGTGTCCCTGCACAAACTGGCTCTACGGAGGCAAGATGTCATCCTCATCCTCCTCATCCACCGATTCCTCACCCTCTTCAGTGTGTACATCCTCATCCTCACAAAGTATTAGCTCGTCCCCACTTGAATCCACCACCACAGGTCCCTCTGTACGTTCTGGAGGCTGGTCTCCCTGGAAGAGCTGATAATTCATTTTGATGAACATAATCTTCTCCACATTCTGTGGAAGCAACCTCCTACGCCTTTCACTGACAAGGTTCCCGGCTGCACTAAACACTCTTTCGGAGTACACACTGGAGGGGGGGCAACTCAGGTAAAATAGAGCCAGTTTGTACAGGGGCCTCCAAATTGCCTCTTTTTCCTGCCAGTACAGGTATGGACTGTCTGACATGCCTACTTGGATGCTGTCACCGATGTAATCCTCCACCATTCTGTCAATGGTGACAGTATCATATGCAGTGACAGTAGACATGTCAGAAATTGTTGCCAGGTCCTTCAGTCCGGACCAGATGTCCAAACTTGGTCCTGCCTGCCCTGCATCACTGCCAGCGGGTTGCTTAGGATACCTAAGTTTTTTCCAGGCAGCCCCAGTTGCGGGAGAAAATGAAGAAGGAGCTGTTGACGTGTCACATTCCGCTTCAGCTGACAGTGTGTTCACCAGCAGGTCTTTGCACCTCTGCAGGCTTGTGTCGGCCGGAAAGAGAGACACCACATAGGCTTTAAACCTAGGTTCGAGCATGGTGGCCAAAATGTAGTGGTCTGATTTCAACAGATTGACCACCCTGGAATCCTGGCAAAGCGAATGAAGGGCTTCATCCACAAGTCCCACATGCCGAGCGGAATTGCTCCATCTTAGCTCCTCCTTCACTTTCTCCAGCTGCTTCTGCAAAAGCCTGATGAGGGGAATGACCTGACTCAAGCTGGCAGTGTCTGAACTGACTTCATGTGTGGCAAGTTCGAAGGGCTGGAGAACCTTGCACAACACGGAAATCATTCTCCACTGCGCTTGAGTCAGGTGCATACCCCCTCCTTTGCCTATGTCATAGGTGGATGTATAGGCTTGAATGGCCTTTTGCTGCTCCTCCATCCTCTGATGCATATAGAGGGTTGAGTTCCACCGCGTCACAACCTCTTGCTTCAGGTGATGGTGGGGCAGGTTCAAGAGTTTTTGCTGGCGCTCCAGTCTTCGGCACGCAGTCGCTGAATGGCAAAAGTGGCCTGAAGTTTTTCGGGCCACCCAAAGCGTCTCCTGCACGCCCTTGTCGCTTTTCAGAAAATTCTGCACCACCAAGTTTATTGTGTGAGCAAAACATGGGACATGCTGGAATTTGCCCAGATGTAATTCCCGCACAATATTGGTGGCGTTGTCAGATATCACAATTCCCCAGGAGAGTCTAAGTGGGGTAAGCCACTGGGCGATGATTTCCCTCAGTTTCTCTAAGAGGTTGTCGGCGGTGTGCCTCTTACTGAAACCGGTGATACACAGCGTAGCCTGCCTTGGAACGAGCTGGCATTTCTGAGATGCTGCGACTGGTGACGCTGCTGCTGTTGCTGCGTAAGGTGATACATCTACCCAGTGTGCTGTCACAGTCATATAGTCCTTAGTCTGCCCTGTTCCACTTGTCCACATGTCCGTGGTTAAGTGGACATTGGGTACAATGGCATTTTTCAGGACACTGAGGACACTTTTTCTGACGTTTCTGTACAGTCTCAGTATCGCCTGCCTAGTGAAGTGGAATCTAGACGGGATTTGGAACCGGGGACACACTACCTCCATCAATTGTCTAAATCCCACTGCACTAATGGCGGATACCGGACGCACGTCTAACACCAACATAGCAGTCAAGGCCTCAGTTATACGTTTTGCTTCAGGATGACTGCTGTCGTACTTCATCCTCCTCGCTAAGGACTGTTGGAGGGTCAATTGTTTAGTAAAAGTAGTGGTGTTCCTACTTCCTCTCTGGGATGACGAACGACTCCCAGCAGCAGCAACAGCAGCAGCGGCAGCAGGAGGCGTAGCAATGCAGGATCCTCCGGAGGAATCCCGAATTGGAGAGTCAGTCATGCCAGTGACACGGCCTGCAGGACTACTTCCGATCCTGACTTAGGAGGAAATTGACGAGGAGGGAGTTGACGGTGTGGTTTGCAGGCGCTTGGATACAACAGGACAACGGGATTTAGGTGTCCCTGGACTGCTTACAGTCTTAGCCAAAGTTTCTGAACTTGACAGTAACTTATTAAGAACGCGCTGCAGGTGCTGTATAAGGGAGGATGTTCCTAGGTGGTTAACGTCCCTACCCCTACTTATTCCACCTTTACATAAGGTACATATGGCAAGACAGTTGTTGTCTGGATTTGGATAGAAATATTGCCAGACCAAAGAGGTGGAATGTTTGGTCTTCTGCCCAGGCATGACCGTGATGGGCTTTTTTCATCCCACGGACAACAACTGTCTCCCCCTGAGCCTGATTTAAACAAACCACATCACCATCAGAATCCTCCTCGCCAACTTCCTCCTCAGCGCCATCTACACCTGTATCCTCATCCTGTTTTACTTCAACAGTGACATCTTCAATTTGCATATCAACAAGTGGACTGTGGGAGCTCCTTTCAGCACTTGCAGGGGGCGTGCAAATGGTGGAAAGAGCCACCTCTTCCCGTCCAGTGCTGGGAAGGTCAGGCATCGCAACCACCACCACACTTGGACTCTCCTTGGGGATTTGTGATATCTTCATAGAAAGCACAGTTCTTCGCTGTGCTTGTGCCAGCTTAACTCTTTTGATTTTTTTAGTGGGAGGAGGGCTTCCATCGTCATGTGAAGCTGAACCACTAGTCATGAACATACTAGGGATCGACCTTAGCCGTTCCTTGCCACTCCGTGTCGTAAATGGCATATTGGCAAGTTTACGTTTCTCTTCAGCTGATTTAAATGTTTTTTTCAAGGTCATGTGCCCTCTATTATGACATTGGGCATCGGCCTTGGCAGACGACGTTGATGGCATGTTATCGTCTAAGTCATGACTAGTGGCAGCAGCTTCAGCACTAGGAGGAAGTGGTTCTTGATCTTTCTCTATTTTATTTTTATCGGAGAAAGTTTGGTCCTCCATTTATGTTATATCGATTTGATATAAACGTGCTGCTAAACACAGAAAATATATCTTTATTTTTGCTGGAGAGTAGTGCACTTTGTGGGTTACACCAGCCTTTCAGAAATGAGCCAGCCGGCTCTTTACTTATGGGACACAGGCGCACGCTTGGCGCTACTCCTTTGTTGATGCACGTGCGGCTACTGCGCACACAATTCACAAAAACAGAAAATATATATTTTTTTTGTTTGGACTGGAGTGTACTTTGGGGGTAACAGCACCCTTTAACGGTAAAGCCAGCCGGCCCTTTACTTATGACACAGGCGCACGCTTGGCACTACTTTGTTGATGCACGTGCGGCTACTGCGCACACAATTCACAAACACACAAAAAATATTATTTATTTGGTTTGAACTGGAGTGTACTTTGGGGGTTACAGCACCCTATAACGGTCAAGCCAGCCGGCCCTTTACTTATGACACAGGCGCACGCTTGGCACTACTTTGTTGATGCACATGCGGCTACTGCGCACACAATTCACAAACACAGAAAATAATTTTTTTTTTGGTTTGGACTGGAGTGTACTTTGGGGGTTACAGCACCCTTTAACTGTCAAGCCAGCCGGCCCTTTACTTATGACACAGGCGCATGCTTGGCACTACTTTGTTGATGCACGTGCGGCTACTGCGCACACAATTCACAAACACAGAAAATAAATTTTTTTTTGGTTTGGACTGGAGTGTACTTTCGGGGGTTACAGCACCCTTAATGGTCAAGCCAGCCGGCCCTTTACTTATGACACAGGCGCACGCTTGGCACTACTTTGTTGATGCATGTGCGGCTACTGCGCACACAATTCACAAACACAGAAAAATTTTTTTTTGGGGTTTGGACTGGAGTGTACTTTGGGGGTTACAGCACCCTTTAACGGTCAAGCCAGCCGGCCCTTTACTTATGACACAGGCGCACGCTTGGCACTACTTTGTTGATGCACGTGCGGCTACTGCGCACACAATTCACAAACACAGAAAAATTTTTTTTTTGGTTTGGACTGGAGTGTACTTTCGGGGGTTACAGCACCCTTAACGGTCAAGCAAGCCGGCCCTTTACTTATGACACAGGCTCACGCTTGGCACTACTTTGTTGATGCATGTGCGGCTACTGCGCACACAATTCACAAACAGAGAAAATAATTTTTTTTTTAGTTTGGACTGGAGTATACTTTGGGGGTTACAGCACCCTTTAACGGTCAAGCCAGCCGGCCCTTTACCTATGACACAGGCGCACGCTTGGCACTACTTTGTTGATGCACGTGCGGCTACTGCGCACACAATTCACAAACACAGAAAATATATTATTTTTTTAGCACTTGGGGGGAGCACCCCTGATGGACAGAGCACCCCCTGGACAACACTACAGCACCCCTTTAGGACTGGGACACTGCACAGGACATTGGAGTGGACACAGCCCCTATGGAGAACTGACTGCACAACACAGTCCAGTCAGCCCCTATGGACTTTGAAGTAGTGGACACAGCCCCTATTAACAATAGCAGCACAGCACAACACAGCCAGCCCCTATGGACTTTGAAGTAGTGGACAACAGCAGCACTACACTACACTACACTACACAGCCCTAACTCCCACCCTCCCTCTTCACTGTCCACAGCCGAGTGAGAAAATGGCGCCGACGCGGGTACCTTATATAGGATCCAAAACCCGCGAGACTCGGAAGGCGGGATGATGACATTTTGCCTCGATTTCAGATCCGAGTCAGGCGGGAAAAGTCGAGCCTGACTCGGATCGGACTCGGATCGGGGGGGCTCGGGGGGGTTCGGATTTCAGAAATCCAAACCCGCTCACCCCTAATATATATATATATATATATATATATATATATATATACTCAAATTAAGGCTTCTTAGACATGATCTGAAATGTCACATAACCTACTGAATTTCTGCCATTAGGATCATAAAGGCTGACGTGTTCCTTGCATAATACAGATATGATGTCTTGATAAAAGAGGTAAAGCCTCTGAAATGTTGACTACCCACTGCTGATAAGGTTTGGGGCAGATGTGCACACATGCAGCTAATAAACAGCTTTTGCATGCAGGAAATTGAGCATTCACTACTGTGCATCATGTTAGCAGCGCAACTGTACGTAATGTGTGGTGTGTATGCATGAGATTCTATTTATGATGAATTTAACATATATATATATATATATATATATATATATACACTTATCTCATTCCTTACTAACAGTTTCAAACTGCAATGCAAATGTGTTATGGGCAGTGAGATTCACTTCTCAAACAAGGTGGAGACCCCGAGCTGTGAAGCTGGGGCCATATTGTCTGGGAGTGAGACTAAAACCTGTTTAGGATTCAGACAAATTCAATTGTGCAGATCAATGTCTGGGTTATATTACAATTGCCACAACTATAATTGTCTATATACAGGGATTCCCAATTTGTATGTAAAACACTCACAGTTACTGGTGTATTGTCTATTCTATTTACTTTTCTCAGGAGGCTGTTTTTCTAGTTGTTTTGGTATTTCTCTATGCAAGGTTGTCCCCAGAAAGGGCCT
The DNA here is from genome assembly GCA_031769625.1 of Taudactylus pleione. Taxonomy (NCBI): domain Eukaryota; kingdom Metazoa; phylum Chordata; class Amphibia; order Anura; family Myobatrachidae; genus Taudactylus; species Taudactylus pleione. The sequence goes on along the minus strand of JAUIMM010000137.1, from coordinate 3,489,264 downwards.
GTCATGGCTTCTAAAAAGGTTATCAAAAACATTGCCATCTGTACTTAGCTCGTGAGTTGTAACTTAAAATGGCGCTGGTCGCAAAATGGCATCTTGCAGGTTCTTGTTTCTAAAATGGAGTCTAGCTGCCATTCGCAAGATGGCATCGCGCAAGCTAATTTTTACGCTGATTCCGTCTCAGCCACTAATCCAGCTTCAACAACTCCTTGGTTTGTATGGGCCCCCACAAAACATTTTTTGGAAGGACTACCTTAAATTATTAAGGAGGAGGTTAATGATGAGGGTGTTGGTGGTAAAGATTGCATGTTATGGTCCAAACTGCTGTTAGCTGATACTGGACTGCTTGTTATTAATTTACAAATTATAAATTTGTTAAACAAATTACATGAACTTGCTGCAAATTATGTAACAGGGAGGAGATGCCTAGATGGTTAACGTCCCTTCCTTTGCTAACTTTGGCTTTACAAATGGAACAGATCCCTTTACAACTGTTGTCAGAATTTAGATTAAAATAACTCCACACCCAAGATGTTGCTTTTCTGGCTTTCTTTTTATAATTAGCAAGAACTGCTGCCACTGGTGGCTGATTTACACATACCACATCCTTATCATCAACATCCACATTAGCGTCAGATAGGACACAAATTTCCCCCTCATCCTACTTTTGCACTTCCTCCACACTATCATCCTCATTTTTTATAATTTTACCATCTAATACTAGCACAGCCATCATGGTGTCAGTGATCTGCTGTGAAACTGGGTGACAGCTGTTATACTTACTTCCTCTATCAAAGGATTGTTTAATAGTCAATTGTTTTTTTAAAGGACTTCCGATCACGAATGAGGATGTAGGTGATGATGCAGGTGTTGGTGTTGGAGATTGAAGGTGCTTGGATACCACAGAGAGGGAGCAGGTAGGTGATACTGGACTTGTTACATTTTGAGTTTTGGAACTTGGCGACATACACTTTATTATTTGATTAATGCGGTCCAAGTGACGTAACAAGGAGGAGGTTCCTAGGTGGTTTAGGTCCCTCCCTCTACTCACTCTTGAATGGTAATGGGCACATGTGGCTTGACAACTGTTGTCCGGATCGGGATGGAAATAATTCCACACGTGAGAAGTAGATTTTTTTCTCTTTTGTCAAGGCATGACAACAATGGGCTTTGTTTTTTTCAATCCATGGGCAACAGTTGTTGCCTTACTTACACAAAGGACATCCTCAGCATCAACATCCTCATCACCAATATCTTCATCATCAACAGCCTCATCATCCTTAGTGCCTTCAACTACCAAAATATCCTCCTCCTCCATGTGCAGTTCCACAGAATCATCCTCAATGACTACGTGTGCAAGCCCTTCCCCACATTTACAGAGGGCACACAAATGTTGGAACTTGGAGGATCCTCCAGTACACTAGTATTTAGGTCGGGCTCACACATGGCAACCGCGGACACACTTGCACTCTCCTCAGGGATTTGTGGTTTTGATTTCTGAGGGCACACAGTTGGTTTTCCCGGAGCTGTCTTAACAACTTTCACATTTTTAATTGGACCACCACCACTACTACTACAAGCAGAAGGGCTATCAGCAGTCTTCATAAAGAAAGGCCAAGGCCTTATCCTTTCCTTTCCACTTCATGTAGTGAATGGCAGATTGCCAATTTTTTTTTATTTAAAGGCAAATATCCATTAAATTTTTTTCTTAACTTCAGTAAAACTTGTTTACCGCATCGATGGCGTGACTTAAGCCATTGGGCATGGGCCTTCCTAGAGGATGAGGAAGTTGACGGCCTTGCACTGCTTGCATGTGGTTCTTGGCCTTGCTCTCCTGTCATGTGACAGCCCTCCATATTTTCTGCAGTCTAGAAGCAGTGTCACTATCACCAATAGTGTAGCCAAGGTGTGGTTAAAAAAAATCACATATATGCAGTCATGCGCACACACAAAAATATTAGTAAAAAAGACAAATGATGATTTTTATTTTTTGTTAGCTCCAGAAGAACTTGGGCCCAGAGCACCGAATGATGATGACTGGAGTCGGGCAGCACAAGGTTGCTGCGGGCTGGCTCTTGTGAACTACTGTGGTTAAGCCTAACACCCACGAGCACACACAGAAAAATATAAAAGACACTTTGAATGATTGATTTTTTCTGTCTTTAACATGACTGGAGTTGGGCTGGATCTTGTGCGCTACTGCAGTTAAGCCTAACACGCACGCACTCACAGAAAAATATTAAAGACGCTTTGATTGATTTTTTTTGTTTTTAGCATGAATGGATTTGAGCTGGATCTTGTGCGCTACTGCGGTTAAGCCTAACACGCACACAGAAAAATATAATAGACACTTTGATTTTTTTTTTTTGGAGTCCAGAACTTGGGCCCAGAGATGGACATAGCACAAGCCCAGGACACAGCAAACAGCCCAGATGGATCAGCAGACAGCACAGTGACAGTGACAGCACCATCACCAGAGACCAGAATGGATCAGCAGACAGCACAGTGACAACACTGTGACCAGAGACCAGAATGGATCAGCAGACAGCAAAGTGACAGTGACAGCACCATCACCAGAGACCATAATGGATCAGCAGACAGCACAGTGACAGCACCATGACCAGAAACCAGAATGGATCAGCAGACAGCAAAGTGACAGTGACAGCACCGTGACCATAGACCAAAATGGATCTAATGGATCAGCAATCACCAGCCCAGGACACAGCAGATAGCACCAGCACCTCTCCCAATCCTACACTATGCACCCTCCCTGTTCAGTCTCCACAGCCAGAGTGAAATGGCATCCATCGCGTGGTCCCTTATATTCTACATTCATCATACAGATGAAAGCTCACGAACTGCAAGATTTCGTCTCTATGGTTTTGCCTCGATTTGAGAGATCCAAGTAAGGTGGGAACATCCGAGCCTGCTTGGATCCAACTTGTTTATGCTAAATTTGGGTAGGTTCGGAACTCGTGAATTCGAACCCACTCATTTCTAATATATATATATATATATATATATATATATATATACACACCAGATCGGCGGCACTCCGGTATAAATAAAGCAAATATGCAGGATATTATTCCAACGTTTCGAAGCTTTATTGCATCTTTGTCAAGGTACATGCAATAAAGCCTCGAAACATTGGAATAATATCCTGCATATTTGCTTTATTTATACCGGAGTGCCGCCGATCTGGTGTGTATATGTGGAGGACTTTTGCTTTCTCATGGAGGGCACCAGGGACTTTTTGATTGCTGTATGGGAGTGCCATCCACTTGGACGCTATTTATATATATATATATATATATATATATATGTCCAGAGTAGGTCTGCAATCATGATATGTTTAATATGTTTAAACCATTTGCTGGGGTGACGAACCCATATAGGACATAGGGCCTGATTCAGAGTTGGGAATGGAGAGAGATATCTCTCTCAACTGATCATCTTGGTGAAACCATGTTGCACTGCTCAGGTGGGGAAGATTTAAAATGTGCAGAGAGATTTAAATTTGGGAGGTAGGTGTCCAAACCGACATCTAAATTGCAGAGTAATAATAAAGCTGTGCAGTATTTGTGGGCTACATGTAAAAGCAGCCAGTATTTACCCTACATGCAAAAAAAAAATTACGTATTTACACCACTTGCGTTGCAACATGGTTTGTCCACATACACAATTGCTATCTCTCTCTCTATTCCCAACTCTGAATCAGGCCCATAGTCCCATTAATCCAGATTCATAGGAGCAAAAACTCTGGGGTGCACTCACCAGACTTCATAAAAATATCCTTTAAATAATCCTTAGAACAAATAGGAACAGTATAATGTTGATGTTTTAGTCCTACAGCATGGACCTTTGTCAAGACTCAAAAACAAGTGATACATGAAACATACATATACCCACCCCAATCAACAAAACTACCCCCCAATTACCATAAAACAAATGATCAAAGACAGATGCAAGCATACCCATCTGGTGACAATCAACTACCATATATTACCTTTAATAGTATAATGTCAGGAACACCAAATTGAGACCCCTCCGGGGAACCACGCTGTACTCTTGCATGCATTCCACTCATAGCGCTTCCTGTGCCCTGAAGCGCAGTATGATGTGTTGCCACAGTAACCAGCATACACTTCCTGTCAGACAAAGCAGGGAACACGCTACACTCTGGCGTGCATTCCACTTGTTACCACTTCCTGCACCCTCAGGTGCATTATGACGTGTTATACAAATAAATGTGAATATATTTTTATATGCAGGGCTTGAAGTGAGCCGGTATATGGTGGTATGCCATACTGTCACTTCAGTCAGTGTCCAGTTGATTGGGAGTCAGCACTGTGACCAAATATATGATTTTATCGCCTAAATAGTAGTGGCAGCATTATTTGGAGATGTACAGTATCCTGCTGGGGAAATGCATTTCTGATCAGCGCTAGCTTGACTGCGCATCAGGTCAAATGTCAGAGTGGATTCGGCAGCACTGCAGTTTATAGTTGTCACAGGCTGTGAATCAATCATGGACCAGCAGCCAATCAAAGAGAGGTATCAGTGAAGACCTTTTAAGTTTGACCCTGGCCACTAGCCCATCATGGCTTGTGGTCCAGCAGCCAATCAGAAGCAGTTGCATGGCTTGTGATTGTTCATGGCCAGTGCAAAGTTTAAACTGCTGTTGCATCAGCACATCTGCCCTCATGCCCTGGTGCTAGGACCTGATTTGTGTGTCTTTGCTTTGTGTCGAGCTGCCATGGAGAGTTCACTCCCTGCCAGGGAATGGGGAGGAGAAAGAAGCAGCTGGTTTTGGCCAGCTCTGATCAAAGAAGTGCCCCTGCTTGGTGCAGAGCCGCCCCCGGAGAGCCCACTTCCAGCCTGGGGAGGAGTAGATGCAGCCAGTCTCTGTCAGCGCAGAAGGGCTGAGAGGTACTGGGGGCAAGGTGAACACTGTGAGGTTCAGGGGGTGAGAGAGGGAAGTAGGCAGTGAAAGGTGCAAGAGGTAGGAGAGGGATGTAGGCAGTGAGAGTGCAGGGGATAGGAGAGGGAAGTAGGCATAGAGAGCAAGGGGTTGAGCTGGAAGTAGAGGCTAATTCCCATTATCAAAATCCCGAAAGTTGGGCGGGTTCAATGGAAATTTTCTATACAGTGCCCCCACTTTAAAACACCCGTTTCGAGCACTGTGTGTATATATATATATAAAAATATATATGTATTTATTTGTTATAAAACAATGCCTTTATCTTGCGGTGAAATGATGCAGCACCTCAAGTTGCTCCCCTTTTAGTGGGAACAGAAATACAAATATACAAAAAGACACTTGGAGGGCACAAGAAATTCCCATAAAGTCTTCAACTGAGTTCCAGAGCATTCAGTTCAATACTGGAACTACTTTAGGGAAGTCTAAACAAGAATGTCAATGCTGGATATTGATATATCTGTTCTTTTCTTTGAACAATCTTCTACAGTTTATCGGGATAGTTATAAAAAAAAGACCCTCTCACCAAAAACACCCAGAGAGATGGCCAATAAGGCCTCACATTAGACAAAAGGATTTTTTTTATTATAAAATGTAATTTATCATTTGACACAATTTATCCAATTTGTAAGTAAAACTTCAATTGCTTACATCAACAATAATCTATTTGCCATAATATGGGGGATGGGTTTATTATACAAATCTAGCTGTTACCCACATCAGGCAAGAGCTTTTTACAGCATATTTCTCCCTTCTCCCTTGAGGCAATTGGATTCTAAAGATAAAACCCTACGCGTTTCGTCCATTAGGACTTCATCAAGTGTAAGCAAATCTTAAAATAGAACACATATAAAGTGTCAAAATCAGGGTGTATACAATATAGAGGGGTCTAGTAAATGAATATGAGTACATGCCGGACCAATTTGTATAACCGATCCTGGTAACAAGTGAACATGAAAAAGAATTCTTATAGCAATTTGCACATACATAACAACCAAAAATGTCCTTCAATTAAACTCCATATATAAAATTACAATACAAAAGCATAAAAAAATATATATTTTCAAAATTCATAAGTGATATCCCAACTTTACAGTTGAGTTAGAAATCCCTCTTGTGATGAGCTCTGACCTGCTCCCAGGTTAAGGCTGTAATGATTGGTAGAACTCCCTTTGTGTTTATATACCTGTAGTGGCATGACATCACTTCCTATCATGAAAATAATAACTAAGTGAAAAACACCGCTTATATGTGTGACTCCTATATTTAAAGTGATATACACAAATCCCAAATAGTACTGCATACCTGCATCTAATATATCTCTACCTTAAAAGTTGAAAAAATGTAAACTAAGGCTTAGAAATAATTTTATTGCGTTACCATGCTCTTTGCAAATGGTCCCGGAACTTCCAGTTTTGCGTTGCAGTGCTGGATACCATTGCATTCCAGTAGCCTTTATCTATAAGCCTTTATCTATAAAGATGAACTTCGCTCCCCTTATTTTCAACTTAAGAACATTAGTGGTCTAACCAAAATTATCCAGTGTTCTTACGCTATAACAGTCGTATGTTTCAGTTTACAATCGGCAAACATGCATTCCAGCAGCCATATTAAAATGCATTCCAGCGGCCAAATTTAGATACATACGCATGCGCTAAGGACAGTGCATAGTAATCCTATGATCCAGCATCCTTAGGCTGTGACTGTTATACTCTCTGGTTTTTGTGCAGCAATCATGCGTTTCAGCTGCCATATGCAAATGCGTTCCAGTGGCCATATTGGAATATCTGATCATGCGTTGGAGGTAATGCATAATCATCCTATACTCCAGCAAACATTCGGGGATATATTCTAAACAGTTTACATTGTGGAACCACCGCTATATTAAAGCTTGTGTTTTTGCGCAGAAGTCAGTTACAAATTCTTTCAGCTGATATGTCTTAATTGTCCTCAAATTTCCAACTGAAACTTGTCTTATTCATAAATTTACAACAAATACAGTGATTACATGGCTAACAGCCATGTTTTCTACTCAAAAAACCTTCACTATTAGAATCTGTTGGATTTATTGTTGATACCGGTTTTAATTTGCTCGGGGCTAATAAACTTTTTAAATTCTTTGCTCTCCTAAAAATGAGATTGGATCTGGTGGGAAGATGAGGACCCAAAATTGGGTCTTTAAGAAGAATACCCCAATGGCGATCTATGATTTTTCCAATGAGGTGACTTTCTCAATTATACTGTGTGATGAAGGGCCTACCAGACCATTGGTTACTCTCCAATTTAGAGTCAGTCCTTACATCTTTGTCAAGATGCATATTTTCCCTACATTTCATAGAGCTTTCACTCTAACTTCTTGAATTTTTTGTATTTCATAGCCTCTATCTAAAAACTGGTCTCTAAGCAAAAGTGATTGATTCCAATAGTCTTCAACTAAACTACAATTCTTTCTTAATCTAAGGAATTGGGTATATGGTACACTGTTTATCCACAGTGGATGATAACTTTTGGAGGGGATTAAGCTGTTTGCATCAACTTCTTTAAAAAATGTACATGTTTTTATCACTTCGTTGGGTTTACCCTCAAGGACTAAATCCAAATACTCAATCAGCAAACAGTCAAATTTATGTGTGAATCTAAGATTGAAGTCATTGTTATGAATATGAACGATAAAATTCTTAATACTAGTATCATCACCTCTCCAAATAAAAATGAGGTAATCTATATATCATCTGTAGAACTTAAAATTCTTGAATTCAAACTCGGTATTATAAATGAACATTTCCTCCCAATCACCCATTAGCAGGTTCGCATACGATGGGGCAAATTTCGTCCCCCTCGCCGTTCCCTGCTTTTGTAAAAAGAAAGTGCCCTCAAATTCAAAAAAGTTGTGATTCAAAATGAACACAATACATTTGATGATAAAAGATATCTCCACAGATGACTTCTCTGGATCTAACATTAAGATTTTTTTAATTGGTTCTAGACCCTTCTGATGCGGGATAGACGAATACAAAGCTTGAACATCAACTGTTAACCATTTATCTTCAGATGACAAGATAGAGTCTTTTACACTTCTCAGAAGACTAATGGATTCTTTAGATGTGACTTTTGTTTTTTAACATAAGGCTGTAATTTTAAATCGATAAAATTTGACAAATTAGCTGTCAATGAGTTGACCCTAGAGATAATTGGTCTCCCCTGAGGATTATTTTTGGACTTATGACCTTTTGAGATATGATAAAAGATGGGTATTATAGGGAATTTAACATATAAATATTGAAATTCCTCTTCACAAATGATATTGTTTCTTTTGGCCTCGATAAGTAAGTTGTAAAGTTCTTCTTGGTAAAGGCCCGTAGGATTCTCTTGTAATTTATTGTAAGTGGACTGCTCATCTAAAAGTTTAAATGCCTCTTCTAAATAAGCTTGTCTGTTTTGTAGTACCACGGCGCCTCCCTTATCAGCAGTTTTTATTACTACCTTAGGGTCTTTACTTAGTTGTTTCATTGCTTGTTTCTCACCTACATTTAGATTACCATTGAATTTATTGTTAAAAATTTTAATCAAACTGAAGTCATCTCTCACTGACTGATAAAAAATGTCTATATAACTTCCTCTGGATTCCACAGGATAGAATTTCGAAGGGGGAGCAACTAGAGGTTAACTTTTTGGAATGTAGGATAATTTAGGTGTTGGATTTTTCAATAAATGTCTTTCTAGAGTTAGATTGTGAATATATTTATTAAGATCAATGAAAGATTGAATTTATTTACATGTTGGTCAGGCGCAAATTTAAGACCTTTATCTAATAGTGTGACCTGTGAGCAGGATAATTCCTTCTGAGAGTTGTTAATAATCCCTGATTGCTGTTGTATCGTTGTTGGATTAGAGGTCTTCTTTTATTGGGTGATCTTCTTCTAAACCAAACCCTCTTTTGATGCAATGTGGGGAATCCCTTCTTCTCTAAAAAAGGACGGGAGGTACTGGGGGAGAGAGATCTAAGCACATCAATCCTATTTTGAAGATATATGTCTATCATCCTGAGAATCATAATGAGAAGGATTCCATTCTTTTTGTCTACCATATTGGCAGCGGGGAAACCTTTCCTTACGTGTATTATAGTAATTTAAAGGAGTCATCCTTTAATTATAATTTATTTGTTGCCAATTGGATCTCCGAGAGGAGAAATTAGTAGGCTTTTTTGCCTGATCCTCAAAATATTCATTATTTGTTGACAATTTTCTACTTGCTTGTGGATTCTTGAAAGATCTTACCTCATTTTCAGACCAATTATGTACCCATTAACATAAACTTTTTTATCAGGAATACATTTTCTATGTTATCTTGTAACATTTTCATCCTCAAGATTATCCAGTTTAACTTCTAAATCCTTAACATCCCTTTTAAATTCCTCACTACTTTCAAATTTGGCAACTGCCATATCTAATTTACTCAAATCCTCTTCTATTTTCAAGAGCTCCTTTTTTCTCTCAGTGACTATTAATTCAATGAGTTTTGCAGAAAAAGTATCCAAGATGGAATTCCAATTTCCTAAGAAAACCTCATCCTCAGTATTTAGAGTAGACGTCTAGGTATGCAGCCTACTTACAGGTATTTTTCTAGACCTACCACGTCATACCATCCTTTGAATTCCTTAACGGACAATTTTTCCATCACCTTTAAATAGCCATTGTAGTTATCCTCATCATCATCAACTACTACTGGCATATCCTCTTCAGAAAAAATGGATTTACATTTGAAAGATCGTTTTGTTCTATCTCTAAACACAGGCATGTTGAAAAAGCAGCAATTACAGGCAACAATACAAAATATAAAACAATGCCCTTATCTTGTGCTGAGATGATGCAGCACCTCAAGTTGCTCCCCTGTTAGTGGAACAGAAACACAAATACACAAAAAGACACTTGGAGAGCGTCCCATCCACCATGTTATGGTAAATAGATTATTGTTGATGTAAGCATTTGAAGTTGTACATTTTATAATAAAATATAGTTTTGAATCTAATGTGAGGCCTTATTGGCCATCTCTCTGGGTGATTTTGGTGAGAGGGTCTTTTTAGAACTATCTGGATAAACTGTAGAGTATTGTTCAAAGAAAAGAACAGATATATTAAAATCCAGCATTGACATTCTTGTTTGAACCTCCCTAAAGTAGTTCCAGTATTGAACTGAAAGCTTTGGAACTCAGTTGAAGACTTTATGTGAATTTCTTGCCTCCTCCAAGTGCCTTTTTGTGTATATATATATATATATATATATATATATCAGCATCTCCATAAAAAGGAATGAGTAAAGCATATCAGCTACCAAAAACGTACCTTCAGTCACATATTAAAGTGCATAGTGCAAAAAAGCTTATAGTTAACAGACTTCACAGGGACCATATGGAACAATAATTTGAAAGAAAGGGCTGCCCTTGCTTTAAAACTATGGTTCCATATGGTTCCTGTGAAGTCATTTAACTATAAGCTTTTTTGCACTATGCATTTTAATATGTGACTGAAGGTACCTTTTTGGAAGCTTACATGCTTTACTCAAACATGCACAATACTGAACACTTTGCATTTATATGAAGGTGTGCTGGTCGTTCGTCTTGATGGAGATGCTGCTATGACTTATCTATGACTGAGCACCCACCATTTAACATTATTGTGAGTGTGCGATACTTGTTGTTCTCTTTACATATATATATATATATATATATATATATATGTGTGTGTGTTTATGTATATATATATATATATTTATATATATATATATATATATTATAAGGCTGAATCGAATAAATACTGAATTTCTGAGAAGGGGGCATGGTATTTGAGGGGCAACAGCTCAAAAGTTATTGGATGTGCTGAGCTGAAATTTGGCATGGTCCCCCGATGTGCATGCCAAATTTCAGGACATAAAAACAATGAAAAATTAGTAATTGGGAGTAATCTAAGTTTAAACTGTGAGTTTTTTTTCCACTTCCTGTTTGGCCAAAACTGCTACTTTTCTGTTGTAGTCTATGAGGGATATTTGGGAAGGCATAACTCAGGGTAGAGGATGAATTAAGACTTGGGGTTTGTTTTGTTAAGCCGCACATCCACTAGGTGACGGTGGCACGACAGTATGATTACAACACTGTAATCGTACTGTCGTTGATGTTCCTCTGCAGTGCCTGCACTGAACGATTTGTTGTTCAGTGTAGACACCCTCCATCATCTGTGAACATACCCAATCTGTTGTTACCGACAGATTGACCAGCATGTTCACCCGATGATTGATGTAGGAAACAACCAGCGGGAGCAAGCATCACTGGTCATTTCCAACATTAGAGTGCGCAATTTTTGCACGATTAATTAGCGATTGCATGATTACTATGTCGTAATCATGCAATCGCTCATTAATATCGCCTAGTGGATGTGCCCCTTAAGGTACGTATATTTCCATTGTAGGGTCTTTCGGGGTTAAGGCTTCTGAGAAAGATACAGCTTTTCTATTAGCCCTCAAATGCCCCATTTTAATTTTAGGACTTTTCAAATTGTTGCACATGTCAAGTAGCCGCCTGGATGTACTGAGAGTGGCTTTACTTGGGAGCTGCAACATGGACGCCTTTTCCCTGCATCCAGCTTGGGATGCAGTGGTGGTTGCAGATGGCATGGCGTGCACAGTGTGGGGCAGTGGAGGGCATGACGGCAGTGGCTGTGGTGGGACATGGCAGCAATGGCAGTGGGCCTGGATCCTGTGGAATCCAGTCCCTATCTGCCATAAATGCAGAGACTGGCAGCGGTGGGCATTCTTTGGCAGCATTCCCACTTTTAGAAATGGTGCCAAGCGGAGCCAGTTTTAAAATCCAAAATTGCCATGACAAGCCAATTATGGCTTACCACGTCATCGCCCCACACTCTGGCTCCAGCTTATATTAGCCAGCATGAGGCAGGACCAGTCATTACAGCAGCAGAGGAATGAGGAAGAGCTCCTGAAGAGAAAAGATGCAGTGGAAGTCCTGGAAGGGTGGCAGCCATGATCAAGAGCTAACAAGCCAATGCCTTCTAGGGGAATTTGGCGGAAGTCCTGATGTGGTGGCAGCCACCCCAAAAGAGCTATAAGGCCACAACACCCAGGTGAAGGTCCAGATAAATAAAATATTAAAACATTATTTATGTGTTGTGTATTTATTTTAATATTTATTTTACAGGTGGGACAGCAGCATCAGTGGGCCCTTTATTCCCTGCATGCTGGTACTTGTAGTTCCACCAATACCAGCATGCGGGGGAGGCTTGCTGGGACCACTACCACTCCCTGTAAAAGGCAATATTACTTTTTTAAATCCCATCAACTCGGCATCCACTGGACAGGGGGGTGGAGAATAGCCCCAGGCTGGTACATTAAATATGGGGGACCCCTACGGATATTGTCTCCCATATTTTTTAAACCAGCACCGGCTCAAAGATATATTTTTTGAACCAGCGCCAGATAAAAGAGCCCGGTGCTAGTTATGCTAGGCGGCGGGGGGGGGGGGGGGAACTTTTTAAAAAGCTATGAAATTCCATAGACAAAATACCCTTCGGTTTCACATGTGCCATTATGGCCTCTTAATCATGTTCGGAAATTTCAGAAACCTCTTCCACTCAAACTCCAAAAATGCAATGAAATTCCTATAATTAAGGCTTATTCCTTAATGGATGTTTTCTTTGTTCAATACAGATATGGTATGCCATCACACTGTGTGGTTAAATGCAGGTATAACACTCTCAAGGAATGACATTACTCTCACTCACAAAATGGAGGAGCTGCTAATTCACAGATTTGTGTGCTCACTGGAATAAACACATAAACACAAATTATAGGCCCACCATCCACATGCCACTCTGTCTTCTCCTCATTTGCACAGCTCTGTCTCCCTCCATTTGCGGCACTCTTTCTTTCCTCCATCAGCACTGCTCTGTCCCCCCCCCATCTGTGCTGCTTCCCCTCCCAACCATCCACGCTGCTCTGCTTTCCTCCAGCTGCACTCCACTGTCTCCCCCATCTGCGCTGCTTTGTCTCTCCCCATCTACACTGCATTGTTTCCCTCCATGCGCACTGCTCCCACCCAGTGGTGTCCCACCCCACACAGACACCTGGTGCGGGGAGGGCTAGAGTGCACACGGCTGAGCCGCGCGCCTAAAAAAAGGGGTGTGACATTGCTGGCAAGGGGCATGGCATCATCGTCAAGGGGTGTTGCATCATGGCCAACCCCCTATTTGGCATTTTAAACACTGGAGGGGTGTTGTTGGGGGGTGCGGATTTCTCTTTGTGCAGTGCCGGCTCCCTCACTGTGACAGGAGCCAAGTGCTGCACTTAATGCTACAGTGCAGCACACAACTCATGTCACTGATGGGGAGTCTGCACCTTGGTGTCACACCTCAGGGGGTGACACCCGGGTAAGGCCTGCACCACCCATAACCCCCCTTGTGATGCCACTGCTTCCGCCACATCTGCACTGCTCTTTCCCCCCAATCTGCATCATTTTCACCTGTCTGGCTGCACTGTTTTCCTACGCTTTTTGTTCCACTCTGCCCCCCTATCCGTGGCACCCTGTCATCTTACATCCACATAGCTCTGTCCCCCTCAGGATGTTGCTCATCAACCCCACAACCTTGTCAGTCCCCACATAGACTTTCAATACATGTTTGTAAGTATTGATTTAAAAAGAAGCAGTAGATAATGAGTAAAAAGTTGGGTGTCAGCATGTTTAAGAATATGTGGAGACACATGAGTGTGGGGAATGAGTGATGTGGTGAGACAGTGGTATGTAGGAATGAGTGTGATATAGACAGCAAGATATGGGAACTAGGTATATATATATATATATATATATATATATATATTTTTATATATATATATATATATATATATACATTTTATGGTTTGGCACTCACAGTTACTGCATGATCACAAACGAGTAGGTTTAGAAAGGAGAAGGTGCGGCACTCAAGGCATATGTAGATAAAGACTCCGAGTACAGGCTCCATTAGTCAATGTTTCAGTTCTTATAAACTGTCATCAGGATACAGACAATATAAATGTAACATACCTTATATACATCTCATCATAAGTGACCCATCCCCCGGAGCTCGGGACTGCCGTCCCCGCCGCTGGCCAGTGTTGATGACGTCATCCAGCTATTTGCTTGCCTCTGTCATCATACTGTTTACGTGCCTCCATCACTCCCATCACCATAGAAACATGTGTAAACAGCAATCGCTGTTGAAAAAAGCATTATAGCGTCTTAGCAACAAGGCTATTGAGCACACAGTATTATGCAATACACGATAATTAAAACATTACATCACACCCCGTAATGTAGTTTACTCAGATAGACAATATCATTTCCCATAATATACTCTAAGTTTTACCATAATATACTCACATACTAGGGTATCATAATATAAACAGGTATTAAGATTATCAACAGGTAATAAGATAATCAAAACGAGATACTGGACCCTCACATTCATATATCGAAATATCATATTAGATGTTACTAGAAAATTCCTTACTTGTCACTCTGTAATGAGGTTCAATACCACTTCCTCATGGAAAATAGAAGAATATGTGACTGCCCCTCTCTCTGACAAGGTTTCACTTCTTAACCTTTAGATACCTTCAGATAGTGATTTTAATTAGGATGCTGCATTTACTGCTCATTGGTGAATTTATTTGAATAGCTCATTGGTTTAGGGGTATTCTTTACATATAGGTGCATATTTATCAGGGCTGTAGCTAGGGTAGTGCGGCCGGTGCCATCGCACAGGGCACCACAGGTCAGGGGGCGCTGTTTGGGCCTGTCAAGTTTCTGTTTATTATCATTCTTGCTTGTAGCTTCCCCTTATTTCATCCCCAGCATCTCCTGGCCTCTCCTATCTCTTCCCTGGCCCTTCCCCATTAAGCCATGGCTCTTTTTTGGGTGCATTATGTCCCTTTGAAAAATTAGGGGGGCGCCAAAGCTCTTTTCTGGCACAGGGCACCAAAAAGTCTAGTTACAGCTCTAATATTTATCATTCAATATGTGCATATAATAAGTATCACCTGAATGTATGAAGGAGGGATCACAGCAGTTCTCTCCATATCTGCCACAGTCTCTCCATTTCCGACAGCTTTGCAGCTCCCATAAGTTTCTATGAGGCTGCAAAGCTGTCAGGTCTACCAAACTCCAAAATGCACAGCTTTCCACAGTTTGGCCCTAGCAGGTAATGCCATCTAAAGATGGCATTAGCCTCAGTAGCCAATGGACTACATTCTGCAAACTTATGAGGAGAGGGATTCAGAGAAATGGGGTTTAGAAGGTGCACTGATTTCACCCAGTTTATCGAGGTTTAGCCATTATTAGCCTGTATAAATCAGAGGTCATGTAACCGCATACACATTTTAGTACAAGACATAAATATTTTTGTTGAGGCACTCTTTCCAGAAGAGGGATCCTCCAGATCCCTATCCAGCCATTGTGAAAGTAGCGCTGCTAAGGCACAAAACAGAAGTGAATTGGCTGCTAATGCGATCACTTCCAACACATCGCAGGGACAGGCTCCATTCACAGCCCCTGTCCCTGCTTGTGATTTTTGATACATTCCTGCGAATGTTAATTTCTGATTGTCACAAATAGGAAATTACAAGTATCAGATCTGAAACCCAATAATTGATACATATTCCCCTAAGAGGCTACAAATCCAAGATCAACAAATCATTTCATATTTGTGCTTTGTCATCTTAAACTCTGAAATACATTTGGTCATTGTCTATTTCTTGCCTTTTCTTTTCCAGTTGCTGGTAACTGCACTGTTTTTTGTAATTCTAAGCACCTTTATTGCCCAAAGGCATTATTTTGTCTAAAACATCAGGCAACACCGTTTCAATATTCCATGTACAAGCAGGGTAGATTTGTTAACATTTGTTTTAAATCTTCTATTGGATGAAGTGTGTCATGTGTTAAAAATCACTTAACTCAAATAAATACACTTAGCAATAGATTTGGCAGAATACTGCTATTTATTAAATTACATATATTTTTATTTAAGGTAAATTACGGGGACAAAGAAAGGATGGGCAAAATCAGCCCAAGCTACAATGCACAATAACAACCAACGACATGCATTGCATAGCACTTAAGGTGCACAAACATAACTATAAAGCCCTTATAAACAGCAAAGTTATCCACTCACCTTCTAACTTGACTACCCACCTTGGTGAAAATACTGTGCCCCCCCCAAGGGTTAGAGTAATACCATTTCAAACTAAGAGAAGCCCAAGAAACCACGGAATGCTTCACTTTTACTGCCAGGCGTGAAGATGTTAATTTAGCTTTTTCTGTAGTGCTTTTCATGTCAAGTCCATACTTGGTCATGACCTTTAAAACAGCAGCACGCCTGTCATTTCATATAAGTATATACTGTATTTGTAAGGCAATATTTTGTGAAAATTGGAGTGAATGAAAATGTTGGATTAACCTCTTCAGCATCTTTACTGAGCCAGGTAACAGATCTATTCCGCTGGATGTTTATACTCATTAGTTGTATAAAACAGACTTTAGTAATATTATTAAACCACAAACAAAAGGAAGACAGTGTGGCGAATATGGAAGAGTGAGATCCGAAGGATTCCCCTCTGACCCTATGCAGTTGCTCCCTGCAGGTTGCATTCAAATAAGTGCAATGATGTGTATTTGCAACAATGCTAATTTTACCTCTCAACCCCAGTAAAAATGAGTGACATTTGGCTACCATAAATATCAGCAATGTGCACAGCCTCACTTAGGCTGGGATGTATTAAACCCAAACACTGCCATTTTAGGAGGTTTGCTATAATCCCCATATGCATTAAAGTGGTCCGCAGTGGATATTGGAGATGGATAACCACTGTGGTCTTCCATCACTGCAGTCCTTATCGATTTCTATGGGGCTGCAATGTGCCGGAATGCACCAAGCTCCAGCAAGTTTTCTGGAACTTGTGTCCAATAGGCAATTCCATCTATAGATGGTGTTGCAATAGGCTGTTTAGCCTTGGCTGAAGTTAGCAGACTCCTAAGTGCAGAATCACAAGTGCAAAATAGATTTTAGGGAAAATTTCAGCGTTACACCGGCGTTACTGGTTATATCGTCAGCTGATATTGCTTGAATTGACCCCTTCTATCTCTGTCTCCCAACAGGCAATAAGCAATTATTATCTCAAGTCTGCTGCAGAACATTACTCCTGATGTGCTGCTTTATTTGAATAATATATTTAGGTAATCAGCAATTATTATCTCAAGTCTGCTGCAGAACATTACTCCTGATATGCTGCTTTATTTGAATAATATATTTAGGTAATCAGCATTTATTATCTCAAGTCTGCAAAACATTACTCCTGATGTGCTGCTTTATTTGAATAATATATTTAGGTAATCAGCAATTATTATCTCAAGTCTGCTGCAGAACATTACTCCTGATGTTTAAGCCATTTTTTTTGCTGGGTCTGTATTGGCTGGCTAGTGGGGGGTTGTCATTAATTAGGATGCACACTTGGATACATCTCAACTTAAATATCATTCACTAGACTGTTTAACCTTGGCTGAAGTTAGCAGACTCCTAAGTGCAGAATCACAGGTGCAAAATAGATTTTAGGGAAAATTTCAGTGTTAAACCGGCTTTAAACCATAGGAAAACAGAAGAAGATAATTTCATCAAACACAACTAAACTGCTATCAATACTGCATATGGATACTTATGGAGCACCAAGTGTGAGTTCACTACCTCTTCACAACAAACACCTACTGCCTGCATAACCAGGACATGCAAAACTAAACTCCTTGTTTGATCATTGCAAAGACATTATCTCACTTGCTACTATTTGTGCTGCCTCTTTTTTCACAAAAAAATTAATTCTTATTTGTACCAATGCAAAGTAACCTCTAAACCTTGCATATACGGTCTGATTTACCATTGCTTTTGCCTAGCCTCACAACTTTGAACTTTTTTTTTATTACTCATTTTCAAAACACTTTAAATGACATCTATTCCCCTCAATAAAGAAAACCCTACTTTGTTCATCAAGCATACACATTCACCAACAGTGTTCTTTCACCAGCATTTTTGAAAAACCTTCAACACTGTTGTTCTCACACATACACTATTCTTACCTCATCCACACCGTGACCATGTTTTCTTCAATTCTCACTTTACTCAGTGGCTACCTAATCATTAATTCTGCCCCCTGTTCCCACCTCTATCCTTCCCCCTAGTCTTATCCAGTTCTTCCTCCCCTTCTCTCCCCTCCTCTGTCTTCCTTCCATCTGCTTCCCTCCTTCTCCTCTCCTGTTACTCCTCTTTCATTCTTTTCTCCCCCACAATGGTCAAACTACCCAATCACTAAGCTGAGCACCCACCCTCCTCTCCCTCTCCTTATTACTTCAGCACACCTTCATCTACATCACACTAATCTCCCTCCCTTTCCTACAAATGCATCCCACCTCTCTTGCCTATTGATCACTTCCTTCCACTCCTGCCTCCAAGATCTCGCCTGTGCTGCTCCCTACCTCTGGTACTCTCTCCCTCTCTGACTCTCCACCTCTCTACAAATCTTCAAACTGGTTCTCAAGATTCACTACTTCAAATCCTTCCAGCTCTCATCCTAACCTGCTGCTTACATGCTTCTTCCTGACTGTCTACCCTATCTGTGTCATCCCTGTCTGTCCCCCCCTATAGAATGTAAGCTCTCATAAGCAGGGCCCACTTCCCTTATGTGCTTTTCCTTCCCTCACTCATACGATCATCTACTCAAAACTCTCCACAAGGGCACTTAACACTTGGTAGCTGATGCCCTGCTGCTTTTTTTGAGTTTTATGATCACTGCAGCAATGTTTATACACTATGGGGGAGATGTATTAACGGCAAAAATAGGGTAAAACCCCAAAAAATGCAGTTTTGGGGGGTTTTACTGCATTCCCCGTATGTATTAAGCAGCAGAATGCACTGCATTCTGCTGCTTCGTGTTGCTAGGTAACGCCACCTTCAGGTGGCGTTACCCAATGGAAGCCTATGGGCTTCTTAGCGCAACGCTCGGGCTTGGAGGGATCCGGACGGATCCCTCCCTTGAGCCCCCTTGGCCTGCGTCCTTCTGTGCATGCGCAGAAGGACTTCTATGTGTTAAACCCGGAAGTCCCTCTACCCGGCAGCATCGCAAAGGACAGCTCTCATTGAGAGAGCTGTTCTTTGCGATATTCTTGGTACATGCTGCGGTAATTAACAGCGGTATGTACACGAGGTCGGGGGGGATGAACCGCATCGGGGATGCCGCCGATGATACATCTCCCCCTATGTTTTTATTCTGTATTGTCTTGTACTGTAAGTTTACTCATTTGTTAATGTACTTTGTGAGGTGCTGCAGAACCTTTGTGGCGCTATATAAATAAAGGATAATAATAATAATAGAAGCTTATCGTTTTTTTACTATAGATTGCCCCTGAACTCTCTTACCACTTTGCTGACCACTGTCCATGCATGCGCAGTAGGACTCCTGGGTCATAAACCCAGAAGTTCTCACAATTAAAGATCTGTCCTTAGTGGTTAAATTTGCATTTATTTCTGTATACAGTGTTAATAAATACCACTATATGCAAGCGATAAGTGCTGGGATGCATCACATACAATATGCAATGGATGATACATCAATCCCATAGAAACCAACATTCCTGTGAATTGAATATGCCTGCAATTGGGAAGACAATTTGTCCATTAGGTTTATGTTTTGAGTATAACACTATTATAAACAATTGATAATAATAAGTAATCAATACTAGTTTTCTTGATTTTCTGTTTTAATATATTTTTTGCCAAAGGATACCACATTTACCAAGTGAACTTGATGCAGATAACAACGTGGAACCTAGATGGTCCCCCCAGCATGGGGGTTGTATATGTATATAAAGTTATGCGGGAGGCGGATTGATAATACTTGGTGGCCCATGACCATTGACTCAGAGGTCACCTTGTGGACACTTTGTAAGTCAGTATGCAGTTAGAATTCACACAGTAAAGACATGTTTTCTTCAGCTCTGCACCTTCTCATTTCCTGGTGATACAGCATACATACATAGTGTCAGAAGAGTGGCAGTGATGGCACAGGGTCTCCGCCATCATTCAGATGCACATCTTAGACTTTTGTTTAAGGTTCTGCAAGGAATGGTGCAGATACTTCTATGGGGATTGATGTGCAAGTCCAAGAAGGTACATACATATATACTCTTGAACCTAGCTGGCTCTGAGGCGGTTGATAAGACTCACACTTTCAAGTTTGGTGAGGGAGAAAACAGAGAGGATCCTGAGGTACTGATAACTAAATTAAATTGAATCTGTCTCCATGAATGTGATTATGGACAGACATGCGTTTAATACAGTATTGCAGTACCCTACTGAATGTATCCAATCATATGTGGCAAGTTTAAAATTCTTATCACTAAAATGTGACTATGGTGCACTCAAATATATGTAATATGCAGAAAAAATCCCCCCAAAAAATGCAAAAATTGACAAAGGAGGCCAATGTCTGTGACATCCAACTTCAATCACAGCCCCAACAAGGCTGTGTGAATTGTGGTTGTCGTCAATAATTTTGAGCACTCCAAATGTCACATTTATAATAAGTGTTACAATCCATGTGGCAAATTCAATAATTTTGCAAGGTGGTAAAAGTCAAAGCCTAGACAGGATAAATACAGTTCTATGCTCCATGACCAAATAGACCCCCTCACAGAATGAACAAAAAGTCCATGATAGCCACCTCCTCAATCCAAGACATCCATTATGAAAGTGTGTTTCTGGACAGAATGACCCACAATGCCATCAAAAAACAAAAATTATACCAGTACCAAGTGCAATGTAATATCCAGAGACCTCCTGTATTACACCAAAACAAATACTGTGATTGATGTCTCCAGTTCAATAAACCTTATAGGCTAATAGCTGAAATAATCAGCATTTTCCGGGATTAAATCTTGAAGTTATTAAGTTTTATTATGTGATGTCATCTAAATCCATCCAGTTGAAGGCTCAGAACAGGCTCCAAGGGTCAAAGTTCTGCCCAGCTTACACCAACAGGAGGTCCAACCGGAACCTCAACCCTCTAGTTTGTCTTCTGGGATCCAGTGTTACCACTCTGTGAAGTTTCCGTCCAAATCCATCTAGTGGAAGGTTTAGGACAGGCTCCACGGTTTCTAAAAGGAACCATGGGTCAAAGTTCTGCCCGGCGCACTGCACTGTGAGGCCCGACCAGGACCCTAACTACTGCATTAGGCATCCCAGACCAATTGCCACCCCTCTGAAGTTTTCATCCAAAACAATACAGTGGAAGGCCCAGAACAGGCTCCTGGGGTCAAAGTTCAGCCCAGCGTACACCAATGGGAGGACAAACCAGGACCTCAAACTCCTAGTTTATCTTCTGGGATCCAATAATACCACTCTGTGAAGTTTTTGTAGAAATCCATCCAGTAGAAGGCTCAGAATAGGCTTTCCTTGGTCTACCCTGCGCACTATGCTGTGAGGTACGAACGGGACCTTAACCATTCTATAAAGTGTCCCAGTCCAACTGACCCCCCCTCTGTGAGTATTAATATAATTGAATCTAGTGCAAGGCCTAGAATATTCTCCCCAAGTCAAAGTTCTGCCCAGCATCCCCGGATCAAAGTACTTCCCAACATACACCAATGGAAGGTTCAACTGGGACCTCATCCCCTTAGTATGTCTTATGGGATCAAATATTACCACTCTGTGAAGTACTCATCCAAATTCATCCAGTGGAGGGCCCAGAACACGCTCCCCGGGTTAAAGTTCAGCCCAGCATACACCACCAGGAGGTCCGACCAGGACATCCTCTAAAACCTGGCCAAGATCGGACTGTACCATCTTGCGTTGGTTTCATCCAAATCGGTGCAGGGGTGTCTGAATGCATAACCGGACAGTCAAACAAACAAACAAACAGACCAATGAATTTTATATATAAGATGATAGATAAATGTGTGTGTTTTTAACATTTTTACATAAGGTTTATCTAGAAATGTGATTGTCAGCAAGAGACTGGATTTCTGCAAACTCTGAGCTGATGTAAATTTTAAGTCCTTTTGCATAGTGAGAAGAATAGCATCTAAAATGCTTTATCTCAGTACTTTATCTTATGTTAACTCATGCTCTAAAAGAGTAATGCCTATATTGCACCCAGCTATCTTTATCAATTCGCCAATTTTTCTTTTTGGAGATTGTAATTTACCTATTTTTTTTTACTATCATGCACATAATGGAGTTAGGGCTTGATTCAGAGATGTACATTCATTCATCTGCCCACATTCATTCATCCGCCCCCTGTTTCATAATGCTGGAAATCTTGGCATTGTGTAGCAGGGGTGGGGCTAAAATGATGCAATCATGTGGCCATGCCCCCAGCTACACCCTTAACTGTATTGTCATGTGTCCAGCCATGCCCCTCTTTGCTGGCCCCACCCCCCACTAAGCTGACCTGGCTGGTCCCTTCCAGAGGGGCAGCCAGGATGTCAGCAAGTATGGTCCTCTGATTTTGTTTGCGTACCCCCCATGATTGACATGCTGCTGCATTTTGAGGGTGGATTGGAATTTGGAGGGGTGTCACCTCTGTTTTCTGGGAAGGACGAGGAAAGATTCCGGTGGACACAGATACCTGGTCTCTTGCATGATCAGCCACCGGCCAGGCGGCAGGAAGCTTCAGCTCCAACAGCCTGACCAAAGGAGCAACCATCGCTACCATCGGTCGCAATGGTGATCCCAGCCTGTGACGTTGGGCACTGTGCCGGGATCGCAAATGCAGCAAGGAGGTGTCTGACACCTCCTTCTGCATTTGCATCTGAATTGGACGGATTTGCACAATCACGCATTTGCAGCTCTGCAAATCTGTCTATCTCTGAATCAGGCCCTTAGTCCGGTTATAGGCACACTAGTAATATCTTTTATGTTAAAGCTGCTGTTAACATAACTGACAAAAGTTACCTATAACACAACACATTGTACACTTTTGAACGATAAAAAAATAAACGATAAAAAAATATAGAGGACCTCTGTGCACCAAGATGGCTGTGGTGGGTGAAATCAAACAGTGAGTCACCTTCCACCAATCAAACAATTACATGAAAAAATATGATGACTCCCAACTGTGCTCAACCTCTATCAAAAAAGTGTGTACTTTCCATGGGTTAATATCTAATAAGAATAAACACAAAACATATATATATATATATATATATATATATATATATATATACAACACCTGCCTCTGAACATATATAAATGGTCACACTTGATGAGTTCAAACGAGAAAGTCCTCCTTGTGCATAAAAATGTGTATCTCCCAATCCCCTTTCTTCTGTTGTTATTTCAATCAATGTTCCTCAAATAGAAGAGAGAAAGGGAGGACCGATAGTGTAGTAGTTTTAATTCAAATAAGAAGGTCAAAAATTAGCGATGAGTTGGTGAAGTAGTGGGTCATACCATACTCACTCTGTTGGACAGAGGTACCCTTATATAAAGGTATCTTTATTTCCAGGGTGATTCCAGGGTAATTCTATCCTATGAATGATGATAAGGGAATGGTAATCTAGGCACCCATGTGAGATCAGGATACTATATATTAAGGGACTTAATCTACTTACAGTGATCTGTATAATAGCTTTCTCATAAAGGTTTCTTTGGATACACCAACCCCTTCACTTTTCCCCTGTGAGTTTTCTTCTCTTTTATGTTTTCTCATGGTCACATGTGAAAAAGTGAGTGAGGGGACTCGTCAGAGGTAAGTGGTTTCCAAAAAAGATTTATTTCATATCACAATAAAAATATAACATACAAAAGAAGCAAGAATGGAAAAGAATCACCTGTAGTGGAAATAAAGTGCAGACTGTACCAGCAGGCAACCCGGTCCCTGTAAATCACCCAGTGTAAGCAGCCCTTCCACCAATGCGTTTCAACATGTAGTCTTTCTCAAGGTGTGATTGTCTGGGCTCTTTGTGTGGGTGTATGTACCCAAAATCCCTTGATCCCTCCCACAAAAGGTGGGATTATCCAAATTGGATGGTTGATAATAAGGGCCAGCTTACACTGTTGTCCCCGTTCATGGGAATGAATGGGGGCAACAGTGTAAGCTGGCCCTTACTAGAGGTTGATAGAGGTTGAGCACGTTTGGCAGTCTTAATAATTTTTCATGACATTGCACAGTTCTGATTTGTTTAACTTTTTTCTTCAAGCTGGTATTAATGATTTAGCTCTAGGGTAGGTAACATTTGCAGATGATCAACATTAAATGTTCTGGAGTGGTACTACGGGGGAGGGTTAGGTTTAGGGCACCCGGGGGGGACTTAGGGTTAGGCACCCCCCCGGGAGGGTTAGGGTTGGGCTAGGGGGAGGGAGGGTTAAGTTAGGCACCCCCGGGGGGGACTTAGGGTTAGGCAGCGGGGAAGGGGGGGGTTAGGGTTAGGCACTTAGAGGGGGGATTAGGGTTAGGCACTTGGGGGGGAGGTTATTGTTAGGCACCCCTAAGGAGTGTTAGGGTTAGGGGGTTAGGTTAGGTTAGTTTATACTTACCTTAGCAATGATCGGGATTTCCAGCGCTGTTGGGCTTCCGCTGCTGGGAGCTTTTGTCGGCCAGGCACTGCCGGGAATCAAACCGATTCCGTCAGCACAAACCTCTTCCCCTTTCTTCTGCCAGCATGTACATAGTGGGAGGGTTCTAAATTCAAGAGCAGGTGACCTTCTCCATGGGAACTACAGGTAGCTTAAATGCTAAAATGTAAATGTAATGCAGCCATCAAATGTAATGGCAGCCATCAGACTTCAGCTTTATTTTATGCTACGCAGGATCAAAACCATCTGTTAAAATAAAAAAAGAGTATGTGAGATTGTAACTTTAATCATCTGCCATCTGTACAGGACACATACTTACTACTCATGGTGGAAAAACTAATTTAATCTTTCCACAGATGACATGGTCATGCTCTGCTATTACACACGGAAATACTGAGAGTTAGAAGTAAAAGAGCAATATACATCATTCAAAAGTAAGGTGTACAGCTGATAATCACACATATGCAGAGCTGTACAGATCTTGCGTAACGCTCGCCTCTGCATCAACAGCACATACTCCAGGTGAACTACTAGTCATCATCATAATCATCGGTGTGAACTTGTACATCTCCAGTAAGTGTAAAAGATACATCTCCTAACAGGAGAATATACGCTTTGCGTACTGGTCTGCATAGGCAGAAATTGTTGAATACAGCACTCCCTTAGTGAACTTTACCTATGGGAGAAAACCCCATTGTAAATGTATATAAGGAATGTGTTTGACTCTGCACTCTCTCTCTAGAGCATACTGTTTTTAGAGTAAATTCATGCAAGATTTGCAAACTGTTCAGAATTTTCAACTGCATCAGCTGCAGAATGTTCCTTCCATGAATTTCAATACAAATATATAAACTTGGATATACTGTATCCTATATATCCATGGAATTCTGGCCTTCATTTTTCGCTAAAACCATGGAAAGTAATCTGATCATTTTGATGGAGCATAGTGAGCGTTGAAGAGATATGAAGATGGTGTATTTTTCTCATATACATGAATATATTGTTGAGTGAACACTGAGGGGTCTATTTACTAAGCTGTGTTAGAAGATAAAGTGAACGGTGATAAGGTATCAGCTAATCGGCTCTTAACTGCCATGTCACAGGCTGTGTTTGAAAAATGGCGGTCAGGAGCCAATTGGCTGGTAATTTATCACTGTTCACTTTAATTCCTTTAAAGCTTAGTAAATAGACCCCTGAAACTTTTGTCTAACAAAGATAATTATTTTAATGCTTAATTCGCTCTTAACCTTACAAGAGATTAAAATTGTTCAAATCTTTTCTCTTTAATCACGCTGAGGTTATATGTTTTGTATAGGTCATACTCTTCAAAAGGTATTGTACAAAAATTTTAAAATAAAATTCAATCTAACATTCAACAATTCAACATAATAAATTTGTCACTGTTCCATTAGAGCCTATGGAGTACGGATTATGACACCTCCTACTTATATTAATAAATGCAAAATATGTATAAAAAATATACATATTTTTTACATAGAATTATCAGAAAATATATTGAAATAAATCTTATCATAAATAAAAGATAAACAATTGGAATAGTTTAACCTTACAGAGCAGGCTTGTGTTAAGAATACTAAATTTAAGAACACAAATGAATGACAGGATGTTTGCCTCTCAATGTGTCATCTTATACATCTGTTAATGGTAAAGCTACACATTTACTGGAGTAAAAGACAGAAAATGGAGTTACAATAGTAATGCATTATGTAGAAAGTAGGTAAGCAAAGCACATTACTCCTATTTATAAACCACCTAGATAACTGAATAACAAGCTATAATTTCAGGCTACACTTCTGTATATGGAATTTGAAGTCCAGAATGTGTTATTTAACCAAATAATCTTGGTCCATTCTCTAGAATTTAGTAAAAAGGGCTGAACACTTTGCAGATGACTGATAACGGCTAATTGAACCTATAAACTAAATACTATATAATGAATATAAGTGCACAATAATAGGGGGTACATTGAAAATGGCACACAAATGGTCTGCTTCAAAAGAATAGAATGTTTCACACTGTATGTCCATCACATACTGGATACATCAAGGAGAATGCAGTTCTGAGTTCACCTGATTCTGATGTCTTTAAAAACTGGATGGGTGCTGTTGCATTTTCAGTACAGATGAGCAGTTCAGTTTTCCTGAAAACCGAACACACCCAAGCCTTGGGGATCCGAATAAAATGAAGTCATGCCCCAGATCACTTTTGAGGTTCTGAAATGAACAGAGGCCCTGATTCAGAGCCGGACGCTCTGACAGAGCGCTCGCTCTGAATCAGTGAAAGGCTATTTTTTTTTAGAGCGGCCTCCTGGCCGCTCGCATAGCTTTGGGTGACCACCCACAGCTATAGCGAGCAGCCAGGAAGATGGTCGCGATGGTCAAGACCATCGCGATCATCGGGCATGCGACGAGACCCTTGTTGTAGGGTCTCGTTACAGTAAGCCCCAGAGAGATGTCATCTCAAACAGAGCCGAAATCTCTCCCACTGACATCACTCGTGATGTCAGTGCGGCCGGCCCCAAATGGAAGCGTTCACATGGGAACGCCTCTGTTTGGGCAGCAACTTCCCCAGCCCGCCCACCAAAGGGGGCATGCTGTCACTCAACATCGACAGCACGCCCCCTTTGGTACGAGACCCGGAGCGACGGATTGCCGGATGCTATCCGGGTTTCGCGCATGCGCATGACGGAGCCGCCTCCATTGTGCGCATGCGCTCTGGGCCACCATCGACCCGGTTGCGAGCGCTCAGCGCTTGCGACCGGGTCTGAATCAGGCCTAGAGTCCCAGCTCGGGTCTTATGTAAGTTGGGAACTTGGATTTAAAAAATTAATCTCAGGTTTTGGAATGCGTATGAACAGGTCCAAGTTAAATGATTTTAGCAGTTGTTAGCAATTTTAAAGAGAACCAAAACCAAATCCGAAGAAACAGTGTGGTTTTGGCCAACTTGGCTTACAACAAACATATATTTTGTGTTCTTATCACAGAAAATACATATTAGTCACAAAGCAATATGACAAAACAGCTTTAGGAGACTGCACTGACTAATTTGATATGCGACACTTGTATATCTGTGTGTGACTCAAGGCCCCATACATCAGCAATTGATTGCAGCAATCGTGCAATTTGGAATCGATTGTGTATAAAAATCATTCCCTTTTTCAATCGATTGCAGATTGCAGAATTGCCACAATCGATTGAAAACGGGAAAGATTTTTATACACGATCGATTGCAAATTGCAATATTGCTGCAATCAATTGCTGATGTATGGGGGCCTTTAGTCTGAATCTAAAACTATAAGAAGTGCTAAGATGCAGCGGCTGTGGCTTTTTTCCAGGCCAAGTTCCATTGTGCTTCGTATACAGATTTAGGGGTATATTTACTAAAGTGAGGTTTTTAGAAGTGGAGTTGTAGCCCATAGCATTAATTGTTAGCATTGAGGATTTTTTTGCAAAGAGACTGACATTTAGGTACCTTTTGAAAGTGATTATGGGGAGTGGCGGCAAAAATGCGAGCGTGTCGTGCCCGTTTTTGGGGTGTGTCTCAGCATAGTACTGAGATCCCAGAATCAGAAAACTTTGTATCAGTATTTCAGTTCCTGCGGTCATTCTGCATGAGGTTACTCAAATAGTGGATTATTGAAGGATCTGCAAGCACCGCTTGTACGCACTCTCTTGGATCTTCAAAGCCGCTGGTGGGCATCTCAATACATTTCCAGACAGCTGCATACATTAGCATATTTTTGCAAATGAGTTTGTATTAGCATCCTCATCTGAATCAGTTCCACTGTCAAGTCACATATATATGCTTATTATTCCTGGCGTAGACCAAGTGCATATGCTATGGTGCAGAGATGTGCCCAGCTCAGCATACACATGGAATTGTCTCATTTATTGCATGCATTTTGCACCTGCATTTTTATGTAACAAGTTACTAACTCTACATCAGGCCCATTATACTAATATAACTGTCTCAGGGCAAATATAACTGTTTCTCTTGATTAACATAAATGAGCCTTTTGAAGATTTGTTATATGAATTTGGTACTTATTGTATATCACTTATTACATCTAGAATATTTGAAGGTGAAGTTGTAATATGCAGTGTTTTATCTTAAAGTCAGCACATTACACCTCCTTCGTGCGGTGCAGTGGCTGTGTAGCCTATTGCTATAAAGCACAGCACTTGACCACCAGCGGCCACCACTACAATCCTTGCATACCCAGGTAAGAGAGAGGGGAGGAGGGGACATAAAATCGTTCCAACACCCCTGGATTCCGTCTAGTAAGTCGCATTCATAGTGGTTGTAATTGTGGTTAGCTGTGGAAGCCTTATTTACTAACTTATGCTGATGCGAGAAGCCATATGGCTAACACAGGGGGTTTGTGCATCAGCAAGCGGTAAGCCTTGCTGCCATTTGATTTTATGCCAGCTGCTGCAATCATCACCAGAAATATGGTTCCCTTCCTTGTACACATGATGCAGAATCATATGGACATTACATATACAGTATGTCCAAGACCACACCAATGACAGTCCCACAAGACAGGACAGTTCCACGAGCACAGTTCCCACCGCAAAACACCCAATGTCTCAGAAACCAAGATCAGCCAAGTTCTCAGAATAGGACGGATGGATGAAAAAATGTACAACTTTGCATCTGTTCATGCATTGTATGCAAATACTCGCCTTTGTGCACATGCGCAGTGATCCATCTGTCTCAGAATCAGGCCATTTATGATATATTAGTGTTGTTACGCTGTTATTTTGAGCCACTGTCTTCGGTGGTCTGCAGTCAGGACCAGGCAAAATACTGTAGACATATCAAATGGGTACCTGCATGCATTGATGATGGCACAGTACGATGGAAGATGTTGAGAACGTTGTGCCTTTATGAGCATATCCGCTTACTATTTCACTTAATTACACTCTGCTTTATTTGGTGTAATTAGAATATCTTTATGAGGTTCTCGCTTCCTAAGTTGTGCCTGCATAATCTGGGCATTGTTATGAAGCGAGTCCTGGGCATTCACAGTCAATCAATGTGCTTGTGAGGCCCTGTGCACACATCGGGTTCATTTGGTTATAGTTTTGCTGTATACAGCAGATTACTGCCTCATGCTACATGCACCCCGATGTATCCCAGCCTGCTGTGATATTCTTATGTCCTTTTCATCTGCTCCTGTGACTGCATCCTTTTTTGTCCTTCTGTGTCTCTGTACTGTATATTGGGTTTCAAGATTATTGCTATTGTCTGTGCCCCTGACCATTTCCGTCATTACCAGATGCTTTGCTCAGGTTTACCAATTTACTGTGTGTTCATGGGACCCACTGCATATGCCTTGGGCTCCTTGGTACCCTCAGACATGCTCTATTTCTGGTCTCTAGGGGAATTTGACATTTACAAAAAAAACACAATACACCACAATTACTGTTCATCTACTGTAGGTTCAGCGTTTGAACTAACTGATGTGGGTTTGTACTTTTTAAAGCTATAATGAAGTTCTGTCTCATTATTCAAACACAAAACATGGCGCCTTAAACATCAGCGTATTGTGTGTAATGGTTCAGCTGTTCCTTGGTGGCAGCACTTTATGTCCTTGCTTCACCCTCGTTTTGCTGTTTTTTTGTTTGCGTTGATTTTTAGATTGGTGTGTTTCTACATTGCTGTGTCTCCTCTTTTTGTACTACCCACACTTTTGCTTCTTTCTTCTGGCCTCATCTTGCTCAGGTGTAACAGTAGTTATGTAAGAGGCTGGCCCTCACTGACATTTATTACACTATATGGTTGGGAATTTCCTCAGTGGATAAGCCCCTTTTTTGTGTGGCATACACCTTTGCTATTTTCTTCCAGCCTTAAGTTTCTCGGGTTTAATAGGAATCAAGTAAGCCTTTTTGTACAGTATGTCCACTATATTGTATCCCTGCTTGCCTGCTTTGGGCTTTTATTATTTGCTTGGCAATTATCACATTTGGTTGGGTCCCTTTATCCTACATGCTCTTTGATCACTTTTTTCAGACCCCCATCTTCTGGGGTTAGACTGGTGCTGAGTTGTATTGGTATCTACTGCTTGTTTCCTGCATCTGTTAATAATTTGTTGGTATTTTCCACAGTGGGTAAGCTCCTTTTGTATTCTACAAACCTATGTATCTTTCTTCTGGCCTCATATTTTGGGGTATTACAAGGACCTGTGCATTTGCCATTATGTGGTTTCTCGCAATGTGCTAGGGACTAGGGACCACTGTTACCTGATTCTGCCTGCTTTAGTGCCTTTGTTTTTTGACCACTTCTTATGGTCTGTTACTGTTGTCCATTCACTTACTTACAGTATTCTTTGTTAACCTATGCTATCAGATGGTAAATCTTCATAGGAGTCACTCTGGTGGTGTCCCTGGTGCTGGGAAATCACTAATTAGTCATTAGCTTGCTTAATTGATTTAGGGCCTATTCATGATGTTAATTATCAGGGCCCGAACATTCTGCCTCACCGCTGCTACCAAAGCAATTCATCATTGCTCTGGCACGGTGGCAGCTGATGCGATATTAGCTGTCCCCGCGAGCCGCTTCACTGATCCTCTTCGGAGCAGTGATGGGACTGCGCATGCGTGACCTACAGGTCATACATACACACAAGAGCCCCGACATCCAGCAGAAGGAACCAGACAAGGGCAGAGGGAACCAAAATGATGCCTCGTCACAACCTGGACCTCCTTCCCATATGGAAGGAGCAGGTTGCGATACTGGAGCAGGAGCATTCACCATCTGAAGATGGCGAATGCTCCCGCAGTCAAGCTTAAAAAAAAATTAAATTTCGGAGCTAGATGAACTTTGTGTCCATACTAGTGTATGGGGACAGCTGGCCATTCCACAAAAGGAAGGAAAGTAGGAGATATCTGTGATAGCTCCTGCTTAACCATCTTGATGAATGGCCCGATAACTTAATTTTTAAAATTGCAGGTGAAAATGTGCATTTTCACCGGGTTTTGTTAAAATTAAGTGATGATGAATAGGCCCCTTTGTCTTTTCTTTGATTTTGTTATTGCACTTATCTTTGGTATTGTCTTGTCCTTGCAGTTTCAATGTAGCTGCAATGGTTTTTAGTTGCATCTTTCCCCCTTTTTTTATTTCCCTGCGATGATTGTGCTTTTTTACCATAACTAATCTGGGCTGTTAGGTTGTCACTGTGCACAAATGTGTCAACATACATCTACTGTAGCCTCCTTGCACATTAAGCAGCCCTTCTAGTTTTGCCATGCCGTGGCACGACTCAGTAACAATGAGCGGCTTTTTGTGCTACTTCTTTGCTTAAAATGTGTCTTATTCGCAAAGTCATGTGAACAGGATGCACAATCAGCTTATGCAAAATAAAATGAAATGCGGCATGCCTATATTCTGTGCCTGCATCTGCTTGGGAAATTCTACGTTACATTGTCACAGCCACTGACAGTGTAACGTAGCATATCGCATGCAGACGTCCTATTCGCATCGCTTTGCGAATAAGATGCATTTTAAGGGAGAAAGTTGCATGAAAAGATGCTTGGCAGTACGGAGTCACACAGCGCTCACCTGTTTTGTGTTGTTTTGTGTAATGAGACTTGTAACTAGAGATGAGCGGGTTCGGATCTTTGAGAACTTAGGGGATCTGAGATAGATCCGAGCCGGCTCGGGTTTTCCCGCCTGACTCGGATCTCAAAACGAGGCAAAACGTCATCATCCCGCTGTCGGATTCTCGTGGGTTTTGGATTGTAAAAAAGGTCCCGCAATCGCTGCCATTTTTCATTCCATCTGTGGAGAGTGAAGATGGAGGTAACTGGAAACTGTGCTGTGTTGATGTGCATAGGGGCTGGCTACAGTTGTGTTGTCCCTCAGGGGCTGGCTGCTTAATGTCCATAGGGGCTGGCTGTTGTCCATATAGGGGCTGGCTGGCTGTTGTGAGGTTGTCCTGTCCATAGGTGCTGGCTGGCTGTAGTCAATAGGGGCTGGCTGGCTGTTGTCCATAGGGGCTGGCTGGCTGGCTGTTCTGCTGTGTTGTCCAGGGGGTGCTCTGTCCATCAGGGGTGCTCTTCACCCCCAGTGTGAAAAAAATTCAAATATATTTTTTAATTTCTGTGTGTGCATTAGCCACACTTATTATCAGCAACGTAGGTGTGCGTGTTAACAATCTGCACTTAATCGCAATGTAGCTGCACTAGGGGTGTTGTCTGTGCCTCTTTCAGGGGTGCTCTTCACCCCCAGTGTGAAAAAATTAAAACAATTTTTTGTGCGTGCATGTTAGCCACACTTATCAGCAATGTAGGTGCACAGGGGTGCTGTGCTGCCTGTCTCTCCTTTATCAAGGGGCTGCTGCCTCGTTCAGGGGTGCTTCCCCCCAGTGTGAAAAAATTAAAACATTTTTTTGTGTGTGTATGTTAGCCACACCCCTAGTGTGAAAAAAATTAAAACAATTTTTTGTTTGTATGGTTGGTTGTGTGCATTAGCCGCAACTTAGCTGCGCTATAATTGCTTGGTGACACTGCTGTAAGAACCTCAGTGAGTATGGAGGACAGTCACATGACAGGAGAGCAGGATCCACATACCAGTCTTTTAGCTGCTGACAGCAGTCATGATGATGATGCAAGGCCATCAATGTCATCTATGAAGGCAGATGCACCAGGGTTTAAGTCAGGCCATGTAACAAAACAACTTTTACCCTGTTAAAGAAAAACAATACTAAAGCTAAGTCAGTTTTAGAGAAACAAAAAAATTGACAATATGCCATTCACTGCACGAAGTGACAAGGAAAGGATAAGGCCTTGGCCTTTATTTATGACTGGTGGTTCTAGTTGTGATGAGTTAAGCCCTTCTACTTGTAGGAGAGGTGCAACAAAAAATTTAATTGTCTCCAAAAAAATCACAAATCCCCGAGGAGAGTCCAAGGGATGTTCCCGGTTGCCATGTGTGAGCCTGAACTTTCTAATACTGTATGTGAAGAGGATCCTCCTTCTACCATTTGTGTGCCCTCTGCAAATGTAGGGATGAGGAGCACAAGTAAACATGCTGATGTAGAAATTGAGGATGCTTCTGCAGAATTGCATCAGGAGGATTAGGAGGATATTTACGTGGTTGGTGATAACAACAAGGATGATGAGGATGTTGATGATGATAATGAGGATGTTGATGCTGAGGATGTTTGTGTAAAAACTGTAAATCAGGCAACAGTTGTAGCCCATGGTTGGAAAAATCCCATTGTTGCCATGCCTGGGCAAAGGACCAAAAATCCACTTCTCATGTGTGGAATTATTTCTACCCAAATCCAGACAATCTTTGCCAAGCCATTTATAACCATTGCCATGTAACAGTGAGTAGAGGTAAGGACCTTAACCATCTAGGAACCTCCTCCGTGTTACGTCACTTGCAGCGCATTCATCAAATTGGAAAGGATATTTCAAACTCTGAAACTTTGGGGACAAATATACAAACAAAAATCAGTCCAGTGTCACAAAGCTGCTCCCTTCTATCTGGTTCCAAGCACCTGCAATCTCCACCACCAACACCTGCATCATCATCAACATCCTCATTCTTGATCGGAAGTAGTCCTGCATCCAATTTCATAAGAATGACTGACTCCTATCCGTGGTTCCTCAGAAGGATCCTTGAGTGCTCCAACAGTTGCTTCTGCTGGGGGTGGATCTTCATCCCAGAAAGGGACCAAGAAGTCTACTACTAGCAGTAATTAAAAAAAAACAATTGACTATTAAACAGTCCTTTGATAGAGGAAGTAAGTATAAAACTGTAACCTAG
This sequence comes from Taudactylus pleione, assembly GCA_031769625.1. Taxonomy (NCBI): domain Eukaryota; kingdom Metazoa; phylum Chordata; class Amphibia; order Anura; family Myobatrachidae; genus Taudactylus; species Taudactylus pleione. The sequence goes on along the minus strand of JAUIMM010000137.1, from coordinate 3,454,834 downwards.
TTTCACAGCAGATCACTGACACCATGATGGCTGTGCTAGTATTAGAAGGTAAAATAATATAAAATGAGGATGATAGTGTGAAGGAAGTGCAAAAGGAGAATGAGGGGGAAATTTGTGTCCTATCTGTCGCTAATGAGGATGTTGATGATGAGGATGTTGTTTGCGTAAATCAGCCACCAGTGGCAGCAGGTCTTGCTCATGATAAAAAGAAAGCCAGAAAGCCAGAAAAGCCACATCTTGGGTGTGGAATTATTTTAATCTAAATTCTGACAACAGTTGTGAAGGCATCTGTTCCATTTGTAAAGCCAACATTAGCAGAGATAGGGACGTTAACCATCTAGGCACCTCTTCCCTGTTTTGCAGCAAGTTCATGCAATTTGTTTAACAAAATTATAATAATTTGTAAATTAATAACAAGCAGTCCAGTATCAGCTACCAGCAGTTTGGACCAGCACATGCAATCTCCACCACCAACACCCTCATCATCAACCTCCTCCTTAATAATTGAAGGTAGTCCTTCCAAAAAATGTTTTGTGGGGGCCCATACAACCAAGGAGTTCAGCCACGACAGTGTCAGTCCTAGTGGCTAAAGTGCTTGGTTTGTTAAACTGTGCATGTCCTTTTTAATATCCCACATAAGAGTGGGTGGGAGGGACAATTCCATCTTGCACCTCTTTTCTTTACATTTTGCACAATTTGGGGCATTGCCGACTGACATTATTATAGTTATTAAACCTCCATCCTGCCTGCCACTGCTTTGTGGCAATGTTTCATAGATGTCCTATATTTTTTTAAACTGCCGTTTAATCTGTTTCTGTGATGCCTTGTGTTTTCTCCTTCTCTTCATTTTTGCTTGCATGGCATGCTGCTTGCCAACATTTTACAGAAAAAAAATAATGCCTTGTGTTTTAGATTTGTTTTGCATTGCATGCTGTGCACCAGTTTGTGTTCAGAGCTTGTGTAGCTTCTAAGTCTTGCATTTTTGGTACACTACTCCTTAATGAGAATTGGTCTTGGTGTTGCATCTGTTGGCATGCGAATCAGTGTTGTTGCCTTCACCTGGCTGGTGGTGAGTGGTGGAGTTTATTACACCTTAATTTTTCCCTGGCTTCTAGCTGATGTGTGATTTGGTGGAACCATCTACTATATGGCTGCATTTTTCTGCCACCTGCCACTATGCTAAGCAACGCGATCTGTATTCTGTTTATTGCAGTGCTTTGTGAAAGACTGATTGCATGGGGTTCTTTGGCCCCCCTGGTTAATTGTGGAAATGCCCAGATCAGGTGACACTCAGATATGTCCATTGTAGTTGGCTGCATGGTTTTACGCAGTGGCCAATGGGTAATTAATTCATGGTGTTCTGGTTTGGTGCCTCAACCTCCTCATTGATATTTAGTTTTGTTGCTTTTTGACTGATTTACCAGCAGAGGCTTGCTCTTGCTGGCATCCCAGCCCTCTACTTTCATATTAGTCCGGTTGCTTCCGCACATACAGGGGGCTTCTTTCTGCATATTTTTGAAGATGGTAGGCCTTTGGAAATTGTAATGCTACAAACATGGTGCCCTTTTTTATGTAGGGACCCAAGGCTGCTGCCACCAAACATCAGTAAGCATGAGCTTCGGGACAGGGTTACTGGGGGAATTTTCTCCCTGTGTTTTGCCCTTTGTGGGATCACATAGGTTTCTCAGGAGTTCAGATTAGGTCCCTGCCCCTGTTTCATTCCTTTTTATTTGCTGTTTGTTTTGATTGACTCCTCCCTTTTGTTGTTTTTACATTGGATTCCTACTTGTTATGGTTTTGCTACTAGTCTTGACTAGCTCTTATTGCAGTTTATTGCAGTTTGTTGGATGGCTCTTTGTGTTCTAGACGGCTGGTTGCCTGAATGCCTAAGCTGCTCACCTTTGCACATTAGGTTACAGTAGGTTGTGTTGGGAATTTCATACATTGGGTGTTGCTGGAAGTGACTGATCAGTTTTCTGGTCCTATTAGTCCATATGTTTTGTCTATATTGGGGATTGCAATTTGGTATTGCATACGGCATGGCTCATTTTTGTGTTTTTGGTTTACTGGGGTGGCTGTTTGGTGCATTGTGATTTGTTCTGATACCTTGACAATCAATTTCTTTACCATCCTGATGGGGTGCATTTAATTGGTAGCAGAATGACTCTTCCTCTTGGTGTTTTCTTTAGATTTTTGGGAAGTCTCTAAGTTAGCTCTAGGTTGTGGTGATGGTGGCAAAGCTTGTGGCACATACAGCGAGTCTTGCTGCTGGCAAAGAGGATGGGCAGATCAAATAATATATAGATCATAGCAGGTACACTCTCCTTCACAGTGCTGTGTCGGCTGTTAACTTCTATTCTTGAGGCCAGTGGATATGAAGTAGATGTTTCCTTCTAGCTGTGCACCTTGTGGCTAGTGAGGCTCCTTTTTCCTTGCCATGATTTTCTTCTTTTAATGTTATCAATAAATTCATTTTTATGCCATATACAGTTGTCTTTTTAATTATTATGATGTTTAATAAAGGTGTTTTGGTAAGGGGTAGAAGCCGGCTTCTGTTGTAAGTAGTTTAACTAAATGCATTGGGGCTTTTTAATGTTTACTCTATGAATCAATGTCAAACTTGTCCTCAGGTCTCCAGGATATAAGGAATCACTGTCATGGCACTTAGAGCTCTGAGCTTTCCATGTATCCGATGACTATGAAATACTGTAATTATGAAAACATGAAACTGTTTTTAGCTATATTGTTACATGTGTTTTGATCGTATCAAGCCTAAATTTTAGGAAAATTTAATACCTGCTATTCAACTGAGTGCATTCATTGCTGAATACAAGAAGCGACACAATCTGGGGGGAGGATACTGTGGGTAGTATAAACAGCACTTGAAATGACTTCTTCAGGGATATGAAATTAATTTCTGTCATATTCTGGAAATGCTAAATAAGAGAAAGCTGTTAAGTCTGTGAGCATTATAAGAACACAATTTCTCTCCATTGTGCTCAATGCATAACAGGTACATTTAAAAAAAAAAGTCTAAAGAGTCCGTACTGTAGGTGGCTTCCATACTTGTGGAATTTGTATGTTCTATACATGTTTGCAAAAGAGAGCAGTTTCTTTTCACACTCCAAAAACATACTGGTACATTTTCTTGTTGCTGACAAAAGTGCACTGTACAATGTGTGATTAAAGATTCTCTATACGATGCTGGATCATATGGAATTGCTATATAAAGAAACAATAAAAATAAAAATAATGATAATAATAATAATACAAAAAAAAGTTTTTCCCTTGGGACCTCAATCACTTGGTAACAGCATTTAGCAAAGCACTGCCTTTGTACTATACTTGAGAATAATAATTATTATTATTCTTTATTTATATGGCACCACAAGGGGTCTTCAGCACCTTACGTAGTACGAGGCTGTGCAATAAGTTTCTGGATGTCCAGTGCATAGGTACTGTAGAGTAGACACAATTTGACTGTCTGGTTGTGAACTGTAAACTCTGAAATTTCTGGGCACAAAACCTTGCATAAGCAGTGTGCACACCAAAGAAGTCAGCTTGTTCAATTCCATCAAGAAACTCATTATGGAGCTCAACGGAGGCCACTGGAGAGCCATGATATTCTATGACTACAAGATGGTCTGTGTCAGCAGGAGAGTTTTGACTGACTGCGAACTGCTTTTGGGATGTAAGCACCATCCCCAACCATTGTGTCTGAGTGTTGTTTGAAGAATTTTGGCGTGGGAGGCGGTCCCTAGCAGATGAGCGCTGCTATCTCTGACATCACAGAGGACAATGTTGTTGCCATGTGGTCCATAGTTGAGGTGGACACCAGGATAACCAAGGCCCAGTTAGAGAAGGAGATATGCATCTGTTTGATACCCCATGAAAAGCTTGGCCTGAGCAAGGTTTCTGTACACTGGGAGCCCCAACAGCTGACTCGAGAGAAGGAGGAGGCTTGGGTGACTTGGAGCCACAACATGCTGGCCAGGTTTGATGATGGCCACTCAATCTCTGTCTGGGAGATCACCAGTGGTGATAAATCCTGGATCTACAGTTTAAGCCTGGAGACCAAACAGTCGGCCTAGTGGATCTCAGTTGGAGGTGTGCCACTACAGAAGTTCCAATGTGAGTGCAGGGTGGCCAAGCAAATAGTGGCTGTTTTTTTGACCAAGACTGGTAATGTAGCTACTGTACCACTTGTACAGCAGTGCACTATTATTGTTTATTTATATACAGTAAGTGTATTTATATACACCGCAAACAAAAATGTGGAGAACACACAAAATCAACACAAATAATGTTGGTATATAGAGAGCACTGCTGCGCTACCTCCATGATGCTCCATTACATGAAGCATCTGTCTGTACCAAGATGGCTGCCATTAAGTAATCTGCACATGAGTGGTGTCACACTGGCACTGTGTTTGAGCGTCACAGTAATATAAAAGCAGGTAGTACTCTGCTTTATGGGGGACCCTGCTAATATTTTGCAATACCGCCTACATACATGACCGGATGGTGCGCTGTATGCTCCGCTCCATCTATGCTACTTGTCTGTGTAACTTTGAGTATGGCTGTACATAACCTGTGCACTGCAATAGACCAAAACTCCTGGTTAAGTCTATCCAGCTGGTGTGATTCTGTACTGCAAGAAATGGAGATTGTGCATTCAAAGGATGCCAGATCCATTCTACCACAAATACGTACAGTACAGTTGAAGTGAAACTATTGAAAATCACCAGGACAGGCTCAGCAGAGCCCAGTGCTGGTTCTTAAAATACAGGGGACCCCTTTGCATTATTTCCCCTGTCTTTTAAGAACCAGGACAGGCTAAACAGAGACTGGTGCTGGTTATGCTTGTGGGGGGGAAATGCACGTTATTTTTTTTTTAATGATTACTTTTTTTACTCACAGAAACATGCACGGATCTCACTGATCTGTGAGTTTTAAGACAGTTATAGTGTGCAAGTGAAACACTCGCACTCTATTTCATTCCTGAGTTCTATGCCCCCCTCAATTTACATAATATGACATTTATTACATTTCTAAACCTTAGCTATGTTCAGTTGAGACTGTCCTCTTAAATTCAGATACATGTAGCATTGCTAAATAAAAATCTCAATTGAAAGAACAATAATTTGATTTGAGACATCTGCTTCTTTGCAACTGTTAAGTGGCATTTCCACCTCAGGTTTACATGGACTTCACTCTGACTAAGTGACTGAGTGTTTGTATTTGGAATGGAAAAACAGCAGCCGGTGACTGTGAAAGAAGCTTAAGAGAAGAATTGATTAAATCTTTTCACATTTTCTGAAATGTAAATAGTAAGTTCCTTTAAACCCAACATCTATTTATGCTTTTTTAATGGATTACATTGGTGTGTAACATTGCTGTGTGACTGGATTATATAGTTCACCAAAAAACTCTGCAATCTTGCTGGGACCAATTTGCAATATAGATCACTTATCCTCATGTACAGTGGTGCTTGAAAGTTTGTAAACCCTTCAGCATTTTCTTTATTTCTGCTGATATTTGATGTAAAACTACCTCAGTTTTTCACACAAGTACTACAAGTAGATAAAGAGAACCAAATCAAACAAATTAAACAAAAAATGTAATCGTGCTCATTTTTTTTAGGACAATTATCCAATATCACATATCTGTGAGTGGCAAAAGTAGGTGAACCTTTAGGCTTAGCAGATATTTTAAAGGTGATATTAGAGTCAAGTATTTTCAATCTATGGGATGACAATCAGGTGTGCGTGGACACCCTATCTTTTTAAAAGAATAAGGATCTATCAAAGTCTGATGTTCACAACACATGTTTGTGGAAGTGTATCATGCCATGAACAAAGGAGATTTCTGAGGACCTCAGAAGAAGGGTTGTTGATGCTCATTAGGCTGGAAAAGGTTAAAAAAAAAACATCTCCAAAGAGTTTGAACTCCACCAATCAACAGTCAGACATATTGTGTACAAATGGAGGAAATTCCAGACCATCATTACCCTCCCCAGGAGTGGCCGACCAACAAAGATCAGGCGAAGAGCAAGGCATCTAATAGTTCACAAGGTCACAAAGGAATCCAAGGTAACCTCTAAGCAACTGAAGGCCTTTCTCACATTAGCTAATGTTAATGTCCATGAGTCCACCATCAGGAGGACACTCAACAACAATGATGTGCATGGCAGGATTGCAAGGAGAAAGCTGCTGCTCTCCAAAAAGAACATTTCTGCCTGTCTGCAGTTTGCTAAAGATCACCTGGGCAAGCAAGAAGACTATTGGAACAATGTTTTGTGGATAGATGAGTTCCAAATAGAGCTTTTTGTTTTAAATGAGAAGTGTTATGTTTGGAGAAAGGAAAACACTGCATTCAAGCATAAAAACCTTGTACTATCTGTGAGACACGGTGGTGGTGGTATCATGGTTTGGGCCTGTTTTGCTGCATCTGGCCCAAGACGACTTGCCATAATTGACGGGACAATGAATTCTGAATTATGGCAGAATATTCTAAAGGAAAATATCAGGACATCTGTCCATGAGCTGCATCTCAAGAGAACGTGGGTCATACAGCAAGACAATGGCCAAAAGCACACAAGTCATTCAACAAAAGAATGGTTAAAGAAGAATACATTTAAAGTTTTGGAATGGCCAAGTCAAAGTCCTAACCTTAGTCCAATCAAAATGTTGTGGAAGGACCTGAAGCGAGCAGTTCAACCCACCAACATAACAGAGTTGAAGCTGTTTTGTATGGAGGGATGGGGTAAAATCCCTCCAAGCAAATGTTGAGGACTAATCAACAATTACCGGAAATGTTTAGAAGCAGTTATTGCTGCACAAGGGGGTCATACCAGATACTGAAAGCAAAGGTTCACATAAATTTGCCACTCGGATATGTGATACTGGATCATTTCCCTCAATTAAAAATTGAGCATGTCTAATTTTTTGTCTGCTTTGTTTGATTTGGTTCTCTTTATCTACTTTTAGGATTTGTGTGGAAAAATCTGAGGTAGTTTTAGGCCAAATTTCAGCAGAAATATTGAAAATTCTGAAGAGTTCACAAACTTTTAAGCACCATTGTATCTAAACCCTATTTACCTATAGATTGTAAGTTTGGGAGTAGGGTCCTTTTACTTCTGTCTAGCTGTTATTACCAAGGGGTATATTTATCAATTATTGGATTTTAGATCTGATATTAATTTCTAATTCATGGCAATAAGAAATGACTGTATGTAGTGCCTAATTGTATTAAAATACACATGCAGTGACAGAGGCTCCGATAGAAGCCCATGCCTGTGAAGTGTAGGAAGTGAAGTGATCACTAGTGTGAACCCTTCACTTCTTTTTCGGGACCATGTAACGCTACTGCGCATGCAAAGTCTACTGACCATGCATGTGCGGCAGCCATTGCTTGGGATTTCTGTGATCTGTAGCCCATAAGATACATCGCCTAATGCCATCTGAAGGAGCTTGGTAAATCCAACAGCCTTGCATATGGAGAGACCGCAGCAGATATCTCCAATATCTTCCACGGTCCCTGTATTTTACATTTGGAGAATCCTTTATATTCCCCCCAAAAAAACAATATGGGTGAAATTGGTAGATATCCCACAAATATTATTTGGCAAATATTCCTTCATGTCTTGTTTGATGACTGTTTTGTTCCCAAATGTAAAATGCAACAAATTTTGCTTGTGCTATATATGTTAATGTTACTTAATAAATCATTAAGTAATGAGCTATTTTAAAAAAAATATGGTATTGTGCAATATATAGTGAGCAAACACAATTCTGTTCTAAATATTTAATAATATAAATGATTTAATTAATTGTCTCTTTATTATTAAAAATTATTTAGTGCAAACTATTTATTATCATTGAATACACTGGAGCTCATTTGGGAACCACAAAACAGGCAAGATACAGTGCAAAATCAGTTATGGTCCATGAATGATATTAGATTTATACAACTGCATCTAGCTGTCCACCAGAGGAGAATTATCCATTGGTGGCTGAGGCTCCAGACAAAAAATAATCTATCTATAAATGAACACTGAATGTTTTAATGAGAGGCATATTTACACTGACTTGAAGTACATGCATTATTAGAAGTTTAATAATTTTATAAGTGATCACACTACAATACTGTATAGCCCAAATATAATAGCTACTGATTTGTGGGCAACATTGCTATTCCAGCGAGATAGCCATTAGATTTACAGCGCCAATTAGTTTTAAGACAAAACTGGTTTGCGGTATATATACTGTATATCTGGATAAAGTTTTTGTGTATAATTTACAGATTAAAGTTCAACTTTGCTGAGATTTTTCAATGTCTGGGTTTCAGACTTCGGGTGATTTAATCCAGGAAAGAAAAAACACAACAAAAATATTGTTTGATAAAAGAATGACAATGATGAAGGCCAACAGAGAATAATATTCCTAAATAGCAAACATAATGCATAATAGAAAAATGTTTTAAAAGCTTTTACAGATAAGAATTGCAATTACAGCGAAATCAGCTGCTGAATGCATCTTTGCAAGTGGATTATCAAAATAAAAACGAAAACTGTTTATGTGCTGTCCTGAAAGACCAATTATTTCTGCGCCTCTCCACTCCTCTCCTCCCTATCGCCTTCTGGGAAAGGTAACATGACCGTGTGTTCCCTGTTTGTCCACTTGACATTCTGTTGACTTGAAAGTTCCGTCATAATGTTTCCTTTTTACTGTGATTCTTCTGAAATATCCAGACATTAGACCTGGCATATCAGTGCGGCAAATGTGGTGCAGGAAGTAGTTTGGACATTAAGTTACATTTATTGCTTGAAGGATAGAACTTAGATAGAGGGTATGATTGAGGCTTTCAGATAAGAGAAAATTCTTATAAAGAAATAGCACTAAGTTACTTCCACAAATGTTTGTGTATATGTTTACAGTATGTACAGGATATTTATGGATGTATTTGAAGTATGAGCCATATTTTGGGGTCAATTCAAATAGATGCGAGGGGGAGCGAGTAGTTGTTGTAGTGGTGTGGAAAAGCCGCCAATGGCCCATAACTTGCCGCATCAGGGCCCGATCTTGTCGTGGACTCTTGGATTATTTATGAGGTTGTGTGCCATAATTGCGGCATATAGCCTCACTTATTCACGGACACAAATAGTAGTGTAATTTCTCCAACTGCACATTTGTACAAATTGCATGTGTATGTGGACTTACACGAGTACAGTACAGTGCAGCTGTGCACATGGAAATCAAAATGACTCTTAGAGATGCAGTGTAATTAGAGTGAAAAATATGTTCAAATGTTCCTTTCAGAAAGCAGATAACTTGCATATTTCCATAAACCAGATGAAAACTTGCTTATTTTTCAACTGGACTTATCTTCTTTTTTAAATTGTCTGTATATTAACCTACTGTACGTCTACCTCCGAGTCCAAGTCTCCCATTAAAATGTTAACGTGCAGAGGCTTTTATGCATGTACTGTATGTCATGTTTGACTGTAAACGAGGCCCTCTACAGTATGTTCTTTGTTTGTATGTATTGAAGCTGAAGCAGAGCTGAACGCAAATCAACCATAGATTCTCCTGCTTTGCGTGCATGAAAAGAAGTGTCTATATTCCTTGTATAAACACATATTTGCAGTGCACACACCCACTATATGTATGCATGGTTTCATGCTTGTTATCATAAAAAGGACACACTTGCACTAGCCTATACTTGGTGAAATCATACTTATAAAAACAGAAGAATTTATACTTTGGTCTACATCTGCATAGCCCACATCTCTGCCTATGTAAGGACACCCCTTTGCTGGCCAGTTACACCTCCTCATCACTCTACTTACTACTACTAACTAGGGTACTAATCCATCAGATGTGGAGTAAACCAGGCTTCATACTGTACTTTTGTTTACACCTTGGGGTAAATGTAATAGCATGCGTACTGCAGGCATCAGTGAGTTCAGTGCGAGACTGCCCAATGTTTTAAATTGCAGTCATTTAAAAGGTGAAACCAAGTTGATTTTGCCTATTAAATGACTGCTACTTTAAAACATTGGGTAGTGTCGCACGGAACTCACCTATGCCTGCAGTCTGCAGGTGGTTGGGTATGAAATACCGGCAGTTGGTATGACAGCTGTCAAAAGACCGATAGCGGCATCCCGATGCTCAGTATCCTGACAGGGTCTCCGTGGTATGCCAACTCTCCAACCTTCACTCCCTAACCCTAACCCTCTGTTCCTGCATCCTAACGCTAACCCTACCACCCCATTCCCCATTAGTGCCTAAACCTAACCCTCACCCCTTGGTGCCTAACCCTAACCCCCCCAGTGGTGCCTAAACCTAACCCTCCCTGTTCATAGCCTAACCCTAACTCCCCCCTCCTTGTAGCCTAACCCTAACCCCCTGTGGTGCCTAAACCTAACCTTCCTTCCCCCCGTGGCTAACACCTAACTCCCCCCTGCTATACTTACATTTGGGATGTCGGCCATCGGGATTCCGGCATTGGCATCTAAACTGACAATGGGATTCCGGCACCGGTGTCTTGTCCCAGGTCGGGATTTTATTGGCTAATTTTATTTATTTTGTTTTCACTTCATTTAAACTTTGACTCACAAATTTTACCTCAGCTGTCACACCCAGATTGAATGGCAAAAAAAATCTAAATTATATTGCGAGACCCTCGAACCAACTATATGTATTGTATTGTAATTTGGCACAGTTCAAGTATTTGTAGTGGAACAGTGGATTGTTACACATGAATGTTTTATATTCTGACAATTCTTTATCAGTAAATCTGGTTTGACTTTACTCAATATGGAGGCACAGAGTCTGTCACTGTTAGAATGAACGTGGTTATGTGGCACAGGGCTATCATGATGGAGGGTGGAGGAATAGTGAAAATAGATAGATACCAGTTACTGTAAAACTGGAGGAAAGTATAAATGCCTGCTCATTGATGATGAGTTTGTGTATTGGCCTGGCTGTGACTAAATCTATAAAGTGTACTTGTAAGTCTGGCAAATGATGTCCTTCATTCATCGTGCAAAGGCAGCAGTGTGCACGGCATTAACGTAATTCCTAACAGATCTGTGTGAGATTCCTTCTCTCCTTAGTTCTCATGTCAAAAACAGAATGGAGAGAAGAAGGAAATTATTAAGATAACTATTTATGTAATTTATAAAAGTTTTCTCATTATAAATTTGGGGTGCCGTTAATAAATGAACCTCTCTATACCACACTCAGGGCCTGATTCGGACCCGCTCGCAAGCGCTGAGCGCTCGCAAGCGGGTCGATGTTGGCCATGTGTGCATGCACACGACGGAGCCGGCTTGCGCAAAACCCGAATAACGACGGCCAAGCTGTCGCTATGGGTCTTGCAGCAAAGGGGGCGTGCTGTTGATGGTGATTGACAGCACGCCCCCTTTGGTGGGCATGCCGTGTGCATGGCTGCCCAGACGGAGGCATTCCCATGGGAACGCCTAACGTCTGGGGCCGGCCCCACTGACATCACTAGTGATGTCAGTGGGAGTGCTTTTGGCTCTGATAGAGCCAAAAGCACTCCACGGCTTGCGGCAACAAGACCCTACCACAAGGTTCTCATCACAAGCCCGATGGTCGCGATCGTCTTGACCATCGCGACCATCATTTTGGCCGCTCGCTATAGCTGTGGGTGGTCACTCACAGCTATGCAAGCGGCCATGAGGCCATTCTTAAATTCAGAGGGACAGCCCTGATTCAAAGCGAGCGCTCTGTCAGAGTGTCCGGCTCTGAATCAGGGCCTCAGAGCATGACAATATCATTGCTCAACATTTTTGGAATGTGCACTGCACCTTTTCAAGACATATTTAAGGATGGTGTCACACAAGTTACTTTCACTCAAAGTTTTGAGCTGAGACAATTGTATGCTTACAACTACAAAAAAACCAAGAACACAATAGTCATATTATCCTCTCTTTAAGCAAAAAGAAGAAGGACCTGTAGCTAGTGTATAAGCAATTGCTGTTTCCTCCAAATTTGGACAACCACATTGTAGAGATTACACGGTGCTGTTCTCATAACTCTAAGTGTACTATTCCTTTATTTATTGTTGTTTATTAGCAGTTTTTTATATAGTGCACACATTTTTCAGTGCTTTACAGAGAATATTTTGCCATTCACATCAGTTCCTGCCCCAGTGGAGCTTACAATCTATATTCAACATTACACTAAGGTTAATTTTTGTCAGAAATCAACCTACCTTTTTGTTTTTGGATTGTGGGAGGAAACCGGAGTACCCAGAGGAAGCCCACCCAAGTAATGGGAGAATATACAAACTCCACACAGTTAGGGCCATGATGGGAATTGACAGGGCCAGCAACAGAAGTCATACTAGTACACCAATTTTTTTAGGGACTCCAAATCCCTGGGTCCCTGGCAGGTACAAGTCTGCCGCTTAAGATTTTACCTACCTGGGCAGATGGTGACTTCAGTCAGTACTCACATAGAAGATCACATGGTCCTGTTTACATAGGATTATAACCAATGTCATTGTCATGTAGCAGAGGTTAGACCAGATAAAACATAACAAGTTTTGGTGCAGGTAAAAATGTGAACTTCCCTTATCAGACCATTTTATATTATTAAACTGTATTTGCTAATTTGTGTATTTGTATCAGTAATCCTTTAGAATGAAGATTACTGTCCCTGAGCCTTTTCCTTCTAATCCTGTTAGTTGTGGATAATCTCCAGCCACTACCCCCTGGTTCTCTTTAGTCTCATTCCTCCTTGTGTCTCTCTGGCCTCGCTCCCCCTTCTGTCTTTCCATCCCCAAATCTTTTCTGTCTCTCCAGCTCCCTTCTATCTCTCCAGTCCTGACCCCTTTCTGTCCCTCCATTCACAGACCAAGCCCCCTTTTTTCTCTCCATCCACATACCCATTCTGTTTCTTCATCCCCCACCAGTGTCTCTCCAACCCCCAAAGTATCTCTCCAATCCCCACAGTGTCTATCTGGCCCCCACAGTGTCTCTTCAGTCCTCCCAGTTTCTCTTAAGCCTGCACCGTGTCCCTTTAGCTCCCAGTGAATTTCCAGTCCCCACAGGGTCCCTCCAGCCCCCAGTGTATGTCCAGTCCACACAGTGTCCCTCTAGTCCCCACAGTGTCCAACTAGCCCACAGTCTATCTCCAGGCCCCACACTTATATCTCTCCAGCTCCTGTCTCTTTCTCTATCCCTAGACCCCTTCTGCCTCTCCAGCCCTAGCCCCTTTCTGTCTCTACATCCATAGACCCTTTCTGTCTCTGCAGCCCCCCACATCGTCCCTCCAACCATGACAGTGTCCCTCCAGCCTGCAAAGTGTCTCTCCTGCCCTGACAGTGTCTCTTCAGCCTACAGTGTATCTATCTCCAGTCCTCACAGTGTCTCCTCACCCTGAAATTTATATCCAGTCCTCGAGGATTTCATAAAGAAATTGAATGTGAACTCATTGAATTTAAAATTAACATCTGAAATGGATCCAGTGAAGGTTAACTTCTTGGATTTAACCATACAGATTAGTGAGGTTGGTAAACTTGTCACAGATGTCTTCAGAAAAAAGACAGCCACGAACAGTATATTACATTTTCATAGTTCACACCTTCCAGCCACTAAGAGGAGTGTACCCAAAGGAGAATACCTAAGGATTAAACAAAACTGTACCGAAGAGAGAGTTTAAAAAAAGAGCTATGGAGTTAGGAGATAGACTGAAAGTAAGAGGTTATAGCAACACGACAGTAAGGAAAGCATGCTGTGAAGCAAAGTTAACGAATAGAGATCTTCTAAACTTCCATAAAAAGAAGGATGAACTGGATGGACAACAACCCATTCGATTTGTTGGTACATTTTGTAATCAATAGAGAGAAATTACTGAATTACTGAAGCTTTGCAAAAATATTGGCATGTACTACAAGCTGATGGAGACTTGGTAGAGATCCTGGGTACTAGGGTTCAAGTGAGCTGGAGGTGATCCAGAAACTTCAAGGATCAACTAACACATAGTCATTTTGTGAGACAGGAGAAGAAAAATTTAATGATTAAAGGTACACATAAATGCGGCCACTGCAGAGCGTGTCCATTTATTATGAGAAAAGAATATTTTCAGGACAAATTTGGAAAGAAATGGATGATTAATGATTGTATTAATTGTTCTACTCATGGAGTGATATATTGTTTGGTATGTCCTTGTAATAAGTTATACATAGGAATGACCAAACGACAATTGAAAACCAGTTTATTAGGACATGCTTATAATATTCAAACTGCCAAGACAGATAACGTGAGAATGAAAACCCTCACCAGTGTGGCTAGACACTTTCTACAATGCCATGCAGGAGATAGTAAGGGCCTAAGAGCCTTTGTAATTGAGAGGGTACAGTTAGCCTTGAGAGGAGGCAACTTGGTATGTGAATTACTAAGGAAAGAAGCAAAGTGGATCTTCATGATGGATAGTATTCACCCTAAGGGCATGAACGGAAATATTAGTTATGCAGTGTTCTTATAGAGGTCTTACCCATAGTATATAGGTCAGCTATGTTATTATTGAATCGATAATTAATGGAGATGATTTATATGAGTTTATATTAATATATGTTAAATTTTGAATAATTGATTTATATTTATTAATTTTCTTGCACTTAACACATTATTGTATTTATGTATACTATGTCATAAGTAAATTACATAGTTTAGGTTGTTATTATATAATGTACGGTCAGGTGCATAAATATTGGGACATTGACAGAATTTTCATATTTTGACCTCTATTCACCACCACAATGGCTTTGAAATGAAACAAACAAGATGTGCTTTAACTGCAGACTTTCAGATTTAATTTGAGGGTAATTACATCCAAATCAGGTGAACGGTGTAGGAATTACAACGGTTTCTATATGTGCCTCCCACTTTTTAAGGGGCCAAAAGTAATGGGACAGACTAAACAATCCTAAATCTAACTTTCACTTTTTAATACTTTGTTGCAAATCCTTTGCAGGCAATTACAGCCTGAAGTCTGGAATGCATAGACATCACCAGACGCTGGGTTTCATCCCTGGTGTTGCTCTGCCAGGCCTCTACTGCAAATGTCTTCAGTTCCTGCTTGTTCTTGGGGCATTTTCCCTTCAGTTTTGTCTTCATCAAGTGAAATGCATGCTCAATCGGATTTAGGTCAGGGGATTGACTTGGCCATTGCATAACATTCCACTTTTTAGCATTAAAAAACTCTTTGATTCCTTTTGCAGTATGCTTCGGGTCATTGTCCATCTGCACTGTGAAGCGCCGTCCAATGAGTTCTGAAGCATTTGACTGAATATGAGCATATAATATTGCCCGAAACACTTCAGAATTCATTCTGCTGCTTTTGTCAGCAGTCACATCATCAATAAATACAAGAGAACCTGTTCCATTGGCAGCCATACATGCCCACGCCATGACACTACCACCACCATGCTTCACTGATGAGGTGGTATGTTTTGGATCATGAGCAGTTCTTTTCCTTCTCCATACTCTTCTCTTCCCATCACTCTGGTACAAGTTGATCTTTGTATCATCTGTCCATAGGATGTTGTTCCAGAACTGTAATGGCTATTTTAGATGTTGTTTGGCAAACTCTGTTTTTGAGGCTCACCAATGGTTTACATCTTGTGGTGAACCCTCTATATTCACTCTTGTGAAGTCTTCTCTTGATTGTTGACTTTGACACATATACACCTACCTCCCGGAGAGTGTTCTTGATTTGGCCAACTGTTGTGAAGGGGTTTTTCTTCACCAGGGAAATAATTATTCTATCATCCACCACAGTTGTTTTCCGTGGTCTTCCGGGTCTTTTGGTGTTGCTGAGCTCTCCGGTGCGTTCTTTCTTTTTAAGAATGTTCCAAACAGTTGATTTGGCCACACCTAATGTTTTTGCTATCTTTCTGATGGGTTTGTTTGTTATGTATGCATGTTCATGTGTACATGTATGCTTTTGCAGATATATGTGTGTGTATCTATATGTATGTATATCTATACTAATATACAATTATTTTTATTTTTCATTTTTATTTTAAGTTTGGATATATTGATATCACTTAATTTATGAGGTTACCTTCCTCTTCACGGTTTTACACACTATATGAAATTTTGTCTTCACTTTAACACTAGATTTGTTTATATATGGAAGGATTTAAATATAAATTTTTCACTTGATTACTGATGAATATAGATTTATACTTTAATTTATTACTATTTTTGAGATATAACACTGTAGATATTCTAATGCAGATATATATTTGAGAGTTTTTTTATGACATTGGTGATGTCATTATTTATTACACTCTCTTTTTTTATAATATAAATGTTTTGGTATTTTTTCAGTATTTATATTTATTTTTTTCTGATCTAGTGATTTTGGAATGGGATTATTAAAGGATCTACTATATCACAGATCTTTATGAAATTGTAATTTATGGAGGGCTATAACATATTGTTCAATTTGTAATATTTTATAACTTGACAATATACACTGAAATAGTTAATAAAGGTATATTTGTTTCCCATTGGCTAATTTATGTGTCAGTCATGACTGAGGTAAGATGATTGGTGGATACTGGTATTTAAGTCCAGGTTTGACAGGTGCTCTGGTCAGCCTTTTGAGAAAGCACAAACGAAACACATCTCTAGGCGTTCTCTGTGCCAGTCCTAAATGTTAATAATACCTGTTGTACCTATAATTTGAATGTTATGATAGAAATTGAAGCTCCACTGAATTGATAGTAATTCTAGCTGTAGCTTTTGCATGGCACTGCAGAGCCAGTGCAAATAGTGCAACTTTTACTCTCAGAGCAGGAGATATACCAGGCTAGCTGAGAGGAGACACGTGGCCAGACTCAAAGTGCTGCTGTGTATATTAAGTGAGTCAGCAGTGCCGCTTTATATTATACTATTACCCCATGTTTATGAACCAAGCTATTAATTAGTGATGAATGGGAACAGGCACCTGTAAATTAGAGGAATTACTGGCAGGCTGGATACTCTATAATGATCTGTTTGTTATCCACTATTAAACCAGACTCTTGAGATTGATACAGTATTGCTGTTCTGGAATCAACGTGGTGTTGTGGAAACAATTACAAACAGAGAAATGGTTTATAATTTGTTACATCATAATATAACACCCTAGTAAGGGGATTCATTTGGTTGATATATTAGATCTGTAAGCACACATGATTATAACTGGATCTTCCCAGTTGAGACGTACACACGTGGGTTAAACTAATTGCTAATACTCTCTATTAAGCAGCCAATAATTTGAGAACATCTCAAACTGTCATTGAATTTAGGAGCATTATAAATGTAATAGGTACATGAAGGGACGCTATTAAGTGTATATGTGGCTAATATATAGGACTGAGTACACATATTTTAAGATGTTCTGTTATATGTAATATTGTATGTTTTGTATTTTGCTGTGTTTGTTCACCCAAGGGTATAGTTTAAGAATGATAATAAAGGTTATATTTTATTTTTATTATAAGTAATAGTGCACTCATGTAGGGATTATTTCCTTCTCTCTTTTTTTGAAATAATATATCCAGTCCCCACAGTGTCCCTCCAGCCCCTAGTGTTTCTCCAGTCATTACATTTGGGGCTAGAGGGCCACTGTATCTCCACTTTCCACACTGACCTTTTTTATGTTTTCTGAATTTCTGGCTGCCCATCGCAGTTCCTCTCTTTCAGTGGAGCAAAGCTGCATTATGTCATTAAGGCATGCATGCTGTGCCACAATAAGCAATAAAAAATTTTATTGCATTGGTCACCGGCTGTGCAATAAAGCAGTGCTATAGCCGGACTTGCACCCCAGACAGATTCATTGCCTGTGCACTGTTGATCACTGCAGCAGCGCAGGCAGCGGTTAGAGATAGGTTTCTCTTGGGCCCCTCTGGGGCCTGGTACATCTGTGGCCCTAGTCCAACCTGTCCCCAGGCTGGCAATTGATCCCAAGACCTCAGTGCCGTGAGACAATTTTGCTAACACTATCTGTGGTGCATTTGTTAAGAGATGTTTATTAGTTCATGGTAGCTGATGCAGAATGTCAGCCGCTATTCCACCTATCAAGTCAGCAATTAAGCTTGCCTACTGAATAGAAATATTACCCTTTATCTTTTTTAATGTTTTAATCCTTGAAATTAGTATTTTATTATATTCCTGGCTGTTGACTATTTGAAATACTGCCAGAAATTGTTGTTTGACATTTGCCCAAAGCAGGTAATTGTTCAATGTTTCTTGTACAGCAGTTAGTGCTATAACCGATATAGTATTGCAGCGCACTCAGAACTGATCACACACTCTACACAAGGTCACGTTTTCTCTTTCTCACTTCAAAGCGAGACATTTTTTTCTGTATCTTGGATGACACCGAACTGCATCAGCTATTGGAGCGGGGAGGGGAAAAAACTTAGCACAATCTGGCCACATTCCAAAGCCCTTAACCATATGTTCAAAAAGAAAAATAAGATAGATAACAGATATTTAAAGAAAGAAAAGGATTATGAAGCCTTTATGAATGGCTGTGATTATCCCTGTGTGTAATTCAATAAACCCTATTCAAACTCAAATATTATAATATAGTTCTTGTAAAAAAATAAGATCAAACTTAGATAATTATCCATTATACAAAAGAGATGGATTTCTAGTGCTGTGGTATGTGGTCGACAGCTTTATAATTATGCATTATTCAGATACTTGTAAATTATTGATTGAGAGGAGTGCCCAGCAGTACTTAATACTAGGCTTCATCCATTATCCACATCACTCTGCTGGTTTAACACAATGTGGGCATTGCAAAATAGTCAGGGGCCATGGAATTTACACAAGTTTTTCATACAGTACATTGAGAAAGCAGGATGTAACTGCTTTCTTGACTGGTTTCAGAATTATCCAGTTGCTTTTCTGCTTATTCTCTCAGCACTGACGGCAATGAATTAGGTTGTTTTTTTTTTTGCGAAGTAGCACCATGGTAAACTCTGGAGTTACACACACCAGTGAAATCCAATTGCAATTGAACTGGCTGACACAATAGTTCAAACATATATACAGCAGTGTTTCTCCTGTCTTCCAATGGCAAAACGACCACGATTGCGAGGTTAATACTGATGTACCCTTCCATGGACTAGGGTCTGACCTTCTAAGCATTTTCATGTTAAGTTCTGGTTGCCCCTTCAAAAATAGCTAAAATAGCTCACAGTGTCAGACTATAGAAGGAAATGATCATGCCCTCTAAATTAAAGAAAGTTTTATGTCAGACCTCTTTCAAAATGACTATTGCGATTTTGTTGCTTAAGACATCTGTGTTTGTACTAGAGATGTGTGTAGAACCCCATGTTTTGGTATTAAATCATCATTGTGTTTTGATTTTTGCAAAACCACTCACAAATGTTTTGGTTTTGGATCTAGATTTTTTTGAAAATTAAAAAAAAAAGAGCTAAAAACATGTAATTTTTAACTGTATTTGTTGCTACAGAATTGTCAACCTCAATAAAATTTAATTCCAGACAGTTTTGACCACCTAACAGCTCACATTATCGTTTTATCGTCAGCGAGCTGACTGGCTAGACTAAGTGAAAGAGCAGGGGCTCAAACACATGGCAGTTTCAAAAACTATAGCACATCTATGAAACATAGTGGCACAGCAGTGGCAGACAGGATGGCAGTTTAATAAATTATATGACCATATAGAATGTTATCATTAATCAAGAATATTGATTCCTACTAGTCGCTAGTCGCTATTTAGTGCTGCAAGTCGCTTAAGAAAGAATTGCTTTCAAGTCCAATCTTGTGGTTCCAAAGCCCAAAAAGTAATTTATGTAAACAGGGAAAGATTTTACAATTAGAATAAAAAACAATAAGATATATTTAAGTACAAGCCGATACATACGCATGAGCTACAGGTCCCAGTATGCAGTCCTTCAATCCTTAATCCTGCGGTCACCCAAAATGGAGAATGACTGAAAACTGAGCCCAGCACACAGCATATATATGGTACAGGTTACAAGGATAACAAAGGGACAAATTGGCATGTTTTCATTTGTTCTTGCATCTGGTCAATCTGGTCATTGGTCAGTTAATATGTTGTCATCAGAGGTATGGCTCGGTTTTCCAACAGCTTCTTTGTGTAACTTCCCTTCTGAAGAACTAGTTTATACTGGCTAAAAACACTGCATACAGAGAATAGTATTCTAACCAATAACTCCCTATAATCCATAACTAGCGAATGCAAGATGCGAATCCTTCGCCGATAGAAAAATGGATGTCTGCAAATAAGCAGGGATTTAGTATTGTACCAAACATGACATGTCCACTGTATTCTAAACCTTAGATCTCGTTTAAGCACATATTACATCATAATTATTAACAAACAAAACTTCAAATAACTCTGGTTATTAACTATAATGTGTGAGAAACACTATATATGTATGCGTTCGCATATGTGCATCTGTATATTGAAATAAGAAGTTTTCGTATGTATGTATGTGAATATGCATGTGAGCGTCTATGTGTACGCATGTGGATACACATACGAGCGTCTCTATGTAAACATGTAAGTTTATGTGTGTGCGTTATGTGCATCAGTATATATGTGTGTGGTGGATTCGCATTTGTGGGCATCAGATTGCACCAATGCAAAGTAGCGTCATGGTAACACATCGTCAGACCATAGACGATTAGATCATCAGATAATAATTGCAAGCAATCATATCCAATTATTTTACTTTGACAAGAACTAATAGCCTAAAAGTAAAATGCAACATATAATACATTATGAAATCAAAAGCATCAGACCAATAGATTAATAACTGTAGAAAGTGATGATTTATTAATACGTAAAAAAACAAACTCCTCCAACCAGCAAATCATAGGCCTCAGATCAATAGAAATTGATAATTGTAGAAATTAGAAATTGATAATTAATAAGCTCATAACAAGCATCTCCAGCCAGCAATTCACAGACCCAATCAAATTTAACAGATGCAAGATACAAATATGAGATACAAGATACAAAACATCAATACCTGTGACAAGTGGCTGTCCAAAACAAGAAGTATGTTGCTGCCATGAAGAGAGTGAGAAGCTGGAGCTGATACTTCTACATCTACTGAAAGAAGAAAGCTAAAATTAGCAACTTGGACTATCTGTACTGATCACAGTCAATTAGCGGGAATATAAAAGAGAATCCCTTTACCAGAGAGCACCTATTAGTATTTCCCATATACTGTTACTCATCACTATTCACATTCATTGTACAGTAGCATAGTGGTGATAACTGAATGGAGACTTGTATTCATGCGGTCAAAATGTTGTTTTGTATTATTATAATTTTGATTTGGGGCCAAAAGCCCCACTATAGTACATTAATATACAATATGCTGCCTCACACACTCTTGAAATATAATTTAAATTGAATTATAATAGAAGACTGGGTGGAGGAGATCCACAGAGAGAAAGACAAACAGCATGGAAATCAAGCTTCGACTTTCTGCTAGAAATCAGCTGGAACCAAAGGCAACCTAAAGGATATGCATGTTATTTTCCCTCATGTCAGATGATGTGATTTTAACCTCTCCCCTCTTCTTATGTTATTAAGCTGAAAACTCCCAAACACTTGTTTTCTAATAAAGATGTCTAAAAATATACTGTCACGCACAGCATGGCACCAAACAGCTGGTAATAACAGTGAATACATTTGTAAATATAAAGGAAAAATGTAAACAACTGCAAGTGGCCTTGAACATCCTATTTCTATACAATACTATGTGCCAAATGTAATAGGATGAGAGTTTAGAAAATGTGAGAGTTTACCAGTAAACTCTCATATTGGTCAAGTTTTATCTTTAAAATGGGAAAACAACTGGAAGAGATTTTAAATCGTGAGAGTTTTTTGTGTCTGAAAAACATGCAAGTTTGTTCTGTAGATTTGTTCTTGGACTCTATTACATTGGCAAAGTTTAAAAAGTGTGAGAAAACTCTCACATTTTCTAAACTCTCACCCTTTTACATTTGGCCCTATATGTTTGCTCGTATTTCCAATGCACTTAACATTGCACATTTTGGTCTCTTCAACAACGATCAACAGTTCCATCCCAAAGTGATGTTTATCTAACTTCTTAGTACATGTACTTTAGGGAACATTGCTGTGTTGTAAAGAGCAAACAATTGCTTAATAATTGGTATTCTAAGATGTCCATTTATCAATAAATATTTGCGGTTTGTTCCCCGAAAACACCTGCAAATATTTAGTATCCCCCGAATGTATGAAATAGGGACCTCAGCAAATACAGATGTGTCCACATACATCTATGTATGCATGCGAAATGCTAATGTTACAGTATGACACTATACTATAACATAGCATTTCTCGAGCAGATACTGCTCACCTACAGATGCACACAAATATATGCATTTTTGCATATCATTTTAAGCAGCAGAAGCTGCTTTTGGATCCTACTTGCATTACTGTGCAAATAAGATGCATTTGAAGATAAAAAGTCACACAAAAAAATACTCAGCGCCAGGGCTGCCATCTGGGGGGGACAGCTCAGTACTCCTATACTGGGCCAGGACAGCTGAGGGGGCCGGCCACTGTCAGAGTTAATTGTTAATTATTCACCCTCACACAGGACAGCTGAAGCTACTAGCAGGAGAGTTCTATGAATGACTCATTAGTCACACACAGTCATACATAATTAACTCTCTGGCCAGCACTGCAAGATCAGCACACACTACCTGGCACCAATGTCCTGCTTCAGGTACTGTGAAGCAACTGCAACAGGACCAGCTTATAATAAAGTTAGGAACACTGGGGCCCCCTCTCACATACAGGTCCCCCTCTTAGGACCGCATCAAATAATCTTTATCACCTCTGCTCCCATAGTTTCTCCACCCTTAGCTCTCATCCTCTCCTCCCCCCTGCTCTCATTGGCCAGATATTGTGTGCACTACACTGAGGACGGAAATGTGAGAGAGCAACTGTGTAGAACACACAGAGGTGCCTCTACCCTACTCCTATACAATCTGCCCCACTGTCCCCTTTACTATACCTGAATCCTGCCACTGCCCCACTCCCCCCATCCTATACAATCTGCCTCACTGTCCCCTTTACTATGCCTGAATCGTGCCTCTGCCCCACTCCCCCCATCATATACAATCTGCCCCACTGTCCCCATTACTATGCCTGAATCCTGCTTCTCACCCCTTTCACCTCCTACTACACAATCTGTCCCCTGTACAATTCCTGAATCCTGCCTCTGCCCCTTCCCCCTCCTATACAATCTGCCCCACAGTCCTCTTTACTATGCCTGGATCCTGCCACTGCCCCCACTCCCCAAATTTGTATCTCTGAGCCTGCAACTGTCCCCACTGCCCAAATCTGTATCTCTGAGTCTGCACCCTCCCCATGTGTCTCTGCTCCTCCCATATCTGTGCCTCTGTTCCCCCATACCTGTGCCTTTGCCCCCTCTCCATATATATGCCTCTGCCCGCTTCCCATATTTTACTCTGCTCCCATCCTATCTGTGTTTTTGTATCCTTTACCCAAGTGTGCCTCTCCCGATTTGCATCTCTGCCACTTTTACCAAGGTGTGCCTCTCCCCACTGGCATCATAAGGGGGGTGCTCTGTAGCATTAAGTGCAGCACTCGGCTCCTGTCATAGTGAGGGTGCCGGTACTGCACCTCTGACACCCTCACCCTCAGGAATAAGCACAGGACCACAGAGGTTCAGGTCAAGCTGCCACGCCCCCTTCCTGCATGACCATGCCCTGTCAATGAGACCACGCCCCCTTTTCAGTGGCACGCGGCTTTGCCACTAGCACTGCATGCCTCCCCACATTAGCTGACCCCACGGTGAGAGACGCCACTGCCACTTCCCATGTTTGCCTCTGCCCCCTACCCATATATGTGCTGTGTTCAACGCCACATACAGAACCTGAACCTATGGATTTACAGGTAGGCACATTCTTCTGTTATGAAATCATTAGGCTTTTCTAACTTAAAAAATAATACTTTATTCCTCATTTATCTTTAAAGGCAAATATCTTGTTTTTAAATCTACTGTTTAATTGTATTTTTTTGTTGTGTATATATATATATATATATATATATATTCCATAGACAAAAAACCTTACGGTTTCTTATGTCCCATTGAGGCTGCTTAGACATGATCGGAAAATTCACAAAACCTATTGATTTTCTGCCACTCAAACTTCAAAAAGCTGACGCCTTAATGGACGTGTTCCTTGCGCAATACAGATATGGCATGCCCTCACACCCTGTGGTTAACAGCAGATCCAGCACTCTCACAGAATGAGATTGCTGTCATTCACAAAATGGTGGAGCTGCTAATTCACAGAATTGTGTGCTCATTGGAATACACACATGCAGTCTATGCAACTGAGGTCAAAGCAGTTATGTGGCTCTCACATCCCACTCAGTGCCCACAATCTTCCCATTTGATCACCAAAACAATCTCACTGGCTTCCCACATCCTTCTCACTGCATACATTTATCTCATTTAGAATACACGTTCAGCTCCCTTATTTTAAAAAATATCATACTCTGTCTATGCATGTACACTATCTTCCCCTATATGCCTCCATGCTGCTATATATTCCCCAATCCCAACTGCTGTGTGGTCTCCCAACTGTGATAGTCTGTGTTCCCTCATCAACACCAATGTTTTTCCCCAGCCGCACCGCCCTGCATCCGTGCCTTCTCCACAGCCATGCTGCTGTCTTTCTCTCATCTGTGGCACTCTTTCTTCCTCCATCTGCACTACTCTGGTCCCTCAACTGTGCAACTCTGTCTCCCCGAAGCACCCGCACCACTCTGTCTTCCTCCCCATCCACACCAATCTGTGTTCCCCAATCCCTACTGCTGTCTGGTCTCCAAACTATGGTAGTCTGTGTTCTCTCATCCGTACCAATCAGTCTTTCTCCACCTGCACCGCCATGCATCTGTGCCACTCCATTTCCTTCTGTAACACTGCCTTCCCCTAAGCCATGTCGCTGTCTTCCTTTCCTCTGTGGCACTCTTTCTTCCTCCATCTGCACCACTCTGTCTCCCCCAACTGTGCAACTCTGTCTCCTCCCCCCCACCTGCACTACTCTGTCTTCCCCAATCCCTACTGTTGTGTGTTCTCCTATTTGTGCTAGTCTGTATTCCCTTATCTGCACCAATCTGTCTTTGCCTGTCTTCCCATATCCATGCCACTTGCTTCCCCCATCCACGTCGCTGTCCCCCCAAACCGTGCCACTCTGTTTCCCCCCATCCACACTACCGTTTTCCACCCATCTGCTATACTTTGGCAACCCCCCCTGTGTACTGCTTAACCTTCTCTCCTCTACACACCTTTGTGTCTCACCTATCTACGCTGCTGTGTCTCCTCCCCCAATCCACACTTTTATCCCATCTGCACAGCTCTATTCTCTGCTTTGACCTCAGTTGCATAGACTGCATGTGTGTATTCCAATGAACACACAATTCTGTGAATTAGCAGCTCGACCATTTTGTGAGTGACAGCAATCTCATTCTGTGAGAGTGCTGAATCTGCCGTTAACCACAGGGTGTGATGGCATACCATATCTGTATTGTGCAAGGAATACGTCCATTAAGGCGTCAGCTTTTTGAAGTTTGAGTGGCAGAAAATCAATAGGTTTTGTGAATTTTCCAATCATGTCTAAGCAGCAGTCACAGATGGACGAATGCAGCAGTGAGATCTACACATTTATGTTAAAAATTGAATTGTAAAAAAAAAAAGCGTAGCCACCCCCCATAGAAAACAACCAGCCAGGGCTTTGGAGCCCCAGTACTGGTTGTGATAAATACAGGGGACAAACGACATAGGGGTCCCCTGTATTAAGCACAACCAGCACCAGGCTTTTGAGATCCTGTCCTGGTTGCCAACATACGGGGGACAAATGACATAGGGATCCCCCATATTTGGTATAAACAGCACAGGGCTCTGAGCCGGTCCTGGTTCTGGAAATAGAGGGGGGAAAAATACATAGGGCTCCCCCTGAATTTCCCTGAACCAGCATGGGACTCCTTCTAGCGGGGGGGGTGATGCCACAGCCAGGGGAGCCCTTTCACCGGGTCCCCCAGCCACAGCATCCCCAGTAAAGGGGTACCCCTCCTCAGGGCACCCCAAGCCCAGGCTGATAGCCCTGGGCTTTCCCCAGTGGTGGGTGCTGGGTTAATTGTGTTGTGTGGTGCATTTTAAAGAATATTTTCTTTTGCAGGTGAACGATAGGTCCCAGCATATCTCCTACATGCTGGTACTTGGAAAACCACAAGTACCAGCATGCTGGGCATTAGGACCCACTGCCACCTGTAGTCCACCTGTAAAAAAATATTAAAATAACACAACACACTTTAATATTGTAAAATGTTATTTTACAGGTCTTCACCTGGGGATGGCGGCCTTTAAGCTCTTTTGCATGGCAGCCGCCACCCCAGGACTTAGACATCTTCGCCTGCCACCTGCCAGGGCTTCGGCGTATTCGCCTGGCGGGCACCAACCCGCCAGGGCTTCGACGACTTCACCTAGTGGGCAGCAGCCTGTGATAGCTCTTTTTCATGGCTGCCTCCCTCTAGTACTTCTGGTGTCTTTGTCTGGTGGGCACCAACCCGCCAGGGCTTCGGCGTCTTCACCTGGTGGGCACCAACCCATCAAGGCTTCGGTGTTGTCACCTGGTGGGCATCAACCCACCAGGGCTTCCACGTCTTCACCTAGTGGATGACAGCCTGTGTCAACTCTTTTGCATGGCCGCTGCCCACTAGGACTTCCGGTGTCCTCACCCTGCAGCAGGCGCCAACCCGCCAGGGCTTCGGACTCTTCACCTAGTTGGTGGCAGCCTGTGTCAGCTCTTTTGCATGGCCGCCGCCCACTAGGACTTCCGGTGTCTTCGCCTGGCGGGCGCCAACCTGCCAGGGCTTCGGCGTTCTCGCCTTGGGCGCCAACCCACCAGGGCTTCTGCCTCTTCACCTAGTGGACGGCAGCCTGTGTCAGCTCTTCTGCTTGGCTGCCACCCACTAGGACTTCCAGTGTCTTTGCCCGGTGGGCGCCAACCCACCAGGGCTTCGGCGTCTTTGCCTGGCAGGCGCCAACCCAGCAGGGCTTCAGCGTCTTCATCTGGCGGGCGCCCACCCAACAGGGCTTCTGGCATCTTCACCTGGGGGGGTGGCTGCCACCTCCTCAGGGCTTCTATGGTCCTCTGCAGGTGCCGCCGCCTCCAATGATGTAACGAGTCATGATTGGCTTGCAGCGGGCATCTTTGAAAATCAAAGAAGGCCACAGCGAGCCAATCATGGCTTGTGACATCGTCAGTGGTGGCAGCTGCGGGACTGGCGCCCGTTCGGGTGTCGGTGGCGGGCCTGGATCTGAGAAGATCTTGTCCCCGCCAGCCATTCTGCTGAGTATGTCAGTGGCGCCCATTTTAAAATTCAAAGATGGCCACCGCAAGACGTGATTGGCTATCTGTGGCCATCTTTGAATTTCAAAAATAGCGCTGAGACGCTATTTTTTAAATGGGCGCCGCTGCCATATACAGCATAATGGCTGTAGGGGTCTGAATCCTCTACGGTCCAGGCCCGCCGCCAATGGCCTCACTGCCGCTGGCCCCTCCACCGCCGCTGGACCCTCCATCACCGCCACCATTACCGGACTCTCTGCCGCCAACACCCATGCCCCTGCCGACACTCACATCCCCCGCCAACAACTGCGACCCACTGCCCGCCGCCGAGGTCCCCACCGCCGCATCCGTGTCCCCGCCACTGCTTTGCCCACTACTGCCCACAAATGATGCCCATCTTGCTGCTCCCAAGTGAAGCCACTATGACTACACCTGCTGGGAGCTCCTACTGCAGCTGCGCAACAAGTTGAAAAGTCCTATCTTTATAATGGCGCATTCTTGAGGTAATAGTTTAATAACTGTTACTTTCTAATTTACCTCAACCCCAAAAGCACGTACCCTGGCACAATAGCTACCTAATAAAACAAACCCCAAGTCTAAATTCCACCCCTACACTGAGTTTTGCCTTCCCAAAAAAAACCCATAGACTATAGCAGAAGAGTTGTCCTAATTGAGAATGTTAGAAAAAACTGACAGTTGGATCTTTAGATTACTTCCATGTCCTAATTTTTTATGTTTATGCCCTGAAATTTGGCATGCAGCACCCAGTGACAGCTCTACCTGGACATGCCAAATTTCAGATCTGTACCTCCTATAGCTTTTGAGGTGTAGCCCCTTGAACACCCTGCCCCCCTCTTCAGAATTCTCTATGGAGAAATCAATTTTTTTTAGATGCAGCCTTATTATAAGGGTACTACTCTATCCTTGTATATATATATATATATATATATATATATATACAGTAGTTTTACAGTGTGTGAGTATATATATATATATATATATATATATATATAAAAGGATGAGCGCCAACCCTCATGTTATGGTTTTGGATCTGTGTCTCTTTTGTGTATTGGATTTGGATTTGGTTTTGCCAAAACCGTCCTTGCGTGTTTTGGTTTTGGGTCTGTATTTTTTTTAAAAAATCATAAAAACAGCTAAAATAACATAATTTGGGCCTGTTTTTGTTCCTAAATTATTATTAACCTCAATAACATTCATTTCCACTTGTTTCCAGACAATTTTGGCAACATCACAGCTCACAATATTGTTTTCATCCAGTTTTGGAACATAATTTGCACCAAGCTAGCTGTCTGACTAAGCTAATTGGCAGCACTGGGTGGCACAAGCACATGTCAGTTCAACTTCAAACATGGCTCATAAGGAAACATATGTTTTCATTAATCAAGAGGCCTGAGGGAGATGGAGCATGTATGTAGTTGAAGGCATGGAAGGGTTGATTCATAGTAAATTTTATTTAAGTTTTTGATTCCAAAGCAAATTTATGAGAGAGGGAGGTGGGGAGTCATGTTCAAAGATTATTTGACTCATTCACATCAGGCCTTGCCCCAGTTGAGCTTTTGTGGTGGTCCAGTATTTTATTAAAAAAATGAAGGGGCAAGCAGGAGATGCTGTCTATGGCAGCACACAAAATGGAAGCTCTGAACAGGATGGGGGAAGAGGGATTTTCAAAGTCTGGTACTAAACATCTGTTATCATTGTGCTTCTGGGATTATGGAGGGGAAGGCAGGGAGGGGAGGAGAGAGAACATCTCCAGATACCATCACAAAATTGCCTTTCCATTTGATGTTTGAGTTGAATCTGACCAAACATGGCTACTATGATCAAGAAAAACCAAGCACACCAGGTTTTATCTATAAATCAAGGTTGAAAAATGGCTTAACAGTATTTCGCTAGTATACCTATTTGTGATTTTAGTTGAAAAAATACAGTATGAAACTAAAAAAAAAATAAGCATCAGAGCAGCAGCACAAAATCACGGCAGTTTAAAAAAATACAGGACATCTATTAAACTTTTACAGCACAGCAGTGGCAGACAGGATGGCAGTTTCATAAACTATAAAATAAAAAATGTCAGGCAGCAATGCCCCAAACAGCACATAATGCAAAGAAAAGTGGTGCAAGATGGAATTGTCCTTGGGTCCTTCCACCCACTCTTATGTTGTATATAGGACATGCACAGTTTAACAAACCAATCACTTCAGCGACAGGGACTGCCAATTGTGGCTAAAGCGATTGATTTGTGCCCCCATAATACAAGCTACCAACAGGCATCTGACATTGCTGGCAATGTTATCTCCATGCACAAACTGGCCTTACAGAGGAGAGATGTTGTTACAATCATCATCCGATTCCTCACCCTAATTAGTGTGTACATCACCTTCACACAATATTCCCCACCGAAATCCCCACCGAATTCCACCATTACAGCCTTAGGTGCCTCTTTAATTTTTGGATGTAATAGGTGGTAAAGGTCTTCCTGGTGAAATTTGTTGTTCATTTTGATGGACATCATCTTATCCACATTTGAGGAAGTAGCCTCCTATGCCGATTGCTGACAATGTTCCCGGCTGTGCTGAAAACTCTGTCTGAGTACACACTGGAGGGTGGGCAGCTCAAGTAAAATAAAACCAGTTTGTGCAAGGGTCTCCAAATTGCCTTTTTTTCCTGCCAGTAGTGAAACAGACTGTCTGAAATGCCTATTTGGATGCTATCATTAAAATAGTCCTCAACCATTCTTTGATTGGTTACCGTATTAGATGGAGTAATGGAGAGGTCTCATTAATTGTAGGCAATTCTTTTAGACCCAACCAGATGTCTAAACTTGGTTGTGTTGACTCATCTGCATCACCAGTGGGTCTTTTTTGGAAAATTTAGTTTTTTGCTGGCAGACGCATTTGCTGCAGAACTGAAGGAGGAGCAATCAATGTATCATGTGCAACTTGAGCTGGCAATTTGCTTGCCAACAGCTCTTTGCATCAGATCTGTGTCCATTGGGAGGAAAGACACAATGTATGACTTAAAACTAGGTTCAAGCATGGTTGCCAAAATGTATTGCTCTGATTGGAAGATCCTGACAACCCTTGGATCCTGGTGAAGCAAATAAAGTAACTGATCTATAAGTCCGACATGCTTAGCCGAATTGCTTAAGTTTAGCTCCCCCTTCAGTTTCTAAAGCTGCTTTTCCAACAGTCTAATCTGGGGAATTACCTCAAGCTTGTAGTGTCAGAACTCACTTCACAGGTGACCTATTCGAAGGTTTTCAGCACTCTGTACAACACAGAAAGTATTTTCCACTGAGCTTGAGCAAGGTACATTCCCCCTCTTCTTCCTATGTCAAACTTTGTTGTGTAGCTTTGGATGGCTTTTTGCTGTTCCTCCATCTGCTCAAGCATGTACAGGGTGGAGTTACAACTTGTTACTACCTCTTGCTTCAGCTGGTGACAGGGCAAATTCAATATTTCTTGCAGGTGCTGCAATCTTCTACATGCACCTGCTAAAAATGCCCAGAAATGTTGTGGGCCATGGACAGCATCTCTTGCAAGGCCCTGTCATTTTTTTAAAAACATTTTCACCACCATGTTAATAGTGTGAGCAAAACATGGGATGTATTGGAATTCACCCAGCTGTAATGCCCTCATAATATTGGTGACATCGTAAAAAATCACAAATCCCAAGGAGAGCCCAAGTGGGGTAAGCCATTTTGCAATAATAATAAAGAGGTTGCCAGTGATATGCCTCTTAGTGAAACCGGTTATACACAGAGTAGCCTGCCTCTGAATAAGCTGTTTTTTTTAGATGATGCTGCTGCTCTTGGTGCTGCTGAAGGCAATATACCCACCCAGTGGGCTTTTACAGTCATGTAATCTTGCATTTGCCATGTTCCACTTGTCCACTTATCTGTGGTTAATTGTACAGTGGGTATGACGGCATTTTGGAGGACACTAATTAACTTTTTTTAACATACCTGTACAGGCTGGGAATTGCTTTTCTAGTGAAGTGGCACCTAGATGGGATTTGGTAGCAGGGACTGAGGATATTGGATGCACATCTAATATCAGCAAAGATGTCATGGCGTCAGTGATCTGCTGTGCAACTGGGTGAGTGCTGTTATACTTGCTTCCCCTTGCAAAAGATTGTTTAACAGTCAATTGTGTCTGGGATGAAGATCCACTCCCAACAGCAGTAGATGTAGCACTCAATAATCCAGGAGAGGGGTGGACTGAGATAGCCTTATTAAATTGGTTGCAGGACTATTGTTGATGATGGTGTTGGTGATGAAGATCCCAGAAGCTTGGATCTAGCAGAGAGAAGGGAGATAGCTGACACTGGACTGCAGTTTCTGAATTTTGCACACTTTTGATGGATGCACTGTAGATTACGTAACAGGGAGGAGTTTCCTAGATGTTTAGGGTCCCTACCTCTACTCTACTCTGGCATGACAACAGGTACAGTTGGCTTGACAATTGTTGTCCGGATTTGTGTAGAAATAATTCCACACATAAGAAGTGGCTTTTTGAATTTTATGCCTAGGCATGACAATGGGATTTTCCTTATCATGAGCAACAACTGATTTACACAATCAACATCCTTATCAACAACTTCCTCATCAGCAATCTCATCATCAACATCATTTTTTAGCATCAGCTACACAAATATCCTCCTTATCCTTGTGCACTTCCACAGAAGCATCCTCAATTTCTATGTCAGCAAGTTGACTTGTCCTGCTCATCCCCACATTTGCAGAGGATGCACAAGTTGTGGAAGTAGGCTCCTCTTCGAGTACAGATTTGGAATGGTCAGGCTCATGCACTGTGCATGTGCAAGCCCCGGAGCGAGAGAGAAACTCTCTCGCTCTGGAGCTCGCTACAAAAGGGGCGGCTGTCGATGTTGATCGACAGCTCGCCCCATTTTGTAGGCGAGGGTGGTTTCCAAAATGGATGCATTCCTTAAGGAACATCTACCATTTTGTGGGGGCCGCGCTGACATCATCAGTGATGTCAGTGGGAGCTTCCTGCTCCATCAGAGCAGAAAGCTCCCTGGGGCTTGCGGTTGCCAAGACCCAACCTCAGGGTCTCGTCGCAAGCCCCAATGGTCGCGATGGTGATCACCATCGTGACCATCAACCTGATCGCTCGTTAAGTTGTGGGTGGTAACCCACAGCTTAACTAATAAGCAGGAGGAGGCACTTCAAAAATGTAGCAGCCACCTTCATTCAGAAAGAGCAATCGCTTCTTGCGACCACCTCTGAATGAGGGCCTTAGACTCTCCTCAGGGGTTTGTGACATTTCTGAGCGCACAGTTGGTTTCTGAAGAGGCAGAACCACCAGTCACAAATAAAGGCCAAGGTCGTGAGCCTTTTCTTGCCACTTCGTGTGAGATTCCTTGACTTAAGCCATGTATGCCCTTGGGGATTGGCTTTAGTAGCTCGCTTAGATGGACTAGTATCATCATGACTGGTGGCACTGGCAGCAGCTCCAGCCCTAGTATGTGGTTTCTGCTCTCCTCTTAACTGATCGTTCTCCATATTAACAAACACGAATGAAGTGGGGTAAAACACACATTTTAATTTGTACCAACTTTACATATTACACTGTGGTATCAATAAACTACAGTGTCACAATATTTTATATGAATAAGAAAAGAATAACACACTGCACTTCTACATACAGAGGCCCTCATTCAGAGCCGCTCGCTATTTGCGGTCATTCGTTTTCTAAAAAGGGGTGGCTATTCAAATGAACCGTTCGCACTTTGCAGTCTGTTCACGCCTCTAATTCTGAACGAGCGAGCAAAACATGCGAACGTAAATTTGGAAAATACGCCCCCTGGCCGCTCGCACCATACGACATGTCCGCTATTTATTAGATTAATCGAGTACATCGACCAGCGTATGAACTGCTCGCTATTCTTGTGGTTGGTTTTTTCAACCACTATTTTGCGAGCAGTTCTGAGTTAAAAAAAAACAAGTGACGTGGTCAATGACGCTGCTGGATTAATTATGCACTCCCTTAAAACCGCCCGTTTTGACCTTTAAGCATGCCTGCGTTCGGATTTCCACTCCCCCTTTTCAAGCACCTTCCCCTGTTACCACCCACATACACCTCATTCTGTCACTCAAATTAGCAGGCATTCGCTATTTTGCGAGCACATGAATTTCGACCGCACTGACTGGATCGTGCATGCGTATAACGATCCGTACACATGCGCAGTTGGGCAAACATCGCTCGGAGCGAACGAGCTGCCGCTTACGAGTGGCTCTGAATCAGGCCCAGTGTCACAAGATTTTTTAGGAGTTAAACACTGTGCTAACATTTACAGTGTCACAAGACTTTTTATGAGTAAAACACTGCACTTCCACTTAGTGTCACAAGATTTTTTATGAGTAAGAAAAGAATAACACACTGTGCTACCACTTACAGTGTCACAAGATTTTTTATGAGTAAGAAAAGAATAACACACTGTGCTACCACTTACAGTGTCACAAGATTTTTTATGAATAAGAAAAGAATAACATACTGCTCTCCAACTTACAGTGTGACAAGATTTCTTATGAGTAAAACACTGCGCTACCACTTACCGTGCCACAAGGTATTTTTATGAACCCGTGAGAATCCGATAGTGGGATGATGACGTTTTGCCTCATTTTGGATTCCGAGTTAGGCGCGAAAACCCGAGCCGGTCTCAGATCTCATATGTTCGGGTTGGTTTGGATCTCGGAGAACCAGACCTGCTCATCTCTAATATATATAAATATATATGAAAGAGTCCATCCACAAATGTAGAATAGACAGCATTCTCCAGATTCTATTTATGCAATTGAATAAATTGGAGAGGTCCAAGGATCACAATGTGAATTTCACATTTTACCACCCACCACACTTGTGTACTGTAAAAAATGTATCCTCCTACCCCTTGTGAATTTTTTAATTGCTTTTTCAATTATAGGTACATGTCAAATTCCTGCAAGTATCTATTATAAAGCAATGGCTTGGGTGCTTTGCATTAAAAATATGAATGAAAATTGTAATGAACACTGATGGTCCTCAGGAAATCTCCCCCTAATCATCTGATCAGAAGAAATGGTCTCTCAAGGGGATGTGGTTAATTTACTAATGGCTTGGATGTCTACTGCCAAATCCCGGCGCTGGAATCCTGATCAGCATGAGAAGACTGGCAAGAGTATCCCAACATGGCTTGTGAAGCTGATGCTGGAATTCCAATAGCCAGCATCCTGATCATAAGTATAGTGGGGCCAAGGCAGGCTGAAGTACCCTGGGGAGTGTTAGGGTTAGGCTGCAGGAGGGGGGAAGTTAGGGTTAGGCACCAGATGGGGGGTTAGGCTTGGGCATCACCAAGGGGAGGTTAGGGTTAGGCACTAAGAGGGGAGGGTTAGGTTTAGGCACTAAGAGGGAAGAGTTAGGGTTAGGCAATAAGAGGGGAGGGTTAGGTTTAGGCACTTAGCGGACTGGTTAGGCTTAGGGTGAGGGCTAGGAAGGGTTAGTCTTAGGGTGCAGGAAAGGAGTATTAGGTGGTAAATAGGACAGGAGAACACTATTTACCATTCCCCTGTTGGGATTGTCAGCATTGGGATGACGCTGTAAGTGTATTGACAGCCAACATTCCACTTGTCGACATATCATACCCAACCCCTCTCAAGGCCACATAAAACAAGACATTGCACAATGTAACAAATAGAGGCAGAGTATAAAGAGTCAACTAGACATCAGTGCTCTCTCTTTAAAACTCAGGTTGTCACATCCCCATCGGTTATGTGGGGAGGCCGAAATGTGTACAACGTGTCTCATGTACACTTTTTATATTGAATGAAGGAGTGATATAAAAGAACAAGGACCAGCAACAGCTGTGTTCCTGAGTAAATGGGACATATTAAAGCTGCACTATTTAGTGCACAAAGGCAGCACAAAGCAGGTTTTCCTTTTTTATCCTCCTGTTCCTATTTATTAGAGTTTAAGTAAAATAAAATCAATACATTTAATAATAAAAATGTATATACAGTGCCATAAATTATTCAACCCATATACTTTACTAGCTGATGTACCCAGTTTCACCTGGGTAGACGTTAGATATTTAATGTTTCCATTTCATTCTCACCACTCCAGTAACACTCTAATCCTTCACCTTACTAGTAATGTATCCTCTCCCTCACTGCTATAGTAAGACATTACCCTCCCTCACCTGGGTACTAAAACATGTAATTCCCTCACCTCTGTAGAAACACATTTTCTTCACTCACCATGTTATAACATATTCAACATTCCCCTCCCTCACCTCTGTAGTAACACATTCACCTACACTAACCCCTGTAGTAACACATTCACATCCCTCAACCATGTTGTAACACATTCCGTTCCCTCACTCCATAGTAACACATTTGACATTCCCCTTCCCTCACCTGTGTGGAAACACATTCCCCTTCCCTCATCTGTGTAGTAACACATTCCCCTCCTTCACCTCTGTAGTAACACATTCCTCTCCCATACCTGTGTAATAACACATTCCCTCCCCTCACCTCTATAGTAACACAACCCCCTCCCTGATCTATGTAGTAATACATTCACCTCCATCTCCTCTATAGTAACACATTTTCCACTCTCACCTCTGTAGTAACACATTCCTTCCTTCACATCTATACTAACACATTCCCCTCCCATAACTGTGTACACATTCCCTTCCTTCACTATTTAAATAGGGGAACCACACCAACTGCCAGTGATGTTTAGCATCACATAGGGTGACAGTTGGTGTTTGAATATTGAACTGTATTGCAGCTACGATAAGTGAGTCAATCAGGACATTGCACAGGGGGAAGAAATATTTTAGGCCTTTCAACCCATTAGGAGTTTAATTTAAAAAAATCTCAGTTTAGTGGGTACCTACACCATGAAAGGCATAAACTCCTCGGTTTTCAAGTTACTAGATACAGGGGTATTGGCTTGGCGTTGATGAGTCAGTGAGACAGTTAGGACACTTGATATTAATTATATAGATTCACATGCAGGAGCTCTCTCAGAGTTGCAAGAAAAATAGGTGTACTGTATGTTGCTCTAAAAAAGCATGCATGGAAAAAAATGCAATTATTCACCCATATGCAGAATTATACGCATCCCGAGATGTGACTGCACATACGCTTATGCATAGTTTACTACTAGTCATCATCATTAGTGCACAGTTGCACCTACTAAAAACTAGGGGTGAGAGGGTTCGAATTTCTGAAATTCGAACCACCCCGAGCCCCCCCGATCCGAGGCCGATCCGAGTCAGGCTCGACTTTTCCTGCCTGACTCGGATCTGAAATCGAGGCAAAACGTCATCATCCCGCCTTCCGGGTCTTGCGGGTTTTGGATCCTATATAAGGTACCCGCGTCTGCGCCATTTTCTCACTCGGCTGTGGACAGTGAAGAGGGAGACTGGGAGTTAGGGCTGGCTGGGCTGTGTAGTGTAGTGTAGTGCAGTGTAGTGTTGTGCTGTGCTGTGCTGTGCTGTGCTGCTGTTGTCCATAGGGGCAGTGTCCACTACTTCAAAGTCCATAGGGGCTGGCTGGACTGTGTTGTGCAGTCAATTGTCCCAAGTCCTGTGCAGTGTCCCAGTCCTAAAGGGGTGCTGTAGTGTTGTCCAGGGGGTGCTCTGTCCATCAGGGGTGCTCCCCCCAAGTGCAAAAAATTTTTTTTTTTTCTGTGTTTGTGAATTGTGTGCACTGTGGCTGCACGTGCATCAACAAAGGAGCAGCGCCAAGCGTGCGCCTGTGTCCCATAAGTAAAAAGCTGGCTGGCTTGTCCGCTAAAGGGTGCTGTAACCCCCAGAGGGCACTCCAAACAAAATAAAAAAATATATTTTTTTCGTGTTTGTGAATTGTGTGCGCAGTAGCCGCACGTGCATCAACAAAGTAGTGCCAAGCGTGCGCCTGTGTCCCATAAATAAAGGGCCGGCTGGATTGAACGCTAAAGGGTGCTGTAACCCCCAAAGGGCACTCCAATCAAAATAAAAAAATAAATTTTTTTGTGTTTGTGAATTGTGTGCGCAGTAGCCGCACGGCATCAACAAAGTAGTGCCAAGTGTGCGCCTGTGTCCCATAAATAAAGGGCCAGCTGGATTGACCGCTAAAGGGTGCTGTAACCCCCAAAGGGCACTCCAAACAAAATAATAAAAAAAATTCTGTTTTTGTGAATTGTGTGCACTATGGCTGCAAGTGCATCAACAAAGGAGCAGCGCCAAGCGTGCGCCTGTGTCCCTTAAGTAAAAAGCTGGCTGGCTTGTTCGTTAAAGGGTGCTGTAACCCCCAAAGGGCACTCCAAACAAAATAAAAAAATATTTTCTGTGTTTGTGAATTGTGTACGCAGTAGCCGCACGTGCATCAACAAAGTAGTGCCAAGCGTGCGCCTGTGTCATAAGTAAAGGGCCGGCTGGCTTGACCATTAAAGGGTGCTGTAACCCCCAAAGTACACTCCAAACAAAATAAAAAAATATTTTCTGTGTTTGTGAATTGTGTGCGCAGTAGCCGCACGTGCATCAACAAAGTAGTGCCAAGCGTGCGCCTGTGTCATAAGTAAAAGGCCGGCTGGCTTGACCGTTAAAATGGTGCTGTAACCCCCAAAGTACACTCCAAACCAAATAAAAAAATATTTTCTGTGTTTGTGAATTGTGTGCACTGTGGCTGCACGTGCATCAACAAAGGAGCAGCGCCAAGCGTGCGCCTGTGTCCCATAAGTAAAGAGCCGGCTAGCTCATTTCTTAAAGGGTGGTGTAACCCACAAAGTGCACTACTCTCCAGCAAAAATAAAAAAATATTTTCTGTGTTTGTGTGCGCCTTAGCCGCACGTATATATCAAATCAATATAACATAAATGGAGGACCAAACTTTCTCCAATAAAAATAAAATAGGGAAAGATCAAGAACCACTTCCTCATAGTGCTGAAGCTGCTGCCACTAGTCATGACATAGACGATAACATGCCATCAGCGTCGTCTACCAAGGCCAATGCCCAATGTCATAGTAGAGGGCACATACAATCCCAAATGACAAAGTTCAGGAAAATGACCTTGAAAAAAAATTTTAAGTCATCTGAAGAGAAAAGTAAACTTGCCAATATGCCATTTATGACACAGAGTGGCAAGGAATGGCTAAGGTCTTTCCCTATGATCATGACTAGTGGTTCAGCTTCACATGACGATGGAAGCCCTCCTCCCACTAAAAAAATCAAACGAGTTAACCTGGCAAAAGCACAGCAAAGAACTGTGCGTTCTAAGAAGATATCACAAATCCCCATGGAGAGTCCAAGTGTGGTGGTGGTTGCGATGCCTGACCTTCCCAGCACTGGACGGGAAGAGGTGGCTCTTTCCAACATTTGCACGCCCCCTGCAAGTGCTGAATGGAGCACCCACAGTCCACTTGCTGAAATGCAAATTGAAGATGTCACTGTTGAAGTACAACAGGATGAGGATACTGGTGTAGCTGGTGCTGAGGAGGAAGTTGGCGAGGAGGATTCTGATGGTGATATGGTTTGTTTAAATCAGGCTCCGGGGGAGACAGTTGTTGTCTGTGGGATGAAAAAGCCCATCACGGTCATGCCTGGGCAGAAGACCAAACATTCCACCTCTTTGGTCTGGCAATATTTCTATCCAAATCTGGACAACAACTGTTTTGCCATATGTACCATATGTAAAGGTGAAATAAGTAGGGGTAGGGACGTTAACCACCTAGGAACATCCTCCCTTATACGGCACCTGCAGCGCGTTCATAAAAAGTTTCTGTCAAGTTCAGAAACTTTGGCTAAGACCGTAAGCAGTCCAGGGACACCTAAATCCCTTTTTCCTGTTTTATCCAAGGAATCGGTGGATGAGGAGGATGAGGACGACATCTTGCCTCCGTAGAGCCAGTTTGTGCAGGGACACATTAATTGCCAGCTTGTTTTGTGGGGGCCTAAACGAACCAATCATTTCTGCCACAGTCATGTGGCAGACCCTGGCGCTGAAATGATTGGTTTGTTAAAGTGTGCATGTCCTATTTATACAACCATAAGGGTGGGAGGGCCCAAGGACAATTCCATCTTGCACCTCTTTTTTTTCTTTGCGGTATGTACTGTTTGGGGCCTAATTTTTCAAACTGCCATCCTGTCTGCCACTGCAGTGTCACTCCTAGATGGGCCACGTGTTTGTGCCGCCCACTCGTGTCGCTTAGCATAGTCATCCAGCTACCTCGGAGCAACCTTTTGGCCATAAAAACAATATTGTGAGGTGTTAGGTGTTCAAAATAGACTGGAAATGAGTGGAAATGAAGGTTATTGAGGTTAATAATTGAATAGGAGCATAAAAACCCACAAATTCAGTGATTTTAGCAGTTTTTATGCTTTTTTTCAAAAAAACACAGATCCAAAACACAAAACCCTGAACCCAAAACACGGAAGGGTGGTTTTGGCAAAACCAATCCAGATCCAAAACACGAAGAAAGATCCAGATCCAAAACCAAAACACAAAACACGAAAAGTGGCCGGTGCACACCCCTACTAAAAACATGCATATTTGAATATTTCTTCGGTCTATTAGCAGCACCCGGCTGCTCCCCCTCCTCCCTACACTTTCACTGACTGACTTCCCACAGCCTCCCCTGGGTTGTTCCCTGTGTATGAGTGCTACTCAGATCATAGTACAGCGCAGAGAGCGGCGGTGAGGTGCTGCCGCT
Organism: Taudactylus pleione; assembly: GCA_031769625.1. Lineage (NCBI taxonomy): Eukaryota > Metazoa > Chordata > Amphibia > Anura > Myobatrachidae > Taudactylus > Taudactylus pleione. The sequence continues at coordinate 3,414,661 of JAUIMM010000137.1, read as the reverse complement.
GGAAGCAGCTGCTGGACTAGGAGTTACTCCAAGGGAGGACCTGGATTGTACTGACACCCCTGCCTGATTCTCCAATCCTAAAATGGCTGTCAGAGCTCACTACCAGCCCATCACCACTGTATGTGGGTATCTCTGAGGCTGAAAGAAAAGGAAACTTGGATGAGTAACCAAGGATATAATTCTGCACCCTCACACAAGAATAAATTGGGTATGCATAAACATTAATACCAGATTCCCTGTACTGGAAATACTACACTATGTTGTCTTTCTCTCCCATCTGGATCTGCCAAGAGCCTCTTCTCATTAAGGTCCTCTCTGGCACTAGAAACCATGGTCCAGCATTGCTCATTCCTCTCCGACAGGATTTCCAGATAAGCCTTAAATGAATTTTCTTTTGGTACGCACATTATTATTTGAGCACGGGCACATTTATTTTTAATTTATCACACTATTTGGCACTTGTCCTTTCCACCCCATTTTCCAGATTACTATTCGTCTGATTGCCATACAGACACACGGAGGGGACTGCTGCCTCCTCTCAATTAAAGAATTTAATTGTTTGATTGATCATCTATACATATGACACTTGCACCATAAGACACATTCAGGACAATACACTGTGCACGATCCGAAAACCACCTTCTTCATGCATATTTATACTTTAGAATATTAAAAATAAATAGAAAGTATATATATTGATGGGGAGGAGTGGACTGGGAAATAAAGGGTGGGGCGCTGAGTCACGGAGAAGTCTGTATACTGCTGTCTCGTGTGCAGGAGAAGGGACTCAAAAAGAGACAGATGTGTGAGTGACCAGCTGTATATTGCTGGTCCTTAGGGAGCAGAGAGAGGCAGACTGAGTATGAGGCCTTCTTTACATTGTCTGTTGAGAGGCAAAGAGAGGCAGAGTGTAGCAGAACACAAGGGAGGAATAATGTACTAGTGTAGGGTTTGTCCTTCATTAAAGCAGCAGAGATGTGAGCTGCTAGAGAGATGTGTGTGAAGCTGTGGAACTACAGGCACCAGCCAGCGAAGGGCCAAGTGGACCAGTATGTGTAAGGTGCAAAGCATTTATTGTACAGTAACTGTGCTTTAATACTGTGCTGGTGAAGAAGAGTGTGGAGCAATGCAATCATATCCATAAGGTTGTCATATACCCTTTGACATGCCAAATATTTGAGCTGAAGTGAGAAGCTTCCTGTAACCATATTTGCGTGCTTAAAAGTCATGTATTGTAGGAGAGAAATTAAGAGGTATATATTCATTAGACATGGTCCGGCACCCACATTTTTCTACAAGACCTGTTGCTGCATATATTTATACTGGTATGTAAATGTGTGACTGTTATAAAGACTGCATGGGCATTGACCCCATTCTCAGGTATTGTCCACACCGTGGAGAGCTAGCCTGGGGCAATGGGAGTTGTAGCTCCCTAAATGCACCTTGCACCACACCGCGCACTGAAGGTGGGGGAAATTACAGACATGTAATTAATTTTATTATATGAATATGTGATTGTCTGTGATTGGTAGAAGATAAGAAGATCACTTGGAAAAGAAACCGGTTCTTTCTATACAGTATGTATGAAATTCTCACTTAAATGGTGAGTAGTACACTTATCCAATAAAGGTCATTGGATAAGTGCTGCTATACACAGTGTACACTTTAAACCGTCTCATTTCTGGGATTTTAAAGGTAACCTTGCTGGTGTTTCTCTTTTCACATGATCAGTTTGATGCTGATATCCCCCTGTATGCCAGACATTTTGTTGCATAATCTAATGTTAATGAAATACACTAATTGGCTTTCAGACGTCGTTACATTTCTGGGATTTTTCCTGGGATGGCTTGTCGGGGGGGAGAATAAGTAGGATGAGGCACTTTGATTGACAGGTGTCATTCAGTGTTAGCTGATAAATGTATGCTGAAACTCCAGATTATAAAAATGTGAAAATACAGTTTATTTGATGCAGATTAGCGACCTGGGGAGCAGAGAGGGGTGGGGAGCGGGTACTAATTACCCGGGCCTGGGCTTGCTGGAGGGGCCTGGCGGACGGCCCGGGTCTGACGCCACTCCCCCCTCCTCCCTGTCAGGTGAGGAGCTCAGCACATGCTGCGGTGTGCTGGGTTGCAAAGGGAGACTGCTTGCTTGTGCAGAACAGCAGCAGCAGTCTCCTCTGCCTGTGAGGGGGAGCGCTCATCCTGATCATGCCCCCCCTGGATTTGTGTTGGGCTGAGGGGCTCACAGCAACACCCTCCCCAGCGCTTAGTGCCACTTTGCAGCGCTGCAATAATGTTTTTTCTTTTTCTTTCCTTATGGGGCGTGGCCACGCCTCCTGTGATTAGACCACGTCCCCTTCACCTGGGCATGGTGTGGGTCTTGACAGCCCTGTTCGTGACAATAATAAAAAACATGCAATCAATTATGATAATATGCTGAACTTTGAGTTTGGGTTCAGTCTACAATATGTCCTCCACAGATACTCATTAACAATCTGAGTTGAACCCATTGTCAATTTTGTGACAGTCAGAATTTGAAAGCCACTCTGAGCTAAGCACAATACTTGCACTTTCTTCATCTTAGGTGAACTCCAACAAGATAAAGACTCAATTCTTACTATGGCCAGCCCATTGGAACTGGTTAAAATTGGTACAGATAATGAAGACTAAGGGCTCTATTTACTACAGCCCGCATTTTGAATTCAGATTGTAGTGTGATATTACCGACTGAATTCGCATTGCAAATTCAGCCAATATCACAGGGATTTTCTCCAAAAATCCCTTGCAGGGACAGAGCTTGCGATAAACCTCTGTCCCTGCCAATCCCCTCTGCACACTTATCATGGTATTTTCGCAAAAAAATACAGTGACAAGTGCCGACACATGTGCCGACCAGCCGTCACTAAGCCCCGCCCCCATTGATAAGCCCCCACCCCCTCAATCGTGACACCCTCCTCTCCCCGCGACCCACCCTCCCTTAATTACACTTACCTCTGGTGATCGGTGCTCCTGTGATGTCTTCCGTGGCTCTGGTCAGCTGACATCCCATCCCGCACTGGGACCCGGTCAGGTGACATTTGGGCCCCAGTGCAAGATGGGAGACCAGCTGACCAGAGGGAGGACATCACCGGATCCCCTATCTCCAGTCCCTGGACTCAGGTAGGTTTTTTTTTACTATTTTTTTTTATTTTTATTTTTACAGTGTACCAGAGTGTGGTCTGTTTAGACCACACAGCTGATCAATAGGGCCAGCCCCGGGCTCTGCTCTGTCTTTTAGAGCAGAGTAGGAGTCCAGTAAATGGGGGAGACCCTGAATAACGCCACCTCCATGTGATAATTCCTTCTTTACTCCTATTAGTCCTCTAACAGGTTCTGCTAAAGAAATCACCATTGTTACTTCTATGATCACATACCACCTTCTAATTTCTACATGTCACATATAATAAACATGATCCCCCACTATTGCAAAGGTAAGGTCCACTGTACTTTCACAATAATTCTCTACACATAATACTCTACAATGTACCACTAAGATTACATAACAAAAAATATATTGTCTTACTGGACCAACCTTTAAAGTCAGGAAACTAATTGGATTCAACCAACGTAACCAATCTTTCCACCTTGCATTTCCTGTCTATGTACCTCACTGAATACTTGAATCATCTCTCTAATCCTCTTTATGGGGTATATTTACTAAAATGCGGGTTTTTAGAAGTGGAGATGTTGCCCATAGCAACCAATCAGATTCTAGTTATTATATTTTAGAAGGTGCTAAATAAATGTTGAGTAGAATCTTACTGTTTGCTATGAGCAACATCTGCACTTCTAAAATTCTGCACTTTAGTAAATATACCCCTATGTGTTCCTTTATATTATGTGCATACTTTGGTATAATAATAAATAGTAAATATAATATATACTGTATTCAAAATCTTATCAGCTACATATAAAAGCAGCTCTAGTATTATTACAGTTCAGTATAGTGTCTGAAGTTATTGATGATGATCGTGGATCTTAAAAGCATTATATGACTCAAGTTCAGTTAGTCTGTTGTATAATAACTATAAATGCATCAGTTGTGCCACTGGTCTTGCACAGTTCTCTTGTCATCCTGGACTTTGGGCCTGATTCAGAGTTAGGAATAGAGAGAGATCTCTCTCTCAAGTGATCATCTTGGTGAAACCATGCTGCACTGCAGGTGGGGCAGATTTAAAATGTGCAGAGAGATTTATATTTGGGAGAGAGGTGTCCAAACTGACATCTAAAGTGCAGTGTAATAATAAAGCTGTGCAGTATTTGTGAGCTACATGCAAAAGCAGCCAGTATTTACACTACATACAAAAAACTGTATGTATTTACACCCCTTGCATTGCAACATGGTTTGCCCAGGTACATAGTTAAGTGCTATCTCTCTCTCTCTATTCCCAACTCTGAATCAGGCCCTTTATCCCTTGTACGAGAAATCACTTCCAGAAAACCATTCTGTCAGACACACCTCCAGTAAAGTCATCTTATCTCCTCTACAAAGTATGAAAAGAATCAACCTGTTGTTAGAAAAATAAAGTGTAATATAAACCATACCAACAAAACAAGTACTTCTTTATCCTACTGTAAATATCTCTACAACCTTTTTCTTTGTTTCCTGTACGTAAACCATAAATGTAATTGCATCCATGGGGTACTGTCCTTTTAAATTTTGGGCTTATACTTGCAGGGAAGCAACACTTTCTAAAGAAAATAAATTCTACACACTGAGGAACCATCCTTTCACCAACAAAAACCATGCGTTATGTCGTAAAGATTCCAAATTTTGAAATCAGACCATAAGACTTTCTTCTAGTTTTCAGTAGTCTACTAGATGCTCAAAGCAAGCCACATTGCTGCTAACTCTTTACTGGTTTCCTGAAAAAGTCATTTTTCTGTAACTCTGAAACTTATATTATTTCTCCATTTTGCTAACCTAAGCTGTGCTGTTGTTGTTGCTGTTGTTTTAACCTCTAGCAGTTTATTCTTTACCTTTATACCATGTCTGGTCATTCGCTGGACTTGGATTGCTTATTTCAATAAAAACTGTAAAAAAATGTGATATCTAAAATTGTTCATTAGTAGTTTATATTTTATAATTGAATGCACAGTCACATGACCACAGCAGCCTTCTGTAATCAAATATATGATGATACTGTCCCTCATAGAAAATTGCCCAACTATAGCCACTTAGATATTAACTAGAATACTCACCTTCTCTCATCCTGTCTCACCATTTGTGTAATTCTGAACCAAAACAACAGGACTTCTATCCATGCTTTCTAGCGCAAAATGTCAACTTAGTGTGAAGGAGTGGTTTGTATGGAATATAAAACACACAAGATCTGGGATTTTCAGAAAATGTATGATTTGCTTAGATTTCAGATGTCGATCTGACTTGTGAAAACCCCAAAATTCAGCTCTGTTAAATAAGCTACAGATTGTAATTTTTCCCCATAAAAAGCTATTTTTAGTAAATTCACATATTAGGGGTTATTTCTTAATTTAATATAATAATTAAATCAAAATTGTAAAAAAAATTAAAATAAAATAATATTTAGGCCAGGTTCCCACTGGCATTGAATGATCTTATTTTAACGCTAGTGAAAACGTATGTTACATGCAATTAACATTTGGAGCTTTCTGGAGGCTTCCACTTTGCTGTAACCAATGGAAAATACATGGGTGTAGCGGCAGATCCAGAAGAAATGACAGGGAAGGCCACCTACTGTAGATAGCGGAAAAAGGGAATAGCGGTGTTAGGGACATTTGACCACAATTGCAGGAAAGGGGGTGTGTGACCACACAGGAGATGCCCTACCCAAGAAACAACCCCCCCATACATACATTTTTGTCATACTGGGGGCTTGGGGTACATACAGTAAACAAGGCCAAGACAAGATATGTACTACCTGCACTTGCTGCCTTAAGAACTTGCTGCAGCTACCAGCTGGTGCTCTAAGCTCTGTTAGTACTTACAGTATGTAAATCTTGGAAAGTTTCAGACCTGTCTGGAAAAGAGATTGGGTATAAATACTGTATTTGCATTGAAAATGTGTCACATTATTTAGATCCCTCCCCTTGACTCTGCAACTGCTAGCCAACATAAAGTATTAGAATGCATGGATCTCTCTCACTGCCCATATCTATTTTACTTCCCCCTCCATATTGGTCTCATTGCCCCCTCATCATATCTCTCTAGTTGTCCCCTTCATTCCTTCACTGTCATCTCATTGTCCTTGCATAGAGCCATCCTTGCATATCTTACTGCCCTCTCACAGCACTCACTGCCTCCCTCCCAGCATGCTGACATCCTTCCCAGCTCACTCATTGCCACCCCACAGCACACTGAGCCCTTCACAGCACACACAGTGAGCCCCTCACTCCCCACCTTACATCACTCATTGCCACCCCACAGCACACTGAGCCCTTCACAGCACACACAGTGAGCCACTCACTCCCCACCTTACATCACTCATTGCCACCCTACAGCACACTGAGCCCTTCATAGCACACACAGTGAGCCCCTAATTCCCCACCTTACATCAATCATTGACCCACTACTGCTCCCCTCCCAGAACTGACACCTCACAACTCACACATTACCCACTAACAGCACACACTGACCCTCCTCACAGAACCACACATTCACCCTTAACTGCACACATCACAGCACATACTGACCCCTTCATTGCCCACCTTACAGCACCACATACTGCCCCCTCACAGCACCACATACTACCCACCTCACAGAACATATTGTCCCCATCACAGCACATATACTGCCCGCTTCACACCATATACTGCCCCCTCACAGCACATACTGCCCCCATCACTGCCCACCTTACAACACACCCTCCTCCCCCAAGCAAACTTACCTGCTTGCCTTGCCTTGGGTCTTGTCTCACAGTCAGTCACTGCGTCCTTCTGGTGGCTGTACTGAATGATGGCGGCCGGTTGGCTCCTCTGCAGTGGCATGCAGACTGCATACAGGAGCACAGGGAGGTGGAAAAGCTTGTAGGAACAAGACTACTTACTGAAAGAAAAGTGCCAGAAATTACAGGGGAAGCACTTGACCCTGTGCACCCCCTCCCCTGGATCATCCTATGTATGTGTACATAGAACAAGGTAATACCACAATATTAGAATACAGTGGTAGTGGGTTTGCACTTTGCAATATTATCTAATGTCACTCCCTTTTTAAATGTGTTTTTTGCTTGCATTTGCACTATTTAGAAGGCACATTAATGATAAGCTTACAATGTATTCTGTGCAGGTTTCATTACATTAACTTGAGTGCCCCATTAATTTTGAAATGTTGACTCTGATGATTTAGGTAACTCTATGTATGTGACCCTAAACTGTATTTGTGTATGTCCCTGTGTGTCTTCACAGTGTGTTATTGTGTATGTATCGCCTTGAGTGCAATGGTTTATGGCCCTCATTCAGAGCCGTACGCTCTGAGCAGAGTGCACGCTCTGAATGAGGGCCGCCCTCCATGAAAATGGAGCGTCCTCCTGGACGCTCGTATAGCTGTGGGTCACCACCCACAGGCTATACGAGCGTGCAGTTTGATGGCCACGATGGTCTTGACCATCGCGACCATCGAAACTGCGTACAAAAGCCTGTGGTTGAGTTTTTCAACCGCAAGGCTCGGAGTGATTTTGGCTCTATCAGAGCCAAAATCACTCCCACTGACATCACTAGTGATGTCAGTGGGCCGGCTTCTGACGGGAGGCGTTCCCGTGGGAACGCCCCCGTCAGGGAGGCATGCCCCCGGCACGCCCACCAAAGGGGGCGTGCTGTCAGTCAACATCGACAGCACGCCCCCTTTGAAGAGACACTACGAGCGAAGGAAAATCCTTCGCTCGTCGCGTCTGGCGCATGCGCACGACGGAGCTCCCTCCATCGTGCGCATGCTCAGTGCAGAACATCGACCCACTTGCGAGCGGACAGCTGCTCGCGAGTGGGTCTGAATCAGGCCCTATGTGTGAAGCTCTGTGTGACTACTGTATGTGCAACACTTTGTCTCTGCGCATGTGTTACTTCTTAATGTGGACATCTGTGTGATTCTGTAACATTGCATGAATTGTCCTGGACTAAGCATCATGGATTGGTCTTGTTTGTGTGGGAATTGATCTGTACTTGTCATAGGGTCGCTAGGAAATGCTCCTGTGTGTGTCCAGAGGAATCACGAATATCTTGGATGTAAAAGCAAGTCAAATTTATTTATACACACCATGAACAGTACAAGACATAACAGGTGGGAGACAGGAATAACTCAAAGGTCAGTAATAATTTAACCTAGGAAAGGCTACTCAAACTGCTTAGCTGAAGGCAGAGTTATTATCCCTGAAATGCTTGGTTTGTCCAACTGTACATGTTCTTGTTAAAATACAACATGAGCGTGTGTGTGTGAGGGCTCAAAGACAATTTCATCACTTTTCATTATGGGGTTTGCTAAGAATGAGTGTTCACAGTAACGGTGGCTCTGTCCCCAGTGTCCTGATCACTGTGGCTACAGTGATCAGGCAGCCCAGTGTCACCCAGTGGCCCCTCTCCCTGTCATCACAACAGCAGTGATGGATCCTCAGTATTGCCCACTCACTGCTGCTGGTTTCTCTTGTCCTGCAAAACACTGTTGCTCCACCCCACCCAGCTCCCATATTTACTTAATTTCTGGTGGCTGGTCCTCCTCTTCTACAGTAGGTCAGTCCTATCTCCCTCTGAATGGGAGCCATTGGGGTGCTTGACCAGTTGTCCACTGCACGCTCACTGACGAGATGGAACAGATCTCCTGCAATTAATATATAGATAGATGTAATGTGTGTGTGTGTGTTTTGTCATTTTGTTTAAAAAAATATTTTGAATCAGGTTTAAATAGCTGTTATTTATATAATTTGATAAAATTATTTTAGGGTAAACTTTTAAAAAGAATATTTGCCATTTAAGTTGATAATACAGACATAAAATTGCATTAATAACCCCAAAATGTAACAATTGCCCCAACGATATATTAATAGCTTTCATTAAGCCCCACATTACCATAATAATCTCCACATAACATTAATACCGATCCTCCACACACCATTCCACCACATAAAATTAACCCAGCCACCCCAGTACCCCACACATAGGCATAACTATAGTGGGTGCAGGGGGTGTCATTGCTATGGGGCCCAGAGGCATAGTGGACCTCAGACCCAGGTCATATAATTGTCTATCAGTTTCCAGAAAAGCCTGCTAAACAATTGGGTCTGGCCTTTTTCCTGTCCTGAAAAGTGAGTCTCATCAGTTCTCAAATAGATAGCAGTCTCTAGGGCCTATTCATCATCGAAGGCCATGAGTGGTGTGCGTAGTGGATGTTATAATGTTAAAAAGTGATCATGTAGTGGATGTTATAATGTAAGGGGAAAGTACAATGTTGTATAACCTTAATTGTGGACACCATAATGTGGGATAATATGAACTGGGAGTGCTATATAGTAATGTGGCACAATATAAACTGAGGGCACAACAAAGTGGCATAATATGTACTGACACTGTGTTGCATCATGTGAACTGAGAGAACATTGGCATAATGTCTACTGGCAACACTACAATGTGGTATATTGTGAACTGGAGGCACTAAAATGTGACTCAAGATGAACTGGGAGCCACTGTGTGGTACAGTGAAAACTTTGGCACTACATGGGGTGCAAAATGAACAAGGGCACTACTATGGAGCATACAACTAACAACCGTTGCAGAGAGAGGTGTCTCTTTAGAAACATTAGGGTGGTGGTCCCTTCAAAATGTTGCTCTGGGGCCCACAAAGTTTTACCTATGTCTGGTGACCCACACATAACACCTATGTGCATATTTATCACAATTTGCTTTTTAAATGTGACTGTGATGCTATAAAATCCATTTATATTGCATTGCGATATTAGATATTATCACATGGATTCATCATAATAAATGTGACTGGACACAGGCTGCATGCATAAAGAAAACAAATGTTTAAAAATTTAAATAAATTGATAAAAAGCTTATATGCACATGGGGATCTCTGATTGGTGAGCTGGTGTTGTAACCTGATTTGCTGAGCCATGTGGTCACCTGAGCTACAGTGAATGTTCTGGCCAGCAGCTTAGCGGAACACACAGCTCAGCTGCTGAGGTTACAGAAGCAGCACACTGTTCAGAGATCTGTGTGGGTAGGTAAGCTTTTTCATATTTATTTTCACTTATGAACATTTATTTTCTTTATGCATGCAGCCTGTGTCCTATCAGACAAAGGCTGATCTCAGACCTTGGCTCTAGGCTCTGTTATGACTGTCAGATGTCAGGAAGAACAGAGCAGGACAACAGGAAATGGACCAAAGCCTCTACTAACAACATCTGAAGGTAGCATTTAGAAGTGCTTTACCCAAAAAGATTTAACAATTAAAGTCTATTAAATCTGGGCTGATCGCATTTCCCATTGGAAGCATGTAAAATGTGGTCAGCATGTGGAACTGATGCAAATTTTAGGGCATGAAGTTTTTTTTAATGTAATCTCCAAATGCACTCTGTTATATTTATGTGAAACGAAAATATTGTGAAAAGGGTGTGAAAACACACATTTTCACTTTATTTTAGTAGAACAAAAATTGATAGATATACCCCTAACACACCACACACCAATCCCCACATATCTATAGATGTGCGCGGACCCTTATGTTTTGGTTTTGGCAAAAACATCCTTTAATGTTATGGTTAGGGCAAAACCACCTCTAGTGTTTTGTTTCATATTTGGTTTTGGTTTTTTGATTTCTTTTAAATTAATAAAAACAGCTAAAATCATGTAATTTAGACCTGTTTACATGCAATTCAAAACCAGTGATACAGTTTTTAAATCCAAGTTCCGAACTTATGGAAATACCAGAGTCAGGACTCGGTTCTACTCGAACCACCTAAAGTAATCTGAGCCTAGATTCAGTTTGACACAGAACCCCAAAGATCAGGTGTGTTCTGTTTTCAGTAAAACCAAACCGCACATCTCTACAAATAACATTTACCTAAAGTCATCAATACTGAAGGAAAAAGTGAATAGCTAGGATTGACAGGGGCACTTGTCACCTTGCCAAATCCAACTTTGGGTAACTTTAACAGTTCATATTAAAGATTATTTTTAAATAGAATAAAGCTTATTTTGAATGCAAAAACAAACTAAAATTCTGTTTTACTGATTTGTAAACATTTTATCAAATAAAATATTGTAACTTTCCCCTTACCAGCATACAGTGGCAATTTTATCAAAATGTTTATCAAGTCTGAAAGTACAAATTGTGTTCCTGGAAGCAGTGATATATTTCAGATTGGAGCTGGAGAGGCATAAAACAAGACAAATATGTAATTATATCTCGACCTGCTCCTTCTGCATGCCAGGAGTCATTATTTGCATTTATACGCGCAGAATGATGGGACAGCATACTTGATATTCTTTCATTTAACCGTCTGTAATCTATATTTAATAGAGTACCAGACTGTGGCATAATATGGTGTTTAAACAGATAGCTGGTATTCATATAGGGGTTATTGCTTGCATAACATGTACTTATTTTTCATGGTGGAACTGAGCAAGCAAAGCATCACTCACAAGCAAGGAAATGGATTTAACAACAAACTGTTTGAAAAATGACAGAGCAGGCATGTAAAAGAAAAGCCAGAGAACAAGTAGGATGAAAGGGTGGGAAAAAGATGGATCCCCAAGACTTCACAAAGTCAAACAAAAGATACAGAAAACAGAAGATAAAATTATTCAATTTGACTACTCTGCTTTGTTCTTGAACATAATGTTAATTATAAGGAAGAATTGTCTTACTGGCCGCGTTTCTCACATAACCTAAAGCTTTAGAGAAACAAAATGTAATTGAATTCATTAAGAGATCTGAAAAAGTGTTTTCCTATATCACATAACAGATGCAACAGCTGAATCATTGCCCATCATCATCTACTTTATAATACTTCCTAAAGCTGAGCTCTGTTTGATCTCCTCAACAGAGATGTAGCTAGGGAAGGGCACGTGCCCCAGATGCCATGGCAGGCGCAGCAGAGGGGGGTGCTGTTGGCCAGGGCAGCATACACTACCTCCTGCTACACACTCAGCATTGCGCTGCCGAGCAAGGCACATTGTGCTCGGGGCAGGTCTGCACCTCCCACCTTGCTGCCGGGAGAACAACACCAGCACCACATGATGTCATGCTCCCTGTTCTGCCAGGAAGAAGAGCCCAGGCACCTCCCTGTCCTCACCATTTGTGGCTCATACAGACAGAAGGCAGAGATGAGGCCGGCTGGAAGTTAACTGTAGAGGGGGAAACACAGAGAGAGATAGAAGGGATGGGGGACATAGAGACACAGAATGAGGGGGGGCACACAGAGACACAGAAAAAATCGGGGGCACAGAGAGACACAAATTTCAGAGGGGGGCTGTTTGGCACAGAGTGAAGGCACAGGGAGACTGAGAGATACAGAGTGAAGGCTGTGAGGCTCAGAGTGAAGGGAGGTGGTGAGAGACACAGGCAGAATGTGATGGTGTGGCAGAGAGATGCGGGTGGAGATGATAGTTTGGCAGAGAGACACAGGCAGGAGATGGTGGTGTGATGAATGATGACATGGGGGAGAGGATGGTGTAGCTGAGAGATGACACTGGGAGGAGATGATGGTGTGGCTGAGAGACGCAGAGGGGAGATGATGATGTGCTGAGAGATGATGCAGGGAGGAGATGATAGTGTGGCTTAGAGATGATGCATGAAAGACATGAGGGTGTGGCTGAGAGAAGCAGAGGGGAGATGCTGGTGTGCTGAGAGATGATGCAGGGAGGAGATTATGGTGTGCTGAGAGATGATGCAGGGAGGAGATTATGGTGTGCTGAGAGATGGCACAGGGGGCAGAATATGGTGTGGCTGAGAGATGATGCAGGGAGGAGAGGATGGTGTGGCTGGGAGATGCTTGGGGGAGGAAGTGGAGATACCGAGAGCAGGAAGTGGCACAGGGGGGATGAGTCTGGTTGATCCACTGTTGTATGATGATGACCTTGGTAATATTCCTTCACAAACAGGCATCTGCCAGACCATGATATCCTACATGAATTTAGAAAAACAACTGAAGACACCATTTTCCCTGGGAGGATATATTTCTTCAGAGGTTCCCCATTATGAGAAACATCATATAGCTAAAGTGCATATGGAATGGAAAGGAATGTTCCCAGGGTGACAAGAAATGGTGGCGTGTCATGTTGACATGGCCCCATTTTTCTGTGGCCATGCCACTTGTGGCCACAGAAAACACATAGTTGGTGGGCACCATTTTTCATCTTGCCTTGGGCACCAAAGACTTTAGTTACACCTCTGCTCCTCATGTATCTTACATTTAACCATTTATTTACAGTAGAATATTTACTAAGAATCGAGTATGGTCGAGTTAGCATTCTTTAGAGATTTTGGCCATTTTTTACAACTCGGAAATTTACTAATGTCAAACTCAGGAGAGAATTCTCATTTACTACAGGAAAAGTCTGGAGAGTTAGCAAACACACTTCAATTCACCATCAGCAAAACTTGAGTAACTTTTCACTAGCAAAGATAGGTTTCAGGAATTTACCAATAATCGAGTTTCAAAACAGAAACATACACAGGTCAGTGAGATCTGTGTATGTTTCTGCCTGTAAATAGCTAATAAAAAAGGGTTACAATTAAAAAGAAAAATGATTAACAGCCCAAGCTGGGGAACTCAGGAGAGGTAGGGACCCCCACAATAAAGAGATACCCTCTCTTCCGAGCACCCTAGTCTTAGGCTGAAGCCCTGGGCTCTTCCTTGAACCCATGGCCAGTGGGTGCAGGGCTAATAGTGGGAATAGTACATGGATACTATTGTTTATTACAGTGGGACTCTGGGTGCCAGCGTGCCTGCCCTTTGCAGTTATGGAACTACTGTACACCATAGAAAGTTTTAATACACACTAAACACACTCACACATACTTACCTTCTGCCATGTCCCCATGTCCAGTAAAATTCCCACAGTTTTCATAAAAAATCCAATGATCCCCTGGCTTAGCTCAGTCCACTTGTCTAGTAGATTCCCCAGGATTTGGCAGAAAACAATCTGAATTGCCAGTATCATTTCGGACATGACATGTATTTGTTAACACATACAACTCTACCCTGGTAAATGACAGAGACCAAGTGGTATTTTTAAAACCAGGACTGGCTTAGGAGGAGCCCGGGGCTGGTTATGCTTTGGGGGGACCCAACATTGTTTTTTTTTCTATTCTTTACACTTTATTTACATTATACACACATGCATCCTGCATGTATCTCACTGATATGTGCAGGCTGCATGTTCTTAGTGCTTGGCTGTGGTCAGCCACAGAGCTTGGCAGAGAAAATTCGAAATAATTCCTCATTGGAGAACTTGATTCAGTCCAAACTCGATTCTTTGTAAATTTGCAGCTTTCATTTTTCTAATCTCTACCGAGTCCAGACGAAGCTCAGAGAGTTTGTTCACGAGGAAACTCTGGACAAACTCGATTGTTAGTAAATTTATTCCCTACAGTATGTAATCTGAAGTCTGGGACATAACTTCCCCCTCATATATTTTCTTTTTAGATCCAAAATAAGGTAACCATATGCAGGAATCTATTCCCAAATATTCTGTGTCTTTTTGTTCTTAAGTTTCATTAGGAGTTTAAGTTAAGGGAAAATTAGAGTATTTTGATTAAGACATTTTATGGCTCATTTAGAGCTGCACATGTAGTAAAAGACTAGAGATTTGTGCTGACCCCGTGTTTTGGATTTGTTTTTTTGATCTGGTTTTGTTTTTTTGATTTTTTGATGCTCGTCCATTACATTTTAAAAAAGGTATGAAATTCCATAGACAAATAACCTTACGGTTTCACATGTCCCATTAAGGCTGCTTAGACATGATCTGAAAATTCACAAAACCTATTGATTTTCTGCCACTCAAACTTCAAAAAGCAATGAAATTATGATCATTAAGGCTGACACCTTAATGGACATTTTCTTTGCGCAATACAGATATGGTATGCCATCACACCCTGTGGTTAACTGCAGATTCAGCACCTTCACAGAATGATATTTCTGGCCCTCACAAAATGGTGGAGCTGCTAATTCACAGAATTGTGTGCTCATTGGAATACAATATATATATATATATATATATATATATATATAAAGTAATGAGGTGCGGCACTCGTCTTGTACAAAATTAACTCCACACAAGTAGTATGTATTATCGACGTTTCAGTGCTTCTTTAATTGCACTATCTTCAGGATAAAAGCAAAACAAAACATACATCTTACCTTTATAGACTTCACCCCTGTGAAGGAACTTGCCAGGCGCGGGACCACACACCCGACCGGCGTCCCTGAACAAATGACGTCATCGCGACATCCATGTGACTTGCAGACAAACCATCACCTTGACAACAGGATTAATGTAACGATGTAATAAATACAAATTAACAAACAAGTGAAATATACAATGCAAATTGAACAACCAATTTGGTCTGGTGCCAGTTGCACCAGACCAAAGTACTTTGTGTGGTTTCTCAGCTGCTGAGCATTGCCATCTACCCCAGGAGATGGTACCAGTTCCCTGACCCTGATGCAATATATTAAAAAAAATTTGGTGCTGGTTCTGGAAAAAGTTCAGTGCTGGTTCTAAAATTTACAGGGGAACCCTATGCATTTTTCCCCATGTATTTCCAGAACCAGGACCAGCTCAGAGCCCAGTCCTGGTTGTGTAAATACAGGAGACCCCTAAGTCTTTTGTCGCCTGTATTTTGGCAAACAGGGCTGGTTCTGAATAGCCTGGTGGTGGTTGTGATTAATACAGGGGACCCCTATGTTATTTGTTCCCTGTATTTAGCATAACCAGTACTGGTTCTTCAAAGTCAGGGCTGGTTGTTCTTTTTGGGGGGGCACACTGTTTTTTTTTTTAAATGTTTTACACAGGTTATTCCTTTTTATAAACACAGCAGCACAAACAGATCTCACTGATCCCATCTGTGTATCTGTATTTTTTTTTACACACAGATGCATGTATTATGGATCTCCTTGATAGAAATGAATAACATGAAAGATATCGAATGATTACACCCAGGGCCAGATTAACAGGGGGTGACAGGGATGGTTGTCCCTGGGCCCTCACACATTAAGGGACCCTGCCTCCACTGGCCCACTTAACCTCTTCTTCACAGAGAGGCTCTATTTGCCGGGCACCTGCTGAGAATTTGTTACCAGTGGGCGCCCAGCTCACTCCCCAAAGTGGCAGCCAGAATCGGAGGCTGGAGCTCACTGCTGAGCTCCGGCTTCCAGCTCCCGCAGTGCACTATGGGAGAGATGTCATTACTTCTCCCATAGTTCAGAATAGCAACCAGGCGGACCGGACAGCAGCAGTCCCAAGAGCATGGTTTACGGTAAGTATTAGTTTTGTTTTTTTGTGTGCAAGTGGCTTTATTATAAGGGGCACTAACTACTGGGGGCAATATTCGGTGGGACATTACTACTGGGGGCACTACTACTGGTGGCATTACTATTGGGGGCTCTACTACTGGGGGCATTAATAGTGTGGGCATTTATACAGGTGGCACTACTACAAGGGGCATTACTACTGTGGCATTAGTATTGGGGATACTACCACAAGGGGCATTACTACAGGGGAACTACTAATGGGGTCAATGTAAAGGGGGCACTGCATAATGGGCACCACTCCTGGGGGCGCTACTACTGTGGGCACTTCATAAAGGGCACCACTACTGTGGGCTCTGCAAAAGGGGCACTACCTCTGTGGGCACTGTCACTACTGGGGGCACTGCTTAAGGGTCACCACTACTAGGGACACTGCATAAGCGGCACTACCACTACTGGGGGCATTGCATAAGGGGCACCACTACTGGGGGCACCACTACTGGGGGCATTGCATAAGGGGCATTACTGCTGTAGGCATTATGGCCCTGATTCAGAGCCACTCTCTGCTGGCGGGCGCTCAGTCTGAATGTGGGCATTTTTTTGGACTGAAAATGGTCAAACTTAAATCTTACAGTATGATTTTTTAGGAAAAATTTTATTAATTATTTTTTTTTTATGTTCCTGGATGTGACAAAAAATAAATTAAAGAGATCAAGTGATAATGTTAAATGGGTAGTTATCTAACTAGTGAGGACAGTGGACCTAATTCAGCATTGTATGCAAGTGCACTGCTGAATGTAGATTCCCGATTATCGGGAATCTGCACATGCGCAGGACCCATTCTGCCAGTGTGCAGAATGGGTCCTGCTAACACACATGCAAGCCCTAGAATGCCTATGCCTAATTGACAGAAAGAGGCATTTAAGGGGTGGCACGGGGGCAGGGCAGGGCAGGGCAGGGGAGGGTTCGCCTGGCGTTCCCAGAAACGGGAAGTGTCCAACCCATTTTCTGTGAGTGGCTTAGTCAGCTGGCCTGCCACCCGGGGCCTTCCACCATCGCGACCATCGACCTCCTGCTGCATTTGCATGATTGCAAGGATCTTGTCTGTGGACAGCTTTGCAATTACCATCCTTGCTGAATCAGGCCCAGTGTTAAGTTTAGCTAAAATGAGAGAAGATGTAATTCTGTCATGGTTCCCACTGTCTTTGTTCACCACAAGAATTGTAAAGGCACACTACTGTAAGTAAATCTTTCACTACAATTACTGCTATACACCTTTCACTGCATACAACTATATAGTATATTTAACATGGCTATATATTAGGGGTGTGCACCGGCCACTTTTCGTGTTTTCGTTTTGGATCTGGATCTTTCTTCGTGTTTTGGATCTGGATTGGTTTTGCCAAAACCACCCTTCGGTTTTTTGGGTTCTGGGTTTTGTGTTTTGGATCTGTATTTTTTTTTAAAGAAAAGCATAAAAACAGCTAAAATCACAGAATGTGTTGATTTTTCTGCTCCTATGCTATTATTAACCACAAAAACCTTAATTTCCACTCATTTCCAGTCTATTCTGAACACCTCACACCTCACAATAGTCTTTTTATGTCCAAAAGGTTGCACCGAGGTAGATGGATGACTATGCTAAGTGACACGAGTGGGCAACACAAACACGTGGCCAATCTAGGAATGACACTGCAGTGACAGACAGGATGGCAGTTTTAAAAACTAGGCCGCAAACAGTACATAATGCAAAGAAAAAAAAGAGGTGCAAGATGGAATTGTCCTTGGGCCCTCCCACGCACCCTTATGTTGTATAAACAAGACATGCACACTTTAACAAACCTATCATTTCAGCGCCAGGGTCTGCCACACGACTGTGGCTGAAATGATTGGTTCGTTTAGGCCCCCACAAAACAAGCTGGCAATTAATGTGTCCCTGCACAAACTGGCTCTACGGAGGCAAGATGTCATCCTCATCATCCTCATTCACCGATACCTCACCCTCTTCAGTGTTGTGTACATCCTCATCCTCACAGAGTATTATTTCGTCCCCGCTGGAATCCACCACCACAGGTCCCTCTGTACGTTCTGGAGGCTGGTCTCCCTGGAAGAGTTGATAATTCATTTTTATGAACATCATCTTCTCCACATTTTGTGGAAGCAACCTCCTACGCCTTTCGCTGACAAGGTTCCCGGCTGCACTAAACACTCTTTGGGAGTACACACTGGAGGGGGGGCAACGCAGGTAAAATAGAGCCAGTTTGTACAGGGGCCTCCAAATTGCCTCTTTTTCCTGCCAGTACATGTACGGACTGTCTGACATACCTACTTGGATGCTGTCACCGATGTAATCCTTTAACAGACAGACGCATGCTTGTCGCTGCTGCATTGAGGATGCAGGTGCGGCTACAGCCCACACATTTCACAAAGACAGAAAAAAAAAGAATTTTTTATTTTTTGTGGAGCGCACTTTGGGGGTTACACCACCCTTTAACAGACAGACGCACGCTTGTCGCTGCTGCTTTGAGGATGCAGGTGCGGCAACAGCCCACACAATTCACAAAGACAGAAGAATTTTTTTATTGTTTGTGGAGCACACTTTGAGGGTTACACCACCCTTTAACAGACAGATGCACGCTTGTCACTGCTGCTTTGAGGATGCAGGTGGAATCTAGATGGAATTTGGAACCGGGGACACACTACCTCCATCAATTGTCTAAATCCCACTGCACTAATGGCGGATATCGGACACACGTCTAACACCAACATAGCAGTCAAGGCCTCAGTTATATGTTTTGCTTCAGGATGACTGCTGTCGTACTTCTTCCTCCTCGTTAAGGACTGTTGGAGGGTCAATTGTTTAGTAAAAGTAGTGGTGTTCCTACTTCCTCTCTGGGATGATGAACAACTCCCAGCAGCAGCAACAGCACTAGGAGGAAGTTTTTCTTGATCTTTCCCTATTTTATTTTTTATCGGAGAAAGTTTGGTCATCCATTTATGTTATATTGATATATACGTGCGGCTAAGGCGCACACAAACACAGAAAATTATTTTTTTATTTTTGTTGGAGACTAGTGCACTTTGTGGGTTACACCACCCTTTAAGAAATGAGCCAGCTGGCCCTTTACCTATGACACAGGTGCACGCTTGGCACTGCTCCTTTGTTGATGCAGCCACAGTGCACACAATTCACAAACACAGAAAATATGTTTTTATTTTGATTGGAGTGCACTTTCGGGGGTTACAGCACCCTTTAACGGTCAAGCCAGCCTGCCCTTTACTTATGACACAGGCGCACGCTTGGCACTACTTTGTTGATGCACGTGCGGCTACTGCGCACACAATTCACAAACACAGAAAATAATTTTTTTTTGGTTTGGACTGGAGTGTACTTTCGGGGGTTACAGCACCCTTTAACGGTCAAGCCAGCCGGCCCTTTACTTATGACACAGGCGCACACTTGGCACTACTTTGTTGATGCACGTGCGGCTACTGCGCACACAATTCACAAACACAGAAAATAATTTTTTTTTGGTTTGGACTGGAGTGTACTTTCGGGGGTTACAGCACCCTTTAACGGTCAAGCCAGCCGGCCCTTTACTTATGACACAGGCGCACGCTTGGCACTACTTTGTTGATGCACGTGCGGCTACTGCGCACACAATTCACAAACACAGAAAATAATTTTTTTTTGGGTTTGGACTGGAGTGTACTTTGGGGGTTACAGCACCCTTTAACGGTCAAGCCAGCCGGCCCTTTACTTATGACACAGGCGCACGCTTGGCACTACTTTGTTGTTGCACGTGCGGCTACTGCGCACACAATTCACAAACACAGAAAATAATTTTTTTTTGGTTTGGACTGGAGTGTACTTTCGGGGGTTACAGCACCCTTTAACGGTCAAGCCAGCCGGCCCTTTACTTATGACACAGGCGCACGCTTGGCACTACTTTGTTGATGCACGTGCGGCTACTGCGCACACAATTCACAAACACAGAAAATAATTTTTTTTTTGGTTTGGACTGGAGTGTACTTTGGGGGTTACAGCACCCTTTAACGGTCAAGCCAGCCGGCCCTTTACTTATGACACAGGCGCACGCTTGGCACTACTTTGTTGATGCACGTGCGGCTACTGCGCACACAATTCACAAACACAGAAAATAATTTTTTTTTTGGTTTGGACTGGAGTGTACTTTCGGGGGTTACAGCACCCTTTAACGGTCAAGCCAGCCGGCCCTTTACTTATGACACAGGCGCACGCTTGGCACTACTTTGTTGATGCACGTGCGGCTACTGCGCACACAATTCACAAACACAGAAAATAATTTTTTTTTGGTTTGGACTGGAGTGTACTTTTGGGGGTTACAGCACCCTTAACGGTCAAGCCAGCCGGCCCTTTACTTATGACACAGGCGCACGCTTGGCACTACTTTGTTGATGCACGTTCGGCTACTGCGCACACAATTCACAAACACAGAAAATTATTTTTTTTTGGTTTGGACTGGAGTGTACTTTCGGGGGTTACAGCACCCTTTAACGGTCAAGCCAGCCGGCCCTTTACTTATGACACAGGCGCACGCTTGGCACTACTTTGTTGATGCACGTGCGGCTACTGCGCACACAATTCACAAACACAGAAAATAATTTTTTTTTTGGTTTGGACTGGAGTGTACTTTGGGGGTTACAGCACCCTTTAACGGTCAAGCCAGCCGGCCCTTTACTTATGACACAGGCGCACGCTTGGCACTACTTTGTTGATGCACGTGCGGCTACTGCGCACACAATTCACAAACACAGAAAATAATTTTTTTTTTGGTTTGGACTGGAGTGTACTTTCGGGGGTTACAGCACCCTTTAACGGTCAAGCCAGCCGGCCCTTTACTTATGACACAGGCGCACGCTTGGCACTACTTTGTTGATGCACGTGCGGCTACTGCGCACACAATTCACAAACACAGAAAATAATTTTTTTTTGGTTTGGACTGGAGTGTACTTTTGGGGGTTACAGCACCCTTAACGGTCAAGCCAGCCGGCCCTTTACTTATGACACAGGCGCACGCTTGGCACTACTTTGTTGATGCACGTTCGGCTACTGCGCACACAATTCACAAACACAGAAAATTATTTTTTTTTGGTTTGGACTGGAGTGTACTTTCGGGGGTTACAGCACCCTTTAACGGTCAAGCCAGCCGGCCCTTTACTTATGACACAGGCGCACGCTTGGCACTACTTTGTTGATGCACGTGCGGCTACTGCGCACACAATTCACAAACACAGAAAATAATTTTTTTTTTGGTTTGGACTGGAGTGTACTTTGGGGGTTACAGCACCCTTTAACGGTCAAGCCAGCCGGCCCTTTACTTATGACACAGGCGCACGCTTGGCACTACTTTGTTGATGCACGTGCGGCTACTGCGCACACAATTCACAAACACAGAAAATAATTTTTTTTTTGGTTTGGACTGGAGTGTACTTTCGGGGGTTACAGCACCCTTAACGGTCAAGCCAGCCGGCCCTTTACTTATGACACAGGTGCACGCTTGGCACTACTTTGTTGATGCACGTGCGGCTACTGCGCACACAATTCACAAACACAGAAAATAATTTTTTTTTTGGTTTGGACTGGAGTGTACTTTCGGGGGTTACAGCACCGTTAACGGTCAAGCCAGCCGGCCCTTTACTTATGACACAGGCGCACGCTTGGCACTACTTTGTTGATGCACGTGCGGCTACTGCGCACACAATTCACAAACACAGAAAATAATTTTTTTTTTGGTTTGGACTGGAGTGTACTTTCGGGGGTTACAGCACCCTTAACGGTCAAGCCAGCCGGCCCTTTACTTATGACACAGGCGCACGCTTGGCACTACTTTGTTGATGCACGTGCGGCTACTGCGCACACAATTCACCAACACAGAAAATAATTTTTTTTTGGTTTGGACTGGAGTGTACTTTCGGGGGTTACAGCACCCTTTAACGGTCAAGCCAGCCGGCCCTTTACTTATGACACAGGCGCACGCTTGGCACTACTTTGTTGATGCACGTGCGGCTACTGCGCACACAATTCACAAACACAGAAAATATATTATTTTTTTAGCACTTGGGGGGAGCACCCCTGATGGACAGAGCACCCCCTGGACAACACTACAGCACTCCTTTAGGACTGGGACACTGCACAGGACTTTGGAGTGGACACAGCCCCTATGGAGAACTGACTGCACAACACAGTCCAGCCAGCCCCTATGGACTTTGAAGTAGTGGACACAGCCCCTATTAACAACAGCAGCACAGCACAACACAGCCAGCCCCTATGGACTTTGAAGTAGTGGACAACAGCAGCACTACACTACACTACACTACACTACACTACACAGCCCTAACTCCCACCCTCCCTCTTCACTGTCCACAGCCGAGTGAGAAAATGGCGCCGACGCGGGTACCTTATATAGGATCCAAAACCCGCGAGACTCGGAAGGCGGGATGATGACGTTTTGCCTCGATTTCAGATCCGAGTCAGGCGGGAAAAGTCGAGCCTGACTCGGATCGGACTCGGATCGGGGGGGCTCGGGGGGGTTCGGATTTCAGAAATCCGAACCCGCTCACCCCTACTTATAATATATTTTGTTTTCATCTCCCAATGCACTTTGTCATTTAAATAAAAAAGAGAACTAAGGGCTTGATTCAGCATGGATCGCTACTCTGCTTATACGCATGAGACTGCGTGGCTAACGTCAGCAATAATATTTGAATGTTTGCATTCACATTGCGATTGCAGCCTGATATAAGGACGCCCAATTCCCCTTACTCACATCCATACACTTGGCCAACATAGTGAAACAATTGGTAACATTGAGTAACATCTGACCTAGATGCACAGTTAAGGCAGGTCAGACATCACTCAGGAATTACTAACTTCTGCACACGCTATGAGACCTCAGGAGGCGGCTGGTATCGCAGTGGATAATTTATGCACGCCCATGCAACGGTGTTGAAATGCACTGGCATGCCTGCGTTCGCCCGACCACCCCCTCGTCACCACCCAAAAACAGCACTTCCTGTCAATCACTCTGTCACGGGTCTGCATAGGCTCTGCGTACGCAGTTCTCACCACACCATCTGGCTCGTGCACTGTGATACATACACATGCGTAGTGTGAATTAATCGACCAATTGCGTGCATATTAGCAACTGCATTCCTTGCTAAAACAGGCCCTAAGTGTGTTTGCTGATTGGGATTATTTTTTTCTTACCATTGCTGTAAAAGTACATTACTGTAGTTGCTCACAGCAACTATTTACTCGCAGTGTGATTGACAGTCAGGGAGTGTTGGCACGAGGTAACGGGGAGTGGTGGCATGTCACATCCTGTGTCTACGATCCCGTACATCATGTGTCTGCGATCTCCGGCATCTCAGTTCCCACGGCAATTCTGTGCCACAGGAACTGCTATAATCAAATGATCTACAACCAATGCTGTGTCTTTATACACAGATGCTTGAATTTACAAAGCCACAGGTGAGTGTCTCAATACATTACTCAGCATCTGCGACATTTGCATATGCTGATGTCAGACGCAGAGAAACAAAATTTTCCTTGGGGACATGCATCTGTGTTGCACTGCTTATGCATCCAGATAGCATGCAAACAGAGTCGAGGTTGTGATTAAGAAGACACATGGGAGATGGAAGGTAAGCAATGTGGAGAAAATGTGGTGGGCATACCTGGGTGGTGACAGAGAGGTGGCTATGTACATTGAGATGGTCTGTCTTATGGGTGTATTATGTGAGTGTCTCAGATGTGTCATTGAAAATGTTTGCATACACAGACACTTAACTCAGGGCTGGTGCAAGGTTCCTTGATGCCATAGGCAAAGCAACACAATACCTCCCATGCTCCTCCAAATACACTCCACAAAACCCTTCACATACAAAGTTGACTTCTTAAAATATTATTAGATTTAGTTTTTAGATTTATTATCTTGAATTTTAAAAATAGCTCTATAATAATATCATAAACATATTAACACTTTTTTGGCCATCATACAGTCCTGAGAGCATTTTTGTTACCGCCATAATCTACTGAGACCCTTTTTCTGATTGACATAATACAAATACTGAGAGCATTTTTGTGACCACCATACAATAAATACTGAGAGCATAGCAAATAGAGGGACAAGACTTCAGCATTTGGGGGTGGTGCCGGGGGATTGATTGGAGAAACGCAGGCATGCCAGTCCATTTGAACATTGTTACATGGGTGTTCC
Source organism: Taudactylus pleione (assembly GCA_031769625.1). Lineage (NCBI taxonomy): Eukaryota > Metazoa > Chordata > Amphibia > Anura > Myobatrachidae > Taudactylus > Taudactylus pleione. The sequence goes on along the minus strand of JAUIMM010000137.1, from coordinate 3,389,920 downwards.
TAAATTAGCCACTTCAACGGCATTCACAGCTTGAAGTTGCGGCATTCACTGCATGCGACAACAGTTGCAATTTCTGAGTAAGGTCAGACCTGTTGTAATTCTGGACCTCATTCAGAGCCGCTCGCAAAATGCGAGCGCTCGCTCTGAATGAGAGTGGCCACATCTAAAAAATGATCCGGCTTCCTGGCCGCTCGCTAGGCTGTGGGTTACCACCCACAGCCTTAACGAGCGACCAGGTTAATGGTTGCAATGGTCAAGACCATCGCGACCATTGGGGCTTGCGACAAGACCCTTGTGGTAGGGTCTCATCTGCCACAAGCCCCAGAGAGCTTTTGGCTCTAATAGAGTCATCTAATGATGTCAGTAGGGCCGCCCACAAACGGCAAGAGTTTGTTTGTGAAACCACCCCCCCAACACGCCTACAAAACGGGGCGAGCTGTCGATCAACATCGACAGCCGCCCCTTTTGTAGTGAGCCCCAGAGCGAGAGAATTTCTCTCTCTCTCCGGGGCTTGCGCACGCGCAGTGCGGCCGCTGCGCATGCGCAAAGCAAAACATCGACCAGCTTGCGAGCGGGTCTGAATGAGACCCTCTGTGTGATTGTCCGAAGTTACTCAATGTTACCGATGTATTCGCAGGATTGCGAGGTTTTACGAATGTGCAAAAGCATTAGTGGGTGTCTCTATGTTGGCTTTGCGATTGCAAACATTAGCATATTTTCTCAGCAGATCTGCATGCGTAATCACTGCTGCGATCACAAAAGCACTCCGTAGTGAATCATTTAGGTCTGCCATACAATAAATACTGGAAGGAAAATGTTACATGAAAAGACGCTCGGCACTAGCGAGTCACACGGTCCTCACGTGTTATGTTTAAAGCGACTTGTGAAGCATGGCAGATAGATGTATGTGGACACATCTGTATAATTATTAAGATGCTCAATCTGATCAAAAGAACACCCTCTTTATCCCCAATAAAAAAATTAAACACTTAGGGCCTGATTCAGACCCACTCGCGAGCGGCTGTCCGATCGCAAGTGGGTCGATGTTATGGACTGAGCATGCGCACGACGGAGGGAGCTCCGTCGTGCGCATGCACCAGACGCGACGAGCGAAGGAAAGTCCTTTGCTCGTTGTGTCCGATCAAAGGGGGCGTGCTGTCAATGTTGATTGACAGCACGCCCCCTTTGGTGGGCGTGCCGGGGGCGTGCCTCCCTGACGGGGGCGTTCCCACGGGAACGCCTCCCATCAGAAGCCGGCCCACTGACATCACTAGTGATGTCAGTGGGAGTGATTTTGGCTCTGATAGAGCCAAAATCACTCCGGAGCTTGCGGTTGAAAACCTCAACCGCAGGCTCCGGCTCGCAAATTCGATGGTCGCGATGGTCTCGACCATCGCGACCATCACAATGCATGCTCGTATAGCCTGTGGGTGGTGACCCACAGCTATACGAGCGTCCAGGAGGACGCTCCATGAAAATGGAGCCCGGCCCTCATTCAGAGCGTGCGCTCTGCTCAGAGCGTACGGCTCTGAATGAGGGCCTTAATCTTATCTATATTTCATTAACCCCATCACCCTCATAATAAAACCCACATAGCGCAGGCTTCATTACAGCACATGACATGTCAGTAATGTGACCAACCTGCCATGGACCAGGAAGCAGGGGCAAAGTGCAGGGCCAGTGCCAGTGCCAGCTGCGGCTGATAAGATCCATGGCAGCTAAAAATTTCATGTAGATGAACGATGACACTTTTAGAGACATCCTTCATTCTGTTGTAGGTAGAACCGCCCCCCCAGGAGCCAGCGTCCTAGGCAGCTACCTAATGGCAGCAGGGGCACTGGCTTGACCACTAACATAGGAGGGCACACATTCCCTATGACGCACTAAGTGGTATTTCAGCCCCTATGGAGGCTGACAGTGGGCATCTCAGACCTTGCACTTTCAGACTCGCAGATGTACTCCCAGGAAAGACTTTGTAGTGGCATTTGCATATAATGCAGACGGGAGACCGACAATAGATCCTGACATAGACTCAGAATCAGCCCCATTTTATTGTGATCTATTTGTCCAAGCTGAAGCAACTTAAAGTTTCATTGTTGCCCCCACACACACACCTTTTTTTTCAAGTTGTCATATTATTAGGAAATGTATATAGATGTGCAAGACCCACAAATATGTATATAATTAATGATGCATGTGTGGGATCTCCAGAAATGATGAATACAGACAATATGAAATATATTTATTTATTTATTGGCATGTACGGTTTGTGCTATTTAGAACAATATAATAGTACATCAAGCTAAAAGTCCTACTTACTTCAAATTTATGTAATGAGCATTGTGTGTTGCGAGAAGAAAAAAATTAGAATAATTGAAGAAAAGGTTTCTACAGTTGTTGATATACATGGAGCTTTACAGGGCTTTTCTGTACCCTGTACCAGCCACGGCTCCTGAGCACAAGATCCTCAGGATGCTTCGGGGGACTACGAGCTGCAGTGTGCACTCCTGGAGCGTCTAAATGATGCTACGGATGGCACTGTAGGGTGCAGTGGGTGAGCAGTGGTGCTGTCCACAGGGTTCTGCGCTCTGTGCAGAGGCACAGGTCGAATGCACATAATTATGGCCCTGGATATACACAATGAGCTTTTGTAGGGACTTTCTTGAGCCTTCCAAGATAAACAGTACATTGTCTATGTATCTTCGTCACGTTACCAGGTTCGCCCAAATGAAAAAGCATTGTCTTAACTTCAGATTACAGTAAAATGTAGTAAAGTTTTTGGATCTGGATTTACACATAAATCAAAACGTATTGAGAAAAAAAACAAGTGGACGCCAATGAATAAGAAATTACACCTCGGCACTGGGATAGAAATCTTATGTATGAGAGGAAACTCACCAAGAGCAGCTATACTGTATGTGGGTAGCAAACCGCAGAAAGGACAAAAAATCTATAGTATGACACACAGCGCTAGAGTTATAATTTACACAAGAAAAAATACATTATTGTATAAAACTGTATGTTTAATAAAACATACATATAATTAACACACACAACAATGTGTATATGATTAAAAACAATACAGTCAACATGCTTATGTTCAAAGTTGGAGAGTCAATGCACCTACAGGTATGGATTTTATCAGAGCCGGCCCTAGGCATAGGCATTACAGGCAAATGCCTAGGGCATTTGCAATGCCTTAGGGGCATCCCCCCGCTCGGCAGCAGGACCGGCAGCCAGCAGTACTAATAATGAGTTACACTGACTCATTATTACAGTACTCTCTCTGCGCTGCCTGCAGCTGGCCGGGGGCAGGAGGAGGAGGGGGGGAGCTACTTACTCTCACTGTACGTGATCAGGATGTCACTAGACTGCCTGAGACACAGCCCCACCAACTGAGTCCCCGCCCCCTCCTCTCCGTCTATTCTACATGCACTCTTTCTAGCCCAACTGTCACTATTTCACAGGAATAGCCTCTCCTCTCCTTTCACCATGTGCCATGGAGACCAGCCCCAGCAGGGACCACAAATCCTCTTCCAGGACAGGTAGGTGCCGGTCTAGGGGGTGGTATCTGTATGCAATGGGCACGGGTGTATTGTTTTCTTATTTCTAGGGAGGTTGGAGTGAGTTTTACTGTCTGTGGTGGGGAGATGTATTAATGTTGTACCGTGTGTGAGTGTGGGAGTGGTGTATTAATGTTAGTGTGTGTGTTTGTGGGGGGGTGTATTAATGTATGTGTGTGTGTATTAATGTAGTGTGTGTGTGGGGGGGAGGTGTATTAATGTAGTAGTGTGGGGGTGTATTAATGTAGTAGTGTGAGAGGGTGTATTAATGTAGAGTGTGGGGGGGTGTATTAATGTAGTAGTGTGGTGGGGGTGTATTAATGTAGTAGTGTGGTGGGGGTGTATTAATGCAGTAGTGTGGGGGGTGTATTAATGTAATGTGTGTGCAGAAGGGTGTATTAATGTAGTAGTGTGTGGGGGTGTATTAATATAGTAGTGTGTGGGGGTGTATTAATGTAGTGTATGTGTGGGGGTGTATTAATGTAGTGTGTGTGTGGGGGGGGTGTATTAATGTAGTGTGTGTGTGCGGGGGTGTATTAATGTAGTAATGTGGTGGGGGTGTATTGATGTAGTAGTATGGTGGGGGTGTATTAATGTAGTAGTGTTTGTGTGTGTGGGGGGGTGTAATAATGTAGTGTGTGTGTGTGGGGGGGTGTATTAATGTAGTGTGTGTGGGGGGTGTATTTATGTAGTAGTATGTGGGTGTGTATTAATGTAGTGTGTGTGTGGGGGGTGTATTAATATAGTGTGTGTGTGAGGGGGTGTATTAATGAGGGGGTGTATTAATGTAGTGTGTGTGGGGGGGTGTATTACTGTAGTAGTGTGGTGGGGGTGTATTAATGTAGTAGTGTGGTGGGGGTGTATTAATGTAGTGTGTGTGTGTGGGGGGGAGGTGTATTAATGTAGTAGTGTGGGGGGTGTATTAATGGAGTGTGTGTGTGGGGGTGTATTAATGTAGTGTGTGTGGGGGTGTATTAATGTAGTGTGTGTGTGTGTGGGGGGTGTATTAATGTAGTGTGTGTGTGGGGGGTGTATTAATGTAGTAGTGTGGTGGGGTGTATTAATGTAGTAGTGTGGTGGGGGTGTATTAATGTAGTAGTGTGTGTGTGTGTTGGGTTGTATTAATGTAGTGTGTGTGTGGGGGGGTGTATTAAGGTAGTGTGTGTGTGGGGAGGTGTATTATTGTAGTGTGTGTGTGTGTGGGGGGGTGTATTAATGTAGTAGTGTGTGTGTGTGTGGGGGGGTGTATTAATGTTTTGGAGCTACTTACTCTCACTGTACGTGATCAGGATGTCACTAGACTGCCTGAGACACAGCCCCACCAACTGAGTCCCCGCCCCCTCCTCTCCGTCTTTTCTACATGCACTCTTTCTAGCCCAACTGTCACTATTTCACAGGAATAGCCTCTCCTCTCCTTTCATCATGTGCCATGGAGACCAGCCCCAGCAGGGACCACACATCCTCTTCCAGGACAGGTAGGTGCCGGTCTAGGGGGTGGTATCTGTATGCAATGGACACGGGTGTATTGTTTTCTTATTTCTAGGGAGGTTGGAGTGTGTTTTACTGTCTGTGGTGGGGAGATGTATTAATGTTGTACCATGTGTGAGTGTGGGAGTGGTGTATTAATGTTAGTGTGTGTGTTTGTGGGGGGGTGTATTAATGTATGTGTGTGTGTATTAATGTAGTGTGTGTGTGTGTGGGGGAGGTGTATTAATGTAGTAGTGTGGGGGGTGTATTAATGTAGTAGTGTAAGGGGGTGTATTAATGTAGAGTGTGGGGGAGTGTATTAATGTAGTAGTGTGGTGGGGTGTATTAATGCAGTAGTGTGGTGGGGGTGTATTAATGCAGTAGTGTGGGGGGTGTATTAATGTAATGTGTGTGCGGAAGGGTGTATTAATGTAGTAGTGTGTGGGGGTGTATTAATATAGTAGTGTGTGGGGGTGTATTAATGTAGTGTGTGTGTGGGGGTGTATTAATGTAGTGTGTGTGTGTGGGGGGGGTGTATTAATGTAGTGTGTGTGTGGGGGGGTGTATTAATGTAGTAATGTGGTGGGGGTGTATTAATGTAGTAGTATGGTGGGGGTGTATTAATGTAGTAGTGTTTGTGTGTGTGGGGGGTGTAATAATGTAGTGTGTGTGTGGGGGGGTGTATTAATGTAGTGTGTGTGGGGGGTGTATTAATGTAGTAGTATGTTGGTGTGTATTAATGTTGTGTGTGTGTGGGGGGTGTATTAATATAGTGTGTGTGTGTTGGGGTGTATTAATGTAGTGGTTGTGGGGGGGTGTATTAATGTAGTAGTGTGTGGGGGTGTATTAATGTAGTAGTGTGGTGGGGTGTATTACTGTAGTAGTGTGGTGGGGGTGTATTAATGTAGTAGTGTGGTGGGGGTGTATTAATGTAGTGTGTGTGTGTGGGGGGGAGGTGCATTAATGTAGTAGTGTAGGGGGTGTATTAATGTAGTGTGTGTGGGGGGGTGTATTAATGTAGTGTGTGTGTGGTGGTGTATTAATGTAGTGTGTGTGGGGGTGTATTATTGTAGTGTGTGTGTGGGGGGTGTATTAATGTAGTGTGTGCGGGGGGGGTGTATTAATGTAGTAGTGTGGTGGGGGTGTATTAATGTAGGAGCATGGTGGCGGTGTATTAATGTAGTAGTGTGTGTGTGTGGGGGGTTGTATTAATGTAGTGTGTGTGTGGGGGTGTATTAATGTAGTAGTGTGGTGGGGGTGTATTAATGTAGTAGTGTGTGTGTGTTGGGTTGTATTAATGTAGTGTGTGCGTGGGGAGGTGTATTATTGTAGTGTGTGTGTGTGTGGGGGGGTGTATTAATGTAGTAGTGTGTGTGTGTGTGGGGGGGTGTATTAATGTAGTAGTGTGTGTGGGGGTGTATTAATGTAGTAGTGTGTGTGTGTGTGGGGGGGTGTATTAATGTAGTAGTGTGTGTGTGTGGGGGGGGTGTATTAATGTAGTTTGTGTGTGGGGGTGGTGTTTTACTGTAGAGTGTGTGTGTGTGGGGGGGAGTATTAATGTAGTGTGTGTGTGGGGGGTGTGTATTAATGTAGTAGTGTGGTGGGGGTGTATTAATGTAGAGTGTGGGTATCAGTAGCGCCATATAATGCAGAGGCGCCATATAATACAGAGAGTGTCACAGTGAGCGCCATATAATATAGAGAGCGTCGCAGTGAGCGCCATATAATATAGAGAACACAGCAGTGAGCACCATATAACGCAGAAAGTCCCGCAGTGAGGACCTTATAGTGCAAAGGCACCATAAAGTAATGGGACAAACTAAACAATCCTAAATCTAACATTCACTTTTTAATACTTTTTTGCAAATCCTTTGCAGGCAATTACAGCCTGAAGTCTGGAATGCATAGACATCACCAGACGCTGGGTTTCATCCCTGGTGATGCTCTACCAGGCCTCTACTGCAAATGTCTTCAGTTCCTGCTTGTTCTTGGGGCATTTTCCCTTCAGTTTTGTCTTCATCAAGTGAAATGCATGCTCAATCAGATTCAGGTCAGGGGATTGACTTGGCTATTGCATAACAGTCCACTTTTTAGCCTAAAAAAACTCTTTGGTTGCTTTTGCAGTATGCTTCGGGGCATTGTCCATCTGCACTGTGAAGCGCCATCCAATGAGTTCTGAAGCATTTGACTGAATATGAGCATATAATATTGCCCGAAACACTTCAGAATTCACTCTGCTGCTTTTGTCAGCAGTCACATCATCAATAAATACAAGGGAACCAGTTCCATTGGCAGCCATACATGCCCACGCCATGACACTACCACCACCATGCTTCACTGATGAGGTGGTATGTTTTGGATCATGAGCAGTTCCTTTCCTTCTCTTCTCTTCCCATCACAGTGGTACAAGTTGATCAATGTCTCATCTGTCCATAGGATGTTGTTCCAGAACTGTAATGGCTTTTTTAGATGTTGTTTGGCAAACTGTAATCTGGTCTTCCTGTTTTTGTGGCTCACCAATGGTTTGCATCTTGTGGTGAACACTCTATATTTACTCTTGTGAACTCTTCTTTTCATTGTTGACTTTGACACATATACATTTACCTCCTGGAGAGTGTTCTTGATTTGGCCAACTGTCGTGAAGGGGTTTTTCTTCACCAGAGAAATAATTATTTTATCATCCACCACAGTTGTTTTCCATTACTTTTGGCCCCTTAAAAAGTGGGAGGCACATATTGAAACTGTTGTAATTCCTACACCGTTCACCCGATTTGGATGTAATTACTCTCAAATTAAATCTGAAAGTCTGCAGTTAAAGCACATCTTGATTATTTCATTTCAAAACCATGAGAGAGAGAGAGAGAGAATGTATATTATTAATGTAGTTTGTGTGTGTGGGGGGTGTATTACTGTAGAGTGTGTGTGTGGGGGTGTATTAATGTAGTGTGTGTGTGGGGGGTGTGTATTAATGTAGTAGTGTGGTGGGGGTGTATTAATGTAGTGTGTGTGTGGGGGGAGTTGTATTAATATAGTAGTGTGGGGGGTGTATTAATGTAGTGTGTGTGGAGGTGTATTAATGTAGTGTGTGTGGGGGGGGTGTATTAATGTAGTGTGTGTGTGGAGGTGTATTAATGTTGTAGTGTCGGGGGGTGTATTAATGTAGTAGTGTGGGGGGTGTATTAATGTAGTGTGTGTGTGGGGGGTAGGGGCTGTATTCATTCTATGTGTATGTGTGTGAGGAGTTTGTTCATATTATCTGTGCTATAAGTTATATGAGTGTCAGTGATGTTCTCTGTTATATGGCTCTCACTGCGGCTCTCTCTGAGTTATATGGTGCTCATTGCAACTCTGCGTTATATAGCGCTCACTGCGACGCTCTCTATAGTTTATGCCGCTCACTGTGACACTTTCTGCATTATATGGCGATCACTGCAACGCTCTCTATATTATATGCCGCTCACTGTCACACTCTATGCATTATATGGTGCCTTTGCATTATAAGGTCCTCACTGCGGGACTTTCTGCGTTATATGGTGCTCACTGCTGTGTTCTCTATATTATATGGCGCTCACTGCGACGCTCTCTATATTATATGGCGCTCACTGTGACACTCTCTGTATTATATGGCACCTCTGCATTATATGGCGCTACTGATACCCTTTCTGCTGTGAGGCCACCACTCACTAGTTCCACAACTGGGCTGCGCCAAGTAAAATGGACATGAGAGGGCAGCCACTCCTCACATCTCACAGCTCCGACTCCATCCTTAGCCCAGCACCCACCAAGTCCAGCAGGGAAAGGCCAGAAGCTGGAAAAACAAGCAGGGTGGGCGCGACTACCTCCTTGGCCCTGAAGAGAGTGAGTCTAAAGCTGGGTACACACTTAACGATGTGTTCCCAGCGTGATATCGCAACAGCGGGACCTGGAAAGGATGCCAGTATCGGCAAGTGCATACACACTTGCCGGTGCCGGGAGCGACAGAGCGACGGCGGGGGCCATGCTGCATTCCGCAGCATAGCCACTAATGACGATATCACCCGACGGACCTGCATGCAGGTCCAGTGGATGATTCTGCTGGCGTGTGCTATCTTCAGTGATATAGCAGGTACAAACTGGCCGATGTGGACAATATGTCGACTGATCCGCCAGATCGGATGGCATAACATCTAGTGTGTAGCCGGCTTAAGGGCCCCATTTATTAACAAAGCTAAACACCAGAACCATTTTTTTATTTAGAGTGGCAGTGACACAAACAAAAATGCCCCTCCGGCGAGTTGCAGTAAAGTCCTCCTCGTCGGCCACATCCTCCGCTCAGCTGCTGGCAGCCTAATACTTTCAGTAATGGGCTTCTGTGTAATGCGTGACAGTCCGTCTGCGCATGTGCATGCCACTTAACCCAGAGGGGACCCAAGAGTGCCTGGAAGGCTTCGCTGAAGCCGGAAAGGCAGTGCTGGATCCCTGTTGCTGGCAATGGTGACCGCATCGATCTTGCCATCTAAAGATGGCGAGAACGATGCTGTGACAAACAGTAGTAATCTTAGCTTACTGCAGTTTGTTAAATACAGAAAGAATTACATAACCCTTTTAGTGAGCGCTGGCCAGTGATGCTGACTGTGCTGAATGATTGACGGGTGCTGTGCTGGGAAAGGGGTGCATAATTAATGAGCACAGGGGGGCTTTGCTGAATGGGTAGAGTATAGATCCCCTTCAATATTTATATCTGGAAGTGACATGCAGTGACGGAGGAAGTTCTATGCTCATACAGTCCACAAAAAGAAGACATTTGTCCACTCACCATGCTTCAGGCACAGTGGCTCGCTTTGCTCACCACAGGTTAATATTCCCCCTTTATGTCCACGTGGATAGTAGGGAATGACTATGGACAGTAACTGATTACATCAGAGTACAAATACCGAAGGGGATCTATCCATTACCATGCTGAATGAGGATTCCTAACTGCTTGATAAGGGGTGCATAATGAGGCCATGGGTGCTGTTCTGGATGTGGGGTGCTGGATAAAGCCAGAGGTGCTGTGCTGGGAAAGTGATACTGGATGAGGCCAGGGCAGCTGTGTTGAGAGGGGTGCTGTTCTGTGAGGCGGGCAGTATGTGGTGCTGTGAGGTGGGCAGCAACTGGATCAGTGTGTGTGCTGTATATATACAGTCAGGTCCATAAATATTGGGACATTGACAGAATTTTCAGATTTTGGCCTCTATCACCACCACAATGGCTTTGAAATGAAACAAACAAGATGAGATTTAACTGCAGACTTTCAGATTTAATTTGAGGGTAATTACATCCAAATCAGGTGAACGGTGTAGGAATTACAACGGTTTCTATATGTGCCTCCCACTTTTTAAGGGGCCAAAAGTAATGGGACAAACTAAACAATCCTAAATCTAACATTCACTTTTTAATACTTTTTTGCAAATCCTTTGCAGGCAATTACAGCCTGAAGTCTGGAATGCATAGACATCACCAGACGCTGGGTTTCATCCCTGGTGATGCTCTACCAGGCCTCTACTGCAAATGTCTTCAGTTCCTGCTTGTTCTTGGGGCATTTTCCCTTCAGTTTTGTCTTCATCAAGTGAAATGCATGCTCAATCAGATTCAGGTCAGGGTATTGACTTGGCTATTGCATAACATTCCACTTTTTAGCCTAAAAAAACTCTTTGGTTGCTTTTGCAGTATGCTTCGGGGCATTGTCCATCTGCACTGTGAAGCGCCATCCAATGAGTTCTGAAGCATTTGACTGAATATGAGCATATAATATTGCCCGAAACACTTCAGAATTCACTCTGCTGCTTTTGTCAGCAGTCACATCATCAATAAATACAAGGGAACCAGTTCCATTGGCAGCCATACATGCCCACGCCATGACACTACCACCACCATGCTTCACTGATGAGGTGGTATGTTTTGGATCATGAGCAGTTCCTTTCCTTCTCTTCTCTTCCCATCACTCTGGTACAAGTTGATCAATGTCTCATCTGTCCATAGGATGTTGTTCCAGAACTGTAATGGCTTTTTTAGATGTTGTTTGGCAAACTGTAATCTGGTCTTCCTGTTTTTGTGGCTCACCAATGGTTTGCATCTTGTGGTGAACACTCTATATTTACTCTTGTGAACTCTTCTTTTCATTGTTGACTTTGACACATATACATTTACCTCCTGGAGAGTGTTCTTGATTTGGCCAACTGTCGTGAAGGGGTTTTTCTTCACCAGAGAAATAATTATTTTGTCATCCACCACAGTTGTTTTCCATTACTTTTGGCCCCTTAAAAAGTGGGAGGCACATATTGAAACTGTTGTAATTCCTACACCGTTCACCCGATTTGGATGTAATTACTCTCAAATTAAATCTGAAAGTCTGCAGTTAAAGCACATCTTGATTATTTCATTTCAAAACCATGAGAGAGAGAGAGAGAGAGAGAGAGAGAGAGTGAGAAAAAAAAAAAAATCTGAAATCCGAACACCCCCGATCCGAGCCGGGAACCGAGTGCAGCTCGGGTTTTCCCACCAGACTCGGTTCCCGAAATGGGGTAAAACGTCAACCTCGCGCTGTGGCATTCTCGCAGGTTTTGGATTCTATAAAAGGTCCCTGCGTCTGCGCCATTTTCACTACGGCTGTGGACAGTGAAGAGGGAGGGTGGGGTTTTTGCTGTGCTAATGCTGCTGTTGTCCATAGGGGTTGTGTCCAAAGTCCATAGGGGCTGGCTGGGCTGTCTTGATCAGTACTGTTGTCCCATAAAGGCTGTGTTGTCCATAGAGGGAGGGTTGGGGTTGCTGTGCTGCTGTTGTCCATAGGAGCTGTGTCCAAAGTCCATAATGGGTGGGCTGTGTTGTGCAATGCTGTTGTCCCATAAAGGCTGTAGTCCTAAAGGGGTGCTGTAGTGTTGTACAGGGGGTGCTCTGTCCATCAGGGGTGCTCCCCCCAAGTGCACAAAAAAATATATTTTTTCTGTTTGATTGCGCCTTAGCCGCACGTGCATCAACAAAATAGCAGTGCCTAGCGTGCGCCTTTGTCATAAGTCAAGGGCCGGCTGGTCTGTTGAAGGGTGGTGTAACTCCCAAAGTATCCCAAAAAATAAAATAAAAATTATTTTTCTGTGTTTGTAACTTGTGTGCGCCTTAGCCGCATGTGCATCAACAAAGTAGCAGCGCCAAGCATGAGCCTGTGTCATTAGTGAAGGGCCGGCTGGTCTGTTGAAGGGTGGTGTAACCCACAAAGGGCCAAAAAAATGAAAATATTTAATGTTTTTTTATTTTTTTGTTTGTGTGCACCTTAGCCGCACGTGCATCAACAAAGTAGCAGCGCCAAGTGTGTGCCTGTGTCATAAGTTAAGGGCCAGCTGGTCTGTTGAAGCATGGTGTAACCCCAAATGTGCCCCCAAAAATATATTTTTTTCTGTGTTTTAGTGTGCGCCTTAGCCGCACATGCATCAACAAAGTAGCACCGCCAAGCGTGCACCTGTGTCATAAGTCAAGGGTCGGCTGGTCTGTTGAAGGGTGATGTAACCCCCAAACTGCCCCAAAAAATAAAATATAAATATTTTTCTGTGTTTGTGTGCGCCTTTGCTGCACATGCATCAAAAAAGTAACAGCGCCAAGCGTGCGTCTGTGTCATAAGTCAAGGGTCGGCTGGTCTGTTGAAGGGCGGTGTAACCCCCAAAGTGCCCCCCAAAATGTAAAAAATATATTTTTCTGTGTTTGTGTGTGCCTTAATTGCACGTGCATCAACAAAGTAGCAGCGCCAAGCGTGCGACTGTGTCATTAGTCAAGGGCATGCTGGTCTGTTGAAGGGTGGTGTAACCCCCAAGGTATCCCAAAAACTAAAATAAAAATTATATTTCTGTGTTTGTAACTTGTGTTCGCCTTAGCTGCATGTGCATCAACAAAGTAGCAGCGCCAAGCGTGAGCCTGTGTCATTAGTGAAGGGCCGGCTAGTCTGTTGAAGGGTGGTGTAACCCACAAAGGGCCCAAAAAAAAGAAAATTTTTAATTTTTTTACATTTTTTTTGTGTTTGTGTGCGCCTTAGCCGCACGTGCATCAACAAAGTAGCACCGCCAAGCGTGCACCTGTGTCATAAGTCAAGGGCCGGCTGGTCTGTTGAAGGGTGATGTAACACCCAAACTGTCCCAAAAAATAAAAATATATATTTTTCTGTTTTTGTGTGCGCCTTAATTGCACGTGCATCAACAAAGTAACATCGCAAAGCGTGCACCTGTGTCATAAGTCAAGGGCCGGCTGGTCTGTTGAAGGGTAATGTAACCCCCAATGTTCCCCAAAAACTAAAACTAAATAATTTTTCTGTGTTTGTGACTTGTGTACACCTTCGCCGCACGTGCATCAACAAAGTAGCAGCGCCAAGCGTGTGCCCTGTGTCATAAGTCAAGGGCTGGTTGGTCTGTTGAAGGGTGGTGTAACTCCCAAAGTGCCCCAAAAAATTAAAACATTTTCTTTTTTTTCTTTTTCTGTGTTTGTGTTTCGCCTTAGCTGCACGTGCATCAACAAAGTAGTAGCGCCAAGCGTGCACCTGTGTAATAAGTCAAGGGCTGGCTGATCTGTTGTCATAGTCAAATAATTGAATTATTATCTGACAATCTAGTCATCTGTTGTCTGATAAAGGGTAAATTGGAAGCTACTTTGCGTTGGCGCAATCCAATGCGCACAATTGCGAACCCACTACACACATACACTGATCCACATGACGCACACACATAGACTTATATGTTTATACATAGACGCTATTTTGTGTAACCACATGCGTACACATAGACGCCCACGTGCGTCCTAACATACATATGTATGAACATTTCCTACATCAATGCACAGACGCACATATGCGAACGCATATGTATATAATGGTTCCTAGTTACATTAAGTTAATAAAGGTCTTTTTAACAAGTAATTATGATGTAATAAGTACTTAAGTAAGATCTAAGGTTTAGAACATAGTAGACATGTCATGTTTGGTATTATATTAAATCACTGTTCATTTGCAGATCTCCGATTCTGTCGACAAGGAGATTGCATCATGCGTCCGCAAGTTACGAACTATAGAGAGTTATTGGTTAGCATGTTAACATTTTGTATGTAGTGTCTGTAGCCAGTTTAACCAGTTCTTCGGTGGGAAACTACACAAACTAACTGTTGGAGAACTAGGACATACCCCTGATGACACCGTATGAACTAACCAATAACCAGGATGACCAGTAGCAAGAACCAATGGAATCATGCCAGCTTGTCTCTATTGTTTTATCTGTGACCTGTAAGGTATATAGGCTACTGCTCTGGACACTATAAGGGAGTCATTTTCCCTTCTTTGATTACCGCAGGCTTCAGGATTGATGACTGAGAACTGGATCCAGAGCGCTAGCATATGTATTGGCTGTACCTTGTATTTTACTTGCTTTTTGCATCAATTGTTTAGATCACAGAGCGTTATACTTTTTCTTGTAAAATATAACTTTTTGTGCTTTGGAACCACAATTGGATTGGAAAGCAATTATTTCAATTTGGCGACTTGAAGTGCAAAATAGCAATTAAGGGGTATCCATACTGTTGAAGGGTGGTGTAACCCCCAGAGTGCCCCAAAAAATGAAAAGATTTTCATATTTTTCTTTTTCTGTGTTTGTGTGCGTCTTAGCCACACGTGCATCAACAAAGTAGCAGCACTAAGCATGTGCCTGTGTCATAAGTCTAGGGCCGGCTGGTCTGTTGAAAGGTGATGTAACCCCATAAGTGCCGCCCCCCCAAAAAATATATTTTTCTGTGTTTGTGACTTGTGTGCACATTAGCCGCACGTGCATCAACAAAGCAGTAGTGCCAAGCATGCGCCTATCATAAGTCAAGGGCCGGCTGGTATGTTGAAGGGTAGTGTAACCCCCAAAGTGCCCCCGTAAAATGTTAAAAACATATTTTTCTGTTTGTGCGCACCTTAGGTGCACGTGTATCAACAAAGTAGCAGCGCCAAGTATGTACTATTTGTGGCCTAGCTTTTCAAACTGCCATCCTGTCTGCCACTGCAGTGCCACTCCTAGTTGTACCACGTGTTTGTGCCGCCCACTTTTGTCGCTTAGCATAGTCATCCAGCTGCCTCGGTGCAACTTTTTTTCCTAAAAACAATATTGTGAGGTGTTCAGAATAGACTGGAAATGAGTGGAAATGAATTTTATTGATGTTAGTAATATAGTAGGAACAAAAAAAATATATATTCTGTGATTGTAACTGTTTTTATACTTTTTTCCAAACAAATACAGATCCAAAACACAAAACCCAGAACCCAAAACTAGAGATGAGTGGGTTCGGATCTCTGAGATACGAATCCACTAGAATTTAACAGATCCGAGTCGGATATGAGCAGGCTTGATTTTTCCCACCTAACTCTGATCTCAAACCAAGGTAAAACTACAGAGTTAGAAATCTCGCGGTTTGCAATCTTTCACCTCTATGATCAATGTAGTATATAAGGGACCACGCGACGGATGCCATTTCACTCCGGCTATGGAGACTGAACAGGGAGGGTGGGTAGTGTAGGGCTGGGAGACTCTGCTGTCTGCTGTGTCCATCTGGGCTGTCTGTGCTGTCTGCTGTGTCCATCTGGGCTGTTGCTGATCCATCTGGGCTGTCTATGCTGTCTGCTGTGTCCTGGGCTGGTGGTGCTGATCCATTCTGGGCTGGTGCTTTGCTGTCTACTGTGTCCATCTGAGCTGGTGCAGAACTGCAGATACATCTTGGCTTGTGCTGTGTCCATCTGGGTCCAAGTTCTGGACTCCAAAAAATAAATAAATATATATATATATATATATAGTGTGATAGAAGCACTGGAAAAGTTTGGAATGGCTTCTATGTGTAAGCCAGATTCCTGTCCTATGTGTTTTGAAACCCCCCAGGAGAAGTCTGTTTGACAAAACAGACTGGGAAATGTCAGCTTTGGTGAAAATGTGGAATGGGTTCTGGGGGTGTGGATGTGAGGAGAGGGAGGGCTCCATCCACGTGCCTCTCCAGGTGTTGGGCCTTTCAGCCTGGTAGCAGGCTTATTAGGGCTTGCACCTGAAAATGGCTGATATAAGCTGGATTTAGTTGTGGCTGAGTGTCTCACACCTGGTAGAGCAGGCCTGCAGGCTATCTTGCTCTGAGACACTGTTTGATACAAACCTGTAAATACTGTGGATGTGAATTTGTTTAGTGTTCTGACAGTGAGTGAACCTACTGTCTAGTTAGAGCCCAGACAAGCTAGGATTTTGTTTATGTTTTATTTTTTTTATGTGTCTGTTACAATAAAGACTGGCTCCATCCAGCTTGCATGAGAACCCCAGAACTGTGTCCTGTTTCTCCGGCTGTGTGTGTAAAGAGGGAGTCCATCTACCGCAGGAGAGGGACCCCTATCCCGACTGTGTCACAATTGGTGGAGAATGCGGGCAACCACACACTGAAATTGCAGCAAGGAAAAAAATTTCCTTTAAAATTTAAATGGACATACACGAGATTGTGGAATTCATGAAGGTGGCTTCAGCAGATGCTCAGAGAGGCCAGGTTCTGCTTTCAGCCTACCACTAAAGACAACAAAAAAGAGAACGCTGTAAAAGCTTTGCTTCAGGCTACCGAGGCTCAGCAGGTGCAACTATTGGCCATGGAGGCAGCCCAGAGGCAACAACAAGTCACCATCGAGGAATCCCACCAGGCCATAGCAGAAAACAGCCAGGCCCTAAAAGAGGTGGTACAACACCTAGTAGCCTGGTCTGGAGATGCTTCCACTGACCTTCCAACTCACACTCGCTCCATACGTGCCAGTCATTTTTTACAGAAGATGACTCCAAGTGATGATGTGGAGGCGTATCTCATGGCATTTGAGAGAACCACAGAAAGGGAGAGTTGGCACAAGGAACAGTGGGCAAGTCTTGTGCCACCCTTCCTGTCTGGAGAACCACAAAAGGCCTACTATGATTTGTGCTTGGCTGATGCCAAGGACTATGTAAAGCTAAAACGGGAGATCCTAACTTGCATGGGAGTCACCACATTTGTTCGTGCTCATCTAGTCCACCGCTGGGAGTTCCAAATGGAAAAGCCTCCACGCTCACAGATGCATGACCTCATCCATCTAACCACAAAATGGCTACAGCCTGAGATGCTGACAGGACCACAGATTGTGGAAATAGTCATGATGGACCTGTATCTGCAATCACTACCTGCAACTCTGCGCAAGTGGGTGAGCCATGCAGATCCTAAGTCCACAGATCAGTTAGTTGAACTGATGGAGAGGTATGTGGCAAATAAGGAGCTGTTGAGTCTGCCCCGAGCCGGCGAACTCCCATCGACACTGGCAAGACTTTTCCATGGGAGGAGGGTGCTGGGTGATGGAATGAACTTAAGACTGAGGGTGTGGAACCAGAAGACAGGCCAACTAAGCCAGGAAGGTTCCTACCCCATAAAAGACTATATAATATTGTGATTCAGTGTTTCCGATATGGTGGTTTTGGCCATATTGCGGTTAATTGTTCACTTACCTCTGAACCTATGCAATGTAGTACTGCTCATTTCAACCGCAGGGGTCTTCCTTTACACAGCCAGCCTGTACTGCTGACTGGCAGGCTGAGACAGATAAGCACATGTGTGTACTCACTGTAGAAGGCAACCGTGTAGAGGCTTTGTTAGATTCTGGTAGCCTGGTTACACTTATGAAAGCTGAACTGGAGAACCCCTTGAAGCGTAAGGGGAAAACTGTTGGTGTGATCTCCATACATGGGGACACTCGCTATTATGTTACTGCGGAAGTGAACATAGAAACACCGTGTGGTTCCGCAATAGTCTCTGTGGGTTTGGTACATGGCTTAATGTATAATGCAATATTGGGGAGAGACTTTGCTCACTTCTGGAAGTTGTGGGAAAGCCGATTTTTTACAGAGGTAAACAACCCTGACCCATTTGAGAAGGCTATCTTGCTCTGAGACACTGTTTGATACAAACCTGTAAATACTATGGATGTGAATTTGTTTAGTGTTCTGACAGTGAGGGAACCTACTGTCTATTTAGAGCCCAGGCGGGCTAGGATTTTGTTTATGTTTTATTTTGTTTATGTGTCTGGTACAGTAAAGACTGTCTCCGTCCAGCTTGCACAAGAACCCCAGAACTGTGTCCTGTTTCTCTGGCAGCTGTGTGTATAAAGAGGAAGTCCATCTACCCCAGGAGAGGGACCCATATCCCGACTGTGTCACAATAGTCAAAAAAAAATCAAAGTGTCTTTTATATTTTTCTGTGTGTATGTGTGTGCGTGTTAGGCTTAACTGCAGTACCGCACAAGATCCAGCCAGCAATGCAAGTAGTGCTGCTGCCCCACTCCAGTCGTGCTGAAAAAAAAAAAAATCAATCAAATTGTCTCATATTTTTCTGTGTGTGTGTGTGTGTGCATGCATGTTAGGCTTAACCACAGTACCACACAAGATCCAGCCAGCAACACAAGTAGTGCTGCTGCCCAACTCCAGTCGTGCTAATAAAAAATAAAATCAATCAAAGTGTCTTTTATATTTTTCTGTGTGTGTGCGTGCATGTTAGGCTTAACCGCAGTACCACACAAGATCCATCCAGCAATGCAAGTAGTGCTGCTGCCCGACTACAGTCGTGCCAGAAAAAAATAAAATCAAAGTGTCTTTTATATTTTTCTGTGCGTGCGTGTTAGGCTTAACTGCAGTTCTGCACAAGATCCAGCCAGTAACGCAAGTTGCAACCTAGTGCTGCCTGACTCCAGTAATGATCAATCGGTGCTCTGGGCTCAAGTTCTAGAGCTGAAAAAAAATAATAATCAATTGTCTTTTTTTGTCTAATATTTTTGTGTGTGTGCATGACTGCACGTGTGTGAATTTTGTAACCGCACCTTGGCTACACTATTGGTGCTTGTGACACTGCTTCAAGACCACAGAAAATATGGAGGGCTGTCACATGACAGGTGAGCAAGGCCAAGAACCACATGTTTTAGCTGCCACCAGCAGTGCAAGGATGTCAACTTCCTCGTCCTCTATGAAGGCCCATGCCCCAGGGCTTAAGTCACACCATCGATATGGTAAAGCTACTTGTACTGAAGTTAAGAATAAAAAATTGAAAGGAAATTTTCCTTTAGATAAACAAAAAATTGGCAATATGCCCTTCACTACATGAAGTGGCAAAGAAAGGATAAGCCTTTCTCTAGGAAGACTGCTGATTCTGATAGCCCTTCGAAAAAAAACAACTTTGTGCCCTGAAAAATTGAAATCACAAATCCCAGAGGAGAGTGCAAGTGTGTCCGCGGTTGCCATGTGTGAGCCAGACCTATATACTAGTGTACTGGAAGATCCTCCAAGTTCTAACATTTGTGTGCCCTCTGTAAATGTGGGCAAGGGCATGCAACATCTTGCAGATGTAGTAATTGATGATGCTTCTGTGGAATTGCACATGGAGGAGGAGGATATTTTGGTAGTTGAAGGTGCTAAGGATGATGAGGATGTTGACGATGAAGATGTTGGTGATGAGGATGTTGATGCCGAGGATGTCCTCAGTGTAAGTAAGGCAACATATGTTGCCCATGGATTGAAAAAGCCAAAGCCCATTGTTGTCATGCCGGGAAAAAAGCAAAAAAAAATCTACTTCTAACGTGTGGAATTATTTCCACCCCGATCCGGACAATAGTTGTCAACCCACATGTGACCATTGCCATGCAAGAGTGAGTATAGGGAGGGACCTAAACCACCTAGGAACCTCCTCCTTGTTACGTCACTTGGAGCGCATTCATCAAATATCAAAGTGTATGTCACCAAGTTCCAAAACTCAATACATAACAAGTCCAGTGTCACCTACCTGCTCCGTCTCTGTGGGATCCAAGCGCCTTCAATCTCCAACACCAACACCTGCATCATCATCAACATCCTCATTCGTGATCGGAAGTAATTTAAAAAAACAATTGACTATTAAACAGTCCTTTCATAGAGGAAGTAAGTATAACAGCTGTCACCCAGTTTCACAGCGGATCACTGACGCCATGATGGCTGTGCTAGTATTAGATGGTGAAATAATAATAAATGAGGATGATAGTGTGGAGGAAGTGCAAAAGGAGGATGAGGGGGAAATATGTGTCCTATCTGATGCTAATGTGTATGTTGATAATAAGGAAAAGCAACGTCTTGGGTGTGGAATTATTTTAATCTAAATTCTGACAACAGTTGTGAAGGCATCTGTTCCATTTGTAAAGCTAAAGTTAGAAGAGGAAGGGTTGTTAACCATCTAGGCACCTCCTCCATGTTACGTCATTTGCAGCGAGTTCATGCAAGTTGCTTAACAAAATTATAATTTGTAAATTAATAACAAGCAGTCCAGTATCAGCTACCAGCAGTTTGGACCAGTACATGCAATCTCCACCGCCAACACCCTCATCATCAACCTCCTCCTTAATAATTGAAGGTAGCCCTTCCAAAAAATGTTTTGTGGGGTCCCAAACAAACCAAGGAGCTCAGCAACGAAAGTTTCAGTCCTAGTGGCTAAAGTGCTTGGTTTGTTAAACGATGCATGTCTCCTTTTTAATATCCCACATAAGAGTGGGTGGGAGGGACAATTCCATCTTGCACCTCTTTTTTACATTTGGCACAATTTGGGGCATTGCCGACTGACATTATTATAGTTTATTAAACTGCCATCCTGTCTGCCACTGCCGTGTGGCAATGTTTCATAGATGTCCTATATTTTTTTAAACTGCTGTGTGTTTGTGCTGCTGCTTTGTTGCTTACTTTAGCCAGCCAGCTCGCTGCAGTCTTTGGCCTATATTGGTGAAAAATAGTGAAATCAATATTGTGAGGTGGTTAAAAGTGCCTAGAAATGCCTGAAAATTATTGTTATTAAGGTTAATAATACTTTAGGAACAAAAACAGGCCCAAATTATGTGGTTTTAGCTGTTTATATATTTTTTTGGAAAAAATACAGATCCAAAACCAAAACCTAAAAACAAAACACCAAGGAAAAAAATCCAAAACCATATTCAGATCCAATACCAGGGGAGATCCAAAACCAAAACATGGGGTCGGCACACATCTCTACCCAAAACACGGAGGGTGGTTTTGGCAAAACCAATCCAGATCCAAACACGAAGAAAGATCCAGATCCAAAACACAAAACACAAAAAGTGGCCGGTGCACACCCCTAGTAATCATCTTTTAGTATACAAGCCCTTGTAAACTATGACTTGCTAAATTGATGTCCAGCTTAGATTCTGTTTTTCAAGGTAAGCCAGGATGAGAACTGTTCCTGCAAATTCATCACAGTCAAACACCAGGAAAAAGTAGAATTCTTCTGTACACAAACTGTATATATAAATATATCATCTATAAGTATGTATGCCAGAAGCCCAACTATTTACAATCTCAAAGACATTGCAGCTTCTAACATTTCCGACACATACTGAATATCTGAATACAGATTGTATTAGTTTAGTATCCACAAAGGGAAAAATGTCTACTTTGATCATAACTTCCAGCAAAATATGTTACCTGCGCCAAGAAAACAGTGTCTACCACACACCGAGTTAATACGCATAGAAATAGTCAGGAGAATGATTTATCTTAAAATAGACAAGTACCGATTGAGAACATTTGACAAACTTCAGAAAGCCACAACACACCTATCTTGTGTTTTTGTCTCTCCATGCATGCATCTATTTTTTCATTCGTTTAAATATCCTACTACATTGCAGATAACAGACATGGAATGAGCAGCTTTTGTCTAGAAAGTTATCTTAAATTCATTTGGAATCAAGAGTACTGTTTCAAGGTTAACTTTACTTGATTAGTAACACCAAGGACAGGCTGACAGCTCAGTGACGGCGAGGCAAATTAATTTTACGAATACGACAAGGCCTTTTAAAAGCAATCCTGCAGGTCAAAAACAGCACACAAGGAATTCGTCTTACCTTTTTGGCTTCCTGTCTCTTGCAAGTCAGTATTACATCTTTATTTTACATGTACCTGACAGTACTTTTGTATTGCAAAATAAGTGGAATTTACTAACGTATTTAATGTGTATTTTTATTTTTTATAATCTGGTTTGGTATTTATTAGTTACATGAACTGAAGGAATGCAAATGTCATCATCAAAGGGTAGCAATGAGCAGAAGGTTTCTCTGTTTCCTGGTGACAGTAGATTTTCAGTCTGCATGCTCTATATGGCATTTCCTCCCTTATACAACAAGCCCAAATGCTTTTGCCTCGTGTCATAACTTACACCATACTCACTAACTCTACCTGATTGTCAGGGAGACTCCCTGAAATAGTAGCAATCTTCCTGAATCCCTGAGGAGTCTAGCAATCTCCCTGATTGCACCTTACCCACATTATGTAGCTGTTATATAAAAGAAAATACAGAGATATGTACATTTAAATGGTATAATTAGCATAATTTCCCTGCATTGGTAATGAGGCACAATGATCCCTATGGCTACATGCATTTTCTGAAAAATATCAGAGTGTTTTCATCAATACATAGATCTTACTAACTGCTTTTGGGCTCATTTACATTTGACTGTAAGTCAGTTTTATGGTACATCTCTCAGATGTAAGGTTGAAAAAGTTCAAAGGCTTTGACGAAACGCATTGCTGCCTTAATAACCATCTATTCATCCTTTATATTGAAAGAGACTCTGTAACCCTGTCAGCAAGGTTTGTGAGTATTGGGACTTTATGGGTCGTCATCCAATCTAATTAACTGGCCGGCTCCTATTTTAATGTGGAGAATCTAATTTCAAATGGTACTCCCCTAACACCACCCTTCACCACTGTATGAATAGAGCTGGAGGAGACTAAGCAACAGCAGTGAGTCGGAGGGGTCCGAGCATCGGAGTGGGTAATAACCTGAAAGTTACTCCAAGTATCGAGCGCATGTAACCTCCCCTCCGTCACACAGAGTGGGTGAGAACTGCTAAGGAATTGAGCATAAGAATGGGCTAATAGCCACACAAAGTCCTGAACATACTAGAATCTCACTCCGGCACAGAGTCTACCTTAACAGTGGGTGGATAAGAACAACCACTGGGTGTATTTACACCAGAAGGCCTCCTTGGTATAATACTGATGGGATCACAAGAAAGTGCTTTACAAAATAACCTTCAGGATACAGGTAATTTATGTATATGGATAAAAGTCTAACCGGTTAGAACTGATTATTTGGAATATTATTATTTGGAATAATATTCCTATTCCTTTCAATGGGAGACATTTGCACGTTTGTCATATTCTACAGTCAGATACATTGATGCAACCACTGGCCATTTATGAAGATACAATTTATTAATGTTTTATTCATTTTTTACATTGCATTGGTTCTGTACTTATATATTCCCTCAATGATGTTCTAGATACTTGACTACTAAATTCTAGTGTCATATATTTTATGTACATGTATTTTGTGCTTTATATATATAAATATATATACTGTATGTATAAAAAATCAACAATACATTTTTATATAGACTATTATGATTGATGGTCCAGGTTTATCCAGGGCAGTTCTTGAGTATATAAATTTTTGCCTATTTGTGGAGTTAGCAATTACCTCCTTTTTAAACTGCAGCAGAAAAATTGGTATCACAGGGAGATCCAGGCACTAGTGGGATTTTCCATGCCTCTCATATGTAACAGTACAAATATAACTGGAGTGTGGATAATTTTTGACTCACCCTCGAAAGAATATATATATATATATATATATATAATGCAACAACCAGGCGGCACTCATGTCAATGACATGGCAGGAAACCCAGATACGCCAACGTTTCAATGTTTAAATATAAACATTTCCCCTATGCCCTGAGGAAAATGTTTATATTCAAACATTGAAACGTTGTTGTATCTGGGTTTCCTGCCATTTCATTGACATGAGTGCCGCCTGGTTGTTGCATTATACGTTATGAACCCCCGAGGAGGCTCATAAAAGGAAGGCACCTGCTTTGCCATTTTTATTGCCGGATGAGGAGTGCTGCTAGAGAGATTTGTTATATATATATATATATATATATATATATATATATATACAGTATATCAGCGGTGTGGTAAGGAGAGGCAGGTGAGGCAGAGCCTTTTCCTGTCATACTTCGTTTTTCTCCACAGTGATTACTATAAGAATTATAAGAAAATTTTGAAGAAAATATTACAAATATCTTCTTTCTATCATTCTGGAGTAAAAAGTGTATGGCGGGTGAGGCACTGCCTCCCCTGTCTACTGATCAAAACACACCAAATTCCAGCAGTTTATACTGCTGCACCTTTGTATGATGCCCACATGAACCCTTAGGTTGATATATGTATGTGTAAATCTGGCTCTTACACTAGCCAGTGCCTCCCCAGCCATTTACCTTATATATATATACTCGTATATAAACTTAATTCGGACAGGTGCACCTATAGGTACACATGCTTAGTATAGATGCACCGTATGCTCCACAGGTGTTCCAATTGACTGGATTCAGGACTAGGTTACAACTTCTGTAAGTTTCCAACTAACGCAATTTGTCAAAGACTTTGTCAGAACACGTTAGCCTTGGACATGTCTGTATACCGGCTTGGCTCTGTCCTTGCATTCTGTACTGAGGGGATGTTACCCGCTGTGGCCTGTTTTCAGCAGGTGACAGCATGTGTATGTGCCTGACAGTGGAAGCAGTAGGAGCAGTTATGACTTTGGTGGAATGTTTATAAACCATGTGGTATTCTAGCTCACACAGTTTTATTTTAGGTATGGTCACTATCTACATATGTGCTCCATTCTTTTTAACAATTAAAAAAGTTTATTGCACTACTAGGGACACCCTCTCATTTTATCACTGATACACACACATACTGTGTATATATATGTATATATATATATATATATATATATATATAAAAAATAAAAAAATCCACAGAGAAAGCCACAGGATCAATGATGAGATGCTTCTTGGTGGAGGTTGTCTCACTTTCTTGCTCCATGGAGCAAGGGAGAGCATCAGCCATCCGATTCTGAACCCCTGGGTGAAAATACAATTTGAAGTTGAAGCATGAGAAGAAGAGAGCCCATGTGGTTTGCCTTGGATTTAGACAATGGGATGTCTTAAGATACAAGAGGTATGTGTTATCTGTCACAATTGAATGTACAGTGTTGGGAAATTACAGCACCAACCCCTACAGAAGAAGATATCTACTTCTAAGATGAATGGCTGTGTGACATTAGGTTGATGCAAGACAGAAGTTGAGATGTACTTCTATTTGATCTTCTGAAAGCTTCCTTTGCTTCATCTGACCATCGGGATGGATCGTCTCCTTTCTGGATGAGAGCGGTAATAGGTGCAATATTGGTGGAGAAATTCTTTATACATTTTCAATAGTAGTTCACAAAACCAAGGAAGCATTGAACAGTTTTAATAGTCATAGGAAGTGGACATTCTTGAATTTCTTGGAGCTTCTCTGGATACATTCTGAGACCAGAACCTGAAATTATATATCATAGGAATAAAATAGACTTGAAGACACATGTCTCTAACTTACAGTAGAAATGATTAGAATGGAGATGTGAAAGAACCTCCTTCACTTTGTCGCGGTGTTCCTCCAGATCATTGGCAAATATCACAATATCATCTATATAGAAGACTACATGCTTGTACAGAAGAACAAGGAAGGTCTCATTGATGTAGTGCTATAAAACTTCAGGAGCATTACCGAGGCCGAAGGGCATAACGAGGTGTTCGTAGTGATGGTTGTAGGTGTTAAATGCGGTCTTCCACTCTCCTTCACAAATTCATATGAGATTGCATGCTCCACACAAGTCCAATTTGGTAAAGATGGTGGCTCCAATGACTTGATCAAAAAGCTCTGTAATCAGAGGTAGATGGCATTTTTTGATTGTGATGTAAATCAGACCCCTGTAATTAATGCAGGGGTACAACACTCCATCCTTCTTTTTGATGAAGAAGAAGCACACAACAGTGAGTTAAGTGGGAGGGTGGATGAATCCTTTTTCCAGATGTTCTTGGATGTAGTTAGCCATGGCTTTTGTTTTCGGAAGTGACAGCGGATAGGTTTGCCCTCTGGGAGGAGATTTCCCAGTAATTCAATTGGACAATTTCACTCATGATGAGTAGGAATTACTGTACATCAGCACCAGTTTTACTGAAGACATCATTGAATTTCTAATTAGGATGAGGAGGAATATCTGGATGAGACGGAGCAGCAGAGCATACTGGAAGAACTTGCTGGAGACCAGATCCGAAGCAGGGGGATTCCCAGGCAGTAACTTGAGACATTCTCCAAACAATTTGGGGATTATGTTGATGGAATCAGGCCATGCCCAGAACTATGGAATGCGATGTCCTGGGTATACCAAGAAAACTTAAAAGTTCAGAGTGAAAGCGGGCAATCTTGACCCACAGAGGTCAATTCTGATGGGTATCTGTACCCTCTAGGATGAGGATTTTATCAACCACTGTAAGATAAACAGAGTGAAGCAAACTCTCTGTGGGTAATGCCCATTGCAGGACCGGAATGTAGTCAGCATCCTGGCGTGCTTGGCTGCTTGCAGAGAGACTGAAAGAATGCAATTGAATTTCTGTGGAGAGGAATGAACTACTGCTAACTTATCCTCTTCTTGCTGAGTTAGGAGCAGGAGTTTCTCGGATGCTTGGAACAAGTGTTGAGCTGATGAAGGATCAGCACAAT
Source organism: Taudactylus pleione (assembly GCA_031769625.1). NCBI lineage: Eukaryota > Metazoa > Chordata > Amphibia > Anura > Myobatrachidae > Taudactylus > Taudactylus pleione. The sequence goes on along the minus strand of JAUIMM010000137.1, from coordinate 3,363,195 downwards.
ATAGGCAGAGATTCTCCAACTGGCATCTTCTGCATTCTTCCTGTGGTAGGCGAGAATGAGTGATTTGCATCGGTTCCTCATTGGGAGGAGAAACTGACTGGGGCAAGACTGTTGTACGAGTCTTAGGAAGAGAAAATCTCTCTCTTTCAATGGCTCATTCCTTGAAGCGTAAGTCTACCTTGGTATAGAAAGAGATTAGGTCCGCAAGCTTGTCTGGAAGATCACGGGTGACTAGTTCATCTTTGATCTTATCTGATAAACCATTCCAGAAGGTTGCATAGAGTGCTCCATCATTCCTACTGATTTCAGATGCCAATATTTGAAACTGTGCCAGATACTGGCCTACAGAGTGTGAACCCTGGCGTAGACCAAGGATGTCTGCAGAAGCAAATGCAACTCTTCCAGGCTCATCAAAGATTTGAAGTAAAGCTGAGACAAAGTCTTTATAGGATGATAATATAGGGTCAGCTTTTTCCCATAAAGGTGAAGCCCAGTCCAGATCAGATCCGGAGAGTAGAGTGATAACGTAAGCCTCACGGGTTTGATCTGTAGAAAAATTAATTGGTTGGAGTTCAAAGTGAAGCTCACTTTGGATTCAAAACCCTCTGCAGTTGTTGGATTTCCCATCAAATTTTGCTGGAGTGCGTAGATAAAGACGAGGTGCAGCTGTGGTAACTGAAGCTGAAGGAATAGTAAGAGAAATAGCAGGAGCTCCAGGGCCTCTGAGCATAGCTTGGATGTTTTCTTGCCAATTTGTCAGTTCCTGTAGGAATTGTATCACACATCGCTGTGCCGCCTCTTGGTTTTCTAGGCATGTTACTAGGTCCTGTGGAAATACCACAGCTTGGGCCTAATCCTTGGATGAATCCATTAGGCCTGTAAAAATTGTCATGCCTGAGGGTTGGACAGGCATGAGAGACTTAAGCGGAGATTGATGAGACATGTATAAAACTTGGAGGTTTGATCCAGCTCTTCCACATGTGTTGGGAGATGAGAGGAGGCAGAGTTAATGCTGGAGATGATTAGCCCAAAGGCAGAACAGAAATAGAACAACTTTATTTGAACTGAAATAGTAGATATTGAATTGGAACTGAAGTTGTAGATATCAGATTGGCACCAAAGTAGTAGATATAGGACTGGAACGATGATGTAGAATTGATTATGTAAAATCAGATTGGAATCAATATTGTTGATATTGGACTGGGGCCAGTGATGTAGAATCTGGTAGCAGCGCTCTGAGTGGTGGAAGACCATACTGTGGTTTTGGAGATAACTCTGGCATGCAGCCTGTGCACCATCATGCTGAGCAGACACGCTGTGAATAGAACACTGCAGGGAGTAACCTCCATACTCAGACACAGAACACTGAGGGGACTGGGTAGGAACAGCACAGACAGACCTTGTAACCAGCCAGGAGTGATGTACAGCATGAGCAGACCTCTGCATTATCCAGAATTGATGTGCAGTAAACTGCAAAGGTAAAAATTTTGTTTTAAAAGTCCAAAGCGCGACAGATCTTTGTCATGCAGAAGATCCACTTACACTATAGCAAAGGACTTACTTTCGAAACCGTATATCGTAAACTCCTAAACTTTTTATTGGATGCATGTCTTACTGTTATGACTACCTGCAATACCTACGGAGACAGAATGGGTACAGTGTTGGCCCTGTACAGTAAGTTCATGCAAATATAACTGGGGTCAACCAGGGAACAGGGTCCCTGCAATCAATAAATTGCATTGAGTGTGGCCTCCAATCCATTAAGTTTATATGAGTTTCTAAGCACCAGCTCAGATAATAATTTGATTGTCAAGACAGGATTCTTTACAAACTCCCCACACTACAGTAATTGGGGAAATCATGAAGTGTGATCCAATTATGTACATACAGTATATTCGACCATATATTGTGCCTAGGTAGATATACTACATGGGGTGTGGTATGATTGGTCGACAGTTATGTTGACATGCATAATGTCAAACTGTCAACATGCATGTTAACAGTGACCATCGGGCAGTACAGGCTGGCAACAGTGGTCTCTGAAGCGATCAGAAGCCTCTGATCGCTTCAGAGGCCAGCGTTCTCAGTGATGCAGTGGAGCCTGCACCTACCGTTCTGGATCTAATTAGATCCAGTCAGTGGCAGCATCTACGCAGGATGGCGTGGACTGTAGCGGTGCCCGGCGGCCATCATGAAGAAAGGTAAGTACTGCACAGACAGGTGAGTTGGGCGTGTTCTTTACTGGGAGGGGGCACAGCATAAGGGGCATTACTGTGGGCACAAAATAAGGGGAATTACTGCTCTGCATAAAGGTATATTATTGGGGGCATTATTAGGGGCTCTACATAAAGGGGCATTACTGGGGCACTGCATAAGGGTCATTACTGGGGGCACAACATAATGGGCATTACTGGGGGCACAACATAAGGGGCATTACTGGGGGCTCTGCATAAGGAGCACTACTAAGGACATTACTTGGGGCACAACATAAGGGGCATTACTGGGGGCTCTACATAAGGGGAACTACTAAGGACATTACTGGGGGTTCTGCATAAGGGGCATTACTGGGGGCTCTGCATAAGGGGCACTACTAAGGACATTACTGGGGGCTCTGCATAAGGGGCATTACTGGGGGCTCTCCATAAGGGGCACTACTAATGAAATTACTGGGGGCTCTGCATAAAGGGGCACTGCTAAGGCCATTACTGGGGGCTCTTATAAGGGGCATTACTGGGGGCTCTGCATAAGGGGTATTACTGGGGGCTCTGCATAAAGGGGCATTACTGGGGGCTCTGCATAAAGGGCACTACTAAGGACATTACTGGGGGCACAACATAAGGGGCATTACTGGGGCACTGCATACTGGCCACTACTTGGGCTCTGCACTTAGTCTGGGGGAGTGGGGCTGAGAGATGCACACTGGGCCTGGGGGTGTGGGAGTGTGGAGCTGGGAGATGCACACTGGGTCTGGGGAAATGAGTGAGAGACACACACACACTAGGTAGAGACATACTGGGGCTAAGGAATATGTCTTACTGTTTGTTGAATATTGAAAGAGGACCTCTTTAAGTAAGTGCTAAAGGTAGTATGTTTTGTTGTTAAATGGGGCCCTATATTGTCACTGTTTCTGAGAAATATCCATCATTCTATTTTCCTCTTATAATGTTTTATTTAAGTGTTAGTATTGAAACTAACATCCCTATTTGAGCCATTGATTAGGGCACGGTCTCACGGTCGGTCTGCGCATGAGACCTCACAATCTCTATTTAAGGATAAGCCGTTCTTTATGGGCCAGTGCCCTGGACTTGCCCCCCAGGCTAAAAGTTGCCAGCCAGCCTCTGCCTGAGGGAGTTGGAGTATGTATGTAGTTGAAGACAGGTATAGGAAGGGTTGTTTGGTAGTAAACTTCATTTAATTTTTGGATTCCAAAGTAAATTTATGAGGGAGAGAGGGAGGGGAGGCATTTGCAAAAAAAAATGACACATTCACATCAGTCCTTGCCCCAGAAGAATCCTTGAGCCTGCTGCTGGGAGTGGATTTTTTTCAGCCCAGAAGGGGACAAGGAAGACTTTTAGTAGTGCTTTCCAAAACAATTGACTGTTAAATAATCCTTTGCAAAGATTCCACAAGAAAAAGCATTTCCAAACCTGACAGGGACAATAAAAAAAACATAGGCCCTCATTCAGAGCCGTACGCTCTGAACAGAGCGCACGCTCTGCATGAGGGCCGGGCTCCTTTTTCATGGAGCGTCCTCCTGGACGCTCGTATAGCTGTGGGTCACCACCCACAGGCTATACGAGCGTGCATTTTGATGGCCGCGATGGTCGTGACCATCGCGACCATCGAAACTGCGAGCCGGAGCCTGCGGTTGAGGTTTTCAACCGCAAGCTCCGGAGTGATTTTGGCTCTATCAGAGCCAAAATCACTCCCACTGACATCACTAGTGATGTCAGTGGGCCGGCTTCTGACGGGAGGCGTTCCCGTGGGAACGCCCCCGTCAGGGAGGCACGCCCCCGGCACGCCCACCAAAGGGGGCGTGCTGTCAATCAACATTGACAGCACGCCCCCTTTGATCGGACACAACGAGCGAAGGAAAGTCCTTCGCTCGTCGTGTCTGGCGCATGCGCACGACGGAGCTCCCTCCGTCGTGCGCATGCTCAGTGCAGACCATCGACCCACTTGCGAGCGTACAGCCGCTCGCGAGTGGGTCTGAATCAGGCCCATAGTTAGCTATTGGCCTCCAAACTGTCACTTAACCAGCACAGATATGTGGACAAGCACAAGATTTAAGGTCTTACGTGTCTTTCTTGAGAATCCTGCACCTGCTTCTGCTGCGAGGAGTGGATTTTCATCCCAGAATGGGACCAGAAAGAGTGCTACTGCTTTCCAAAACAATTGACTGTTAAATAATCCTTTGCAAAGCTTCCACATGAAAAGCATTTCCTAACCTGTACAGGGATATTAAAATAAACATAGTTAGTTAGTTAGTGGCCTTCTAACTGCTGTTGTACCCACTTCCCATTTAACCAGAGCAGATATGTGGACAAGCGGAACAGAGCAGCAAATGCAACATTTCAGATTTAAGGTTTAAGTCTTATGTTGAGAATTATTGTGCACCTTGCCTGCTGCTGGGAGTGGATTTTCATCCCAGAAGGGATGAAGACGTTTCGTCTTCCCAACGGACACAGGGCCTGATTCAGAGCCGGACGCTATTTGCGCTCGCTCGGTCAGAAAAAGGGGCCGGCTATTTAAATTGAGCACTCGCTCTTTGCGGTCTGTTGACGCCTCTATGTTTGAGCGAGCGAACGAAACATGCGCTCGCTATTTTGTAAAGACGCCCCCTGGCCGCTCACATCATACGTCATCTCCGCTATTTATTTGATTAATCGAGTACATCGAAAGGCATCTGAACTGCTCGCAGTGCTTGTGGTAGGTTTATCCAACCGCAATCATGCGAACAGTTCAGGCTAAGAGACAACCAAGTGACGTGGTCGATGACGCTGCTTTGTTAATTGTGCACACCCTTAAAACGCCCGTTTTGACTGTTTGGTACGCCTGCGTTCGGATCACCACTCCCCGTTTTCAAGCACCTTCCCCTGTTACCACCCAAAAACGCCTCATCCTGTCACTCAAATTAGCAGGCACTTGCTATTTTGCGAGCGCTCGATTTCCGACCGCAATGACTGGTTGGCGCATGAGCATTACAGCCCATATGCATGCGCAGTTGTGCGAACATTGCTCGGAGCGAATGAGCGGCCGCTTACGAGCGGCTCTGAATCAGGCCCACAGATCTAAAGAGATGTGAAGAACTACTGGCAGGAAAAAGAGACAATTTAAGGCCCTTACACAAACTGCATTTGCTTTACTTGAGCTGCCCACCTTCCAGTGTGTACTCAGAAAGAGTTTTCAGCATAGCCGGGAACCTTGTCAGTGATTGGCCTGAGACTACTTCCGCAAAATGTGAAAAACATTATTGCCATCAAAATTAACTACAAATACTAAGAGAAAGACCTTTGCCATCAATTATGTGCAAAAATTACAGAGGCACTTTTGGGGGGGGTGAGCACCCCTGAACAAGGCAGCAGCTCCTTTATAAACAACACAGGCATCACCCCTGCACAGCTATGTTGCTGATAAGTGTCGGTCACATGTGCACACACAGAAAAAAACACAATTTCTTTATTTTTTTCACACTGGGGGTGAAGAGAACCCCTGATGGACAGAGCATCCCCTGGACAACACAGCAGCACCTTTTATGGACTGCAGTGGCACAGGAGCCACTGAAGCCCCCCTTTTCTGTCTGCAGCACAGCTCCTAGTATAGACAGTGGCGTAAGTTCATCCCAGATGCCCGGAGGCAAGTTATAATTTGGTGCCCCCTCCCCCTGTCATAGCCGCTGACACTGTAATGTAGCAATTCGCATGCAGACAGGCTATAGATAGACGAAGGCAGCAGCTGATGTTCTAACATGGAGCTCTCCACTAGTGTATGGTGGCTTCTCAGGTGCCGGGATGGGGTGCCATGTATTGGACAGCCATAACGGTACAGTTCGGGTACATAGTTACAGCTCTAAGTCGGTTGAATATGTTGTGGACAATGGAGGAGGTGCCCCTTCAGAGCTGGAGCCCGGCGGCAGGTGCCTCCATTGTCTCCCATAGTTCTGCCCCTGAGTATAGAGTAACACAGCCCTTATGGTCAACAGGCACAGCCCAGCGCAGCAGCCAACCCTAGTATGGAGTGGACAACAGCCAGCCCCTATGACAAGTGACAACAGCCAGCCCCTGTGCAGTATGGACATTAAGCAGCCAGCCCCTGACAAGTGACAACAGTAGCCAGCCCCTATGAACACACTGCAACAGCACAGCACAGAGATCACAGCATCCTCTTCACCCTCCACAGCTGGAATGAAAATGGCGGCGATCTCCAGACCTTTTATACAATCCAAAACCTGCAAGAATCCGACAGCCTGATGACGATGTTTTGCCACGTTATGAGATCCGAGTCAGGTGGGAAAACCCGAGCCGACTCAGCTTGGAACATCAAATTTGGGTGGGTTCGGTTCTCTGAGAACAGAACCCACTCATCTCTAATGTATATACACCGCTCCTGTATCTGTTGGGATTAGGTAATCAGATTTGTTTTTGCATCTGGTTTACTAAATACATTGTCATCAGCAGAGCCCCCTTAGCTGTGTTTTACTGAAGAAGTAGCCTCCCCCGCATGCTGGTACTTTGAGAACCACAAGTAAAAGTATGCGGGGCAATAGGGACCTGCAAAATAAATATTAAAATAAAAGCAAGACTCACACACCATGAAAGTATAATTTTATTAAAACATACATGCACACTCACACATACTCACTATAATCACTGTAGCCATTCACGTCTACTTGTGCAGTAGCATCCCTGAAACCTGTAAAATAAATTCATACCTATTCCTAGTGAAGATCATGTCCTCTTCTTTCCAAGTAGGCATGCAAGGGGTTAAAAACAAAAAATGTATACCCAATGCAAGACAGACAGGAGGAAGGGTATGTGTTAACCCATTACAGAAGCTGGCAGCCAAATAGCTGGCGCCTCCATAGGAGCTGCCTGCTGATTGGCTCTGAGTGGTCAGTCTGTCTTTCAAGCTTTCCCCCATACACTTTAATGGTGGGAAAAGGCCATTGAAGTCTGTGGTGGGAACCACTACATTGGGAACCGCAAAGTTCACCTCTATTAACCTTGCGGTTCCCATCATATGATACAATGTAGTGGTTCCCATTACTAACCTTCAATTATCTGAAATCACTGTGCAAGATAGAAAAAGAGCCAGACAGAAACAGAATGGTTGGAAGGAGTACATTCCTGTGTTGCTCCCTCCAGCATCTTACAGTTAGTTCTGTGCTGGCAGTTACTAGGACCTCACAGAGCTCAGACAGAGAGGTCCAATCTCTGACATGCACTACAATGTATGCACAGCATCCATATACATCTATATTCCCTGGTGTTCTGCATGGACAGTTGGATCAAGTAGACTCTCACCACTTTGGAACCTAACCGTGCCGCTATGTTACCCACAAGTAGACCATACCACCAATGTTGTACACTATATACACCAGTGCTACTATCCACTGGTGCCAGTATAGCGATCACACCCAGTGCACTATAATGCCTTGAGATACCCAGAGTTCCAGGCTGTGCAGTTGTTACACCTGTGATATTCCTTGTATTGTATGTTACTGTACCAGTTGTTCTGGAATCGGTATGAAATTCAATTCCCGGCAGCGCCTGGCTGACAACAGCAGAGTTCCCGGCAGCAGAAGCCCGACAGCACTGGAAATCCCATTCGTGGATAGGTAAGTACTAACTAACCTAACCTTACCCCCTAACCCTCCTTAGGGGTGCCTAACCCTAATCCCCCATCTAAGTGCCTAACCCTCCCTTCCCCGCCACCTAAACCTAAGTTCCACAGGGGGGTGCCTAACCCTAAGTCCCCCTGGGGGTGCCTACCCTAACCTTCCCTCCCCCTAGCCTAACTCTAACCCTCCCAGGGGGTGCCTAACCCTAAGTCCCCCCCAGGTGCCCTAAACCTAACCCTCCCCCCCTGTGGCTGTCCCCTCGCGGCACCCGGCATCCCTTCGATCAGGATGCCGGGTGCCGGTATTCCGGCGTCGGGGAAATGTCAGGCATCTACATCTAGATGCCCGGCATTTCACCCCCGCCAGGATATGACAGTCAGGAAGCCGGCTGCCGGTATTAAGGCAGCCGGCTTCCCGATTGTATACCATTGTTCTACCTGATATAATGAATCTAAGGACTGGGTAAGCATACCACATTTTTTGACTAACCACTAGTGGCACCAAATACTGAATTTTTAGGCTTACAATATCATCCCTTTAATTTGGGACACATATAAAGTACACAGGTTCTGTGGCTGATTAAAAAAGGTAAAAATGATGACTTGAAGTCAGCCAGCCACAGAACCTGTGTAATTCATATGTGTCCTGAATTAAAGGAATTATATGGCATTATACACCTATTCAATACCATTTACATTCTGGGAAGATATCTTACATTCTGGTGCACCATCTTGTCTGCTGAACTACTGCACCCTGAACTACAGTACAATACGCAACACACTTCATAATAACATCAGAACAGAGGTACTATAACACTGGGGAACAGTGAATTTGTTGCCAGGGATTTAAGAGTTGATTTCGATTCATTTTGTGCTCCTGATCATAAATATGCCATGCTTATTTTTCAGTTGGCTCTAGTTTTTGAGATATGCATATGTCTTTAATATTTATGAAAAATTTTATTAAACAATGTTAAAAATTGTTAAAAAGATATTTTTTTATTCTGATTAAATTTGATTCGTAAAATGTAATAAAAAGACACAGGATAATTACATACATAAGTGTTAGGAAGCCATGAGAACCGTTTTTTGTAGGATTTTTTTTTGTATTCATGTTGGAGGCAGTCCCTTTGCAGATTCCAACAGTAATCGGCCATCATGTGACGATCCCACCTTCCTTGGTATCTTTCTTCCACTACCTTAATATCCTGGTGGAACCGGTCACCCTGATTTTCGCTTAAATCTCCTAGATTGGAAGGGAAGTGATCTAAATAGCTGTCCAAAAAATGTACTGTAAAACTCATGTTGGCACCTACTTTCTCAAAACATTTTAGCATGTTGTGGACTTATTATTGATAGTTGTCTGCCTTGTGATTGCCTAAAAAAATTGGAATGACAGATACATAACTCAGCCATGCTTCAGGTTCGGTTTCAGTCATATATGTGGTAAAATTTGGTTCCTTCACCAGTTTCCATTTCTGTGGGCAGTCAAAAATTCCTGTCTTTAATTTTTCAATACTAAGAGATGGGAATGTTCGACAAAAATACGTGAAACAATCGCCTGACTGTTTTACAAATTATTTAATTAAACCCAGTTTGATATGGATAGGCAGCAGTATGATTTTTTTCCTGTCAATTAAGGGCGCATGAATGATGTTGGCTTCTCCTACAGTTATAATTTCTCTTGGAGGCCATATAGTTTGCTGCCAGTGCTTTTGTTTTACATGACTATCCCATAAGCATATGTGACAAGGATACTTAGTATAAACACTTTGCTGCCCAAGAAGAAAGACTAACTTGATATTTTCATACTGTTCTTTAAGTTTTGTTGAATAACCGATAGGAATCAACACAAATTTATTCCCATTGGGCAGTAATATGCATTTTAAGCTCCTTTTAGACCTATCTAATAGAGACGCCAGTCTTCTGCTCAATATTCTGGTAAGCCCATCATCTGGAGAAGTTTCAGAATATTGTTGCAATACACAAGATTGTTATCTTGGCTAAAGAACGGCAGTATGGCTTGCTCTCTATTTCAATACGTCGATATAGTAACATCTGGCTCAAGACAGTGCTTTTCTTGAAGTCTATGCTAAAAGCTCAGCTCCTTTTTTCGATAAATTCAAGTCACAAATTACATCGTTTAGTTCCTTTTGAGAAAATTTGTTTGGAGTAGAGGAACTTTCTTCAAATTCACTTTCCTCTGTGTTGTTACTTGCACTGGATAAAATTAACATTTCCACATCATCACATTCAACTTCGCGCAAAGAACTGAATTATGATACAGGTAAATCTTCGCTATGTGGTATCGGTTGTTTTGCAGAATTCATTCTCTGGTATTCCCATTAGCATTTCTTAAATTGATTCATACCCTTCACATTTACAGCACAAAAATAGCAGTCACTCAAGTGATCTTTTGGCTCACAACACATCAAAGGTATGCCAAAATTAAGGGCCTGAATCAGAGCCACTAGCTAGATATGATCGCTCGCACGATTTGTATGCGAATTGCGTAGGCAGTGCTATCGCACTGCAATCCATTAGCACGCCCAGTGTTTCTTAGAGAGTGATCACATAGTGTATGCAGACACCCACCAGCCTGTTTTAAGATGCCCACTTGTGCACGTCATGTCCAGGAAGTGTATGCAACCATCGGTACATCGGGTAACATCAGATGCTATCGCAGCACTTGAGGTTCACCATACCCTGCTGCAAGCACTGCGAGCACTTCAGTGTAAAAACAAGCCATGTGATGTGTACTATGATGCTGTCTTTTAATTATGCACACCTCTAAAACGCCAATGAGATGCTCAGGCATGCCTCCGTTTGCACCTCCACTCCCCTATTTTTAATGGCCACTCCCTGTTACCACCTACAAATGGCTTCCCCTGTCACTCACTCTGCTGGGCTGTCTGTGCATAGTGAGCAAATGCATTGTGAACTTTCGCACTGCATACCATCAGCAGCAGCGAGAGTATGCATCTTAGTGAGCGGGTCTGAATCAGGCCCAAGTCCTTTTCAATCACCTTTAGTCCAATTGTGGTGTTAGTACACCGTCCGAGAAGAAGTCATTTTTATGGCAAAAACATTTTGTTTCACACATTCAGTGCTAACTCCCAACAAAAGCAGAGGACGTACTTAACAAAACAAGCCCAAACGGCGGTAAATTGGTTGTGGTGGGACAGAGATAGGGCCGAACAAAGGAATTGGAGGTGTGCTAACTGCTTCACTTGGTCCTCTCCATTGCTCCTCTCTCTATGCTGGGAGGAGGTGTGGCTGTGGTCTGAGGATGTCCCAGCAGGCACAGCTGTGCACTGCCACGCCTCCTCCCAGCGTTATTGAGGAGATTTGAATGTGTTATGTGTCTCAAATGTGACTACCAGCTACTTTATCACAAATAAAACAAATTCTTGTTATTGTTGAAAGAGGGTAGTTGTTAAAAAGCAAAACTAAGTCGATTCTGCTAAGTAAAGCAGGCATAGATTAGTAAGGTACTTCAAATGGAGAAAATAATTGAATTTTATAATTTTTCATTAATTTGAAAACTGGAGCCAATTCAGCTACAGAGAAGATCTAATTCGAATATAGGACCTACGAGTACTCTCAAACCGATCTTAAATCCTTGGCAAGAAAAAAAAATATTTTCCCCATTGATCACTCTGCCATTGCCCTGCTAATAGTTTATGGACTCAGGGCCTGATTCAGAGATGGGTGGTATTGCACAGCCACACAGAAGCTGTCCAACAAATGCAGCAGGAGGTATCTGGATGAAAAAAACACCTCCTTGCTGCATCTGAGAGATTCGAGTGCCACGCTGCCTCGAATCACCATTGCAACCATCATTACTATCAGTCACGATGGTTGCCCCTTTTGACCAGGCTGCGTAACCTGAAGCTTTCCTCAGCCTGGCACATATGAAGCCAGGTAATCTGCGTCCACCAACACAGTCTCTGGCCTCGTCTTTCCCAGAAAACAGGGGCGACACCCCTGTTTTCAGGAATGGTAACCAGGAATGTCCCTGCTCTGCCCCCCCAAATGCCACAGCCTATCAATCAGGCTATGGCTGGGAGACACTACAAGCAGACTCACAGATAGAGGGCTGTACATGTGCAGTTCACATCCTGGACATGTGCAGTCCTCCAACAATCAAAGATATGTGCTAATCATTGGGTTTATTCATCTTTGAATAAGGCCCTTAGAGTATTCAAGTATATTACTCTGATAAAAGAAACAACATGTGTACACAGGGCCAGTGCTAGAGTTTATGGGGCATGGTCACACAATAGTATCCCCAGTTCTAATTATGCCACACAGTAGCTCAATCTTATTCACATTACCACACAAAATCTCAGCAGGCGCCCAGTAAATGCAGTAGGCAGAGACCGCGCCTCTGCAGCCCAGTGCCTTTTTGTGTACAGGGCCGGCTGAGCACATTGAGCCGGCCCTGTGTGAACACATGTATTAGCAGATGGGAACAGTGCATTGTATTAGTGGTGCGAAACTAGGGAGAGTATGGCAAGTATCTTCCCAGGGTTTAACAGTTGGAGTGATCTCCTCAAAGAGCTGCAGCCTGGATATTTATTTGAGAACTAAAGACAGAAGATTCCTCCGAGTCAATAAGATCCAAAATAAATCTTTATATTTAACTCTCTGTATTAAAAACAAGTTGTGATTAATATATTTATGTATAGAATCTAGAGGACTAATCTGTATTATATGATGCTAATTGTTTATTGACTTGATATGAAATATGACAATGGACATATTACAACAAGAATAGGCTTAATCACTCATTTTTTTACAAATAACAAACTGCTGTCTTACACTACAAGATCTTAATATTTGAAGTTTTTAACACCATTGAATTTTATTAAGGGTTATATATTTGGCTAATTAAGTTAGACATGGTATAGTGGGGTATTTTCATGTAGAGTCTTGACAAAGTCATGAGTAAACACTCTGGTACTTTAATAAGTATAAAAAAGCAATCAGCGCCTAGTACTCTATTCTAATAAAGATGATCATATAATAAATATAAATATACATACAATTGTGAATATAAAAATAAGGTTTCTTCCAGTTCATACAGTATATTCAACAAATATATTTTATATAAGGATAAGTCGTATCCTTTTGAGGAAACTCTCAATAGAGAGGGAAATGCGTTAAGTAGACTTACTAAGAATCATACTCTGCCTCTTATCATGGATCTTCCTGGTGTGCTGACAGCTCTATCTGTTTGATTCTCTGTTGGAATGAGATCCACAGTGTGTGAGTAAGAGCAATCTGGAACTGTGTATTGTCACACTTCTAGCAATCCCCTTATAACAAGCCGCAACAAGTGGGGTAGACCTCTGTTTACACATGCCGCCAGAGGAGACAGGCTGAGTACATATACTGTTGAGACAGTGGGCCTGATTCAGAGCCGGACGCTATTTGCGAACGGTCGTTCAGAAAAAGCGGCCGGATATTTAAATAGAGCGCTCGCTCTTTGCAATCTGTTGACGCCTCTATGTCTGAATGAGCTAACGAAACATGTGCTTGCTATTTTGTAAAAAACGCCCCCTGGCTGCTCGCATCCTACGTCATCTCCGCTATTTATTTGATTAATCGGGTACATCGAAAGGCGTATGAACTGCTCGCAGTGCTTGTGGTTAGATTTTTCTACCGCAATCATGCGAGCAGTTCAGGCTAAGAAACAACCAAGTGATGTGGTCGATGACGCTGCTTTGTTAATTTTGCACACCCTTAAAAAGCCCGTTTTGACCTTTTGGCACGCCTGCGATCGGATCTCCACTCCCCGTTTTCAAGCACCTTCCCCTGTTACCACCCACAAACGCCTCATTCTGTCACTCAAATTATCAGGCATTCGCTATTTTGCGAGCACATGAATTTCGACTGCACTGACTGGTTCGCGCATGCGAATTATGAGCCGTACGCATGCGCAGTTGTGCGAACATCGCTCGGAGCGATCGAGCGGCCGCTTATGAGCGGCTCTGAATCAGGCCCAGTGTCTATTGAATTGTATCTGTGATCAGACATTCAGTATTTCCTTCACTCACTGCACTGAACTGTGAGAGATATGGGTGAGAAGATACGTTGATATTGTCTGTGGCACTTTCTGTGATATATCTTATGCACTGACACTTTGATTGGCAAGTCTGCTAAATAGCGAGACATACCTGTCACCACGTGGATTACAACATTTACCTTGTAGGAACTATTTGGACCCACTGAGATTAATAGGGACACAAGGGATTCATGTTATGCGGATGATTAGATGAGGAGTTTATATTTAATTACACTTTGTCTGCCATTCATATTGCCTTTTATTATTTCTGAGAGGCTCAGTTTAAACAATTCAGTTTTAATTTGTATGGTTTTAGTGGTTGACACATGCATATGTCGTTATGCCAATAAAATATATTTATTGAATATATGAGCTATAAGAAACCTTATTTTTATATTCACAATTTATGTATATTTATATTATACGATCATCTTTATTAGAATGGAGTACTGGGTGCTGATTGCTTTCTTTATATCGATGGATACTGTCCTTTAGGGGGAGTGGTTTAATCCCATTATTAGTAGCCTTCTCCATTCTTGTATACATAGTGACAGCGCGCTTACTTCTGTTTTTTTACTTTAGTAAGTAGTCAAGAATATCAGTTGTGTTCCCGCAATTTCATGGCAGGACTGCGCATGTGCAGGATGTGCACTGTGCATGTGAAATCCTCCAATGCCCCTGCACTGCCAACCCCACCTGCACTTCTAGAGGTGCTTGTGGAGTTGGCAGTGCAGGAGTGCCGGCAGTGTTCTCAGTGCGGGAGCCAGAAGTGTCGGCAGTTCATGAGTACTGATAGTGTTCTAGGTGCAGAAGTGTCGGTGGTGTCTGCAGTGTGGGTGTGTCAGTGGTATACTCAGTGCAGGATTGCAGGCGGTGTTGGCAGTTCAGGGGTCCCAACGGAAATGGGAATGCGATGGTGGCAGTGGTGTTGGCAGTGCGGAGGTAGCGGCATGTGTCCTCAGTATGGGGTTGCTAGCAGTGCTGGCAGTGCAAGTATGCCGGCAGTGTTCTAAGTGCAGGGTTGCCAGCAGTGTCGGCAGTGCAGGAGTGTCGGCAGTATTCTGAGTGTGAAAGTGCAAGTGGTGTATGCAGTGCGGGGGTGCCAACAGTGTCCTCAGTACAGGGTTGATGGTGGTGTCAGTAGTTCAGGGGTGCCAGCGGAGTTGTCAGTGCAGGAGTTGCAATGGTGTCCTCAGTGCAGGAATGCTGATGGTCTTGGCAGTGCAGGAGAGCCAGCAGTGTCCTCAGTGCGGGGGCGCCAGCAGGGTTCTGAGTGCAGAAGTGGCATCGGCAGTGCAGGGGTGCCAGCAGTGTCGACAGTGCTGGGATGCAGTAGTGTTGGCCCTGCAGGCGGTGCCGGCACTGTGAGTGGCGGTGTCCTCGATGCTGTGGGGGCCACCATCTTGCATCCGTTTGCCCCAATGAAGTCTAAGGGGAAGTGCTGATTGGCTAAGAGCCATGACAGATGGCTATCTCAGCCAATCAGTGGTCAGTGCATTGATTTCGATGGGACATTTGAAATTGGAGCCCAAGCCAAAACCACGAGGTTGTACAGCGGAATATTGAGGTTTTGGCTTGGGTAGGGATCCAAGGCAGACAGGGAGATCTGAGCTGCGGCTCGGATCACCTCGGATCCCGGAAGTTTGGGCGTATTCGGATTCAAAGGGATCCGAACCGCTCATCTATAATTGCATTTATAACTTAATAGCTTTATTATATTTAAGGATGAGCAGGTTTGGATTTCCAAAATCTCAACCCCCCAAGCCCCCTCCGATCAGAGCCAGGAACCAAGTCAGGCTCGGGTTTTCCCACCTGGCTCAGATCTGAAATCGAGGCAAAGTGTCATCATCCTGCTGTCAGATTCTCCCTGGTTTTGGATTCTATAAAGGTCTAGTGTGTTAGACTGTTAGACTGTTGCAAAAATAAAAAATAATAAAGTACCGCTGGCTACTGTGAAGTGGGAGGGAGCTCATGCTGACGCTGACCATAGGGGCTGGCTGGCTACTTTTATCCATTTACAATACATAGGGGCAGGCTGGCTACTATTGTCCTTGTCTATATAGAGGCTGGCTGTTGTCCTGTCCATAGAGGCTGGCTGGCTCTCTGGCTGTAGTGCTGTGTTGTCCAGGGGGTTCTCTGTCCTTCAGGGGTGCTCTCTTCACCCACCCCCAGTGTGAAAAGATGGGCTAGTTGGCTACTGTTGTCCATATATACATAGGGCCTGGCTGGCTACTGTTGTCCTTGTCCATATATTGGCTGGCTGTTGTCCTGTCCATAGGGGTTGGCCAGCTGGCTGTAGTTCTGTGTTGGCCAGGGGCTGCCCTGTCTGGTGTAGCAGTACGCTCATACACATAATTTTTACAGGGCTTGCCCTGTCTGCTGTAGCAGTATGCTCTTGCAAATAATTTTTACAGGGGGTGCTCTGTCTGCAGTAGCGGCACGCTCATACAAATAATGTTTACAGGGGGTGCCCTGTCTTCTGTAGCGGTACATTCATACAAATATTTTTACAGGGCTGCCCTGTCTGCTGTAGGGGTATGCTCATACAAATAATTTTTATAGGGGCTGCCCTGTCTGCTGTAGGGGTATGCTCTTACAAATAATTTTTACAGGGGCTGACCTGTCTGCTGTAGCGGTACACTCATACAAATAGTTTTTACAGGGGGTGCCCTGTCTGTTATAGCTGTACGCTCATACAAATAATTTTTACATGGGTGCCCCATCTGCTGTAGCAGTACATTCTTACAAATAATTTTTACAGGGGGTACCCTGTCTGCTGTAGGGGTACGCTCATACAAATAATTTTTACAGGGGTGCTCCATCTGCTGTAGCAGTATGCTCTTACAAATAATTTTTACCGGGGGTAACCTGTCTGCTGTAGGGGTACGCTAATACAAATAATTTTTACAGGGGCTATTCACTCAAAAATTATGCATTCCATTAAAATAATGAAGGGCAAAAATTTGGAGGATAAAATAGGGAAAGATCAAGAACCACTTCCTCCTAGTGCTGAAGCTGCTGCCACTAGTCAGGACATAGACAATGAGATGCCATTAACGTAGTCTGCCAAGGCCGATGCTCAATGTCATAGTAGAGGGCATGTGAAAATCCAAAAAACCAAAGTCCAATAAAATGACCTTAAAAAAAATAAATAAATCATCTGAGGAGAAACGTAAACTTGCCAATATGCCATTTACGACACAGAGTGGCATGGAATGGCTATGGTCCTTCCCTATATTCATGACTAGTGGTTCAGCTTCACATGACGATGGAAGCCCTCCTCCTCCTGCTACAAAAATGAAATGAGTTAAGTTGTAAAAAGCACAGCGAAGAACTGTGCATTCTAAGAAGTTATCACAAATCCCCAAGGAGAGTTCAAGTGTGGTGGCGGTTGCAATGCCTGACCTTCCCAACACTGGATGGGAAGAGGTGGCTCCTTCCACTATTTGCACACCCTCTGCAAGTGCTGGAAGGAGCACCCACAGTCCAGTTGCTGATATTCAAATTGAAGATGTCACTGTTGAAGTACAACAGGATGAGGATATTGGTGTAGCTGGCACTAAGGAGGAAGTTGACGAGGAGGATTCTGATGGTGATGTGGTTTGTTTAAATCAGGCACCAAGGGAAAGAGTAGTTGTTTGTGGAATGAAAAAGCCCATCATGGTCATGCCAGGGCAGAAGACCAAATATTCCACCTCTTTGGTCTGGAAATATATCTATCCAAATCCGGACAACAACTGTCATATGTAGCTTATGTAAAGGTGTAATAAGGACGTTAACTACCTAGGAACATCTTCCATTATACATCACCTACAGCGCGTTCATAAAAAGTTACAACCAAGTTCAGAAACTGTGGCTAATACCATAAGCAGTCCAGGGACACCTTTGTCCTGTTGTATCCAAGCATCTGCAAACCACACCGTCAACTCCCTCCTCATCAATTTCCTCCTCAATCAGGATTGGAAGTAGTCCTGCAGGCCATGCCACTGGCATGACTGACTTTTCTCCTATCCGGGATTCCTCCAGAGGATCCTGCATCACTACACCTACTGCTGCTGCTATTGCTGCTGGGAGTCGTTCATCATCCCAGAGAGGAAGTTGGAACACCACTACTCCTTTTACTAAGCAATTGACCCTTCAACAGTCCTTAGCGAGGAGGATGAAATATGACAGCAGTAATCCTGTTGCAAAGCAGATAACTGAGGCCTTGACAGCTACGTTGGTGTTAGACGTGCGTCCAGTATCCGCCATTAGTGCAGTGGGATTTAGACAAATGATGGAGGTAGTGTGTCCCCAGTACCAAATCCCATGTACAGAGACATCATAAAAAGTGTCCTCAGTGTCCTAAAAAATGCGGTTGTATCCAATGTCCACTTAACAATGGACATGTGGACAAGTGGAACAGGGCAGACTAAGGATTGTATGATTGTGACAGCCCACTGGGTAGATGTATCACCTTATGCAGCAACAATAGCAGTGTCACCAGTAGCAGCATCTCCGAAACACCAGCTCATTCCAAGGCAGGTTGCACTGTGTGTCACCGGTTTCAGTAAGAGGCACACCACTGACAACCTCTTAGAGAAACTGAGGGAAATCATTGCCCAATGGCTTACCCCACTTAAACTCTCTGGGGGATTTGTGATATCTGACAATGCCATAAATATTGTGCAGGCATTACATCTGGGCAAATTCCAGGATGTCCCATGTTTTGCTCATACAATAAATTTGGTGGTCCAGAATTTTTTTTAAATGTCAGGGGTGTGCAGGAGACGCTTTGGTTGGAAGAAAATTTCAGGCCACTTTTGCCATTCAGTGACTGCATGGCGAAGACTAAAGCGCTAGCAAACACTCTTGAACCTGCCCTGCCATCACCTGAAGCAAGAGGTTGTAATTTGGTGGAACTCAACCCTCTATATGCTTCAGAGGATGGAGGAGCAGCAAAAGGCCATTCAAGCCTATACATCCACCTATGACATAGGCAAAGCAGGCGGTATGCACCTGACTCAAGCGCAGTGGAGAATGATTTCCATGTTGGGCAAAGTTCTTCAGCTCTTCAAACTTGCCACACATAAAGTCAGTTCAGACACTGCCAGCTTGAGTCAGGTCATACCACTTATCAGGCTTTTGCAGAAGCAGCTGGAGAAAGTGAAGGAGGAGCTAATACGGAGCGATTCCGCTCGGTATGTGGGACTTGTGGATGAAACCCTTCATTCTCTTTCCCAGGATTCGAAGGTGGTCACTCTGTTGCAATCAGACCACTACGGCCACCGTGCTCGATCCTAGGATTAAAGCCTCTGTGGTGTCTCTCTTTCCCAAAAGGCAAAGTAACCAATTGGAACAGACTCAGGAAACTAGAAAAGGCTACTTTTATCCTAGACTCCTTGGCAAGCATGATCTGGCAATAACCTTTTGTGAGATCAGGAATTAAAATTAGAAATGTGCGCCAACCCCTGTGTTTTGGTTTTGGTTCTAATTCATTGTAATGTTTTTGTTTTGGAAAAACTACCCTCAAATGTAATTTCTTTGGTTCTATATTTTTTAAAAAAATTTATAAATGTAGCTAAAATAATGTAATTTGAGCCTTTTGTTCCTACAGTACTATTAACCTTAATAACATAAATTTCCAGTCATTTCCAGACAATTTTGACAGGCTCACAATATTGTTCACCAATATTGGCCAAAAGCTGGCTGGCTAAACTTAGCAACAGAGCAGAGATGAAAACACACAGCAGTTTAAAAGAATATATCACATATATGAAACATGTCCACATATCATTGGCAGATGTGATGACAGTTTAATAAACTATAGAACCCCATAGAAACCAAGGATGTTTTCATTAATCAAGAACTAGATCAGAGACCCAAAGGGCAGTACATGGAAAATGGAGGTGGAATATGTACAGTATGTAGTAGAAGGCAGGTAAAAGAAGGAAGGATTGATTAGTTCGTTAATTTAATTATTTGATTGATTAGAAAAATTACAGAATTATGGAGCATATTTGATATTACTCAGTAATATGCACAAAAGAAATTATTTACCGCAGTCAACAGAAATGCTTGCTAGCTTGTAAATCATGGATAAGCAGAAAATCTTTATGCTTGTGGACTAGATTTAGGAGGAAAAAACATGCTATTATCCTTCATACTCACATGCAAGATGGAATTGTCCTTGGGCCCTCCCTCCCACCCTTATGTTGTATATTTAAAAGGACATGCACAGTTTAAAAAACCAAGCACTTTAGCAATAGAGACTGCTACTTCTGTGGCTGGAGTGCTTTATTTGTTTGGGCCCCCACAAAACAAGTAAGCAATGGGCTTAAGGAAGCTAGCAGTGTTGTTAATAATCTCTACAGTTGCAATATGACATCATTATCATCCTCACCCTTATCAGTGCTACCCTTAACATTATACAATATTAATTAATCTTTGCTGGAATCCACCATTATAGAAGTCTTTGTAGTTTGACATAATACCGGGAAAGGTCTTCCTCATGGAATTTGTAGTTCATTTTAATGAACATTATCTCTTCCACATTTTGAGGAAGAAGTCACCTATGCTAATCACTCACAAGGTTCCAGCTGTGCTGAAAACTCTGAGTACATATTGTAGGGTGAGCAGCTTAAGTAAAGCAAAGCTAGTTTTTACAAGGACCTCCAAATTGCTCATGAGTCATGGTAGAGGTGTCACTTGTTATAGACCTGACCAGATGTCACTTTGATGACACATCCTCATGACCAGTGTATCTCTTGGGAAAGATTAGTTATTTCATGTAAGCAGCAGTTGCTGGAAAAACTAACCCTTTGAAGAAACCGTCACATGATGGAGAAACTAGTCAGGGACTTTTATATTACCCATCTACTGCTTGACTAGAACACTGTTTCCATCTGGGGGATTGTGTTCCTGCTTTGAATATCACAGCACAGCAGACCTCACTACAAGGTGTGTGGCACTATCCTTTGTGGCTCCTGTGATTCATATCTGCAGCTGGACCAGGAGCCGGATTGCTGATTTTTGCCTGGTTAGGAGATGCTACACAGCGGATAGCTGTTACCAGACCAGTCTTGTCCCCCAGGTTTCACCTGGGAATTGTGAGCTGGGTAATTATACCGGGACTATGATCTCCATATAAAAACTGGAGTGCTTTATTAGCCTATCTTGCCACACCTTGATCCTGCTGTTATAAGCTACTCACAAACAAGCTTTGGATCACAGAGACATTGTATCAAATTCTAACCCTACTGCTGCTACAGGCTTTACATACCATTGCTACAATTGTTCATAGGAACACGTTTAAAGGTTATTGTCACTATAAACCATATGTAAAATTGCTATAAATCTTCACAAAAGATAGAAACATTTCATCAAGTCTTATGCATGGACTAATGCGGCTAAGGACACTAATTAACTACAGCTCTTATCCTGTTTGAATTTAAAAGTGGACACAATCAAATCAGTGGAAGTATAAATTTTTATTATCAGTGACTGGGTAGTTTTTTGAAACAGTTATTCTTCATTATATGTGGATTGCAATAATTTTTGTATCCATTTTATGTCTAATGCTATGCTTTGTTTATTTTTTTAATACATGTATGATTTATGTTTTACTAAGTGCACCCTTAAGTGATTGAAATTGAGTTAACTTATTCTGTACTGCAGAAGGAGACATTGTTGTGTCATGTGCCACTTGAGCTGACAACATGCTCACAAGGAGTTCTTTGCATCTCTTAAAACCTGTGTGAGTTGGAAAGAGAGAAATGACGTGTGATGTAAACCTGGGTTCAAGCATGGTTACCAAAATGTAATGATCCAATTTCAAGATGTTGCTTACCCTTTTATCTTGGCAGAGCAAATAAAGAACTTGATCTACAGTTCTAACATACTTAGCAGAATTGTTTCATTTCATCTCCTTCTTCTGTTTCTCGAGCTGCTTTTCCAGTAGTCTAATTAAGGGAATCACTTGACTCAAATGGGCAGTGTCTGAACTCACTTCATAGGTGACTCCTTCAAATGGTTTTAGTAGCTTGCTTAAAATGGAAAGTATTCCCCAATGTGCTGGACTAAGGTACACTCCTCTTGCTCTACCTATGTCATGGCTTGTTGTGTAGGTTTGTATGGCTAACATGGGATGTCTTTAAATTCACCCAGTTGTAATGCTCTCACAATATTTGTTGAGTTATCAGAAATAACAAATACTGAGGAGAGTCCTAGTGAGGTAAGCCATTTTGTTATGACATCCCTTAATTTTTCTAACAGGTGGACACCAGTATGCCTTATAGTGAAGCTGGTGATACAAATAGTAGCCTGACTAGGTAATAGCTGGTGTTATGTTTTAGATGCTGCTGCTGTTCCAGCTGCTGACAGTGATACACCCACGCTGTGAGCTGTCATAGTAATGTGACATTAGCTTGACCAGTAACACTTGTCCACATATCTATGGTTAAATGGATAGTGGGTATATGGCATTTTGTCTTGTCCTGGTACAGGTGAGGAATTGCTTTTCTGTTAAAATGTAACTGGGATGGAAGTTTGTTTGTTTTTTAACAAATGACAATTTCACATTGAGACTCACATCGCTGATATTAATGGTGACACGGCACCTACTAAATGTTATTTTTTAACACACTGCCACTGCCTGGCCCTGAACACACAAGTTTTAGTGCAAAAAAAAAATGTAACAAATGACTACTACACACTGCAACTCACAGCGCTGATATTAACGCTGGCACGGCGCCTACTGTACATGTTTTTTTTTAACACCGTGCCACTGCCAGACCCTGAATCCACAAGTTTTAGAAAAAAAGTTTTTTTATTTTTTTTAACAAATGATAAGTACACACTGTGACTCACAGCACTGATATTAATGATGATGTTAACAGCACCTACTGAAAGTTATTTTGTAACACAGTGCCACTGCCTGGCCCTGAATACATACAAGTTTTAGAGAAAGAAAACATTGATGTTGACTGATTGATTGTTTTTAAATCAATTAAAATCGACCTTTGGTGAATATACCCCTTATACTTTTCTATTACCCATAAGCCTGACATTTCTTGTACTTCCTTAACAACTTGCATTATTATTATTATATAACCTTTCTTGTGCTTGTTGGAAGATGGGACAAATATTCTCTAGCTAACTGTCCAACCAAATCTAGCTGATTTTGCATGTCCCTAACATATGATTGTACTACATTCTGTCCTACTAGCTGTACATCTCAAGATTTTTATAAGAGCTCCAGAACACCTAAGGTTTTCACAAATAGAGAAGCTCAAAAGGTGAAGCAGGTTAACTCTCAGAAAGCAAACAGCAAGTAGGTAAAAGTTTGTACAAGTGTCTCTTGTTTTCCATATATCGTCTAAACATTTTTTTTATGCGCTCTGTCAAACAGTACATTTGAGGATGATAAACTGATGTCCTTACAGACATAACCTTTACAAGTTTTAAGATTCCCTTAATTAAGTGGTACATAATATTGGTACCTTGATCCATGAGGATTACCTTTTGAATTCTAACTGTAGAAAGTAACTCGATTGACTTCGTAGATAACTTCATAGTTTAACTGAAGCAGTAGATAAGGGAAAATCCCACTGGATAACAGATGACATAATACATTTTCACCAATATAAAATAGCACCATTTTGAAGAAAATTCAGAGACCCTCCAAATCAATTCCAATTCTCTCAAAGGGGACATTTACAATTGGCAAAGGAACTAACCGGTCAGGACTAGGTCACCTTTCGGATGTAGGCTGACAATCTGGACCAACTACACAATATTCCTCAGTACACATTCTGGCCATAAAAACCTAGCTGCAATTATATCTGTTGTTCTACAGTACAGTATCTTACCCCAAATGTCTACCTAAAGGACTGGTATGGGCTACACATGCTAATGGCAAGAGATAGGAATGAACAATTGCTGAATTATTTCACCCATTTGTCTACTATATGTTGTTGTTTGCAATACAACATTAAACAAAACAAGGATGTTTAATTTCCTTCATTTATCCACAGTTTCACCATTCACAGATACCACAAAAGCTCTAAGTGCTTACTCTTCCCATTGAGCAGCTCTGAGAACAGAGAATGATAAAATGGGGAGAGTCAATATTTCTTCAGTAAACATTTTTCCATAAAAAATTTTGTAACCCCATATTGTTTTGATTTCCAGGAGGACTCACATTAAAATTATGCATATCCTTATATTATTGTCAACATATTGCACTAAGGAAAGGGGCAATTTTCTACCCTGAAATGTTTTTCTTTTCCTATGATATTTACCGGTTTGTGATGTACTAATTAAAAGCTAAAATGAATTGATTTTTGAAAAAATTAATTTGTTGGCAAATAACCTTGCCTGACAAGAGTACTGGTTCTTTACAAAGGAGATTCCAGATTCCACACCCTTCTTGGAAAGATTCATCATTGTTCCTGTTGTTTTTCCAGATAGGAACTCCTGCTCCTATGCACACAATAACTCCTGCTTCTTTATGTGTAACTTTTCTCTTCAATACTACATGTAGACATACTTTACTTACTGTACTTAGCTATCAGACATTTGTTTGAAAGCAGAGGACAGTGGAAAAAAACATATTTTACAACTCACAGCTTCCTGCTATTTGTAAACTAATTGCCTCTCACATATATGGAAATAGAAAATAAAACTTAAAGTACTGTCAAATTTACATTCCCCCACACAACAAACATAAAGAAAAATGTAGGGGTTAGAGTCCCTTCAATATTTTATATTTATATTAAATCATACTTCCCGACAATCAGCTCCAGCCTTCCGGGAGGGAGCTGATTGTCGGCTAATAGCAGGGGGCATGGCCGGCCATTGGGGGTGGAGCTGGGGGTGGGGGCGGCCATTTGGTGGCACACTGGGGGTGGGGACGGGGGCGGGGATGCACGATTGTGTCATTGTGACTCCGCCCCCTCTTCACAATGCTGTTATTTTCATCATTGTGAAGCAGGGGGCGTGGCCACGATGACGCAATTCTGCACGAATCGCGTCACCGGGCCCCCCACTGCGGGGGTTTCCATTTTTTTCAGGGGTGAGGTCAGGAGGGTCGCAAGCTTCCGGGAGGCTTGCCTGCCTTTCCAGGGGGCCGGGAGCGGCACCCGAAAATCGGGAGGCTCCTGGCCAAATCGGGAGGGTAGGCAAGCCTGTATTAAATGTAAAATATTTAATAAAGACAAAAACAAAACTAAAGCGTGTATATAACATGATATGTAATAAATTACTAGAGATGAGCAGGTCTGGTTCTCCAGGAACTGAACCCACTTGAACATAGGTGTGAGGTTCTGAATTTGTTGTGGAACCGGGGTGGTGATAGGAGCAGACAGAGAAGCAGACTTAAATGAAAAAGTGGGGTTTTTAATAAGTGACTTAGAAGACATGGAAATAACAAATGAAAAAGTCCAGGTATAGCACTAAAGTGCTCTTGATAACTGTAGTGGGGGTTAATGAAAAAATGACCAGATCGTGACAGGCAGGAACAGTTCAGTATACAAGTATGGTGAGCTGAAAACAGAATGCAGGTATGATGAGCTATAACTAAATGCAGGCTTGATGAGCTGTAACTGAATGCAGGTTTGGTGAGCTGTAACTGATGCAGGCAGAGGGAGTGAAATGAAGCAAGGTGCAGGGAAACAGCAGGTTCAGGTACTCAGGCAGGTAAGAAGGTATATGTAGGGTGCAGGGTAAGTCCAGCAGGTTGGAGCAGGCAAGGTTCAGGCTAGGAGAGTATACAAGCAGGCAGATAAGGCACAGTTACTCTCTCTCAGCCACAGCTGAGAAAAACATTGCACTGGCAAGGAAGGAAGGCTCTTGACCTTCCTAAATACTCAGTGCCACACTATGACTTGCTGGAATGAGTACATGACCTACCAGGATAGGACAGCCGGAATCACATGGTCGCAGGCAAGATGGTGGCGCTCATGCCAACGGAACAGAAACACCGCCAGACCTCACCAGGCCTAGTAACAATGTGCCGACACAGAACCACACGCAGCCAAAGCCCCTCACACACACCAGCACTGCTGCCAGAGACCCCACGCCATAACGACCTCACAGGTAATACCCGGCGAGTACCATGCCAAGAATCCCTGGCCGTGAGAATAGGGTATCCAAGTAGGATCCGAGTACGGCTCGGGTTTTCCCGCCTAATTCAGAATCCAAAACGAGGCAAAACTTCATCATCCCGCTGTCAGATTCTCTCGGGTTTTGGTTTCAATAAAGGTCCCGGTGATTGGTGCCATTTTCTCTCCGGCTGTGGATAGTGTACAGAGAACAGACATGCTCTGTGCTGCTTTGTCTGTTCAAGGGCGCAGTGTTGTTGAGCTGGGACTGCAGTACATAAAGGGGAGGGGGTGCTGCTTTGTCACTGTTGTCCTTTCAATCAAGGCCCTGGGATGGTTGCAGTAATTAAAAGGTTTCTGCTGTGTTGTCCATACAGGGGTTGTGGCTACAGTACTAAAAGGATGGCGGGTGCTGCTGTGTCACTGTTGTCCTGTCAATCAAGGGACTACAGTACATAACGGGCTGCTGCTGTGTTGTCCATAAGGAGCCTAGGGCTGCAGTACATAAAGCGGTGCTGCTGTGTTGTCATGTCCATCAAGGGGCTAGGGCTGCCGTACATAAAGGGGTGCTGTGTTGTCCAGGGGTGCTCTGTCAATCCAGGGTTGCTTTTTCCCAGTGTAATGAAAAATAAAAAGTTAATTAAAATTAATAATTATCAATCCACAAAAAATATATAAAAAAACTATTTTTTTTGTGTGTGTGTGCTAGGCTAGCTATGCTATTAATGTTTGGCCAGACCACAGTTTATCATCCATGTATTTGTGCCTCTGCAGGTGGTCCATCCACACTCCACAGGGGTGCATTCTTGTCCATAAAGGGGTGCTGTATTGTTCATCAAGGGGCTGCTGCCTCGTCCAGGGGTGCTCTTCCCCAGTGTAAAAAAATAAAAGTTAAATAAAACTAGCATTCCACAAAAAAAATATTATTTTTTTGTGTCTGCTAGCTACAAAATTATTGTTCCATGTCCCTGTCGGCCAGACCACAGTTTATCATCCACGTATTGCAATACTATAAGTCATAGTGCAGCATGTTATTCATAAAAAGCTTGTGACACTAAGTGGTAGCGCAGTGTTTTACTCGTAAAAAATCTTGTGACACTAAGTGGTAGCACAGTGTTATACTCATAAAAAAATCTTTTCTTATACATAAAAATTCTTCTGACACTGTAAGTCATTGATACAGTGTAAAATTTAAAACCATATACTAGGGCTGGAGCAGCTGCCAGTGCCACCAGTTATGATGATACTAGTCCTTCTAAGTCATCTACTAAAACCAATGCCCAAGGGCATACAGGGCTTAAGTCAGGACATCTAAAATCAAAGAACCAATATTTTACATTAGTAAAGAATAAGTGAAAGTTAGCTGCAGAAAGACATAAAATTGGCAATATGCCTTTCACCATACGAAGAGGCAAGGAGAGGCTAAGTCTTTTTCCTTTATTTATGACTGGTGAATCTGCCTCTTATGATGATGTAAACCCTTCTTCCTGTAGACATTTAAAACAAATGAAATTCGTAAAGGCACAGGAACCAACTTTATTCTAAAAAAAGTCACAAATCCCTGAGGAGAGTGTGTCAGTGGGTGCCATGTGTGAGCCTGACCTTTCCAAATCTGTACTCAAAGAGTAGCCTCCTTCCACAACTTGTGCGTCCTCTGCAAATGTGGGAATGAGCAGTACAAGTCAACATGCTGACATAGAAATTGAGGATGCTTCTGTGGAAGTGCACCAGGATGAGGAGGATATTTGTGTAGCTGATGCTAATAAGGATGTTGATGATGAGGATGTTGTTCATGAGGATGTTGTTTGTGTAAATCAGGCCCCAGTGGAAACAGTTGTTGCCCATGATAAGGAAAAGCCCATTGTCATGCCTGGGCATTAAAAAAATCCACTTCTTATGTGTGGAATCATTTCTACCCAAATTCGGACAACAATTGTCAAGCCATCTGTACCCGTTGTCATGCTTGAGTATGTAGACATAGGGGCCCTCATTCAGAGCCACTCGCTAGCGGCAGTATGCTCGTTCCGAGCGATGTTCGCACATCTGCGCATGCGTACGGATCGTTATACGCATGCGCGAACCAGTCAGTGCGGCCGAAATTCATGTGCTCGCAATATAGCGAATGCCTGCTATTTTGAGTGACAGAATGAGGCGTATGTGTGTGGTAACAGGGAAAGGTGCTTGAAAACGGGGAGTGGAGATCAGAACGCAGGCGTGCTTAAAGGTCAAAACGGGCGTTTTATGGGTGTGCATAATTAATACAGCAGCGTCATTGACCACGTCACTGGGTTATTTTAAAGCCAGAACTGCTCACAAGATTGTGGTAGCAAAAACCAACCACAAGAATAGCGAGCAGTTCATACGCTGGTCGATGTACTCGATTAATCTAATAAATAGCGGACATGACATATGGTGCGAGCGGCCAGGGGGCGTTTTTAACAAATAAACGAGCGTATGTTTTGCTCACTCGTTCAGACTTAGAGGTGTGAACAGACTGCAATTTGCGAACGGATCATTTGAATAGCCACCCCTTGTTTTTGAACGAACGACCGCAAATAGCGAACGGCTCTGAATCAGGCCCAGGGACCCTAACCATCTTGGAACTATCTCCCTGTTACGTAATCTACTGTACTGTGCATGCATCAAAAGTGTTTGCAAAATTCAGAAACTTTGGCAAAAAAAGTATCAAGCAGTCCAGTGTCAGCTAGCTCTTTTCTCTCTGCTAGATCCAAGCACCTGGCATCTTCACCACCAACACCATCATCAACAATATCCTCAATCATGCTTGTTAGTAGTCCTGCATCAATTTGTAATAGGCTAACTCAGTCCTCCCCTCTTCTGGATTCGTGAGCACTACACCTGCTGCTCCTGGGAGTGGATCTTCATCCCAGAAGGTGACCAAGAAGACTACTAGTAGTAGTTCTAAAAAACAATTGACTGTTAAATAATCCTTTACAAGGGGGAGCAAATATGACAGCAGTTACTCTGTTGCACCACCAATCACTGACACCATAACATCTATGCTGGTATTAGATGAGCATCTGATTTTCACCATATGGCCGCTGGTCTCAATCCCGACAGAGTAATATTGGCAAGGGTTTAACATAGGCGTCAAAGTACAGATGCCTATGTTGATCCCGATGCCAGAATGCAGAATAAGCCAGGCCGATTGTCCTATCTGCTGGGTAAGAATACACTTAGCCTGGGGATGGGGGGGTTAGGTTTATGGATCCCCGAGGGGAATTAAGATTAGGCACCCCCCTGGGGAAGGTTAGGGTTAGGCTAGGGGAAGGGGGTTAGGATTAGGCACTAAGGGGGGAAAATTAGGGTTAGGCACCCCCCTGGGAGGGTTAGGTTAGGCTGTGGGGAGGGGGGGATAGGTTTAGGCACCCATGGGGCAGAGGTTAGGTTTAGGAACTAGAGGGAAGGTTAGGGTTAGGCACCCCTAAGGGAGAGTTATGGGGGGTGAGGGGAGGGTTATGGTACTTATCTCAAGGTGTTAGGATTTCAACCTGGTAGGCTGCCGCTGTCGGTATTTAAACAGCCACCAGCATTACATACCAATACCCTCCAAAATGCCATTGTACCCACTCTACTCTTAACCACATATATGTGGACAAATGGAACAGGGCAAATGCAAGACTACATGACTGTAACAGCCCACCATGTGGGTGTATTGCCTTCAGCGGCAAACAGCAGCAGCAGCACTTAAGAAACTGCTGCTTATTCAGAGGCAGGCTACTTAGGGAAGTCATTGCAAAATGGCTTACCCCACTTGGACTCTCCTCAGAATTTGTGATTTCTGATATCACCACCAAAATTGTGAGAGCATTATAGCTGGGTGAATTCCAACATGTTGCATGTTTTGCTCACACTATTTACTTGGTGGTGCAAATTTTTTTTAAAAATTACAGGGCCTTGCATGGGATGCTGTCTGTGCCTGCAAAATTTCTGCCCATTTTCACCATTCAGCAGGTGCATGTAAACGATTGCAGCACCTGCAAGAAATGTTGAATTTGTCTGAAGCAACAGATAATTGCAAGGTTGAACTCCACCCTTTATATGCTTGAGCAGATGGATGAACAGCAAAAAGCCATCCAAAGAGTGGAAAACACTTCTTGTGTTGTGCAGAATGCTGAAACCCTTCAAAGTAGTCACCTGTGAAGTGAGTTCAGACACTGCCAGCTTGAGTCAGGTAATTCCCCTCATTAGACTGTTGGAAAAGCAGCTTGAGAAACTGAAGAAGGAGCTGAAATGAAGAGATTCCGCTAAGCATGTTAGGCTTGTAGATCATGTCCTTTATTCACTTCACCAGGATCCAAGGGTTGTCAGGATCTTTGAATCGGAGCAATACATTTTGGCAACCGTGCTCGATCCTAGGTTTAAGTCATACTTTATGTCTTTCTTCCCAATGGACACAGATCTGAAGAGATGCAAAGAGCTGTTGGTAAGCAAATTGTCAGCTCAAACGGTATGTGTTGCAGTGATGGCTTCTCCTTCAGTTTCTCCAGCAAGTGTGGCTGCCATGAAAAAACTAAACTTTCACAAAAATAGACCCACTGGTGATGCAGATAAGTCAACACAACCAAGTTTTCACATCTGGTTAGGTCTAAAAGAATTGTCTACAGTATAATTAATGAGACCTGTACTGTAACTCCATCTGATACAGTCACCATTCAAAGACTGGTTGAGGACTATATTAATGATAGCATCCAAATAGGCATTTGCTTTACTTGAGCTGCCCACTCTCCACCATGTACTCAGAAAGTGCTTTCAGCACAGTTGGGAACCTTGTCAGCAATCGGCTTAGGAGGCTACATCCTCAAAATGTGGAAAAGATAATGTTCAAATTTCACGAGTAAGACCTTTACTGCTAATTACATTCAAAAATTACAAAGGCACCTGAGGCTGTAATGGCGGACTCCAGCGGGAACAAATACATATTGTGTGGTGATGATGTACACACTAATGAGGGTGAGGTATCGGATGATGATGGTGACAACATCTTGCCTCTGTTAAGCCAGTTTGTGCATGGAGAGATCATTGCCAGGAATATGTCAGCTGCCTATCATTAGCTTGTTTTGTGGGGGCCCCAAACAAACCAATCACTTCAGCCACAATTGTCAGTCCCTGTCACTGAAGTGATTGGTTTGTTAAACTGTGCATGTCATATATACAACATAGGGGTGGGTGGAAGGGCCCAAGGACAATTCCATCTTGCACCTCTTTTCTTTGCATTATGTGCTGTTTGGGGCATTGCTGCCTGACATTTTTAATTTTATAGTTTATGAAGATTCTATCCTGTCTGCCACTGCTGTGTTGCAAAAGTTTAATAGATGTACTGTATTTTTTAAACTGCTGTGCTTTTGTGCCACTGCTCTGATGCTTACTTAAATTTTTAGTTTCATACTGTATTTATTTCAAATATGTATACTTGCAAAATACTCTTATGCCATTTTTCAACCTTGATTTGTAGATACCAACCTGGTTGGCTTGGTTTTCCTTGATCATAACAGCCATGTTTGGTCAGATGCAACTCAAACACAAAATGGAAATGCTATTTTGTGATGGTATCTGGAGATGTTCTCTCTCCTCCCATCCCAGCCTTCTCATCCATAATCCAAGAAGCACAATAATAACAGATGTTTAGTACCAGACTTTAAAAATCCCTCTGCTCTCTTTGTGTCCAGAGCTTCCATTTTGTGTGCTGCCACAGACAGCATCTCCTGCATGCCCCTTTAATTTAAAAAAAATACTGGGCCAGCACAAGAACTCAACTGGGGCAAGGACTGATGTGAATATGTAAAATATTCTTTGAAAATGACTCCCCACCTCCCTACCTCATAAATTTGCTTTGGAGTCACAAACTAAAATTACATTTACTATAAAGCAACCCTTACTTTCCCTGCCTTCAACTACATACTGATTCCATCTCCCTCAGGCCTCTTGATTAATTAAAACATGTTTCCCTATGTGCCATGTTTGAAGTTGAACTGCCACGTGTTTGTGCCGCCAACTGCTGCCACTTATTTTAGCCAGCCAGCTAGCTTGGTGCAAATTATGGGACTAAACAGGATGAAAACAATATTGTGAGCTGTGAGGTGGTCATAATTGACTGGAAATGAGTGGAAATTAATGTTATTGAGGTTAATAATACTGCAGGAACAAAAATATGCCCAAATTATGTGATTTTAGCTGTTTTTATGATTTTTTAGAAAAAAATATAGATCCAAAACCAAAACACGCAAGGACGGTTTTGACAAAACCAAATTCAGATCCAAAACACAAAGGAGATACAGATCCAAAACCAAAACCAAAACATGGGGGCCGGCTCACATCCCTATCAATTACTGCTCTAAATGGCATCAACTAGAAATATCACTATTATATGCATTAATCTACTGGTCTAGCTCTTCGTACAAGACTGAATGAGAGATAGGAATATAGGGCCTGATTCAGACCCACTCGCGAGCGGCTGTCCACTCGCAAGAGGGTCGATGGTCTGCACTGAGCATGCGCACGACGGAGGGAACTCCGTCGTGCGCATGCGCCAGACGCGACGAGCGAAGGACTTTCCTTCACTCGTTGTGTCTGATCAAAGGGGGCGTGCTGTCGATGGTGATTGACAGCACGCCCCATTTGGTGGGCGTGCCTCCCTGACGGGGGCGTTCCCAAGGGAACGCCTACCATCAGAAGCCGGCCCACTGACATCACTAGTGATGTCAGTGGGAGTGATTTTGGCTCTGATAGAGCCAAAATCACTCCGGGCCTTGCGGTTGAAAACCTCAACCGCAGGCTCCGGCTCGCAGTGGCGATTGTCGCGATGGTCAAGACCATCGCGGCCATCAAACTGCATGCTCGTATAGGCTGTGGGTGGTGACCCACAGCTATACGAGCGTCCAGGAGGATGCTCCATTTTTATGGAGGGCGGCCCTCAATCAGAGCGTGCGCTCTGCTCAGAGCGTACGGCTCTGAATGAGGGCCATAATTGGCTATAGCAGGATATATGCAGTGTATAATATAAAGCAAAGTGAAGACACCATGGGGTATATTTACGAAGTGGCAGATTTTCAATGCTGGTTTAGTATTTAAATATAACCAGTCTATAACTGCCAACATTTGGTGGCTTTTAAATTCTGCCACTTAGTAAATATACCCACATGTTTCTTTTTGCATATACATTAGCTGCCAGCCCAGTTCTACTCAACATTGAGAGACCTGAACAAATTATTGTGCCCCTACACTTAGAGAGTAACAGCCCACTGCTGAATAACACATGCCCCATTCTGTTACTCGCTATGGTGGGTACCAGCCAGGGAACAAATTTTAAAATGGCATTTTCCTCTTGCTGTTATATTATCCATTCCATTGCTTAGTATGGAATCCCACATGGTGCACAATTTTCATAAGTATGGCATACAATTTAACTAAGATTTTGACAACAGACCAGTGCATGTTGTACACTAATCTGATTACTAGTTTCCATCAGTGAAGGGTTCTTGTGGTTCCATAATGTTGTTGAGTGCAGTCCCCTGGGCTTAATGTCAATGTTATTCATTGATTGATGTATTATATGACCATATTCATGTTGTAGCATTTTTTTAGTGATCATAGGCATGTCAATGCTTCATCCACACAACACTTATTTTGCTCAATAGGTTGATTATCCATTTGTCATGAATTTTTCAATTGAGAATGTAAAGGGTATTCATACAGTAATACAACATTCTCAACCACCACAAACCAGATGTAAGTTGAGTTACTCTTTGTGTACAATTCTTTACCTACTTTTAAGTAGAGATGAGCATGTCCGGTTCCCCGAGAGCCAGACTTACCCGAACATCGGGATCCGGGGGTGAAAACTGAGTCTGGTTCCAGTTTTCCCACCAGGCTCAGATCTCAAAACGAGGCAAAACATCATCCTCCCACTGTCGAATTCTCGTGAGGTTTTGGATCCTATAAAGGTCCCCACACTCGCCGCCATTTTCATTCCGGCTGTGGAGATTGAAGAGGAAACTAGGGAGGGGCTGTGCTGTTGTTGTCCATAGCGGCTGTGCTGTTGCTGTGCATAGGGGCTGGCTGCTGTTGTCATAGGGGCTGGCTGCTGTTTTCCATAGGGGTTGGCTGCTGTTGTCCATAGGGGCTGGCTGGGCTGTGCTGTTGTCCATAAGGGCTGTGATGTTGTCTATAGGAGCTGTGCTGCAGACAGAATAAATGGGAGGCTTCAGTGGCTCCTGTGCCACTGCAGTCCATAAAGGGGTGCTGCTCTGTTGTCCAAGGGGAGCTCTGTCCATCAGAAGTGCTCTTCACCTCCAGT
Organism: Taudactylus pleione; assembly: GCA_031769625.1. Taxonomy (NCBI): domain Eukaryota; kingdom Metazoa; phylum Chordata; class Amphibia; order Anura; family Myobatrachidae; genus Taudactylus; species Taudactylus pleione. The sequence goes on along the minus strand of JAUIMM010000137.1, from coordinate 3,328,889 downwards.
GTGAAAAAAATAAAAGTGTTTTTTTTCTGTGTGTGTGTGCGCGTTAGCCGTACTTATCAACAACATAGCTGCACCAAGCATGCTGCCTGTATCATTAATAAAGGGGCAGCTGCCTTTCAGTGGTGCTTTCCCCTCCATGTGCAATAAAAAATATGTTAATAAGTGGGTTATTTTTATGTGTGTATATTTTTATGTGTGGCACGTTAGCCACACTTATAAGCAATGTAGCTGCACCAGGGGTGCTGCCTGTGTCATTTATCAAGGGGCTCCTGCCTCATTCATGGGCTCTCCCCAAGTGTAAAAAAAATAAAATTAAGTGTTTTTTTCTGTGTGTGTGCATGTTAGCTGCACTTATCAACAATGTTCTGAAGCTGTGCAAAGCATGCTGGCTGTGTTGTTAATCAATGGGCTGCTGCCTTGTTCAGGGGTGCTCTCTCCTCCAAGTGCAAAAAAAAAAGAAATGAATAAATGTTTTTTTTCTGTGTGTGTGCGCGCGTTAGCCACACTTATCAGTAACATCGCTGCACCAGGGGTGCTGCCTGTGTCATTTATCAAGGGGCTGCTGCCTTGTTCAGGGGTGCTCTTCCCCAGTTTTAAAAATAGTGTTTTTTTGTGTGTGGTTGTGTGCATTAGCTACTGTGCTGTAATTGCTTTCTGATACTGCTGCAAGACCACAGTGAGTATGGAGGACAGTCACATGACAGGAGAGTAGGAACCGCATACCAGTCTTCTAGCTGCCAGCAGCAGTCATGATGACGATACAAGGCTGTTAACGTCATCTATGAAGGCCGATGCCCCAGGGCTAAAGTCAGGCCATGTAAAATCAACTTTTACCCTGTTAAAGAAAAAAAAATCTAAAGCTAAGTTAACTTTAAAGAAACAAATAATTGGCATTATGCCATTAACTACACGAAGTGGCAAGGAAAGGATAATACCTTGGCCTTTATTTATGACTGGTAGTTGTAGTTGTGATGATTTAAGCACTTCTGCTTGTAGTAGACATATAAAAAAAATAAAAATTGTTAAGATGAGTAAGACACCGGAACCAACTGTGTGCTCCGAAAAATCACAAATCCTCAAGGAGAGTGAAAGTGTGTCTGTGGTTGCCATGTGTGAGCCTGACCTTTCAAATAGTGTACCTAAAGAGAATCCTCCTTCCAACATTTGTGTGCCTTTTTTAAATGTGGGAAAGGGCAGTCAACATATTGCTGATATAGAAATCGAGGATGGTTCTGCGGAATTGCACCAGGAGGATGAGGATGATATTCCTGTAGTAATTGGTGCTGCCGCTAATAAGGATGATGAGGATGTTGCTGATGAGGATGTTGATGTCGAGTAGGATGTTGTTTGTACAAGTCAGGCAACAGTTGTTGCCCGTGGTATGAAAAAGCCCATTGTCATGTTGGGGCAAAATACAAAAAAATCCACCTCTCATATGTGGAATTATTTTCATCCAAATACGGACAACAACTGTCAAGCCATCTGTACCCTCTTGCATCACTTGCAGCTCATTCATCAAAAATGTTTGCAAAATGTAGACAATTTGGCTAACAAAAATGTAACAATGAGCATTCCAGTGTTACCTAACTGCTCCCTCCTCTATGTTACATCCAAGTGCCTGCGATCTCCACCACCAACACCTGCATCATCAACATCCTCAATCTTCATCGATAGTAGTCCTGCTTCCAATTTCCAAAGAAGAATGACTGACTCATCACCTATCCATGATTCCTCAGAAGGATCCTTGACTGCTACGCCTGTTGCTGCTGCTGCTGTTGCTGTGAGTGGATCTTTATCCCAGTAGAGGACCAGGAGGAAGATTACTTGTAGTACTTTAACAAAGCAATTGACTGTCAAACAATCCTTTACAAGGTGGAGCAAGTATGACAGCAGTCACCCAGTTGCACAGCGGATTACTGATGCCATAACAGCTATGATGGTATTAGATGCACATCCAGTATCCACCATTAATGCAGTGAGTTTTAGACAGTTAAGTGAGGTCCTGTGTCCCCGCTACCAGGCCCCTTCTAGATTCCACTTCACTAGAATAGCAGTTCCCAGTCTGTACAAGGACATTAAAAAAAAACCTTATTAATGTCCTCCAAAATGCCGTTGTACCACTGGTATGTGGACAAACAGGACAGGGCAGGGCAGACTAAGGATTACATGACTGTGACAGCCCACTGGATAGGTGTATGGCCTACAACAGCAGCAGAATCTAACAAATGTCAGCTCATTCAGAGACAGGCTACTCTGTGCATCACCAGTTTCACTAAGAGGCATACCGCGGAAAACCTCTTAAGAAAACTCAATGATTTCATTGCAAAATGGCTTACCCTGCTTGCACTCTCCCCGGGATTTGTGATTTCTGACAATGCCACCATTATTGTGAGAGCATTACATCTGGGCGATTTCCAGCACATCCCATGTTTTGCTCACTCTATTAATAAAAAATATAACTGGTGTACAGGATATGTTCTTGGTGGCTGAAACATTTTGAGACATTTTCAACATTCAGAGACTGTATGTCGAAGATTGCAGCACCAGCAAATACTGTTGAATTTGCCCTGCCATCAGCTGAAGCAAGAGGTAGTAACTAGGTGTAATTAGAAAAAAATCCAGATCCAAAACCAAAACACACAAGAGTGGTTTTGCCAAAACCAAATCCAGATCAAAAACATAAGGTAGATACAGATCCAAAACCAAAACACGGGGGTCCGCGCATATCTCTACTATTAAGGTGCATTTGACATGATTCTTAGAAACATTTTGCTATCACTCATCTCTGTGTACCCTAGTACACTAGCGGGTATGATAGAACTACCTGTATCCAATATTAATAATAGCACAAATTATTTCACATGAATCTATTTTTGGAGTGGCAGTGACCTGCTCACTCATGTGATTTTGCAAGTAGGAGCAGAGGTGCATGCGACAGGGGCAGTGATATGACTAGTGGATAAGTCACTGCCACTCCCAAGTACATTTCGTTGAAATCATCTGTGCTACTATTAACATTGTATACAGGTTGTTCTTTCCTCACCCACTAGTGTATTTACTAAGGATGTGAGCAGCAGGAAATCACATACTAAGTTATATAGTGCAAAGAGCAAAGGTCCCCAGCAGCACAGAGTATACCAGGAGATGAGTGATGTGGCAATGAGGACAGTGCTGCATGTGTCAGGGACAGTGATTTGATGTGTGGAGGGCGATGTGGGTAGCAGGAAGCTACATCCTAAATTATATAGTGGAGGAACAGGGACTCGGCAGCACAGAGTATAACAGGAGAAGAGTGATGTGGTAGTAAGGACAGGACTACTGTAACTAGGATAGTTACATGATATGAGGAAAGAGACAAAATCAGCTGGTAACCACTGAGTTATACAGTATATTAGAAAGAGCAGGGTCCCACAGCAGCACAGAGTATATCAGGAGATAAGTGATTTGTTAGGACAGAGCTTAATGTGACAGGCACAGTTACATGCTGTGGGGTGCATTGGAGACAGCAGGAAGCCATGGTGGAAGACTTTAACATGAAATGCACCTTTGTATTTAAAATAGAGATAAGCGGGTTCAGTATTCTGAAAACCAAAACCACCAGAATTTTACATAGCCAAGTACTACCAATCCCAAAGTTGGCTTCTTCCTCCAGACTCTGAATCCAAAATGATTCAAAATGTCATCTTACTGGTGTTGAAACTCGCATGTTTTGGATTCAATAAAAGTCCCTCCCTCGTGATTGTGGGCACCATTTCACACAGGACACTGGAGGGTTAGAGTGGCCAGTAGGCTGCAACAGTAAGTCAGGGTCAGAGAAGGACTGTGGAGTGCAGCTAAGCACTGCTGTGGCAGACTGTAAAGGGCTGTTGGCTGCCCGCAACACTAAGACTGTGTTAGTGAAGGGCTGTGGGGTGCAAGCACTACTGTGGCACTACTGCTGTTGCTGTGTCAGACTGATAAGGTATGTTGGGTTGAGCACTAAGGACTGTGTCAGTGAAGGGCTTTGGGGTGCAAGCACTGCTGTGGCTGTGGCAGACCATGAATGCCTTTGGGGTTCAGCAATAAGGACTGTGTCAGTGAAGGGCTGTGGGGTGCAAGCACTGTGAGGCACTGTGTTCAGTGAAGGCACCATGTTAAAAAACTAAAATAACACTGTGGAATAATAACATGTCACCATGAATATCAGCGCTGTGAGTCACAGTGTGAAGTTGTCATTTGTTAAAAGAAAACAAAGCTTTTTTTTCTAAAACTTTTGTGTTTCCAGAGCCAAGCAGTGGCACTGTGTTAAAAATTAATTTTCAGTAGGTACCATGACACTGTTAATATCAGCACAGGGAGTCGCAATCTGAGGATGTCAAAAAAAGAAAAAAAATCTAAAACTTGTGTGTGTTCAGGCCACAGTGGCATTGTGTTAAATATAATGTTCAATTGGTGCCATGCCACCATTAATATCAGTGCTGTTAGTCAATATGGATCATAATCATTAGATAAATAAGCAGGAGTAGCAACCAAGTATTAGTGCTGCAGCTGCTGCCAGTCATGATGAAACTTATACTTCAATATCTACTAAATCCGGTGCTCAAGGGCATAGAGGGTTTAATACAGGACATGTGAAATCAAAACAATAAAGAAAATCACCTCTAAATTAATAAACTGAAAGTTTACTGCGAAAAAAACATTAATTGCCAACATACAATATACCAAAATGCAGGGGTAAGGAAAAGCTCAGACCTTGGCATTTTGGGAGTGGTGGTTCTAGAACTTCTGTTATTTAAGTATCTTCTTCTGTAACCTCACATGATGATGCAACACCCCACTCAGATGCTAGAGTGTCAAATGTAAAAAGGCAAATCAGAGCAGAAAAAACAACAACGGCTGAAAAACAAACTGTGTAATCACAAACATCACAGATCCCTAAGGATAATATAAGAGTGTCCATGAGTGCTTTGTGTGAGTCTGACATTTATGATTTTGAGGTTGTTGATAATGAGGCTGTTGTTCATGTAAGTAAGCCTCCAGTGGCAGCAGTTCTTGCTCATGATAAAAAGAAAGCCATTGTCATGCCTGGCCATAAGCCAGAATAACCACCTCTGCAGTGTGCAATTATTTTTACCCAAATCCTGACAACATTTATGAAGGTATCTGTACCATTTGTGGGGTCAATGTTTTGTTAACAAAATTATTTATCAAAAATAATATCAAGTAGTAAAGTATCAGCTCCCATTAAATTGGACCAGCACAAGCAATACCCATCGCCAACACCCTAATCATCAACCTCCTCATTAATGATTGGATGTAGTCCTTCCAAATGATTGTATTGTAGAGGCCCAAACAAACCAATAACTTCAGCCACAAAAGTAGTAGTCCCTGTTGCTGAAGTGCTTGGTTTGTTAAACTGTGCATCCTTTTTAATACCCAACATATGGGTGGGTGAGAGGGCCCAAGGACAATTCCATCTTGCAACACTTTTCTTTTCATAATGGGCTATATTTTCAGGGGCATTGGGATGGTCTTTTTTGCATAGACAAACATTTTTTATTGGTTATTGCTCAATTACATTACTACACACTTTCAAAAAGAAAATAATAATAATAATACATTGTTAATAGCCAAGGATTCCAGACAAGGGTTATAGAACACGTAACAAATATTAGAAGGCTGAACTGCTGTCCATACTACCCGCCACTTCTCCCTCATAAATTTTCTTTCTCAATCAAACAAATTAATTAAATTAACTAACTAATCAATTCTTCCTTCCTTTACCTGACATGCACTACATACATACTCCACCTCCATTTCCCTGTACTGCCCTTTGGCCTCTGATCTAGTTCTTGGTTAATGAAAACATTCTTGGTTTTTATAAGATCATATAGTTTATTAAACTGCCATTACATCTGCCAGTGCTTTGTGACAAGGTTTTATAGATATGCTATAATACTTTAAACTGCCATGTGTTTGTGCCATTGCTCTGTTGCTTAGTTTAGTTAGCCAACCTTGACCAATATTGTTGAACAAAATTGACTATAAATAACTGATAATTCATGTTATTGAAGTTAATAATACTGTGTGCCCAAATTACATGATTTTAGCTGTTTTATCAATTTCTTTTGAAAAATACAGAGCCTAAACCAAAATTAAAACACGTGAGGTGGTTTCACAAAACCAAAACCAAAACACTAAGATAGATAGAGAACTAAAACCTAAACACGGGGGTCAGTGAACATCTCTAATATAAAAACCTGTCAAATGCACATTCTATTGTTGACTAGTACAAGACTAAATTACTCAGGGTCAACTGTGAACTAATGCCTCTATTGCTCATTTCTATTAACAATCCATAGGGAACAATTCAATTTCCTCTTAGCGGTCTCACATGGGATGAATTTACACAACCTTTTGTCAGATAATACAAGTCATGGCTGGATTTGTAAATGCAATGATAATATAATTTCCCCTTAGGCAATATATTTTGATTTAATTATCTACAGGTAAAATAAGTATTGCATTATCACTACTACAATTAATCTAATTGGGCAAAGTTAACAGTATAAGTGTTAGTTTGGGAATTTTTGGCTTGAACATAATTTATATTATAATAATACATATAAGACAAAATATACCTACATAACTGTTTAATATGTTATAATCAGTGTGTTGCGACATCATGATTAGTAAACTGAAATTCCATATTATCCTATCTATCTATCTATCTATCTATCTATCATCCATCCATCCTGTTTTTCCTGCGTTTTTAATGAATAAAGGGATTATTCTCACTAAGTAAAAGAAAAGTAATTCCATGAAGAAATCAGAGATTTCTCCAGCACGCCTAATGCATTGTACAATAACACCACCGCAATAGCTGACTATGGTAGTGAGCTTTTTGTCACTTATCAAGTAACACATAACGCCATCTATGGTTACCTTGGTTACTTACATATCCCTCCCCAGCTGGATGTCCTCTTACATGCCAATTGACATATCAAGTGTTTTTCCCTGATTTTTAACATACAACAGATCCCCCAGTTGCCATGATATATCACAGCAACACTATGCTGATGCGATACAGGGTACTGTGTAGTGTAATATAGTACTATATAAATAGATGAGGATAGTGATAATAATTTATATCTCACTAGTGACATAAATACTTAAATTTTTTTCTCTATTAACATACCAAAACAATATTGTAGATACTTATTGAATAGATATCACTCCTGTTTGATAGATGATGTTGTCATAATAATATTTTTTTCATTTTTCACCCACAGATAAAACTGTAATGTAGTTAGCAAACATAAAATTAATAATAATAATATACTGTAAGTAGATTGTGGAATAAAAAAAAAAAATCTAAATTATGTAGCAATTGGAAAGAGGGGGGCTGGACTGCACACCCTAATTTTAAACATAATAAGAGGTGCTACCATTCTGAGACTTCCAGTGCCATGCAGGGAAAAGAAAATGCTGGTGCACACTCCAAGCTCTGAATACCGATAATCAAAACAATTATAAAAAACTACAACAATTAACATGAAGTATAGGTAAGGTTCTTAGCACATGTTTGGCCAAAATGCATGCCTATCTACCATGTCAAGATGAGCCCCATCAGATGGGTCCCTAACATCTAATACAGACTGCTGCTATATTTGTAGTGATTTTTGCTGCAGAGCAGCACTCTGGAGACAATGGACAGATAAGTATACCCATTATAGATATGCCCCTGGCAAGGACCTGTGCTATTTAAGGGCACATGGGGGGGAGGGGGTTCTAGTCCGAGCAGAAGGAGTAGTTTTAAATGTACTTTATCCTATGGGTGAGCGGGTTCGGATTTCTGAAATCCGAACCCCCCCGAGCCCCCCCGATCCGAGTCAGGCTCGACTTTTCCCGCCTGACACGGATCTGAAATCGAGGCAAAACGTCATCATCCCGCCTTCCGGGTCTCGCGGGTTTTGGATCCTATATAAGGAACCCGCGTCTGCGCCATTTTCTCACTCGGCTGTGGACAGTGAAGAGGGAGGGTGGGAGTTAGGGCTGGCTGGGCTGTGTAGTGTAGTGTAGTGCAGAGTAGTGTTGTGCTGTGCTGTGCTGCCCTGTGCTGCTGTTGTCCACAGAGGCTGTGTCCACTACATCAAAGTCCATAGGGGCTGGCTGTGTTGTGCTGTGCTGCTGTTGTCCATAGGGGCTGTGTCAACTACTTCAAAGTCCATAGGGGCTGGCTGGACTGTGTTGTGCAGTCAGTTGTCCAAAAGGGCTATGTCCACTCCAAAGTCCTGTGCAGTGTCCCAGTCCTAAAGGGGTGCTGTAGTGTTGTCCAGGGGGTGCTCTGTCCATCAGGGGTGCTCCCCCCAAGTGCTAAAAAAAAATATTTTTTCTGTGTTTGTGAATTGTGTGCGCAGTAGCCGCTCATGCATCAACAAAGTAGTGCCAAGCGTGCGCCTGTGTCATAAGTAAAGGGCCGGCTGGCTTGACCGTTAAAGGGTGCTGTAACCCCCAAAGTACACTCCAAACCAAATAAAAGAATATTTTCTGTGTTTGTGAATTGTGTGCGCAGTAGCCGCACATGCATCAACAAAGTAGTGCCAGCGTGCGCCTGTGTCATAAGTAAAGGGCCGGCTGGCTTGACCGTTAAAGGGTGCTGTAACCCCCAAAGTACTCTCCAAACCAAATAAAAAAATATTTTCTGTGTTTGTGAATTGTGTGCGCAGTAGCCGCACGTGAATCAACAAAGTAGTGCCAAGCGTGCGCCTGTGTCATAAGTAAAGGGCCGGCTGGCTTGACCGTTAAAGGGTGCTGTAACCCCCAGTACACTCCAAACCAAATAAAAAAATATTTTCTGTGTTTGTGAATTGTGTGCGCAGTAGCCGCATGTGCATCAACAAAGTAGTGCCAAGCGTGCGCCTGTGTCATAAGTAAAGGGCCAGCTGGCTTGACCGTTAAACAGTGCTGTAACCCCCAAAGTACACTCCAAACCAAATAAAAAAATATTTTCAGTGTTTGTGAATTGTGTGCGCAGTAGGCGCACGTGCATCAACAAATTAGTGCCAAGCGTGCGCCTGTGCCATAAGTAAAGGGCCGGCTGGCTTGACCGTTAAAGGGTGCTGTAACCCCCAGTACACTCCAAACCAAATAAAAAAATATTTTCTGTGTTTGTGAATTGTGTGCGCAGTAGCCGCATGTGCATCAACAAAGTAGTGCCAAGCGTGCGCCTGTGTCATAAGTAAAGGGCCAGCTGGCTTGACCGTTAAACAGTGCTGTAACCCCCAAAGTACACTCCAAACCAAATAAAAAAATATTTTCAGTGTTTGTGAATTGTGTGCGCAGTAGGCGCACGTGCATCAACAAATTAGTGCCAAGCGTGCGCCTGTGCCATAAGTAAAGGGCCGGCTGGCTTGACCGTTAAAGGGTGCTGTAACCCCCAAAGTACACTCCACACCAAATAAAAAAATATTTTCTGTGTTTGTGAATTGTGTGCACTGTGGCTGCATGTGCATCAACAAAGGAGCAGCGCCAAGCGTGCGCCTGTGTCCCATAAGTAAAGAGCCAGCTGGCTCATTTCTTAAAGGGTGGTGTAACCCACAAAGTGCACTACTCTCCAGCAAAAATAAAAAAATATTTTCTGTGTTTGTGTGCGCCTAAGCCGCACGTATATATCAATATAACATAAATGGAGGACCAAACTTTCTCCGATAAAAATAAAATAGGGAAAGATCAAGAACCACTTCCTCCTAGTGCTGTTGCTGCTGCTGGGAGTTGTTCATCATCCCAGAGAGGAAGTAGGAACGCCACTACTTTTACTAAACAATTGACCCTCCAACAGTCCCTAGCGATGAGGATGAAGTACGACAGCAGTCATCCTGAAGCAAAACGTATAACTGAGGCCTTGACTGCTATGTTGGTGTTAGACGTGCGCCCGGTATCCGCCATTAGTGCAGTGGGATTTAGACAATTGATGGAGGTAGTGTGTCCCCGGTTCCAAATCCCGTCTAGATTCCACCTGCATCCTCAAAGCAGCAGCGACAAGTGTGTGTCTGTCTGTTAAAGGGTGGTGTAACCCTCAAAGTGCGCTCCACAAACAATAAAAAAAAAATTCTTTTTTTTCTCTTTGTGAAATGTGTGGGCTGTAGCCGCACCTGCATCCTTAAAGCAGCAGCGACAAGCATGCATCTGTCTGTTAAAGGGTGGTGTAACCCTCAAAGTGCGCTCCACAAACGATAAAAAAATTCTTCTTTTTTTTTCTGTCTTTGTGAATTGTGTGGGCTGTTGCCGCACTTGCATCCTCAAAGCAGCAGCGACAAGCATGCGTCTGTCTGTTAAAGGGTGGTGTAACCCTCAAAGTGCTCAAAAAAAAATAATATTTTTTTATGTGTTTGTGACTTGTGTGCGATGTAGCCGCACGTGCATCAACACAGTAGCAGCGCCAAGCTTGCGCCTGTGTCATAAGTCAAGGGCCGGTTTGGACATCTGGTATGGACTGAAGGACGTGCCAACAATTTCTGACAAGGCTACTGTCACTGCATATGAAACTGTCCTCAAAGCAGCAGCGACAAGCGTGCGTCTGTCTGTTAAAGGGTGGTATAACCCTCAAAGTGTGCTCCACAAACAATAAAAATATTCTTCTTTTTTTTCTGTTTTTGTGAAATGTGTGGGCTGTAGCCGCACCTGCATCCTTAAAGCAGCAGCAACAAGCGTGCGTCTGTCTGTTAAAGGGTGGTGTAGCCCTCAAAGTGAGCTCCACAAACAATACAAAAATTCTTATTTTTTTTTCTGTCTTTGTGAATTGTGTGGGCTGTACCGCACTTGCATCCTCAAAGCAGCAGTGACAAGCATGCGTCTGTCTGTTAAAGGGTGGTGTAACCCTCATAGTGCGCTCCACAAACAATAAAAAAATTCTTTTTTTTTTCTGTCTTTGTGAAATGTGTGGGCTGTAGTCGCACCTGCATCCTTAAAGCAGCAGCGACAAGCGTGCATATGTCTTTTAAAGGATTACATCAGTGACAGCATCCAAGTAGGCATGTCAGACAGTCCGTACCTGTACTGGCAGGAAAAGAAGCAATTTGGAGGTCCCTCTACAAACTGGCTCTATTTTACCTGAGTTGCCCTCCCTCCAGTGTGTACTCCCAAAGAGTGTTTAGTTCAGCCGGGAACCTTGTCAGCGAAAGGCGTAGGAGGTTGCTTCCACAAAATGTGGAGAAGATGAAGTTCATAAAATGAATTATCAACTCTTCCAAGGAGACCAGCCTCCAGAACGTGCAGAGGGACCTGTGATTGTGGATTCCAGCGGGGACGAATTAATACTCTGTGAGGATGAGGATGTACACAACACTGAAGAGGGTGAGGAATTGGTGGATGAGGAGGATGAGGACGACATCTTGCCTCCGTAGAGCCAGTTTGTGCAGGGACAGATTAATTGCCAGCTTGTTTTGTGGGGGCCCAAACGAACCAATCATTTCAGCCACAGTCGTGTGGCAGACCCTGGCGCTGAAATGTTTGGTTTGTTAAAGTGTGCATGTCCTGTTTATACAACATAAGGGTGGGTAGGAGGGCCCAAGGACAATTCCATCTTGCACCTCTTTTTTTTCTTTGAATTATGTACAGTTGGGGGCCTAGTTTTTCAAACTGCCATCCTGTCTGCCACTGCAGTGTCACTCCTAGATGGACCACGTGTTTGTGCAGCCCACTCGTATCTCTTAGCATAGTCATCCACTACCTCGGTGCAACCTTTTGGATATAAAAACACTATTGTGAGGTGTGTGGTGTTCAGAATAGACTGGAAATGAGTGGAAATTAAGGTTATTGAGGTTAATAATAGCATAGGAGCAGAAAAACCCACAAATTCTGTGATTTTAGCTGTTTTTATGCCTTTTAAAAAAAAATACAGATCCAAAACACAAAACCCAGAACCCAAAACACGGAAGGGTGGTTTTGGCAAAACCAATCCAGATCCAAAACACGAAGAAAGATCCAGATCCAAAACCAAAACACAAAACACGAAAAGTGGCCGGTGCACACCCCTACTTTATATACACAATTTATATACAGATATGCAGAGGAAATGGGGGGGGGGTGTTGCTGACCTGCACACTTTAATAAACATAATAAGAGGTACTACCATTAATATGTAAAATGTAAAGATTGAATGAAGACTTTTCAGACTTTGGTGCCTTCTACTTCCAGAGACAAACTGTAACTAGCATTAAGAGTGACCAGCTCTGCAGATTTCCATGGTGCTTGGGGTAAGTATATAATATGTTTCAGAATAACAAATTTAAAGATACATGGAGGATGTCGTGCCCAAAATAAAATGAGAAAAAAATGCACATTCATCTTCTTCACAGCCAGAGCTGCGTTTGTGTCATATAAAATTACATCTCTAGGTTTGTAAACTGACAGTCATGGAGCAGAGCTCCCAAGGATATGTCCTGCCCTTGTAGTCACATGTGACATCTCCCATCAGGATCAAGGGACATGTGTACTTAGTTTCAAAATAGGAAAAATATGAGTGTGTGATTTAAGGCTGAGCTGTCAGCTCCCATCCCAGAGAGATATAGTCTCACCTTATAGCTATTTACAACATGAAATAAAAAAGGGCAAAAAAAAATAGCTTTTAGTTTCCCTAGCTATAGCAGATTTTGCTAGTGTTTCTGAAAATAATGGTAAAAATTAACCAATATTCCAACAAAGAATGGTATATAAAAGAAAAGAGATGACTGAACTTCATGTGGATTGAATTTGAGACCTATCATAACTAGGGATGAGCGCCCACCCCTGTGTTTTGGTTTTCGACCTGTATCTCCTTCAAGGTTTTGGATCTGCATTTGGTTTTACAAAACCACCCTTGTGTGTTTGGTTTTGGATCTGTATTTGTCTTTCAAAACCTAATAAAAACAGTTGAAATCACATCATTTGGGCCTGTTTTTGTTCCTACAGTATTATTAACCTCAATAACATAAATTTCCAGTCATATACAGTCAATTGTGTACAACTCACAATAGTGTCTTCCAGTTTAGGCCAAAGGTTGCATCTAGCTAGCTGGCTGACTAAGCTAAGTGACAGCAGTGGACGGCACAAACACGTGGCAGTTCAGCTTCCAACATGGCACATCAAGGAAACTGAGTGGCATTGCAGTGGCAGACAGGATTAGACTTCCCATAACATTGGTACAGCTACAGGAATATATGTCAACTCTCCCACAATTGCCAGGAGGATCCCAAAAATTGGGTGGTGATACTGGCTGCCCGCAAGAAAGGGCAAGTCTCCCAAAAACACATGCTATTAGCATAAACCTATCATTAGTCAGGCAATGGTCTTATACTTAGTAACACAGTAAGTATCCCCTCTTTGCATGCAACACAAGCAGATAGTTGCTAATCCTCCATGAAACTCTGGAAAAGAAAGTCATGAAGCTGAGTCTTAGTAACCCTGCAGAACACACTATGTAGAAAGAAATATGGGCGGGCACAGGTTTTTTTAGTTGCGCCCTCTTGGCCGCTCGCATAGCTGTGGGTTACCACCCACAGCTATTGCAAGCAGTCATGATAATGGTCACGATGGTCAAGACCATCGCGACCATCGGGCTTGCGACAAGACCCTTGTGGTAGGGTCTCGTGGCCGCAAGCCCCAGAGAGCTTCTGGCTCAAATAGAGCCGGAAGCTCTCTCACTGACATCACTGGTGATGTCAGTGGGGCCGTCCACAAACGGCAGGCATTCACATGGGACCGCCTCCATTTGTGAAGCCACCCCCCTGACACGCTTACAAAATGGGGCGAGCTGTCAATCAACATCGACACCTGCCCCTTTTGTAGTGAGTCCCGGATCGAGCGCTTTTTGCGCTCGCTCCGGGGCTCGCGCGTGCCCACTGGGCCACCATCGACCCAGTTGCGAGTGTTCAGTGCTTGCGACCGGGTTTGAATCAGGCCCTATGACCAAAGTCCCATCAGGCAGCCCATATAGTGAAAAAACAGCTCTTTCCCTGCAGCACATGAACAATGCCTCTCACCTGAACATCAGAGCAATGCAATTCAATGAATGAGCATAGGGCCTGATTCAGAGATGAGCTCTAATGTGATCATAGCTGTGATTTCATATGGAATGCAGCTACAAAACTATGCTAATTGTTCAAAAGATCACCTTAGCATAGATACGTCCACTGCTGCCTTCTTACCTGTATACAACGTTGTTTACCTTTCTAAATATCGGTAACATCAGCACACATCCAGTGGCCAGCTTGCCCTTGTGGCAGTTCAGACCAGCCACAGACTTGGCAACTCTCCTGACACACAGAGGGTTCCCATGCTGTGTAGGAGATCACAGTGGCTAATTTATGGATGCCTATGTAACAACGTTAAAACGGTCAGGCACACCTGTGTTTATTTAACCACTCCCCATTATCACTACCAAAGGCTGACAACCTGTCACTCACTTTGCGATGGATTACCGCGTGCATCCATAATCTCAATGCGATTGCTGCACACGCGCAATGCGGTTTATATGCATGCGCAATGGCAAACAATCGCTCCTACTGGAGAAGTCGACATGATGGCTTCAGGGATACTAGGTGAGTATGTGTGTCAGTGAGTGTGAGTGTGTGTTTAAAAAAAATAAAATTGTCTTGTCTTTATTTAAATATTTATTTTGCAGTGGAACTACAGGTACCAGCGGGTCTGTATTGCCCCGCATGCTGGTACTTGTGGTTCTCCAAGTGCCAGCATGCGGGAGAGGGTTGCTTGGACCTGTAGTTCCACAGTAAAAGACAATATTTACAGAGCTATTTCTCGCAACACATTTACACTATCAACCTGGCACCCACAGGGTAGGGGTGACGAGGATAGCCCCGGCTATCAGCCCACCTCTGGGGTGCCCTGGAGAGGGTGACCCATTTATTGGGGGGTCCACACCTCCCCAGGGATCCACAGCCTGGGCTGACTAGCGGTCAGGGGTAATGCTTTGGCTGGGGAACCTGGTGACAGGGTTTCCCTGGCTGTGGCATTACTCCCCCACTTGAAAGGATCCAGTGTTGGTTATGGAAATTACAGGTGACCTCTACTCATTTTGTCCCCTGTTTTTCCACAACCAGGACTGGATCAGAAAAGCCCTGTGCTGGAAATTAAAATACAGGGGCCCCCTATGCATTTTTGCTGCTGTATTTTAAAAACCAGCACAGGCTGTACAGAGCCTGGGGCTGGTTATGTTCTGGGGAGGGGTTGCATGTAATTCTATTAATATGTACACACATAAACATGCTCGTATCTCATGATCATGTGCATGTTTCTGTGTTACTCTGACCTGCTCAGGATAATTTTGTTATCCTGAAGCTGGTCTATTCTTTTTGCGTGTTCTCAGGCAGTAATATGTGCGAGTGAAGCACTCGCACTCTATTACATTGCACGAGTTCTATCTAGAGAATGGGAAATCATCTGGATGCAATATGTTTTTTGCGAGTTATAGTAAAGCCCCCAAAAATTGAGTTTTTCTATAGTCGCACCCTATTACATTTGCGATTGAGTAAAAAATGCGAGTTTAGCACTGAGCACACTTTTTTAACAAATTTGTAACCTATTACACTTAGGGCCTGATTCAGAGCTCAACGCTCTGACCAGAGCGCTCGCTCCGAATCAGGGCCCTCCTCCATGAAAATGGAGCAGCCTCCTGGCCGCTCGCATAGCTGTGGGTGACCACCCACAGCATATGCTAGCGGCCAAAAAGATGGTCGCGATGGCCTTGACCATCACGACCATTGGACTTGAGACGGAGACCCTGCGGTAGGGTCTCCCTGCCACAAGCCCTGGAGTGATTTTGGCTCTATCAGAGCCAAAATCACTCCCATTGACATCACTAGTGATGTCAGTGGGGCCGGCTTCAGACGGTAGGCGTTCCCATGGGAACGCCTCCATCTGGAAGGCACGCCCCCGGCACGCCCACCAAAGGGGGCGTGCTGTCAATCAACATCGTCAGCACACCCCCTTTGGTGCGAGACCCAGAGCGATGGAAAGCCCGTCGCTCCCCGGGTCTTGCGCATGCGCACGATGGAGCTCTCTCTGTCGTGCGCATGCGCAGTGGGGAACATCGACCCGCTTGCGAGCGTACTGCCACTCACGAGCGGGTCTGAATGACCCCCTTAACCCATGATGTCCAAAGAAAAATATATGTCACTGTTCTTCTGTTGGGAAGATGCACCAAATTAGGGCTTGATTCAGAGATGGACGGTATTGTACAGCTTTGTATGCAATGGCTGTGCTAAAATATGCAAAAGCAATAGGAGGCACCTCTAGTAGAAAGATGTCCACTGCTGGCTCTTGTCCAAAAATGCAACATAGAATCATCTGTGTGAACATCAGTCATCTCAGTAACCCTCAGCTTACTCAGGGTGGCGAGTGTTGTCTCAGTACGTGCCATCACTCCCACACCCAAGTAGCTGCAGACTGTCACTCACCTGATGTCTGCAGCCGCACTGTACCTGGCGACACAGGACCCGATCTGCACATGCGCAGTAGGAGTACTGCGTGTGCTTAGTTCAACAAACATTGGAGATGTATGTAAAAACTATTGTAAATCATTGATTTCTATTGTGGTTTATGTAAAGCATACAGGACCTGATTCAGACCCGCTTGCGAGCACACAGCGCTCGCAAGCGGATCTTTGGTCCCTCACTGCGCATGCGCATGCCAGAGCCTGCTCCGGCATGCACAAGTGTGAAACCCGGCCAGCGACGGGCGCTCCGTCGCTTCGGGTCTCGCACCAAAAGGGGGTGGCTGTCATTTGTGATTGACAGTTTGCCCCATTTTGGAGGTGGGCAGGGGGGTGGCTGTCCAAATGGAGGTGTTCCCGAAGGAACGCCTGCCATTTGGGGGTGGCCTCAGTAGTGAGCTTCTGGCTCTGTTAGTTGAGACCCTACCACAAGGGTCTCGTCACAAGCCCAATGGGCGTGATGGTCACGACCATCACCTGGCCACTCGCAAAAGCTGTGGGTGGTCACCCACAGCTTAGCAAGTGGGCAGGAGGCCGGCTCACATAAAAAAAATGCAGCCCTGATTCAGAGCGAGCGCTCTGAAAGAGCGTCCATCTCTGAATCAGGGCCAAAGTACAATGTTTTGACAGATGGTCTAATGCCATCTCTTGCCTCCTAAATCCATGTTTCACCTGTTATTTCCATGCGAGTTTGCCTTTAGTAAATCTCTGATTTGCAAAATCAGGGAAATTTTGCAAAATACAACAAATCGACAAAAATCTAGCCTTAGTACATTTACCTCCAGGTCTCTACAGGAACATTCAATGGCAACCTCCCATTACATCTTAATGCAATCAATATGTCTAATCAGAGTGCCCCTAATAAAAACTTTAAATAAATCACACAATAGCAGTGTTAAAACAAGAAGCATTATTCCCAAAGTAAGATACCCAGGCAGCTTCTAACTCGGAGCCAGCTCCCATAGGTTCCAACCAGAATTGGTTGAGTCTCCAGAAATGGGCACCATCCGACAGGTACAGTAGGTGCCAATTGTTGTGCAAAATGGGAAGAGATTATTATACAGTGCCTCTAGATAATTATTCTAGAGTGGAGACCTTAGAGGACATGATAGGGAAAATAAGAATCATGTGAATACAGGAGAATGTGTGGTGGGTGGTGGACTAACAGGAGAACTGAAACTAAAGGATGATGAATATATATCCATCCATCAATTATAAGTTAAAAATTAGTTTTAGAAAAAGGGGTAGGGGATGGGGAAAGAACAGGGAAATACTCTCTCCAGCAGTCCATTGCATTATTAGTATCACACAGACAAACAACTGGGGTATTGGGAGACAAACAAAGTTGGCCACTTTGGCAGGAGGGATATAAATTGCCAAAATGTTAAAGAAAGAGGAGTTGTTCTAAAATAATCTTGATGGCCAAAGGGGTCAATTTGTACAATATCCAGCTGAAAGTTAAGATGTTTACTGACCAGGGCTGAGACACAACTAGAGCTAGTGGTACATCAAGACCATCTAGGGTATTCCAATCTGAGACAGCACCAGTGACTGTATAATTTAGTCATTGAGACCACAGAAATTCCAAGTGAGCAGACAGTGCTGCCTAAGATCCTTAGTTGCACTCATAAAAAAGTGACATACATTGAGGGCCAAAGAGAAAAAGAAAAAACAAACCAACAAATGGTACAACCCTCACACACTAAAAGAAAGAAGAACAAACCAGTAGAGGAGGCCTTCACCAGCAAAAATATATTACTTAAAAACAAAAACAACACCATGTACAAGAATAAACTACTGTACCAAAACATAGAATAAAGACAATAACAAAGAAACCCGCACCAACAACTCACCCTGCATATCACCTAAGAATAAAGCATGCCTGATTCTTAATCTGTGTAGTTGAACCAGATACAGGAAAGCATCCCAATCTCTGAAGTGAAGCAATTGAGATGATAAATGTCCTGGATGGGGCCATGGGCAGAGGTGGTTTGGAGAGAAAATGATAAGTCCACTCCACAGAAAATTTTGTGGAAAAGGCATACCTGCCAAACAATTACTCCACCCTGTCTTCTACCAATTTCTCTGGATCAGATCCCTCAGCCCTTACTGGGACACCCAAAAATCATAAATTATTTCTTCAGAACTTGCCCTCCAGGTCAGATAGTTTAGATTTGTAGGCAGTCATTTGCGAGGATACATTTGCAATCTGGTCTTTCATAGGAGAGGTGAGATTCTGATTAGCAGATATGCAGGGTTCTGCTTCCCTACCTTTCTCCCTCATTTTCTGAAGGTCATGCCAATTTAGGGACATTTCCACTTGACCAGTGATGTGCGGTCAGGGGAGGCAGATGAGGCAGAGCCTTTCCTGTCATACTTAGGTATACTCCAGAGTTTTAACTATACAAATTATAAGAAAAAGGTTAAGAAAATATTATAAATATCTTCTTTCTATTATTCTAAAAAATTTTATAGTCAAAACTCTGGCGTAAAAAGTGTATGGAAGCTTCTAGTGTATGGAGGCACTGCCTCCCTTGTCTACCTTTTCCATACATCCCTGAATAAAACACACCAAATTTACAGCACTATATACTGTTGCACCTTTATATAATGCCCACAAGATCCCTCGGGTTCATACATATATGTCCTCTTACATCCTTGCTGATTGTGCTACAAATGTGCGCACGCATTGCACCATGTGATTACACGCAGCAGCATACACTACGTTATGCTATGGTGCACACTGTGATCGCACCATGCATTCCTATGGAGTCGCAGGTGCAAATGCAGTGCGTGTATCCGCTCGCAGGCACATGCCTCGCACCATGCATAGCGCGATTTGCTGTGTATGTAGCAAAGATTTAGCAGGACACATCTGTATATGTATCTGTAAATCTGGATCTGATACTAACCAGTGCCTCCCCAGCCATTTACCTCACCACATTTCACTGACTTGCACCTCACCTAAATTGTCAGTGACCCACTTCTCAGACGTGTTAATGGCCTGAAGAGTTTGGGTTAGGGAGGGAGCGGGCCACCCTCAGGTCCAGTTGGAAAGGTAGGGAAGGGTGATGGTTCACTGCCAGGAAGACAATCAGCCAGTGGTGGGAGTGCAGTGTTACAGGCAAATCTTTCTAATTTAGAGACATGGCCCAATTTCCCCATATTAAATGATAAGGTCACAAATTCAACCCACAGGAGGAGGATGATACAAGTAGGTACTCAGAAGAAGGAAGGAAGAGCATGGGAAAGCAGACAGTAGTTATGGAGGGCACCCCGCAGGGGAATAAGGGACAGAAAGCACCAAAGTGAAGAAGCAGCATTGAGGAGACATCCATAAACAGTCACTAGCCACCTCACCAAATGGACAGGAATAAGTGCAAGCACCACTCCAGATTGGTCCAGGAGTTCGGGCTTAGGGTTCCAGAGCAGCAGTAGACCACAGGATAATGTAGCCCCCAAATACCCAGCCAGCAAAGCTACAGGAGTCCAAGATGGCAGCTGATGCCCCAGACCACATTATGCGAGAAACAGAGGCAGCCAGATCCCAAGCTGCTGCATCAAACATTACCGATATGTAGACCATCCTAGTGAGCCACACAGGAGAGCAACCAGAGCCCCTTGCAGCTGACACCTTCACAGAACCAGCCGCAAAGGATCAGGGGCACAGGATAGTGGCTAACACCACATGCCACAACCATTATACCAAGAGTACTCAGCAGGGTCCAGGAAAGAGGAGATCAGTCAACCAGAGCATGATCACCACCTACAGGAGGAATGAGCACTGGTTTGGGACTGCAGTGATGTCCAGGAACTTCCTGTACAGGCTGTTGGTCAAAAGCCCTGAGGCTTGCCACCGACCAAAATTGCCAGGTAAATAGAAGCCAGGAGACAGAAAAGAACTCCCAGACAGGTCCAGAGGAGCCAGGGGAAAGTCACCTGCACCATGGCAATGGTTTTATACAAAGGGATCACCATTAAAAGGATTTGTAACAGGAAGTTACTCCAAGACATTCCCTCATGTACATATTTTAACTAGGGATGTACGCCAACCCCCGTGTTTTGGTTTTGTATCTGGATCTCCCCTAGTTTTGTATCTGGATTGGTTTTGCCAAAACCTCACCTCCGTGTTTTGTTTTCGGGTTTTGATTTTGGATCTGGATTTTTTCTTAAAAATTTAAAAAAACAGCTAAAATAACATAAAATGGGCCTTTTTTGTTACTACAATATTAACAACCTAGTTAAAGGGCCAAAAGGTTGCATCCAGCTTGCTGGATCAAAACTAATTGATATAATTATTAATAGAGTTGAGGACTGCACAAAGATGATGGTTGGGATTCCATTGAGGATTGAGGAATTGATAGTTGATAGTTGGTACAGCCCTTGGCTGTAAAACTGATGATAAATTAATTAAAAAACAATTCATTGGTGCAGCCCTTGGCTGTAAAATTGATAATAAATAAATGTAAAAACAATTCATTGGTGCTGCCCCTGGCTAAATAATTTATTATAAAACTAAATTCATTGGTGCAGTCCCTGGCTGTAAAATTGATAATAAATTAATTTAAAAACAAATCATTGGTTCCTAAACCAAACATAACATTAATTTAAAATGTCAGGCAGCAATGCCCTAATCAGCACATAATGGAAAGGAAAAAGGTGCAAGATAGAATGGTCCTTGGGCCCTCCCACCCACCCTTATGTTGAATACGAAACAGGACATTCACAATTTAACGAACCAATCATTTCAGAGGCAAGGACTACCAATTGTGGCTGAAATGATTGGTTTGTTTGGACATCCATAAAACAAGCTGCCAATGTGCATTGGACATGGAAATGATAATGATCCCATACACAACTGGCTTTACATTACAAGTTGTCATCGTACTCATCATCCTCATCAGTGTGTCCATTATCTTCTTCATACAATATTAATTTGTCCCCGCTGGAATCCACCATAGGCACCTCTGTAATTTTTTTATGTAATTGTTGGTAGAGGTCTTCCTCGTGGAATTTGTAATTCGTTTTAATGAACATCATCTTTTCCACATTTTGAGGAAGTAACCACCTACGCCGATCACTGACAAGGTTGCCAGCTGCACTGAAAACTTTCGGAATACACACTGGAGAGTGGACAACTTAAGTAATGCAAAGCCAGTTTGTGTATGGGCCTCCAAATTGCCTCCTATTCCTGCCAGTACTGAAAGGGACTGTCTGACATGCCTATTAGGATGTTATCTCTGAAATAGTCCTGTGAATGGAGACTGTATCACACATAGTCATCGTAGAAGACATGTCACTTGTAGGATGTTTTCTCAGGCCCGACCAAATGTAATTTTTTGGTCAACGATCTGCATGACCAGCAGGCACTCTGTAAGGAAAATTGAGTTTTTTTCCTGGCAGCTGCAGAAACTGAAGGAGGAGGTGATGGTGTTTCACATGCAGCTGCAGCTGACAATTTTTTTACCAACAGCTCTTTGCATAATTTTAGATTTCGGTCTGCTGGAAAAAAACTCACAAGGTAGGACTTAGACCTAGGCTCCAGAATGGTCGCCAAAATATATTTTCAGATTCCAATAGATTTATGACTCTTTGATCCTGGTGAAGTGAATCAAGGGCTTGATCCACCAGTTCTACATACCTTGTGCAATCGCTCCGTATCAGTTCCTCCTTCAGTTTCTCCAGCTATTTTTCCAAAAGTCTGATGAGGGGAATGACCTGACTCAAGCTGGCAGTGTCTGAACAACTTCATGTTTGGCAAGTTGAAAGGGTTTGAAAACCTTTCACAACATTGAAATTGTTCTACACTACGCTTGAGTAAGCTGCATTCCCCCTCCACAGCCTATGTCATAGGCCGTTGTATAGCCCTGGATGGCCTTTTGCTGTTCCTCCATCCGCTGAAGCATATAGAGGGTAGAATTCCACTGAGTCACTACCTCTTGTTTCAGCTGATGGCAGGGCAAATTTAACAGTACCTGCTGGTCATGCAATCTTCAACAAGCGGTTGCCAAATGTCTAAAATGTCCGGATATTTTGCGGGCCACAGAGACCATCTCCTTCATGCCCCTGTCATTTAAAAAAAAATGTTGCACCACCAAATGAATTGTGTGAGCAAAATATGGGACGTTTTGGAATTTGCCCACATGTAATGCTCTCACAATATTGGTGGCATTGTCTGAAATCACAAATCCTGAGGAGAGTCCAAGTGGGGTAAGCTATTTAGCAATGATTTCCCTGAGTTTTTCTAAGAGATTCTCAGCAGTATGCCTCTAAGTGAAATCAGTTATACAAAGAGTAGCCTGCCTCTGTAGCAGCTGTCTTTTGGTAGATGTTGCTACTGCTATTGTTGTTGTAGGCAATACACCTACCCAGTGAGCTGCCACAGTCATGTAATCCTTAGTTTGCACTGTCCACATATCAGTAGTCAGGGCCGTAACTAGGGGGGGCTGAGGGGTCATGTGCACCGGGCGCCATCCTCCAGCAGCACCGGCCACATACTTCTTTGTGCCGGAGGTCTGCAGATAGAGACCTCCGGCAGTGGTGCGCGCCGGACAGGGGTCACTGAAAGTCGGCGCAAGATTCCGCCCTCCCTCCTCCCCTCGGAAGCTAGGGTAAGAGCTCAGGGGGGGGAGGAGGGGGCGGAGAGTGACGGCAGTGCTGCACAGGGCGCACTGCCGTCTAGCTACGATGCTGCAGTGGTAAAGTGGACAGTGGGTACAATGGCATTTCTGAGAACATTAGTAAGGTTTTTTTTAATGTTCTTGTACAGACTTGGAATTGCTGTTCCAGCGAAGTGGAATCTAGAAGGGATCTGGTGGCAAGCACACAGGACCTCAGTTAACTGTTGAAATGGTGGATACTGGACCCACATCTAATACCAGAATAGCTGTTATGGCATTAGTAATCCGCTGTGCAACTGGGTGATTGCTGTCATACTTGTTTGCCCTTGCAAATGATTGCTTGACAGTTAATTGTTTTTTGGAGGATACACTACAAGTAGTCTTTCTCCTGGTCCCCTTCTGGGATTATTATTATTATCCTTTATTTATATGGCGCCAAAACGATTCCGCAGCGCCTCACAAAGTACATTAACAAATGAGTAAACTCGTAAAACAGCGACTTACAGTACAAGACAATATAGAATAAGATCATAGTTTATTGCAGCTGTGATCATAACACTCAAAAAAACAGCAGGGTGTCAGCTACCAAATGTTAAGTGCCCTTGTGGAGAGTTTTGAGTAGATGATCGTATGAGTGAGTGAAGGAAAAGCACATAAGGGAACCCTGCTCATGAGAGCTTACATTCTATAGGATGAAGATGCACTCACAGCAACAGCAGCAGCAACAGGCGTAGTCATCAAGGATCCTTCTGAGGAATCACGGATAAGAGAGGAGTCAATCATGCTTCAAATAACAACATTGGATGCAGCAGGACTACTCCTGATGATGAATGAGGATGTTGATGATGCAGGTGTTGGTGGTGGAGATCGAAGACACTTGGATCCCACAGAGAGGGAGCAGGTAGGTGACACTGGACTTGTTACATTTTGAGTTTTGGAACTTGGCGACATACACTTTGATATTTGATGAATGTGCTCCAAGTGACGTAACAAGGAGGAGGTTCCTAGGTGGTTTAGGTCCATTCCTCTACTCACTCTTGCTTGGCAATTGTTACATATGGCTTGAAAACTGTTGTCTGGATTGGGGTGGAAATAATTCCACTCGTGAGAAGTGGATTTTTTTGTCTTTTGCCCCGGCATAACAATGGGCTTTGGCTTTTTCAATCCATGGGCATCAGCTGTTGCCTTACTTACATTCTCGGCATCAACATCCTCATCACCAACATCTTTATCCTCAACATCCTCATCATCCTTAGCACCTTCAACTACCAAAATATCCTCCTCCTTCATGTGCAATTCCACAGAAGCATCCTCACTGACTACATCTGCAAGGCCCTGGGGCATGGGCCTTCATAGAGGACAAAGAAGTTGACTGACTTGCATTATCATGATGACTGGTGGTGGCAGCTACAACATGTGGTTCTTGGCCTTGCTCTACTCTCATGTGACAGCCTTCCATATTTTCTGCGGTCTTGAAGCAGTGTCACAAGCACCAATAGTAGCCAAGGTGTGGTTACAAAATTCACACACGTGCAGTCGTGCGCACACGTGCAGTCATGCATACACAGAAATAAAATATACCAAATACACTATTTGTTTTGTTTTGTTTTTTTCAGGTCCAGAACTTGGGCCCAGAGCACAGATTGATGCTGACTGGAGTCGGGCAGCAATAGGTTGCAACTTGCATTGCTGCTGTATCTTGTTCTTGTGCGGCTAAGCCTAACACGCACACGCACACAGGAAAAAATTATACAAAATAAGACACTGTTTCTTTTATTTTTTTTTCGGGTCCAGAACTTGGGCCCAGAGCACAGATTGATGATGACTGGAGTCGGGCAGCACTAGGTTGTATTGCTGTATCTTGTGCGGCTAAGCCTAACTTGCACACACAGAAAAAAATAAAAAGACAAAATTTTTTTTTGGGGGGGGGGTCCAGAACTTGGGCCCAGATGGACGCAGCCGACAGCACAGCACCAGCCCACATGGGCTCAGCAGACAGCACAGCATTGACAGCACCAGATGGCTCAGCAGTGCACCAGCCCAGGACACAGCACAGCACCAGCACAGCACCAGCACAGGTAAGTAGTACTACCTCTCCCAGCCCTACACTGCTCCCTCTCCCTGTTCAGTCTCCACAGCTGGAGTGAAATGGTGGCCACCGCATGGTCCCTTATATACATAGAGACGAAAGCTTGCGAACCGCGATATTTTGTCTATATGGTTTTGCCTCAGTTTGAGATCTGGGACCGGCTGGGGAACCAAACGCATGTTCGGTTCTCGCCCTGGATCTCAAAATTCGGGTGGGTTCGGATCTCTGAGATATGATCCCGCTCATCTCTGATCTTAACTGACTGGAGAATTGTAAAACCACTAAGAAACTTGACTGAAACTTTGGCAATTTTAATTTAAATCAATATTCCCACTTTAATAACCTATGATGCAATATACAACTTTTTTGTTTAAATTTATGTCTTTGGTAGAATGGATGTTTCTTTTTTCAGATGTATATTCATTACCATAATTGCTTTTTTGCTCCGTGAAATCTCCAAGCTTTCAGAAAATAGAGAAATTACATGGCCTGAACCTGGCAGTAATCTCTTTGTAAAGGTAGATCCGTAATCATCTGTCACAGTCCAACTAACAAACAACACATGCTATAAGTCATGCCCTGCAGGTTAAGCCATTATGACACTGCTCTTCCCTTTAGGATTGCAAGAGATTATGCTGTCTCCAAGTAGATGATTATAGCAATTGTAAGACGAGGGTTTCATAGAAACCAAATATCTCCTGACACAATACTTTTTTTAATATTATTGTTTCTCCATCAATGAACAAAGCATGATGAAGAGGAAGAAGTTACTAGAAAATTTTAAACTAATATTATTTTAGAAACATTGTTCAAGGTTGCACGAAAGAGCAGATTCTCAAAGCATCCCTATGAAATGAAGTTATATTAAGTTTTTAACTTTCAGTTTCTCCTCTTAGAGAGAAAATTGGTCGTGTGCTTGCTGGAAGCAATCCCAACATTTATGAAACACAGCGCTTATATGATATAAAACAAATGCTGCGTGGATCTTATTTTACCATGGTAATAGAGTGCATTTACCCCATGCAGAGGAACAGGTAGATGGATGAAAGTGGAGAGGAGGAGTGAAATTTTCACCGCAATTGGATATAAAAGTTTTTTCACCAGTGGACTTTGGCTTGAAGAGTTCTTAAGGTGCCCACAGACATAGCGATGTGCTCACGATCCGACAACATGTACAATTTCCCCTGAGCTCTCCCTGGGAGCTCCACGGCAGTTGTGAGCATGATCAGGTAAAAAAAAGCTGCCAATTTGACTTCCAATCTCACGATTTATCGGATTGTATTCATAGTGAGATTGTGCAGGATAAATCGTGAGTTTCCCAAAACAACAGAAGAGGCTCTTCATGATTGGTCAGAAATTTAAATAATAATAACAATGGGAGTGGCTAGCCAGGGTTATAAAAAGCAGACACCATTTTAACCCTGTGCACATTCTGCTCTGCTACTAGTGAGGCTATGTGTATACCTGCTGAAACCTGTACATTGCTACTGTGCTCTTTGCATTTGGCTTGCCTTTTACAAAGTGTCTTCTACCTGCAAGTGTTTGCTACCTACCTGCATTCTATCCTGTTCCTGAATTCTGTGCTGATGGATCCCTATCGGTATACAGTGTTGGTCGCCCAAGCTGGGGTCAAGGTGATCCAGGAGAGGGCCCAGCGAAGGAGGAGAAGAACATGTAGGACCAAGGAGTGGCTGCAGTAAAGGGATACTCGCTTTTACATGTCCCTGCTGATGGAGATCAAGGAGAACAACCAGGATGACTACCGCAACTACCTGTGCATGGATGATGCCACATTCCATGAGTTGCAGCATCTGGTGACCCCCCACATCCAGAGGCAAGATACAAGGTGGTGGAGAGCAATCCCTGCTGAAGAGAGGCTGGTGGCTACCCTGAGGTACCTGGCTACTGGAAGGTCATTTGAAGACCTGAAGTTTGGGACACTCATCTCACCTCAGTCCTTGGGCGTCATCATTACAGAGACCTGCAAGGCTATCATTAAGATGCTGCAGTACCAGTATTGCAAGGTAAGAAAAAAATACACACTGCACATTTGTTTCTTGTGAAAGAAAAAAGTTTTTCTTTTTTTTCTTTGTTTTTTTTTAAATTTAACTCTTTATAACTGTGACAGCCAATAAGGCTGCATTAACAAGACTGTGCTGCATAGCAGTCATGAACATTTGTGTGGCAACAACAGTACACTATGTTATTTTTAATATATAAAATAAACTTGTATATAAATTGTACATAACAGCATTATCACCAAATTTTATCAATCCCAATAGGTAGCATGCTCTATGTTGTACGTTGGGTCAGACACCAGATTGAAAAAGCCAATACACACATGGCACAAGTACAGATTGTGGTCCCGGCTTACAGCAATCTGTACTTGCTCCATGCGTGTAGTGACCTTGTCCAATTAGTGTCATCACCACTGTATAGCATACAGCCAGCACCTATTGGGAGTGATAAAATTTGGTGATAGTACAGGCAACATAAAGAGAAAGATAAAACACCTATCAACAAATTTTATCAATCCCAATAGGTAGCCTGCTGTATGTTGTACAGTGGGTCAGATACCAGATTGAACAGGCCAATACAAAAATGGCACAAGTACAGATTGTGGCCCCGGCTTCCACCAATCTGTCTTGCTCCATGTGTGTAGTGACCTTGTCCAATTAGTGTCATCACCACTGTATAGCATACAGCCACCACCTATTGGGAGTGATAAAATTTGGTGATAGTACAGGTTGAGTCTCCCATATCCAAAATGCTTGGGACCAGGGGTATTTTGGATATCGGAATATTCTGTATTTTGGAATATTTGCATACTATAATGAAATATCTTGGGTATAGGACCCAAAACTAAACACAGAATGCATTTATGTTCTATATACACCTTATACACACAGCTTGCAGGTCATTTTATACAATATTTTTAATAATTTTGAGCATCAAAAAAAGTTTGTGTACATACATGAAATTCATTTATGTTTCATATACACCTTATACACACAGCCTGAAGGTTATTGTATACTGTATTTTAATGATTTTGTGCTTTAAAAAAAGTTTGTGTACATTTAACCATCAGAAAGCAAAGGTTTCACATTCTCTGTCAAACTAAAAATATTCCGTAATTCGGAATATTCCGTATTTCAGAATATTTGGATATGGGAGACTCAACCTGTACAGGCAAGAAGAAGAAAAAACTAAAAATTAAGAGTAACACGACAAATCTTGCTCTGACTCTAGCAGAGCATTATAAATGGTCTGGCTTGTGATTGGGGTGCTGGGTGGGGGAGTAATCTACAACTGGGCTGGGGGGAGCCTGACAAAGGCACTTGTGGCAGAAGAATAAAGCAGTGGGTCTGCAATGTAGGTGGAGTCGTACATATTGCTGTTGAGTGACCTAATGAGAAGCTCATAGACGAGCCTGTGGAAATTTTTCTTAGTGACCTCATCCATTTTTTTCATGCGACTATTAACATGTACAGTAAAATCATCTATATCATCAGTTACTTTCTGAATGCTGTCAGCTTTTTGGAGAAACAAGTCCTCCTGTTCTGTGTGCTGCTGTTTTCTTGCCTGATTTTTTTTGGGGTGGTACCAAAGAAGATGATGGTCCTGGTAGAATGGGTGTTAGTATTGGGGTCAAGTTTTCCAACTCTTTATTCCCGAGCAAACTTTGGTCCGGTGAGGAGGACAAATCAGGCTCTTTGGTGGGAGTCTATGTAGAAAAAAAAGAAAAGCAATATTATAGTCATATGTTTCCAGTTTCCAAACACCGTGGAAGAGCATCACTGAAGAATTTGAACATTGGAATTTCCCTAATTTCCCTAACATTGGAAATTCCCTAGAAGCCATCAATGGAAAACACATCTGCATCAACCCACCTGCCAACACCGGATCATGGGCATGATTCAGAGCCGCTCGTAAGCGGCCGCTCGTTCGTTCCGAGCGATGTTTGCACAACTGTGCATGCGTACGAATCGTAATACGCATGCGCGAACCAGTCAGTGCGGCCAAAAATCGTTTGTTCGCTAAATAGCGAATGCCTGCTATTTTGAGTGACATGAGGAGGCGTATGTGGGTGGTAACAGGGGAAGGTGCTTGAAAATGGGGAATGGAGATCCGAACGCAGGCGTGCTTAAAGGTCAAAACGGGCGTTTTATGGGTGTGCATAATTAATACAGCAGCGTCATTGACCACGTCACTGGGTTATTTTATAGTCAGAACTGCTTGCATGATTGCGGTAGGAAAAACCAACCACAAGAATAGTGAGCAGTTCATACGCTGGTCGATGTACTCGATTAATCTAATAAATAGCGGACATGACGTAGGATGCGAGTGGGCAGGGGGCGTAGTTTTCCAAAAAACGAGAGCATGTTTTGTACGCTCGTTCAGACCTAGAGGTGTGAACAGACCGCAAAGAGCGAATGGTTCATTTGAATAGCCACCCCTTTTTTCTGAACGAGCGAGCGCAAATAGCGTCCGGCTCTGAATCAGGCCCCATATTACTACAATTACAAAGGCTTCTTCAGCATCATTCTCATGGCAGTGGTGAAAGCCAACTATGAATTTTTGTTTGTGGATGTTGGCAAGAATAGCCATGCTTCAGATGGTGGGTCCTTCAAACAGATTGCTTTCTACCAGAGACTCACCAACAAAACCCTCCACTTGCCATCACTGGACGAGACAAAGCACAGCTTAAATTACGTTTTTGTCACAGACAAGGCTTTTGCATTACATGAACATGTGATGAAGCCATTTGCACAGAAAGGCCTGATCAGAGAAAAGAGGATCTACAACTATCGTCTATCCCGGGCATGAAGCATTGTGGAAAATGCGTTTGGAACACTCAGCAACCGGTTCTGCATTTTCCACACCACCATCAACCTACGTGTGGAGAAGATAGACTGGGCCATGATGGTGTGCTGTGTGCTGCATAACTTTCTGTGAAGGAAAACTACACAACGAGGACCAGTCCCAGCTAGATCAGAAGATGTAGGATCTCCAGAGGAGTTTGCTCAGTTTATATCAGTGTCTGCACCACCAATTCCTACAACATTATCAGCATGTGCCAAAGAAGTGAGGGAGGAATATGTTGCCTATTTCAATGGACCAAGTGCGGTGCCATGGCAGGAGGACTGTATGTGAGATAAATGACTATAGTGGACAATTGGGATTGAGCTACAAAAACAATAAAATATTTTGGTTTATGAACTGTGGCCCTGATTCAGAGCAGCTCTGAATCAGGGCGGCATTTTTTTTTTGCACCACCCACAGCTTTAGCAAGCGGCCAGGTGATGGTCTTGATGGTCCCGACTATCACGACCATTGGGGCTTGCGACGAGACCCTTGTGGTAGGGTCTCATCTGCCGCAAGCCCCAGTGAGCTTCTGGCTCTAATAGAGCCGGAAGTTCACCACTGACATCACTTGTGATGTCAGTGGGGCTGCCCCCAAACAGCAGGTGCTCCTTCAGGAACACCTCCGCTCGGCTCCGGCATGTGCATGCGCAGTGGGGGACCATCGACCTGCTTGCGAGTGCTGTGCGCTCGCGAGAGGGTCTGAATCAGGCCCAGTATCTCTACTTACCAAAATTTCCTCAGATGGTCCACTCACTTCAGCCGCCTCCTCTTCTCCCTCTCGCTTGACCATCAGGACAACTGACTGGCATTGTGGCTCCTGTTCGCTTATGAAGCTTATGAGGTGATAGTACCACAGTGTTGGCTGGTACACATCGTCAGTGCCTGCACTGGAGCTTTTTGAATCGTTCACTTTTTTAATTTCCTTTATGTAGATGGTACGCAGGTTCTGGATTTTCTGGCATACTGCTTTAAGGTCAGCATCTGCAATTAACTTTTTGGTGCAGTCCAACAACACCCCCAAAGCTGCCAATTTATGCAACTTGTTGTGGTACTGTCAACAGGATATCCACAATAGGCACTCCTTTGATTGGAGGATCTCTAGGAATCCCATCACAAACTCCCACTCACTATCCATAGACCTTGCTAGGAAGAAAAAATAATAAGGACATTTTATTAATCTAGAAATGTGAATTGTTTTGTAAATTTTTTTCTACATTGTTTTTTTTTTTTAGATTTTGAATATGTTTTTATTGTATTTTTATTTATTTTTTAACAGGAATGTAATGTGTTTTTATATGTATTTTAATATGGTTTTTTTCAGGATTGTTATGGATTTTTTTGTATTTTAATATGTTTTCTTTACAGGAATGTTGTGTTTTTATATGTATTGTAATATGTTTATTTTCAGGATTGTTATGTATTTTTATTGTATTTTAATATGTTTTTTTACAGGAATGTTATGTGTTTTTATATGTATTTCAATATGTTTTTTCAGGATTTTAATGTATTGTTATTGTATTGTAATTTTTTTTTACTGAATATAATGTGTTTTTATAAGTATTGTAATATGTTTTATTTTTGTTGCTGTAATGTATTTGTTTATGTTGTTGACAAACATTTGTTTATGGTGGTATTTTCAAACACCAGAAACAAATTATCACAACAATAAAAACAAAGTTTAGATATGTATTGATGTTGTTGTAATGTTCTTTGTTATTGAACTAAATTGTTTTATTACATTTATTATTTAGTATTTATAGTGTTTTTTGATTTTGAAGATATTTATTAGGTGGCCCGTGACATTGGTGGGTAGGTGGGTGGCACAAATTGGAAGGCAGTAAGAGGTTAATGCATGACCCAGCCACCACCCGCCCACCTCATTCCAGCGGGTGGTGGCTGGGTCATGCAGTGGGTGGCACACATTCATGAGTAGGTGGGTGGCAAACATTGGTGGGCAGTGGGAGGTTAATACATGACCCAGCCACCACCTGCCTCATTCTGGTGGGCGGTGGCTGGGTCATGCAGTGGGTAGCACACATTGGTGGGCAGTGGGAGGTTAATGCATGCCCCAGCCACTGCCCATCCACCTTATTCCAGCGGGCGGTGCCTGGGTCATGCAGTGGGTGGTACACAATGGTGGGTAGGTGGGTGGCACACACTGGTGGGTAGTGGGGTTGCATTAAATACAGTACCAATACTCACCAAAGTGCTGCAATCCAGACTTCAGGTGTGCAGGCTCTATCATGCTTCCTTCTTCTTCTATCCAGGATGCTGCACAAGATGGCAATGGATGAATTGTGACATACATCATGAGTAAAAAACACTCACGAATTGGATCACATTGTGTCCCAGATTGGCAAATCTGCCCTACAGCACGGCAGATTTGAAGAAGCGATGTACGACGAGTGGGGATGCGCATTAGCATCATGATCGAGAGTAGAAACTCACAATTTGGGCATATTTTACATGATTTGTCATCACAATTTGACGAAATCGGGCAAATCGTGTAAAAAATCACTATGTGTGTGGGCAGCTTTAGTCCTATTCCAACCACAACACAGAGGACATTTATACTGCTTTCTCACCTAAACTCCAGTTCTGAACCGAAGGTTGGAACAGTGGGCCTGATTCAGAGCCGGACGCTATTTGCGCTCACTCGTTCAGAAAAAGGGGCCGGCTATTTAAATTGAGCGCTTGCTCTTTGCGGTCAGTTGACGCCTCTATGCCTGAGCGAGCAAACGAAACATGCACTCGCTATTTTGTAAAGACGCCCCCTGGCCGCTCGCATCATACGTCATCTCCGCTATTTATTTGATTAATCGAGTACATCGAAAGGCATCTGAAATGCTCGTAGTGCTTGTGGTAGGATTTTCCTACCGCAATCATGCAAACAGTTCAGGCTAAGAAACAACCAAGTGACGTGGCCGATGATGCTGCTTTGTTAATTATGCACATCCTTAAAACGCCCGTTTTCACCGTTTGGCATGCTTGCGTTCGGATCTCCACTCCCCGTTTTCAAGCACCTTCCCCTGTTACCACCCACAAACGCCTCATCCTGTCACTCAAATTAGCAGGCACTCGCTATTTTGCGAGCACTCGATTTCCAACCGCAATGACTGGTTGGCGCATGCGCATTACGACCCATACGCATGCGCAGTTGTGCGAACATCGCTCGGAGCGAGCGAGCGGCCGCTTACGAGCAGCTCTGAATCATGCCCAGTGTTCCAACTCGGATCAGACATGGAAATGTTAGCCGGCGCTGACCCAGGATATTCCCGTGTCAGCGCTGTTCATACCGGAGCTGGGTCTGCAGTGACCCAGCTTTTCAGGCGTGGAAGTGGACACTTGGAGATCACCTCATCTCTAAGCGCCACTGAAGCCAGCCAATCACGCGGCAAGCGTCATGCTGCAGGTCACCGTGACCCGGATTGCATTGTTTACACTGCAGGGTTTCACGGGTAATTCCCGTGTTAAACCCTGCAAGTTACCTGGGTTGGACTGCCGGGACACTCGACCCGGGAATCCAACCCTGTTCCGTTTACACCAAGGAGCTACCCGGGTTAATCCTACAATAACCCGGGTTTTAGCTCTGGTGTAAAAGGGGTATAACAAACACAGCTTAATTTAGAGCTGCTTGCAAAGTAACCACATCTGCAGCCATATTGTGTGCATCAAAATAGCTGAGATGTGTGAGTATTCAGAGTCGGCCACATACAGTATATGCAGCTTCGCTGCCCCTATACAGCTGCTTTTAAGAGCAGCTGTCATCATTATCAGCATGGATTTGCACCATGCTTCCCGGATTCTGGCTTCCCCTTCTGGGAGGCATTGTGGGGGGGCATGATGTGGCATAGAACGGTGCAGCCAGGGATAGTACCATACCTGCTGACTTTCTGGCTGCTCCTTCCAGGAGGGAGCAGCCAGATCGGCAGGACAGGGGGGGCGTGGCCGGTACAAGGGGGAGTTGCCGGGCGGGTGACATCACTTGAAGGCGTGGTGGGGGCGGGGTCATGCGATCGCATCAGTTTGGCCCCACCCCCGCCATGCAATGCCAATAAAATAGGCATTGTGTAGCAGGGTGCGTGGCCAAAATGACGTGAATCACGTCACCGGCCCCCCCGCTGTGGGGGTTGCAGGGGTCAATGCGGGGGGGATAGGAGGGTTTGGCGGCAGCCGGGAGAATTGCCTGCCTTCCCGGGAGGTCGGGAGCGGCACCCGATTTTCGGGAGGCTCCCGACCAAATCGGTAGGGTAGGCAAGTATGGATAGTACCCAGCATAGTGGCAAAGCAGGGGGCATGACCACACAATATCACCACTTTGGCCCCGCCCCCGCAACACAATGCTAAGATTACAGGCATTGTTAAGCAAGGGTCAGGGTCATGATGATGTGGTTCAGCATAAATTGCGTCATCATCCCTCACTGCAGGGGTTTGTGTGGGGGATATGAAGGGCCAAATCGGGAGAGTAGGCAAGTATAAATGCACCAGCCCTATTCTGGGTGCAAAAGATACATCTAATATTGTATGATCTCTTTCCACCCACATACTCATTTAGTAGAAGATCAGCCTAACTTCCTTGTTACACTGAAAACCCACACAGATCCAAAGGATGTGAATGTTTGCCTTGGATGGCCTCAGGCACATGTGCATTATGTGAAATTGCAGATGTGGCAGCTTTCCATGCAGTTTTCCATGCAGGCCCACTGTGCAGAATTGCATTTTCTGTAATGGTGAAGTAAAAACAGCTTAATTGAACTGTCACCTATTTGCATTGCATAAATTGCGCAAAAATGCTCTGCACATGCTCAAAAAGAGGATGGCCACATAAACGAAAATGCAGTGTTGTGTCTCCTTAGGTGTTGGATGAAGAGCGCCCATGTGATGCCTCCATTGTGGGTGCAACAGGTAACTAAGCTAGTAGTCTCTAGGACCTGCCGGAGCTCAGCAGGTGGTCTGCCCTCTGACATGTGTTTCTGCACATGCGTATCTTTCCTCCCTGATGTTCCTAGTGAATGAAGCACCTCTGAATCTTCCACAGATATACCCTACCCTCCAACATGACCCATTCCATAAGGTACAAAATACTCTACTCCTGGACTTCCCATCTAATGTATGATTGCAGCCACCTGTGTTGAACTAGGTAATTGATAAGACAGGTGTTTCAGCACAGGTGGCTACAATCATACATTAAGAGAGAAGTCTAGGAGCAGAGCATTGTG
Source organism: Taudactylus pleione (assembly GCA_031769625.1). NCBI lineage: Eukaryota > Metazoa > Chordata > Amphibia > Anura > Myobatrachidae > Taudactylus > Taudactylus pleione. The sequence continues at coordinate 3,293,627 of JAUIMM010000137.1, read as the reverse complement.
TACCTGATGGAGCGGGTCATGTTGGGGGTCTGGATATACCAGCCCTACAGATTGTACAGAGTACCGTAAGTACACGAGTGACGTGCGATGAGATTAATGGCTGGGGAGGCACACATGTATAAAAACACAGTTTTTATTTCAAAACTGTGGAGCATGAGAGGGAGAATGATAGGCGAGGGAGTATGACAGGGGAGGCTCTGACCACACATCCCTGAAGTACACTATATTACCATATATCACTATATCACCACTGCTACATTAGAAGAGCATAGTGCTACTGTCCGCCTGTGTTTTTCCCCTCTGACGCCCGATGCACTACAGCACCCAGCGAAACCCTAATGCTCCAGGCTGTATCAATACTACTATTTGTAACACAAACCTGTTCTGTTCTACAGCAACTTAACACATATTGCTTTCATCTCTCATACCTATATAAAAAAATGTAGTACATTATATGCACTCCAGAGCAGTGTTTCCCAAACTCATTCCTCAGGGAGCACTAATGCCTCGTATCCACTACGCAACATTATCGAGCGATTGCAAGATTACAACATCGGAATCATTCAATTGCTCAGTAATCGGGCACATATCAGGGATGTAAATGTCGTAAATGACCAGCGATGGTCAGGTTGCGCATGTTAGGAGATGATTGATGTACCTACAGTACACTGAACGACTGAACGTTCAGAGTAGGCACAGCACAGTCTGTGAAACGACTGCACGATTACAATGTCATAATCGTGCAGTCATTTCTATGTCTGCTAGTGGATGTGCCCCTTTACAGTGCATGGTTTCCAATTTTCCCAGTTGGTGCACTGGTGCATTCATTACTGGCTGACACATTTTAAAAGATCCAAAGGTGGAGTTAATTATTTCACTTGTGATTCTGTGAGAAGACCTGGAAAACATGCACTGTTAGTGCTCCATGTGGAATGAGTTTGGGAAACACTGCTCTAGAGCACAAGTTCTCAAACTCAGTCCTCAGGACCCCACATAGGTCACATTTTCCATGTCACCCAGCAGGTGCACAGGTGTACTCACTGACACATTTTAAAAGATCCACAGGTGGAGCTAATTATTTCACTGATTCCGTGAGTAGACCTGGAAAACATGCACTATATGAGGACAGAGTTTGAGAAGAGACCCAGCATTTTTGACCTGGGTTGACCCTTTCACACAGAAAAAAAACCTGTGTTGATCTGCAAATTACCGGGTAAAAGTGCTTTACCGGGTAATTTAATTTTCTGTGTGAAAGGGGTCTCAGAAAATGCATGTAGTTATTATGCCTTATAACCATTTATACTAATGATCCCATTTGAATGTATATACCTCTCTTTTTTCTTTTATATAACAGCTACATAATGGGGGTAAGGTGCAATCAGGGAGATTGCTAGGCCCTTCAGGGAGTCAGGGAGATTGCTACTATTTCAGTGAGTTTCCCTGACAATCAGTGAGAGTTGGCAAGTATGCTCTCTAGAGAGAGTTTCCATTTAATAGGAAAACTATAAAAAAAACATGTCTTCATTTCCAAACAGCAAATTAAATATATTGGGGTACCACATCAATGTCAGAAATATATTTTATTTCTGTCTTGACATTTCTCATTTCTCAGGCTCTTTATTGCACTGTTCCTCCATGGAGCTGTTGTTTGACAAACAAAGTGATTGAATGAGAACGGAGTTGGTTAAACCTCAAGCCTGGGGGCTGGCTTGGGTAACACCATGTGACTTAGTTTGCCCTATTAGGATAGGTGTGCGTGTTTTAGCTTGGAATGTGAGGCTGTGTGGGCTGAGACATAGCCTCTTTTGTTCCTGTCTTGACAAGAGATAAGTGTTGTATAAGATTCTGTATTGCATTTGAGAATAATTTCCTTCTTTCTCTCTTTTCTTAGCTCTCTTTAGTCTATATTCTCCCTCACTGTTTATCTTTCTCCCATTTTTATTTCCACTCCATTTCTTTCCTTTCTCTCTCCTCCTGTGTCCTCTCTTTCCCTGCATCTATTTCTCTTTCCCCTGGCTTCATGTCCCACCCACACCGCTCACAGAACACCCCCTGGCATTACCTGGATGGAGCCAGGGCCCCCGCTAGGCCATACGTTGCCTCATCGGGTGTTTTGGAACACCCAGGAGGCTGTGGAGCAAGCGCGCACATGCCCACCATGGTGTTGCCAGCATCTACGGGAGCCAAATCTGCTGGCTCTCGTTGGCAAGTGGGTCAGTGCACTTCTGCTCCTGTGCCTGCCCACCCGCATGTCCTGGCTTGAAGCAGTGCTGCAAGTTGTGGACGTGCACAGGCGCGTGTCCCCACGCGGATCCTGGCTGGAACATCCGCGATTAGTGTACGGGTGGCCGTGGGTTCAAGACCAGTTCAGTCTCGAGCCCCGGCTTGTGCCTCCAGGGCTAGTAGAAGGCGCAGAGGCACAAACCAAATTACAAATGGCGGCTCTGCTCAGCTCCCTGAGTCTGCTTAGCCGCCATTTTAATGATCAGGATCAGAGCTTGCTGCAGGTGGGCTCTGCCAACAGTTCTGTTTTGATGAATAGTCAGGCTTAGGGGGTTACTCAGAGTATAGGGTCACAGTCACAGGGGGCTAGTTACAGTGTGGGGCCTCCCAGTTTAAATGCCAATGCTATGCCCACAGGCTCTGGGGATGCTGCAGGGGTTATGTACTTCATGGCAACTTTATTTGCCCGTTTTGTAACTGCTTTCTCACAACTACCTGGGCCTGGGTCTTTAGCTGGTGCACCTCCCACAGGGCCTGATTCAGAGCCGCTCGTAAGCGGCCGCTCGTTTGCTATGAGCGATGTTTGCACAACTGCGAATGCATATGGGTCTTAATGCGCATGCGCAAACCAGTCATTGCAGTTGGAAATTGAGCGCTCGCAAAACAGCGAGGGGCTGCTAATTTGATTGACAGAATGTACCGTTTGTGGGTGGTAACAGGGAAAGGTGCTTGAAAACGGGGGAGTGGAGATCCGAACGCAGGCGTGCCTAACGGTAAAAAGGGCGTTTAATGGGAGTGCATAATTAGTAAAGGAGCGTCATCGACCACGTCACTAGGTTGTCTTTTAGTCTGAACTGCTCACAGTGATTGCGGTAGGAAAAACCTACCACAAGCTCTGCGAGCAGTTCAGATGCCTTTCGATGTACCCGATTAATCAAATAAATACCAGAGATGACGTGTGATGCAAACGGCAAAGGGGCGTCTTTACAAAATAGCGAGCACATTTTTAGTTGGCTCGCTCAGACATAGAGGCATCAACAAACCACAATGAGCGAGCGCTCAAATTAAATAGCCGGTCCCTTTTTTGGAACGACCGTCTGCAAATAGCATCCGGCTCTGAATCAGGCCCACAGTTCCTACCTTGCAGTTACCAGGGACCATGCCCGAACAATTTTTTAGTGGTGCACGCATTCGGGTCCATGTTAGTGCAGGGTACCTCAGGAGCGGTCCCTTCCCTGGTATCAGCCAACTCAGCTACAATTTCTGCTGCACCTTTGATTGCATCGGTGGCTGCGGTGCCAGATTCTGTGTTACCTTTTTTTTCAGACGGCGATGCCATTGACAGTCATGACGAGTGACTTTGGCCGATTCTTTGTGCGGCGAGCAAATGAGTACATCAGGTGGGTCTCCTTGCGTAGATGATGATGACAGTAGCAGCTGTTGTTCCTCTTCATTGCTGGTGTCAGATGCCAGCAGCACTGCCAGGGCGTGCAAGCAGGCTGCTAAATAAGCTAGAGGCGAGGCCGAGCGATGTGATAAGTCATCTAAGCACAAGCACTTGCGCTCAAGCGACGCTTCTTTCAAATGTTCTAAATGGTCACTGGAGATCCGCTGCAATAATACGTCAGTCTTACGTGGCTTGTGACCATTCTGTAAGCGCAAGACTACTAAGGGTGCATATGTGGACATTTTTGTGTTTACCAATAAAGCGAAAAAGTACTTTAAGGCGGCCAAGAACAAGGGAGGAGTTGGCCTGGATGCTTTCAAATCCTTTATTAATTGGATTGCAGGTTTCTGCATGTTTGCATCATGCTATTTGAGGAGCATTTAAATGTTATCAGGCACCTGCACCTTATTAATAGCATGCAGCACAGTTCCCAGGGGTTTGTCTGGCGGGCTTATAACAAAGAATTTTGTTGGAAGCAGGATGGAAGGCCTGTTATTGAGCTTGGAGGTAAGGACATGGAGGTGTGGCTAGAAGTTAAACAGCTGCCACGTCTTCCAGTCGACCCTCCTCCTGTTCGTCGGCTGCTGGGCTTGTGCAATCTTTCAGCTCAGTCTCAGAATAATGGCAAATGTTTTGCTTTTAACAATGCTACTTGTACAGAGAGGGCAGCAGTTTAATTTTTGACACCTCTGTGTTGCGGCAGAGCCCATCCCATTTCCAATTGTTTCCGGCCAGCTGGCCAGCAATCTTCTAAACCAGCAGGGAATACCGGTGCTAAATAAGGGATCATCCCCAGTGTGTTTGGATGCTATGGCCAAATGGTTGGGGTGGTATCCAAACCTTGAGGATGCGCAATTTTTGTATTCAGTTTCCAATTTTTGTATTTGGTTTTCCATTGCCCGTTAGGGGTAAGGTTAGTGTCGGTTCCCCAAGGAATATGCGGTCAGTGCGAGAATTGCCTGCTGTCTTTATAGCTAAAGTTCAAAAGGAAGTGAGCCTTGGGCGAATGGCAGGCCCAGTTGAATGACCTCCACTGGAGGATTTGATCCTTTCTCCCGTGGGAGTGGTTCCCAAGAAGTCTCCTGGTAAACTTAGGCTCATTCAACATCTATCCTACCCATCAGGGTCCTCGGTGAATGATGCTATACCTCTGGAATTTTGTTCGGTGGTGTATCAGTCTTTTGATGAGGCTTTGTAGTTAGTTAGATCATATGGCCCAGGTCCTCTCATGGCTAAGATAGATGTGGAATCGGCATTCCGTCTACTGCTCCTACATCCTGAGTCCTTCAGGTACATGGGTTTTTGCATTGAGAATGGGTATTATTTTATAGACAAGTGCTTGCCTATGGGATGCTCTGTTTCTTGTGCCTTTTTTGAAAAATGTTGCACCTTTCTTCATTGGTGTGTGGAGATTTCTTGCAGGGGTCATGGAATAGCTCACTATCTCGATGATTTTCTGTGCGTGGGTCCTGCCGATTCGGAGCGTTGTGCGGCTCTGTTTTCCTCGCAAGCTTTATGGAAAAATAAAGCTTGCGAGGAAAACAGAGCCGCACAACGCTCTAAATTTTGGGGTGTCAGTTGCCGACGAGAAGATGGAGGGTCCTCTTGCTTGCTTATCGTTTTTAGGTATCAGGATCGATACTCTGGAAGGGGTTTGCAGGCTTCCTCAGGACAAGGTGGTGAAATTGCGCGATACTATTGCTGCATGTTTGGCTGCTCGTAGCATTGCTTTGTAACAAGTGCAATCACTATTGGGTCTGTTGAACTTTGCCTGTAGGGTTATCCCAGTGGGCAGGGTTTTTTGTTGGAAGCTGGAGCAGTCCACGGCTGGGGCGTCCAGACCACACCATTTGGTTCGCTTGTCATCTGAGATCAAGAAGGATTTTTCCGTTTGGGCATCTTTTCTCAAGAAATTTAATGATGTGCTGATTTGGATGGCCCCAGCTGTTGACAGTTTTCAGTTGCAGCTTTTCAACGATGTGGCAGGTTCAGCTGGTTTTGGTTGCTACCTTGCCGTCTCCTGGTGTGCGTCACCTTGGCCTGAGGAATGGGTATGTTTGGGTCTCACAAGGGATCTTTTGCTTCTCGAACTCTTTTCAATCATGGTTGCATTGGAAGTGTGGGGCGAGTGTTTGTGTGATCACAGTATGGTGCTCAGGTGTGACAACCTTGGTGTTGTGCATGCGATTAACCAGCAGCATGCTAAATCATTGCTAGTGTTGCAAGTTTTGGCACAGTTTGTCTTAACTTGCTTGCGCTGCAACATTTAATTTAGGTAGCAGCATATTCCCAGGGCAGAGAACAAGATAGCCCTGGTTCAGTTGCCTAGGTTTCAATCTTTGGCCTCTGAGACTGATGCAACATGTGTGCTTTGCCCCTCTTATGTTTGGCTGGTCATCAAGCCAGCATGGAGGGCTTAGCAGAGAGGTCTCTCACCCCGAGTACTCTGAGAGTTTACCACAATGCTTGAGAAGAGTGGGAAAAGTATTCCCATAGCCATAGACATGGAGGTAAGAGCAGGCATCAGTCAATGCTTTCTTTTATTTGGCATCTCTATGTCTCTGGTAGATCCAGAGTGGTGATATCTTGTTATTTAGTTGGTATTTAATTTTTCTGTAAATTAAAAAGCCTTCCAGACTTTACCAAGAGTTTTCTGATTCAGAAGGCCTGTAAAGGTTGGGCTTGTTCGGTTCCGGTAGCACCCGACAAAAGACGTCCTATCGATGTTTCCCTCCTTCCTTTTTCTCCTCGCGGCCATAGAGGACTTTGCGGATTTGGTTCTCGAAACTATTTTGTTTCAATTAGCTTTCTCTATGGCCTTTCATGGAGCTTTTCGGGTTTCGGAGTTGGTGGCAGCCTCCAAAAGGGTTGATGCTGCTCTGCTCCAGATGGATGTCCTGGTAGGGGAGAGGTTGTTGCTTTGTAGGATTAGATGCTCCAAAACTGATCAGCTGGGTAGGGGCCGTTGGATTTCGCAAGTGCATTCCGAGGACTTGCGAATTTTCCCCTATTGCCCAGGCCACGCATTATCTTGAAGTCAGGCCTGCTACTGCGGGCTCATAGCTTTTGCATGCGGATAGCTCTGCTTTGACAAAATATCAGTTTGGATGGGTTTTGAAGCACTGTGTCTCTTGTGTCGGCCTCTCCATCCGGGATTTCGGTACGCATTAGTTTCGTATTGGGGCAGCAACTTCCGCCGCTTTGGTGAGATTTTCTGTATCTGAAATTAAGTCTTTAGGTCATTGGAAATCCTCCAGTTATAAGCGCTACATTCGGCCTCTGCATTGATTGCATTCGCATTTAGCAATGTTATGTTTATTCTTTTGTTTACCTTCAACTTGTGGTCTTGTTTGTTGTTGTCTACCCGACTCGGGGATTAGCTACTTGTCGCTTTGGCAGCGGAAGTCTGGAGGCATTTGGCCTTTTATTATGGCCTGAACTGATGGACCTAATTCGGCTTATTGGCATCAATAATTACAATTTATATGTCCCTCAGTAGGTTTTTTGGCTTTTCCTCAGGCCAAGTCATCCGTGTTTCCCTGCTTTCTCTTAGGTGGAAACGATCTTGGTAAAATGACTGGGTTGGAGTTGAGGAGCTCCATTGCTGGCGATATTGCTAGGATTTCGTCTTGTAAGATCATATGGTCATTTATTGTGCCTCGGCTGGTTTGGCATGGTGTGCAGAATGGTAAGGTGATTGATGTAGCCAGAAAGAAGGTAAATGCAGTGGTTGCGGAGCATGCGTTGGCCTCTGGTGGTTGTGTGGTTGGACATGCCAGGATACGTTTCTGGCATGCATATCTGTATAGGAGAGATGGGGTTCATTTGACAAAGGAGGGGGTTTTGATTTTTGTTGAGGATCTGTTCCAGGTTATTTCTTCAGTGTTTTAGTGGTGGTGAGGTGGCGATGTGTTGGTCCTGTAACCAGAGCTTTGCTTTGGCGGGAAAAAACAGTAGGTGACCACTTAGGGTGCAAATCTCTATCAGTTTGTAGTATTATAGTCTTTTGGTGCACTCACCCTCTTTGACTTGTTAAGTTCGTTGGATCACCCTGCCGGGGATAGTGTCATTACCCTTCCGGGTGGGTAGTCATGTTAGAGAGTTGAGTGGATGTCTGTGTGCTGCATGTCTGGAGTAAGCTGAATGTTGCCATCCTTTCTTTGCCACCATACTTTCGATCAGTTTAGATTAATTTAATACTCATTAGATAATTTTAATAAATTGCTAACTAATTATTCTGCCAAATCTCATGTCTCTGAGTCTTTATTTCATATAATTTATTAAGAAGGTGTTTTATTGCATGGTGTTACACAAGGCACCCCTCTGACGATTGAATGTTTATACCTTTTCCAAGATGGCTGTTGTTTCTCTCAAAATTTTAGATGTGAGATATGATTATATCCATCAAACAGTAGATTTACATAATAGTGTGCTAAAACAATTATTCCAAATGAAAATAAACTCTATCCATTGCAAAGTCCCCCACCACAGCATGACAAGACTGCATCATGAATTGTTTGTGAAACTCACACATCCAGGGACTGCATGAGTGTTACTGTATTACTTCTCCCTAACATTTAATCTTCCAATACTGATCTAATCCCTGGTCCTGGAGGAATATTTATCAATTACCGTGTTTTAGACCTGATAATTCTTAATTCTAAATTGGCAATTATCATGGCTGCTGTATATGAAGGGAAGGATAGCCCAGATGTATAAAAAAACACATGCTAGTATAGGGGCTTTGATATCGTCCCTACAATGTGTTGGAAGTAGAGATGAGCGGGCTCGGTTCTCAGAGAACCGAGCCCACTCAAACTTGACCAATCCGAGGGAATCTGGACCTGCCACTCAGATCTTCCCGCCAGTTCTGGAATTCAAAACAAGGTAAAAGGTCATCAGCTGGCGTCAGATCTCTTTGAATTTTTTATTTTATATAAGACCCAGCACCATTTACAGTCATGCACACTGCTGTACTGTTCTCCGTCCATGACTCCAGAGGCTGCTCCTGTGTTGTGCTGTGGTGTCCATCCACTCCAGTACTGCTGTGCTGTCCTCCGTCCTCCACTCCAGTGGCTGCTCCTATGCTGTCCTCCGTCCATCCACTCCAGTAGCTGCTCCTGTGATGTGTTCTGTCCATCCACCACAGTGGCTGCTGCTGTGCTTTGACCATGCACTCCAGTGGCTACAGCTGTGATGTGCTTCATCCACCCACTCCAGTGGCTGCTGCTGTGCTGTGCTCTGTCCATCCACTTCAGTGGCTGCTGATGTACAGCTGTCCAGTGTCCATCTGCTCCAGTTCTGCTGATGTACAGCTGGCCAGTGTCTATTTGCTCCAGTGCTACTGACTTACAGCTGTCCAGTGTCCATCTGCTCCAGTGCTGCTGATGTACAGCTGTCCATTGTCCATTATCTCCAGTGCTGCTGACGTACAGCTGTACAGAGTCCATCCACTCCAGTGCTGATGACATACAGCTGTCCAATGTCCATTTGTTCCAGTACTGCTGATGTACAGCTGTCCAGTGTCCATATGCTCCAGTACTACTGACGTACAGCTGTCCAGTGTTCATCCGCTCAAGTGCTGCTTACATTCATCTGTCCAGTGTTCATCCACTCCAGTGCTGCTGATGTACAGCTGTCCAGTGTCTATCCACTCCAGTGCTGCTGATGTACAGCTGTCCAGTGTCCATCCGCTCTAGTGCTGCTGATGTACAGCTGTCCAGTGTCCATATGCTTCAGTACTACTGACATACAGTTGTCCAGTGTCCATCCACTCCAGTGCTGCTGATGTACAGCTGTCAAGTGCCAATCCGCTCCAGTGCTGCTGCCATATAGCTGTCCAATGTCTATCCACTCCAGTACTATTGATGTACAGCTGTCCAGTGCTCATTAACTCCACTGCTACTGATGTACAGCTGTCCATTGTCCATCCACTCCAGTGATGCTGATGTACAGCTGTCCAGTGTCTATCCACTCCAGTGCTGCTGACGTACAGCTTTCCAGTGTCCATCCACTCCAGTGCTGCTTATGTATATTTGTCCAGTGTCCATCGAGTCCATTTGGACAGTGCTGCTGTCCTAACAATTAAAATACTGTATATACATTATCTGTCCAGAGTCCATCACTCCAGTGCTGCTGAAGTATTTGTCCACTCCAGTCCCCTCATGCTCAGGCCATACCCCACTGCATTCTCATATAAGCAGTGTGGCTTTGCAATGTCAGTTGTCATTTGCAAGAAAAGTAAAACAGTTTTTTATAAAGATTTTTTTTTACACATTGTTGTGTGTGCTTTACCCAACTGTGTTTGTTTACACATACATATATAAGCACTGTGATACCCTGTAGGGTGAGCTGTCATTTGTGAAAAAAGTAGTAATATAAAAATATAGGGTGAGATATAATAAGATCCGAGTTTTTTGTGTGAGACAAACTCGGACCTTCTCGCACATTTAAAGGTCCAAGATTGTCTCAAAACTTGCCAAATGTAATAGCCTGCAAACTTATGAGTTCGAGGCTATTACATTATGTGTACCAAGTGAGTTCTCTCCTATGAAAACTATGACTTCTTAATGCGAATAGCATTAAAAGGTCTGAGTTATGCAGACGCCTTCACAGATCCATGAGATCCGTGAAGGTGTCTGTGTATTAAAAAAAAGTAAACAGTAAAAAAGAAACGTGCGCCCCCTCCCCCAACAAGCATTACCAGCCCGGGCTCTGTTGAGCATGTCCTGGTTCTTAAAATACAGGGGAAAAATGCGTAGGCATCCTCTGTATTTTAAGAACCAGCACTGGGCTCTGCTGAGCTGATCCTGCTTGTGGAAATACAGGGGACATAATGAGTAGGGGTCTCCTAAATTTCCATAACCAGCTTCAGACTCTTTCTAATGAGTGTGTAATGCCACAACCAGGGGAACCTTTTCACCGGGTCTCCCGGCCAAAGCATGACAACTGACCGCTAGTCAGCCCTCTCCAGGACACCCCAGGATACGTTGTGGTTCTCCAAGTACCAGCATGTGGGGGAGGCTTGCTGAGACCTGTAGTTCACCAGCAAAAGACAATATTATTTATTCTATTTTTTGCAATACACTTTAATACACAATCAACAGGGCAACAACTGGCTAGGAGTCCCGGGGTTAGTCCCTGGCTATTGGCCCAGGCCTGGGGTGCCCTTAAACGGGGGACCCCCAGGGATCCCCAGCATGGGCTAACAAGTGGTCAGGTGTAATGCTTTGGCCAGGGGACCTGGTGAAAGGGTTCCCCTGGCTGTGACTTTACACTCCTGCTAGAAACAGTTCGGTGTCGGTGCTGGTCATGGAAAATACAAGGGATCCTTACTCATTTTGCCCACTGTATTTCTACAACCAGGACCGGCTCAGCAGAGCCAAGTGTTGGTTCTTAAAATACAGGGAACCCTTACATATTTTTTACCCTGTATTTTAAGAACCAAGACAGGCTCAACAGAGCCAGGGGCTGGTTATGCTTGTGTGGAGGGGATGCACATATTTTTTTTTTACTGTTTATTTTTTTTTTCACACAGAAACATGCACAGATAACACAGATCTGTACATCTTCTGTGTTACTTGGACCTGCTCAGGCTAGACTCAATATCCTGAAGCAGGTCTGGTTTTTTAAACAGAAGTAATAGTGTGAAATTGAAACACTCGGACTTTATTACATTGCCTGAGTTCTATGCTCACAATGGCAAAACATTTGGATGCATGTTTTTTCATTGTGAGTTGTGGAGGTGTGAGAAACATGCAAGTTTGCATGTTCTCTCATCTAATTACATAGGGTAAGTTTTGAAAATGTGCAAATATAGCTCTATACTTGCACATTTTCAAAACTCACACCCTATTACATCTAACCCAAATTGTTTCTACTACTTCTATGTGTTTGTCAACTTGATATGGATAACGATCAGTTGAAGGAAGATCAGGAGCAGCAACCAAATACTAGCACTGCAGCTGCTGTCACCAGTCATAACACTACTAGTCCATCAATGTCATCTACTAAAGCCGATGCCCAAGTGCATAGAGGGTTTGGGCATCTAAAATAAAAAAGACAATATTTTACAGTGGCAAAGAAAAACACCTATAGAAAAGAGAAAGTTTAGTGCAGAAAAACATAAAATTGCCAACATGCCATTCACCACATGCAGTGGCAAAGAAAGTTTCAGGCCTTGGCATTTATTTATGAATGGTGATTCTGCAACTATCAGTGAGGCATCTTCTTCTGCCTAATGGTGCAATAATTTTTCATTTTGAGTCTAGGTGTCAAAAAAATGAAAACCACTAAGGCAGTAGAACAAACTGTGTGTGCAGAAAACATAAATATCACAAATCTCTGAGAGCCTAAGTTTGTTCGCAAGTGCTATGTGTAAGCCTGACGTTTCTGAACTTGTAGAGAAGCCTTCTTCCTCCATTTCATCACCCTTTGCAAATGTGGGGATGAGCAGCACAAGTCAAGAATTTGCTCACTTAAACATCGAGGATGCAATGGTAGAAGTGCAACAGCAGGATATTTGTGTAGCTCACACAAACGCTAATGAGGATGCTGATGATGAGGATGTTCTTTGTTTAAGTGAGTCACCAGTGGAAGCACTGCATGCCCATGATAAGAAGGCCATTGTCATGCCTGGGCATAAAATAAAATGTTATGTTATGTGTGGAATTATTTTTAGCCAAATCTGCACAACAAATGTTTTGCCATCTGTAGTATTTACAAATCCACAGTAAGTAGAGGTAGGGACTTTAACCATATAGCAACCTCCTCTCTGTTATGTTATTGCAGCATGTGCATGAAAAGTTTTTGGCAAAAAAAGAAACATTTGCTAAAAAAAAGTATTAACAAGCAGTCCAGCGTCAGCTAGCTCCCTTTTTTCTGCTAGATCCAATCACCTCTCCACCACCAACACCTTCATCATCAATTTCCTCAATCAGGATTTAAAGTAGTACTGCATCCAACTTGTTAAGGCTAAATGAGTCCTCCCTATCCAGAATTCCTTAGAAGAATCATTGAGCTCTAGGTCTGCTGGTGCTGCTTCGGGGTGGATCTACAACCCAGAAGGGGGCCAAGTAGTCTACTTCTAGTTGTACAGTAGTTTAAAAAAACAATTGACTTTAAAACAATCTTTTCATAGAGGAAGCAAGTATGACACCTGTCACCCAGTTGCACAGCGGATCACTGACACCGATCTAATACCAGCTATGCTGTACTAGATCTGTATCCAATATTTTCCATTAATTCAGTGGGTTTTAGACAGTTAATTAAGGTCCTGTGTCCCGCTACAAAATCCCATCTAGATTCCACTTCACTATAAAAGCAAATCCCCAGCTGTACATGGAAGTTAAAAAAAACTTAAATAATGGCCTCCAAAATGCCATTGTACCCTCTGTCCACTTAACCACAGATATGTGGATTAGCAGAACAGGCCAAACTAAGTATTATATGACTGTGACAGCCAACTAGTTGGGTGTATTGCCTTTAGCAGTACTAACACCAGCAGCAGCATCTAACAAATGCCAGCTCATTCAGAGACAAAATAATCTGTGTAGTACCGGCTTCACTAAGAGGCATACAGTACCAGTGTCAACCTCTTAGAAAAACCCAGGGAAGTAATTGCATAATGGCTTACCCCACTTGGACTCTCGTAAGGATTTGTGATTTCTGACAACGCCACAAATATTGTAAGAGCATTACAGCTGGGTGATTTTGAACACGACCAATGTTTTCTATACACAATCAATTTAGTGGAGCAGAACTTTTAAAAAGTGACAGGGCAGTGCAGGATATTCTGTATGTGGGCTGAAAAATTTTGGGACATTTTGGCATTCAGCACCTGCAAGAACAGTTTAATTTGCTCTGCCACCAGCTGAAGGAAGACATAGTAACAAGGTGGAATTCCACCCTTTATATTCTTCAGCGCATGGAGGAACAACAAAAAGCCATCCAAAGCTACACAATGAGTCATGATATAGGGAGAAGATCCCTTACTCCAGTGCAGTGGAGAATACTTTCTTTGCTGTGTAAGGTGATGAAACTCTTTGAAGTCGTCATCTGTGAAGTCAGGTCAGACACCCTCAGCTTGAGTCAGTTAATTCTCCTAATTAGACTATTGAAAGTTACTCAAAATGTGGAATAGATGATGTTCATCAAAATTAACTACAATTTCCTTGAGGAAGACCTTTACCGGCAGTTACGTCAAAGTTCAGAGGCACCTGTAATGGTGGATTCCAGCGTAGACAAATTCATATTGTGTGAAGATGATGTACAAACTGATGATAAGGGTGAGGATGATAATGGCAACAACATCTTGCTTCTGTATAGCCAGTTTGTACATAGAAATCATTGCCAGCAATGTCATCTGCCCTTTGGTACTGTAGCTTGTTTTGCGGGGACCCAAACAAACCAATCACTTCAGCCACAGATGGAAGTCCCTGTCGCTGAAGTGATTAATTTGTTAAACTGTGCATGTCCTGTTTAATATATATATACCACATAAGGGTGGGTGGAAGGGCCAATGACAAATCCATCTTGCACAACTTTTCTTTTCATTATGTGCTGTTAGGGACATTTCTGACATTTTAATAGTTTATTAAACTGTCATCCTGTCCGCCACTGCAGTGCCGCTTTGTTTCCTAGATGTTCTATTTGGAAGTTGAACTGTCACTGTGTACTGAAATGTTCGACATGTGCTTTCTGAATGCCAAAAATTTTCAAAAATATTTATGGCCACAGAATGCATCTCATACATGCCCCTTTATTTTAAGCAAAATTCTGAACCACCAAGTTTATTTTGTGGGCAAAACATGGGACATGTTCACCCAGTTGTAATTATTAATTATTTTTTGGCAGTCTAGTGTGTGCTAACCTGGTGGTTCTGTGTGAAATGGCATCTGAATCACCACAAGAGGGAATTATATCAAATTCAAAACCTGTGAAATCCAACACAGGGATGATGATGTTTTGCCTTGATTTTGAATACGATCCTGGTGGGTAAACCCCAGCCGGACTCGGATCCCCGCCCCCTCCCTCATAAATTTTCTTCAGAATCAAAAAATGTAATCAAAATTACCAATGAATCAACCCTTCCTTTCCCTGCCTTCCACTACATACATACATACTCTGATCTAGTTCATTAATGAAAAGTTACTGCCACTCTATTCCCTATATGTGCCATGTTGGAAGTTGAATTGCCACAGCCACTGAAATCTTTGACATGCGGTTGCTGAATGCTAAAAATGTCCAGAAATGTTGATGGCCACAGACGGTATCTCCTGCATGCCCTTTTAATTTAAAAATGAATACTGAGCTACCAAGTTTATTTGTGTGGCCAAAACATGTGACATGTTCACCCAGTTGTTGTAATACTCTTCCCTCCTCCCTCATAAATTTGCTTTCCAAATATTTTTTTATAACATTTACAAACAAATCAATCCTTCCTTTCCCTGCCTTCAACTACATACATATTCCATTTCCCTCAGGCCTCTTGATTAATGAAAACATTTTTGGTCTCATTCTATGGGGTCGTATAGTTTATTAAACTTCCATCCTTTCTGCCACTGCAGTGCCTCTCTGTTTCCTAGATGTGCCATATTGGAAGTTGAACTGCCACATGTTTGTGCTGCCGACTTTGTTCAGCCAGTAAGCTCGGTGCAACCTTCTCGCCTAAACTGGATGAAAAGAAAATTGTAAGCTGTGATGTGGTCAAAATTGTCTGGAAATGACTGGAAATTAATGTTATTGAGGTTAATAATAATGTAGGGACAAAAACAGGCCCTAGTTATGAGATTTTATCTGTTTTTATTATATTTTGAAAAAAATACAGATTCAAAACCAAAACTAAAGCAAAAACACTAGAGGGTGATTTTGGCAAAATAAAAACTCAAAGTTCATACAGATCCAAAACCAAAAAACGGGGGTCGGCGCACATCTCTAGTTAGAAGTGAAGTTATCGCTAAAGCGATTGTTTCACTTTCCTCCAGTACCCTAGAGCAGTACTGCACATGTGCGGTCTGATGGCTGCTCATGTGTGAGCGCCCTTTGCCAGGAAGGTATCTTACAGAACCTTCTCCAGGTAAATATTGCTGAGTGTAGACTATACGCTATAATGGCTAACATCATGAGAAGATGGCATTAACTACTGGAACCAAGCACCGTAATGCTTTGCATTTAATAACTTGGTAAATTCTTCAATTTAGTAGCCCCCATAGACACCTAAAATGGGAGATCACAGCAGAAATCTCTGATATCTCCTGCACTCTAGACAGGGTAATAGCTAGACCTTTGTGGGCCCCATAACAAAATTTAGAAAGCCACCCCCAGTGCTCCTCCAGATCAATTAGGGGTGGGATTGGGGGTTTAGAACAGCAGAGAGGCAGCAAGGCTTGAGGCCTTTTCTCCCAGGCCCTGTATACATTCACAGTTTCCATCACTGTTAGCTGATCCAGTTCCTTCTTCTGCTGAACAGGTCTGCTTCATTGCCAGCAGTTGTACCTGTTGCCATTAAGGACTCTTAGTCCACCTCCCCCAACCAAACAGCATTATTCCTTTCATCTCTCCTTTGTCCCATGTTATCTTTCTTTTTACTATCAGCTTTACAGTACCTCTATTTTTTCATTATTGTTCCATTCCACCCCTCTGCTAATCCTCTCTGTTCTAGCAGCAAACCCCTCTGTTGCTGTCTCTCTCTCCCCCCAGCTAACATTCTCTATATTCCTCTTAGTACCTTAGGCACCTGCTGCTGTTCTTCCTAAGCATCCCCCAGCAAAGAGCAAGCCCCGGCTCTCTCTTTTCCCCCTCTGGCCCCAATACTCATACAGCCTGCCCTAACTTCTCATCTAGCCCACCCAACTGCTAATCAAGCCTGCACCTTTCCTCCTCTGGCTTGCCCCCTCTCTCCTCATCTAGCCCAACCCACTCTCCACGTCCAGCAACACACACCCTTTACTTTTACAGCTTATAGCATCCAATTGTATGTTTACGGGGAACCCGCTGAAAAGAGGGGACCTCGGAACAGTCCCCTACACTGATATTTAAGCCGAATCTGCTGTGGTGCTGCCTGGCATGCAAGGACTTCTATGTCTCTTCCCACAGATGTACAAACAACGGTGACTGTTGCAGTGCTGTGTGACTGGATGCAGAGGGAGCGGCGGGCCATGGAAGCAGCTTAGGACCATAGAAGCTGTACCCCCTGCATCAACGGTAGTAATGCTTATGGCCCTAGATACATTTAGGGGATACTTGATTTTTGCAGGTCACCCCTCAACCAAAATGGATGTTCAGTGGGATATCCCACCAATATTTGTTGATAAATAGACCCCTAAGAATCTCTCCGGCACAGTTACATTGTGCCCAGGCTCATTCACCATAGAATTAGAGGCAAAAAATTCAGAAACTAATATGCACCAAAGCTATACCCTTTATTTGTATCTTGCTTTGTACAAGGCAGAACTATTTGGCATTGGTGTACCTATGAGTTAGGTAATGTTTGGGTATGTAGAGATTAATACAGTTTTAAAGTGTCCTGACTCCTGTGTAATACTGTATTTGCCTTATTCTACATTTAGCTGCAAAAGTCTTCATATTTTTTCACTGGAATCTGATCTTAGGTGGGAACCCTAACCAGACCATATGGTAGAATTAAATGACTGTCATCGTGCCAGCACTATTTGTAGACTGTTCTTTCTTCTCACTAATTTTGTGATGGAAAGGATCCGAGAAAATATATTTTTTTTCAGTAATATTTGCATGATTTTCCTCTGCTGTATATAGTGCCAGTAAAATAATATTAAATGTACTGTTTTCCTAGCAAAGCTCTTTCTGACCTGCCAAAATAAATATATAGACATTGTAGTAACCCTTAATATTATCAGACAGTGGTGGTTCAAACGTTTGAGAAACTGTAATGTATTCTTCTATACACGCCTTTTCTTTCACAATTGAATCATTATAATCATAATGACTTTCATATTCATTAAATGACAGCCCCATTCTGTACTGTTATTGAAATGGCATTTTGCTGAATTCTGTCTGTTTTTTGTTTGGTGTTTAAATGACATTTAATAGTACTGCAAAGTAAGTAAATAGCTTCTGTATATACAGTAATGCTGGGTTATTTTCAATTATTCTTAATTACTGGTTTCTTGTCATTTTGAGTTTTTACACTTACAGTTTTTACTAATACCTCTTGGAATTCAAATATTGCATTTGGGAACACTGAAGTTTGGAATAGCCGGCCATTTAATACAAAATTGAAATAGACTGTATTTGAATTAATTTGCTTTTGTTGCATTGAGTTTGTTTTAGCTGTTTTAAGCAGAATAACTTACTTTATCAGAGGAGGGGAAAAAGTAAATTGTCAGCAAATGTTTACATTGGATATAAAGTAAAACTCTTGCAGCTATTGGAGTTTAATGTGGTTTTATTCATTATTACGGATTGTATTATTCTGACATTTTTTCGAGGTTAATAATGTCTAAAGGGAACCTTAAAGTAGACCACAAGATAATCGTTTTAATGAAATCAGAGCCGCAATCTAGGCAAGTACTAATTGAACATGAGTTAATGACAAGTACTTTAATAAATAAAAGTACAGGATGAGTCTTCCATATCCAAAATGCTTGGGACCAGGGTTATTTTGGATACTGGAATATTCCGTATTTTGGAATAATTGCATACCATAATGAAATATCTTGGAAATAGGACTCAAATATACACACAGAATACATTTATGTGTTATATTCACCTTAAACACACAGCCTGCAGATAATTTTATACAATATATTCAATATTATTGAATTTCTGTACACAAAGTTTGTGTACAGAAATGAAATTAATTTATGTTTCATATAAACTCTATACATACAGCCTGTAGGTCATTTTATACAATATTTTTTAATAATTTGTGTCTTAGACAAAGTTTGTGTACATTGTACCATCAAAAATCAGAGGTTTCATTATCTCAGTCATGCCAAAAAATTTCTGTGTTTTGGAATATTCCATATATCGGAATATTTGGATATTGGAGACTCAATCTGTAATACTTACCTACAATAGGTGTGAGCTGAAAATACAGTGGCATTTGTTTAATGACACAACAGATTTTTAATGCACTTGTATAAAAAAAATCAGGACCATATATGAAAAGATTTCCCTATTTTATTTCTTTCACAGTGTTTATACAGTGGCTATAAAAGGTATTCACCCCCTTGGGTTTTTTCACATTTTGCTGAGTTACAACATGGAAGCATAATGAATTTAATGGAACTTTATTCCCACTAATTATCACAAAGTACTCAGGGGGTCATTCAGACCAAGTCGTTAGCGCCGATGCGCTCGGACCGGGTCGATGGCCCCCCACAGAGCATGCGCACGACGGCGCCGGCTCTGTGGGGGGCCGTCACATGCATGAGACCCGCTATGACCGACAGCTCCGGTCGTAGTGGGTCTCGATCCAAAGGGGGCGAGCTGTCGATGTTGATTGATAGCTTGCCCCATTTGGAAGGCGGGCCGGGGGGTGGCAGCCCAAACTGAGGCGTTCCCATGGGAATGCCTACCATTTGGGGGCGGCCCCACTGACATCACTAGTGATGTCAGTGGAGAGCTTCCGGCTCTGACAGAGCCAGAAGCTCTCCAGGGCTTACGACAAGGGAGACCCTACCCTAGGGTCTCCTCGTAAGCCCCGATGGTCGCGATGGTCTCTGACCATTGCGACCATCACCGGAGCGGTTGTTAGAGCTGTGGGTATTAACCCACAGCCTAACGACCGCAACAGAGGCTGGCGGTCAGGATGCAAGTGGCTGCCCAGTTTCTGAGCAACCGCTTGCATCCTCCGACCACCTCTGAATGAGGCCCTCAATGTGCCCAAATATTTAATCAAACCATGTCAACTTAATTAGAACAAAAAAACTGAAAATAAGTGATTATTTAAGTGTTCACCCCCCTTGTTATGTCCATACTACAGTAGATTTCCTCTGAAGAACAAGTCACATACATAGTTTTTTTGGGGATCCCCCTGTGTGCAGTTACAGTATACTGAAAAGTAAAACAGACACCCTTTCTGCTATATTTAATACTCCACAAATTGTGAATTAAGAAATGGACCTGTTCAAACATCATTCATATAGAATAATAGGCATATTTATAGTACCCTGCATTCAAAGTATACTTACCTTCCTCCAGCAAGCAGGCCTTCTCCTGCCTGACACCATCTTCCTAGTGATACCTTCAGGAATATGGTGCTGTGCAGTGAAGGCAAAGACTGGCACTGTGGCAGAGTCTTTGGTTTCTTGTGCACATGTGCTGCCTTCTCGAATATCACCAGGATAATGACACCGTGGAGGAGTCCTGCTTCTCTTGCCGTAGCAAGGTAGAATGCGGGGCTGGGAGGCCCACTGCTCAGTAGAGTGGGGCTGCTGCACACAGGCCCCTTTGGGTGTTAATATGCCCCTAACAGAACATCTTTATTCCTATCTTTCTCAATATCACTCAGCCGCTCAGTAGAAGATAGGAAAAAGGAGAAAAAAAGAGGTATCATGCGGGTTTAGACAGCCCTATCAGGACAAACCCATAGTGAATGGGATAACCATATTAATGGTTATTATGTAAATAATATGCAATCTGCAACTGGTGCAGTCATGTTCAATTAGGATAGTGTGTGGTATTTATAATGAACTGCAAAATTCTACTGTAGCTTACTGCATAGATATACTGTATACAGCAGCACCGACATAGTACTGATGAGGAGTACATGTCAGATATTTTATTCAGGTCTGCCTACAGCTCTGCCAGGCCCTGGTACTGGGAGTGGGTGTGGTCAACTTGGGATGTGTGGCCAGCCCACTTCTTACAAAAAATATATAATATATTATACAAAAAATTATGTATAACTGCTCTTCAATACTAGAAGCATGCTACAACTTTAACAACAGAAGTCACCAACTCTATAAAGGCAAGAATACATCACACACAAAAATAATAAAGTTCCTTCTAGGTTAATATTCTTAGATTTTCAAATCAACATCACTTCAATCTTCTTTCGTAGTCTCATATATGAAGCAAGCTATGTAGATAGTCTCTTACTCCCAACAAATAAATGTAAGCCAGGGGTATATAAAGAGAGAAAGATCAAATATAGTTAAGTACAGCTTTAATTTCCAAACATTAAAACAATAAATCCACCAATCCAGGGACAGAAGCAGCGTACCATATTTGGAGGTGTATATACGTACACCAGCAAAAATGTATTACTACAAGGGACAATCCCGGGTATAGCACCTGCAATCACATGCACAGATGTAGTATTTGCTCCAAACCAGATGTTTAATGTTAAGATTGCTCTCTCCCTCTGTCCACCAATGCGATTCAACTGTCCTAGTCTTTTTCAAGGTGTGCTATGGTGGTGGATCAAGAGCCTTAATATACCTAACACTCCCCTGTCATTGGTCAGTGACAGGAAGTAGTATCAATTATGTGCATACATACCTATCAACATGTTTCCAATCAAAACTTTATTATGGGCACAATACTTTACATAAATCTTCCCCTCCTCATCAATTTAAAAAAGGGTGACATTATTGCAAGATCAAAAAAGATAAGAAAATATTTCCACTTCTGGTATTGTGTTTGGTGTGAAACACACCTAGAGTATTATGGGTAATTATATCCTCTCTATATGATTCGCCCTTCACCCGGTCACCTGACTTGAGGGCCTAGTGGGCAATTCCTATTACACTATCATGGACTGATCTTCTGGGCCCCTCCTTCCTTGTAGCTCTACTCTGAGGTGACCCGGAAGTGTGCATTCCACTGTGGAACTTTTTCTTCAATCTTTGCTGAATTGTGGACCCGGAAGCATGCACTCCAAATTTGGAATGAAAACTCCGGTCTGGACCCAGAAGTGTGCACTCCATATCTGAAAAGCAAACTTTCATTAATTAGAAAGGTGGGTATTAACCCACTGAGCCACATTCAGTATTAAATATTTACAGTAAATAAAAAAATAGAAAAAACCTTAATACCTACATAGGACTTTTATCCATTATTTTAAGGACATAGATCCTTTATACAGGTTGAGTCTCCCATATCCAAATATTCTGAAATACGGAATATTCCGAAATACGGAATATCTTTAGCATGACTGAGAAAGTGAAACCTTTGCTTTCTGATGGTTCAATGCACACAAACTTTGTTTGAAGCACAAATTATTAAAAATATAGTATAAAATAACCTTCAGGCTGTGTGTATAAGGTGTATATGAAACATAAATGAATTTCATGTATGTACACAAACTTTTTTTGATGCACAAAATTATTAAAAATATAGTATAATATTAACTTAAAGCTATGTGTATAAGGTGTATATAAAACATAAATGCATTCTGTGTTTAGATTTGGGTCCCATGCCCAAGATAATTCATTCTTTTATGCAAATATTCCAAAATATGGAATGTTCTGATATCCAAAATACCCCTGGTACCAAGCATATTGGATATGGGAGACTCAACCTGTATACATCAAAATATAAAGTGCAGTGTGCCCATAATTTACATATACATCTTAGTGCAAGCTGAAAGAAACTGGTGATGTTTGAAATCTAACATGAACAATAAATACTAATTCCATCAAATCTAAAAATACATAAAAAGCTAAAAATGATATATAATATATTTAAAATATATATGTAATATATCTAGAAAAATTTATATAATTTATTTTAAAGGGAATCAGAGTTTAAAAAGGCAGCATTAAAAACAATAAGACCCATTAAAAACTCCTAATTATAAAAACCATTTGATTTGAAAATCATTATTTAGACCATTTGGTATCAGGATTTTTAATTCATAGATAGATTTAATCTTTAGCTAAAATATCATTCACACCCATTTGTCTCCAATGAGGTTTCACTTGATTTATTCCTCTTTCTCTTTTTATCCTTGACACTGAGCTCTGGTGATGTTCTCTAAAATGACTAGAGAGTGAGTGTTTTTCTAAACCTTTTCAGATATTTCTCAATGTTCACCCCATCTCTTTTTAAGTTGTCTGGAGGTACATCCAATGTACTGTAATCCGTATGTACACTTCCGGGTCACCTCAGAGTAGAGCTACAAGAAAGGAGGGGCCTGGAAGATCGGATCCACATAAGTGTGATAGGTCAGGTGACTGGGTGAAGGGTGAATCATAGAGAGGGGATATAATTACCTATAATCCTCTAGGTGCGTTCCATGCCGAACGTGATACCAGAAGTGGAAATATTTTCTTATCTTTTTTGATCTTGCAATAATTGCACCCTATTGGAAGAGGAAATAAATGAGTAGACCACTAAAATTGAGCCATTTAGAGAATTAGGGGAATATAAATAATTAGATAAATAAATGGATTATAGGATAATCAAGAAAGAAAAAGAGATTATAATTAGAAAAAAAAAGAAAATTTCAGAGTTATACTGTACATCAGACCTTATTGAAGATTTTCTGGATGATAGAGAGAATATTCGAGGAGGATGTCTAATAATGATGACTATGGAGATTTAGATAAGAATAAGCCACGTAGGACTGATTCTCCTTGTAGCCGTGGGGATGAAATATATGAAAGAGGATAGAAGAAGGAAAATTAGAGCAACCTCACAGAGATATCAGGAAGGAAAATCAAAATACTCCTATCAAAGGGAAAAATAGGCCTCACTTTATCCCTAAAAGAATGGAGAGGTTCAAACTCTATGAAACAGAAGAGGACATACACATTGGCATAAACCCAGTAGCCAAGAGAGATAGAACTAATCCATTATAGAATAGAAGATTTTTCTTCACACCTTTGAAGGATGGTTTTGTTACCAAAGAAGTGTTGTACACATCCAATAGAAGAGAACTTATTCTGACATCAAATAGATTTAATTTACTGAACAAAGAGAATTTTTTAGGCAGAAATTGGAGAAAAATTCACGAATGTTGAATAAAATGTGGTTAAAGAAAAAACATTGTCAGAAAAGGGGGGCAGGGAAAAATAAAAAAGTATGGTAGATCGGGAGGATGAGACCTCATTCACTGATTTAAAAATAAGTGCAGAAACTAAGATTTTTAATCTAAGTAAACATGAACTAACAAAGGAGGAACAAACAATCCTTACTAAAGGATTACAATTTGCCCCTAACAATAAACTAAATAAGTTGGAAACTTATGTTGACATCCAAAAGTTTATCTGAAAAGTATCTTTAAAGAAATATTTTTTAGGAAAAGGGTGTGATTTGTATTTTACAGTGGAAGTGTTCAAACCGAAGTCAACTTTTAATCCGATATTCAATAGAGGGTGCTATAGAGAGGTTTAAATTAAATAATACATTTATATAAAGCCAAAATGGGTTAAACAAGGAAACTTAACCTTAAGAGAGAGAAAAGCACTGGAGGAATTAGAAAAGAACCCAGATCTAAATATTAAACCCACCGCTAAAGGTTGGGGGTAGTGGTGATGGACAAAAATCGATATGAGGAAGTATTAAGACAACTGAGTGACAAGAATACATAGAAATTACTGAAGGGTAATCCTAGTAAAAGGATAGAAAATGAGCTAATTAGGTTGATTGATAAATATGAGAAAGAAGGTATCTTCACCGAAAGTGAAAGTAAATATATTGAAAAGGAAAATACAACCCCCCAGGGCGTCCTATTGTGGCAGGAACAGATTCAGTTACATCCAACCTTTTACAATATCTGGACTTTCAATTACAGCTGAAAGTTGTGAAAGACAGATCATATTTGAAAGACACAACTGATCTGTTAAATAAAATAAAGGAGAATAATGTTTTAGTCAATGCAGTTGTAAGTTCTCTCTATATGGTGATAGACCTCTCCCAGGATATAGAAGCTGTTGAATATTTTTTTAGAATAAAATGGGACAGCTAGGAATAGAATTGATTTTATTAAGGAAGGTAATTTATTCATGAAATTTTCTTGTTTAATGATAAATTTTATCTCCAACAAAGAGGAATGGCCATGGGCACAAGATTTGCACCTTCCTATGCAAACCTTTTCATGGATTATTGGAAAGAAATAACAATATGGACCAATAATGTGTTGGTATCGATTTATAGATGATATCTCTTTTATTTGGGAAGGAGGTGATGAAGATTTAAATTAATTTTATAATGGTTTGAACAGCAATGACTCAAATATAGAGTTAACTTTCAGTTCTAGTAAGAAGGATAAATATTTTCTAGATCTTGTAATTTACATTGAAGGTAATATGAACAAGATGAATAATTATTATAAACCTACTGACAGTAACTAATATATAAATCTTAGTAGTAATCATCATTGGTCATTGCTAAAAAATATACTGAAAGGCCAGATGAGATAAATAATGAGAAACGTTACTGAAGCGAATGTATTTGAGAAACAAGTGGAGGATCTCAAACAAAAATTCTTAAGAAAAGTATATACAGAGAGGGATACCCATATATATCCATGTATAGAGGAGATGATAAAAATAGATAGGGAGAAATTATTTTCAGAAAAAAGAGAGATAAAGGATTTAAAAGAGTTCGCACTATTATTCATCACCACTTTCAATAATCAACAAAAACAGGTGGTAGATATCATAAGTAAATATTGGTATATACTGAAACAGGATTCAATTGTATAATTGATTATACCTGAATGTCCAAAATGTATTTATAAAAAAGTACCAAATATAAAAACAAGATTGGTCAAAAGTGCTATACCCATTAAAAGAACAGGGAGAATAAAACCAAAGGGTTTTTTAGATGTGGACTAAGGACCTGATTCAGACCCACTCGCTAGATGCGATCGCTCATTTCCAGTTTATGCAAATCTGGCACACACC
The DNA here is from genome assembly GCA_031769625.1 of Taudactylus pleione. Lineage (NCBI taxonomy): Eukaryota > Metazoa > Chordata > Amphibia > Anura > Myobatrachidae > Taudactylus > Taudactylus pleione. The sequence goes on along the minus strand of JAUIMM010000137.1, from coordinate 3,268,121 downwards.
CAGCAAGGCAAGCTATCGCAGAGCAAGAGATAAGCACACCCACTATGTCTTGGCGTGCGATCACTTCATGTATGTAGACGCCCAAAATCCATTCTTAAGACATCCACTTGCATATGGGTGTCTCCTGGAAATGCCAAAAAATATTGGTACATCAAGCACCATGAAATGCGATTGCAGTGCTTGAGGTTGACTATACCCTGCCGCAAGCACTGCGAGCACTTCAGTGTGAAATTCCACCAAGTTATGTGAACTATTTTAAAATTCTGATTCCTTTTTATAAAAGTTTATACAGTGTATTTATTTTAGATATAATATATATATATATATATATATATATATTTATTTTTTAAATATATTATATAGAATTTTAAGTTTTTTATGTTTTTTTTAGAGTTGATGGGATTAGTATTTGTTTTCCCACTTTAGATTTCAAACATCGCCTGTTTTTTCTTCTTGTACTAAGATTTATATGTAAATTATGGGAACTTTATATTTTGATACACAGTATATAAAGGATCTTTGTCCTCAAAAAAATGGAATATTAACCTAGAAGGAAGTGGTGGAAATGTATTATTTTTTTGTGTGAAAAAAATCTACTATGTCCATGACCATACGCTGCACAAAGGGGCGTCAGTCGCAGATCCGGTGTCTGGGTGTGATGGGCAAGTGCGATCGATTGTTGCCCCCGCATATTACAAAGGTAGAGAGAGGACTGACTGCTGCTGCTGCAGCCTTACTCCCTGGTCCAGCACACAGCAGTGTGCTGGACTGGGGGAACCTACTTCCACATTTGATGTGCTGATCAGTGCAGGCTGTTATATGAATTCAGCTGAAATCGAAAAGAATTGCATTGTGCTATTTTATCAGGGGTATATGAATTGTTTAAATTCCAGCACAAAAGCATTAATTTATAGTTCATCTGACAATTAAGCTGGTTGAAAACTACATTGTTGTATTATATAATGGTTGTAAGAAATAGATTTGAACTTGGCATGATAGTACTACTACACAATTGACAAGTATATGCATCTACATTAGTTCACTGACAACTATGAAACTATGAATTGTAAAGTACTGAACAATCATACATGAGCATGTCAGTGCAATCATAATGATTAGACCTATTGTATACAGTCATGTTAGACTAATTCCAATACCGATGGATTATGGAGCACATTTAAACAATGCTCAGCAACTCTAGGGGACATTTTGAAAGGATTATTCATAAACCCTGTTGCCAGCTTCTTAACAACTACAGTGTTTTGTTGCAAACTTAATTTATTTGAAACTGACAATTTTTACATTCGAGGTTATTGTGACATATATCATTTATTCAACACAGCACCCTGAGGAGGGTGAGCCAGGATGGATATTATACATTGTGATCATTGAATTTCATTATAAATAAAACACACAGGATTTCCTTTCCTACTTTTAATCCCATTCTTTTCTTTTCTTTATTCACTTTGGTTGATACATCATTTTGAACATATTGTGCAAATAAAATAAGAATAAGTAAAATCAAGATTCGTTTTAAGTGAACACATTAGGTTTGAACAGATATTTTAATTTTACATGCAAAACAATACAGTCTAAGGGGGTAAATTAACTAAGGGTCGGTTTTGCGTTTGTATCAAAACAGATGAAAAAAGGACAGCGTGTTTGTGTCTAAACAATGTGTATTTACTATCTGTTGGTTTTCAGTGTCAGTTGAAAACTGACACAATGTTGGTTTTGTTATCACTTTTCACATATCCAATGAAAAAAGATGACATAACCACTCAAAAGCAGACTGCAAATAGACCAATGCTTCCTGGTGGTTTTGTAAAGGGTAAAACATGCAATTTGTTGTGTCTGTGAGGAGCGTAGTGTTAGTGTAAGTTTTATTTTTCAGTGTTGGTTTGCCTTTATCTTTGTGTTATGTGTTATTCATTTAGAGGTTTAGATGTAGGAGGAGAGGAGAACAAGCAGAAAGAATTGACAGGCACGAAACCCTAAGGACCTATCACCAGCCTCACTTCTTAAAAGTAAACAATAATGTCCAAATATTTGCTGACTTTAACTTTACATTTCAGCATACTTACCATACTTACTTAACCATTAACCATCAGATGCAACCATGCCAGGATGTGCTTTTCCTGACATGGTTGCATCCTGGTGGAAATGCCCACTGAGTGGCTGCCGGCAGTTAATCTTCCAGCAGTCTCTAATCTCAGAGGGACATTCCAGTCCCCATGCACCCACGGCTCTACCTTTAATTTATCTTAATCACTGCTGGTCACAGTGATCAGGCAGCCTGCCACCACCTCCACACAGCTCTGCAGTGCAGCTCTGTCCACAGTGTGTATCAATCTGGCAATTCAAACACAATACTTAGTTTTTTTCACCCTATAATTAAAATCAGGACTGGCCCTGCAGCCTGGTGCTGGTACCTAATGGAACCCTACACATTTTGTTCCCCATGATTCTTTAGGTACCAGGACAGGCTGGTTAGCCTTTTGGGGGTGGGGGGTGGGCTCATGTAATTTTTTTTTAAATTAACCCTTACAACACATGTTCCATTCAGAAACATACACAAATCACACTGATTTGTGTATGTTGAATGACAACTCACAGCTCAGGAGGTGGTGCTTTGAAAACTTTTATTGAGTCCCCGATTTGAGTGTAAACTGGGCGACTTTAGCAAAACAAATAGTGATTTGTATGAAATAAGTGAAAAGTACTTCCGAATTGAGCCAATGGTGATATAATTTCTATTGTTCAAAACGGCCGAATTTGCAGCATTAAACCAGCCGATTTCAATCTGAAAAAATGAAGAAATCAACTGACTTTAATCATAGTAAATTCCCGATTTGAAAAAAAGTGATATTATCACTCGAAAATGCAAATCAGGACAAACACGGATCTTAGTAAATTTACCCCTTAATGTGAATGCTTGTCAGTATGCAACCTATTTCATTAACCAGGATAATGGAAAGCTCACAGATACATGTGCTGCTGATTCAGAGTTAGGACCAAATAGAGAAAAAAGACCTTGGCAAAACCATGTTGCACTGCTTGTGGGGCAGATTTAAAATGTGCAGAGAGTTGTAAGGTTGGAAAGGGGGGTGTCCTAGGTTACTTATACATTTCAGAGTAAAAACAATGCTGTTCAGTATTTGCTAGCCAGAATTTTACCTGCTTGCAAAAAAATAAATACAATTGCAATCCATTGCAACAACATGGTTAGTTCCAGGAGCAAATTGCTCTGTCCTTGCTTCTTTTGATTATTTGCTCCAAACTCTGAATCAGGTCCAATGTGAGAACAGGCAGCTTGTGATAGGAACCGTGACATGCTGACATGGCCAGAATAACAATGGGGTGGATGGGACTACAGCTCCTGGCCTACACATAACATTGGGCCATGATAATGATGGCAAGATAATGACCAGCTGCCCACATTATCAGCCATAAATCATAATATTAAAATTTGTATTTCTAATTATCTTACAAATGATGCATTTATTCTGCTTTTACGTATTTAGGGAGACATAGAGGTAGCACAGCTATTTGTTGAACCTAATCCTAGGTTGCCAGTACATAGGGGGTGCATAATGTAACTCATTCATTGTCTTTGTTGTCACCATGGCACCAATTTATCTGCCATCAACACTGATGGGCAGCAGTCATCAGCTTACTTTTGAAACTGCTGGATGCCATTACCCCATGTTATTAAAGGGCTGGGAGAGTGTTGCAATGCTATGATGTTACATCCTGGCACCACACTCCCAAGAGGGGTGACCCCAAAAATGATTAATCAAAGTCAACATGAATTTTGTGCATGTTAAGAATTCTGGTCTGCAGGGGACCACTGCCAGTTATATTACAGTAGACTAAATGATTCTGCACTAGACCTGTATATGTGCTCATTTGCCAGCAACCGTAAGACATCCCTGTGTGATCCAGCCGCTTACCTGTCACTTGTTCCATTATACAACAGGTATTAATTATGAGGTCGTAACCTAAATACTTTACTGACAGATAATAGTACAAGACAACTGGAAATGTCATACTGACTTCCTGTGCAATGACAACGTGCTAATTTACTATATTAAAACAGACACTGAACCATTAAAAATCTATCACCAAACTGTTGTTATTGATGAGTGTAATTGAGCTGTGATATAAATTGCAATGACATTATGTAACAGTAGAGGATGGATGTGCTATTTTCATCTATATATATATAATAGCTCTCCTTTGAAATAGTTGCCGTATGACCTTTAAATATCAAGCAGGCTAAGTGGTAAAGGACAATGATAATGACATTTTAATTGATTTGTAAATTATTGAAGAGGGTAACTGAAATACGTTTAAAACACTCTCACATCCTCTGATCTTGCCAGTGAGTGTACACAGTTTTCTGTATTAGTTTCTGCAGTAATGCCCAACTGAGAAAATCAAAGCGGGTAATTTTGGACTAAATTTAAAGATGCTGATATTGAGGGATTAATTGCAGGTATTGTTCTATTTTGCACTATAAGATCAGGAGATATAACCAGTACAACAGAAAGAAATATCAGCTTGATTGTAACGTTAAAAATGTAATAAAACTTTGGTATTTCTTCAATTTGGAAATAGAGAACATGAAACTAAACCACTGAGAATTGTCATTATATAGTAATATAGCTCTCATCTATTTCCTCATATGCTCCACTGGGGCAGGGACAGATGTGAATGGTAAAATATTCTTTGAAAAGCTCTGCGGAATATGTGTGCACTATATAAATAACTGGTAATAAATGAATAAATAATAAATAAATACAGCACTGCCGGACAGGATTACTAGAAGATGGCCTCACTAAGAAAATTAGTATTATTAAGAAAATCTTTGCATTACTTGCTGGCAGACAAATTAATATAAGCCACTCCTACTGAGAAGAATAGACTTCTGGGTAACACTTTTTACATGAAGCTCTGTGATACAGTAATACACAACTGAGAATACACATCCAGCTTTTGTTTTTTTGTTTCTTTTCTATCTATAATATATTCAACTTGGGAATTCAAGAGCATCTTATTAAATGAGATCAATCATTCCAACCAGATAAATAAATAAAACATTGTTTTTGTTAGACATATTTTAAGAATAAGCAGCCTCACAATGTTATCTCTCATTTTACAGTTGCTTTCCTTAAGGGTTTTCTCAGAGATACAGTATGTACTAAAGGTTCATGTTTCTCACAGCATGCACATGAATAAAACAGAAGTGTCAACACTTGTTTGGCCAGTCCTTCTACTTAGTCATGAGAAATAACAAGAATTTCTCTATAATGGTGAGGTCTGTAGTGCTTTTTAAAAAGGCATATTTAAAGTATTGTATCTCAGTATAAAGGAATGCTCAGGGTTACTACTGACATTGGACAGCAAGAAATTATGTTACAGTTGATTTTACGTAACTATTTATATTCACTCCAATAAAAAGTTTAATTGTGACAGAGAAACTTGTCTGTAGTGCTGCAATGCTTTTGTAAGCACTACACAAGTTCTCTGGGTGCAAGGTCATGTCTAAGCAAACTGTATTTTGCTTTAACAAAACATCCTTCCCACAGTATATATGTTTAATAACTAGTATGTTTGGTCATCATTCACTGGGTCTCTAGCTATTGTTGCTAAAATATAGCCTTATCTTCTCTGTGCCTCTCCAGCCCCATCTCTCAATGTTCAGCTTCAAACCCCCGTGTCTCTCCAGCCTCATTCCCCCAGTGTCTGTCCAGCCTCATGCCGCCCAGTGTATGTCCAGCCTGCTACCTCCTCTTTTTATCTCCACAGCCTCATGCCACCCCTTTTTCTCTCCACAGCCTCATTCCACCCCTGTGTATCTTCATAGGGTCATGCCACCCCCTGTGTCTCTCCAGTCTCATTCCCCCCTGTGTTTATTCCAGCTTTGTCCCACATCCATCCCCTTCTGTCATCTGTCACTCAGCCATCTGTTTCATCTACAGTATATCTCCCTACCCATGTCTTCCTCCTTCTCTCTCTCTCTCTCTGATCTCTGTGAGGGAGAGAGGGTTGTGGGGGTGGGTAGCAGGGGGTGTTGTGGGGGGCATGTAAATGCTTTTTCTCTGCCACTTCTTTCCCCCTTCCCCATCTCACTTTCATCTCTGTCCTCCTCACCTGCTCTCTCTATAATCCCTGACATCTTCCCCCCCCTCTCTACCTCATCCCTGTCCCATCCCTGTCTTAATCTCTCACATATATGTATTGGGTAAATGACTATAATGAAGATATGTACAGCTGCATCTTTGCTGATCACACTACAAACGTGCGCAGGCATCGCGCTATGCGATTTCCCATGCAGCATACATTATGATATGCTATGGCGCACACTGCGATCACACCATGCAATCCTATGGAGCGTGGGTGTGAACGCAGTGCGCATATCTGCTTGCGGTCGCATGCCTCATGCCATGCATGGCATGATTTGCTCAGTACGCAGCAACGATGTAGCAGGACACATCTGTAGTGTACATCATACAATATTTGGTTTGTATGAGGCTGCTAAGCTGGAGACAGGGATTATATGGGGTAACCATAGGTCATGTTGGCTGTATGTGCATATTAAATTGTTATGCAGGCTCAAGGCTATTTATGGTGTACATGGGGCAGTGCTGCCAACAGAAGATCCACCCCTACTCTCTTGCCCATTAAAAGAGAGTGCCCATTTACGACTTCAGCACTTTTATATAAATCTAGGAAATATTTTGATTAAAAAAGTACTAGAAAATAGTGATACCATTCAGTTGTGACATACAGGGCCTTTCATAAGACTGTGATGTGACTTGTTCCTAGAGAACTGATAAGCTAGACACACAAGATAACTGCCTCCACTTAGTGTAGGAATTCTCTTTAATGTGTGACTTTTGCCAACACACGCAGTAAAGGAAGTCATTCTGATCATTAAATCAATATTCTTGAGTATCCAACCATTTAATTCACACATAACTAGTGTCCTCAGTGAGTTAGGAGACACTTTTGTGGTATGTTTTGTAAATGTGTTCAATGTGAATATTAGTGTGCAGCACTTGGTGCTGCCTCTATGTTACCCTAGTCAATTGGTAGGTACTAAAACCAAGAGCATCTCTCCATGTAGGTGCAACCACTGACCTGTAAATTCTGTACATGTGTGCTACACTGCACATCTTCTTTCTCCATCCATCCTCCATTATTATTACATAGCAGAGCTTCTAAATTACACAGCATAGTGCCCCTGAGTAACTCCCGGAGTGAGAGCCTCATATAGTGAACTTATATCCACTATATCACTACTGCATAGAACATGTACATGATTCTGCAGTCACCACTGATTACAGCTCTATACAGTGAGTGCACATCTGGAGCACCACAATGCCCACCTACAAACGCAACTGGCTGTAACTAGAGATCTTGTTAATCCTGTGTTGACCTATTCCTCTTTCTACCTGGTTAATAAACTTTCACCTAGTTAAGATGACCTGCTCTGTGGACCTACCTTGATTTGCACACCGCTGCCACCTACCATCATAGTGTTTGACAAAAGTGAATTCAGAATTGTTGCTTTTCACCTACAAAATGAGTACAATGCCTGCCTCTATTGTATAGAGAAGACATTCCATTAGTGTGGTCTCGGCTATTGGTTCACAAAAAAACTGCTGATATCAAAGTACCAAAATGTTCGTTCCATTGTAAGCAGCACAATAACTGAAAAAGTAATCAGTCAGTTTGATTTACTCATCTGTTCGTCTGCCCAGTAATGATTTTGGTGTTACTTAGATGCTAATATTGACTATTTTCTACTTTCTTCCTCTTTCAAATCAATACAGAATCTAAAACACTAAATATGTGTCTGGCTTATCTTCTGCAGTCCATCAGCTCATCTCACACTATTTTCTCCACCAAATATGACCTAATGAAGTTCTAAATTATGTATTCAGATTGCAGCCTTAGCAAAACACAAATAAGATACCAGGACAAAAACATTTGTGACAATCTTTCCTTATAGCAAGTTTGAAGTTATATTAACCAAGAAAGCTATCCCAAATTATAATAAATTATGAAGTGAAGCAAAAATGTGAATATAGTAAATATTTCTGAATACAAATCTAATGTATTTCATACATTTGCACTTTGTGCTTATTATAGATTGTATCTATTACAGAGTGAGTCTATTAAAAATTATTTATTAATGTACATAACATTTTGACGTTGTTGCAGAGTTGAGAATACAACCAATTGTGGAGCGTATCTTGCAGGAAGTTGCACTGTGAATCCTCAGAAAATGAGCACATGTAAATACTGTACGGGCGATGAATGTCATAATCATTTCAGTTACATCTGAAATTATGACTGAAGACACAGAACTGGGGGCCTGATTCATTACGAATCGCTATTGAGATTTGCAGCTCCGTAATCGCACGCAGGTCTGCTGCGAAATCATGCTAATGATTGCTATCGTAATGCCTTCGCACTGCCAGCATAGAGATGCCCACTGCCTCCCACTAATGCTATCGCACATCCGTAGTACCTTGCACACCTCCATAAACATTGGTAACATTGAGTGCCCTCACGCAGAATCACAGCCCTGACCTTACTTACAAACTGCTAACCTCGTTGCACGCAGTGAGTACTCCAGCTGTGTATACAATCGCACTGGCTAATTTATGCACGCCCATGCAACGGCATCAAATGGTCAGGCATGCCCACATTTCTCCGACCATCCCCCTGTCACCACCCCCAAATGCTCACTGCCTGTCAATGGCATTTTTTCCAGGCACGCTTCTTTTATATAATGTATGTACTATTTACTTATAACTTCATGTGTATGCATAAATTGAAATCTAAAAACTGATTAAAAAAAAATCTATTACACTGGTGTCTGTTGTTATATTATAGTGCATATTGTTACAGTAATACATGCCATCCCAATAAAAAAAGTTTCACTTTTGTTACATTTTATGTTGTGTAACTTATGTTTTACAATATGTCAGATTAGCTTCAGATGTAAAGCGTTGTGAGCACTGATGTGCGTAGAGACAAAGATGCATATAAACCCTCACAATTAGATTTGCATCAGAAACGAGTCCCCTGAAAGTTTAAATAATAAAAGTCATTAATTTCAGAAATTAAAATTCCAGTGTAAGGACCACACAAAGGGACTCATTAGCGTTTAATTGCTTATTTTGCTTGAAATGGAAAGTCATTTTCAAGCTCGATGCGCAGAGGCTGGGGAGATATTGCTTTATTTCATGATAAAACAATCCATGGAACGTTTAAACAATCTCGGATCTAACCCAATAATAAAATGGAACATGGGCTGAATGTTGAGTTTGAAGTATAATAAAAGTGGACAATGTATTTTTGCAGTTCTGTTCTTCTTTGCCATTCATTGAATGAAATGACTCCATTTACAGCTGTGAAAAGATGTAACTGAGATCCATGAATTATCCCACATTATTATGTGAGGAATAAAACAATATTCATTTAGCTAACTCTGAAAATGGGCTTCTTTAATCACTACAGCATCAATGTTTTTACCAATAAAATATTTCCTAAGAGAAACATTGGATTAATTATTATGGTCATCAAATTGCAAAGTATATGAAAAAAATATAAAATAAATGTAATTAAAGTGCCCTCCTTATGGCACAAAATAATCAAAATATGCATATTTCAAATTATGCTCATCCGATGAGCTAAATCAATACTCACGATAATTTAGGTGATTTGATATCATATTCCGTTCCAGTGTAGTTTATCAAAGCACTGTTATTTATAAGTTAAGCTGTTTATACATGCAGCAAACTGCTGTGTTTTGCATAAATGATCAGCATAAGGAATTCTCACAACAGGATCAATCAGATCAAGCAGGACTGGTGGAAAATCTAGTCAGCCAATGACTTTCATCTACAGTACAGGTGTTTCCAATGAAGTAATGCATTAGTAAAAGTTGCAGTAGGGAACATACAAATCAGTAAACCCAAAATATCAGGCAGTAGACAGCTGAGACAAGCAACATTTTCTAAACTGTCCTGCAAAATATACCTCTGATTTCATATTAGGCCAATGAATATCATACATTTCAGAATTTGGGCTTCGGCGCCCTTATACATTTTAACCTCACAGATCCAAAATCAATAAAACAAGTCTGCTACAGTCATTGTTCATTACATTACAATATTTGTTATCAATATACTCAAACACTAGTGTGTTTGCACTATGTAAGATCACTTGATCTTATATTTGTAATAAAACCGGGGTTGACCATGGCTATCTATATGTCTAAACATTTGTAGATATAAGAGCAGTGGTTCTCAAACTCGGACCTCAGGACCCTACTGTACATAGTTGACATTTTCCAGGTCATCTAGCAGGAGCACAGGTGTATTCATAACTCATGGACACATCTTAAAAGATCTACAGATGGAGCTAATTATTTCACTTGTGATTCTGTGAGGGACCTGGAAAACATGCACTGTTTGGGGTCCTGAGGACCGAGTTTGAGAACTTGTGTATGAGAGCATTATATTCAGACTGTTTGGATCGCAGTCACTTTGGCAACTTTATTAGATAAGCATGTACACCTGGTTGTTAATGCAAATGTCTAATCAGCAAATCATATAGCAGCAACTCATTGCATGAAAGCACGCAGGCATGGTCAAGAGATTCAGTTGTTGTTCAGACCAAATTACAAAATGGGGAAGAAATGTGATCTTTGTCACTTCTACACTGGAATGACTGTGTTTTAGTATCTTAGACACTTTTGAGATCCTAGGATTTTCACATACATCAGTCTCTAGAGTTTACAGAGTATGCGGTGCAGAAGAAAAAACTTCTAGTGAGCATCAGTTCTGTGAGCAAAAATGCTTTATTAATGAGAGAGATTAAGGGAGAATAGCCAGACTGGTTCTAGTTAAGAAGGCAACATTAAATCAAATGATTATGCATTACAACACTCGTATACAGGAGAGAATCTCCTGAAGTGGATGGGCTTTGCAGCAGACCACACCTGTTCCACTTCAGCCAACAACAACAACAAACAACATTAAACTAAAGTGGACTACACACTGTGCTATAATTGGGCTGATCAGCCGATTTGGTCTGATTATTGCGCAGTGTATATGCAGCACCCAGACCGATATATGTGTGCAAAGCAGTCAGATGATTTGATCTGACCTGCTGCACAACATTTTATCAAACAATGAGCTGGATCATTCGGTACATTGTTCTTTGTTCAGGTGTGTACCTAGCTTAAATCAAAAGTATCTAGCTGAAGACTCCAACAATGTTTCCCAGGTTGATAAAGCTTGATGGTAGGGCCAGACTAGGGCTTAAGTAACATGAATACATGGACCCATCCTACCTTATGTTGGTGGTGTAAGGGTGTGTAGAATGTTTTTATTAGATTCATTAGGCTCTTTAATACCAACCGAGCATGGTTTTGAAGGCCATAGCCTACCTGTGTATTGTTCTGACCACAATTTACCCATCTTCTAATGGTTACTTCCAGCAGGACCCAATTGCTAAGATATAAATCTCGGAACTTGGTGGACAACTATATCACCTAGGTTCAGAGCCCCCTAAGCCCCTGGGTCCCATAGAAATGACACTGCTTGCACCCACTATAACCACGCCCATGATGGTATGTGAATACAGTTTTAAGTATGTCAAGTTTTTTTTTGCAGGTAAGACTTTTCAACTGAGACCTTTCAGTGCATTATGGGGGTCAATAACAGATGGACACATATGCTCCTTTATGTACATGCAAGAAAGAGCGTACATCAGTGGTTCCCAAAGTGGCTGCGGTGGCTCACTGGGATGCCTCAGTGCACTCACAGGGGTGCTTCAATTGGTGGTCCAGTACCAAATAAATTAATATTTAGTCAGTGTGATAGGTAAATCCAGTGCTAATGGCTGCCAATCAAAAATATGTGGACCAAAATAAGGGCAGCCCTGCCAACCACCACATAACTGAACATAAGGGTGAAATATAAGCACATTTTACTTCATATACTTTTTGCTGAATTTCTCAATAAGAAACTTTTGGCCCAGGGGTGCCATGCCAACCTTTTGACAGCATAAATGTTGACCATTTAACTACCTCCACAGTGTGGTGAAATTCAAATTGTATTTAAAACTATTACTGTAGTAATATTGTCGTGTATAAAGTAGGGGTGTGCACCGGACACTTTTCGTGTTTTGTGTTTTGGTTTTGGATCTGGATCTTTCTTCGTGTTTTGGATCTGGATTGGTTTTGCCAAAACCACCCTTCCGTGTTTTGGGTTCTGGGTTTTGTGTTTTGGATCTGGATTTTTTCTTAAAAAATAAAAAAAACCCGCTAAAATCACATAAATGGGCCTTTTTTTGTTCCTACGCTATTAATAACCCCAATAACATTAATTTCCACTCATTTCCACTCTATTCTGAACACCTCACACCTCACAATATTGTTTTTAGGCCAAAAGGTTGTACCGAGGAAGCTGGATGACTATGCTAAGCGACACAAGGGGGCGGCACAAACACGTGGCCCATCTAGGAGTGGCACTGCAGTGGCAGACAGGAAGCCAATCAGCGTTATGGTGCCCATTTGCATGTAGCACGAACCCGGGAGATCCGTGCTACATGCATCTGTGTGATTGGCACAGAGCAATGACAGGTCCGTGAGACCCGTCTGTGCTGCTGTGGTAAAAAAAAAAAAAAAAAACCTGTGTAAAAAAAGAAAAAAATGGCGTGCACCCCCCCAAAAAAGAGCAACCAGCCCCGGGCATTAGTAACCCAGTGCTGGGTGTGCTTAAATACAGGGGACAAACGACGTAGGGGTCCCCTGTACTTAAGCACAACCAGCACCGGGCTAGTCAGAACCAGCGCTGGTTGCCAAAATACGGGGGACAAACGACGTAGGGGTCCCCTGTATTCTGCGCAACCAGCTCTGGGCTCTGATCCGGTCCTGGTTCTGGAAATATAGGGGACAAAAAATGAGTAGGGTTCCCCTGTATGTTCCAGAACCAGCACTGGACTTTTTCTAGCGGGGGGCTGATGCCACAGCCAGGGGAGCCCTTTCACCGGGCCCCCCAGCCGCAGCATCAACCCTGACCGCTAGTCAGCCCAGGCCGGGGATCCCTGGAGAGCTGGGGACCCCCCCAATAAAGGGGTCACCCTCTCCAGGGCACCCCAGGCCCAGGCTGATAGCCCGGGGCTATCCCCGCCACCCCTGGTGGCGGTGGGTGGCGGGTTGATTGTGTGGTGTGGTGTAAATAAAGAATATCAAACATTGTCTTTACAAGTAGAACTGCAAGTCCCAGCTAGCCTGCCCCGCATGCTGGTACTTGGAGAACCACAAGTACCAGCATGCAGGGCATTAAGGGCCCACTAGTACCTGTAGTTCACCTGTAAAAAAAATGTTTAAAAAAACACAGGACACACACACCGTGACAGTATAAGTTTATTAAACATACATACACACACACACATGTACACATACTCACCTATGTAACCTGTAGCATCGGTCCACTTGTCCGGTAAAGTATCCCTAGGGGACCTGTGAAAAAAAACATACTCACCATCTCCTATGCGAGGTTCTGTCCTCTTCGTTCCAAAGTAGGCATCCCCGGACTTGGCAAAAAAAAAAAACGAAAACGCGATCCACGAACTTAGTACCGTTCTATAGAACGGTACTTCCCGAATGAGAGCTTAGCGGCGGGGTATCACCATGGAAACCCCGCTGCTAAGCGTTCATTGGCTGAGAGAGGTCATCTCCCGTCTCTCAGCCAATGAACGGCTCCCTCCATTGTAGTCAATGGTGGGAACCGCAGGGTAAACTTTAATAACCTTGCGGCTCCCAGCATTGACTACAATGGAGGGAGCCGTTCATTGGCTGAGAGAGACGGGAGATGGCCTCTCTCAGCCAATGAACGCTTAGCAGCGGGGTTTCCATGGTGATACCCCGCCGCTAAGCTCTCATTCGGGAAGTACCGTTCTATAGAACGGTACTAAGTTCGTGGATCGCGTTTTCGTTTTTTTTTTTTTGCCAAGTCCGGGGATGCCTACTTTGGAACGAAGAGGACAGAACCTCGCATAGGAGATGGTGAGTATGTTTTTTTTCACAGGTCCCCTATGGATACTTTACCGGACAAGTGGACCGATGCTACAGGGTTACATAGGTGAGTATGTGTACATGTGTGTGTGTGTGTGTGTGTGTATGTATGTTTAATAAACTTATACTGTCACGGTGTGTGTGTCCTGTGTTTTTTTTAAACATTTTTTTACAGGTGAACTACAGGTACTAGTGGGCCCTTAATGCCCTGCATGCTGGTACTTGTGGTTCTCCAAGTACCAGCATGCGGGGCAGGCTTGCTGGGACTTGCAGTTCTACTTGTAAAGACAATGTTTGATATTCTTTATTTACACCACACCACACAATCAACCCGCCACCCACCGCCACCAGGGGTGGCGGGGATAGCCCCGGGCTATCAGCCTGGGCCTGGGGTGCCCTGGAGAGGGTGACCCCTTTATTGGGGGGGTCCCCAGCTCTCCAGGGATCCCCGGCCTGGGCTGACTAGCGGTCAGGGCTGATGCTGCGGCTGGGGGGCCTGGTGAAAGGGCTCCCCTGGCTGTGGCATCAGCCCCCCGCTAGAAAAAGTCCAGTGCTGGTTCTGGAACATACAGGGGAACCCTACTCATTTTTTTCCCCTGTATTTCCAGAACCAGGACCGGATCAGAGCCCAGAGCTGGTTGCGCAGAATACGGGGGACCCCTACGTCGTTTGTCCCCCGTATTTTGGCAACCAGCTCTGGTTCTGACTAGCCCGGTGCTGGTTGTGTTTAAGTACAGGGGACCCCTATGTCGTTTGTCCCCTGTATTTAAGCACACCCAGCACTGGGTCACTAATGCCCGGGGCTGGTTGCTCTTTTTTTGGGGGGGAGGACGCCATTTTTTTCTCTTTTTACACAGGTTTTTTTTTTTTTATTTACCACAGCAGCACAGACGGGTCTCACGGACCCGTTAGTGCTCTGTGTCAATGACACAGATGCAAGTAGCACGGATCTCCTGGTCCGTGCGTGCATCTGTGTCATTGAAATACACAGCAGCACAGACGGGTCTCACTGACCCATCTGTGCTCTGTGTCACTGTCAATCACACAGATGCATGTAGCACGGATCTCACGAGTCCGTGCTACATGCAAATGAGCACCATAATGCTGATTGGCTGAGAGCCGTGACAGACGGCTCTGTCAGCCAATCAGCACTTTGCCCATTAAAGGCAAAGGCATTTTTTTTTAAATGGCCGCTCGAGGCAAAACCTCGAGATCCGACAGCAGATCTCGAGGTTTTGCCTCGGGAGAGGGATCCGGGGCAGACAGGGAGATCCGAGCTTGGGCTCGGATCGCCCCGGATCCCCGAAGTTCGGGTGGGTTCGGTTCTCAGGGAACCGAACCCGCTCATCCCTAGTATAAAGCATTTATTATATTGCTCATAGTGCACCTTGAAATAAGTTTATTGAAGCATAGAATGTGACCTGATCCCAAACCCATGTACCCCAATATACAGTAAGGAGCATACAGTACATGCCTAAATATGTATCTCATTTCCATTATCTCCCTCCTCAATTTGAAATCTCGTTTCTGCCCAGCTCTGCAAAGTAACAGTTACTAGGTAATTCACTAAGAGTGCCTTCACTCCTACCAAATATTACCCCTTTCAGACTGCTAATCTGGAAAATAAACAGGTCTATCAACCTGGAAATTTACTGGATCTGAGCCCGACCCTGGTAAAGAGCAGATTTGTGGACCCGAGACTTCGTCCTGGATCATTTGCTTTCACACATATTAAAAACCCAGGTCGATGCCCATTCATGTGTAAACACCTGGGTTTTTGGTTTATGTGTGAATGGGGTATATGCTTCTTCACCAACATGATCATATTGTTCCATAACCTTATACACTGTGGCAGAAATATACAGATGTGTCCTCACTTACTGGGAATCCAGATGCCGCCCGATGTGACTGAGACACTCCGAGAGGAGTAGTGTACCATATTTTTCTTTATATTTGGCATCTTATTCAAAATGCAGAATCAATAAAAAAGCCACTCACAGTGTACTAGAGATGTTAGGCTGTGACTTTAACTGCACAGGAATTTGTTTTACACATGCACAAAGTCACACAACGGAACCTGACTTGAGGAAAATCTGTGGCTGCTGTATGGTAGTCCTTTTTAACAGATTCAGACAGTCGCACACATATGCACAAATGTTGCACACCCCATTGATCAGTATTAGCTAGCAGTTTAGTCGCTTCTATGTGTTTTAATTATGTGAATAACCTGCATATTTTGAGCAGGACCCGGAGCACGGCGACATTTTACATGATTTGGCCGATTTGGACGAATCGTGATGACGAATCGGGTAAAAAAAAGTACAAATCGTGAGTTTATACTCACGAGCACGATGCCGATGCGCATCCCCGCTCGTCGTATATCACATCTTCTGATCTGCCGTGCTGTAGGGCAGATTAGCAAATCTGGGATACAATGCTTTGGCTGCAAGATAGATCTTTAGTCAGATTGGACATTTTTAACTCCAAATCGTGATCACAACGGCAAGGGAGCTCCCATGAAAGTTCATGAGGAAAGTGGCTATAAAATCGTATCGTGAGCACATCGGTATATGTGTGGGCACCTTTAGAGAGAACAGATCTGTAGGTGCACCTTTCCTAATTGATGAGTGCAGCAGGTCCAAAGATGCTTTTACACCAATGAGTGGACGTTTTGTGCTTCATAAAAAACATTTAGGCCCGTATTCAAATTGGAGCGAAAAGCTGAGATCGGTGAAAAAGTTTCGCCGATGATGTCATTTCGCCAGGCGGAAAAGTATCACCCTATTCAATTTCAAAGGCTTTCCACCTAGGCGGAAAGTCAATGCAATGTAACAGGCGAAAAAGTTTCGCCTATGAATAGCAGGCGGAAAAAAGTGCAGAATTGGGGTTTAGGGGTACAACATTGTGGAACCCCCGTGCAGCTTTAAGATAGTCCCCAAAAGGTAAACTGCATTAAAAAAAATCTTAAAAAAGACTTAAGAACACTCCAAAAATGACTTTCATTTTGGAAGTTGTGGGACAAAGTTAAAAACTAGCGAAATAGACTCCAGGGTGGTCCCCAAGTATGGCCCAGGTGTTATTTGGATTGCAGGTGCTTGTTTGCGGCAGGTGGATTTTTCACAATTTTTTAATTCAATTAACTAGTTGGATGTAAAGGTGGCCATACATCAGCGACTGTTAGTCGCGATCCGGCGATGCGATGGGAAATGCCGGCATTTCCAAGTGGAAACGCCAACCTCCCACCATCGATGTTCTGTGATCCGTTTGCCATATTAAATGTCAGCGATTTGACGATCGCGATCATTTTTTAATCGCGATCATCAAATCAGCAAAATCCAACATGTTGGATTTCTGCGATGCCGGGTTGCAGCTTTGCGGGATCGCGGCATCCATCGCAGATGGATGGGGCCCATTAGTTCGTCTAGTGTGTGGCCAGCTTAACAGTCCAGATTTTAGTGATATCCATGATTGAGCACAGTTGGTTAAATCAAAATAACTGAGGTACTAATTAAGAAACTTGTGCTCAAGTACGGCTATCCTTAAAACCTAGACTGTTAAGCTGGCCACACACTAGACCAACTTACATCCAACCAGCCAACTTGTTAATTGGTTAGAATGAAAATCTGGTAACGTATGGGAGTAAATGATGATCAGCAATTTGCTCCTAAATGCCAGAAAAGAGATGAAAATGGTCATTCAGACAAGTTTGTTAAATGTTTGATCTAAACTATTTGTTCAAACAACAGTTTTGGCCCATTATCCAGCATTTAGGAACAAATTGCTGATTGTCATTTGCTTTCATACCTTATCAGATTTTCATTCCAACCAATTAACTAGCTGGCAGGTTGGACAGATAATCTTTAGATGTGTGGCCAGCTTTAGTGTGCCTTAAGGACCATGGTTGGGAACTCTGTACTACATAATAAATTGTTTATATACTAATTTAGAGGGTCTTAACATTTTTTATGTGTAGATTGAACTTGCCCTTTGGTTTCCTGTACTATGCTTATTATAATTCCCCACAAGGATCTGAATGCAAGGCTGGATATTTGTTATAAACTAACATAATGTAGATAATCCATGTACAGTAATTCATGTCAATATCTGCATTAGTAAAGGGAAAATCATGATATTTATCATGGTGTTCATTCCATGGTGTGAAATTATTACTATGAAACAGAACAGTTCTATTGTAATTACTGCACATATCTATTTCAATTTAATAACACTCTGGGCCTCATTCAGACACGGACGCTAAGCAGCGGATGCACGCTATGGCCGATAATCGATCGTTTGCGTATGCATTTGCGTCAATATGCACATGTGCGCGTCACTCACTGTGCTCGGGAATTGTGCGCTCATAGTACACAGACTGGATGCTAATTTGAATGACAGAATGTGACATTTGTGGGTGGTAACAGGGGAAGGTGCTTGTGAACGGGGGAGTGGATGTGCAAATGCAGGCGTGTCTGGGCCTCTAAACAGCGTTTTTTGGGTGTGCATAGTTAGCAAAGAAGCATCATTGTACACGTCACTTGGTTGTATTTCAGCCTGCAGTGATCTCAGTGCTTGCGGTGGGGAAGGGTCTACTTCAAACACTGTGTGCAGCTACGATAGTGCTTGATGTAACCGAGTAATCATATACTTCCTGGAGATGACATGTGCTAAGATATAAAGGTGGGTGTCTTTATATTGGCATGCGTTGGTTCTGCTGTTGCTCTCTAAGGCATAGAGGGCGTCCTTCTACCAGACAGTGCGATCGCGGCATTTGCATACCCGATCCCTTATTGGCTGCGCGAGAGCGCAGCTTACCGTTCGTGTCTGAATCGACCCCTCTGTCCTCTAAATCAGTGGTTCTCAAACTCGGTCCTCAGGACTCCACACAGTTCACATTTTGCAGGTCACCTAACTCGTGCACAAGTGTATTCACTACTCACTGAGACATTGTAAAAGATCCACAGGTGGAGCTAATATCTCACTTGTGATTCTAAAACATTGAAACATGGAAAACATGCACTGTTTGGTGTCCTGAGGACAGAGGAGGAGGAGCTGATTCAGACCAGCTCACTAGATGCTTTTTCTCGCTCACTCCCAGCATATGCAAATATAGCGCACACCCAGCAAGGCAGCCGATCATATGGCATGCCCACTATGCCTTGGCATGCAATCACTTTGTGTATGCAGACACCCACCAGCCATTCATAAGATGCCCACTTGTGCATGTCATCTCCAGGAAGTGCATGAAAACAATGGTACATCGAGCACCATGAGGTTGACTTGAGGTTGACTATACTTTGCCACAAGCACTACGATCACATTGTCAAATACAACCAGGTGACGTGTGCTATGATGATTCCTGTTAATTATGCACTCCTCTGAAACGGCATTGAAACACTCAGGCATGCCTGCATTCGTACCTCCACTCCCCTGTTTCTAGTGGCCTGCCCCTGTTACCAGCCTCTCCGGTCACTCATTCAACTGTGCTGACTATGCTGAGTGAGCGAGCGATTCCTGATCTTTCGCAGTGGTTAGCGCATGCGCAGTGAGATGTATGAGCATGAGCAGATTGCAATATTGGCCAGCAATGAGCGATCGCATCCTAGCTAGTGGGTCTGAATCAGCTCCTAAGTTTGAGAACATGTACTCTAAAGCTGTATTCAAGGTCTTCACACAGAATCACAAATTATATAATTATCTCCACCTGTGGATCTTTTAAAATGTGTCAGTGAGTAATGAATACACCTGTGCACCCGCTAGGTGACCTACAAAACATGACCTGTAACTAGGGGTGTGCACCGGCCACTTCTCGTGTTTTGTGTTTGGGTTTTGGATCTGGATCTTTCTACGTGTTTTGGATCTGGATTGGTTTTGCCAAAACCACCCTTCAGTGTTTTGGGTTCTGGGTTTTGTGTTTTGGATCTGTATTTTTTTTTAAAAAAGCATAAAAACAGCTAAAATCACAGAATGTGTTGATTTTTCTGCTCCTATGCTATTATTAACCTCAAAAACCTTAATTTCCACTAATTTCCAGTTTATTCTGAACACCTCACACCTCACAATAGTGTTTTTATGTCCAAAAGGTTGCACCGAGGTAGATGGATGACTATGCTAAGCGACATGAGTGGGCGGCACAAACACGTGGCCCATCTAGGAGTGACACTGCAGTGGCAGACAGGATGGCAGTTTGAAAAACTAGGCCCCAAACAGTACATAATGCAAAGAAAAAAAAGAGGTGCAAGATGGAATTGTCCTTGGGGCCCTCCCACCCACCCTTATGTTGTATAAACAGGACATGCACACTTTAACAAACCAATCATTTCAGCGCCAGGGTATTCCACACAACTGTGGCTGAAATGATTGGTTTGTTTGGGTCCCCACAAAACAAGCTGGCAATTAATCTGGCCCTGCACAAACTGGCTCTACGGAGGCAAGTTGTCGTCCTCATCCTCCTCATCCACCGATTCCTCACCCTCTTCAGTGTTGTGTACATCCTCATCCTCACAGAGTATTAATTAGTCCCCGCTGGAATCCACCACCACAGTTACCTCTGTACGTTCTGGAGGCTGGTCTCCCTGGAAAAGTCTCCACATTTTGTGGAAGCAACCTCCTACGCCTTTTGCTGACAAGGTTCCCGGCTGCACTAAACACTCTTTCGGAGTGCACACCGGAGGGGGGCAACTCAGGTAAAATAGAGCCAGTTTGAACAGGGGCCTCCAAATTGCCTCTTTTTCCTGCCAGTACATGTACGGACTGTATGACATGCCTACTTGGATGCTGTCACCGATGTAATCCTTTAACAGACAGACACACGCTTGTCGCTGCTGCTTTGAGGATGCAGGTGCGGCTACAGCCCACACATTTCACAAAGACAGAAAAAAAAGTAGAATGTTTTTATTGTTTGTGGAGCACACTTTGAGGGTTACACCACCCTTTAACAGACAGACGCACGCTTGTCGCTGCTGCTTTAAGGATGCAGGTGCGGCTACAACCCACACATTTCACAAAGACAGAAAAAAAGTAGAATGTTTTTATTGTTTGTGGAGCACACTTTGAGGGTTACACCACCCTTTAACAGACAGACACACGCTTGTCGCTGCTGCTTTGAGGATGCAGGTGCGGCTTCAGCCCACACAATTCACAAAGACAGGAAAAAAAAGAAGAATTTTTTTATTGTTTGTGGAGCGCACTTTGAGGGTTACACCACCCTTTAACAGACAGACGCACGCTTGTCGCTGCTGCTTTAAGGATGCAGGTGCGGCTACAGCCCACACATTTCACAAAGACAGAAAAAAAAGTAGAATGTTTTTATTGTTTGTGGAGCACACTTTGAGGGTTACACCACCCTTTAACAGACAGACACACGCTTGTCGCTGCTGCTTTAAGGATGCAGGTGCGGCTACAGCCCACACATTCACAAAGACAGAAAAAAAAAAGAAGAATTTTTTTATTGTTTGCGGAGTGCATTTTGAGGGTTACACCACCCTTTAACAGACAGACGCATGCTTGTCGCTGCTGCTTTAAGGATGCAGGTGCAGCTACAGCCCACACATTCACAAAGACAGAAAAAAAACGAAGATTTTTTTTATTGTTTTTGGAGTGCACTTTGAGGGTTACACCACCCTTTAACAGACAGACGCATGCTTATCACTGCTGCTTTAAGGATGCAGGTGCGGCTACAGCCCACACATTTCACAAAGACAGAAAAAAAAAGAAGATTTTTTTTATTGTTTTTGGAGCGCACTTTGAGGGTTACACCACCCTTTAATAGACAGACGCACGCTTGTCGCTGCTGCTTTAAGGATGCAGGTGCGGCTACAGCCCACACATTTCACAAAGAGAAAAAAAAGAAGAATTTTTTTATTGTTTGTGGAGTGCACTTTGAGGGTTACATCACCCTTTAACAGACAGACGCACGCTTGTCGCTGCTGCTTTGAGGATGCAGGTGGAATCAATTGTCTAAATCCCACTGCACTAATGGCGGATTCCGGACGCACGTCTAACACCAACATAGCAGTCAAGGCCTCAGTTATACGTTTTGCTTCAGGATGACTGCTGTCGTACTTCATCCTCCTCGCTAAGGACTGTTGGAGGGTCAATTGTTTAGTAAAAGTAGTGGTGTTCCTACTTCCTCTCTGGGATGTTGAACAACTCCCAGCAGCAGCAACAGCACTAGGAGGAAGTGGTTCTTGATCTTTCCCTATTTTATTTTTATCGGAGAAAGTTTGGTCCTCCATTTATGTTATATTCATATATACGTGCGGCTAAGGCGCACACAAACACAGAAAATATTTTTTTATTTTTGCTGGAGAATAGTGCACTTTGGGGGTTACACCACCCTTTAAGAAATGAGCCAGCCGGCTCTTTACTTATGGGACACAGGTGCACGCTTGGCGCTGCTCCTTTGTTGATGCACGTGCGGCTACAGTGCACACAATTCACAAAAACAGAAAATATTTTTTTATTTTGTTTGGAGTGCCATTTGGGGGTTACAGCACCCTTTAGCGGTCAATCCAGCTGGCCCTTTATTTATGGGACACAAGCGCACGCTTGCCACTACTTTGTTGATGCACGTGCGGCTACTGCGCACACAAATCACAAACACAAAAAAATATATTTTTTTATTTTGTTTGGAGTGCCCTTTGGGGGTTACAGCACCCTTTAGCGGTCAATCCAGCTGGCCCTTTATTTATGGGACACAGGCGCACGCTTGGCACTACTTTGTTGATGCACGTGCGGCTACTGCGCACACAATTCACAAACACTAAAAAATATATTTTTTTATTTTGTTTGGAGTGCCCTTTGGGGGTTACAGCACCTTTTAACGGACTAGCCTGCCGGTCTTTTACTTATGGGACACAGGCGCACGCTTGGCACTACTTTGTTGATGCATGTGCGGCTACTGCGCACACAATTCACAAACACAAAAAAATTTTTTTTTTTATTTTGTTTGGAGTGCCTTTTGGGGGTTACAGCACCCTTTAGCTGTCAATCCAGCCGGCCCTTTATTTATGGGACACAGGCGCACGCTTGGCGCTGCTCCTTTGTTGATGCACGTGCAGCCACAGTGCACACAATTCACAAACACAGAAAAAATATATATTTTTTTAGCACTTGGGTTGAGCACCCCTGACGGACAGAGCACCCCCTGGACAACACTACAGCACCCCTTTAGGACTGGGACACTGCACAGGATTTTGGAGTGGACACAGCCCCTATGGACAACTGACTGCACAACACAGTCCAGCCAGCCCCTATGGACTTTGAAGTAGTGGACACAGCCCCTATGGACAACAGCAGCACAGCGCAGCACAGCACAGCACAACACTACATTGCACTACACTGCACTACACTACAACACTACACTACACAGCCCAGCCAGCCCTAACTCCCACCCTCCCTCTTCACTGTCCACAGCCGAGTGAGAAAATGGCGCCGACGCGGGTACCTTATATAGGATCCAAAACCCACGAGACCCGGAAGGCGGGATGATGACGTTTTGCCTCGATTTCAGATCCGAGTCAGGCGGGAAAAGTCGAGCCTGACTCGGATCGGCCTCGGATCGGGGGGGCTCCGGGGGGTTCGGATTTCAGAAATCCGAACCCGCTCACCCCTACCTGTAACCACTGTTTGGAGTCCTGAGGACCAAGTTTGAGAACCTGTGCTCTAAAGCAATAAGTAGCAGAAACTGTCATATACACATCATTCCCTATCTGGCTAACCAGGCCTTTGCTTTAACCGTCTAATCAGCCGGACATGCACTTTTTATTTAACTATAACTGATGCATAAAAACTGGAACTCAGGAGTTTATTTCGGCTGATACAAGCCGTGGTTTATGTCTGGATTGTTTATCATTATTATTTTGGACTTTAAATTGAGTACTGGATTAACAATATTGACTGCATTTATGGCAAACATACAATACTGTATAGCAGCTCTACTGACTGATTTTTATTATGCAGGTGTTTTATAAGAGATATCTTTGAGACATGAAAATTTGTATCTGAATGGGATAATTTTGCAATATAAGTTACCATTGTGTGTTTAATGATTACAATTTAATTGAGTTGCTATATAAGATTTAGGGTTCTATTTACTACAATCCGCATATTGAATGCAGATTGAAGTCTGATATTATCAACTGAATTTGCATTGTGAATTTGGGCAATATCACAGGGATTTACTACAAATCACTTGCAGAGACAGAGCTTGCGAGAAAGCTCTGTCCCTGTGAATCCCCTCCGCACACTACTCAAGGTATTTTCGCAAAATTTACCATGACAAAGTGCCCGCACATGCGCCGACCGGCCGCCGCTGCTACCCCCTGGCGCTAAGCCCTGCCCCCGGCACTAACCCCTGCCCCCTGTGTTCACGGATGCCCCGCGACGCTCCCCTCCCTTAATAGCACTTACCTGCATGATCCGGGCCTCCATTGATGTCCTCCATGCATCTGGTCAGGTGATATCCCATACTGCACTGGGACCCAATCACCTGATGACCGGGCCGCAGTGCACCATGGGAGACCAGCTGAACGGAGGGGAGACATCACCGGAGGCCCGATCACCGGTCCCTAGAGTCAGGTAAGTAAAAAAAAATTTTTACTATTTTTTTTTTTTACAGTTATCATCTTGCGGTCTGTTTAGACCACACAGCTGATTACTGGGACCGACTCCTGGCTCTGCTCTCCCCGTTAGAGTGAAGCAGGAGTCAGGTAACCCGTTATTATCACAGGGCCTCCCTAGGTATTTTTTTCACATTTTATTTTTAGTAACTCTGGTTGGATCACATTTCCCATTACAATTATGGGAAATGCGATCTGATTACTAAAAATAAGTGATACTTAGGGGTTGGAGTAGAATTTTACGAATTCTACACCAACTGCCCTGTAATAGCTATAGGTGATACTAAAATAATGTGAAACGGGTGTGAAAATACCCTTTTTCACTTTATTTTAGTAAAAATAATGTTAATAAATAGAGCCCTTAGAGGCTAATCTGCTATATAGATATATTTTATTATGTTATTTATTTTATTTTTTTAAATAAATTATTTTCATAAATACAGCTGTGTTGTTTTGACTGGACACACCAGCGCAGTACCCCTTTGTTGTTCTTGGATATACACTTCATGGGCCTCACTTGCAAACTGCAAATCAGTTAAGGTGCAACAACATTTTACTGTAGTGCTCAGGTCCATTTGCAGAACAAGAAGTTCAGAGGAGCAGAAATTCGCACCAGCTGACAGGTGAGATGGGCAAAGTAAGGGCGCTCCTTCAGTAGCGTAAATCCATCCCAGATGCCTGGAGGCAAGTTATCACTTGGTGGCCCCCCCTCAAATACGTGAATTTGTTTCTATTAGGCCTATTTACTAAAGTAAATCAGGATATCCACCAAAAGCACCCATTTTCAGGAGATATCTGCAGATTTATAGAATCCCCCCGATGTGTCTACATTCCGGAGACTAGCCCCAGTAGCTACAACTATCTCAAGGTCGCATCAGCTGCTGTTGCCTCTGGGCTACAGATCGCAAAAAGCATCAGGAGAGTGATCTCTAGCATCCCTCCCTGGCACTTTCCAGTCAGACCACTCATTCACAGTAGCGCAAAAGGAGAAGTGAAGGGTTTGCATTAGAGTTGTGTATAGATCCCCTTCAGTTAGTGTGCCTGGAACACATCCCTTCATATTCCAGAGACATGATATAAGGGATAACATTGCAACATTGTCTATTATAATGATGGGGACTGCACTGAGGAATGTAATGTGTGTTTGTATTTATGAAATGTGACCTCAGAGCTACAGCCCTGGGGTTAATTAGGAGTATATACAGCTATGAAATAGTCACAGATAAGGTGAGGTGGGGAGCCCTCCTGATACCACTGATGGAGGGGAAATCCACCTGATGTGGGGTCTTTGAGGATTGAGTTTGAGTCAAGATACTGTAAGACCGCCAATGTGGTTGGACTACAAATCACAAAATGCCCAGTCTACTGCCAATTGCTTCACATGCCGGGAAGTTGCTCTACCAAAGACCAGACTCAGTCGCTGTTGCATCAGGCCCCCACCTCCCATGCCTTCTTACCCACAGCTCCATCTGGTGCATCCTTGTTCACATCCAGCTCCTGGAAGATCGGCTGCCACACTTATGGTTGGGCCTGTGGCTAGAGCTCCTGCCAGGGAGGAGTAGGACAGGGAGTTTTGGCTGTGGGGGGCACCGAGGGTGTCTGACTGGCATAAAAAGCTGGTGAGGAGCAGTGTCACCAATGAGCAGGGACAGGCTATATACAGTAGATAGACGGAAGCTGATGGTCTGACACAGAGCCCTTCACTAGTATATGGTTATGGTAGCTTCTCAGGTGCCGGGAAGAGGAGCCATGTATTGGGCGGCCATGACAGTACACTCCGGGTACATATTTACAGTCCTATGTGGGGAGAATATATTGTGGGCGATGGAGGTGCCCCTTCAGTGCTGGTACCCGGCGGCAGGCGCCTCCGTTGTCTCCCATAGTTCCGCCCCTGCGCTCCTTACAAAACATAGAGCTGGTGCAGTTGTGTGTCTTTGGAGCACTGACAAAAGGAGCATTGATTTGCACAGCAAGATTTACGAATGGAGCTAAAGAGTTAGACATGAGAGATACACAGACATTCCTATGCTGCAAAACATTATTTTGCATCAACAATAAACAGAGTTGCAGATGCACTATGCGATCATTACTGTATACATTTAAATTTATTATATAGAATTTCAGAGGTAGTTTGCATATCAATGGTCACTGATACGGGCCTGCCCACCAGCGTCAAGGTCACCTCATTGAGCAGGTCCCTAACACTCTGGGGTTCACATCTAGGACTCAGGGCACTCCAAAAGTCAGCCCAGCCAAAGACCTCGCCAGGGCATCACACAAAAAAAAGGGTGACAGTGAAGTGTTAAAGTATCAGGTGTGTAAAGTAATTAACAAGTGTTATAATAATGATAAGGGTAGAATGTGTGTGAAAAAATACATAAATAATAAACAAACATGAAAGTGATATACAAAGTGACTACAGGTTGAGTCTCCCATATCCAAAATGCTTGGGACCAGGGGTATTTTGGATAACGGAATATTCCGTATTTTGGAATAATTGCATACCATAATGAAATATCTTGGGAATGGGACCCCAATATAAACACAGAATGCATATATGTGTTAAATGCACCTTATACACATAGCCTGCAGCTCATTTTATACAATATTTTCAATAATTTTGTGGCTCAAGCAAAGTTTGTGTACATACATGAAATAAATTTATGTTTCATTTACACACTATACACACAGCCTGAAGGTAATTTTATACCATATTTTTAATAATTTGTGCCTTAGACAAAGTTTGTGTACATTGAACCATCAAAAATCAAAGGTTTTATTATCTCAGTCATGCCAAAATTATTCCGTAATTCGGAATATTCCGTATTTCGGAATATTTGGATATGGGAGACTCAACCTGTATATGTATTAAATGGTGATGCCCTGGAGAGGTCCAGCCGGAACAGCTCACGGGGCCCCGTACCCAAATGCTCACCCCAAATAAAATGACACTAACAATATAAATAGGACTTACTTGTAATTATACCTGTTGCCTTGTGCAGTCAAATGCTATGTCCCTGCTTAAAAACACATGAGGGGGTGGGGGGAGGGGTGCAAATTTAGACTGGAGCAATCTGAGGCTTCAGATGTGTGTATAAATACACAATATGGAATATAAGGAGGGGCTCTAGACTGCACACCCTAATAGTAATGAAAGGTGCCATCATGCTGAGATTTTAAGTTTTTATAACACTTGTTAATTACTTTACACACCTGATACTTTAACACTTCACTGTCACCCTTTTTTTCGTGTGATGCCCTGGGGAGGTATTTGCTGGGCTGACTTTTGGGGTGCCCTGCGTCCCAGATGTGAACCCCAGAGTGTTAGGGACCTGCTAAATGAGGTGACCTTGACGCTGGTGGACAGGCCCGTATCAGTGGCCATTGATATGCAAACTACCTCTGAAATTCTATATAATAAATGTAAATGTATACAGTAATGATCGCATAGTGCATCTGCAACTCTGTTTTTTGTATATGTCACTTAAAATCTCAGCATGATGGCACCTTTCATTACTATTAGGGTGTGCAGTCTAGAGCCCCTCCTTATTTTGCATCAATCCTATCCTCTATAGAAGGTGATCTCAACTCCAATCCTCATGTACCACCAACAGGTTACATTTTCAGGACTTCTTTAATCATGCACATGTGAGGTAACCTATTTTTTCCCTGAAAACTAGACCTGTCAGTAGTAATTGAGGTTTGGGGTTGAGAATCCTTGCTCTAGAGAAGGTGCACAACCTTTTCTGGACACTTTTGGAGATTGCACTCATTGAAGAGGCCACAATAAAACTTCACCTTCTTAAATATGTTTTATACATTTACTAGTTTTAAAGGCCCAGTTGTTGAGTGTAGACACATCAATCATCTGCAAACATACTGAACCTGATGTTATCATCAGGTTGTCCAGCATTTTGCCCGATGATAGATGTCTAAACAACCAACGGGAGCGTGCATCGCTGGTAGTTTAGACATTTTTTAAACAATCTGCAAAAGATTTTCAAACGATTATCGAATGATTGAACGATAATGATATCATTATCGTTCAATCGCTCAATTTAATCGCCTAGTGGATGTGTGCCTTTAGAGAATATTTGTGCTCTCTGTGTCATTAAATTGATGACAATTGTTTTTTGCTTCAGACATGTAAATAAATGTGGGCTTGTGTACTGTGCATGCAAAAGTTTGCTTTAAAGTCCCAGCTTACTTGAACTAAGAGAATGAAAATAAATAATACAAAATTATTTAAAATACTGTTGTTTACAGTCAGTTAAATAACTATAATTCCTTTACCTTTGTTTTTAATGTAAATGCTGGCTTATTCCTTAATGCAATGTATCAGAACTTTAATAATGAAGTGTGATGATCCATTAAAATATAATCTTACCTGGGCATGAAGCTTTTGCTCAGTTTGTATGTGGAAGTAGAACTAGAGCACTGAGCAGCAAGAGCACTTTGTGGCAAACTGACGACATAATGATTACATGATCAAGACCAAGAGCTCTGCTGTTATAATTCTGTCACAAGTAAAGTGATATTGTAGAGCATTCTGAAGGCTGAGAGCAGGTTGCACTGCTGAGAAACTGCAGAGCAGAGGTGATTGATGTTGAGTGATATTCAAACAGGTCAGGGTAGAAGCATCACAGGTTGCAACTGATGTGTGGCAAGATACATTTCAAGGGAAACCCTGGAGCGGGTCAGAGCACAGACAAGCCAGAACAGAATAAAGCTGAGATGGCACAGTAGAAGGACTAATTGCCAATAGCATAAGCACACAGTGAGACTGAAGTACAGTAGGTAGGGCAAGATAAAGGGAAATCTGGCAGCAGACCAAGGCACAACCAATTCAATACATGGCAAGACTAATCAAGGAGCTCTGGAACAAAACTTGGAGCCAAGGCACTGGAATGCCAGGAGCTTGTGGTAATAATAACCATGAACTAAGACCTAGATGTGAAGTCATCAGCAGAGGGGACAGGAAACTGGCATAACACTGATAGATTATGCTCTATGGAACCAAGATGCTGCAGCTTCCCATAGCAAATCAAGGTACTATGGCAGAGAACTTCTGTGACATGTATTGATGGACCAGGTGCCAATACAGCTCATACCTCATCAGCCAATACAACACCACCCCCATTGCTGCAGACCTCCCTGAACTCCGCAAGACTTCTCTGTAAAAAAAAATGAATGGCAGTTACTTTAATTGACTGTAAAGCTGGGTACACATTAGACAATGTGCAAATGACCCAATGGTCACCCCAATTTCCCTTGAACTCCTGGACAACCAATATAGTGCATACACACTGTGCACTCTTCAAAATGATATACCATACATCGTTCAGTCATTAGGTCATTAAAATATAATGTTACCATATTGCCTGGTTGTCCGGTAGTGCATACGCACTGCACGATTTGCAGAAAATCATTAACAATATCTTCAGATTGAGCAGCATGTACAGCAGATCTAAACATGCAACTGACGACCCCGCGGGAGCGTGCATAGTGCATACAAACTGGACGTTTTGAATGATTTGTCATTCCTATCCATTGGAAATCAGCAAGTTGTTTAAAAAATCATCTAGTGTGTACCCAGTTTTAGGCTACCTGTCACTGGTATGTATTTGCTGATGATTACTTCCCAACCATCTACCCAGTGTCGGATTCAGAAAATAAAAGCTACGTTTTTTTAAGAGAAAACCAAAAAATAAACATCAAATGTGAACACAACAGGCTGTGACTTTCCTAGACATGGTCACATCAGATGTGACCATGTCAAAGGAGCCTGCCAGTGGCTACTGAGAGCTACAGTAATATTTCAGAAACTCAGCCTACCCGGCCCCCACTTGGTTCTCAGTCCCCTCCTGACAACCAGGCTTCATGTGTGTTACCCTGAAGTTTTGAGGTATCAGATAAACACCTGTCCCACCTCCAGAAAATATGCTATCATCAAAAATTATTATTTTACAGATTATTCTGATGAAAGCCATATAAATGTGAATGAGATCCCATTCAAATTAGGCGATTTTTTGAGAAGGGTATAGAGACCATTGCCATTTTAAACAAAGTTGATTTAAAAAGACAAAGGTGCAGTTGGATGGGAGATAAATGGAGCTGTTGAGGGAGGAGAGCTGGGTGATGCCATTGAGCAGACTGAAGCAGATAACGAGATTAGAAGCTGAGATGGAGTGACTGCCAGGCTGGCTGAGATGTGATTCCATGCAGAGTTTCCCTCTGATTTGAGAGCTGCAGTTACCCTTTGGGAAGTAGCATCCTGACTCTGTATACTACATTGATGAAAAACAATAATTTATATATCCATAAGCATCCATTGTTGAGGAACAGTCGTAGCTTGTGATAAGGGCCACAGCATGCACACAAAGGCTCTGATAAATAGTGATTAAATATTTTTTAAATTGTATTCAAAATTGTGTAAAAAATATTTTAAATACAAAGTAATGCATTTTAATAAAATCAGTAAAGCAGAGGACAAATGATAGTATCAATAAAATACCATAAAAAGCTACGAGTTTCATGGAACATCCATCTGCTTCCTCAGGCATACATTTTAATAAAGTTAAATGAAATATATAAGCACTATTTATGCAGTTATTGTCCATCCTTTTAAGTAACTACTTGGATCTATTTTGTTACCAATAACCAATGTGGATTTGAAATAAATGTCCAAATTACTCCTTTGAGACACAAAGGGGTATATTTACTCGATTTAAAATCGATCAAAATCGATCAACATCGATGTTTTGTTTCTGGGGCTAAATCACACATTTACTAATACTTAAAAAACAAATTCAAAAGTTGACTGTTAGTAAATGTGTGATTTAGCCCCAGAAACACAACATGGATTTTAATCAATTTTGATCAATTAAAATCGACCTTTATCAAATATACCCCAAAGTGTGAGTATATTTATCAACCCATTTTAAGAACTACAGTACCATCTTTATGATGTGCATGATGTCTGACAATTTATATCATCATGTGTGAGTGATATGACACTGAAGGAGAATCCCTAAAGGAAGTTCCAACATTTCCTTATTCCAGGGTTGAGAAGGAAACAGCTGTTTTCAGTTTGGATTAATACTAAGCACTGTCCAATGTTTTTATATAATTCTAGAAGGGTGAGTGTTTATATATATTTTAAAAGAATTAATACAATTATAGTACAGTGTACACTATATATTTTTATTTTATATTACATTTACATTGAGTGATGCCACACTAAAATTCATAGTGACATTCAAGAAGCGCCAAAACCACCCATTTCTTTTGCTTCAGTTCTCACCTGGGGTTGGTTACATTAAATATTCCATTATTATGCATGCTAGTTGTGCATTTAATGTGTCTGGGGAAAAACCCTTGTCTCTCTGTTGTGGTGCTTTGGTAGATGCCACCAAACAAGAAGTCAGAAGGTAGACCTACTGTATTACCATTTTAATGTGATAACCCTATGAAGGTAATGATATGGATGGTGTGGAGTGGGTACATGATCTATCATCTGACTTCTTTGGCAGCCAACAAAGAAGAAGACAACACGTAAAGCAGCAACCCAGTGGTATATGTATGTTTGCTTTTCATAGCCTTGGATTAACCTCTTTTAACCTATTTTAAGTAGTTATATTATACATTAATCCTTTTTATGACTTGATCTTAAACTTGCGAGGCAGGTCCTTATTATTAGTTTTATTCTAAACTGTTGTTTCCAATTTGCAGTGGAATATGATGTGCCATATAAGAAATTGTTAATAATAATATCAATGCCTATCAATGCCTATATAGATTGTAAGCTTGCGAGCAGGGCTTTTCTACCTATATATCTGTTTGTCATTACCCAGTTTTGTTCTGTCAATGTTCCAATTATAAAGCGCAACGGAATATGCTGCGCTATATAAGAAACTGTTAATAAATAAATAATAATAATGATAATAAAAATAATAATAATACGCATTCCAACATGGGACGAATTACATATGATCAATGTTGGTGGTAATCGTATATTAACATAATACCATACTAATAAGCAATCTCCCAAAATCATAAACATTTTAACCCTCATATGTATACACTAAATCCTATT
This sequence comes from Taudactylus pleione, assembly GCA_031769625.1. NCBI lineage: Eukaryota > Metazoa > Chordata > Amphibia > Anura > Myobatrachidae > Taudactylus > Taudactylus pleione. The sequence continues at coordinate 3,235,300 of JAUIMM010000137.1, read as the reverse complement.
ATAGTGTAATACATACATAGTAGTAATAATTAGATGACCACTGGCTATATTCTTGTATCAGGGCAGAACATATATACATAAAACATACAAAATATAGATAAATGAGTTAAAATTAGAGATCAAATACATGGATTAATTTATGTAGTGCACCCACCATTCCTATTTTATACTATGTGGTATATTTATCAAAGTTTGCATTTGCTTAAAATTTATGGCAGACTAGCTGGAGTACCTGGCGTTGCCTGGGATTTTAAAAATGTTTGTTTACACATCATCCTCCAACAAACCTGTCCTTAGGCAGGCCTCATGAAAAGTGTGACAAACTTCTCCATCAACAGTCCTAAGGTCTTCAAAGGAAGTAGGACCTGTAATGGTGTAAAGCAAACTTCGGAGATAGAAGCATTCAAAATGTGTCAGATGTACAGTGTAAACACGAGCTTTTGTTGCTCTGATACCAGGATGACCATCTACAGCGACTCCCTGTTTTCTGCGCATTAAAACATTTCAAGAAGCATTCCATGTGTAATATTTTGGCAGCTCACAGTACAGCAGGGTTCTTGTAAAGTCATCATTTTGGGCTCTGTTTATTAACATTATTTTTACTAAAATAATGTGAAAAAGGGTGTTTTCATACCCTTTTCACATTATTTTAGTTTCACCTGTAGTTATTACAGGGCAATTGGAGTAGAATTAGTAAAATTCTACTCCAACCCCTAGGTATCACTTATTTTTAGTAAAGCAGATCGCATTTCCCATAATTGTAAAAAAATACCGGGGGAAGCCCTGTGATAATAACGCCACCTGGAGGTGGCGTTATCCAGGGTCTGCCCCTGTTACTGGGCTCCCACTCTGCTCTAACGGGGAGAGCAGAGGGGGGAGCCAGTACTAGTAATCAGCTGGGTGGTCTAAACATTTAAACATTTTTTTTACTTACCTGACTCCAGGGACCGGTGATCGGGCCTCCGGTGATGGCTCCTCTCCGGTCAGCTGGTCTTCCACAGTGCACTGTGGCCCGGTCATCAGGTGATCGGGCCCCAGTGCAGTATGGGAGATCACCTGATCGGGAAGCCCGGAGAAGATCACTGGAGGCCAGGAGGATGCAGGTAAGTGTAATGAAGGGAGGGGGGGGAGAGGGGGGTCGTGGGGGTCCGCGATCGCGGGGGGCGGGGCTTAGCATCGGTGGGGGGGTAGCAGCGACGGCGGGTCGGCGCATGCGCGGGCTCTTAGTCACGGTATTTTTTCCGAAAATACCGCGACTAGAGTGCGGATGGGATCCGCAGGGACAGAGCTTTATCGCAAGCTCTGTCCCTGCAAGGGATTTATAGTAAATCCCTGTGATGTTGCCTGAATTCGCAATGCGAATTCACTCGGTAATATCACACTACAATCCGCATTCAATATGCGGATTGTAGTAAATAGAGCCCTTTGACACAGTTTGAAGAAAGAAGTCAATGTTGTTGCATATTTTGGTATAGTCAGACAGCTGAGAATGCTGGGAAAGCCTGCTAAAGCTCTTTTCAATAATAAACATTAAGATCTTGACAAAACATGACAGCACAAAACGCTCACTCCGAAGCCGTACCAATATGCCGTGAAGCCCCACAATGAGCGTCCAGCAAAAATTGTGTTTTTTTAATTAATTAAAAATTAACAGTACCGTATATACTTGAGTATAAGCCGAGTTTTTCAGCAAATTTTTTTGTGCTGAAAAAGCCCCCCCTCGGTTTATACTCGAGTCATGCCCGCATGCTACGCAGTGGAGTAGCGTACCATGCGCACCGTGGTGCAGACTGTGTCTCTGTGACACAGCTGCACCGCGTGTGTAGCGCTGACCGGACGGAGTTCAGTCAGCACTACACAGTGCCAAACACACAGCCGCTGGCAACAGCAGCTGTGTGTTTGTTGTAATCAGCAGCCGATGAGAGTCTGTCAGACTCTCATCGGCTGCTGCTGCTCCCACTGCGGGAGCCATCTTCCTGCTCCCGCAGTGGGTAATGGGAGAGATGTCGTCATGACGACGTCTCTCTCATAATGCAAAGCGGCCGGAGGAGCCAGTAGCAGCGTCGGGACCAGGAGCGGGGTTCCAGGTAAGTGTTTTTTGTTTTTTTATTACATTCCCTCTCTACTGGGGCGGGCTACTACTGGGGGCAGTACCAGGGGGGATTACTACTGGGGGCACTACCAGGGGGGATATTGCTACTGGGGGCACTACCAGAGGGGGAATATTACTACTGGGGGCAGTACCAGGGGGGGGATTACTACTGGGGCAGTACCAGGGGGGGATTAATACTGGGGGCACTACCAGGTGGGGATATTGCCACTGGGTGCACTACCAGGGGGGGTATTACTAATGGGGGCACTACCAGGGGGGGTATTACTACTGGGGGCACTACCAGAGGGGGAATATTACTACTGGGGGCAGTACTAGGGGAGGGATTACAACCAGTAGCTGCTGCATTTCCCACCCTAGGCTTATACTCAAGTCAATAAGTTTTCCCAGTTTCTTGTGGTAAAATTAGGTACCTCGGCTTATATTCGGGTCGACTTATACTCGAGTATATACGGTAATTAATTTAAATTTAAATTTTTTTTAGTTGCCTCGGACGTGTTTTAATACACTCATATGTAAAATGTCACGATTTTGGCTTGTAAACTGTGGATTTGTATAGAAAGACAGGAGGACAAACTTTTGCTTTTATAAAGTAGATTTAGCACACTTGAAATCAAATCAAATTGATTTGAATGTGGAAATCTCTGTCAAAATCCCACAATTACAAATAATATGATTTTGGAAGCCATTTCTAAATCAAATTTGATTTTTTTTTTTTTTTTGAATACTGATTCCTTGTTCAATTTTGCATGCCTATGTGCAAATAGAACACCAAATTGAACATCAAATCTAACACAAAATTGAACATCAAATTCTCAAAATAATAGACCTGCTTCATGCTTGAATTTTTAGCATGTGCAGGTGTGAGCTACACAAATGCATGCATAGGTCAGTGAGATCGATGCATGCTTCAGTGTGTAAAAAGGTTGTAAACCAGCATCAGGCTTTTCTGTGCCGGTCCTGGTTTACAACTGACAAAAGTCGTAGGGGTCCCCCATATTTTGCAGTACCAGCATGGAGCTCAGTGAGACAGTCCTGGTTTCGGAAATACGGGGAACAAAAGACGTAGGGGTCCCCCGTATTTTCCAAAACCAGCACCGGACTCTTTCTTGCAGGGGTGAAATGTCACAGCCGGGGTACCCTTTCACCAGGTCTCTGGCTGGTGGGTGCTGGGTTGACGGTGTATAAAAATACATAAAATAACATTGTCTTTTACAGGAGAACTAGAGGTCCCAGCAAGCCTCTCCCGCATGCTTTTACTTGGAGAACCACATTGAAGGGCCCGGTGGTACCTCTAGTTCACCTGCAATAGAAATATTAAAATAAACAAAAGACACACAGCATGAAAGTAGGACTTTATTACACGTTATACTAGTTATACTAGTTTATGGGGACAGCGGTCCATCCCGCAAGAGGAAGGTATGCAGGACATATCTGTGATATCTTCTGTTTTACCATCTGGATGAATAGCCCGATAATTTAATTTCTTGCAGGTAAAAATGTTCATTTTAACATGATATTGTAGAAATTAAGTGATGGTTAAGGCCCCTTAACCACTTGTTTGGAGTGGTTGTATTGTTTGTGACCATGCCAGGCTGTGAGTTACCTGACATGGTCATAAACAAAGCAATGATTAAGAAACACCCACTGGGCAGTTGCCAGAAGATAATCTGCCAGTAATTGACAATGGTAGAGAGACCTCCTGGCCCCTCTGCGTCTTTTCATTCTCCCCCAGTGTCTGCCATGCTGCCAATCACTGCTGATCAGGCATCCCAGGCAGTACCCCCTACCCAACTGCAGAGAGGAGCAGTCACCAGAGATATGTAAATAAACTAACCCTCAGCCCCCAAGTATATACCTAGTGGCTGCAGAGCAGAGCAGCCACCAAGGAAATGTAAAGTCATGTTGTTGCGATGTCCAGTGATCAATATCCCAATATATAAACAACTAGAACGTAACTACAGCTACCAATGGAGCGCTGTCAGGAATGTTTTCTCAAATAACAATGGAGCAGTTGGAAAAAAAGGGATGGTCAATCCCTCCACAAAATGGGAAAATAATGCAATATACCAGCACTCAAAATAAGGTAAATGCAATCAACATGTATAAGTTTTTTGCAAAAAACACTCAGAAATTGTTGGATTTTGTATGATTGAATTTGGTCAAAAATATCCATTTCTATCTATTGCTCCAGATTTGTTTATGAACTGCGATTTCAGTAGTACATATTGGATCATATTATGACATTTATTGTAGTTTACTGTGTATTCAGATACCACCAAGAATTGCGCATATATACATATATACATATATATATATATATATATATATGCATATTTTAATATTTAGTATTTATTTGTCTGTATTATTAAAATGTATGCTTATTATACATGTTGATTGCATTTACCTTATTTTGAGTGCTGGTATATTGCATTGATATCCCAATATATCGCTGGTCAATAGTTTAAAAAGTCAATATTAATGTTACTGCTGTATGTGTTTCAAAAAATATTTCAATTAAATTGTGTTGAATAGGTTTAAATAGATATTTTTGACCAAATTCAGTCATAAAAAATCCAACAATTTCTGAGTGTTTTTTGTAAAAAAATGTAGCCACTAGCATTTACACCTCAAGATGGTGTCGCTCCTATTAATCATACAATTAGTGGGTGGTACCAAAACAATCACCATTGATCTAAATTTGAAAGTTTGTGATTTCAAAATAAAAAATGCCGTGCCACTAGTTTCTGATTTACCTGTATATAAGGCTTGCCTAATAGTTGTTTGATGGCTAGCCATTCTCTCTTTAAATTAAGTATCCATCTTCCAGACATATACAGGACCACACGGGCAAGATAAAATGTATATCACATAGTCCAAGTAACATGTATTTCAATGTTTAATCTTTATCCTGTAACCCTTTTGTGGGTGTGAGAAATAGGATCCCACATTCAACCCTCGATAGGTTATACATTGCATGTATCATTCTGCCCACATCTGGTTGCACAAGCAACTGTTTTAAAGTTGCCACTGTTTCTTAATTGCCTTTGTGACCACATCAACTCCAGTATCAAATCTGATATTCATAAGTAGTATGTCATGCTTGTCTCTTTTTTCCACCTGTATGCTGTCAGAGTTATGTTTTTTCTTTGCTTTCTCAATGCAACTATAAATGGTTTCAGCCTTGTAGCCCCCTGCCAAAAATATTTGTAATTTCCTTTATCTGAGTATTTGCTAATTTGGTGTCTGAGTTATTTCTGAGAATCCTAATGAATAGATTTAGGTAATGGCACTTTCAGTTGTTTTAGATGATTGATTGATTCATATATAGGTCATTCTATATGTGAGTTTTCTATAAAGATTTGTACCTAAGCCTCCAGCTGCATGGTATACAGTTACATACAGTCTGTTAGCATCAATCTCATAGGTAAACTTAACTCGAGATTCTAACTAATTTAACAGTCATATCATGTCAAGAAATTCTAATTCAAAGCCTGACCACACAATACATATGTTGTCTATGAATCTACGATAATATAAGATGCGGGCACTGAAGATGAGCACTATATGGGTCATTTCATATTTCATCATATATGTTAGCATATGATGGTGAAAGAATTGAGCCCATTGCAGTGCATACTGCCAAAATATAGAATTCATCCATGTATTTGAAATAAATACAAGTCAATACAATTTTAAGTAATTGTTATAAAAATTATATTGGAGGGCCCATGTGGTGACTACAATTGAGTGCTTTTCTCACTGCTTATATACCCTCAATATGAGGTATTGCAGTATTAAATGAAGTAACATACATCGAAACTATAAATGTGTCATTAGAAATATTCACTAATCCCTTTAAATCATCAAGGAATTCACTGTAGCTTTAAGATAACTAGCCATATTTTTATCATGTGGTTGCAAAAATCGATCCACATGTTTTGGTAAGGGTTGGAGTATCAACCCACAGGCCGAATTACTGGCCTACTTGGTCGGGCCTCCTTTGACTTCTGCATGTTTGGCAACATATAAATAAATGGGCAGATGGGATACTCTGTAATTAGAAAATTACCTGTTGCCTAATTTAATTAGCCACATTCCAATCCCAGATTAATTTCATAATCAACTTTTCTCTTTATCCAGCCAACTGGATATTTTCCACACTTCCAATCTTGAACCACTACTGATCAGCCTTTATGGGTGGGCCGAATCTCAATGGTATCATCCTGTTTCAGGCCACTTTGGGCTTCTCTCTCACCCTTAGTCAGATTGCAAAATAATTTTTTATATTTTTAAGTAAATACCAGTGTTTGAACCTCATTGTCTATAAGACGTTGAAATGTTTTTATCACTGTATTAGAAGAGCATGGGTCAAATTTACTCATCATTCTGAGTTTCATATTACTACTACTCTCTACAATCTCCTATTTGTCACTGAAATATGCTTTCAGATGTAATTTACTACCTATTTTAAATTTGACTATTCACCATTCAAAACTATATGCTTTCACTGTAGGAACAAGGATTTAACCTCTTTTTGTCAGCCATTACCTGACAGCCACCTATACACCCTATGCTCACTATAGTCATTGGTGACTGTTTCTTATATTAAAATGATATGATTTTAAATAAACTATTTTTTTTAAAAATGGCCCCAAAATTGTTGATTTTTTTTAACTGATAAAATTATGTTAGTAATAGCTATGTAACCCTTATTTGGTATAATTGTAGTAACAAATCTGTATATTTGTTAACACAATTATACTGGATTTGGTGTAAATAGCTATTATTTACATAATCTGATAATAAAAAATTTACAGTTTTGGGGACATTTTAGAAACAATATTAGCCAGTTAAGTGGTTTAGGAGGGAGATGTGCCATGTAGACAAGGTGTTGCACTGGTGCATGTAAAATGTAATGGTTAAATATACCATGTTGCGAGAGAAGGAAATGATACTCAGTGGGCTGAGTTGCTGAGTTGAAAGTATGGTATGCAGTCGGGAAGCTGGCGGATGTAATCCAGATGGCTGGCTTCCCGACTGCTTTAGCCTGGCGAGGGTTAAACGACAGGCGCATCCGGGGGTAATTCATACTGATTCCAAATGTACTGTACTCCAACTTCTGTAGCACAAATGATGCAAATTCACACTGAGCATGCTCACAAAGAGAACACAAGCATATGTCCCAGTGCAGTCTCCTTTGAATATACTGTTATGGAGATAAAACAGGTGAGGAAAGCAAAAGGCTTCTCTAACAACCCAAATGACCGAACCCAAAAGGACACTTATTTATTCCTTCTCACTTTCATTCTTCATACAGTATGTTTTTACATTTTTTTTCTATATTGGTAGCTTAACTCTTTAGTAAAATATATTTGATTTTAAAATTAGTCATGTATAAAATGTAGCTTTTTAAATGTTGATATGGATATTTGCTCTAGTTCAAATGTAATGAACAGAAAGTGAATGTTGTTACACTTAAAACATTCAAACGTGCTTGACAAGACAAGTTTTATAAATATGTGTAAATAGGTTAACAGTCAGATTGAAATATCTATGGACATTTTTTTAAAATCCAGAATAGTAAATGTCTAAATTATATTTTTAAAAAGATGCATCTTAAATAACTCACGTTTTACATTGCATTAACAGATGGGCCTAGAACTTGATGTGGGAATGTTTGTCATGTCATTATAGAAAATAACCATTTTTATGCAAAAGGGCTCTTAGATAAATAATTTTTCTATGTTTTTCAGGAAAAAATTTTTTTTTTCCTATGTTTAAAAAATGAAATATGCTCATGAATCTGACACTAATTAAACTCATCCTGCCTACATTTTACATAATGCAAATAATTTGGTATATTTTGTCCCATGAGATAGCACTTTTCTGTAATTACAGTTTTGCTTTGCGCTTAGTGGTACATAAATATATTTATTGCAACTGGTTCTATGATCTGTGAGCACTTTTAATAGTTATTTTTTTACCTGTTAGCTTATTTTGTTGTCACTTTTCTTTCTGTGTTTGGCCATTGTATAATGAAAAAAAAGATTTGTCTCACACACTCATCATTAATTTATAAACAGTTATTTTTGAGTTCTTCTCTTTGAATGTTTTGCTTAATTGCAGACAAATTATATTTGTTTAATAATTGCATATAAAATAAAAAAAATATGTCTCTGGAAATAAGAGTTTTCAACTCATTGTTCTTGTTAATGTTAATATGAGAAGGTATTAAGAAAAACTGGTATGGCAGTGCCACCATTAAATTTAATGAAAAGCCCCCCCACCTAGATTTTCAAAATGCAGAGTTGTGCATAGGCAAATATACTTCTATTTTCAGATGCACCTTTTACTTGAGGGATGGAGTGATAATAATTACAACTTAATACCATGGAACTTTCTCCCTAGTTTGCAAACTGTGTGGGAATGTTTTTTTTTGAACATTTGCATGTTTGTGATTCTGCAAAGCCCCATGGATGTCTCTCTTGAGAAGGAGATTGACCAGTGCAATGAGTATGTAAGTAGGTAGTGTGAGTGCGTGTGAGTAGTTAATAAGTGGTTAACATATTTGGTGTGTGTCTTGTCTTTTTTTTTAATTTTCTTTATAGTTGGGACACAGGTGCCACCATTACCTTACTGTCTGAGCATGGTGCCACTTGTGGTTCTCCGGGGTATGCTTCCTTATGCCACTGTAAAGAACAATTTTTTTTACTATTCATCACACAATAACCCTGCACCCACTGTCACTACAGGTGCAGGGAATAGCCCAGGGCTTCACCTCAGCCCTTTTCTTGTTGGATTCCCACTTCTTGAGGAATTCAAGGGCTGGGTTGACCAGTCTAATGCTGGTTAATGTGATTGGCATGGGGAAACAGTGATGTGTGTCCCCCTGCTATGTGTTACAAGTCGCGGTCACGACTTGTCACTTCGAGCAGGTTTCCCAGTCAGGACTGGGTTACTCCAGTTTCTCCTGTTGCTAGGTGATCATGCCGATCAGGAAGTGCCTCAGGAAGTGATGTGTCCTTCACAGTGCAGCGTTATTGGTGGTTCCTCCTATTTGTACACACTGGACTTTTGCTGCCTCGCCGACTATAGCATATCTGTGTGTTCCCTCGGCTTGGCTGCATGGTCAGTGTGCTGTTCCTCCTCATGGTGCAGATTTTGTCCTTCCCAAAGTGGTTTCCGTGCTATCTCTGGTTCTCCAGCCTCCATACAACTTCTTAGCCGCATCTATACTACCATGCTGCCATCAGAATTCGAAGTCGCAGCACTGACTACCTACTCCTCTACCATCGGCTCTTGCCACACCTTCGGCACATTTACCGCACCAACAGCTTCTGTGGTGTTCCCGGCTCTCCAGCTTGTTCTACGGCTTCCAAGCCGCACCTACACCACCCTGCTGCCATTGGCTCTCCAAACTGCAGCATTATCTGCTAACTGTCTATCACCAGCTATTGCCAAACCATTGGCACACAAGCCGCACCATTAGCACATTTGCCGCATCCTCGGCACATTTGCCTTACCATCGGCTCCCAAATCCACAGCACTACCATTGTCTGACTACCGCTGGCTGTTGCCACACCATCGGCACACAAGCTGCATCATTGGCACATTTGCAGCACCATCGGCACATTTGCCGCACCATCTGTACATTTGCTGCACCATTGGCTCCCAAAGCCACAACATTACTATTGACTGTCTAACACCAGCTATTTCTGCACCAATGGCACATTTGCCATGCCATCGGCTCCCAAAGCCACAGCATTACCATTTTCTGACTTCCACCAGCTATTGCCGCACCATCGGCACATTTGCTGCACCATCTGCACATTTGCTGCACCATTGGCTCCCAAAGCCACAACATTACTATTGACTGTCTAACACCAGCTATTTCTGCACCAATGGCACATTTGCCATGCCATCAGCTCCCAAAGCCACAGCATTACCATTTTCTGACTTCCACCAGCTATTGCCACACCATCGGCACATTTGCTGCACCATCGGCACATTTGCTGCACCATCTGCACATTTGCTGCGCCATTGGTTCCCTAAGCCACAGCATTACCATTGTCTGACTATCACCTGCTTTTGCCGCACCATCGGCACACAAGCTGCATTATCGGCACACTTGCCACACCATCTGCACATTTGCCGCACCATCGGCTCCCAAAGCCAAAACATTACTATTGGCTGTCTACCACTGGCTATTGCTGCACCATTGGCACACAAGCTGCACCATCAGCACATTTGCTGCACCATTGGCTCCCAAAGCCACAACAATACATCTTAACTGTCTATCACCGGCTATTGCCACTCCATCAGCACACAAGCCACACCATCGGCACCTTTGCCACATCATCTGCACATTTGCATCACCATCTGCTCCCAAGCCGCTTCTCTCCAATTGTATTATTTGCTCTTCCTGTTCAAGACTCTTTCCTTTCATTTCAGGATTCCAGTCGACACTCCTGTAAGCTGCTACGACTCCGAGCAGTAAGTCCAGGTGGCTGCCTAAGTACCTGTGAGCTATTCATCTCTAAGGGAACAACAGGTGGTTGTTAAAGGTGGAAGACCTCATAGCCTGAGTTCTAGACAGCTTACTAGGAGTGGTCACTGGAAATCATAATGCTATGGCATTACCTTCTGGCTGGTTGAGCCCAGTGCTGTTTACTGGAAATACTGGGGAACTCCACGCAAATTTCCCCTAGATTTCCAGTACTGAATTTCTGACTGATTTGGAGTCTTTTGAGAAGCTGCCAATTCGACTGAACTCACACATAATACAACATCATCAGTATCATTGGATGAAAATAGACACGCAAACACGATTCTTAGTAAATGTGTGCACATGCACATCCCTGTAATGTCCAGTGTGTTTTTTCTCATCAAACTTGATTTTTAGTAATTTTACTCCCTGGAGTGAGCTTTCTCCCAAGCCTTCATTTTCTAGCAGACTAAGGCCCTCATTCAGAGCCGCTCGTTAGCGGCAGTACGCTCGTTCCGAGCGATGTTTGCACATCTGCGCATGCGTACGGTTTTTAGTACGCATGCGCGAACCAGTCAGTGCGGCCAAAAATCGTGTGTACGCTATATAGCGAGTGCCTGCAATTTTGAGTGACAGAATGAGGCGTATGTGGGTGGTAACAGGGGAAGGTGCTTGAAAACAGGGAGTGGAGATCCGAACGCAGGCGTGCTTAAAGGTCAAAACGGGCGTATTATGGGTGTGCATAATTAATACAGCAGCGTCATTGACCACGTCACTGGGTTATTTTATAGCCAGAACTGCTCGCAAATTTGTGGTAGCAAACACCAACCACAAGAATAGCGAGCAGTTCATACGCTGGTCGATGTACTCGATTAATCTAATAAATAGCGGACATGACGTATGGTGCGAGCGGCCAGGGGGCGTTTTTAACAAATAAACGAGCGTATGTTTTGCTCGCTCGTTCAGACTTAGAGGTGTGAACAGACTGCAATTTGCGAACGGATCATTTGAATAGCCACCCCTTGTTTTTGAACGAACGACCGCAAATAGCGAACGGCTCTGAATGAGGGCCTAAAGCAGGTTACCTTCAAGTATCTCCCAGTTTTATTCACCATCCATCTGTCCTTCAATTTTAAAAAGCTGTCTAGTCGCCGCTAAAGAATATCATCCCAACACCATGATACTGCCACCCTCATACTTCACTGATTGAATTGTGTTTGCTGGGGAATGGACAGCATTTGGTTTGTACCACACATTAGGGGATATGTATCAAGCCTTGGAGAGAGATAAAGTGGATTAGTTGCCCAAAGCAACCAATCAACTTCTTTTTAGCAGAGTATAGTAGAGTACAACTGGGCATGTGACCTATTGGCCTAGTGACCAGGGAAGGACACTGGAGTCCATAACTTGATAGAAGGTATGATGTAAATATATGTATATAACCGCAGACAGTACACTGAGCCTTGGGTGTACAGGATGTTAAGTGAGTTGTGCAGTAAAGGTGCTGATGACTGTTATTCCACATGTGGTACAGCTTAAACAGGACTTAGGTCTATTCAACAGAGGTCAGGTACCTGTTGAGCCACAGCGGGTCCTTAAGAATGCCAGTTGTGCTGCTCTATGGAAATAAGGCAGTGCAGAGCGTTCCTCATCCAACACTTCTAACTGTCATTTCAAAGACTGTGCTAGATAAATTCCAGTTATAAGCTGATTGTTGGCTTCGGGTAACCTCTTCACTTTACCTATCTCCAATGCTTGATAAATCTCCCCATAGCATTTTTAATTAGGTCTAGAATGCTCCATTATTGTCTCATCTGACCATAAAACCTTCTTTCACATTTTATCTGGGTCACTCTGATGTTTTTTGGCAAACAAATGTGTTTTGATGTTTTTTTCTTAGTAATGGCTTCTTTCTAGCCACTCTCTCAAACAGGAAAGTTATTTGAAGAGCTCTTGATGTCATTGATTGGTTCACCTTCACTCCAGTTTAAGCCAATGAACCCTGTAGAATGACAGTAGCTCCTTCAAAGTGACAGTTGGCCTCTATGAGGCTTCCTTCATGAGTCTCCCTCTTGCTCTGATGTTTAGTTTTGAAGAACAGCCTTCCCTATGCAATGTCTGTTTTTTAGAATCTTATCCATATCTATAACTTTATTTTTAGTTTGTCAGAATGTTCTATGGTCTTCATTTTCATAGACTGCCTACATATTCACAGTATGACCAAAGCTATTTAAATTAAGAGGTCTTTTATAAAAAAAAACTGACCTTTTTAATGATTCAGAGGTAAAGACTGATTTAAAGCCAAATGTTAGGGCAATATATTTTGTAAACATACACCTCAATGTGTGTTCAATGTACAGTATATATACACACACACAGAGACACAGAGAAAGAGAGAGAGAAACATACCCAACTTTGGAGGTTATGAATAGAACCAAGGACCTGATTGAAACCCACTCGCTAGGATGCGTTCGCTCGTAGCTGGATGATTTTCGCATTGTGTGCATATGTACTAGGGGTGAGCGGGTTCGAATTTCTGAAATCTGAACCCCCCTGAGCCCCCCCGATCCGAGGCCTATCCGAGTCAGGCTTGACTTTTCCCGCCTGAATCGGATCTGAAATCGAGGCAAAACGTCATCATCCCGCCTTCCGGGTCTCGCGGGTTTTGGATCCTATATAAGGTACCCACATTGGCGCCATTTTCTCACTTGGCTGTGGACAGTGAAGTGGGAGGGTGGGAGTTAGGGCTGGCTGGGCTGTCTAGTGTAGTGTAGTGTAGTGCAGAGTAGTGTTGTGCTGTGCTGTGCTGCTGTTGTCCATAGGGGCTGTGTCCACTACTTCAAAGTCCATAGGGGCTGGCTGTGTTGTGCTGTGCTGCTGTTGTCCAAAGGGGCTTTGTCCAATACTTCAAAGTCCGTAGGGGCTGGCTGGACTGTGTTGTGCAGTCAGTTGTCCATAGGGGCTGTATCCACTCCAAAGTCCTGTGCAGTGTCCCAGTCCTAAAGGGGTGCTGTAGTGATGTCCAGGGGGTGCTCTGTCCATCAGGGGTGTTCCCCCCAAGTGCTAAAAAAAATTATTTTTTCTGTGTTTGGGAATTGTGTGCGCAGTAGCCGCACGTGCATCAACAAAGTAGTGCCAAGCATGCGCCTGTGTCATAAGTAAAGGGCCGGCTGGCTTGACTGTTAAAGGGTGCTGTAACCCCCAAAGTACACTCCAAACCAAATAAAAAAATATTTTCTGTGTTTGTGAATTGTGTGCGCAGTAGCCGCACGTGCATCAACAAAGTAGTGCCAAGCGTGCGCCTGTGTCATAAGTAAAGGGCCAGCTGGCTTGACCGTTAAAGGGTGTTGTAACCCCCAAAGTACACTCCAAACCAAATAAAAAAATATTTTCTGTGTTTGTGAATTGTGTGCGCAGTAGCCGCACGTGCATCAACAAAGTAGTGCCCAGCGTGCGCCTGTGTCATAAGTAAAGGGCCGGCTGGCTTGACCATTAAAGGGTGCTGTAACCCCCAAAGTACACTCCAAACCAAATGAAAAAATATTTTCTGTGTTTGTGAATTGTGTGCGCAGTAGCCGCACGTGCATCAACAAAGTAGTGCCAAGCGTGTGCCTGTGTCATAAGTAAAGGGCCGGCTGGCTTGACCGTTAAAGGGTGCTGTAACCCCCAAAGTACACTCCAAACCAAATAAAAAAATATTTTCTGTGTTTGTGAATTGTGTGCGCAGTAGCCACACGTGCATCATCAAAGTAGTGCCAAGCATGTGCCTGTGTCATAAGTAATGGGCCGGCTGGCTTGACCGTTAAAGGGTGCTGTAACCCCCAAAGTACACTCCAAACCAAATAAAAAAATATTTTCTGTGTTTGTGAATTGTGTGCGCAGTAGCCGCACGTGCATCAACAAAGTAGTGCCAAGCGTGCGCCTGTGTCATAAGTAAAGGGCAAGCTGGCTTGACCGTTAAAGGGTGCTGTAACCCCCAAAGTACACTCCAAACCAAATAAAAAAATATTTTCTGTGTTTGTGAATTGTGTGCGCAGTAGCCGCACATGCATCGACAAAGTAGTGCCAAGCCTGCGCCTGTGTCATAAGTAAAGGGCCGGCTGGCTTGACCGTTAAAGGGTGCTGTAACCCCCAAAGTACACTCCAAACCAAATAAAAAAATATTTTCTGTGTTTGTGAATTGTGTGCACTGTGGCTGCACGTGCATCAACAAAGGAGCAGTGCCAAGCGTGCGCCTGTGTCCCATAAGTAAAGAGCCGGCTGGCTCATTTCTTAAAGGGTGGTGTAACCCACAAAGTGCACTACTCTCCAGCAAAAATAAAAAAAAATTTTCTGTGTTTGTGTGCGTCTTAGCCGAACGTATACATCAATATAACATAAATGGAGGACCAAACTTTCTCTGATAAAAATAAAATAGGGAAAGATCAAGAACCACTTCCTCCTAGTGCTGTTGCTGTTGCTGGGAGTTGTTCATCATCCCAGAGAGGAAGTATGAACACCACTTCTTTTACTAAACAATTGACCCTCCAACAGTCCCTAGCGATGAGGATGAAGTACGACAGCAGTCATCCTGAAGCAAAACGTATAACTGAGGCCTTGACTGCTATGTTGGTGTTAGACGTGCGTCCGGTATCCGCCATTAGTGCAGTGGGATTTAGACAATTGATGGAGGTAGTGTGTCCCCGGTTCCAAATCCCGTCTAGATTCCACCTGCATCCTCAAAGCAGCAGCGACAAGCGTGCATCTGTCTGTTAAAGGGTGGTGTAACCCTCAAAGTGCACTCCACAAAGAAAAAAAAAAATTCTTCTTTTTTTTTCTGTCTTTGTGAATTGTGTGGGCTGTACCCGCACTTGCATCCTCAAAGCAGCAGCGACAAGCATGCGTCTGTCTGTTAATGGGTGGTGTAACCCTCTAAGTGCGCTCCACAAACAATAAAAAAATTCTTCTTTTTTTTCCTGTCTTTGTGAAATGTGTGGGCTGTAGCCGCACCTGCATCCTCAAAGCAGCAGCGACAAACGTGCGTCTGTCTGTTAAAGGATTACATCGGTGACAGCATCCAAGTAGGCATGTCAGACAGTCCGTACCTGTACTGGCAGGAAAAAGAAGCAATTTGGAGGTCCCTGTACAAACTGGCTCTATTTTACCTGAGTTGCCCCCCCTCCAGTGTGTACTCCGAAAGAGTGTTTAGTGCAGCCGGGAACCTTGTCAGCGAAATGCGTAGGCGGTTGCTTCCACAAAATGTGGAGAAGATGATGTTCATAAAATGAATTATCAACTCTTCCAGGGAGACCAGCCTCCAGAACGTACAGAGGGACCTGTGGTTGTGGATTCCAGCGGGGACGAATTAATACTCTATGAAGATGAGGATGTACACAACACTGAAGAAGGTGAGGAATCGGTGGATGAGGAGGATGAGGACGACAGCTTGCCTCCGTAGAGCCAGTTTGTGCAGGGACAGATTAATTGCCAGCTTGTTTTGTGGGGGCCCAAACGAACCAATCATTTCAGCCACAGTCATGTGGCAGACCCTGACGCTGAAATGTTTGGTTTGTTAAAGTGTGCATGTCCTGTTTATACAACATAAGGGTGCGTGGGAGGGCCCAAGGACAATTCCATCTTGCACCTCTTTTTTTTCTTTGAATTATGTACTGTTTGGGGCCTAGTTTTTCAAACTGCCATCCTGTCTGCCACTGCAGTGTCACTCCTAGATGGACCACGTGTTTGTGCCGCCCACTCGTATCTCTTAGCATAGTCATCCAGCTACCTCGGTGCAACCTTTTAGATATAAAAACACTATTGTGAGGTGTGAGGTGTTCAGAATAGACTGGAAATGAGTGGAAATTAAGGTTATTGATGTTAATAATAGCATAGGAGCAGAAAAACACACAAAATCTGTGATTTTAGCTGTTTTTATGCTTTTTTAAAAAAAAATACAGATCCAAAACTCAAAACCCAGAACCCAAAACACGGAATGGTGGTTTTGGCAAAACCCATCCAGATCCAAAACACGAAGAAAGATCCAGATCCAAAACCAAAACACAAAACACGAAAAGTGGCCGGTGCACACCCCTAATATGTACGCATCGTAGTGAGCATGCGCTAACCAGTGTGAGAGATTGAGAAGCGTTTGCTCGCTGCAAATAGACAGCCCAGCAGAGAGAGTGACAGGAGAAGTGATTTGTGGGTGGTGACAGGGGCTGGAGGTGCGAACGCAGGTGTATCTGAGCATCTTAACGCCATTTCAAAGGCGTGCATAATTAATAGGCAGCATCATAGTTCACGTCACCTGGTTGTATTTCACACTGAAGTTATAGCAGTGCTTGCAGTAGGGTATAGTCAGCCTCAATCGCTGCATTCACTTCCGATAGTACCCGATGTACCGATGGTTGCATACACTTCCTGGAGATGTTGTGTGCAAGTGGGCATCTTAAGACAGGCTGGTGGGTGTCTGCAAACACAAAGTGAATGCACGCCAAGACATAGTGGGCATGCTTATGCCTTGCTGTGTGATTGCCTGCCTTGCTGGGTGTGTGCCAGATTTTCATACGCTTGGTGCGAGCATATGGATCTAGCAAGTGGGTCTGAATTAGGTCCCAAGTCCCTGCTCAGGTCTTTCCACAAAGTTTAAATCTTAGAACAAGGTAAAATGTTGTTTTCCTGGAAATCTTGGATCTTGTGTGTTTTGGATTGCATTACAGTCCCTCCCTTGTGAGCAGGCACCATTTCAGTAGTATAATAAACGGACAGAGAGAGTTTCGTAAAAGGTAGATGGGAAGGGTGACTGCAGGTGTCACTGTGTAATGTACAGTATGTATGTTTGATTTTGTCAGACACACTGGCTAGCAACTGCAATTCTGTGCAAATTAAACTGCAAACAGGCCATTGTGTGTTTGTAGCACCTGCAATCCAGTGCTGCAGTGCAAACAGGCTCTGGATTCAGTATGATTGGCCGACAGTTCAAATCCCGACAGCAGCATCACTGCAGCAGTGAAAATCCCGATCGTCCAAGGAGAATATTCTCTAACCTGGTTCTACCCCCTAACTCTAACCCTCCCTTAGGGGTCACACAAAAAACAGTAAACAACAGCGCTGTGTACCACCTACCATCTACATTAAAAATAAAAAACAAAACAGTAAAAATGAAAAATAGAATACAATACAAAAATTGTGCCAGAAATAAAAAATATTAATGTTAAATAATAAATCATGAAAGATACTTGAATAAAAATACAAATGTAATAATATGAAACAAACATCATTGGCCAAAGTAACAAATGTACATATACATATCAAAAAATGTGTCTAAAAACACTAAACATCAAAAAAGAGCCAATAAACACTGTAATAAATGATAACTAGTGACATATAAATCTGGATCACCATATACACCTAATGTAGCAGCTGTGGTAATAGGTGCTAAATGTATGGGCAGAGATTGTTATGACTCCATGTATACAAGCCTCAAATCTGTTAAAGTTCCACAATAGAAAGTATGGTGACTTTCAAAGAAATTGTCTTATCCGGGTAGATAATATAACAAATTTAAAGCATAATTCTCAGACTGTGAACCTGATTCAGACCCGCTCGCTAAGGCGCGATCGCTCGCTCCAAGCGATTTTAGTCCATCTGCACGATCTGATTTTGGTTGCTCGTAAGCCACTATCAGGACGCTGCTATGAGTGCCATTTGTGGGTGGTAACAGGGGAAGGTGCTTGTGAACGGGGGAGTGGCTGTGTGGACGTAGGCATGTCACCTGCATATATCTCAGCCAGCACTGATTGCTGTGCTTGTGGAATGTTAAGGCAACCCCATGGGCTGCGAGCAGCTCCGATGGCTGTCAATGGTCCCAATTAATCCAACATTTCCTGGAGATGAAGTGTGTTGCGAGTGGCAAGGGGGCGTCTTTAGACACTTGCGAACGCACTTTGCCATAGCTCACTCAAACATAGTGGGCATCCTTACGCAACGCATTGCGAGCGCTTAATTTAAATATCTGGACCCTTTTTGCCTGCGAGCGACCGCATCTTGCGAGAGGGTCTTAATGAGCTCCAGTGTCCTGCTGAACACTGATGACCACTGTCCAGAAATGTGTTTTTAGGAATTTAGAACAATTTTCCACTAGCAATTTCAGTCCAGGTTTTATGGAGTTAATGTCCCACAATGAGTGTAATGAGTGCAATGTGTCCTCACTCACCAACGCACCTCATGCTCCATCTGACTCACAGCCAGGTCTGTGATTCATACCTCATAACAAAGACAACATAACAGTCTGCAAACTCCGTCCGTCTCGTAATAAAAGGACATGCACTTTTCTTGTGCTGATTTGCGGTAGATGATGCACTATTGCCCAGTCGCCAGATGACAGTGTGGCGGTCTGTCGGCTCTGTCCGTCTTGTGGCAAAGGAACATGCACTTTCTTTGTGCTAGACTGTGGATGGTGAGGAAATTCCATTTGGGAAGAAACTAGTCAGGGACTCTAACTAGTGCCTTATTTTTTTGATCACCACCACAAGTCCTGGCCTAGCGACACTTACCTCTACAAGGGTGCATGCAGCGGATGAGTCAAAGTCTGCCATTTGGCTAACTGCACGAAGCAGGGCTAGACAGAGCCTGACCCACAGAGACATCTCTATCTGCCAACACGCTGCTGCAAGAAACCGCAGGCAGGAGCAAAGCAGATTCCATCCAAAAGTTTGTCCATTGCATCATCTACCATAGCACTGTGTAGAGATTGCTTCTCGCTTGATTCTCGGAACAACACAGACCTGCCAGTACATCACCGCAAAATAGCATAGACGGCAGCACAGAAGATGCCATTTAGCGGCTGAGCATTAGTGCGTCACCAACCGCAGTCTAGCATTAAGAAAGTGCATGTTCCTTTGCCACGAGATGGACACAGCCGATAGACCGCCACATTGTCATCTGGTGACTGAGCAATAGTGCGTCATCTACAGCAAATCAGCACAAGAAAAGTGCATGTCCTTTTGTTACTGCACAGACGGAGTTTGCAGACTACAAAAACAAATGGAGCTAGGGGTACAAATTTGGGTGCTTTACATAGATGAAAATACAGAATAATATATCACTGAAAATACAGAATAATATATCACTGAAAATACGTCCCTTAGAAAGTAGTAATCACATCTGCGGAATTTTCATTCTTTATAAGATGTATCCAAAATATTCCAATGTTCCTCGTCTCCACATGGATGTAATATTTTATACAAAAGAAAAAACATACCAATGCATCAGACACTGATTAAACAATATAATAAAATGTATTCTCTTTAGGGGTGTGGAAATATAGAAGCAACCTTATTTATGAAAAGGTGCGTACCCCACTCACAAGAGAAGGTAATAGATAAATCTCATAGCAGTTTCTTTAAAATTCCAGGTTCACCCAGTGCCAAATCCAAAGACTCAATAGTGCACAATGCGTACCATAACTCACATGCATAGAGGTGAGAAGAACTTGTAAAGGTATCTTTGAAGGTGAAACATAAACGTACCCCAACTCACTTGAGAGGGGATCAGAATATACACATCAGGGTTTCTTTAAAGCTCCCTTTTAATCCTTTCACTTTATGTCTTTATTCAATCCCAAAAAAAGACTCAAAAGGTTCTCAATGTTGGTAAAAATAGTCCAAAAGATATTTATTGATGTTACAGTAGATGGTGACAATGGGTATGGGAAACAGACGTCCCTACCATACTCAATAGAAATAGTCCATCATAAAATAGAATAGCCACTTGAAAAAATATAAAAAATAAATAAAAATAAAAACTGGAAAATTCCTGACAAGTATGTAAAAAATGGATAATATTCAAACATTCATACCTTCAGTGGTAATATAGGTCACAAAATCCTCATAGTCAACGCGCGTTTCGGCTCACAGTGAGCCTTTGTCAAGACATGAGGATAATGAGACACCTCTTCCTGTTTTGTACGTCCTGCTACCAATCAGCATGTTACAGAAATTTAATATACATGCATCAGGTGAGATGGAACATAGTGCACTTTCTACCTGTGTGGATAACTCTAAGAGTTCATAGCCCCGATCACCATGACGTCACCGACGTATCCGACGTGAGACCGATCCCACTCGCGGTCACATGACTGCCGCGATCCCTCAGCCGGAAGACGGGAGAGTAACTCCCGTCGTCTGTGAACCAAAACAAAAAGGTCCGGATATATAACGGACCTACCTCGTGATCATCACATGGTCTCCCATATAATAAACCGGAACAATGCGTATGATGGGCGGAAGTGACAGCCATGTAGCGCCCGATATGCCCACACTTGGAAGTACACCAAAGTATACTGAAATGCACTGACAAATAAACAAATCTTCATAAAATAACTTAATATTGTAAGAAAATTCCTATATAAAGTTTCTTCATCTTTTTTCTTCTTTCTTTTTTCTTTCTTTCTTTCTCTTTTTCTCTTCGCTTTCTTCATTGTTTCTTTATTATTTCTTTATCCAAGATACATAAACCAGAGTCCCAATATGATGTCACTAAAAATAACAAAGATTAACAAAAATGCCGTTAATTCCTAAAAAGGTGCCCTATAAAAACCACTTCAACTCCCGAGGGCACCAAAGTTTTTAATGTATAAATTAAATTCATTTAAGTCCTTGCCAACTTAGTGGCTACATCTTTGGATCTTAAACCGGTTTTTACATTTCTAAGACCATAGAAACCTACTATGTCACCTACAGAACAACTGTGGGTCTCCTTGAAATGTGAGGATAGGGCATGGGTCTCTAGACCCTTTCTTACATTACGTAAGTGTTCGGATATCCTTATTTTGAGTGGTCTAGATGTTCTCCCAACGTAAAATTTGTTGCATTTACACTTAATGGCATATACAACATTATTACTGTGGCAAGTTATGAAGTCACTAATTTGGAAATCGTGTCCATTAATCAAAACCCTTTCAATTTTGTGGTTTCCCTCACTTTTAATGGTTTTACACAATTGACAACTCCCACACCTATAAAAACCTTTCAATACTATAGTCGTCACATCCCTGGGTGGTGGAAGGACACTATTCACAAGTTTTGATCTCAAGTTAGGTGCTTTTCTAAAAATACATATTGGTCTATCTGGAATAAGAGACCCTAAAAGGGGGTCTTTTTTCAATAAGCCAGAATTGCTTTTGTAGAATTTTTTCCACATACTTATGTTCAACTGAAAAATCAGTGATAAACGCCCAATTAAATGCCTTTTCCTTTCCATTGACTTTTGAATTCAGCTTTTTATTCTGGACATTATTGTCAAGAAGATCTTTTCTTTCTACATTGTTGACCTTATTAAGGGCCTTATTGATGATCTCTTCATCATATCAGTTTGCAGACTGTTACGTTGTCTCTATTATGAGGTATGGTTATAGATTGGTTATAGATTTCTGTTTTGTTTTTCTCCCTTAGGGGTGCCTAACCCTAACCTCCCCCCCAAGTGCCTAACCCTAATCCCCCATCTAAGTGCCTAAGCCTAACCCCTCCTTCCCCGCTGCCTAAACCTAAGTCCCCCGGGGGGGTGTCTAACCCTAACCCTCCCTTTCCCTATCCTAACCCTAAACTCCTGGGGGGTGCCTAACCCTAAGTCCCCCCCAGGAACCCTAAACCTAACCCTCCCCCCATGGCTGTCCGCGCCCGGTGCCCATCATACCTTCGATCGGTAAGCCATGTGTCAGCTCCTGGTGTAGGTAAAATGACAGGCATCGGGATTTCGACAAATGTCATTTAATGGTTGGGATTTCATCCGTCATCTTCCCGACTGCTCTTGTGTGTGTATATTTTTTAAAGTGATCTTGCGCTTGCTTTTATTAATAGCTATCTACACTGCAAGGTGTAAATTGTCACTAGTGTTTTAGGGAAAAGAGAGATTGTGATTTCAAGATTATTTGTCAAAAAATGTGTTCTTAATGAGCTGCACAACAAAAAAGACCTCTTTTCCTGTTATTAAAAAAATAAAAATAAAAAAAATACTTTTTTCTGGTGTCTAAAACAATCTCCAGTCTTTTATAATTCAATTTAGATCGTATTCTTTTAACTAGAGTGTGTGTTTTAAGAAACAGCATATATTACTTTATATACAGGTGTGGTCGTGTCCCCATCAGCTGTGCCCTAAATAATAATAACTATAAAAAAAATACTGGTTTCTAATAAAATCTCCAGACTTTTATAATTTAATTTAAATCATATCCTTACTACTAGAGTGTGTGTGTTTAGAGATGCAGCATATATAATACTGTTCTTATGGGTGTGGTTGTATACCCATCAGCTGCATCCCAAAAAATAATAAGTGCAGAAAAGACATATTTTCTGGTGTCTAAAAAAATCTAGTCTTTTATAATTCAATTTAAATTATATGCTTTCTACTAAAGTGTGTGCTCTAGAGAGGCAAAGTATATTACTGAACTTGTTGGGAGCTGATTGGCTGGTACCTTATCTCATTTCACTTTGTCTCCTAACACTGCTTAGTAAATACACACCTTAGTCTTTTAAAAAATACTGTATTGTAAAGGTAACAGTCCCTCATTTCCCTATCTTATTGTACATTCAATTGATGTTTTGGCAGTTAAGCTCAACTACAGTAGCTGTACTCCTATTATTGTGTAACAAATATAATGAATCATGGATCAGTTGACAGAAGATCAGGAGCAGCCCAGTATTAGTGCTGGCAGTGATTGTACTTTTTCAAGATCTACTAAATGAGGTCATGGGGTAATAAGTTTTAAGAAAGGGCACCTTAAATCTCAAGAATATTTCACAATTTTAATAAAAACATCACCTCTAACTCTAATTATAAAAGGAAAAGTTACTGCAGAAAAATTAAAAATTGACAAAACATGGCATACACCAAACACAGTGATAATGAAAGGTTCAAAACAAGCCCATTCTTTGTGAATGGCAGTGCTGCTACTGCTGTTTCATGCACTAGAATGGTTATTGTGAAAACCGAGGCCCAACACAGTCAGACATTTTCTGTAACCTTGCATGCATCACCTGCTAGTTTTGAGTCTAGATATGTCACCTTCAATCAGGTAAAAAAGTGCACAAAAAGAACACTAGGCTGAAGAACAAACTGTTTGTTCACAAACTTCAGATATTCCTGGAGAGTCTAAGTATGTCCATAAGTTCTATGTGTGAGTCTAGCATATCTGACACTGTAATCCCAGAGAACCTTCTTTCCACCATTTCTGAACCTTCTACAAATGTGGAAAATAATAGAAGTAAAAGTAATTATGATGATGGTCTAGAAATAGAAATTGAGGATACCACAATTTCTTAAGCGCAACAGTATGAGGGGGATAATTGTGTATCTGACACTAATGAGTAGTGTCAGATACACAATTATCAACTTGTGTTAGACAAGATCAAGTTGATAAAATTCAGGTGGAGGATGTTGTTTGTGTCAATTTAAGTCAGCCACCAGTGGGCAGTGATAAAAAGCACATTGTCATGCCTGGGCAACGGACCAAAATAGCCACTTCTGTGTGGAATCATTTTCAGCTAAATCCTGACCACATTTGTGAAGGCATCTATAGCATTTGTGATGCCAAAGTGAGTGAGGGTAGGGAAATTATCCATCTGGACACCTACTCCCTGTTGTGTCACATGCAGTGAGTTCATGCAAAGTATATATCAAAATCTGGAAAATCATGTCATTAATAACAATCGGTCCAACTTAAGATACCAGCATAGATAGATACCAGCACATGCAATCTCCACTGCCTACACCTTCATCATCAACCTCCTCATTAATGATCAGAAGTAGTCTTACACCCAAGTGTGATCACTTGTTTTACACAAAGAAACGCTGATCCTATCCATGTGAAGAAGTGTGACATTTCTTTGATTCAATAACTACATTTGATTATTTGGGGGACTACCAGCTTGATTTATCTGTTCCAACACCTCAAAATCGGTTTCCATTCTGTGCTATTGATACCTGTGATGAAGTATTGTGTGGAGACGAAACGCGTAGGGTCAAAGAAGCTATAATATCCATTATGAGGAGCCACAAATGAATGGCAGCACCTTTCTATTATGGGTGAAAATAATTTTTTACCTCAGGATAGGAAAAATCGAACAGTTATGTATCACAAATCTGTCATATATTTAAATCTGCAATTGTGTGAAATTTTATTTTTTAATTTTGATATTATCTTGTTGCCGCAGGCCTGAATATACAGTAATGGCTGTTGATAAAGGTTCAAGTCTAGAAAGTGCTGCATATTATGTATTTTGCCATTTCAGGTGGCCGTCAACATGTGTGTTCATGCGTTGTATACCTCTGTAACTGTATTTTGGGCACCAACTATTTGACCAATATGTCAGTGTTGTAAATAACTTTTTGCATATTAAATAATTAACCTTAATTAATCCTTTATTTGATGTTGATTATTTAATCAATTAAGTCATTGCATGCAAATCAAACATGGTGTTATTTTTTTATTGTTTTTGCAATATCATAGAATGTTTGGGATGAATAATTTCAATAGTACTCATCCAATCACCCACAAATGCCTTCTATAGGCCAATAATACAACTAGTAATATGTGTGTAAAAAGTAGAAACATTTTATTTTTACAATCATTTTATTTTAGGAGGCTCTGTATAGTAGGGTATAGAGCAGCTTGGACCTGCAGCACCTGGTGCGGGCCCTATATCTGGGTAGCATTGCTGCAGGTGAGGGATTTAAACTGGTGTTGCCATTAGTTTGTGGCTCTGGTAACTGGTTAATTATTTTCTTTTACCTAATGTGGTATTATTAACATTCATATCCCTAATTGCATTTGTTTGATTTTAGTACATTCTTAAAAAGCTCTCTTGAAATATAATGTTTGCATTTGTTTGTGCTTCAAAAACATGGTGGTTGGATTCCATTATTTGGGCTACCTTTTCAAGATAAGCATTAATATTAGAATTAATGTTTCCAATAGTGTCAGTTAGCTGCATTATGCTGACATTATTTTTACGCAAATGGTGATTCATTTGTACCAACTCTCTTATTTGGGTGTCTCACATGATGGTAAATGACAGCAGCCATGGAGGTGAGGAAGCCAGAGGCAGCATCAGCATTTGGATTACTAGGTGGTTCTTAACAGTGTGGGATGGATGAGCATGGTGTTTCTGGCCTTACTGGTGTTGCTGGAAACATATCTAAGGTGATGAATTCTTCTTCTACAGGTTCAGCAAGTGGGTCTAATGTTGTTGAAGGTGACTAGTCACTTTGTGGAACTAAAGCAGACCATGATGTGAGTATGTATGAAAGTATGAAATGCAACAGTACACATAGAATAATGGCCAATTGTGGAGTGTGGGAAAATTTAATATTTCCACACAAACAACACAAAACAGTTTTGCAGGCCAATATGGAGGTGTTTGGATTTCTGTTTGAAATGAAGATTAGAAACTAGTGTTATAGTAGGCCATTTCTTACATTTTCCACACATTATCCATATAGATTGATATAATCATTTGGCAAGGACTCTTTAATAACTAGTAGGGCCCACTTTGTCAGTAAATAAAAAGCTTCATACAACACCCCCTAAGCTGACAATGTGTATTGATGTTAAATAATGTTTGCCTGAAAGAAAACATGCAAATGTTTTTTATTCTCCTTTACAGATACTCACCGAATGGCTGTACACATGGAGGTGTATGCGGTGTATGAGCCAAAGTCTTCGTTGTTCCAGAGTTGTGCTAGAAGGCTGCTGTGTTTGGCTGGCTGATTGTCAAGCTGAAGATGGCCCTTAAAGAATAGAAATGTGTACATTTAAAGTGCTGAATGTGTTATGAGACAAAATAAACCCTACACCAGAAAATGTATTCCTCTGCCTTATCCTCATCCTGCTTTACGGGTGGATGTGAAAAATTCCTTCTTGCACTTGTACTTTTGCCTGTGATAGAACATGGTAAAAAATATTTGAAAATACTATAATCTAAGATATTATTATTTTTTTTATAAATGGACATTTCTAAAAATCTATTAATGAGGGATTTTATGTAGACTAGGTTATCCATTTCAATACAATAGAAACAACTGTACCTTATATATCTAAAATGTATACCCTCTACAACATGGCTGAAAGAAATACACATGTATTTTGCACATATTTTAATCAGAAAGAAAATTGTACTATGGTGAGTTTACCAAACAAGCAATAATGTCACACAAAATATTATGGCTATTTTATGATTCCTAAGTCACATTTCCATGTTTGCAAAATACACAGAACTTTTTATAATACAGTACTATGCAGATTTGGAGTAAAGGTGTGTAAAGTCTATATAAAAACACTTTGTCATTTTACAAAACATTTATCTAACAATACAAAGGTTATTGTTAAGACATTACTCACTCTTTTTGGGCAGAGCATCAGAGTCATGTACTGTACATGGGTACCCTGCACCACTGCTAATGGAATAATGCAGTGGCTCCTCATATTCCGGACATTCCTGCGGAAATGGGGATTTATCCCCCATCTGCCTTTCCAGCTGCACCTTAGTGGCCATTTTCTGATTGATGCAATGTTTTATGTAACTGAAGCACTTTTTTCAGACCGCAATACTATGCTTCAATGAGCCTGAACAGTTTACATGGTCCAGACAAAGGAGGGACTTTTTGTGTCCACTAGTTCTGGAGGCATACTGCCCAAACTAAACATCATAGGCCTGTATTGAATTTGAGCCAAGCCGCGTTAACTTAACGCGGCCCGGACTTGACGCTGGCTTCGCCTGTTTTCCAGTAGGTGAAAATGGGACCCGGCGATACTTGGATCGGCGAAAACAAATAGGAATTTTTGGGAAATAATTGTAGGACCTCCCCTAAAGATGTCCAGACCTCGGAGATCACTATGGGTACCCCCATTTTTGCCTGCAGAAGAAAGTCAGGGTTTTTAAATAGTCGCGGCTGGTGTTTTTTTTCCGACATTGAAGAAGTAATGCAGAAGAGCATTTAGCTTTTTTTTTTCATTTTTAAAAGTGGTCCCATCAAATTTGGGGTACATGAAAATGGGTACAAGCATATTTTTAAGTCCCTATAGGTAAGTTTAAAAATTCAGCAAAAATACACCTGCCGCTACCCTGCGCAATAAAAAAAAAACCACATAATTGGGGACCCCACCAGTATTAATTTCATTAGTTTGGCTTTTTGTTTGACATTTTTTTTTTTCACCCCCAATTTTTTTTTTTTTTTTTTGGGGTGTCCGTTTTTTTTTTCAATTTTTTTTTGCAACATTTCATTTTAAGGGGGCATTCCCAGAAGTACAGTGTAATTTTTATAAGCCTGCACCCCTTAACCCCAAATTTACACTTTATTTCACTTGCTATAGTTAATTAAAAAATTATCCCTGTTTTTTAAAATTGACCCTTGACCCCATTTACGAAAAAAAACATGAATTTTTGGGAAATATGCCTGGGACCCCCCTAAAGATGTCCAGACATCATCACTATGGGTACCCCTGTTTTTGCCTGCAAAAGAAAGTCGGATTTTTAAATAGCTTTGCCAGGTCTTTTTCCCTGCCGCGGCTATTAGAAACCACGACTTCCTTCAGTAGTTAAAAATGTGGGTACCCATAGTGATCCCCCATGTCTACACATCTTTATGGGGGTCCCTAGAATATTTCCCAAAAATTCCTGTTTTTATTAACCTGTAAAAATAAATTAGTAAAAATGTACAAAAAAAATTACATAAGGTCCCCCCCCAAAAGCCAAACCAGCCCCAGGTTTGCTAGCCAGTGGTGGTTTCTAAAAATACGGGGAAAAAAATGTGTAGGGTTCCACCGTATGTTAGAAACCAACACCAGGCTGCAGGGACTAGTGCTGGTTTTAAATATAGGGGGTAAAAAAGATGTGGGGTACCCCCTATATTTAAGACCAGCACCAGACCCAACCGACTGGGGTGTAATGCCACAGCCCGGAGACCCAATCACCATGGCTCGAGGTCCAAAGCATTACACCCCAACTTGGTCAGCGCAAGCCGGTGATCTCGGGGGAGTCGGGGCCCCCCAAAAAAGGGTCCCCCCTCTCCCGAGCACCACAGGCTTAAGTTGAAGCCTGGGGCTCATCCCCATGCCCCTGGAGTGGTGGGTATGGGGGTAATAGGGGGGCCAAATAATGTAACACTCTTGTA
The DNA here is from genome assembly GCA_031769625.1 of Taudactylus pleione. Lineage (NCBI taxonomy): Eukaryota > Metazoa > Chordata > Amphibia > Anura > Myobatrachidae > Taudactylus > Taudactylus pleione. Next base: position 3,206,555 of record JAUIMM010000137.1, on the reverse strand, counting down.
CTTTACAGTGGAACTACAAGTGCCAGCATGCCTGCCATTTTGCACTTGTGGAACTACAAGTGCCAGCAGACATGCGGTACCTGTATTTTCACTGTAAAATAAATAGTTAAAATAAGACAAAGCACACACCGTGACAGTAGAACTTTATTAAACACACCTACCCATTCACACATACTTACCTATACCAGATGAATCTGTCCCCTTCTCCATGTAGAATATCCCAAAAATATGGCCCTGCAAATAAAAAATCATACTCACCTATATCCTGGCGCAGGTCTCCGCAGTTATCCACGTACTTGGCAAAAAAAAAATGACTACACAATCCACGCAACAGCTATGAGTATGTGTGTTGCCACAGATACTCATAGCTCCCGAATGCAAGCTGAAGGCACATCCACGGAGCTGGCAGTCCCGAGAGCCAATCAGCAGGCATGCTGACTGTAGAGCGGCCGCTGATTGGCTCCGGCTACTGACAGTTCCCACGTGGTGTGACTCGCCCACATGGTCCCTGACTCCCCCAAGATCACCGGCTTGCGCTGACCGACTTGGGGTGTAAAGCTTTGGACCTGGAGCCCCAGTGATTGGGTCTCCAGGCTGTGGCATTACACCCCAGTCAGTTGGGTCTGGTGCTGGTCTTAAATATAGATTTACCCCACAACTCTTTTGTGCCCCCTATATTCAAAACCAGTCCCTGCAGCCTGGTGTTGGTTTCTAAAATACAGTGGAACCCTACACATTTATTTCCCCGTATTTTTAGAAACCACCACTGGCTGGCAAGCCTGGGGCTGGTTTGGCTTTTGGGGGGGGACCTTATGTCATTTTTTTTGTACATTTTTACAAATTTTTTTTACAGGTTAAAAAAAACGGGAATTTTCGAGAAATATTCTAGGGACCCCCCTAAAGATGTGTAGATATGGGGGATCACTATGGGTACCCCCATTTTTAACTACTGAAGGAAGTTTTGGTTTATAATAGCCGCGGCAGGTGCATAAATGCGGCTTTGAATTAGGTGATGCAGAAGAGCATTTAGAAACTTTTTTTTGGCAAAACAACTATGGGCATCAAATTTGGGGTACTTAAAAATGGGGTTCAGCATATTTTAAAGTTGCTAAAGTGACTTAAAAAATGTGGAAAACCCACCTGCCACAAACACCTGCAATCAAAAAAATACTTGGGGCATACTTGGGGACCCCCCCAGAGTAAAGTTCGCTATTTTTTAAGTTTGTACCCCAACTTTTTTTTTTTCGCCCCCTTTTCAAAGTAAATTTTAGGGGTGCCCTTAATTTTTATTTTTTATTTTTTTGACACAGATTACCTTTGTGGGACTGTCTGAAGGCTGCACGGGGGTTCCCGAAATGTTGCACCCCAAAACCCCAATTCTGCACTTTTTAACGCCTGCCATTCATAGGTGATACTTTACCGCCTATTACATTGCATTCACATAACGCCTAGGCGCAAAGTCTTTCAAATTGAATACGGAGGAAAACTAAAACAGGCGATAATGACATCATCGGTGGTAAATTACCGCGAATCCGGACTTAACACCTCAAATTGAATACGGCCCATACTTTCTATAACCCCTTTCACTTTTCCTCTAAGGAGAACCCCATGATATGGCCACTCTTGGTCTTTGTCCTGACCGAAGACACATCATCATCTTTAGTTTCTGACTCCTCCAAAAGCTGCTACACAGACACCTCCTCCACCTCAGACTCTTAGACCTCCAAATCCACTGGCCACCTCTTACCACTGTCCTCCTCCATCACCACAAAAAACACTAATCACAGAGAAATAAAAGAAAATAAACTACCTCCAACACCATTTCTCACACACTCTTAACACACACAACACAGACACAGGGGTAAATTTACTAAGATTTGAGTTTGGTCAAGATTGCAATCTCAGGCGAGTTTAGGTATTTTTTTCAACTCGCAATTTGCTAAAGATAAACTCGGATGAGGAGAGATTTCTCTCTTTTCACTGTAAAATTCCGGTGAGATTGCAAACTCGAATAAACTCACCATCAGCCAAACTCAAATGTACTTTCACCGAAAAAGATACAACTTGGGAATTTACTAACAAACAAGATTAGAATCTCTGGTGTAATTGTAGCAAACTTGCAGCTAAATTGAAGTTTGAAATAGACCACCTTCTGAGCTGTGACTTTGCCAGAAACATTCACAGATCAGCTTGATTTGTGTATGTTTCTGCATGGAATCAGTATTCCAATGGTTTATTTAAAAAAAAAAAATAACAATGTAGGGTCCCCACCCAAAAGCATAACTTGCCCTGGGCTTCTCAGCCAGTCCTGATTCCTAAAATTACGGGTAAAAAAACATGTAGGTTTCCCCCGTATTTTAGGAACCAGCAACTGACTGCAGGGCCAGTCCTGGTTTTAATTGTAGGGGAAAAAAATGTGTACGGAAATCAAATTTTTTACATACTTTTCTTTACAACTATATTGTTGTACTAAGCACTACACATTGAGATAAACATTTATATATTTTATGTGATGTATTTTTAGAACTCATTTTTGGGGTACCTTTTTAAAATTCTATATATTGGATTCACTTGCACAGTTGTGACCAGTATGTTATGTACAGTAGATAATGATTTAGTCCTATTTGACTCATAACCTCTATTATTAGATTAGATTATTCAGGAAGTGGCATGTCTGGGTGGTATGGCGCCCTGTGATGGCCATGCTTTATGACTGTATGACATCATGCTGAAAGGGATAGAGCCACCAGCACCTGGAAAAACGGCAGTGCACAGAGCATCCCCAGGGTGATCCAGGGGCTGTATAGGCTGCGGTGTCCATGTCTAAAGCGTCCAGAAGGAAGCTCCTTGTGGCACCATGGCAGCGATTCTGGCTGCAGGGTGCCATTCCGAACACTCTGCAAACCATATGCAGGGGCCTTGGGGTAGCTTTTATTCAAACTATCCCATTACTATCTGTTGCAATACTATTCTTACTGGTCTTTCCTTAACCAGATATTCACCCATATTTTCAGTGAAGCTTCAGGACTAAATTACAGATGTGTCCGGCTATATTTTTGCTCATAGCATGCCATATAGGCTTCTAAGTTGTGGCATGAGAATAGTGCGGCATGGCGCAGTAAGGCGCAGTGGGACTTGACAACATCCACGGCATGCAATACACAGTTTTAACACTGAGTGGCCAGTGCTCCACTACAGTGGTGAATAATACAATGGATGGATACAGTATGGCACTACAGAATATAGTACAATAGCACAGTAAGCCCTGACAGACAGGCTGATCACATACTGTAGAGTATTACAGAGAAACTAGTAGTGGAGTCTGGGTAGTGGTGCATAAACCATCACTGAACTACAAGTCTCAACCCAGAAAGAGGTGTCTCTGGATTACAAACTGATTATGCATTTTATGCCATACACATGTGTCAATGATGGCACTGTTGTGCCACAAAGAGCTTGTTCAACATGTCACTACTCAACACATAGCCGTAAGTGCCGGTCGCTGCAGCACTGCAGTAAGTGGTGTGCGGTGATCACATACTGTGGTGATTTCAAGTTTTAGATACTAGTAGTGGGGTCTACTAGTGGAGTGAAAGAGGTGTCTCTGGATTACAAACTTACTGTGCATTTTATGCTGCACACTTGCGGCACTATCAGCACTGTCCCTGCTGCTGTGCTTGAAGTTCCCATGCATGCCCAGTGGAGCCGGCCTGGAGTGTGACAGTGTATCAGCACTAGGCTGATGTGCTGTGTGCTCAGCCAGGGATTTGCAAGATGTTCATGCTTGCTAAATGTTTTTTTTCAGTCCTTACATTAGTTACCTGTATTTTAGAATATTCAATATAAAATACTTCTACTAATATGGGTAAAGCCATTGTCAACACTGTGTCTACATATATATCTTCCCTTGCTTCAAAATACAGTATCTACTAACTATCTAAGGCCTGCTTAATTGATTTATGCAATGGCTGATTTTATGCCACTGCATAAAGCCTAGGGTTTTGGGAGAGAGGGGGGATCACTTTTTGGGGGGTCCCCACCTCTGAGATCCCCGCTTGGCCTGACCGGCTTGGGGTGATAATGCTTTGGCCATGGAGACCTAGTAATAGGGTCTCCTGGCTGTGGCATTACACCCTGGTAGGTTTGGATCCGGTGCTGGTTTTAAATATAGGAGGACCACTACGCATTTTTGCCCCCTTTATTTAAAACCAGCACAGGCCCTGCAGCAAGGTGCTGGATCCTAAATTATGGTGGAACCCTACTCGTTTTGTTCCCTGTAATTTTTGGAACAAGGATTGGCTGACCAGTCTGGGGCTAGTCTTTTGAGGGGGACCCACATCAATTTTTACAAAAAAATTAACTCTTAAAATGTAAGAATAAAAACCAAGCAGCCTGCACATATTTCACTGATATGTGCAGGCTGCTTGTTCGAGAGAGAAAGTTGGGCAGCGAACTCGGGGCTTCAACACGGACAGGATCGATCAAATTCACCATCAAACAAAACAATCCTTTCAAAACCAGGAGTATGGTAAATTTGAAATTTTTAAAGTGAAAAAAATGTCCATTTTTGATCAATCCTATCCGAATTGAAAAATGGGACAAATCGGGACCAACATGAATCTTACTAAATTTACCACTTATCCTCCATGCCTCCCAATATGAGGTGATCTAATTGGGACAAAAGGACCATGGCCACACCCTCTGGTGGAGTTCCTAGTGCTGAAAACACTAGCCTTCCTATTGGTATGTAGTTTTGAGACCAGCGGCTGCTATCCACTGATCTCAATTCCAACAGGGGAATCCTGACAAGGGACTTAAGATAGGTGTCAAAATACCAATGCCTATCCTAGTTCCAACACCGGAACGCCAAAGGATCCCAGCTCGAATTATGTAAGTCTGTGGAACCTCTAGCGTTAGCTGTGGGGGAGAGGGTTAGGTTTTGGGGGGAGGTTAAGGTTAGGCACCCATAGGGGGAAAGGTGAGGGTTAGGCACTACTGGGGGGGCTTAGGCACTAAAGGGGAGACTTAGGTTTAGGCACTAACGTGGAGGGTTAGGCTTAGGGTGCGGGGTGGGGAGGGTTAGGCTGCAAAAAAGGAGGGTTAGGGGAGAGGGTAAGTATACTTACCCGACCCCATTCTGGATACCAATCATCGGATGCCACTGTCATTATTCTGACAGGAGGCATCCCAAAAGCCAGCATTACATACCAATTCCTTCCTATAATTCCTCTCCCATCCTCCTCTTACCAGCCTTTCACTGCTGCATGTACCAGTGGCACACATTCGCCTCCACTATGCAGAGCAGCAATGAATGGACATACCTCTCAAAGTGTGATTGGGATAAAATAGTGTTGATCATGGCAGCAGGACAGAGCAATTAATTAAGGACTGTCCTGCTTAAATCAGAATGGTTAGGACATGAGCATATAAACACCCAAGGGGGACTGTGTGCAGCGAGTCCCCTTCTCTGACTTTGTGCAGCGGGTCTCCTTCTCTGAGCAGCAGTCCTGCATCATACCTTGCTCCATCAAGTGAAGTGGTTCCCCTCTTCTCTGCGGCAGCACTATCTACCCAGTAATATTTGGGAATATGGTGTATGTGCACAAGAGAGCAAACACTCTGGCACAGTGTCATAGTCTTTGCTTTCACTGCACAGTGCCATCTTCCCAAAGATGTCACTGGGAAGTTGGCATTGCAAATGAAAAGGGCCCCACTTGCTTGAGCCAGATAAGTATACTTTGTGTACAGGGAGTGCGGTGTGGGCACCTCTTGAACCAGGGCACCACACACCCTGCACCTATTACAAATACAACTATGGTTTGGAGGGTATGCTGAAACAGCAATCTGATCCCCAATTGTGTGAAAGATTCATATAGGCACACTTAGTACTGTTTGCCATTGCAATTGGAAGGGCTCATATTGCAGTACAGTATGTGCCACTAAATTACTTCATATGTCAAACTCTTACTTTCCTATATATTGTTAGATTGCAAGCAGAAGCCTCTTGTTGCTTTCTCTATTTAATTAGTCTTGAACTATACTATATATACTATTTTGTTCTCAATAGTAAAGTGATACAGAACAATATGGTTCCATTTAAATAAATGCTAAGAACAATAATAATAATTAACAGTGAATCCTGGCCTTAGTTATGGAGGATATTATGGATATTAGTTACTGAGGATATTATTGAGATAATGAGTCTGTAATTTGACGATATTTGTCATAAAGAATTATGTTAAATATGGTGGAACAACCACATTGGGCAACAAAACCTTTCCATTGTGACAGCACTCGCAAAATGGCCATTAATCTCCTCTACCAAAATGTGTAGGGCACCACAGTTCACACATTAAATGTCCATAGGACCCAAAGAGTAGTAATGTGGCAAATATGTCAAATAGAATTCAAGCGGCATATCAGTTGATCTTGTTATATGTTGTTTAAGATATTTGAAATACGCACTCTGGATGACCTGTTAGGATTCCACCACGTCAACATCCTTGAGTCCGGCCTCTAGGCATGTTTTGTGTAAACTATTTAAGGTGAACTGAATAATGAAATAAAAAGCAGTCTGTGATGAAGTCCCCCCAAGACACGCTGATATATGGGGCTCTAAACAACTGTCAAAGTTTCCAGACATCCCAACAGATCACATGTTGCAGGTCATAGAGCCAGTGCACAGGGAGAATTCACAAAGTGTCACATTTTCTATAGCACAATGATGATGCATTGTAAAGGGCAGGTGGACATTTTGCCTCATAACTCCAAAACAAAGCAACAAATTACAATGCCAATATTTTTCTGCAAATCTATGGAACAAGGGCCCGATTCAGACCTGTTCACTATGCTGCTTTCACACGTAGCCTGCTGATGTTTGCAATGTGCGCATGCATATAAGATGCAGTGCGTGTGCGCGAACTAGTCCATGTGATCGGTAAGCGTTCACACCCTACACATAGACGCCTCGCTAGAATAAGTGACAGGACAAGCCAATTGTGGGTGGTGACAGGGGTTAGTCGATGGTATCGGGGGGTGTGGTGGTGCGAACGCAGGCGTGTCTGTGTGTCTCAACACCATTTCAGTGCTGTGTATGGGTCCGATGTTACTTGATGTTACCGATTGTTGAATACACTTCCTGGAGATGACGTGTATTACTAAGAAAGTGGGCGTCTTTAGACTGGCTGGTGGGCATCTAAATATACACTGCGATCACACACCAAGACATTGTGGGCGTGCTAATGTCTTGCGGTCAATGGACTTGCATACTTTGGCAGCTGATGGCTGCATGCAAACGCATCTAATGAGTGGGTCTGAATCAGGCCCCCAGACCTTTAATGTGGTCTATGATGTGCTATGTTCAGACAACAGCATCATAGAAATAAGTCACTCATAAAAGTCTTCTGCTATTACTACTACTACTATTACTACTACTACTACTAATAATAATAATAATATTAATAATAATAATAATAATAATAATAATAATAATAATAATAATAATATGTACTGTACATTTCTGATAGACAAATCAATCATTCTCTTATCTTATGTAACTGTGACATGAATTAAGCAACTAATTTCATGCTGAGTTGCATTTCAATGAGACATATACATATTTATTTACATATGTAAAACAATTGTAAATATTGATTTGCACACCATGAGATAAAAAATGTTAATTAGGGTCAAAAAAAGTGCAGTGAGGGGAAAATTAAGTTTATTCAGAAATCTACCACCTCCTCTGTCTTCGACGTTTCCCACCAGGGACACAAAATTAAATATCAAACACATTAAACATATCTTTTCAATTCAAAATACTCTAAGATAAATGTAAGATGCATTTCCCCTAGTGTGGTGTAAGAGTGTTTTTTGATACATTGAGATTTGTACTTTTTGAGACTAAGGTGTAAATTTACTAAGAGTTGTGTCTGACCTGTTTGTCTCAGAGTTTAGACATGAGTAGGAATGATCATAGTTGGTTTTTTTTTTATAAAAGATATTCAGAAATGTACTCATCTCACATGTTTCACGAGATCGTGTTTTCAGATGGTGTATGGCTAGGGCTATACAACTAATTAAACTAATGCCACAGCCAGGGGACCATTTCACCAGGTAACCCTGGCAAAAGCTTTAACACCCCACACTAGTTGTGGAACTACCAGCAGGTGACCAGCACTGGTACCCCCACTGTAAACAAAATAGTAAAAAAATTACTGTACACACACCGTACATAGTATTAGTTTAATACATACAAACCACACATATACATACTCATCTTGACCTTGGTGAACATCTCCCTTCTCCAGTAGAAATCCCCGATTATCCCTAAAAAAAAAAATATTCACCTACCTCCTGGCGCAGGTCGGTCCTCTTCTCCAGTGGACTCTCGGCCATACAAAGATAACAAGCTAACTGACTCTGGAACACATACAGTGAAGAGATGTATGTGTTTCCACATACATCTCTTCTCCAGCAAATGACGGAGACCTCGTGGGTTCCGTCACTTGCCAGGCTGCCAGCCAATCAGAGGCTGCTCTACAGTTAGCGCCCGCTGACTGGCTTTGAGCCATGCTGTAGATTGACAGCCACGTGGTTCACAGTCAATCAGTGGCTGTTCACTCTACAGCTTCCTCTGATTGACTGGTGGCTCTGCAAGTGATGGAACCCATGAGCTTTCCATCATTTACTGGAGAAGAGATGTATGTGGAAACACATACATCTCTGCACTGTCCGTGGTCTGAATAAGTCGGTTGTTATTTTGTATGCCCAGGACTCTACTGGAGAAGAGGACCGACCTGCTCCAGGAAGTAGATGAATATATTTTTTTTTAGGGGTAATTGTGGACTTCTACTGGAGAAGAGGATTGATAACCGGGGACAAGGTGAGTATGTATGTGCGTAATTAGGTGTAATAAACATATACTATGTGCGGTGCGTGTCCTGTCATTTTTGTACTATTTTTTTACATTGGGGCTCCCGGTGCCGGCCACCTGCTTCCACTTGTAGTTTCACAAGTGCCAAAGGGCAGGCATGCTGGTACATGTTGTCCCACTGTAAAAAACAATAGTAGTCATTTCATATTATCACTATTACTCCTGCACCCACTGGCAAGGGGTGCAGGGAAGAGCCCGGGCTTCAGCCCAGGCCTGGGGTGCTCAGGAGAGGGGGAACCCATTTATTGTTGGGGTCCCCACCTCCCCTGGGATCCCTAACCTGGGCTGGCTAGTTTGGGGTGTTAATGCTTTGGCCGGTGTGACCTGGTGAAAGGGTCCCTTGGCTGTGACATTAGTCTCTGGCTAGGTTAAGTCCAGTGCTGATTTTAAAAATAATGGGAACCACATATCATTTTTCCTCATATTTTTAAAACCAGGAGTGGCTCAATAAATTCCCATGTTGTATTACTGTCTATGGAAAGTTCTGCCATGTTCAGATGTTGGTGTGTTCTTTTGTTTTTAAGAATTGGCATTTTAACTTCAGATTCGGTCGTGTTCACCTCTGAAAATATGCCTCTTTTTGCCATAGTAAATTTCTGTGTATGTAAAAATGGCAAATACTACCGTGACTGCAAATTCGGACAAACTTGTAGCTTAGTAAATATACTCCTATGGGCCTGATCCACAATTGGACATGAGTATAGGAATACCATCAGGGTGGGTATACATGGTATACCTGTCTCGGTCCCAGGCATATTGGGACAAGTGGCTACAATTATCATGACTACAAACTGCTTCTATGAAGCAGTAGCTGGGATCATTGGTGCCTGCAGCAGGGCCAGATTATGATTGAGAAACCTGCCCTGGAATACCCATTTGACAGACACAGTGGCATACACAGGATTTCTAGAGGGGGATTTCCAAATGCTTGATTTTAGAGCGAGTGTGGGCCAGTCCATGACGAGGGCAGAATTAGTACTTATCCAGCTTTAATATGCGTCATACAATGTGTATTGTGTGTCATAATTCCAGCATATACAGCACCATAATAAGTCATTTGATGCGGCAGTAAGCCATCCTGCCTGAGCTGAATGTTTTTATTTTAGATGTGAGCACCATTCCAGAGCATTGGAGCAAGTTCGGGAGCCTGGAGGAGCAGCAGAAGAACCTAGCACTTCCCTGGACATATATGTACATATTGGGCTCTATAGCAGTGCATCCCTAACAGTGCAAGTTTTCCAGATCTCCTAGTTGGTGCACAGGTTTTTTATTACTGGCTGATACATGTTAAAAGATCCACAGTCGGTGCTAATTATTTCATTTGTGATACTGAAAAGAACAAAAGCACTAGTAAAATTCTATTATATTACTATTTCTACTGTGGTAATGGTATGTGCTGGAGAGGGCAGATGGAGATGGAAACCCCCCTGCGTTTGCCTATGAGACAGGTCCCCCCCTCATGCCCTCCCACCAGATCAGTTGTCCTTCCTCGGTTCTGCAGTAGCCCTATCTCCAGCACTATTTATCTCTACTCCTCCTTCCTCCCTGCTTCTATTGGTACCACACAGTAGAAGGCACTTTAGCTGCGGTGCACACAACAGAGGTACTCCCTTTCCCTTGCAGTCTCTCCCATTGTCCACTTTCACCTGCATACTCTCCCACTGTTTCCTTTTCCCCTGCAGTCTCTTTCACTGTCCACTTTTTTACCTACACTGAGGGCCTGATTCAGACCGCTCGCGAGCGCTGAGCACTCGCAAGTGGGTCGATGTTGCCCAAGTGCGCATGCGCACAAGGGAGCCAGCTCCGTCATGCGCATGCGCGAGACCCGAATAAAAATGTCCAAGCCATCATTATGGGTCTCGCACCAAAGTGGGTGTGCTGTCGATGGTGATTGACAGCATGCCCCCTTTGGTGGGCGTGCCGGGGGCGTGGCTGCCCAGACGGAGGCATTTCCATGAGAACGCCTACCGGCCCCACAGACATCACTAGTGATATCAGTGGGAGTGCTTTTGGCTCTGATAGAGCCAAAATCACTCCAGGGCTTGCGGCAGCAAGACCCTACCGAAGGGTCTCGTCGCAAGCCTGATGGTCGCGATGGTCTTTACCATCGCGACCATCATTTTGGCCGCTCGCTATAGCTGTGGGTGGTCACCCACAGCTATGCGAGCGGCAAGGAGGCCACTCCAAAAGGTAGGAGGGATGGCCCTGATTCAGAGCCAGCGCTCTGTCAGAGCATCCAGCTCTGAATCAGGGCCTCTATCCCACTGTCCACTTTTTCCTTGGAGTCTTTCCCCCTGTCTGCCTTTCCCCAGCAGTCTCTTGCGCTGTCCACTTTACCCCTGTAGTCTTCCACTGTTCCCCTTTTCCCTTGCAGTCTCTCCCACTGGTCCCCTTTTCTCTTGCTGTCTCTCCCACTGTCCTTTTATCCCCTGCAGTCTCTCTCACTGTCTGATAAATTTGTGTCTCATCCCCCTCCCCATATATACCTATGCTCACTTCCCATAAGTGTCTGTGCCCCCTCCAGATCCGCACCTCTGCCCCTTTCCCATCTATGCTTCTGTTCCCTTCCGAACTTTACCTCTGCACTTTCCAATCTGTGCTTATGTCCAGTTTCTATCTGTCACTCTGCCCCCATCCCATTTATACCACTATCCCCTTTACCCATGTGTGCCTATGTCCCCTTGCCTCATGTGTGCCTCTGCCTGCTTACACTTTTGCTGGTGGCTGCAATCAGAATTGGCATGGTTGAACAGAGGACCACTAGCATTAGAAACCACAAATACAAACTTAATGATGGCAGGTACTGTAAGTACACTTTCCTAATACTAAATCATTATGGCTATTTTCTCACTTTTAAAAATGCTGTATTACTTTTTAAATTAAAAAGGTTTTAAATTCGATTTTTATTTTAAATGTATGTAAGTGATTAAAATGGGAATGATAGTGGGTGCTAGATGGATTGAACATTCCATATCCAAATGTGTGTGGACAAACAACATTCCTCAAGCTACAGCGCCACGTATGTACCAGGAATACTCATGGAAGGCATTACCATGGACAGTGCAGTGGCCGACCATGGGTGCTTAATGATTGAGACCATCGGTGTCTGGCCAGAATTGTCTGTGGTAACAGACAAGCGACACTGGCTCAAGTCACATCCAATGCAGGGTGTACCAGATGCATATCCAGCAGGTCAGTACAGTGTTCTTTAGCTTCCATGGGATATGGACGTAGAAGACCAACCCAATTTCCCCTGTTAACACTATGACAATGTTCACAGCGCCTCATCTGGGCTTGTGACATCGCTGATTGGAGAACTAGCAACATGTGGCATGGTCCGATGAGTTATGGTTATGGTTGTTTTGTGCTAATGGTAAGGTTCAGGTGTGGTGCAGACTCCATGTCTATGTATATATATATATATATATATATATATATACATACACATGACAGTGACTCAATCAGTAAGGTAACAATACCACTTATATGTATAATTTTCTCTATTTCATTCTTATTTCCCACCAGGCCAGGTAGACCACTGCTTTCCCACACAAATGGTCATTAGACTGAACCTCATATCAGACATACTCTACCAACATCAGTTGTAAGATGACATTGCTGGCAGAAACATGGTCAAACAATGAGGTGCATAATGTGATCTGATTTCATCATCTAAAGGGCACACTTATTGAGGTGTACGGTAATAAAGTCATGTCATGGAAACATGTTTGGGTTTGGTGAACTACCTTTTTGTCATCTGTGGTGGATGTGCTTGGACAGCAAGATCCCTGCTCATCTTGGCATTCGGTATGGATTGCCGGCTGCCGCATGACCGGCAGTTTGAATCCCTGCTGCAGCAGCCCGACAAAACAGCAGAACCCAGCAGCGGAAGACAGACAGCGCTGGAAATCCTGATCATCTAAAGGTAAGTATAAACTATTGTATTCTAACCCCCTAACCCTCCATAGGGGTGCCTAACCCTAACCTCCCCCCTCTAAGTGCCTAACCCTAACCCCCCCTTCCCCGCTGCCTAAACCTAACCCTCCTGGGGGGGTGCCTAACCCTAAGTCCCCCCTAGGTGGCCTAAACTTAACCATCCCCCCCTGTGGTTGTCCGCTCACAGCGCCCGGCATCCCTTCGATTGGGATGCCGGCCGCCGGTGTGCCGGCATCGGGAAAATGACAGGCGTCTGGATTATAGACGCCTGTCATTTAACCCTAGCTGGGATTAAGGATTCTAGATGCCGGCGGTCAGGATTGCGACCACCGTCATCTTAAATTAATCCCCTCATCTTGAGCATCTGTGCTACCATTATCAAATGCAGTTCATAAAACCTGTTTCCATGACATGACATTGTCATATACCTCGACAAGTTCACATCCTGAGGAAAAGCCCATGCAAGGTCTTGCAATGTGAATGACCATCAATACAGATTAATTTATTCTAAAGTCCATGAAGTGCCACTTAGTTTCTTTAATGGATGTTCACAAGTAGCCATTACTTTTGGATGGCACCCCGACATTGAAATGCCTGGGGTGATACACAATATTTGTACATGGAGAAAGCAGCTCTAGTCATAGTATTTATCTAAAGAAATTTGGGGTCCACTCATCAGTTTGTAGAGTAAAAAAAATAATTTTTTGAAGCATACCAGTAGAAGACAAAAACACATGTTTCGGTCCCCCTAGATCCTTTGACAAGGTACAATGTGCAACAATACCATAGACCCTTAAATACCCACATATCTGCTCCTAAAACAATTAATACCAACAAATTGGATACATTAAAAACCAACCATGGAGATCTAAAGCAACACACTCCAAATAACATTTAAACATACATATGCATGTGTAGAGAGGATGCGGTTAATTTACTGACTGCCAAAATCCCCTCGCCAGATCCCAATCAGCGTGAGAAGACCGGCGATGGAATCCTGACATGGCTGGAGATGCCGACGCCAGACTCCCGACAGCGGGGATACCGATCGTAAGTATAGAGTGGCAGGTTGGTGTTAGCTGCAGGGGGGGAGTTAGGTTTAGGCACTAAGGGGGGAGTGTTAGGCACTAAAAGGGGAGAGTTAGGTTTGAGCACTTACCAGGAGGGTTAGGGTGCAGGGTAGAAAGGGTTATTGTGAGGGGGCAGGAAAGGAGGGTTAGGGTAAGTAGGATAGGGGAACACTACTTACTGCTCCCCTGTCGGCATTGTAGGCATTGGGATGCCACTGTCAGTCTATTGACAGATAACATTCCACTTGTTGGTATATCATACCCAAGCCTGTGTAGAGCATTAATAACTACCTTAAAACTCCTGTGAGCCATGATTTATTGAGTGCCCAGTTCACTCATTTTCCTGTGTTCACCCTGCTGCAGTGGAACGCAAACTCCTGAAAGTCCACAGCAGCACAATGCATGCTGGGACCCAGTGCATAGGATCATGGGAGCAGGGCAGCCAATCAACAACAAGGCTGTTATCTCAATGGGAACATATCACAAGTTGTAAAGTAACCAATAGAGTATGTTGATGTACAGTAAACACGAATACTGTAGATCCGTTGCCGTAGCATCAGGGCACCTTGATTATATGAATTAAAGGTATTATAACTTATAAGCAGTATTATCAAATCATGTTAGATCCTATTTGTCCAATAACCTATTTATTATAGACACATACAATGTAAACATTATATATAATAATAATAATAATAATAATAATAATAATAATAATAATAATAATAATAATAATAATAATAATAATTATAATAATTTTATATATATAGCACTTTTCTCCTAAAGGACTCAAAGTGCTTTACATTTGCCTCTACAGTACAAAACACAAAATAAGCTTAAACAAGGGACATTATTTTATTTATTATTTATTTATTAACAGTTTCTTATATAGCGCAGCATATTCCGTTCCGCTTTACAATTGTAAACATTAATAGAACAAAACTTGGTAATAACAGACAGATATATAGGTAGGAAGACCCTTCTCGCAAGCTTACAATCTATAGGGAAATAGCCATTGATACACAAGAATAGGTGCTATATATTGCATTTTGGTCCAGCCAGAATGCACAGTTGCATGACCCATTTACACCGGAATGTCGGCCAAATGTCATGAGGATGTGAGAGAAAAACAATGTGTGAGGTTGTGTGTGGACTATGAAAGGGGATGTAATTACATAAGGAGGCTATGAAGGTTATGTGGGTGGTTCTGGGATCTGATAAGCTTGCCTGAAGAGGTGAGCTTTCAGGGATCGCTTGAAGGATTGGAGACTAGAGGAAAGTCGTATTGTGCATGGTAAGGCTTTCCATAGAGTGGGTGCAGCCCGAAGAAAGTCCTGTAACCGTGAATGGGAGCAAGTAATGTGTGGGGATGAGAGACGCAGATCTTGTGCTGAGCGGAGAGGTCGGGTAAGGAGATATTTAGAAATGAGTGAAGAGATTTATGTTGGTGTGATTTGGTTAATAGCCTTATGTGTAAGTAAGAGTATTTTGTATTGAATACGGTAGAAAACCGGCAACCAGTGGAGGGACTGACAGAGCGGGGCAGCAGACAATGAACGTTTGGCAAGGAAGATAAGCCTTGCAGCTGCATTCATAATTGATTGTAATGGAGATAGCCTGTTTTTGGGAAGACCAGTAAGGAGGCTATTGCAATAGTCAATAAGGGAATTAATAAGTGCATGGATTAGAGTTTTTGCAGTGTCTTGTGTGAGATATGGTTGAATTTTGGATATGTTTTTTAGATGTATGTAACATGATTTTGAGAGATTGAATGTGGGGAACAAAGGACAGTTAAGAGTCAAGGATGACACCAAGGCAGCGAGCTTGTGGGGCAGGGTGGATTGTAGAGTTGTCAACAGTGATCGAGAGACCAGTTTGGTCACTGTTATTGGCTGGTGGAATATAATGAATTCTGTTTCAGAAATCTTAAGTTTCAGGTGGCGAAATGACATCCAAGATGAAATTGCAGAAAGACATTCAGTGACACGGACCAGTACAGATGGTGATAAATCTGGGGAAGATAGGTAGATTTGAGTATCATCTGCATACAGATGGTACTGAAATCCAAAAGAGCTGATTAGTTTGCCAAGAGAGGAGATATAGATTGAGAATAACAGAGGCCCTAAAACAGAGCCTTGTGGTACTCCAACTGATAGAGGTAGTGAAGATGAGGCAGAATCAGAAAAACAAACTGTAAGAGAGCAAACAGATAGGTAGGAAGAGAACCAAGAAAGAGCTGTTCCCTTTAGACCTAGGGATTGTAGTGTTTGTATGAGAAGAGAGTGGTCAACAGTGTCAAAAGCAGCAGAGAGATCTAGAAGAATTAGGAGTGAGTAATGGCCTTTAGCCTTGGCAGTGACTAGATCATTTACTACCTTAGTCAGTGCTGTCTCTGTGGAGTGTTAGGAACGGAAGCTGGACTGAAGTGGGTCAAATAAGTTATGTGAGTTAAGAAAGTGTGTGAGGCAGGTGTAGACAAGTCTCTCAAGTAGCTTGGAAGGCCATGGGAGTTGGGAGATAGGACGGTAATTTGAGAGAGTGTTGGGGTCAGAGTTTTGTTTTTTCAGAATAGGAGTAATCACTGCATGCTTGAACAGTGATTGAAAGTTTCCAGTAGAGAGAGAGAGACTACAGATTTTAGTTAGGGTTGGGATAAGTACAGGAGACAGAGCTTTACTGATTTGTGAGGGTAAAGGATCTAGAGTAGAGGTAATACAGTAGGAGGAAGAGAAGAGGGAAGATACTTCATCTTCGTTTGTGAGATCAAATGAAGAGAATGTGCCAGAGGATTCAGGTAGGGAATTGAGCAAGTCACTAGCTGAAGAAGAGCATACCATTTCATTTCGGATCTAATCAATCTTGTCCCTAAAATAGGAAGCAAAATCTTGTGCACAGATAGTAGCAGGTGGTTTGGGTGAAGGAGGGGTAAGAAGCAGTTTAAATGTATTAAAAAGTCACTTGGGTTAGAGGCTTGAGCAGAGATAAGAGATTGGTAATATGTTTGTTTGGCAGTGTCCAGAGCAGCACGATAAGAGTTGTAGATAGTCTTATATGTGAGGAAGTCAGTTGGAGTACGAGACTTTCGCCACTGACGTTCAACTTTATGTGAGAGTTTTTGTAGATGCCTTGTTAGGTCAGAATGCCATGGTTGACGTCTAACTCTACATGGTGTGTGATGGGTAGCTGGAGCTACTTCATCGAGAACTTTTTCTAGAATCTGGTTTAGGTGTGATGCCGCAGTCTCAGGAGAAGTGAATGTAGAAATAGGTGAGAGTTGTTGTTGTAGAGAGGTAGATAGTTGTTGAAAGTTAATAGCATCAATATTTCTGTGGGTTTTAGGTTTAGGTTTGGTTAATTTCAAGGACGTTGATGTAATGGAGGAGATTGTGCAGGTTATAAGGTTGTGATCTGAGAGAGGGAAAGTAGCATTGGTGAAATCAGAAACTGAGCATAGTCGAGTGAATACAAGATCAAGGCAGTGGCCCTCCTGATGAGTAGCAGAGTCAGTCCATTGGGAGAGGCCAAGAGAGGATGTTAAAGAGAGTAATCTGGAGGCATGAGGAGATTGTGGACTGTCAATGGGGATATTGAAATCACCCATAACGATGGTGGAGATGTCTGATGATAGGAAGTGAGGGAGGGAGGCAGAAAAATGTTCCAGAAATTGTTGAGGTGGCCCAGGTGTGCGATAGATAACAGCAACTCGCACAGAGAAAGGGGTGAAAGTCCTGATACAGTGTACTTCAAATGATGAAAATGTGAGTGAAGGTACCTGTGGGAGAACTGTGTATGTAACAGATTGGGAGAGTAATATTCCTACCCCACCTCCTTTACAATTACCAGGCCTGGAGGTGTGTGAGAAGTGTAGGTTACCATATGAAAGTGCAGCAGGATAGACAGTGTCTGATTGTGTGAGCCATGTTTCTGTTATTGCCAGAAGGTTGAGGTTAGTTGAAATAAAGAGGTCATGGATGGATGTTAGGCCCTCATTCAGAGCCGTACGCTCTGAGCAGAGTGCACGCTCTCTGAATGAGGGCCGCCCTCCATAAAAATGGAGCGTCCTCCTGGACGCTCGTATAGCTGTGGGTCACCACCCACAGCCTATACGAGCGTGCAGTTTGATGGCCGCGATGGTCGTGACCATCGCGACCATCGAAACTGCGAGCCGGAGCCTGCGGTTGAGGTTTTCAACCGCAAGCCCCGGAGTGATTTTGGCTCTATCAGAGCCAAAATCACTCCCACTGACATCACTAGTGATGTCAGTGGGCCGGCTTCTGACGGGAGGCGTTCCCTTAGGAACGCCCCCGTCTGGCAGGCACGCCCCCGGCACGCCCACCAAAGGGGGTGTGCTGTCAATCAACATCGACAGCACGCCCCCTTTGATCAGACACAACGAGCGAAGGAAAGTCCTTCGCTCGTCGCGTCTGGCGCATGCGCACGATGGAGCTCCCTCCGTCGTGCGCATGCTCAGTGCAGAACATCGACCCACTTGCGAGCGGACAGCCGCTCGCGAGTGGGTCTGAATCAGGGCCTTAGTTTGTTGCAGATAGAGCATGCATTCCATAAGGCACATTTTAGTGACTTGGAGGGTGAAGGGAGGCATGCAATGTTTATGAGGTTAGCTGGATTTATAGTTTATTGTAGGTGTGGCATGCGTGTTGGGCCTGGATTTGGTGATATGTCACCAGCTAATAGAAGCAGAAGGAGAGAGATATAAATATATTGGTGGGATTTGTATGATAGATTTTTATGGCGACAGGTTGTGGATTTCATTGTCAATGTGTATAGATAATTTAAAAGCTCATGTGTGTTTGTAAGAGGAGAGAAGATTAACGAGGTAGCAATATGTACAGAAGGATGAGCTTCAGGGAAAGTAAAGGATGTAGTAGCCTTAGAGATGATTCCATGTAGTGATTTAAGTAACAGAAGTTTGTGTAGCAATTTTTCTCCTAATATAAAAAAACACAAAGTTAAGTAATGGTTTTGTAATTACCTGGTAATAGATGTTGTTCAATGTTTTTCAACCTTTTTTTTTAACTGTTCAGAAAGTACACTTGATTTTAACCACTTAATGCATAACCACATCAAGCTTCTACCCTCAGCAAGCTGCCCTAAGAATGATTGCTGAATGATTGACATTAGTGAAATGCTTGGGTGAAGAGATAAGTCTTGAGTCTATTTTTGAAGGATTCTAGAGTGGAGGCCTCTCGAACTGTGCGGGGAAGTGAGTTCCATAAGGTTGGTGCCCCAAAACTGAAAGCTCGACCCCCAGATGAATTCCGGGAGATTCTATGTACTGTTAATAGCCCTTCATCAACGGATCGCAGTACTCGTGTGGGACAGTAAGGAATCAGAAGCTGCTTTAGGTACCTTGGGCCATGGTCATGGGGCTTTGTAAGTTAGTAATCCAATCTTGAAAACAATTCACCATCTGATAGGCAGCCAGGGAAGGGAGTAGAGAATGGGTATTATGTGGCTGGAATGAGGCTGGTTGGCTAACAGTCTGGCAGCTGTATTTTGTACCATCTGCAAGTGGTGCAATTCTTTTGCTGGGAGTACAAGGTAGAGGGCGTTGCAGTAGTCTAGGCGTGATGATATAAAAGCATGTATGACTTTAGGCAGATCTTCTGAGCGAATTAAGTGTTGATTCTGGCAATGTTCTTCAGATGAAAGAATGAGGATTTGATTGTGGCTGATATCTGATGTTTAAGTGTCAAACCACAATCCAGGACAATACCAAGATTCCGCACATGTTCAATGTTTTGTAATTCTGATCCCCCAAGCGTAAGTCCTGTTGGTTGGCTATGCTATAGCCCTGACTTGTGACCTATCATAAGGACCTCTGTTTTATCAGGGTTCAGTCGCAGCCAACTGGCACTCATCCACTCCTGAAGCTCAGCTAGGCAGCCATTTAGGGTTGTTATGGGGTACTTTGTACTTGGAGCAAAGGACAGGTACAGTTGTGTATCAACTGCATAGCAGTGGTACACCAGGCCATGACATCTGATTATTTCACCCAATGGTAGCATGTATACTGAAAAAAGCATGGGAGATAGAATAGAACCCTGTGGGGCACCACATGAAAGTGGCACTGGTGATGAAGAGTTTACTCCAGAAGAAACTCTCTGTGACCTGCCGGTCAGAAATGATTTGAACCAGCTAAGGACTGTGCCATCCAGTCCACAGAAATTTTTCAGGTGCTCAATTAGAATCCCGTGGTCCACAGTATCAAATGCTGCTTAAAGATCCAGAAGGATTAAGATTGAACAATCACCTCTGTCTCTGTGGTACACCAGGCCATGACGTCTGATTATTTCACCCAATGGTAGCATGTATACTGAAAAAAGCATGGGAGATAGTATAGAACCCTGTGGGACACCGCATGAAAGTGGCACTGGTGATGAAGAGTTTACTCCAGAAGAAACTCTCTGTGACCTGCCGGTCAGAAATGATTTTAACCAGCTAAGGACTGTGCCATCCAGTCCACAGAAATTTTTCAGGTGCTCAATTAGAATCCCGTGGTCCACAGTATCAAATGCTGCTTAAAGATTCAGAAGGATTAAGATTGAACAATCACCTCTGTCTCTTATGATCAGATGATGATTAAGCACACATACCAGAGCTGTTTCAGTGCTATGTCTTCTCCTGAATCCTTACTGGAATGGATCATAAATATCATGGGTAGACAGGGAGGTTTCCAGTTGTATTGCTACTACTTTCTCAATGACCTTTCCTAGTAAAGGAAGGTTTGATACTGGTCTATAGTTGGTCATGCAGTCGGGATCTAAATTAGGTTTTTTAAGAAGTGGTCTAACAATTGCTTCCTTTAGTGGTTCTGGAAATATGCCTGTTTGCAAAGAGCATTGAACTTTTTTTTGCAATTACAGGGCCAATCATGTCCATACACCCTAAGAGAAACTTAGTTGAGGCAGGGTCCAGATCACAGGTGGTGGGTCACAATATTCTGATAATTTTGGCAATGTCTTTTACATCCATTATATCAAAGCTGTTCCAGGGAGACAGGTGGCTTACCTTTGTAGGCTTGGTAGTTTGGCAATCCTTTGATGGCACTGTGGGG
Source organism: Taudactylus pleione (assembly GCA_031769625.1). Classification (NCBI taxonomy): domain Eukaryota; kingdom Metazoa; phylum Chordata; class Amphibia; order Anura; family Myobatrachidae; genus Taudactylus; species Taudactylus pleione. Next base: position 3,185,536 of record JAUIMM010000137.1, on the reverse strand, counting down.
ATTCCAGCCTGGATGGAGGATACTTTATCTGCAAAGAATTTTGCAAATTCATTGCATCTGGACTGGGAGAGGGTTTCATGAAGCTGCAGGCATGCTGGTTTGCAAAGCATCTCCACTGTATGGAAAGGCTGAGCTGGCCTATTGTTTGCTGCCTTGATCTCATTTGAAAGGAACTCTGTTTTCTTACGGGTGATTGTTGATAGATATTCTCTAATATGTTTGATTAGTGTTAACTTATCCTTTACCAGGTTAGTCTTCCTCCATCGTCTTTAAAATCTATGCCCCCTTTCCTTGAGTTCACTAACACTAATGTCAAACCAAGGGGCTTGACGGTGTGGTATGAGGGGTTGTATACACACAGGGGCGATAATATCCATTGCAGCTGTCACATCTCTGTTATAGTAGTGGACTAGAGAACAAGGATCTTCACAGGCCCCCATTACCGCAGAAAGATCCAGGTTTTCTGCAAGAGCCTGGGGGGGTCATGACCTTGTCAACTCCATGGGGAAAGTTCTATTTTGAAGGGGTTGCAACTAAGAAGCGAATTGAGTGGTGGTCGGACCAAGTGACTGGGTTTATATTTAGGTCAGAGATTTCTAATCCAATCTGGAAGACAAGATCAAGAGTGTGACCACTTATTTGAGTAGCTGAAGGAATGACTTGTGTGAAGCCTACAGCATTCATTGTGCACAGGAGATCTTGGCCAAGGTGAGAGAGCTCATCATCAACCCATGCATTGAAATCCCCAAGGATCAGCCATCTTTGATGCTCCAGAACTAATCCAGCAACAATATCTACAAATTCTTGTAGAAATATCTTTCCATCTCCAGGGGGACAGTAAATGAGTACTCTGAATCGTAAGTCTGTAGAACTCCGAGCAGCAATGCACTCAAATGAGTTAGTAATTTCCATTGGGTGGACCGTAAGTTTAAGTTCTTTTTTAAAGCAGATTGCCACTCCCCCTCCCCTGCGCTTTAGTCTTGGGTTGTGAATGACATAGTAATTTGTTGGAACTGCAGCTTCCAAAATAGGAGCTGCATTTTTGTCTAGCCAAGTCTCTGTAATACAGGCAAGATCTGAAGATTCAATAAGGTCAGCAGTTGTAGCATTACAAAGGACAGACCATATTGGGCATACCAGAGGGCCTGTAGTTTTATTAGTGTTCCTTCCTTATTAATCCAACTTTCACAATTATTGAACTGTTGAACAGCAAGGGTTAAGTCAACGGTGCTGTCTAGCGTATTCAGTCTTATTAATTGATGGCAACGCCTGTAGGCTGCTTAACCTGTCTATCAGAATTTGAATTGAGGTTATTGGTCAGCTCTCCCACATAGGACTATGCGGCAAAACGCGCGTCAGGGAGTAACGAGTGCCCGCGGCTATATGGCACGAGGCATCGGCATCACCAGTTAGTACCCAGCTGGACTCCGTCTCCACTCACCTGCTGACATTGCATGGGAACCCGGAGGTAGTAGTCTGCGAGCGGCAGTCTCGCGCGGTGAGGTTATCTTATCAGCACAGATTATATTTGCTGTGCTCACCTGCTTATGATCTATACCTGATTATTCACATTAGTGCCCTTTATATTTGTGTTATAATATGCTATTAGAACAGCAAGAACGAGTTACTTTTCAATAACTGAATAATTGGATTTCTCTGAGAGATCTATCTATTTATAGTATATAACAGCAATGATGGATTACTTTTCAATAACCAAATAATCGTCTCTCTCTGTGAGATTTACCAAATTACAGCATATGTTACACACGTCCTGGATATATGTGGACATGAATTACTATGGTATATAACCCTGAGCGTCTCTTATTCTTATCTACCGTGCCATTTCTTCACTGTTATATTTTACACTCTTTAAAATACAGGTGATGTTTTCTACTTTTCGATATAATGATATAAGCTTACATAATTTTTTGCAAAAATAGTCTAATTACCTTATAGGTGGTTAGCATGGTCACAATTATGTCTATGTTGCCTTAAATGTTTTTGCTCTAGATTTATGGATGATTTATCATAAAGTATGTATGTAGATATGAGATACTTACAGACAAAAATCGCCCATACCATATAACATCAATAATAGGCATGTACAAGAGCTAAAAGCTATACAGGGTTTTCTTCATTATTATTATTTTTCTCATATGAATCCTACATGTGATTAATGGTTTCTCTTTTTTACTATTTACTCTTTCACTCTTTTAACTGCGGACAATCTCATTAGAGTAGTTCTCTCATTGGGTGTCCAATGCGTAGAGTATGACACCCAAAAGCAGAAATGAAATGTGAGCAAAGTCCCCGTTTAACTGTTGTTTCTAAGGGCAACCTGCTCTCCGGTAATCTCTCACTCTTCACAGATAGCAATTAGCAGAGGTGAAGAGAAGTAGAATGAGGAGTAGCAGTCCTATGCTCTGACTTTTCCTATTACAATTCCACACTCGGATTTATTATGAATAATGCTAATGGGTACCAACTGATTTTTAGTAGATTTATAATTCCTTATTGAATTGATTATATTATTGATACCAATTATATTTCGCCACTAAGGAGGATATCACACTTGCCACTTTTATTGATGCGAGAACATTATAACATTTATTTTAGTGCAAGTGTCCCTTTTTTGTTATATGTTATATGTGTCTTTGTATGTTACAAATTGAGTGTCTATTTGGTCAGGTTAGGTCGTATATTTATGTGACCTACTATTTTAACTATTCTTATTAAAAGTTGTGTTTTAGGGGGCTATGTAGACCTATTCATGTTTTCTTTTCAGTATTTGACCAAGAGTGCTCACCAAATAGAGTTCTTTTTATTTTCCTTTTTATGCTACATGTCAGAAATTGTTGCCAGGTCCTTCAGTCCACCAGATGTCCAAACTTGGTCAAGTCTGCCCTGCATCACCGCCAGTGGGTTGCTTAGGATACCTAACTTGTTTCCTGGCAGCCCCAGTTGCAGAAGAAAATGAAGAAGGAGTTGTAGATGTGTAACGTTCCGCTTCAGCTGACAGTGTTTTCACCAGCAGGTCTTTGCACCTCTGCAGGCTTGTGTCGGCCAGAAAGAGAGACACCACATAGGCTTTAAACCTAGGATCGAGCACGGTGGCCAAAATGTAGTGGTCTGATTTCAACAGATTGTCCACACTCGAATCCTGGCAAAGTGAATGTAGGGCTTCATCCACAAGTCCCACATGCCGAGCAGAATTGCTCTGTCTTAGCTCCTCCTTCACTTTCTCCAGCTGCTTCTGCGAAAGCCTGATGAGGGGAATGATCTGACTCAAGCTGGCAGTGCCTGAACTGACTTCATGTGTGGCAAGTTCGAAGGGCTGGAGAACCTTACACAACATGGAAATCATTCTCCACTGTGCTTGAGTCACGTGCATACCACCTCCTTTGCCTATGTCATAGGTGGATGTATAGGCTTGAATGGTCTTTTGCTGCTCCTCCATCCTCTGAAGCATATAGAGGGTTGAGTTCCACCGCATCACAACCTCTTGCTTTAGGTGATGGCGGCGCAGGTTCAAGAGTGTTTGCTGGTGCTCCAATCTTTGACACGCAGTCGCTGAATGGTGAAAGTGGCGTGAAATTTTTCGGCCCACCCAAATCATCTCCTGCATGCTCCTGTAGTTTTTCAGGAAATTTTGCACCACCAAATTTATAGTGTGAGCAAAACATGGGACATGCTGGAATTTGCCCAGATGTAATGCCCGCACAATATTGGTGGTGTAATCAGATATCACAAATCCCCAGGAGAGTCTAAGTGGGGTAAGCCATTGGGCAATGAGGTTGTTGGCAGTGTGCCTCTTACTGAAACCAGTGATACACAACATAGCCTGCCTTGGAACGAGCTGGCGTTTCTGAGATGCATCTACTAGTGACTCTGATATTGTTGCTGCATAAGGCCATCTACCCAGTGGGCTGTCACAGTCATATAGTCCTTAGTCTGCCCTGTTCTACTTGTCCACATGTCTGTGGTTAAGTGGACATTGGGTACAACTGCATTTTTTAGGACAATGAGGACACTTTTTCTGACGTCTCTGTACATTCTCGGTATTGCCTGCCTAGTGAAGTGGTATCTAGATGGGATTTTGTACCAGGGACACACTACCTACATCAATTGTCTAAATCCCACTGCACTAATGGCGGATACTGGATGCACGTCTAACACCAACATAGCTGTCAAGGCCTCAGTTAGCTGCTTTGCTTCAGGATGACTGCTGTTTTACTTCATAATCCTCGCTACGGACTGTTGGAGGGTCAATTGCTTAGTAATGAAGTAGTGGTGTTCCTACTTCCTCTCTGGGATGATGAACGACTCCCAGCAGTAACAGCAGCAGTGGCAGCAGTTGGTGTAGCAATGCAGGATTCTCCCAAGGAGAATCAGTCATGCCAATAACATGGCCTGCAGGACTACTTCTGAACCTGACTGAGGAAGAAATTGACGAGGAGGGAGTTGACAGTGTGGTTTGCAGGTTCTTTTATACAACAGGAAAAAGGGATTTAGGTGTCCCTGGACTGCTTACGGTCTTAGCCACAGTTTCTGAAGTTGACAGTAACTTATTATGCGCTGCAGGTGATGTATAAGGGAGGATGTAACTTGGTGGTTAACATCCCTACCCCTACTCACTCAACCTTTACATATGGTACTTATGGCAAGACAGTTGTTGTCCGGATTAGGATAGAAATATTTCCAGACCAAAGAGGTGGAATGTTTGGTCTTCAGCTGAGGCATGACATTGATGGTTTTTTTCATCCCATAGACAACAACTGTCTACCCCAGTGCCTGATTTAAACAAACCACATCACCATCAGAATCCTCCTCATCAACTTCCTCCTCAGCTCCAGTTACACCAATATCCTCATCCTGTTGTACTTCAACAGTGACATCTTCAATTTGAATATCAGCAAGTGGACTGTGGGTGCTCCTTCCAGCACTTGCAGAGGCCATGCAAATGGTGGAAGGAGCCACTTCTTCCCGTCCAGTGTAGGGCAGGGCAGGCATCGCAACCGTCGCCACACTTGGACTCTCCATGGAGATTTGTGATATCTTCTTAGAATTAAAAAGCACAGGGCCTGATTCAGAGCCAGACGCTCTGACAGAGAGCTCGCTCTGAATCAGGGCTGGCCTTCTTGGTTTTTAGAGCGGCCTCCTGGCTGCTCGCATAGCTGTGGGTGACCACCCACAGCTATAGCGAGCGGCCAGGTAGGGTCTCATTGCCACAAGCCCTAGAGTGCTTTCAGCTCTACCAGAGCTGAAAGCACTCCCACTGACATCACTTGTGATGTCAGTGGGGCCGGCCCCAGATGGTAGGTGTTCCCATGGGAATGCCTCCGTCTGGGCAGCCACGCCCCCGGCCTGCCCACCAAAGGGGGCATGCTGTCACTCAACATCGACAGCATGCCCCCTTTGGTACGAGACCTGGAGCAACAGTTTTCCCATCGCTATCCGGGTCTCGCGCATGCACACGATGGAGCCGGCTCCGTCGTGCGTATACGCATTGGGCCTCCATCGACCCACTTGCGAGCGCTCAGCACTAGCGAGCGGGTCTGAATCAGGCCCACAGTTCTTTGCTGTGCTTTTGCCAGCTTAACTCATTTGAGTTTTGTAGTGGGAGGAGGGCTTCCATCGTCATGTGAATCTGAACCACTAGTCATGAACATAGGAGAGGACCTTAGCCATTCCTTGCCACTCCGTGTCATAAATGGCATATTGGCAAGTTTATGTTTCTCCTCAGATGATTTAATTTTATTTTTTATGGTAATTTTCCTGAAATTGCCATTTTGGATTATATATGCCCTCTGCTATGACATTGTACTTCGGCCTCGGCAGACAATGTTGATGGCATTTCATCATCTATGTCATGACTAGTGGCTGCAGCTTCAGCACTAGCAGGAAGTGGTTGTTCTTTCCCTATTTTATTTTTATTTTACAAAGTTTTGTCCTTCATTTATGTGATATTGATGCACGTGTGGCTAAGGTGCACACAAACACAAGTTCATTTTCGGAACTTGATGAATTTTATCAATTCTACATCCCCATACTCAAGTACTGTATGGGAATTGTGGAAATTATTGAAGCACAATTGTAACTAGGAGATATCTGTTGCAAGAATGATGATTAGGGCTGACACTTAATTTATACAAAATTAGGTGAAAATTTTATTTTTCACCTGCTTTTGTATAATTAAGTGATGATGAATAGATCCCTAAGAACCTTGTTTAAACTCCGGTTAATTGTCAAAGTTTATTATAAATGTTTTGATTATCGGTATTCTTAGTCCTTAGACTATGCACCTGTATTTTCTTTTCTTTTTTTCTGCATGGCACTACAATTCTCAGCATTGTAGCTCCTCTTATGCTAAAAATTGGAGTATGCAGTCCATCCCCCCTATTTTCCGCAGTACAGTAAGTTTGTATATAATGTACATTTGAAGGTGAGACTCCTTCTACCCCCCCCTCTTTTTACACTTGTGTACCCTGTCAAACATGAAGAGGAATGGCATGATCTATTTGAGTGATATCCTCGATTTATACCCAAAACTGCAAACAAAATTAGCTTCATACTGTATAATGGCTCTGTTCAAATCTATGTTCTTTGGAATAGAGTCTGACATATTTAAATAGACTGTGCATTGCAAAGTTTCCCCCTATGCCTGAAGTGATATTAGACTCTGCCTCCATCATTTCAGATGTACGGTTGTCCTCTTCAACAAAATTAAGTTAGTGGGTCATATACTTTATCAGGAAGTTATAATCCATTTTGATTCAGATATTTCTACTATGCCACACTGATTAGGAAAAATTATGTGATAAACAGGTCCAATACATTTAGGCTTTTACAGTCTGCTAATTGTCAGCCATAACAGAAAACAGATTTATTTTTAGATTCCATGGATGAAAATTATTTTTTGCTTTTGCTTGGACTCAGTTATTGCTTTTAAAAGCTACTCCAACTTTGACCTTCTCCACCTTTCTCTATGCAGATAAGACCATGGTCAACAGGTTGTGAATATGATTACTCTCCCTCCTGCAACATTCTTGGTGCTCCTTTCCAAATGGAGACTCGTAATTTAACAAAACTGATGGAGCAAATACTAAAAGCATCTGCGTTTTCTCTGGACACACATGTGGTCTGTTTGACAGCTACAGCTTTTCAACAGAATATAGGATTTTTCCATTTCACTATTATTCCAGTATAGATTCAATGCATTATGTTTTTGTTTTCCCCACTGTAAGACTGTATAATGGTTCTGTTCAAATCTATATTTTTATATATATTTTTAATTTAACCTTATATTCTTTCCTGAGTCACCAGTGAGACTATCTTTGAGCTATTTTAGGGGACTATCTTTGAGCTATATATGAAACTGTAATTTCTAATATGCCACTTAATATGCAGTGGTTAGTTTTCCATTACTGTTTATTATAATAGTTTTAGTCACTCATCTATTGATGTAAAATTGTATTATGCAGAAAAATTTATTATATATTGACTTACACTTCCTTTTATAATTGTAATTATTGGGTTTACAATATGCCAATCTTTGATTCTCTCTGCATTATAACACAATAGCCATGCTAATGAGATTTATTTTAACAGACGCTGTTACATGTAATCTGTTGGAAATGATATGTGTATACAGGTTTTGGAAGTTGCAGAGTTGTTAGGCACACACTAGCAGATGACTCAAACTATGACTTGCTCTTAATCAGTGCTGTTGGTTTTTATATAAGTAGCAGGTGCAGGCGTACTCAGGGCCTGATTCAGAGCCGAACGCTCTGACCAGAGCGCTCGCTCTGAATCAGGGCCCTCCTCCATGAAAATGGAGTGTCCTCCTGGATGCTCGCATAGCTGTGGGTGACCACCCACAGCTTATGCGAGCGTCCATGATGATGATGGTCGCGATGGTCAAAACCATCGCGTCCATCGGGCTTGCAATGGAGACCCTGCGGTAGGGTCTCGCTGCCGCACCCCAGGAGTGATTTTGGCTCTATCAGAGCCAAAATCACTCCCACTGACATCACTAGTGATGTCAGTGGGACCGGCTTCAGACGGTAGGCATTCCCATGGGAACGCCTCCATCTGGCAGCCACGCCCCTGGCATGCCCACCAAAGGGGGCGTGCTGTCAATCAACATCGACAGCACGCCCCCTTTGGTGCGAGACCCGGAGCGACGGAGAGCCCGTTGCTATCCGGGTCTCACGCATGCGCACGACGGAGCGCAGTGGGGCAACATCGACCCGCTTGCGAGCGTCCTGCGCTCGCGAGCGGGTCTGAATGACCCCCTCAGTGCTACATATACACTGGTGATGGAGTGGAGCTTGAATGGAGCAGGGTTTATACAGCTCACCAGTCGGTGAGTGTATGATGCATGCGGGTAGAGGTGCAGGATGCTGAAACAGCATTTAATGCAGGTATACAGCGGGATGCAATCAGGAAACCGGCTGACGTGATCCCGACAGCCGGCTTCCCGACTGCTTTATCTCGGCATGGGTTAAATGACAGGTGTCTATATCTAGACGCCTGTCATTTTCCCGATGCCGGGAGACAGGCGCCCAGCATCCCGAACAAAGGGATGCCGGGTGCTGCGAGCAGACAGCTGCGGGGGAGGAAGGGTTAGATTTAGCGCACCTGGGGGGACTTAGGGTTAGGCACCCCTGGGAGGGTTAGGGTTAGGCTAGGGGGAGGGAGGGTTAGGGTTAGGCACCCCTGGGGGGGACTTAGGGTTAGGCGCCCCCCTGGCGGACTTAGGTTTAGGTGCCCGACTGGCACGGACCACTATCACCTTCCATTAGGGCGATACTATCCGCAGAGTGCAGCTGCCGATAACCCGTTTGCATATAACTCTTTGAAACAGCTTGCAATTACTTAAGACAAATTGTTTAACTGTCAGGTGGATAACACTGGAAACGTTATACTAAATTGGATTTGTTTTGGACTATAACCAATTTGCATGTGTCTTGGTATATATCTATATACCCTCGAGCTACTTTTATTTATTCATGTTTTTAAATTTTTAGGTATTCTACTTTTTTATATTGCTCTTGGAATATTGTTCCCCTTTTTATTGTGATTACTACTTATTCAGCTATCTAATATAAATAATTGTATTTGCATATTTAAATTAAAAATATCTTTATGCTATAAGCGCTGCCTATTGTTCTGTAACATATACTTTTGTATTAGACCGGGACACTCCCCAGCTCTTTTTACACCAGCAGCTGTAGCATTTGTAGAAAAGGAATATTTGTTCCTGTATATAGGAAGACTCTATATAGCTCTACATACCATTGCTTTCTACTACCTTTGAGTAAAGGGAGATGGGCAGCTTAATATAGGGCTAGGCATCTGCAACTTGTGCTGCTGTTTCCTTGCGTATGCATTGATTAGCATATTCTCACAGCGGACAGGTGCATGCGTTTTCTCCTTTGCATTCCTTGATGAACCAGGCCCTCAGATATATCTTCTGCTGCTGGCATTTCCAGTGACAGATATTTGCTAGGCATACCAGCTTCCAACTATCTTCAATTTGCTTTGTTTTTTTTAAAGATAACATATTGTGAATTAACAAGCTTTGCTCTAATGGCAATAGCCAAGCATGATGCATTTTACTGACTTTGAATCCAACTTGCATCTTTTCTCTTTTGGTATATGTACACTGGCAGTACTTCCAAAGGTTTTGAGATTTCTTACACTTTGTTTTTATCTTTGACCATGATTCAATGTCCTTTAGGGCAACTATAGTAGAACGGTCCTTGAGATAAAGTGCTGTGGACACGGTTTCCACCTAAAATTGCTTGTCTAGGTCAGCTTCTTTTAGCATGCATCTTATAGGGTCACAGGGTCTGATTCAGCAAGGATAGCTATTCTGTTAGAACACACACACCGGAGTTGCTAATATTAGCATTGAAATGCAAATGTTTGCAATCGCATTGCGATCACAGCTTACCAAAAGGACGCCCATTTCCTCTTACACACATCCGTATACTTTGGCAACATAACAAAATAATCGGTAACATCGAGTAACATCGGACCCATATGCACAGTTAAGGCAGGTCAGAACTCACTCTGGAATTGCTAACTTCAGGTCACGCTATGAGGCCTCAGGCTGCATATGGAATTGCAATGGAAAATTTATGCATGCCCCTGCAATGCCGTCCCAACGCACTGGCACGCCTGCGTTCGCCCGACCACCCCCCCTTCACCACCCACAAATGGCACTTCCTGTCAATCACTGTGCTTGGGGTCTGCGTAGCCTCTGCAAAAACTTTTCCCATCGCAATTGCTAGATTGCACATGCGCACTGCGATGCATACACATGCGCAATGCTAATTAATTGACTGATTGCGTGCATCTTTGCAACTGTGATCCTTGCTAAATCAGGCCCACAGTTTGAATAATCATTCTGAAGCAGGACCCATGGACAGGGCTAATGAGGGGAACAGGAATCTAGGTGGCTGGATTAGCTGTCTACTCATGGAAAAGACCCATTTGGCAAGTTGTCTAGTGCTGTCTAAGGGGGAACAGAGCAGTGAATAATGCAGCAGATCAATGGCCTGCCTGTAATTCAATGAGGATAGTCTAAACTAGGGGTGTGCACCGGCCACTTTTCGTGTTTTGTGTTTTGGTTTTGGATCTGGATCTTTCTTCGTGTTTTGGATCTGGATTGGTTTTGCCAAAACCACCCTTCCGTGTTTTGGGTTCTGGGTTTTGTGTTTTGGATCTGTATTTTTTTTAAAAAAAGCATAAAAAAAGCTAAAATTGCAGAATTTGTGTGTTTTTATGCTCCTATGCTATTATTAACCTCAAAAACCTTAATTTCCACTCATTTCCAGTCTATTCTGAACACCTCACACCTCACAATAGTGTTTTTATATCCAAAAGGTTGCACCGAGGTAGCTGGATGACTATGCTAAGAGATACGAGTGGGCGGCACAAACACGTGGTCCATCTAGGAGTGTCACTGCAGTGGCAGACAGGATGGCAGTTTGAAAAACTAGGCCCCAAACAGTACATAATTCAAAGAAAAAAAAGAGGTGCAAGATGGAATTGTCCTTGGGCCCTCCAACCCACCCTTATGTTGTATAAACAGGACATGCACACATTAACAAACCAAACATTACAGCGCCAGGGTCTGACACACGACTGTGGCTGAAATGATTGGTTCGTTTGGGCCCCCACAAAACAAGCTGGCAATTAATCTGTCCCTGCACAAACTGGCTCTACGGAGGCAAAATGTCATCCTCATCCTCCTCATCCACCGATTCCTCACCCTCTTCAGTGTTGTGTACATCCTCATCCTCACAGAGTATTAATTCTTCACCACTGGAATCCACAACCACAGGTCCCTCTGTACGTTCTGGAGGCTGGTCTCCCTGGAAGAGTTGATAATTCATTTTATGAACATCATCTTCTCCACATTTTGTAGAAGCAACCTCCTAAGTCTTTCGCTGACAAGGTTCCCGGCTGCACTAAACACTCTTTGGGAGTACACACTGGAGGGGGTGCAACTCAGGTAAAATAGAGCCAGTTTGTACAGGGACCTCCAAATTGCCTCTTTTTCCTGCCAGTACAGGTATGGACTCTCTGACATGCCTACTTGGAAGCTGTCACCGATGTACTCCTTTAACAGACAGATGCATGCTTGTCGCTGCTGCTTTGAGGATGCAGGTGCGGCTACAGCCCACACAATTCACAAAGACAGTAAAAAAAGAAGAATTTTTTATTTTTTGTGGAGCGCACTTTTAGGGTTACACCACCCTTTAACAGACAGACGCACGCTTGTCGCTGCTGCTTTGAGGATGCAGGTGCGGCTACTGCGCATACATTTCACACACAAACACAGAAAAAAAGAAGATTATTTTATTTTGTTGGAGCGCACTTTGAGGGTTACACAACCCTTGAACAGACAGACGCACGCTTGTCACTGCTGCTTTAAGGATGCAGGTGCGGCTACAGCCCACACAATTCACAAAGACAGAAAAAAAAAGAAGAATTTTTTATTTTTTGTGGAGCGCACTTTGAGGGTTACACCACCCTTTAACAGACAGACGCACGCTTGTCGCTGCTGCTTTGAGGATGCAGGTGCGGATACAGCCCACACATTTCGCGAAGACAGAAAAAAAAATAATAATTTTTTTATTGTTTGTGGAGCGCACTTTGAGGGTTACACCACCCTTTAACAGACAGACGCAAGCTTGTTGCTGCTGCTTTGAGGATGCAGGTGCAGCTACTGCACATACATTTCACACACAAACACAGAAAAAAAGATTATTTTATTTTGTTGGAGTGCACTTTGGGGGTAACACCACCCTTTAACAGACAGACAAACGCTTGTCGCTGCTGCTTTGAGGATGCAGGTGGAATCTAGATGGGATTTGGAACCGGGGAAACACTACCTCCATCAATTGTCTAAATCCCACTGCACTAATGGCGGATACCGGACGCACGTCTAACACCAACATAGCAGTCAAGGCCTCAGTTATACATTTTGCTTCAGGATGACTGCAGTCATACTTCATCCTCCTCGCTAGGGACTGTTGGAGGGTCAATTGTTTAGAAAAAGTAGTGGTATTCCTACTTCCTCTCTGGGATGATGAACAACTCCCAGCAGCAGCAACAGCACTAGGAGGAAGTGGTTCTTGATCTTTCCCTATTTTATTTTTATCGGAGAAAGTTTGGTCCTCCATTTATGTTATATTGATATATGCGTGCGGCCAAGGCGCACACAAATGCAGAAAATATTTTTTTATTTTTGCTGGAGAGTAGTGCACTTTGTGGGTTACACCACCCTTTAAGAAATGAGCCAGCCGGCCCTTTACAAATTTGACACAGGCTGACGCTTGGCGCTGCTCCTTTGTTGATGCACGTGCAGCCACAGTGCACACAATTCACAAACACAGAAACAAATTTTTTATTTTGTTTGGAGTGCCCATTGGGGGTTACAGCACCCTTTAGCGGTCAATCCAGCCAGCCCTTTATTTATCGGACACAGGCGCACGCTTGGCACTACTTTGTAGATGCACGTGCGGCTACTGCGCACACAATTCACAAACACAGAAAATATTTTTTTATTTTGTTTGGAGTGTACTTTGGGGGTTACAGAACCCTTTAGCGGTCAATCCAGCTGGCCCTTTATTTATGGGACACAGGCGCACGCTTGGCACTACTTTGTTGATGCACGTGCGGCTACTGCGCACACAATTCACAAACACAGAAAATATATATATTTTTTTTTTGGAGTGTACTTTGGGGGTTACAGCACCCTTTAATGGACAAGCCAGCCAGCCCTTTATTTATGACACAGGCGCATGCTTGGCACTACTTTGTTGATGCATGTGCGGCTACTGCGCACACAATTCACAAACACAGAAAATATTTTTTTATTTTGTTTGGAGTGCCCTTTTGGGGTTACAGCACCCTTTAATGGACAAGCCAACCGGCCTTTTACTTATGGGACACTGGCGCACGCTTGGCACTACTTTGTTGATGCACGTGCGGCTACTGCGCACACTATTCACAAACACAAAAAAATATTTTTTTTAATTTTGTTTGGAGTGCCCTTTGGGGGTTACAGCACCCTTTAATGGACAAGCCAGCCGGCCTTTTACTTATGGGACACAGGCGCACGCTTGGCGCTGCTCCTTTGTTGATGCATGTGCAGCCACAGTGCACACAATTCACAAACACAGAAAAAATCTATATTTTTTTAGCACTTTGGGGGAGCACCCCTGACAGACAGAGCACCCCCTGGACAACTCTACAGCACCCCTTTAGGACTGGGACACTGCACAGGACTTTTTAGTGGACACAGCCCCTATGGACAACTGACTGCACAACACAGTCCAGCCAGCCCCTATGGACTTTGAAGTAGTGGACACAGCCCCTATGGACAACAGCAGCACAGCGCAGCGCAGCACAGCACAGCACAACACTACACTGCACTACACTACACTACAACACTACACTACACTACACAGCCCAGCCAGCCCTAACTCCCACCCTCCCTCTTTACTGTCCACAGCCGAGTGAGAAAATGGCGCCGACGTGAGTACCTTATATAGGATCCAAAACCCGCGAGACCCGGAAGACGGGAGGATAACGTTTTGCCTCGATTTCAGATCCGAGTCAGGTGGGAAAAGTCGAGCCTGACTCGGATCGGCCTCGGATCGGGGGGGCTCGGGAGGTTCGGATTTCAGAAATCTGAACCCGCTCACCCCTAGCCTTAACTGACTATTAGAGCTGGGTGCCTGGATCCTACTCCCTCAAAGAGGCATACAGATCCAGTACCCAGTCCCCAGCGACCACTCCATTTGAAACTCAGCATGAATTGCAACACTCAGGGAGAGAACCCTCAGGACAACTACAACCATTGACGGTGGTACCAATGTTATGAGGAGCAGAGAGTAGTGGAAACAGGTAGGAGCTATGATGCTGAGATAGGCAGTGGCCTCAGTGTGCCATAATACAGTCTGCAGTGAAAACAGGAATATTCCACTTATACCCGAATTGAGCAAGTGAGTTGAACTTGGAAGACTTGGCACTTGAAGCACTATAACAGTGCCTAATATAAACAGGATACTTCAGATTACTGGAGCAAAAATGTAGCAAACAGGATGAACAAGACTGGATTCAGAATGTAAGACACAAGTAATGGTATACAGTTTCATCCGGATTGGGACTGGAGCTTGTACCAGAATTGGTCCGGTGGTGAACAACAGTTTGATCCTGAATGGAACTGGAGCTTGAACTGGACTGTGAGCAGAGATGAACAGTTACTTCATCCAGACTGGGACCAAAACTTGAAACAAAATAGAACCAGAGGAGAGCAGTTTCTTGATCTGGACTGGAACCAGAGCTTGAACTGGACTGTGACTGGAGGATAGGCAGTAACTTGAACAAAGTCTGGGAGGAGCAGACTGGATACAGATAACAGTGCAATGCTGCATGGTAACTGAAGCAGAGTCAGCAGCAGCGGATTACGGGAGTCCAGATGACAGGATCACAGATTCTGGCAATGGATCGGAGTTCAGGAGATACATACTGGTGATTGAGCACACAGAGGAGTATTGTTCCATATTTTGTCTAACAGTGTGGTAGAGCAGGTTTAAATAAGGTGCTCTTGAAAAGGATAGGAGGAGGCAGTCATGTGAGTGCAGCAAACAGGCCGTGACTGGATACCAGTGCTCAGCTGATCAGAACCAACATGGCTGCACCCATGGCCTTTAGGAATGCAATGATAGCGCACTGGGACAGAGTGGCCAACCTTAATGAAGCATTTCCAGACTGGGCATGCACTGTATGACTCAGGGCTCTATTTATTAATATTATTTTTACTAAAATAAAGTGAAAAAGGGTGTTTTCACACCCTTTTCACATTATTTTAGTTTCACCTGTAGTTATTACAGGGCAATTGGAGTAGAATTAGTAAAATTCTACTCCAACCCTAGTATCACTTATTTTTAGTAAAGCAGATCGCATTTCCCATAATTGTAATGGGAAATGTGATCCGACCTGAGTTACTAAAATTAAATTGTAAAAAAATACTGGGGGAAGCCCTGTGATAATAATGCCACCTGGAGGTGGCGTTATCCAGGGTCTCCCCCGGTTACCGGGCTCCCACTCTGCTCTAACAGAGAGAGCAGAGGCGGGAGCCGGTACCAGTAATCAGCTATGTGGTCTTAATAGACTGCAAGCTGATTGCTGTAAAAAAAAGAAAAAAAAAATGGAAAAATTTTTTTTTTACTTACCTGAATCCAGGGACCGGTGATCGGGCCTCCGGTGATGGCTCCTCTCTGGTCAGCTGGTCTCCCATAGTGCACTGCAGCCCGGTCATCAGGTGATCGGGTCCCAGTGCAGTATGGGAGATCACCTGATCGGGAAGCCCGGAGAAGATCACCGGAGGCCATGAGGATGCAGGTAAGTGTAATGAAGGGAGGGAGGGGTCGCGGGGGGGGGGGAGGGGGGGTCATGGGGGTCCACGATCGCGGGGGGCAGGGCTGAGCATCGGTGGGGGATAGCAGTGATGGTGGGTCGGCGCATGCGCGGGCTCTTACTCGCGGTATTTTTTCAGAAAATACCACGACTAGAGTGCGGATGGGATCCACAGGGACAGAGCTTTATCACAAGCTCTGTCCCTGCAAGGGATTTATAGTAAATCCCTGTGATATTGCTTGAATTCGCAATGCAAATTCACGCGGTAATATCATACTACAATCCGCATTCAATATGCGGATTGTAGTAAATAGAGCCCTCAGTCCCAGTTTGTGACAATGAATGTACAGTTTGTTCATTCACTAACACATTTTGCTCAGCAGTATAGGCAATGGTCAATTCATGCACTAATCAATATATATATTAAGAATTGCTCCAAATCTCTGTTGACAAATTCACCACTGTTATCAGATCTCAGACCTGATTCTCTACAAGTCTCTTGTAACTTGCAATCTTTTAGATTTTTCTCTGATGAAGTACAGTACATATGTGTCATACTTATGAAGTCATATATCGATGTCATAAAGTATCAGTATCTACTTTTTGATTTTGGAAATGACTGAAGACTTTGCACCTGATTCAGAGCCACTCGTAAGTGGCCACTCGTTCGCTCCGAGCGATGTTCGCACAACTGCGCATGCATATGGCTTGTAATACGCATGCGCAAACCAGTCATTGCGGTCGGAAATTGTGTGCTCGCAAAATAACAAATGCCTGCTAATTTCAGTGACAGAATGAGGCATTTGTGGGTGGTAACAGGGGAAGGTGCTTGAAAACGGGAAGTGGAGATCCGAACACAGGCGTGCCAAACGGTCAAAACGGGCGTTTTAAGGGTGTGCATAATTAACAAAGCAACGTCATCGACCACGTCACTTGGTTGTCTTTTAGCCTGAACTGCTCGCATGATTGCAGTAGGAAAATGCTACCACAAGCACTGCAAGCAGTTCAGATGCCTTTCGATGTACTCGATTAATCTAATAAATAGCGGAGATGACGTATGATGCGAGCGGCCAGGGGGCATTTTTTTAAAAATAGCGAGCGCATGTTTCGTTCGCTCGTTCAGACATAGAGGCGTCAACAGACCGCAAAGAGCGAGCGCTCTATTTAAATATCCGGGCCCTTTTTCTGAGCGAGCGAGCGCAAATAGCGTCCAGCTCTGAATCAGGCCCTTTGTTTCCCCACAATACAGCTCTCACATCTAAGTATCTTTGCATAAGTCACTGACATTCCTGTAACCATCCTATTCTGTAGCTTCTAAAATACTATAACCCACAACTGTAGAGTGTTGTAGTGTTACAATAAATAAATATAAATAATAAAAAATCACCATAATGTTTCCTATAAATAAAATAAATAAACCCCATTTCCTTCCTGGTGAAAGATTCAGTGTGACAAACTGGTCTATCAAGCACTGAATATTTATAATTATCTAGTTTATTTGTGTTGCAGAGGGACACAGTGTTTAGAACAATAAAGTAAACAGCTACCAGGACACCTAGGAAATACCACTAATAGGGGAATTCAATATGGGTGCGATAACATCGTTTTTTGCATTAATATCGTACTTTTTAACGTTTTTGCGTTAATATCACTGGTTTTAGTTTTACACCATATTCAATTTCAAAGACTTATCGCAGTGTTGAAAAGTCTTTGATAAAAAACGGTGATAACTTTTCACAATTGAATAGGTGTCGAAAAAAAGTGCAGAATTGGGGTTTAGGGGTGCAGACTTAAAAAAAATAGCCTGCACCCCTGAGATTGACATTTAAAAAAGATATGTGTCAAAAAAAGTAAAAAAAAAATAGGGACACCCCAAAAAATTAATTTAAAAAATGGGGTGCAAGAAAAAAAATGGGAAAAAATTGTTAAACAATAGGGAAATAGGTTCAGGGCTATTCTGCATGTATGCGGCAGGTGTTTTCTAGAATAGAATTATAGCGGCAGGTGCACAAATGCAGAATTTAAAAAAAATTATGTTTGGGACACCAAAATACGCTAGTACCCATTTTCATATACCCCAAATTTGATGGGACCACTTAAAAAAACGAATAAAATAACCTAAGTGCTCTTCTGCATCACTTCTTCAATGTTGGGATAAAAACACCTGCTGCGGCTATTTGAAGCCCTGACTTTCGATTAAAGGCTAAAACGAGGGTACCCATAGTGTTCCCCCATGTTTTTACAACTTTAGGGGGTCTTACAATTATTTTAAGGAAAAATTCATAACTTTACGCAAATCCAACTTTGGTGTTTCCCGTTTTCCTTAATTTGATATTGAATACGGGGATAAGTGGGAGCGTGCACCATACCTTTACGCAGAAAAAAACTCCGATATGAAATGTTAACTTCGCCAGGGAAGTTAACCTTTTATATTGAATACCCCTCTAACAGGCTCTGTTTTTTTGCTGTAATTGTTGAGAGACTTTCAGTGGTTTGCGAGCAAGCCTACGTTTTGTACTCCTGAGACATACAGATTCATCCGCTTACATTGTTGCTAATCACCTTACAAACATGTGATTGCATCGTGCAATCCTATGGGGTCATGAGTGCGCATAACCATTCAGGGTGCGTGATTTACCGCACAAGCAACAAAGATGTAACTGGTCATATCTGTAGTTGGAGATGTATTAAATCTTCTAAAGTGGACAAGTATTCCTTACGAGGACAAGGATTCTTCAAAGGAAGATGTACAATAACATACATGCACTGAAACTGGAGGGAGGTAGGCTCTGAGGAAATTTGAGGAAAACTTACTTCATATAAAGGGTAGTGGATAAGTGGAATAACCTCCTATTGGAGAAGCTAAGATGGTGAAACAATTTAAACATGCTTGGGATAAGCATAAGAATATCCTTAAGAGAGACCTAATGGTGCATACACACGGTCAGATTTTTCTTCAAATCTGAACGATAACGATTTAAAAAATCGTTCTATCGTTCATATCTGAAGGAAAATCTAACATATCTGACATATCTGTCAGATGAACGATTTGAACGATGCGCGTTCCCGATGGTCAGATAACGACATCTGACATCTGATGTGTTTGCAGTCAGACTTGGATGATTCAATTCATTTTAATGCAGTCAAAAATCATTCAATCGTTCAAATCTTTGGTAAAATCGTTCAAATCGTTCATTTGACAGATCTGACAGATCTGACAAATCTGACGAATCTGACCGTCTGTATGCTCCATACGGAGCTAATAGGGTTGAAGTTGCCTAAAGGATAAATGATACATGAAAAGGGGCAGACTAGATTGGCAAAGTGGTTATTATCTGCCATCAAATTATATGTTTCTATGTTTAAGTAAAGAAGTTGCCCATAGCAACCAAT
The DNA here is from genome assembly GCA_031769625.1 of Taudactylus pleione. NCBI lineage: Eukaryota > Metazoa > Chordata > Amphibia > Anura > Myobatrachidae > Taudactylus > Taudactylus pleione. Next base: position 3,166,201 of record JAUIMM010000137.1, on the reverse strand, counting down.
CAAATTTTACCTTACATTTAACATCCACACTTGTGCTCTTTCAAAGGTTTGATACATCTCCACCATAATATTTCCATTGTGCTTTAGTCATTCTAAGATCAAACACACAGGGCCTGATTCAGACCTGGACGCTAAGAAGTGTTCGCTTGTAGCTGCCGATGGTTTGCATTGTGCACATGCATATGCATTGCAGTGTGCGTGTGTGAGCCAGTCACTGCTATTGGGAATCGTTTGCTCGTAGCACAAAGACTGAGTGCTACTTTGAGTGACAGATAGTGCCATTTGTAGGTGGTAACAGGGGAAGGTGCTTGTGGGGGGGGGGGGTGGATGTGCGAACGCAGGCATGTCTGGGCATCTAAACGGTGTTTTGGGGGTGTGCATAATTAGCAAAGAAGCATCATTGTACACATCACTTGGTTGGATTTTAGACAACACTGATAGCAGTGTTTGAGGTGGGGTAGGGGCTACCTCAAGCACTGCATGCAGCTCTTAAGGCTCTCAATGTTACCGATGAATCATACACTTCCTGGAGATGCAGGGTAAAACACCACTACTTTGCTACTGCTCAATTATAAGTCTGTGGTGATTTTAATGTGTTGCAAAGTTATTTTATGTCTGCTAAACACCATCGGTAGGTGTTAGGGGAAGATTGCTAAAAAGCTGTTCATGCTACTTTTTAGCAACTTTGCGTTGTGAGTAGCAAAATTGGTTTTTTTATCAATTTTGCACTGTGGATTGTGTACTATGTATTTTTGATAAAATGGCGCTTGTGTAAGCTTTCTTTTCTAAAATGGAGTCTTGCTGCCATTCACAAGATGGCGTTGTGCATGTTTTCCTGATTGGCAAGCAGATTCTGTCTTACCCAATTATTCGGTTTCAACAGTCCACCCTTTGATAGCCAATCAAGCACTATCACAACCTATTCTGAATCTGTTTAGCCATGCATGTGAATGTACCGTTCAATGCCATTATGGTATGACACAGTGTGGTCATTTGAACCATTCAGATAATGCATCTCCGGGAGGGACATAAAACTGTCCTTATACGCACACCGCGGATCCTTAAGGGATCATGGGAAAGATGTGGGGATACACCTATCCTATAAGGAGAGTCTTGAAGGGGAATTGAGACTTTACATTATCTGAGGTGTTCTATGAATAATATTTCAATAATACATTCCATGCATTTCTAAATATAATACATCAAACGATTGTTTTTCCTAGTTCAGGGTTGTAATGCAGTTCTTCCATATTATTGTTATTCATATTTTCACAACAATTTACTGTACTGAAATTGGACCGGCACTCCCCTGGTTTGGTATATCACTCCTCCTCTCGATTTCACTCCATTACACCAGCATCAGCTCCCGTCTCCTCCATCTATCCTCCGTCACAAGAACCAGGAATCTCCAGATAAACCAATCATGATGGAAATTCGGAAAGAAGAGTACACACATGAACACAGCAGAACAGTTCTTTTGCTGTGACACTGATCTACAATTTTCTTTTAGCTCAGGTTTCTCATTGTCACCTTTTAATTTTCCCGGAACAGGTTCGCAATTGCCAGATCCTCATTATCTACTTCAACTCTGCCCTGCTTCTCCACCGGTTGATTAACCTTTCTGCAGTGAGTGGCATGGTCCCAGGTATCTCTCTCGGCCACCTTCAAGGATGTTGCACTTGTCAACAGCACCTGATATGGCCCCTCCCATCGATCTATTAGGCAACCTGAGCGTCAAATCATAACATATTCTCCAGGTTTGACATCATGACAGTTTATCTCTGGCATATCGGGTGACAACAATTTCAATTTCTGCTGTTGTTGCTGCAACTGTTTGCTCATTGTTATAAGATACTTAACAGTGACCTCTCTGTTACTCTTCAGGTCTTCCTGTGGGCTTATAATTAAATGAGGTTGCCTACCAAACAGTATTTCAAATGGGGACAGATTGTGGAGGCCTAGGAGTGGTCCTTATGCTATGTAGTACCAAAGGTAGTGCTTCTGGCCATGCTAGTCCAGTCTCAGCCATGATCTTACTTAATTTGTTTTTAATAGTGCCGTTCACTCTCTCCACCTTGGCACTGGCTTGGGGTCGATATAGGGTGTGGAGTTTTCTATCAATACCCATCAATTTACACATTATCTGGAAGATGTCCTCGGTGAAATAGGTACCCCTATCACTTTCAATCATTCTAGGGATACCATACCTGCATACAACTTCCTGTACAATCTTTTTAACAGTGAATACAGCAGTATTAGTGGCCGCTGGGTATGCCTCTACCCAATTAGAAAATACATCGGTACAAAGTAACACATACTTGAGATTCCTGCAGGGTAGTAATTGAATGAAATCAATTTGTATTACCTGGAAAGGACCGTCAGTCGGGGGAATGTGGGATGGTTCGGTAGGGATCGTTTTCCCTATGTTCTTCCTCAAACAGGTCAGACAGGACATTGCTCTCTTTTCCGCTTGTGAAGAAAAACCCAGTGCGCACCAATATGCCCTCCCCAACTTGCACATACCCTATTTTCCCAAGTGAGTCAGTCCGTGCGCTGCCTCTGCCAGGCTTGGTTAATACACCTTAGGTGCCACCGGCTTACCTTGTCCGTCCCTCCAGAGTCCAGAGGGCTCTTGCCCACATCCCTTAGACTTCCAGGTTGCTTTCTCTTGGGTAGAACACAAATTTTGCATCTCAATTAATTTCTGCATGTCAACTGTTTGGAAAACCATTACTTGTTCTATGGGTACATTTGTTTTTAAACCTGCTGCCCACTTGGCAGCTTCATCCGCCCTGTTGTTGCCCAATGATCTACCATTTTGGGCAACTGAATTGCTTTTAATTATCCTTTTATGTATCTGGAATGTGCGACTGGTGTGCCTGCTGCTGTCATAAAATTTCTCAGACGCCATAGAGCTCCAAAATCGTGAACCACCCCGAACGCATACCTAGAGTCAGTGTAAATGTTGGCAGATTTGCCTGCTGCCAATTCACACGCTCTTCTCAGTGCTATTAACTCCGCCACTTGGGCTGAGTGAGGAGGACCAAGAGGTTCAGCTTCTATGATGTCTGTGTCATCTACAACAGCATAACCTGTACGTAACTCACCTGTGTCCGTTTGTCTATGGCAACTCCCATCCGTGTAAAATGTCACATCTGCATTCTCTAAAGGTATGTCACGTATGTCAGGTTTAGCGGTAAAGGTCTGGTTAAGATAATCCATACAATCATGTGTATCAATACCTTTGCAAAACTCACTTTCTACCAGAGACTCATCCTCCACCCTTTGTGCATTCTTATGCACATACGGTAAGTACGTTGCTGGATTTAACGTATTACACCACTTTATAGTGTTGTTTGAGGGTGCTATTAGAGCTAGTTCCCATTTGGTGAATCTAGCTGAGGATACGTGTCTGGTTTGGGCAGAGTTCAACAGGGCAGACACAGCATGTGGGGTAAAGACAATCATATCATGGCCCAATACCACATCCTCACTTTTGCTGACCAATAGAGCCGTTGCTGCTACACTTCTCAAACAGGTTGGGAGTGATCTCGCCACAGTGTCCAATTGTGCACTGTAATATGCTACGGGCCTACTGGCATCCCCATGTTGTTGTGTAAGGACACCTGCAGCACAACCATCAGTTTCCGTACAATACAAATCAAAAGGTTTTTCATAATCAGGTATTCCCAATGCAGGAGCTCTTGTCAGACTATACTTAAGATTAAGGAAAGCCTGTTCTGATTCCCCTGTGTGTATGACATGATTGGGCTTTGAGGAAGAGACTAATTCCTGTAAAGGTAAGGCCAAAATAGAAAACCCTGGTATCCACCTTCTACAGTATCCACACATTCCCAAGAAGGTATGAATTTGCTGTTGATTCTGCGGCAGTGTCATGTTTTGTATGGCCTGGATTGTATCTGTTGTAAGGTGTTGTAACCCCTGGGTTAGGCAGTGTCCCAAATATTTTACTCTGGATTGGCACGGCTGTTTTTTGTCCTTAGCCACCTTGTGTCCTGTTTGTGAGAGATGAAGTAACAAAAGTTTAGTATCATTCAAACATGACATAAACGAGTCAGAACATAGCAATAAATCGTCTACATATTGAATTAGAACAGATCCATTGGTGGGTTGAAAAGACTGTAAACAATTGTGTAATGCCTGGGAAAAGATACTGGGGCTGTCTATGAAACCCTGGGGTAATTGTGTCCATGTGTATTGTACACCCCTGTATGTGAATGCAAATAGGTACTGACAGTCAGGTTGAAGAGGTACAGAGAAGAAAGCAGAACAAAGATCAATGACAGTGAAATGGGTTGCATTTGGTGGAATTTGCATAAGGATGACAGCTGGATTCGGCACTACGGGAAATTGGCTCTCTAACACCTTATTAACCCCTCTAAGGTCTTGTACCAGCCTATAACCCCTCCCACCAGCCTTCTTCACTGGAAAAATGGGACTGTTGGCTACACTTGCTGTACGGACTAAAATTCCCTGCTGCAATAACCGCTCATTTATGGGATACACCCCTAACTCTACCTCCTGTTTTAGTGGGTACTGGGGAATTTTTGGAGCTTGCCTTCCACTTTTTAAATTTACCATTACAGGGCTTATGTTTGCCATTAATCCAGTGTCCTGTCCATCTTTAGTCCAAAGGGAATCTGGGATTAGGGACAACATTTCATCTACCTATGATGGAGTTTCATTTAAACCTGTAGAGTGATACATTATCCTTTGGGGAGTGTCTAACATATCCCGCACCTCATATTCCATTCTCTCTGGGATATCTAAAAATACACCATCAGGGATGCAATATATAACACATCCCATCTTACATAACCAGTCTCTACCCAGTAGGTTAGTATGAGCCACAGCAGCCAGGAGAAAAGAATGCCTGGTATGCAACGGCCCAATAGTAACCTCTGTGGACTTTGTTAAAGGATAACATTCCACTTTACCTGTTACACCCATTGTTGGTACTGTCTCGTTGGTCACCTGCAAATTAACGGGATATTTTATCACCGACCTGGTCACCCCTGTGTCTATAAGAAAAGGATATTCAGTACCAGCTACATCAACCATCATGACCGGTTCTTCCCTAGAACTTCCCGTTAACCTGACCATCTGTAGACTACAGGTATGACCTGACCCCTAGCTTTGGCTACCATTCTCCAAAAAAGCATTTACGGCTACAATTGGAGCTGGTGCCTGCTGAACATTTGCTGGCCTCTGTGTATATCCCTTATGGGGATATCTAGGTCTTCCCTGATGTGGGATCCCTACTCCTTTTACTGTACAGTTTCTACTTAAGTGTCCTGTTTGTTTACAGTTAAAATAGGTTCGTGTTTCGGGTGGAGACATGCGGTGTTGTGAGGTTTGTGCAGAGGGTAAAGGTGGTGGATATGGGTAAGGATAGGGAGGGTAAGGGTATTGTGGGGGATAAGAAGTTGGTGGATAGCCTGGGACCTGTGGTTGCATCAGGTTAGTGGGATAGAGTTGCGTTTGTATTTGAGTGGGGTTAGTGAGAGTGAGTGTGTGTGCAAGTACAAGTGTGTCTGTTGGCTGTGATGTTACCGTCAGTCCCTCCAGAGCTTGTATACTGACAGCCATTAGTTTCTCGCTCTGGGCTTCTCTCTTTTTGGAGATGTTCTTATCATGTTCAATGGCGGTTTCTATGAGGGTATCTATTGTAAGTCCCCACCAGCCAGGCTGTGAGGTCTGAACCCTAGTTTTTAAAGTCTCTTTCAGACCGTCCACAAGTACCGTAACTATCATCCCCCTGTGGTGAGTGCTATCTTTAATATCCTCTATCCAAGTGTACTGGGTGATAGCCTGCAGAGCCCAATCGCAGTAATCTTCTGCAGTCTCACTCTCTTTTTGTTTAATGGTGAAAATTTTGTTCCAGTTAACTACTACTGGAAAATATATACCCAATTGAGTTACAATGCGGGAAATGTTACCTTGGTTTACTTGATCTGTTAAGGGGACGTCACCATCCAATACACAATCCAGGATAAATTTTGTCACGTCGGTATTGCGTGGCAGACAGGCCCTTAACACCACATGCCAATCTTTATTAGTGGGTTCATCTGAACCACCCAAATTTCTCAAAAATCTTTGACTTTTGGCTAATTCCTTTTTGGGATCGGGGAAATCATTTATGATGGAAATTAGTTCTGCTCTTGTCCAAGGACAATGCATTACTACTTCCCTCGTGGGCACTATACCGTTTGCGTCTGCATTTCCATTTGGAAAAGTTATTGTCCAAATGGGATGCAGACCGGTAGCGCTGCTACCTTTGACCTGGTTACCTGGCTTGGGGTTTAATCTGCTGCTGCTACGTATGGTACTAACTACTTCCTCTACAGGTGCAGAGTGTGTTAACACTTCCCTTGCTGTTACCGATTGAGATGGCGGCACCACCCATGATTGTGGTGATGCAGCATCTATCATTTGCACAGCATGGGAAATGGCAGACATTACAATAGGCTCATCATCCATATCATAAACATTTTCTTTATAATTGCTTAAGAGAGGGTACAAGTTGCTTGTTACATTTTTATGTTTTTTTTTCTACATTGACTGCACCTACACCCCCATCCGCTTAGGGCGGCGGTGGTGCACGTGAACCATCTGTACTACCTTCTGCAACGCTACCTTGCAGTGTGTGCGCGCTATCAAGAGATGCGTCCGCGGCGCTATTTAGCATCACCGGCGCATTGCCCAAGACTGTGCCCGCGATGCCTGTTTGCGTCGCGGGTACCTCCATCAGCCACATTTCCCCCTCGTGCTGCCACAGTTTTAAACATTCTAAATATTTAACCTTTTTCTCTCAGGAGCGCATCAAACTGATGTGATCCAGACATTGTCTAACACATTTTTATCAAAACTACCAATTCTGGGAAACGGTCTAACACTCTTCCTCGTCTTATTAAACCATAAATCACAGTACCTTATTGCATAAGTACCGTACTTGGTATGCATTATACGACGGGCCGATCCGATCAGCGCCTCCATTAGCAGCACATCATTGCCTAACATCTCTACTGTTTGCGTGGCTCCCATTCTGAGACAACTCCTACACTTTTCAATAAAGATTTAAGCCGGTGAAAGACATTCAAGACACTTTCACTTACCTGTGGATGATTTAAGTCGGAGGCGCCCACACACCTGGATAAGATTTAGTAAGGCAACTTCCACACCTGGATAACATTTGAAAAAGGCAACTTCCACACCAGGATAAGATTTAGTAAGGCAACTTCCACACCTATGAGAGTTTGTATGTCAGCTACTCTCACGCACCTCTCTACAACAAAGACAACATGTACACCTGCTACTGTGTATAGAACGGTAAAGCTGCTTACCGAGCGGCTAGCCCTTAAGGATCATATGATGCCCTTAACTTTGTTCAACAAGTATTCACTGTTACACACTTTTTTCCTGTGCAGAAAAATAGACGTTAACCCAGATATTGGAAATAGAAAAAAATGAAAACCTCAATAGCTTTGTTCAAACACGTGGCAGCACAACCGGAAGTACGTGTACGCAATTGTGCGACTAGTCGCATACACAGTGATGCGACCAGGCCCATGTGTTATTATCTTAACGCTATTATGATACTCCCTCTAAACTTTTATCAACGAGAGAAAACGACTTTTCTCTCCTTGTCCCTGGATTCTGATCAGCGCTTCATCTACACAATAACCGGCAGTACGATTTCAGCAACACTGTGGTAATGAAAGACTAATGCATCTCTCAAAAGGCGCCTCCACCCTTTTGCTGAGAGAGAACTGACCGAGTGTTACCGTGTATCAGGTAACGTGATAAACCTATGAGCCCCCAACTGTTGAATCGTAAGTAAACCTTTAGTACATTCCTGTCTATAAACCTCTAAGATTCACCTGCCTAGAACCTCTAAAACAAAACCTGCCTTTACCTTCTAAAACCACAAGATGTCACTAATTAGCGTTGTGTTTAATTATACCATTAATAAAACACTAAGACAGTTGAATAGCGGTCCAACACGCTAAAGATTATTATTCAAGTAAAAGTACAGATGTTACCACGCTATGATCTAACAATGAGTGCAAAATAAATTGTACAAATATTAGGTCATAAGGTACAGTCAATACATACGCGTGCCCTCTGGGACCAGATACCGGCATCAATAATGAGACCTTCGTCGAACAGCATAACAGGAACACTGCAGACTGGCATCTTGTTTCAGAGCACTCACATATATACCCGTACTGGGATAAGCAATACAATAGAATACGTTGGCAGGTTGTCATTGATTCCTCTTCTTGCTTCTTCAGTTACGGTACAATTCATAGGTCAGTGCAAAGACACAACCCAGCCTCTAACAGCATGATTGTGTTCACCTTCCCGCTGTATAATAAATCTAATCTAACTATGGCATACAACATTTCAAGAAGTTATTCTCTCTAACATTCATATTTCATAGCCGCATGTTCTGATCTTCTCACCGGTGCCACTGGAATGCTGTGGGAACAGAGTAGATCAGTACGGCACCAAACACGGTCCAATTGTCATTTATTAAGCCATAGTTACAGAAAACATTCATTTCTTTATATGCTGACATTGCGATTAAACCAAGTAATAATCATTCCTTTCATGCTGCGGGACCATTGCTTTTAAATGTGTATGCGGGGAGAAATGACACTAAATTGTGTTGTGTGTTTGAGGGTCTGTGGGGCACTTAGCGACCAGCACAAAGTTGGAAAGTCTTCTGTGTATGTGTGTGAGCATGCCAGTATGGGTTTGGGAAAGGGCACTAAAAAGCTGGCTGTGCGTCTAAATAGCTATTTTGCGTTGTCCTATGATTAACATGAAGTGCAGGGAAAACACCACTAATTTGCTACTTTTTGCTACATCGCGTATGTGTTAATGTGAATTAAGGGGAAAACACCACTACTTTGCTACTGCTCAAATATAAGTCTGTGGTGATTTTAATGTGTTGCAAAGTTATTTTATGTTTGCTAAACACCATCGGTAGGTGATAGGGGAAGATTGCTAAAAAGCTGTTTGTGCTACTTTTTAGTAACTTTGCGTTGTGAATAGCAAAATTGCTACTTTTATCAATTTTGCACTGTGGATTGTGTACTATGTATTCTTGACAAAATGGCGCCTGTGTAAGCTTTCTTTTCTAAAATGGAGTCTTGCTGCCATTCACAAGATGGCGTTGTGCATGTTTTCCTGATTGGCAAACAGATTCTGTCTTACCCAATTATTTGATTTCGATAAGATGTCCAAGGAATGCTGCGCAGGCGCCATGTTCCCAGGGAATCGGTATAATTTACCGCCGGACCCATGCCCGGCGGTTGGAATCATGACAGCGGCATCCCGGCAGAGGAGGAAATCCTGATCGTTCTAAGGTAGGTATTCTCTAACCTAATTCTACCCCTTAACCCTAACCCTCCCTTAGGGGTGCCTAACCCTAACCTTCCCCCCCAGTGCCTAACCCTCCCTCTGCCAAAACCAAATCTCCCCTACCCCGCTGGCCTAACACTAAGTCTCCCCAAGTGCCTAACACTAACCCCCCTTCCCCTAGCCTAAACCTAACCTCCCAGGGGGTGCCTAACCCTAAGTCCCCCCTGGGAACCCTAAACCTAACCCTCCCCCCTGCGGCTATCCGCACTCAGCGCCCGGCGTTCCTTTGATCAGGATGCCGGGCACCGGCCTCCCGGCATCGGTAAAATGACAGGCGTCTAAATTTAGATGCCTGTCACTTAAACCTCACCAGGATTAAGCAGTCGGGAAGCCGGCTGTCTGGATTAGGTCCGCTGGCTTCCCGACTGCATACTGTTCCCAGAGACCTGCGTATGTGCTGTAGACTCTGGCACAATGCCAGAGTCTACTGCACTACTGAAGAGGAGGGGTCCCGATCGGAGCCTGCACATGGGCCCTCTCCTCTCTTAAAACGCCTGTGGCCCCAGACCTATTTCATTCCTAATCCCGTGCTGATAACATTTGAGGTTACTTATGGACCTTTACTGCATAATGACATTTGAGTCACATTATTAGGACTTCAATAATATTTTACACATGAGCAGAATTTAGTTTTAGTGAATCTAATGTATAGCCTGGCAATGTTTGTTTGCTCTTCTTATCATGGAATATTTCTGTAGATCCTCTGCTTGTTAAGAATAAAAGGAACTCTTCAGTCTAATCTTACAAAATCCATAAAATATTTATTTTTCCATCCAAATGCACAGCAGTGGGGATCAGTTTAAGTTAATATACCTTTATACATATAGTACGTATTCCAAAGACACTGAGCCAGGATTTGCTGTAAAATTTCACAGCACAGAGAATCACAATAATGATAAAAGTAAACAAAAGTTTGCTCACAGACAAAAGTAAATGAACAAAGGAGAACAAACAGTTATTGCCTTCTTATATACACCGTACTTAGGGCCGGATTCACTACAGATCACATTAAAGCATACACATGCATTTCAGCTAGGCATGTGCGCCGAACCCCGTGTTTTGGTTTTGGATCTGTATCTCATTGTGTTTTTGATCTGGATTTGGTTTTGCCAGTACCGCCCCTTGCGTGTTTTGGTTTTGGATCTGTATTGTTTCTGAAAAATATCATAAAAACACCTAAAATCACATAATTTGGGCCTGTTTTTGTTCCTACAGTACTATTAACCTCAATAACATTTATTTCCAGTCATTTCCAGTCAATTTTGACCACCTCACCGCTTACAATATTGATTTTTTTCATATAGTTTAGGGCCAAAAGGTTGCATTCAGCTAGCTGGCTGACTAAGCTAGGCTAACATGTGTCAGTTCAGCTTCCAACAGGACACAGATGTGGAGCCATCCTGCAGTGGTAGACATGATGACAGTTTAATAAACTGTATGACCCCTAGGAATTTTAAAAACCAAGAATGTTTTCCTTAACTAGGTTAGAAGCCAGACGGAATTGGAATATGTTTATGGACTGAAGACAGGGAAAGGACAGAAGGATTGATTAGTTTTCAATTTATTTAATTTAATGTTTTGATTCTTAAAAAAATGTATGAGGGAAGATCAATATAAGTTCAATTTCTTCAGTTCCTAAAATACATCTTTGATCTGGAGGAAGTTTTATAAATGTTTATACATCTTATAGAAATGAGGTGGCCTTGCTTGTGGAGGTGCTGCGAGAACATATTGTTAACAGACATTTACTAGTTTGTACTCAGGGAGGTTGTTAGGGATCAAGACTTGCTGTTTACATCAGAGTAAAGCAGCATGTAGTTCTCCGGCTGAACTAGGCCTCCCAGCATCTGTGATGTTTGCTGGGCCTACTGGAAGTTATTTGTCAACAACAGGTGGTGTGCTTCTAGTTACCTCAGCCTGCTTTACGCACTGTATGTAACATGTAAATATGTATGTATGTGACCAATATACACAACTAATTTTTGTATTAAAAATGTATTTGCACTTTATTGCACACATCCTGGCAGGAAGATGATCTGTGCTGCTGCTCTTATTTGCCCACCCCATCAACTTGGTGGTTTATTTTTAAAAAATGAAAGGGGCATACTGTGGCAATTACAATTTCTGGACATTCATACACCATAAAATTAAAAATGTCAGGCAGCAATGCCCCAAACAGCACATAATGCAAAGAAAAGAGGTGCAAGATGGAATTGTCCTTTGGCCCTCCCACCCACCCTTATGTTGTATATATGAAACAGGACATTCACAGTTTAACAAACCAATCACTTCAGCGACAGGGACTGCCATTTGTGGCTAAAATTATTCGTTTGTTTGGACCCCCACAAAACAAGCTGCCAATGCACAGTGGACAAACTGGCTTTACAACATAGGTAAGATCAGATGTCATCATCGTCATTATCATCCCAATCAGTGTGTACATCCTCTTCTTAATATTAATTTGTCCCTGCTGGAATCCACCATTACAGGCACCTTTGTATTTTTTTACTTAATTGCTGGTAAAGATCTTCCTGGTGGAATTTGTAATTCATTTTGATGAACATCATCTTTTCCACATCTTGGAGAAGTAAACTCCTCCGCCAATCACTGACAAGGTACCCAGCTGCGTTGAAAACTCTTCCAGTGTACACACTGGAGGGTGGGTAACTTAAGTAAAGCAAAACCAGTTAGTGTAAAGGACTCCAAATTGCATCTTTTTCCTGCCAGTAGTGAAAAGGACTGTCTGACATGCCTATTTGGATGCTATCCCTAAAATAATCATCCATCATTCTCTGAATGGTGACTGTATCAGACAAAGTCACGGTAGATATGTCACTAATTATAGGCAGTTCTTTCAGACCCAACCAGATGTCATTAGGTTTTGCTGACTGATCTGCATCACCAGCAATGGTCCGCTTAGGAAAATGTTGTTTTTTGCTGGCAGCTGCAGAATCTGAAGGAGATGCTGCCATGTCATTTGCCGCTTGAGCTGACAAATTTTCACCAACAGCTCTTTGCATCTCTTCAGATTTATGTCCATTGGAAAGAAATACACAATGTATGACTTAAACCTAGGATAAAGTATGGATATAGTAATCTGATTCAAGAGATTGATGACCCTTGGATTCTGGCGAAGCAAATGAAGGGCTTGAACTACAAGTCCAACATACTTAGCAACATCACTCCATCTCAGCTCCTCCTTCAGTTTCTCCAGCTGCTTTTGCAAAAGTCTGATTAAGGGAATGACCTGACTCAAGCTGGCAGTGTCTGAACTAACTTCACATTTGGCAAGTTCAAAGGGTTTGAGAACCTTGCACAACACGTAAATTATTCTCCACTGCGCTTGATTAATGGTGCATTGACTAAAGGTGCATACACATGGTCAGATTTGTCAGATCATCAATTTCGTTGAATGATAATGACGAACGATTTCATCATCAATTTGATCTATTTTATCAATGATGAACGATTTCTGATCTTATTTAAAATTATTGACCAAATCCAGGCCCCACACACACACACAGTGGTTTTACTATGGAACAAATATCCTGCAAACCTCACATGTCTCCCATCACCCTCCAAATCAATAAATGTGCCTTATAGAATTCACACTTGATCACAACTTATTATTTTACATCTGAACATCTCTTTACAATAACTACTTTTACCAATTTCTACATTTACTTGAGACTGCTGGTTCACACGTTAACCAAACTCTCTAAATAGCCCTTCATGAAGTGGCTTCAGCTACCCGTCAGACTTCACGTAAACTGATATAACAGCCATGGCTTTCCACAGACACCTACAAAAAGTGCCTCTTAAAGTAGAATGTCAGTGGCATAAATCTTAATTCAAATGACTTCCTCACATACTGTAAAATAGGAATCCAGCCATCTGTCAGCCTAACCCTCTGTCCCATGCTCACTGTCTACCCCATCTGTGTCACCCCTGTCTGTTTGCCCATCCCCTCTAGAATGTAAGCTCTCACGAGCAGGGCCCTCTTTCCTCTTGTGCTTATCCTTTCTTTACTTATATTATCTGCTCTATACTCAAAAGTGCCTAACCCGTGACTTTTGCCATCCTGCTTCTGTTGCAGCAGTGTTTATATACCATGTACTTGTATTGTAGTGTCTTAAACTGTATGACACTGTTTTCTTGTTCTGCTCAACTGTTTATGTACTATGTTTGTGCACTATGTTTATGTACTATGTAAGGCACTGCGGAACCCTTGTGGCACCATATAAATAAAGGACAATAATAATAATAATAATAATAATAATAATAATAATAATAATTGACATCATCCAAATCTTACCGCAAACACAGTCAATGTCAAATATCGTTATCTGACATGCAAGTACGCACATTTTTGGTCAATGCATGCCCAACATGTTAACAATATGAATGATTTTTACAATTGTTAACGTTCATATGTTTAACAAAATCTGACCATGTGTATGCAGCATTAGGTGCATTCCTGCTCATTTCCTTATGTCATAGGCCGTTGTGTAGCCTTGGATGGCCTTTTTCTGCTCCTCCATCTGCTGAAGCATATAGAGGGTAGAATTCCACCTAGTTACTACCTCTTGCTTCAGCTGATGGCAGGGAAAATTCAACAGTACTGGCTGGTGCTGCAATCTTTGACACACAGTTGCTGAATGTTGAAAATGTTCTAAAATCTTTCAGGCCACCAAGAGCATCTCCTGCACACCCCTGTCATTTTAAAAAAAATTTTGCACCACCAATTTAATTGTGTGAGCAAAACATGGGACATGTTCAAATTTGCCCAGATATAATGCTTGCACAATATTGGTGGCATTGTCAGAAATCACAAATCCAGAGGAAAGTCCAAGCGGGGTAAGCCATTTTGCAATGACGTCCCTGAGTTTTTATAAGAGGCTCTCAGCGGTATGCCTCTTAGTGAAACTGGTGATATGCATAGTAGCCTGCCTCTGAATTAACTGGCATTTGTTAGATGCTGCTGCTGGGCTGTCACAGTCATTTAATCTTTAGTTTGCCCTGTCCCGCTTGTCCACATATCTGTGGTTAATGGACAGTGGGTACAACGGCATTTTGGAAGATACTTATATGTTTTTTTTATATCCTTGTATAGATTGGGAATTGCTGTTCTAATGAAGTGGAATATAGAAGGGACATGGTAGTGGGGACACAGAACCTCAATTAACTGTCTAAAATCCACTGCATTAATGGCAGATACTGGATGCAATTCTAATACCAGCATAGCTGTTATGCTGTCAGCAATCCGCTGTGCAACTGGGTGACTGCTGTCATACTTGTTCCCCCTTGCAAATAATTGTTTGACAGTCAATTGTTTTGTTAAACTACTAAAATTGTCTTCTTCCGGGTACCCTTCTGGGATGAAGATCCACTCACAACAGCAGCAGCAACAGTCGTAACAATCAAGGACCCTACGAGGAATCACGGATAGGAGAGGAGTCAGTCATGCTTCTGAAATTGGATGCAGCAGGACTACTTCCATTCACGTATGAGGATGTTGATGGTGCAGGTGTTGGTGGTGGAGATTGCAGGCGCTTGGATCTAACAGAGAGAATGAAGCAGCTAGGTGACGCTGGACTGATTGTTACATTTTTAGACAAAATTTCAGGAGTTTGCAAACACTTGATGAATGCTACTCACTCTTGCTTGGCAAAGGTTTACAGACAACTGTTGTCCGGATTTGGGTGTAAATAATTCCACACATGAGAAGTGGATTTTCTTTTTGCCCCGGCATGGCAATGGGCTTTTTCATAGCATGGGCAACAACTTTTGCCTGATTTACACAAACAACATCCTCAGCATCAACATAATCATCCTCATCATCCTTGTTAGCGCCAACTACAGAAATATCCTCCTCAACCTCCTGGTGCAATTCCACAGAAGCATCCTCAATTTCTATGTCAGCATGTTGACTTGTGCTGCTCACCCCACATTTGCAGAGGGCACACAAATGGTGGAAGGAGGCTAATCTTCAAGTACTGGCTTAGAAAGGTCAGGCTCACACATGGCAAACGCGGACACACGTGGACTCTCCTCAGGGATGTATGACTTTTTTGAGCACACAGTTGGTTCATGTGCCTTAGCAATTTTAATTTTTTTGACACTTCTATAGGGAGAAGGGCTTACATCATCATAATATGCAGAACCACCAGTATAGTAGTTTTGGTCCTGGCTTGGGCACAGGTGACTTAATTAGTACCTCAGTGTTTTGATTTAACCACCTGTCTTCAATCATGGATAAACTTAAAACCTGGACTTTTAGGATGCCTTGAGAGCCTAGTTTGGGAACCTTTGCATTAAGCATTAAGGAGCTCATTCAGACCTGCTCGCAAGATGTTGCCGCTTGCTGGCAAAAAGGGGCCAGATATTTAAATTAATTGCTCGATCTGCATGGCGTAAGGACGCCCTCTATGTCTTAGTGAACTACGGCACTGAGCGCTGGCTAGTGTATAAATACTCCACCTTTCCCCTTGCAGCACACGTCATCTCCTGGAATTGTTTTATTAATTGGTAATATCGGTAGCCATCAGAGCTGCTCGCAGCCCTTGGGGTTGCCTTTCCCCGCTGTAAGCACTTTGATCAGTGCTGGCTGAAATACATGCAGGTGACATGTACAATGACGCTACTGCTAATTATGCATTCCCTTTAAACAGCGTTTTGGCGGCCTGACACGCCTGTGTCCACAACACCACTCCCCCGTTCACAAGCACCTTCCCCTGTTACCACCCACAAATGGCAATATCTGTCACTCAAAGTAGCAGGCAGTCTGTGTGCTATGAGTGCACGATTCCCCATCACTAAGACTGGCTAGCGCACGCACACTGTGAATTATACGAATGCGCACTGAGCAACAATCGCCTGGCAGCGAGCGATCACGCCTTAGTGAATGGGTGTCAATTAGGTCCTAAGTGTTTTGGAGAGAATCTCCCACCCCCAACCAAATCACATGTAGGAACTGATCGGCACCATATTTCCAGCTCTATATAAAGACTATCATTTCAACAGAGTGCTGAGTTTCCAAATACAGTATATTCAGCAAAATGGTGAAGTACCAGCAGAATTCAAAGATCAAACCACTATAAAGGAATGATTTCAAACTGAAGATCTGGAAAATTATATATATATATATATATATATCCTGACGAAAGAACCCAAGTAAAGTGTTCTGAAACGTTGACCTTACCTTATGGGGTCTATTGTACTTTTTTAAGATGCCATAGTGCCGCCTATTTTGCTATTTATTTCGTGTTTTCCATCCCTTCATAGGGCTGGTAATTCAGGAGGGCTCCGGCGCACGTTTTCAAGGAGCATGTGGGTGCCAGCTATTTCTCTTTGTATATATATATATATATATATCTATATATAGATATATATATATATACATATAGAATTGAACCTTGGTTGTACAGTGCATATATGTTTCCTACAATAGGTTAAATGAAATATTCCTGTGGAGTGGCAGCTGAGAACTACTCTCTGGGCAAGTTCATTACATTTCTTGGTTATCTCCTTCACTGAATAACCCTAAGTCTCAAGTTTTGATTGCTTTTACATCAATCTTTGCTCCATGTCAGGGTCTAAGGTTATATGTCTCATCCTAGTGTAGTGGGAGCCCGAGAAAGAAGTCAGTGACAGCTCTGCAAAAATAATAGCAAGTTTCTAACCATATTATTTACTGACATGTCAGTCCCATCAGCAGGCAACATTTGGGACTTTTTTAAGTCTTTATTTAACTGTTTATTTTACAGTGGTGGTGCGGGTGCTGGCCGCCTGCTGGCACTTGTAGTTCCACAAGTGCCAAAGAACAAGAATGCTGGCACCTGTAGTTCCTCTGTAAAATACAATAGTTTTCTTTGATTTTACATACTATTAGCCCCATACCCACAGCCCATGGGTTTGGGGAAGAGCCCCGGGCTTCAGACCAAGCCTGGGGTTTTGGGAGAGGGGGGACACTTTTTTAGGGGGTCCCCACATCCCCTGAGATCCCTGGCTTGGCCTGAGCGGCTTGGGGTGATAATGCTTTGGCCTTGGAGACCCAGTAATAGGGTCTCCGGGTTGTGGCATTACACCCTGGTCATTTTGGGTCCGGTTCTGGTTTTAAATATAGGGGGACCCCTATGCATTTTTTCCCCCTATATTTAAAACCAGGACTGGCCCTGCTAGTTTTCTTCCCTGTACTTTTAGGTACCAGGACAGGTTGACAAGTCCAAGGGCTGGTTAGGCTTTTTTTTTTGGGGGGGGGGACCTCACGTCTTTTTTTATAAAAAATAACCATTTTTTATATTTATAGGCAGAAACATACATGGATCACACTGATCTGTGTATGTTTCCACCAAACTCGCAGATCACAGGCAGGTGAATTTATTTCCCAAATTTTTACAGGAGAGTTGTCCCATCTCATGAGAGTTTAGAAACTCTCTGCTTGGTAAATTCCTGAATCCTATCTTCAATAGTGAAAAGGTTCTCGAGTTTAGTCGATGGTGAATTGAAGACAGTTTGCTAACTCACCAGTATTTTCCAATAGGAAAGGAAATTTCTCTCCCAAGTTTTACATTAGTAAATTTGCGAGTGGTAAAAAATGCCCAAACTGTCCAGAGATTGCTAACTCGACCAGACTCGATTCTTAGTAATTTTCCCCTAAGTCTCATATACAGACTAGAACCTGTCATATGGTCAATAATTCTGGGATGAAATGAGAACTATAAATTATAGTAGCCTAAGGCCCTCATTCAGAGCCGTACGCTCTGAGCAGAGCGCACGCTCTGAAAGAGGGCCGCCCTCCATAATTATGGAGCGTCCTCCTGGACTCTCGTATAGCTGTGGGTCACCACCCACAGCCTATACGAGCGTGCAGTTTGATGGCCGCGATGGTCTTGACCATCGCGACCATCGCCACTGCGAGCCAGAGCCTGCGGTTGAGGTTTTCAACCGCAAGGCCCAGAGTGATTTTGGCTCTATCAGAGCCAAAATCACTCCCACTGACATCACTAGTGATGTCAGTGGGCCGGCTTCTGACGGTAGGCGTTCCCTTGGGAACGCCCCCGTCAGGGAGGCACGCCCCCGGCGCGCCCACCAAAGGGGGCGTGCTGTTAATCAACATCGACAGCACGCCCCCTTTGATCAGACACAACCAGCGAAGGAAAGTCCTTCGCTCGTCGCAAGGCCCAGAGTGATTTTGGCTCTATCAGAGCCAAAATCACTCCCACTGATATCACTAGTGATGTCAGTGGGCCGGCTTCTGACGGTAGGCGTTCCCTTGGGAACGCCCCCGTCAGGGAGGCACGCCCCCGGCGCGCCCACCAAAGGGGGCATGCTGTTAATCAACATCGACAGCACGCCCCCTTTGATCAGACACAACCAGCGAAGGAAAGTCCTTCGCTCGTCGCATCTGGCGCATGCGCACGACGGAGCTCCCGCCGTCGTGCGCATGCTCAGTGCACAACATCGACCCACTTGCGAGCGGACAGCCGCTCGCGAGTGGGTCTGAATCAGGCCCTAAGTGTACTAAATGTCCAGGCTCGGACTGGGCCCCCGGGGAATCGGGTAAATCCCCGGGGGGCCCTCCTGCTTTGTAACTCTGCCCACTTTAACCAGGGGGCGGGGCCATGCAGGGACAGTACTGGTTCTATGGGAAGGGCCACAATCAGGGGTTATGGTCAGCCTATTGAATGGGGCACAAATTGACAAGGAAGCCCCAAACCTCCTCACCAGCAGTAGCGACCCCCCCCTCCCTCCTGAGTTCTGGCAGCAGCTGGCCATTCCCATCAAAAGCGGCGGCATCATCGGGACCCCGTCATCAGCGCCGACGGCAGCAGTGGCCCCCCGCATCCTCATTGTTTGCAGCAGCGGGCCACCCCGCGTCCTTAGCGCCGGCAGTAGCACGCCCCCCCGGTGTCCTCACCAGCGGGCCCCCTTGCATCCTTTATGCCGGCAGTAGCGCGCAACCCCACTCCCTCATCCTCAGCAGTGGGCCCCGCATCATCAGTGTCTGCATCAGTGGGCCCCCCCCGCGTCCTTCACAACAGCAGCATCGGGCTCCCCCGTCCTCAACAATGGCACCTCCCCTGCAATTATCATCATCAGTAGCAGGGCCTGACTCCTGCAGAAAGAGTGTTGGGCTGACTCGTGGCTGCAGCAGGGGACGATGAGGTGGGCTGCGGCACTGTGGACATGCTTAAGTGCATGTCCCTACCTGTGCTATCGGCTGCCCACCTGGCTGTTACACCCAATGCAGGACCTGTCACTTGCTTCTAACTTCCTCTGCACTGGATGGATAGGTGGGAGCAATGAGCAGCACACTGCAGTCGGAAGACCAGATCAGCAACAGACAGTGAGTGGGGGTGGAGGGGACAGGATGTATTTTTGGGGTGCCTGTGTGTTGGCAGTGTAGGAGGGTATGTATGGATGCAGGAGGTAGTGTAGGAGGGGGTGTATGGATGCAGGAGGTAGTGTATGAGGGGGGTGTATGGATGCAGGAGGTATTCCATGTGGTGGGTGCCTGGGTGTTGGTAGTGTATGAGGGGGTGTCTTGGTGCTGGCAGTGTAGGAGGGGTGTATGGATGCAGGAGGTAGTGTATGAGGGGGTGTCTGGGTGCTGGCAGTGTTGGAGGGGTGTATGGATGCAGGGGGTAGTGTATGAGGGGGTGTCTGGGTGCTGGCAGTGTTGGAGGGGTGTATGGATGCAGGGGGTAGTGTATGAGGGGGTGTCTGGGTGCTGGCAGTGTAGGAGGGGTGTATGGATGCAGGGGGTTGTGTTTGAGGGGGTGTCTGGGTGCTGGCAGTGTAGGAGGGGTGTATGGATGCAGGGGGTACTCTATGAGGGGGTGTCTGGGTGCTTGCAGTGTAGGAGGGGTGTATGGATGCAGGAGGTAGTGTATGAGGGGGTGTCTGGGTGCTGGCAGTGTAGGAGGGGTGTATGGATGCAGGAGATAGTGTATGAGGGGGTGTCTGGGTGCTGGCAGTGTAGGAGGGGTGTATGGATGCAGGAGGTAGTGTATGAGGGGGGTGTCTGGGTGCTGGCAGTGTAAGAGAGAGTTCTCTGGGTGTTGGTAGTGTAATGGAGGGGTGTCTAGGTGCTGGTAGGAGGGGGTGTCTGGGTGTTGCTAGTATAGGAGGGTAGTGTCTGGGTGTTGGTAGTGTAAGAGGGGTGTATGGACGCAGGGAGTGTGTAAGGTGTATGTCTGGGTGTTGGTAATGTAGGAGGGGGTGTCTAGGTGTTGCTAGTATAGGAGGATAGTGTCTGGGTGTTGGGGGTGTATGGACACAGGTAGTGTGTAAGGTGGGTGTCTGGGTGTTGGTAATGTAGGAGGGATGTCTGAGTGCTTCTGGTGTGTTGATAGTAAATTAATGGGGATGTCTGAGTGTTGCTATTGTGTTAGTGAATAAGGGGTTGTCTGGGTGTAGCAGATACATTAGTAGTGTGGGTGCTGCAGGGGTGCTGGTAGTGAATGAGGATGGTTGTGTCTGGGCTGCTGGGGTGCCAGAGGAGATGAGTAATTGGTGAATGAGTGGAGTGTCTGCCTGAGTGCTGCTGGGGTGTTGGGAATGAATCAATGAATGCGTGTGTAGCACCAGTCACTATTTTGCCTCTGGACGCCTCTTATTAACATATGCCTCTGACACCAAACAGTCAGCCACATCAATATATATATATATATATATATATATATATATGCACAGAGTTAGAATGACTGCAGACTCACTCTCTGTCACCGACTGATCCACCACTGTGAGGGAAGGAGAATGATGGAGGGGAGGATGTGGCCGTGGTATGAGAGAAGAAGGATGGTGGAGGAGAGGATATGGCCGTGGTGTAAGGGAAGGAGGATGATGGAGGAGAGGATGTGGCTGGGCTATGAAAGGAGTATGAAGGAGGAGAGGATATGGCTGGGGTATGAGGGAAGGAGGATGGAGGAGAGGCTATGGCCAGGGTATGAGGGAAGGAGAATGGTGGAGGAGAGGATATGGCCGAGGTATGAGGGAAAGAGGATGGTGGAGTAGAGGATATGGCCGGGGTATGAGGGGAGGAGAATGGTGGAGGAGAGGATATGCCCGGGGTATGAGGGAAGGATAATGGTGGAGGAGAGGATATGGCCGGGATATGAGGGAAGGAGGATGGTGTTGAGGATGTGGCTGGGCTATTAAAGGAGTATGAAGGAGGAGAGGATATTGCCAGGGTTTGAGGGAAGGAGGATGGTGGAGGAGAGGATGTGGCCGGGGTATGAGGGAAGGAGGATGATGATGGAGAGGATATGGCCAGGGTATGAGGGAAGGAGAATGGTGGAGGAGAGGATATGGCCGGGGTATGAGGGAAGGAGAATGGTGGAGGAGAGTATATGGTCGGGGTATGAGGGAAGGAGGATGGTGGAGTAGAGGATATGGCCGGGGTATGAAGGAAGGAGAATGATGGAGTAGAGGATATGGCCGGGGTATGAGGGAAGGAGAATGGTGGAAGAGAGGATATGGCCAGGGTATGAGGGAAGGTGGATGGTGGAGTAGAGGATATGGCTGGGGTATGAAGGTAGGAGAATGATGGAGGAGAGGATATGGCTGGGGTAAGAGGGAAGCAGAATGGTGGAGGAGAGGATATGGCCAGGGTATGAGGGAAGGAGGATGGTGGAGTAGAGGATGTGGCTGGGCTATTAAAGGAGTATGAAGGAGGAGAGGATATTGCCGGGGTATGAGGGAAGGAGAATGGTGGAGGAGAGGATATGGCTGGGGTATGAGGGAAGGAGGATGGTGGAGGAGATGTCCGTGGTGTAAATTATATATATTAAAACTAAAAAATAAAAATCACTGGAGTGTACAGTATATAACTGATTAAAGGTACAATATCTTTTTTTTTTTCTAATATGTATTTTAGAGTTCTAAATTTTCCACGCTCTTGATTTCTATTAAAATAGACCAAATATCTATGACATTAAGGGGGTGATTCAGATGTGGAAGCTATTGCAGTAGTGACTGCAAATTTTGTAACAGCAGCTACTTTATGTTAATGTAACTGATGATAGGCATCCTATGGAGATGGAGTACACATCTTTTTTCCAGACTTGGGACTGTGTATGACTAGGGAGCTGAAACAGGGGCTGGGTGGGCGTGGAGACGCAGTAAGGGGACGTGCAGGCGCTAAAAACTGCAGTAAGGGTATGTATGTGGGGATAATGGGGGGGCAGGGGTTGTCGTTTGTAACTTTACCTAGGGCTCGTGGAAACATTGCACCAGCCCTGGTGGGACCTCATCTCTTAGTGACCCCCAGACCAGCTGTACTTCCTTCCTCCCCATATGACTCCACCCCTAGCTCTAATCCTCCCACTTACCAGCAGTGCTTCTGCCCCTTCACCAGCTCTCCCTCTACCCTTCTACCCCGGATGTCCCTTTGCCCCTCTCCCTGGCTCTCCTTTGTCCCCTTCCCCAGCTGTCCTTCTGCCACCTTTTTCAGCTGTCCTTCTGTCCATCTTCCCCGGCTGTCCCTCTGCCCCCTTTCTTGGCTGTCCTGTCACATTCCATGGCTGTCATTCTGTCACCATCCATGGCTGTCCCAATGCCACCTTCCTCCACTGTCCCACTGCTACCTTGCACAGTTGTCCCTCGGACACTTTCCCTACCTATCTCTCTGCCACTTTCCTCAGCTGTTCCTCTGCACCTTACACAGCTGTCCTTCTGTATCTTCCCCCAGTTGTCCCTCTGCAGCTTCTACAGCTGTCCCTTTGCCCCACTGTCATATGTGCTTTTGCCCACTTTTCCATCTGTGCCCCTAGGGCCTATGTATAATCATATTCAACCTCGCATTCAACCTCGTATTCAACCTTGCCGTGGGGGATACTTAACACTGGAGAAATTCATCATTGCTCAGGAGTGGGTACAGCTGCTCCAAAAAGCAGCTGTCCCCACAATTAGTAACACTAATGCAGAAGTAGCAGCGTTACTTACCTTCCCCCCGCGGCCATCTTCTGTGCATGTGTGACCTGAGGTGACACATTCGCAAAGCCGCTGGGGAGTCAGTGAGGAGGTGGTGGAGAGATCGATCTAAAGATGAATGGCCCGCATGATTAACGGGCCATTTTAGTTATGATCAATATGCCCCTCTGTCAACCTGTACATCTATTAGCCTAAATTGGGCATAGTGCTGCCTGACAATGTATAATATTATGATGTTCCTTTGTGGAACGGTCACGCCCCTCCCGTTATTGACCATACCTACCCAGCGGTTGGTCACACCCCTTCAGCGGGCCCCTGTCTCTGCATTTCCCTGGTGGGCCCTTAATGCCCCAGTCCGACACTGTAAATGTCCCTTCAGTTCAACGCTGTTTGAGAATGTATGACAGATCACAAATGAACCATATGCCATATTTCTCCAGTGGTAATTTATTGTGCTCTTTTTAGTATCACAGAAATGTATGAATTCACAAAATTATCCTCCAAGCCTTTAAATTCACATTTTGTAGTAAGCAGATCGCACTTCTCATACTTGTAATGGGAAATGTGATCTCTTCAAGGGCCCTATTCATCATTGGGGTTAGTATGGCCTCCGATGATTAAGCACCCACCTTGGAGCAGGAGATACATAAGTATACACCTCGCAGTGGGGGATACTTATCACCAAAGCAATTAATAATTGCTCCGGTGTAGAGACAGCTGCTCCCAAAAGCATCTGTACCTGCAATTAGTAGTGCAGCTTGAGAAGTAGCAACAATACTTACCTGTCCCCTGTCGCCACTTCTACACATGCGTGACCTACGCATGAGCAAAGACACCGGGGAGACCTCTTTGCATCCCTGGAACTCCTTCCCATAGGAAGGAGCAGGGCTACAAGAACCAGCACCATCTTTTGCTGAATATAAGGTGGTCCTATTCCAGTGGCATAACTGGGGTTTTTGGAGCCCAGGGCAAGTTAAAGAATGGCGCCCCCCCACAAACACATTAAAAAAAGTGCATGCCTGACATGGTTACATACCAAAGGAGCATGGTCACATACCAAATGGGTATGGTCACTAAAAATGGGGTGTGCCAACATGACACACCATCCATTTCTCATCACTTTGGGAACATTCTTTTCCATTTCATATGCACCTTACCTATGCGGTGGTTCCTCACAATGTGGACCTCTGAAGAGATGTATCTTCCCTGGGATGACAGCATCTTCAGTGTATTCAATATTCATGTACTGCAGGTCACATCATCCTTAAGATGCATGTTTGTGTAGGAATAGTAACAAGGTCATCATCATACAACAGAGGTTTAACCAGACTCCTTCCCCCTGCGTAACTTCTTTCCCCATGCATCTCTCAGGCACACTGTGTCCCCCTTGCGTCATCTCTAAGCATACCATCACCATCCTACCTGTGTCGTCTCTCAGCCACACTATCACCTCCCCCTTGCATTGTCTCTCAGCACACCATCACCTCCAACCTGCGTCATCTCTCAGCCACACCACCACCTACCCCCTTGTTTCATCTATTAGCACACCATCGCCTCCCCCTGCATCACCTCTCAGCACATCATCACCTCCCTGCATCATCTCTCAGCCACATTATCGCCTGCCCCCTGTGTTGTCTCTTAGCAACACCATCACCTCCTCTCACTGGGTCATTTCTCAGCACACCATCACCTCCCTCCTGTGTCATCTCTCTCAGCCACACCATTGCCACCATCCTGAGTAATCGCTCAGCCACACCATCTCCTCCTCCCTCTGTGTCATCTCTCAGCCACACCATCCACTCCTGCCATGTCGCCTCTTAGCACACCATCACAGATACACACACACTGACACAGATACATACACTGATACAGACACACACTGACAGACACACACACACTGACACAAATACACACAATTAATTACACAGATACAAACACACTGATACAGACACACTAACAGACACACACACACAGACACAGATACACACACTGATACAGACACACACCGAAAGACATACACACACTGACACAGACACACACAACTGACAGACACTGACACAGATACACGTACACACTGACACACACACACTGACATACACTGACCCAGATACACTGACACAGATACACATCTTTCACACAAATGCAGCAAACCAAGTTAAAACATCGCTGACATCAATTGAAAGTCACACCCCCCCTGTGGCAGTCCTCCCACCCCCCGTGGCAGTCATCCCACCCCTCCCCCATGGCAGTCCAATACCCCCCGTGGCAGTCCATTCCCCCAGCAAAAAATAATAATACTTACATGGCTGATCCAGAGCAGAGAGAGTGCCGGGGACGGAGAATCACCCTGTGACAGTCACACCATCACCTCCAGCGGCAGCTATCAGTTTGTATACATGGAATTAGAAGACTGCCTGGGCGGGGCTGCATGCTTCTGTTCCAGTTCCCCCTACAGTCATCCCCAGCAGCACCAGCAGATACACTTGCCTGTTCATTCAGTATTCAGGGGCTGATTCAGAGCCGCTCGCAAGCACATAGCGCTCACAAGTGGCTTGATGTTTCTGGTCTGTGCATGCACTGCCTCCGGCATGTGCATGTGCGAGCCCCCTGTGAGAGACTGAAGTTAAGTTGCTCAGGGGCTTGCTACCAGATGGGGCGGCTGTCAATGGTAAGTGACAGCTCACCCTATTTTGTAGACAGGGAGGGGAGGTGGCTGCACAAACACAGGTGTTCCCTTAGGAATGCCTGGTGTTTGTGGGTGGCCCTACTGACATCACTATTAGAGCAGGAAGTCCACTCAGACTTGTGGGAGCCAAGACCCTAACACAGGGTCTCATCGCAAACCGATGGTTGCGATTATCACGACGGACTCCAGGCCACTCACACAAGCTGTGGGTGGTCACCCACAGCTTTGCGAGCGGGCTGGAGTAAAAAAAAACTATGCCCTGATTCAGAATTATCGCACAACAGCAGCGAGTGGCTTTGAATCTTGCCCTCAGTCCAGGTGCAATGGTGGCGGGAGGGCAGGCGGTATGGGTACAATGTCCTGGCTGGCAGTGCCCCCTCTGCTGGGCCTGCCATGGCACCCAGGGCAAATGCCCCACTCATCCTGAATATAAGGTAGTCCTTGTCAGGTTGCAACGAAGGATCATTGTCCACCAATGATCTGCTACCTCAGGGTATAAAGCCTGTCTCTGGACAGCAGGAAGTTGCCTGTGCAATGTTGTCACTACCCTGCTATTGCTGATATCCCGTTCCAGGTTCCCTATGTGATCTCCTTGTGAATCAAGTGCCAACACCTCAAGCCACAGTGTGTCTGAACCATCTTGCCTGTGTGTGATACAAGTGACAACACCTTGAGCCACAGTGTGTCTTGTCGAAACTAGATTATTGGCTGAGACAAGATCAGTTTAAAATTGAATCGCAGTGACACCATCCTGCGACTTGCCTCAAGACGCCATTTTGCGAGATGGCTGCCTAAGCGCCATTTTAGATAAACTCACACTTTAGTACATGTGGCGATAATACTATTAGCAAGTTACGGCGATTCACCAGAAGCCTATTTCATGGCTTTACGTATTATAAAGGACATATTTCAGAAATTACTTTACAGTATGCCGAAATTGATTGTATTAGCTGAATAAAGCAAATGACTACATGACAACTAGCTTGTGTAGATAAGCTTCCTGGACAGTGTCTGCCCTCACAACAGGTGGTCTGGCTCGAATACACACCTACATTAGCAGGCTTCCTGCAATGACATGATTTCAAAGACTAGAGTGTCATCTTAGGTCTGTCTCTTGTAGCTGGGCTATTTGCATTTCACACAAGAGACTGGGAGAATAAAGAGTTTTTCTTTTGAAGCCTGAGCCAGGTGGGGGGGACTGCTGGCAGAGTGGGCATGTGGAACTATCTGGCTCAGCATGTCACACTGCTAAGATGTTCAATTAAGTGAGAGTTAAATGCACCCTTCCTCATACACACATTAATATGTCTTTATATCAAACCCCGAATACTCACACATTACATATTCACACATAAGGTTTAATAAGCTTTAAAGTGTATGATTTAAGTTGGTTCAGTTAGTTTAAATGCTGAGAAATAAAGATATTTGATAACTAAGGTATTATACATGCTAAACAAGTCGTGTTGGTTTTGTACTGATGCGTACTCTTTTTTCAGTATTCCGGTGTAATCGGTGGGGAGAGCGCATCATGCATTCTCGAGTTATGGATTGCAAAGACTTCAAACAACAAAATGTATATTTTATGAACAACTGTTAGGATGACTGTTAGTGGGCAGAGACCTCTAGTTGTTGGAGGCTGGGTTGAGTCTATTTGAAGCAGCCTGTTAAAAGCTCTATAATAGATGGTTCCCCCCTGGGAACCAATGGCATAAGCAAGAAACTTCTCTATTGTCCTGTCTATTCTGGGGGGGTATAAACATGTGTGCTCAAACACTGGGTCTTTAGTCTTCTTGCTGAATGCTGATAGATGGGGGTTTTCTTTCTGAATGCTGGGATCTGGTCTGGGCGCATGCGTATGTATACTGTACTTGGGGTCTGTATAATTCCTTTGCACTAAATTGTACACAGATCATAGCGTATAACTGACTGTACTTTTACTTGAATAATACTTTGTGCTTCGGAGCCACATGTTCTGAGTCTGGAGTCTTTATGTATTGTATGACTGCGTAAGCAAATTAGCGTCATCCTTAGAGGTTTATAGGAAGGATTTTAGAAGGTACAGGCAGGGGTATGTAGAGGTTCATTTTAATATCATCAGATGGGGGCTCATCGAGTGAAGTCACTTACCTACTCACATGGCACATACAGTAATCAATGTCTCAGCAAAGGGTGGAGTTGCCACATGCAGGGATTTCCTTCAACCGCTTTGTGCTGAAAAATCGCTATCCGTTTTCGTGTGAGCAATGGAAGCTGACTAGAATCCAGGGACAAGAAAGGAAAAATTTTGTTTTCCTTTGTTGATAGAACCTTATGTTTAAAGGGGTGCCGCAGTACTGAGTACACGGCTAAGTCGCAGGTTTGCGCATAGCAAAGACACACTTTTGTGTACGCAGTTAAAAAGTCATTATACGGTTGTGTGGTAGTCGCATTATTGTGTATGCGGCTGGTCGCACAATAGCGTATTCTCACTTCCGGTTCTGCTGCCACATGTTTCAACATAGCCATTGAGGTTTACATTTTTTTTTATTACCAATATCTGGGTTAACGTGTATTTTTCTGTGCAGGAAAAAGTGTGTAACAGTGAGTGTATTGTTGGTAGGAGTAATTTGTTCCCTACAGTTAAAGGTACCGTATGACCTTTAAAGGCTAGGTGCAAGGGTTAGTCTAGCCGCTTGGTAAGCAGCTTTACCGTTCTATACACAGTAGCAGGTGTACATGTTGTCTTTGTTGTAGAGAGGTGCGTGAGAGTAGCTGACGTATGAACTCTCATAGGTGTGGAAGTTGCCTTACTAAATCTTATCCGGGTGTGGAAGTTGCCTTACTAAATCTTATCCAGGTGTGTGGGCGCCGCCGAGTTAAATCGTCCACAGGTAAGTGAATGTATCTTGATTGTCTTTCACCAGTTTAAATCTTTATTGAAAAGCGTAGGAGTTGTCTCAGAATGGGAGCCACGCAAACAGTAGAGATGTTAGACAGTGATGTGCTGCTAATGGAGGCGCCGATCGGATCAGCCCGTCGTATCATGCATACTAAGTACGGTACTTATGCAATAAGGTATTGTGATTTAAGTTATGGTTTAATATGACGAGGAAGAGTGTTAGACCGTTTACCAGAATTGGTAGTTTTGATAAAAATGCGTTAGACAATGTCCGGGATCACATCAGTTTGATGCGCTCCCGAGAGAAAAAGGTTAAATATTTTGAATGTTTAAAACTGAAGGGGATGCATGGCTTAAAAATGTTCAAACGACGCAAACTAGCGTCGTGAGCACATTAAGAAAAGGAAAAAGAAAAAAGTACTCCTCTTTAGTGGGGCACACCTCATGTATTTTAATATTTAACTTTTATTATGTTTCGTTAAAACATGTGATATAGTCATGATATTATAAGAACATGCAAATTCAAATGAAAAAATTCCATTGTGAGATGTAGAGGGGTATCTGGGCTGTCACAAATATCCCTATGTACCTCCTTATATATTGAATCTCACAATTAATACAATAATAAAACACCTAAAAAAAAAACCAAAATGGACAAAAGCAAACACAAAACTACCTATAAATCCCAGTTAGATATATACATGAGATAATTGATGATATGACAATAAGATATAATTCCTATCCAGAGAATGTGCACTTATATGAAATACTGACAATATTCACATAGATCTGGACTGATAGATGGAGTTAGTAAAAATAGTTGTACACGTCCTCTACTATGTCAGGAACATTAGCTTAACCTCTCACTGGAATACTAACGTTGACATAGGAAAAGCAACAATCATAAAAAAACCATGTGTTAATAGGTGTTTGTATAGGCATATATCGATACAAATCAATAGCTCTAAATGGAAAAATCTATTGTAATAAGTGGTTTACATATGCAAATACACATGTATTGGCGAACATATAGGTACAAAAATAGAAAAAAATATTAATGACGTACAATACACACAATTTAAAAGATTAGCACCTTTAACCAGACCTGTTGTCACCAATTAATTTGTTGGATGAGGCGTCCCTCATTTAACTGGGAAATTAGTTTGTCAGGAAGATTTTGCTGCCTTGATATGTAGTATAGAATGAAAAGCAGTATCCGTGCATTTAGATACACTGGGATCTGCATTCCCCAGTCATATACAAATATCAGACTGGAGATGAGAGTCCCTGTGTAATGGCACAGTTAAGGAACATAGAACCGCTTCTGCTGCTTGCTCTGGTTCACAGCTTTGCCCTGTTGCTATGCATTGCAGGGTATCAGCATGGATCCTAAGCTAGTGAGAGAGCAGTGAAAATAAGAGCAAAGTACCTGATAGTAGTATATTGTGAGATCCCAGTGGACATAGGTCTGGTGGTGCGAGGGTCCTCTGTGGAGCAGTCTGGTGGTCTGGTGGTGCGTTTCGCCGGGGGCTCTCTCACAGGAAGTACCTGTGAGAAAGCCCCCGGCGAAACGCGCGTCAGGCACTGCTCCACGGGTACCTGTGTGCGCACAGAGGACCCTCACACCACCAGACCTATGTCCACTGGGATCTCACAATATACTACTATCAGGTACTTTGCTCTTATTTTCACTGCTCTCTCACTAGCTTAGGATCCATGCTGATACCCTGCAATGCATAGCAACAGGGCAAAGCTGTGAACCAGAGCAAGCAGCAGAAGCGGTTCTATGTTCCTTAACTGTGCCATTACACAGGGACTCTCATCTCCAGTCTGATATTTGTATATGACTGGGGAAAGCAGATCCCAGTGTATCTAAATGCACGGATACTGCTTTTCATTCTATACTACATATCAAGGCAGCAAAATCTTCCTGACAAACTAATTTCCCAGTTAAATGAGGGACGCCTCACCCATCAAATTAATTGGTGACAACAGGTCTGGTTAAAGGTGCTAATCTTTTAAATTGTGTGTATTGTACGTCATTAATATTTTTTTCTATTTTTGTACCTATATGTTCGCCGTTACATGTGTATTTGCATATGTAAACCACTTATTACAATAGATTTTTCCATTTAGAGCTATTGATTTGTATCGATATATGCCTATACAAACTCCTATTAACACATGTTTTTTTTATGATTGTTGCTTTTCCTATGTCAACGTTAGTATTCCAGTGAGAGGTTAAGCTAATGTTCCTGACATAGTAGAGGACGTGTACAACTATTTTTACTAACTCCATCTATCAGTCCAGATCTATGTGAATATTGTCAGTATTTCATATAAGCGAACATTCTCTGGACAGGAATTATATCTTATTGTCATATCATCAATTATATCATGTATATATCTCACTGGGATTTATAGGTAGTTCTGTGTTTGCTTTTGTCCATTTTTTTTTTTTTTTTGAGGTGTTTTATTATTGTATTAATTGTGAGATTCAATATATAAGGAGGTACATAGGGATATTTGTGACAGCCCAGATACCCCTCTACATCTCACAATGGAATTTTTTCATTTGAATTTGCATGTTCTTATAATATCGTGACTATATCACATGTTTTAACAAAACATAATAAAAGTTAAATATTAAAATACATGAGGTGTGCCCCACTAAAGATGAGTACTTTTTTCTTTTTCCTTTTCTTAATATGTCTATAGCTCCTTGGGAGCACCCTCACTTAAGATTGGGATTATATATTGTCCTTTTTGAAAATTTATATACCATCTCTCTGTGCGTTGTCTTACCCTTGATTTATCCTTCCTTTTTTCCCCATTTCCCCATTTTTTCCTTATCCCCCTATCCAACACAATATAATGTCGTGAGCACATTGCCAGAAAATACATCCGCGATGCTAAATTGCAATACGGGAGAGCTGCAAAATGGTGAAAATGGTGCGACCGTGCGGCAAGGTAGGTCATGGAGAGTATTGCCGGCAGTTCACGCTCACCTCCCCCACCTTATGTGGATGGAGGTGCAAGTACAGTTACCAAAAATGCCCATAAAAATGTATCAAGCAACTTGTACCCTCTCTTAAGCAACTATAAAGAAAATGTTCATTATGCGGATGATGAGCCTATTGTAATGTCTGCCATTTCCCATGCTGTGCAGATGATAGATGCTGCATCACCACAATCATGAGTGGTGCCGCCATCTCCATCGGTAACAGCAATGGAAGTGTTAATGCCCTCTGCACCCGTAGAGGAAGTTGTTCATACCATACGTAGCAGCAGCAGACTAAACCCCCAACCAGGTAATAAGGTCACAGATAGCAGCGCTACCGGTCTGCATCCCATTCAGACAATAACTGTTCCAAATGGAAATGCAGATGCAAATGATATAGTGCCCACGAGGGAAGTAGTAATGCATTGTCCTTGGACAAGAGCAGAACTAAATTCCATAAATGATTTCCCCGATCCCAAAAAGGAATTAGCCAAATGTCAAAGATTTTTGAGAAATTTGGGTAGTTCACATGAACCCACTAATAAAGATTGGCATGTGGCGTTAAGGCCCTGTCTACCACGCAATACCGACGTGACAACATTTATCACGGATTGTGTATTGGATAGTGACGTTCCCTTTACAGACCAAGAAAACAAAGGTAACATTTCCCGCATTGTAACTCAATTGGGTATATATTTTTCACTAGTAGTTAACTGGAACAAAATTTTCACCATTAAGCAGAAGGAGAGTGAAACTGCAGAAGTTTATTGCGATCGGGCTCTGCAGGCTATCACCCAGTACACTGGGATAGAGGATATTAAAGATAGCACTCACAACAGGGGAACGATAGTCACGATACTCGTGGACGGTCTGAAGGAGAGTTTAAAAAACCCGGGTTCAGACCTCACAGCCTGGCTGGCGGGGACTCACAATAGATACCCTCATAGAAACCGCCATCGAACATGATAAAAACATCTCCAAGAAGAGAGAGAGACCCAGAGTGAAAAACTAATGGCTGTCAGTATCCAAGCTCTTGAAGGAATGACAATAACATCACAGCCAACCTACACACCTGCACCCACACACACACCTGCACCTGAACAGTTACACGTCCTCCCCAATACCACACCACAGCAAACACATCCTTACCCCACATATCATACACAACCACAGGTCCCATACTCATATCCCCCACAATATCCTTACCCTCCCTATCCTTACCCATACCCACCATATTTTCCTCTTGCTCAACTCCCACAACAATCCTTTCATCCAACCCGTTCAAAAACATGTTTTAACTGCAACCAAGCGGGACACATAAGTAAGTACTGCAAAGTAAAGAACACCACACAGGAACACGAGTTTCCCATGGGTTCATAGGCAACCCCAGTATCTTCTCCCAGGCCTTATATGACTGTTTACAATCTTTTCAACCTGCCGATGGATCTGTTCTAGTGTAGAATGTGGACGATTTATTGTTGTATTTAGGTCATGTTTAAATGATATTAAACTGTTGTGCTTTGTCTCCCACTCACAGGACACAAGGTTGATAAGGATAAATGGCAGCCATGCCAGGCTAAGGTTGACTACTCGGAATATTATTCACACCAGTAGCCCAGGCATTATTTAGAGCAGTAGCTATTAATAACAAAATTTAATTGCAGGAACCTGTATGCAGATACTATATCCCTAGAATTATTAAAAATGATAGGGGGACTTGTTTTACAGGTGACGTTTCCAAGAACATGTGTAAGGTGATGGGTATCAACACTAAGATTATCCCAG
Organism: Taudactylus pleione; assembly: GCA_031769625.1. Classification (NCBI taxonomy): domain Eukaryota; kingdom Metazoa; phylum Chordata; class Amphibia; order Anura; family Myobatrachidae; genus Taudactylus; species Taudactylus pleione. The sequence goes on along the minus strand of JAUIMM010000137.1, from coordinate 3,132,466 downwards.
ACTGTCTTTTCCTTTATTTGCCCCCCTTTGAGATACTGTTCAAACAGGCAGCCTCATGTGAAAATATGATAATGAGGTTACTGTAAAGGGTCTCACGAAGATGAATGCGAATAATAGAAATTGAAAGTGTTATTAACTAACATATTTAATGCAAACTGTCATGATGTCAAATCTGGAGAATTTGTTATGATCCAAATTTTTTAGCTCAGGTTGTTTGATCGGTGGAAAGGTCCGTATCTGACGATATCACATCCACAAAGGGTGGCCGAGGAAGATACGTGGGTCCATTCCACTCACTATAGGGAGATACAAGGCGGAGACAAGGCCGATAACGTGGACCTGTCGATTGCGAGCTTGTGCCGGAAGGATTAAAAAGGTGACGGTGAGATATCTGAGCTAAAGAAATGTGTAGATCAGTGCTTCCAGCAATGGAGTGGTCTGCTGTGGTCATCCTAGTTCTTTTTCTTTCCAGAGTTTTTGTCATGATGATCTGTTTGGGGATACTCAGTGTCTGTGATGGAGGACCGATAGAGGAAACGGGAGCTGATGGCAGTGCTGATGGAGTGGAGTCAGGAGGAGTGCAATGCCAATTAGGGGAGTGTCTGACCAATCTTAGTACTATTATTGTTAAGAGAGCTGTCATTCCGGATACTCGGGGAAGGTGTGGAGGTTTATCGTCTGAAGATTCCTGTATTTGTGAGCTTTGTGGGTCCCTAGTTGATGAGAACTGTATCCAGCGGTGCCAACCTAAATATAATCAGTACCGGGGTGGGTATCCTCTAGAGGATTATCATAGCATGGTAGGCAAAGTGTTAAATCAAACTGATTGCTGGGTGTGTTCACATGTGCCACAGGGACAGCATAACGTAGGGTTGGTGCCATTTCCACTGAATATCATGGAAATTTTAGAATTACAAAAAGGGAAAACATTGGATGGAAAATTCCTCTCATCCAAACCACCTCATTTCAAACTCTATCAATTCCAAGTAGATAGATCACTTTTGTGTTTAAACATAACCAACCCCAATAAACCCGGAAGTTGGAAAGTGACGGGGAATAATCAGATGATGACCTTCTCACAAAGAGCTGATAATGAGTCCATAAACCATGATCTTCTGCGTTCCATTAAGTCTGGTGGGAAAAATTTTAGGTATCGGTATACATTGAGTTCCACCAAAGAAATTATTGGAAAGGTGCCAAATGGTTATTGTGCTAAAATAATACAGCCAGAAACTTGCATGTACCAGATGGAAGAACCAGAAATAGGATTGTTTGCAAGGGAAATGTGCTTAATGATAATGATGCATACCATTCCTTATGTTCTCCCTGATAATGTATATTTCATCTGTGGAAGAAAAGCGTATAAATGGCTCTCCCCAAGTTCCGAAGGTTTGTGTTACCTGGGAAGAGTAGTCCCAGAAGTTATGACCCTCACACATGTTGAAATGCTGGGTATACATAAAAACACACCGTCACCATATCTTCACACACAATATGAACACAGAGGCAAAAGAAATATGGTACCTGGTGATGTACATAAAGCCACTCCGTTAATCAGTGAGACAACTGGCTTTCAAGTTCTAGTCGCATTGGACCCCACCAGGATCGCTCGGGGTACATTAAATTTTAGATATATCCAGGAACTTGCCAAATTGATAGATAATATCACCGAGATGTACAATGACACATTCAGGTATACAGGGAGAGAATTGCAAGCGTACAAGAAAGAACTGGTGCAACACAGGTTAGTGTTGAATTATTTAACTTCTGTTACTGGAGGGTATTGCGTAATGTTAGCCATCCAATTTGGAGTAAAATGTTGCACCTATGTCACCAATGATACCACCGACCCTAAGGAGGTGATAGACTGGAAGATGGATGAAATTCTGCAGCTAAAGTGGGAATTTCACAAGAACCATAATGCTTCAGTGGCTGAAGTAGGGGAAAAGATAGAAGGATTGGTGTCATGGCTGAACCCAGGGAAATGGTTCTCAGGTCTAGGGGAATGGGTTCAGGAAATGATCGCCAGCATAGGTAAATTCTTAATCCTTATACTGATTGTCATCATAATAATTGGCATATGCGTCCAGTGTGTTCCTATTGTGTTGAAGTGTAGAAAATTTAAAAATAGAGTAAAATGAAACAATGAAATTATGATAGTGGCCAGTACGAATACCGAGGTAAGCACAGAACTGCATTACAACCTTGAGCTAGGAAATACCATCATTTAATGTATTATTGAAATGTTATTTAAAAAAAAAAAACACCGCAGATAATGTAAAGTCTAAATTCCCCTTCAAGACTGCTTTTATAAGACTAGTGCATCCCCACACCTTTCACATGATCTTTCAAGATCCGCGGTGTGCGTATAATAGTAGTTTTATGTCCCCACTCAGAGACACATTATTGATGGATTAAGAACCACCTTGTGCCATCCCATAATAACACTAAATAATATCTAAATGTAAGCCTAAATTAAATTTTAAGATCAGATTGTGACAGCATGTTGTTCGCTATCAAAGGGTGGACTGTCGAAACTAGATTATTGGCTGAGACAAGATCAGTTTAAAATTGAATCGCAGTGACACCATCGTGCGACTTGCCGCAAGACGCCATTTTGCGAGATGGCCGCCTAAGTGCCATTTTAGATAAACTCACACTTTAGTACATGTGGCGATAATACTATTAGCAAGTTACGGCGATTCACCAGAAGCCTATTTCATGACTTTACGTATTATAAAGGATATATTTCAGAAATGACTTTACAGTATGCCAAAATTGATTGCATTACCTGAATAAAGCAAATGACTACGTGACAACTAGCTTGTGTAGATAAGCTTCCTGGACAGTGTCTGCCCTCACTACAGGTGGTCTAGCTCGAATACACACCTACATTAGCAGGCTTCCTGCAATTACATGATTTCAAAGACTAGAGTGTCATCTTAGGTCTGTCTCTTGTAGCTGGGCTATTTGCATTTCACACAAGAGACTGGGAGAATAAAGAGTTTTTCTTTTGAAGCCTGGGACAGGTGGGGGGGACTGCTGGCAGAGTGGGCATGTGGAAATATCTGGCTCAGCATGTCACACTTCTAAGATGTTCACTTAAGTGAGAGTTAAATGCACCCTTCCTCATACACACATTAATATGTCTTTATATCAAACCCCGAATACTCACACATTACATATTCACACATAAGGTTTAATAAGCTTTAGTGTATGATTTAAGTTGGTTCAGTTAGTTTAAATGCTGAGAAATAAAGATATTTGATAACTAAGGTATTATACATGCTAAACAAGTCGTGTTTGGTTTTGTACTGATGCGTACTCTTTTTTCAGTATTCCAGTGTAATCGGTGGGGAGATCGCATCATGCATTCTCGAGTTATGGATCGCAGAGACTTTAAACAACAAAATGTATATTTTATGAACAACTGTTAGGATGACTGTTAGTGGGCGGGTGGGCAGAGACCCCTAGTTGTTGGAGGCTGGGTTGAGTCTATTTGAAGCAGCCTGTTAAATGCTCTGTAACAGATGGTTCCACCCTGGGAACCAATGGCATAAGCAAGAAACTTCTCTATTGTCCTGTTTATTCTGGGGGGGTATAAACATGTGTGCTCAAACACTGGGTCTTTAGTCTTCTTGCTGAACCCTGATAGATGGAGGTTTTCTTTCTGAATGCTGGGATCTGGTCCAGAGTGCATGCGTATGTATACTGTACTTGGGGTCTGTATAATTCCTTTGTGCTAAATTGTACACAGATCATAGCGTATAACTGATAGTACTTTTACTTGAATAATACTTTGTGCTTCGGAACCACATGTTCTGTGTCTGGAGTCTCTATTTATTGTATGACTGCATATGCAAATTAGCGTCATCCTTAGAGGTTTATAGGAAGGATTTTAGAAGGTACAGGCAGGGGTATATAGAGGTTCATTTTAATATTATCAGTATGAACCATCTTGCCTATGTACACTACCAGTGCTAACATTTGTGCATCAGTGCATCTAATCACCTTGCCTGTGTGCAGCACGGATACCATCATCTGACACAATAGTACGTCCACATACCTCAATGGAGTGCAATACTAGTACCACCTTTCAACACAACTGGGCTTCCGATTACCCCTGTCTGATGCACCTGGGCATAATATACCTTTCACCAGGTCACAGTGCCTCAAGTACTTGCCACTTCAGTACCATGTTAGTGTCTAGGTACTTCTGGTAGAGGTACATTTCTTGGGCCATCGCTTATTTGGTCACTAAGGTTATTGAATTAAAACCTCTATACACTCCTACCTATACCTTCTAATATCCAGCCTATAAACCACTAAGGATTACGCTATTTTGCGTATGCAGTCATATAGTAAATAAAGACTCCAGACCTTTTACCTATGGTTCCAAAGCACAAAGTGATATTTCAAGAAAAAGTACAGTCAGTTACATGCTATGATCTAAGTACAATTTAGCGCAAAGAATTATACATACCCAAGTACAGTTATACAAATGCAGTGCTTCTGGACCAGATGTAGGCATCAGTAAGAAACCCCCATCAATCAGCATTCAGCAAGAAGACCCAGACTGGCGTCACAACACACACGTTTATACTCTCACAGAAACAGGCAACACAATAGAGAGGCTTGTCGCTGATGCCATTGGTTCCCAGGAGGATGCATCTGTTGCAGAGCATTTAACAGGTTGATTCAAATAGACACAGTCCAGCCTCTAACAACTGGTTGTCTCTGGTTTCCTGTTCATGCACATCCTAACAGTTGGTCATATAATGTACATTTCGGTGCTTTAAGTCTCTGCGGTCCATAAGTTGAGAATGCATGTTGCAATCTTCACACTGACGATATCAAAATGCTGTTGAAAGAGTGCAGATCAGTATAATATCAAACATGACTTACTTATCATGTGTTAAACCTTAGCTACCAAATAACCTTTATTTCACAGCAATTATAATAAATGAACAAACTTGAATCTTATACTTTAAAGCTTATGAGATCTTTTATGTGACTATGTACTGTGTAAGTATTTGGGGTTTGATATAAAGACGCTAGTTAACTTGGGGCAGATGCGTGCGCATGAAGCTGATAAACAGTGTTTTCATGCAGGATCTTATGCATTCGCTAATATGCGACTAGTTAACAGCGCAATTGTGCGTATTAATGTGTGTATGAGAAATGGTGAAAGATGCAATCGCATGATGCTAATAGTAATATCGCCATATGTACGTAGGTGTGAGTTTACCTAAAATGGCACTTGGGCGGCCATTCGCAAAATGGCGTCTAGCGATCTCATTTTCTAAAATGGCATCTTGCGGCCAGTCACAAGATGGCGTCTTTACTATCTAATTTTAAGCTGATCTTGTCTCAGCCAATTATCCAGCTTCGACACTATTCCCACAGTTTCAGACACCTGTCCAAAGAGCTGTGACCTGCCAGCTGGGGCAGCAAAATACTCATATTTCACTTGGATGGGTCACTGTTGAACACCTCCCAGGTGGTTAGACTCCACACCTTTGGACAGGTCTCATCAATGTCTGATGCTGTGGAAGAGGATATCCAATATTCAGGCCCCATGCCTCTGGCTTCCCTCTCTTACAGGGACCTCAGCTTCCATCCCTCTGTAGGAGATTCCATTAAGCCAAGCATGACAGTTTGCACAGGCCCAATGGTTGCTAAGGATTCCCAGCCTTCTGGAGCAGTTCAAGAGTTGGTCCCCCGCATGAACTGTCAAGAGGCAGCACAACCGCAGGTGTAGCAATACCACTACAAATTGTCTGGACAACTACTGTCATTTCAAGCAACTTTGGCCACACTCCCTCCTCTGTACATGGTGGAGTGCCTCCTACTCCACCAAGCTAGCCTCCTGTTGCTAGTGGAGCCAGGTCTCGGTTTCAGCTGGCCACTCCGGAATGTTTTGATGTGAATTCTCAACGCTGCCAGGGATTTTTTAACTAGTGTGAAATTCAGTTCGAGTGTTTACCCCTGAATTTTCCCACGCTGAGATCAAAAGTGGCATACATTATTTCATTATTATCTGGAACAGCGTGGACGCTGTGGGAATTAGCAGATCTGCTAGTTTCCAACTATGAAATTTGCTTCAGCTTCTACAGATTTACTGCAAGTTCGTCAAGGTACCTGGACTGTTCGACAATATGTGGTACAGTTCCAGACCATTTGTTCCGAGTTGAGGTAGAAAAGGCCACTTTTCTCTACGGTCTTTTGGAAAAGATGAAGGATGAACTGGCCTCTTGAGATCTTCCAGAATCTTTTGCAAAAGTGGTCTCTCTAAGTATCAAAATCGATCTACGTCATCAAGAGCAGATGGCTAGTAGGGGCTGGCAGAACCGCTTACAAAATCCAGTCTCAGGCCATGGGTTCTTCCTCCCCTATTCTCAGCAGTGAAGAGCCAATGCAAATCAACTGGTCTTGGTTATCTTCTGCAGAGCGAAACCGCCGATTCCAGAACAAACTTTGGGTCTCATTCAGACCCAGTCACAAGCGCCAATGTGTACACAAACGGGTCGATGGTTAGCCCTGTGCACGCACAGTGGCTACACTGCCCATGCACAAGCCCAGGAGTGAGAGAGAAACTCTCTTGCTCTGGAGCTCGCTACCAAAGGGGCAGCTGTCGATGTTGGTCAACAGCTCGCCCCGTTTGGTAGGTGGGCCTGGGGGTGGCTGAACAAATGGAGGCATTCCTTTCAGAATGCATGCCGTTTGTGTGCAGCCACACTGACATCATCAATGATGTCAGTGGGGAGCTTCCTGCTCGATCAGAGCAGGAAGCTCCCTGGGGCTTGCGGTTGATAAGACCCAACCTTAGGGTCTCATCACAAGCCCCAATGGTCACAATGGTCTTGACCATCGAGACCATCACCCTGGTCGCTAGCTAAGCTGTGCGTGGTAACCCACAGCTTAGCTTGCGACCAGGATGGCAGCATTATGTTGGATAATACAATTACTAATGTTAACCATTGTGTGTCCCTTCAGGTGGGTTGCCTGCACCGAGAAGAATTGGAATTATTGGTCCTTCCAGGTCTTTCTACTAATTAGTGCTGGGGTTACCGTGACTCAGGAAACACAACCCCACATTGGATTGATCTTCAATGCAAGTGCTGGCTTGGAGACAAAACTGTTTCCACCAGTTTCTGTCTCAGGTTGTATGGATAGTTACTCATTCCATGTCCTTCCCCATTCTCCAAATTGAAGGAAATTCTTCCTGACCCTCGTTTGCCACATCCGTATTGAAGTTTTGCCGATGTGTTTAACGAGCAATCTGTGGATAGGTTGCCTCCTCACTATCCCCTGGTATTGCAAAATTGATTTCATGCCAGGGAAGATGCCTCCTAGAGGTCGAGTTTAACCTCTTTCATTGCCTGAGACTGCCGCAATGGTGAGTACATCAAGGATAATCTCTCCAAAGGGTTTATTAGACCTTCTACCTCCACAGCAAGGGCAGGTTTCTTCTTTGTTTTAAAGAAGGATGGAGGACTCCAACCATGCATAGATTACAGGGGGATCAAGGTAATCACCATCTAAAATCGATATCCTTTTCCCCTCATATCAGAACTTTTTGATAAGGTGCGTGGTGCCTGTATATTCACAAAACTGGATATTTGCAGTACTTACAATCTGATCTTCATCAAAACTGATGATGAGTGCAATACCGCATTTAACACGCGAGATGGGCATTTTGAATATTTGGTAATGCCGTTTGGGTTGAGCAATGCTTCAGCAATTTTCCATGGGTATATTAATGAGATTTTCAGAGACATTCTTTATCAATTTGTGGTGGTATCTTGATGATATACTAATCTTTTCCAAGGATCTCCAATCTCATAAATCTCATATCAAAGAGGTACTGTCCCACCTTTGGTTACACAGCCTGTATGGGAAACTATCTAAGTGTCTTTTCGAGCAGTCTGCTGTACCATTTCTGATACACATTATTTCTGGAAGTTCTTTAAAGATGAATCTGGATAAATTGAAGGCCATACAAGAATGACCCCAGCCAACTTATTTGAAGGCCATTCAGCAATTCCTAAGTTTCGCAAACTATTATAGGAGGTTTGTTCTGGGGTTCTCTCCATTGGTGGCACCTATTACGGCCCTTATAGAGAAAGGCTCCAATCCTTCTCGATGGTCAGATGCAGCCATTGCTGCTTTTTACAAGTTCAAAACTGCATTTTCTATGGCTCCAGTCCTACAACTACCGCAGCTTGAAAAACCTGTCACTCTGAAAGTGGATGCCTCCTCCGTGGGAGTTGGGGCAGTACTCTCTCACATTGGAGATGACAGAAAGAACCATTCTTGTGGGTTAATTTCTCACAAATTTTCTGTAGCAGAGAGAAACTATACTATTGGGGATCAGGAACTGTTAGCAATGCATCTGGCCTTGGAAGAATGGAGGCATCTGTTAGAGGGGGCGAAATACCCAATCACTATTATTATGGACACAGAAATCTTGTCTATCTACAAACTGCTCATCGCCTTAATGCTAGGCAGGCTTGGTGGTCCCTTTTCTTCGCCCGGTTCAAGTTCTAGCTCCAATTCCACCCTGGGATTTTGAACAAAAAAGCAGATGCTTTTTCTCGGTCCTTTCTGTCTCCTTCAGAAGAGGAGGTTCAACCACAAGTTCAGATGATACTAGATCCTCTGGTGTTGGCTCCCACTCAAGTTATATCAGGTACCACTCCTCATCGGATTCTACTCCATTTTATGGTAGACACCCACGAGTGCCTGATTTTCAAGACTTACCTCACATGGAGGTTTCTGTTGTTACTGAAGTAGTTAAAACTTTTTGGGGGTTATGGAAGGATGTCCATTGTTCGTTAAAAAAGATGTCCCACAACCACTATAAGTTTGCAGACAGGAAACGTCTTGACATTCCTCTCCTGAGAGTGGGGGATAGGGTATGGCTCTCTTAAAAAAAAATGCCTTAAAGTACCTAGCATGAAGTTAGCACCACACTTCATCGGACCATATTCTCAAAGTGCTCAATACTGTGTCTTACAAATTGGAAATTCCTCCACAGTTAAGAATTTCTAATTCTTTCCACGTTTCTTTATTAAGGCCATTGGTACTCAACCAATTTCAAAAGTTTACTCCAAAGACACCACAAGTTCAGACTCATCAGGTTGTTGAGTTCAAGGTAGAGAGAATATTGGATTCTTGTCATTGATTTAATGACCTTCAATATCTTATCGACTGGAAGGGATATGGACCAGAAGAAAAGTTGTGGATTAAGGCATCTGACGTCCATGCTCCTCAACTGGTACAAGCTTTTCACAGAAAGTTTTCTATGAAGCCTTGTGGATGTCCGGAGTCCACCCTGAAAGGGGGGTACTGTCAGGTTGCGGCCTAGGATTGGCCATTACTCACCACAGTGCCAGCTTTTCCTGGTCCCTCAGGTGATCAGATGTCAGGTGTGACAGCGAGTTAGGTGCTGAGTATTACACCTAGAGCCATTTGGACCTCTATGAGTTGCGCTGTGCCTGGTTACTGAGTTTGCCATCATGGACACAGCCATGACAGTTCACATCACCTGACTAACCTTTACCCAATGGTAGCCTGGTGGTGGTCAGCTGATGTTGTCCACCAGTGATCGGCTACCTCAGGGTATAAAGCCTGTCTCTGGACAGCAGGAAGTTGACTATGCAATGTTGTTGCTACTCTGTGTATTGCTGATATCCCATTCAAGGTTCCCTACATGATCTCCTTGGAATGAAGTGCCAACACCTCGAGCCTCACCGAAGTGCAATACTAGTACCACCTTTCTATGCAACTGGGCATCCGATTACCCCCATCTGACGCACCTGCCTCAAGCACTTGCCACTTCAGTACCGTGTTAGTGTCTAGGTACTTCTGGTAGAAGTACGTTTCTTGGGCCATAGCTTATTTGATTTCTATTCCCACAGTTTCAGACACCTGTCCAAAGGGCTGTGACGTGCCACCTGGGCGAAGCAAAATACTTCTACCCCGCTTGGAGGGATCAGAGGTGAACACCTCCCAGTTGATTAGACTGCACACCTTTTGGACAGGTCTCTTCAACATCTGATACTGTGGATGAGAAGATCCTATATTCAGGCTCCATGCCTCCGGCTTCCCTTTCCTCCTGGGACCTCAGCTTCCATCCACTCTGTAGGGGATTCCATTAAGCAAAGCATGACAGTCCTATTCAGACCCCTGATGATGAAAGGCACAGTCATTTAAATATGCGGAAACTAGCGTTTACGCATGGTTAATGGGCCATTTAAAGTATGCTGAATAGTCCCCAAATGCAGAGCCGAACCTAGCCAATTTGGTGCACTAGGCAAGATTTTGGCTGGTGCTCCCTAGTTGATATTCCCACTAACAATCTTACAGTTCTATTCATAGAGCAGTGAAAAGTCCTGTTTAGCTGAAAACAGGACTTTTCACTTATTACGGTGATTCATAGAGGGGGTTACCGTGGAGAAGGTTATTCTGTCTCCAGCGGCACCCACACTTCATATATGAATCACATCACCATACTTTTGATTGGTGAGTGCAATTCATAAAGGATGGAGTAATCTGTACTGCAAGCCGAACAGAGCAGGGAAGTTGCATACTTCCCTTCTGTCTTCTTGGAACCCGGGGGCTGGCTCCACCCCCCACTGACTAGCATCCTTTGCAGCAGGTATGACCTGACCTGCTGCTCTAGGATGCCGGCACATGCGCAGTGAGAATACAGACATATCGGGCTCCCGATATGTCTGTATTCTTACTACGACCTGGATCGCAGAAGGGCCGGATACCGCAGGAAGATGTTGGACAGTTAAGTCTACATGAATAGCTACAAAACATCACTATATATTGCATCGATGTGATGCGATATTTAGTGATATTTTTTAGTTGCCACTGCATGTTCTACATGAATATATCCCTTAGACAGAATTCAATTAGCAGTGGTATCCAATTAAACCCCATTTTTTCCATCCAAAATTTTCTCACGATGTCACGTTGTCCAGCCCAGTGACGGTGCTTCTCTAGCGCTGTCTATTGGATGGGAAGAAGGTAAGTGGAATGATGCAGTGCCGTTAGGCATCCCGGGTTCCAACATGTCCTTTCAAGGACACTTCCAGGATGCAGCGGCCGGCTTGCAGCATGGCGGTGATGTCTACAGGTGAATCTATGGCTAGTTATCTCTAGTTGTCATAGCAACATATATACAAAAACCTGCTGTAAACACTAGCGATAGTTACAGCGAATGGTTAAAATCTGGATAAGGTACTGAGTAACAGGTGAGAACAGAAGTTTGCCCAGTAAGTGCCCTGGCACCGCCCCTCTCAAAGCCTGAGCTAACTTACTGTGAGACTCTTCTCTGGGGATCTCTGCCCTCAGGTTTGCCAGGCTGGTGTAGGAGTCGCCAGGGTTTGGGCCGTCCTGAGCTGTGCTGCTGGTGCCTACCTTCTTCCTTCTTCTGATGCCTGATCTGATGGAAGCAGGGCGCTGGCTAATATGGAGGTGGAGGCAGGGCCGTGACTTGTCATTCATGGCTCTGCTCTGCGAATGACCATGGAAGGAGTAGTCGGGCATGCTATGCATGCCCTCATGTGGTCACGGCCATCTTCCTGTCTCATGTAGCCGGAATGAGTTTCTGTGCAGAAGCTCATTCTGGACCAGCTGACTGCTGCACTGCTCGATCGGAGTTGAGTTCCGATTGTGGCAGCGGTGAGATGGACGGACTGCAGAGTTGTGGAATGCCCCTAGGCATTCCAGATGCCTTAGGCATTTGCTTAGCATGCCTATGCCTAGGGCCGGCTCTGCCCAAATGTAAAAAAATGTAAATGTGAAAAAACATTCACCTGACATCATCATGGAAATAGACAGCTGGCTACTTTCACTTTGTGGATTTGTGAGGAGTTTAAGTTGAGAAAGAGAAAGTTGTAGGAAAAATATAAAGATATAAAGTGATTGCTAATTGTGGGGATTTTTTTGTTGTCTTGTTTATTGTTCTAAATTTGTCCTGTGTCATGATTTTTTTTTGTGTGTGAGTGGAGTGTTTTATTTTCTTGTTTTATATCTTTGTTTGTTGTATTTCGGACCAGTCATCTCTGGTGAGTGACATCATAATCCTCTATAGCTCAGTTGGATGATATTCCTGTCGATCAATCATAGCCTGTCAAAATCAATTTATGTAACTGATTTTTTAGCAAACACGCCTGTCTGAGACCAACCATTTTTTCATCCAGTTTGTCAGTGGTTTTATGTTTGTTTTCAAAACTGATGCTTTTTAAATCCAGGGTTTATATTCTATTCTATTCTATTCTATTCTTTCTATTGTCTAAAACATTATTGGAATGGTGCTTTGATATTCAGTTCTGTTCTATTCTATTCTAAAGTGTGCTTTCTCTGTGGTTTTAAGATTTGTAAAAAAAACAAAGTTTTTTAAAACATTGTAACTTCAAAAAGGCCGACAGGCTGAAACGCGTTGTTCTTGACACGTGACACACCGCAGTGACCCGTCATTGCTAACCATCACCCAGGCAGCAGTATCAGATCACCGGCGCTCTCACTTGGTGGGAGCTTACAACAGTCCCGGCAGAAGGCGCCCTGGAGGGGAGGTGGGACCAGAAGCCGCGAGTGACAGCAGGAGGCAATCAAAGACGCTGCACAGGGAGAGAGAACACTACTCACGCCCCTGTTTTATACTGCACCCGTTTATGCACACAGGCCCCAGTGCCTTTATTATACAGTCAGGGGACTTATGATACACTTATATGGCAGGTCAGCCCTCATTGAGGGTATACCTACACCCTACACTCACCCAGTACAGGACATATTGTCCATTGAGAAGCATCCACTGGAGACTACTTTTATCTTACCTTATCTACAAGGGTTGTCACAGCCAGAGATTTAAAGGGAAACATAGGCACATAGCACAGATTTGCAGAGCGGCATTCCGGACACTGCCCTCTGACCACGCTACATGCTCATCGCCATACCGGCGCAGGTACATTCAATATTTGCTCCAAAAACTTTCATCTATGCCATATCAATCACACACTCAACGTGTGTCTTTATCCACATGAGTCTATTTTGACATTCTATACGTGTTTATTTCATCTCATATGACATTCAAAGGAGCATGACTTACTACTACAATTCTGTTTGTTGATCCTGCTCCCATTTACCTGGAAGCCATCTATTTACTGATTGAATCATCCCACAATTTTATATATAAGTGTTTCTATGTGTGTTTTGTCTTTATATTATATTGTGAATTTAAAATGGTGCTATCTGCTTTATATGTCTTTGAACATTAATTCGAGAGTTCCAGTAACTCATTCTTTTTTATTTTATTACTGACCAAATATGGTCCACATGTCATATGTCTATTAAATCTTAATTATATCTATCTACACTAGTTTTAGCGGAATTTTTTAATTCAGGTGAGCCCTATACTCTTTTATTATTCTCACTATCTGGGTTTATTTATTTATTTAAGTGACACATTGCGCTCCCACTTATTTGTTTTTTCCTAAGACTCTGAGACATCCCACATACCATAGGGATCAACACTCAGTCTGGCCATAGGGAGACATAGACACCCATTGTGCCCTACGAAAAGAGGCACCCTAAAGGAGCCTTCTCACCTCACCAAATAAGAGCCATCATTACAACAGTTCATTACTGCCTTTTTTTTGGACATTATTTTGCCATAGGAGCAATGTGACTCCTTTTTCATATAATAAACATCCCATTTTTTTAGTTTATCTTATCTGATGAAATCTGTAACAACATTTACTTAATTCTGTACTTATAGACATATAAGGTTAGTGCTGGACACACAACCCTAATTCTGCTCTATTTATTCCCCGAATTTGGACAACTATGTGTTCAGCAGCTTCCGAAACAATTGATGGGGACACTGCAGCGCTGGTGTACTACACCAGAGATAAGCATAATATTGTAACCACCAGTGGAACATCGGAAACATCAGAGACATTGTGGTCAATGTGACTTTCCATTTGACACTGGTTTCAGGCACCAGGTACAGGGGGTGAGGGAGGAGGTTAATTTACTTTTTCCCAGCAGCTGCTAATCTTTGCAGCTGCTGGGTGGAGGGTCCTGCTTTGCTGACTGATCAGCAGTGATCAGCAGCACAGCAGACATAGGGGGAGAGTGTACAGGCAAGCAGAGGGAACGGAAGGTCCCTTCAAGAGCAGCAGCTGCGGGAAGATTCCATTCCTGCAGCCACCCTCACGTTTATCTGACTGGTCAAAAGTTAGCGACAAGAGCAGATAACGAACTGCTTGGTGTGGTCGGAAAATTGCAACTGTGCCAGGCAAGTGGTTAAGCTGGGTCTGTGGGTGGGATGAGGAGCCTGAGCTCTGTCTAAATGGGTTGGGTATGAATACCGGCAGCTAAGTAGCCCAACGGTTCATATCCCGACTGCGGATGCCTAAAGCTGAAAATCCTGACAGGGTGTCATTAATATAACTCTTCCCGCACCCTGAACCTAACCCTCCCGGGGGGTGCGTTACCCTCACCCCCTCCCCCTGTAGTGCCTAACCCTAACCCCCCCTCCCCGGGGAGGTGCCTAACCCTAAGTCCTCCCAGGGGTGCCTAAACCTAACCCTACCCCCTTCTGCGGATCACCTAACCTGTCTCCGCTTACCTTCATTCGGGATTCCGGCTTTTGGAATTTCATCATCAGGCTAAAGATAGGCATTTGGATTTCAACACCTATCTTTAATCCCCAGTCGGGCTTTCGATGTCAGTAAATTGACTACATCCTGTCTATACCTACCATAGTTGACATGTTGGGACTTTGATGGTGTCCCAAGTTCTTTGTACCGGGCCACCCATCAGTGCCCGGTGTCTAATTTAATCCACTGTATGTGTTGTACTTAAAGTTATACTTGTTGTATATAATGTATAAACCTTAATTTTTTATGGCAATTTTATGGACTCATTTTACAACTGAACTGTAATTAATTACTGAACTGTAATTTGGGCACCTTTTCATTAGAATCATGCTCATGTGATTTCAGAAATCTTGCCAAAGAGATGTCCCAGCGGTTTCTTAAACTCATCATGCCTAAGACTGAGCTTATTTTCTCAGACTCCTCCAGGAGTTATACCCCTCTCTTACCACTGCCTAGGGGTAATCCTTGACTCATCCCTCCACTTCACCCCTATATTCATGATTCAGTTGTGTACTCATACACTGTGGCTTCAGTCATACCAAACAGCCCCTCTCAGGCTCTGTGCAACTGGACTGCTCCAAGCCTCTTTCTCGCTCAAATTTGGCATCTTTTTCGCATAAATAAAACAACTCGAATTGACAAAACTACTTTGCTAGATTGCATTGCACAATTTGATGTGCAACATTTGTACATCTGTGTGTGAGTAAGTCTGACTCTGCATATGAAGTGCTACAATGCAACGAGTGCTGCTTTTTTTCACAGTTCCGTTGTGCTTTATGTGTTTAAAACAGCTTCCTGTGCAGTTAAATTTACAGCACAGCATTTGTAGTACACTTTGTGTTGTGTTTCGCTGTGTCTGTGATGCAAATATGATACAACATTTAAGTAAAAAGACAGAATGCTACACCTTTCAGAGCAGTTCAGTCATGTCGGGCATCTCACGCCGTATTGTGTTTAGACACTGGGTATATGAGGACATATCTGTACCTCCCAATCCTGCCACTTGCAATTCCATAGCATCTCTAAAATGAATCCCTTACTTTCCAGTGAGGCTACTAAATCTCTAATTCATGCCCTTCTCATTTCTTGTTTGGACTATTGTAATCTCCTACTCTCTGGTCTTTTTCTTTCCTGACTCTCCCCTCTTACATCTATCCTCAGTGTTGTAGCTCATCTTATTTTCATATCTCATCACTTTGAGTCAACCTCTCCTCTTATTCAACTCATTCATTCTGATCCCCTTACACTACATAATTCACTTTAAACCCCTTACGCCAACCCTCAAGGAAAACTCATATAAATTAATACTCCTACTGACTAATGGCATCATAAGGGGGTGCGGACTGCACCAGGGTGTCACCCACTGAGAGGTGACACCAAAGTGCCAACTCCGCCTCACTGGCAGGAGCTGGGTGCTGCACTGTAGCATTACATGCTTCAATTGGCTCCTGGCATATTGAGGGAGCCAGCATTGTAAACAGACTGGTCCCCATGGCAGTCCGCATCTCCAGGACCCCCCCAATAATGACTAAAATGGGGGTTTGGCCCACCACTATTCCTGCCTCTGAATTGATTATTCACTCATCCGAGACTTCTCCCATGCTGCTCCTATCCTCTGGAACTCACTCCCTACCCTGAGATGTTGTCGGCATCCCAGCGTGAGGGCTGCCAATTGTCTTAGGAACTAAGGGGGAGGTTAGGTAGGCACCGAGGAGGTAGGCACCGTTAGAGTTACAGTAGGGGTTAGGGTTAGCTCTAGCATACTTACCTATGAGTGTCGTGATTCTGACTGTCGGGATGCCGCTGTCGGTATTATGACCAGTGGCATCCCGTCCACCGGCAATCCATACCCAACCTCCTGCCCTATTAGACTGTCTACCAGCCTGCACTCCTTCAACTGCAACCTTAAATGCACCTTTCCTCAAAGCCTATCAGCTCTCCTCACCCTATTAGCCATCATCTCTCTGCCCTCCCTCCTCTTTCTTCAAATAAGAAAGTTGTATCTTCTTGTGCAAGTCTACCAACCCTGATTGATACTTTGAACCATTTTTATGGATATCAGGACACAAAGTGAGATTTTTGTGATCTGACAGCACAAGAAGATGCCACTTAAAGTGCAGTTTGCAAAAACTGCACTTTGATACATCACCCTTCAGTCTCCACAAAAAACAATCAAGTCAGATAAGACTCAGGAGAGGAAAGGGCATTGTACACATGTGCACCAATAAATAAAGCATCATACTGTACAGTATGCGCATCACTCTAATTGTGCATTCAACACACTGTAAATACTCACAAAATGATTCGTTCTTACTGGTATCTCTGAGTGATGCATCAGTGAGCATCTATCTTGTCACTCATAGCATTACATGATTTTTATTCCTCCTGCCCTTCCCTGAAAACTCAACTATATATTTTTTTCAAGATGTGAAATCTGCACATATCATTATGAATATGGAATAAACTAACTATGTTTAGAAAACATCAATTCCAGCAAACACAAAATTTACTTTTAAGGACCTTAAAAAATGGAGTGATTGCAGGTGCTGCTAATGGGATTACTGGAATCCCTCATATTATCACTACAAAGAAAAGAGAATATAACAGCGCTCATAAAAACCTTTCATAGATTAAACAATAACTAAGAAATTAGACAATGTTACTACAGTAACATAAAAATACAACATAATGTACTAAAATGTAATCAGTCTAAACTATATATACCAATGGCAAAAAAAATTATAATGTATATGCTTTAGAACCTTTGCCAAAATGCGCCAAAAATATTTTTGATTCCTAATGAAACAATATTTGTGCTAGTATTCACAAGCTGTGGTACATTAGATTGAAATGTATCCCCAAAAGTTTATGCACTTTTATGTTTCAGGATTTTTAAGTACTAGAATTTTGGACCCGTCATTCAGTGGGTCGCAACTTAGTATGCAAAAATGCAAGAAAAATTTGATGTGTATCCAACAGAAGGGTTTGGTACTGTATAGAATCCTGACGGTCAGGATGCCGATGTTCAGAATCCCAACAGATTTAGGTGTTTTCTAATGCTTTCCCTATCCCTTTCCCTAACCCAAATCCTTCCCTATAGCAGCCTAGCCCTAACTCACCCCTCCCACAGCCTAACCATAACCTCTCATCCCACAACCTAATCCTAACCCTCCCCTCCTGCAACCTAATTCTAACCCTCCCCTAGTGCCTAACCCTTACCTTCCCCCTAACCCTGCCTCTAACACTAATACTTGCCACCAGAATGTGTCAGAATTATGACCACCTAGATGCAGCTGTCTGTATTATGACCATCGTCATCCTGACCTTTGGGATCTGATTACATCCCCTGCAGACAGCATGCCTTATATGTAAACATAGGTATGGTCACAGAGCGGATATGCAGACATATACTTCACTGGCCAGGGAAAAAGTGTCCAAACAGTGGTTTGCGAGCAAATAATTAGTAACGTTTGTGAGGAAGGTGGATGAATGGCTTCAGCAAGATACAGTGTATTTGTTCTGTGTAATTATTCTAAATAATTTCTGTGGGAATCCAATGAAAACACAATGAGATGCATACTGTATACTGTATGTTTTCCACATTTTGCAAGGAGGCATGTTTAGAATGGGTTTAGTATGGGATGCTGGCGCTCAAGATCCCAGCAGTCAGAATCCCAATACCGGCATCCTGACAGGCATTGGGATTCTTGTCAGTCAGTAGCCTAACCCTACCTCTCTCCCTAACCTTCCCCTTTGGTGCCTAAACCTAATGTAGCCCCCTTTACTCTCTAAAAGGGATACAGGGTTACTATCACCTTTGTTACTCCTAATGTACCCACCCTTAATCTCTCTCTAAGTGGTGTACCTTTCCTCTATAATTAATCCAGTGCCTTCACCCAAGTATAAGTAAATAGACAGTAGGCCTACTTGGGAAAACCCACCAAAATATATTGTAATGTGAAGATAGTTGAAACCGGAAATGTTCTCATGTAAATAAACACTCCAAGTTATTCATTTGTAAACATCTTTCTTATTCTTAATTATTTTAAGAACAGTATTTAAGTTATAACCTTTACATTGCTATAATTTACAATGAATTCATTCAAATGAGTTTGCACCAATAACATACTATTAATTTGCGTTACATCAACCTCTTTTTCTCCTTTTGCACTTAAACTGTAATGTGTGATCCCTTCTCATGTACAACAATATAATTACCGGTGTGAGCCACCGAGCCTCACATATATTTTCTACAGCTTATAAGATTGTTATACATAAATAATATATTTTAACTTTCAGTTGATATACAGGTTGAGTCTCCCATATCCAAATATTCCGAAATACGGAATATTCTGAAATACGGAATAATTTTGGCATAACTGAGATAATGAAACCTTTGATTTTTGATGGTTCAATGTACACAAACTTTGTCTAATGCACAAATTAGTAAAAATATGGTATAAAATTACCTTCAGGCTGTGTGTATAGGGTGTAAATGAAACATAAATGTATTTCATGCACTGTATGTACACAAACTTTGCTTGAGCCACAAAATTATTGAAAATATTGTATAAAATGAGCTGCAGGCTGTGTGTATAAGGTGCATATAACACATAAATGCATTCTGTGTTTATATTGGGGTCCCATTCCCAAGATATTTCATTATGATATGCAATTATTCCAAAATACGGAATATTCCATTATCCAAAATACCACTGGTCCCAAGCATTTTGGATATGGGAGACTCAACCTGTATGTATATATATATATATATATATATATATATAAATGGGCTGGAAAGCAGTCCTCTCTGTGAGAGCACTAGAGTTGTCTGTTACCCTCCTTGGTATGCACAAATTAGAAGTCTGTGTCCACTGCAGCCAACTATTATTGTCTTTCTTTTACAGTCAGTTAGTGACTAGCAGTAGTAGCAATAAGTGGTACTTAGAATATAGGCCCTCATTCAGAGCCGTATGCTCTGAGCAGAGCGCACGCTCTGAATGAGGGCCGCCCTCCATAATTATGGAGCGTCCTCCTGGACGCTCGTATAGCTGTGGGTCACCACCCCTATATGAGCATGCAGTTTGATCACCGCGATGGTCTTGACCATCGCGATCATTGCCACTGCGAGCCGGAGCCTGCGGTTGAGTTTTTCAACCGCAAGGCCCGGAGTGATTTTGGCTCTATCAGAGCCAAAATCACTCCCACTGACATCACTAGTGATGTCAGTGTGCCAGCTTCTGACGGTAGGCGTTCCCTTGGGAACGCCCCCGTCAGGGAGGCATGCCCCCGGCACGCCCACCAAAGGGGGCGTGCTGTCAATCAACATTGACAGCACGCCCCCTTTGATCAGACACAACGAGCGAAGGAAAGTCCTTCGCTCGTCGCGACTGGTGCATGCGCACGACGGAGCTCCCGCCGTCGTGCGCATGCGCAGTGCACAACATCGACCCACTTGCGAGCGGACAGCCGCTTGCGAGTGGGTCTATATCAGGCCCCTAGTTCCCAATGAGAACAAAGCATAACACTAGATACCTCCTGAATTCACATTTGCTTTATATCATCCAAGTTTAGTTTATACAGATGACAGTCAAACTAATGCCTTCCAAAGGATAAAGATGACCCCAGATGAGGCAAGTGACTGCTGTAACTTGGGTGTACACCCTTAGTATCTGTGCCCTAGTCTTCCTTTCCCTTCAACAGGAATTTATGCTTCCTTTCTGCTCCTATGCAGATGGTAACAGTAAAGTATACTTCCTCCCCCAGCACTTTCCTTTTAAGGCAGCTACCCTCCTTCTCTCACTGCAACTACACCTCCCCAACTGTAGATGCACCCCTCCTACTGGGATACAGCCTCTAAGCTGCTGGGATGTGCTGCAGCTTTGCCCACTTACAACCTCTGCTCACCACCAGGCCCTCTGCACTGCTCCGCTGCCGGGACCACCGCTGCTGTTCCACGACCTCTGCCTCTGAGCCAGCTCCCCAGGTCATCACCCCGATCACTCCCACAAAGAACCGCACATTGGGATGCCCGCTGGGATGCCTCCATCCACTGCACCAGCAAAGGCAGGGTGAGTACTGCTGCCCACCTGCTTCCCGAGCTCCAGCTGGGCTCCCTCTCCGGCTCTGCCCCCCTGCACCCAGCAGCCCATTACTGCTCACTGGCTGCCCGGGTCACAGGAGGGCAGGCACTGGAGGGAGGGATCAGCAGACTGCCCCTCAGCTGCTGCTAACAGCTGTTATACAGTCAGGTCCATAAATATTGGGAAATTTACAGAATTGTCATATTTTGGCCTCTATTCACCACCACAATGGCTTTGAAATGAAACAAACAAGATGTGATTTAACTGCAGACTTTCAGATTTAATTTGAGGGTAATTACATCCAAATCAGGTGAACGGTGTAGGAATTACAACAGTTTCAATATGTGCCTCCCACTTTTTAAGGGGCCCAAAGTAATGGGACTATCAACTCAAAAGCTATTTCATGGACAGGTGTGGGCTATTCCCTAGTTATTTCATTGTCAATTAAGCAGGTAATATGTCTGGAGCTGATTCTAGGTGTGACATTTGCATTTGGAATCAGTTGCTGTCAACTCTCAATATGAGATCCAAAGAGCTGTCACTATCAGTGAAGCAAGCCATCATTTGGCTGAAAAATCAAAACAAACCCATCAGAGAGATAGCAAAAATATTAGGTGTGGCCAAATCAACTGTTTGGAACATTCTTAAAAAGAAAGAATGCATCGGAGAGCTCAGCAACACCAAAAGACTCGGAAGACCATGGAAAACAACTGTGGTGGATGACAAAAGAATTATTGCCTGGTGAAGAAAAACCCCTTCACAACAGTTGGCCAAATCAAGAACACTCTCCAGGAGGTAGGTGTATATGTGTCAAAGTCAACAATCAAGGGAAGACTTCACAAGATGAATATAGATGGTTCACCACAAGATGCAAACCATTGGTGAGCCACAAAAACAGGAAGACCAGATTAGAGTTTGCCAAACAACATCTAAAAAAGCCATTACAGTTCTGGAACAACATCCTATGGACAGATGAGACAAAGATCAACTTGTACCAGAGTGATGGGAAGAGAAGAGAAGGAAAGGAACTGCTCATGATTCAAAACATACCACCTCATCAGTGAAGCATGGTGGTGGTAGTGTCATGGTGTGGGCATGTATGGCTGCCAATGGAACTGGTTCCCTTGTATTTATTGATGATCTGACTGCAGACAAAAGCAGCAGAATGAATTCTGAAGTGTTTCGGGCAATATTATATGCTCATTTTCAGTCAAATGCTTCAGAACTCATTGGACGGCGCTTCACAGTGCAGATGGACAATGACCCGAAGCATACTGCAAAAGCAACCAGAGTTTTTTAAGGCTAAAAAGTGGAATGTTATGCAATGGCAAAGTCAATCCCCTGACCTGAATCCGATTGAGCATGCATTTCACTTGATGAAGACAAAACTGAAGGGAAAATGCCCCAAGAACAAGCAGGAACTGAAGACATTTGCAGTAGAGGCCAGGCAGAGCATCACCAGGGATGAAACCCAGCGTCTGGTGATGTCTATGCGTTCCAGACTTCAGGCTGTAATTGCCTGCAAAGGATTTGCAACAAAGTATTAAAAAGTGAAAGTTTGATTTAGGATTGTTTGGTTTTTCCCATTACTTTTGGCCCCTTAAAAAGTGGGAGGCACATATAGAAACCATTGTAATTCCTACACCGTTCACCTGATTTGGATGTAATTACCCTCAAATTAAATCTGAAAGTCTGCAGTTAAATCACATCTTGTTTGTTTCATTACAAAGCCATTGCGGTGGAGAATAGAGGACAAAATATGAAAATTCTGTCAATGTCCCAATATTTATGCACCTGACTGTATATCCTCCCCCTCACCGGATCCTATTTTCCTGACAGGAACCGATTCACTCTCATCTATATTACTCCGCCCCCTTCTGCAACTATCACCAATGTCTGTGAATTGTATATCTGCAGCATGAAGCACTAAAGTCCACTGACATCATAGATATCTAACATGCACAGTGTACATACCAGTGGCGTAAGTTCATCCCAGACGCCCGGAGGCAAGTTATAATTTGATGCCCCCCGTCACAGCCGCTGACACTGTAATGTAGCAATTCTCATGCAGACAGACTATAGATAGACAAAGGCAGTAGCTGATGGTCTGACATGGAGCTCTTCACTAGTGTATGGTGGCTTCTCAGGTGCCGGGAAGGGGTGCCATGTATTGGGCGGCTGTGACGGTACACTCCTGGTACACAGTTACAGCCCTAAGTGGGGTGAATATGTTGTGGACAGTGGAGGAGGTGCCCGCTTCATAGCTGGAGCCCGACGCCATACATTTCCACATATTTACTTATATTTACATCACATCACATATATCCCTACAGTATATTAAACATTTACCTCATAAATGGTATTTTGCTGTAAATAGATGAATGAAAATATATACCTGTTTCAATTGTATATATGAATTATATTTATATGTAATATATCTCCGTAACCCTAAACAGGGATACACTAACCTCCACCCATAATCCCTAAACCTCACCTCCCACCGCACCCTAAACCTAACCCTACCTTCCCCCTAGTGCCTAACCCTAAACCCCTCTCCAACCCCAGTACTTACCGTTGGGATGCCGGCGGTCGAGAAGGATTCTGACAGGTGTCGGGATTGCAGCAACGGAATTCTAAGTGCCAGCATCCCGACCATCAGGATTTTGACTGGATCCCACCATTTAGTATACAGATAAGGATGGAATGTATTTGAAAGCACACATAAGAACACATTAGCTATATATAAACTAAAGATGTGCCACAACCCCTGTATTTTGGTTTTGGATGTGAATTAACTTTTGTGTTTTGGTTTTGGTTCTGTTTTGCAAAACCACCCTCATGTGTTTTGATTTTGGTATTGGGTTTACATCTGTATTTATTTTCAAAAATAATAAAAAAACTGCTAAAATCACATAATTTGGGCCTGTTTTTGTTCCTACAGTGTTATTAACCTTAATAACATGAATTTCCAGTAATTTCCAGTCAATTTTGACCACCTCGCAGCTCACAATGTTGTTTTTACTAATTTTCACCAATATAGGCCAAAGGCTGCAATGAGCTGGCTGGCTAAAGTAAGCGACAGAGCAGCGGCACAAATGCACAGCAGTTATTTCTGTTTAAAAATGTTGTGCAAATTATTACTGTATTAGCAATAGAAAATCAAACTAACTAGCAAGTACTTTCTATAGAAAACAAAACAACACAGAAATTTTCTAAAAATCATGCATGGAATATCCTTGCTCAAAACAAAAGTAGTCATATACCCCTTTTAAACCAAAATCCCGGGTCCGACCCTGGAATTTGAACACTGGTCAATCCCGGGTCGAACTCAGCTTCAGACCCCGTTTACACTGCTACTCGACCCGGGTTATTCCCGGTTTTGCCCCGTTCACACTGAACCCGGGTAATCCCTGCTTTTCCCTATAGATGTAATTAAAAATTGACTTTTTTAAGGGCTGACAAAGATAAGGTCACAAAAGGCAACAAAAGAGAGGGGTGGGGACTGCTTACAGCATTGCAGCAATGATGGCAGACGGAGCACATGTGGGTATTCCCGATGTCCTCACTGTTTTCAGCTTTCTGTTGATTTCAGCAACAGAGAATTGGATGCAGCTTTTTATGATGTGGCACCTTGTGCAGGGTTCTAGGAGAGCGCAATTCTTGGCTGAGAGGGCCAGATTTCGACGCCAATATTTGCGCAGGAGGAGAGCACTGATTTCAGCCAACATCACCACCATGATGAGATTGACCACGATGAGAAATCGAAGAATGTGGGTCAGAGACCGCCACCATGGAGAAGCTTTCATGCTAACTGTAGAAGCTTTCCAAGTGGAGCAGTGGCTGGAACACTTTTGGATGTCGCGTGCCACCTTTTACTATATATTGGAATTACTGGCACCAGCACTGATGATGCAGACCACCAACTACCGAAAGCCCATCACCCCAATCAGGAGATTAGCTATTGCACTCTGGTGGTATGCTACCCCCGGAGAGTACCGCACACTATCCTGTCTATTTGGTGTTGGGATTGGTACAGTCTGCAAGATCATTTACCAGGTGACGCGGGCATTAGTGGATACCCTGTACCAGCGCTTTATCTCCTTGCCAGAAGGACAGCGCCTAGATGAAACCATCCAAGGCTTCCTCAGGCGTGAGTATCCGCAGTGTGCTGGTGCCATAGACGGGACCCACATTACCATCATCGCCCCCCATGAAAACCCTGTGGATTATTATAATCGTAAAGGGTTGCATTCCATTATTCTTCAAGCTGTTGTGGACCACCGATACTGGTAAGTAAATTTGTACAAATTATTCTTTCATATCTACTTTTATTTTGTTTTTTGTTGGTAGAATACTCTTTTTTTTTTTTAGTTTAACAGATGTTTTCATAGGCTGGCCTGGACGGGCACATGACACCAGAGTACTAGCCAACTCTGACTTGTACAGCATAGCAGAGGAAAAGTGGGGTGGATGGCTTTTCCCTAGAGAGGTAAGAATATATGGTCCTTTTTCTCTTTATGTCCATTATTCTTATGTGCTTTAGCAAAATATGAAGTGTGAAATGGTGCAGAATGCATGATATTCCAAAGTATTTGCCAACATATATATTGTGCTAAAAAATACATGACATTTTTGAAACCTACTTGACCACCATATGAATACACCTTATGCCACATCTCATTATAGTGACCATATTTTTTTTAACAGAAATCGGTGACCGTAGATGGCGTGGAGGTCCCGGTCCACATCATTGGCGATGCGGCATATCCTTTGAAGCATTGGCTAATGAAGGGTTATACACAACATGTACAGTTGTCCCCGGAAAAGGTCACCTACACTCACAGCCTTAGCTCTGCCCGGATGGCTGTGGAAAATGCTTTTGGACGTTTAAAAGGACGTTGGCACTGTCTCATGAAGAGGAATGATGTGGACCTAAAAATCATGCCCCATGTAGTAGCAGCCTGCTGCATACTGCATAACATTTGCGAAATTCAAAAGGACCACTTCCTTCCCGAGTGGAATGTGCAGGACACTGAGGTGGGGGGCATTACAAGTGATGCAGTAAGCTACTTGGGGGAGCATGAGGACAGCGCCGAGCTCATCCAGGCCACCATTTCCACAAACCTTCCCTTATTGATTTAAAATAAAAAGGAAAAATTTGATAATCCAAACATGTTTTTGGTTTATTTGGTGTTAAAGTTTTTATTTTTTTTACTTTAACCATGTGCATATATTGTGTTTTTTAATAGAACAGTTTTAACACATTCTCAGATTGCAGAAAAAGTACAAAAACAGTATAAAACATATTGCAAACATCGTATGCCCAGTATAAAAAAAAGTGCCTTATAGATCCCTGCGGGCAAAACAATATACTATAAAAGTAATAAAAAAATGAAAAGTGCCATCACACAATAAACATGATAATTTTAGCCACACAATATAAAAAAACAAAACTAAAATACAACATGTACTGGTTGGTACAACGATAAAATATTTGAAATGGCCATGTTTACGGCAATTGCCTATACACTGTATACTGTGGTGACTCTTGGTTTGTTTGTGTTGTGTTAGGGTTAGTGCTAGGGTTGTAATAATTGGGTCCCATATTGCACTGCCCAAATCTGTGTTCTGGGTACACTGGGGCCTGTGGTAATGCCTGTGTTTGGTTTGGATAGCCACGACCAAATGTGCGCTCAAAAAACAACATCTGTCTCTCTTGCATATCCATTAATTGCCTCATAAATGACTGTTGCATTTCCCTTTCGGACTCTAGAAACCAATCCAATCTAGCATCCTCCTGCCTCTGAATATCGGCATCCAATTCACGGAGATGCTCCACGATCACAGAAGTCATCGCTCTAGCTTCTTGCTCCGACCTGTTGAGCTTCTTCTTTTTGGGTGGCACATTGTAGACTGCAAAGGGGAGAAACAAAAAAAAATAAAATAATATGCACTGAGCCGATGTAAAGATAGCAGTGGTGTTTGCGTACATGTGCTTGTGGCCTTCTATCTACCTGCATGCTAGCAGCACTCTGCAACAGTTACCCTTTGGATTTAAGTGAATGTAGTGTGTGTGTGTGTAATGTGGGTGTTTTTATTTTTTTAAATACTTACTATTAGCGCGTAGCGGAGGGTCTTTTTAGGGGGCGCAGTCTCTGAGCTTGTCTCAACTACCTAATCTATGGTGGAAGCTATACTGTCAGCATTCACAGATGAATCCATCCTGTCAGCATTCACAGATGAATCCATCCCACTACCTTCTCCAAGTTCATCGGTCAGTAGGAGCTGTGATGTTGGTCTGCTTTGCGAGGACGGCAGGGTAACCTGTGTAGCCGGTACCTCTTGACTAACCTCCTGCTTGCTGGAGCAGGATGGCACAATTGAGGAGGACAGTGTTATGGGGTTTGAAAGCGCTGTATTTCCAAAAGCGCTGTAGCACAATTGGTAATGTACCTATTCCTTGCGGCCTGCACCACTTTTGTTGCGGTTATGATTGTGCACTTTAGTGAACTGCTTACGCAAGGCCTTCAATTTATTGACCACTTGCTGCTGCGTGTGTTTTATCCCTTGGGACTCCAGCATCTGGGCTATATTGTGGTACACTACTGCATCTTTCACTGTGCCGGTCATCTGGTGTTTAATTTCTTCCTCCACCCTGATGAGCAGTAGCTCTCGGATATCGGCATCGGTCCAGTTTGATGCAGCACACATGCTGCTGTAGCAACAGGCTGTGGGTCAGGCTGCTGTTATGGCTGTGTATCAGCCTGCGTTTGGAGCTGCTGGTCAGGCTGTGGTGCAGGCTGCAGTTCTGACTGTGGCAGCCTGTGTATCAGCCTGCATTTTGTGGGAGTTGGTCAGGCTGTGGTGCAGGCTGTGTGCAGGAGGTTAGGCAGACAAGTAATGGCTCCGTGTGCGTCTCTCTGCAGGGCCCTGACAAATGACATCATCTGCCAGCGCCCCAGAAGCTCCAATCAGCTAATAGCAGAATGTAGCCGGGTAAAATAATCCAGGTAGCACCCGTTCACACTGCCGCATGACACGGGAACAACCCGTGTTCAACCCTGCTCTCAACCCGAGTAAGATTCCCGGGTAAATCAACCCGGGAAATTTTTCTGGAAGCCGTTCACACAGAGCATCGACCCGGATTGACCCGGCAATAACCCGGGTTATTCGGTTGGTGTAAAAGGGGTAATAGTTAACAAACCCTAACCCACGTGTAAAATAGCAACAGCAGACATGAATGCCCCATACACAAGTGCACATGGCCCTAGCACATGCCTATTCTCATTGTCCAATCTGATGACTGATGACTGGCACTCTGTGCCCCAATCAATCAGCCTTTTTGTTGAGCAGTTCCCCAAAATCTCCCTAACCATAAAAACATGTTCTGTCCCTGTGGGTCAGAAACAGTGTGGGTAAGATACAGTGCAGGTTACAATGCAGGTCAGATAGAGTGCAGGTCAGACAAAGTGCGGGATACAGTGTGGGTCGGATAAAGTGCGGGTTGAATACAGTGCAGTATATAGGTCCTGCTTCAGCAGCATACGTAATTGCAATTACATAAGCAGATCAATTGATTGTTAAACACTGCACATGCATATGCACCGCACTGCGCGTGCATTGCTATCATACTGCGATTATGGATGCACTGAGGAATCCATGGAAAAGTGATTGACAGGATGTGAGCATTTGGGGGTGGTGATGGGGGAATGGCTGGAAATGCAGGTGTGTTGGTTCGTTTGTTGGGCGTGCATAAATTAGCAACTGCGATTGCATACACAGCTGGAGTACTCACTGTGAGCGATGAGACTTGCAGTTTCTGTGGCTGGTCAGACCTGCTGTAATTGTGCGTGATGGGCTGATGTGCATCCATGGCACCAATATATACAGGGAGTATGGATGTGAGAAAGCAGCAGTGGTCGTCTCTATGCTGAATGAGCTATGGTGGGCATTACCATATATTCGCAGCTGTGTTCCATACGAATTCACAACTGAGTACGCAATAGCGATCTTTACTAAATCAGGCCCATAGTGTGGATTGGATACACTGCGGGATACAGTGCTGCTTGGATACATTGCGGGATACAGTGTGGGTTGGATAGAGTGCGGGTCGGACAGAGCCTTAACTAGACATTTTGGTGCCCTGTGCGAAAGAGTATCAGTGCCCCCCCATGTTTTAAATTAGATTAGATTAGGATCTGTAACCCCGGCCTTAGTAGTCACCATAAGTAGTGTGTATAGCACGACATTACTATAATACTGTCCTTCAGAGCCATAACTAGACTTTTTGGTGCCCTGTGCCAAAGAAAGCATTGCTACCCTTCCTCCATTTTTTAAATAGGGACATGATAGTTCACCTAAAAAAGGGCAATAGCCTCATGGGGAAGGGACAGGGAAGAGATAGGGGTGACCAGGAGATGCTGGGGATTGCGGATAAAAGAAGAGGAAGCTACAAGTGAGAATGATGCTAAACAGGAAAATTGACATGTCCAAACAGCGCCCCCTGCCCTGCGGTGCCCTGTGCCATGGCACTGGTCACACTACCCTAGTTACAGCCCTGCTATCCTTCACATCAGGTAAGGTCAGAGAGTCCCCATTTGTAGGATGGGAGATATTTCACTACAAATCACTAATGCATTAGTGTTAGCAGTATTATAGCAGTATAACCAAAAGCACATAAAAATAATTTTACACCTACAGTACTGTAACCACAAAAACAATGAGATATTACTACACCCCAAAACTCCCAATACATTACTATAACCCCCAAGCCACCTCAACGCACAGGTAGTATTAGTATACAACCCCCCTTACATTACTACTCCTCACCGCCAGGTAATATTAGTATACACCACACCCAGACACACACATTACAACAAAACCAAACCCACCTCAAACCCTAGGTATTATTAGTATACAACCACCCATACATTACTACATCCCCCCTCTCCAGAGATAATATTAGTATACACCCACACATAGACAATACTACAACTCCCAACCCACCACCTCCCCAGATGATATTAATATACACCCACACACACATTACTACAACTCTCAACCCTCCTCCTCCCCAGATAATATTAGTATACACCCACACACACATTACTACAACTCCCAACCCACCTCCTCCCCAGATAATATTAG
This sequence comes from Taudactylus pleione, assembly GCA_031769625.1. NCBI lineage: Eukaryota > Metazoa > Chordata > Amphibia > Anura > Myobatrachidae > Taudactylus > Taudactylus pleione. The sequence goes on along the minus strand of JAUIMM010000137.1, from coordinate 3,102,558 downwards.
TATACACCCACACACACATTACTACAACTCCCAACCCACTTCCTCCCCAGATGATATTAGTATCAGCAGCGGCTCCTAGCCTCTTAGATGAGGGGCTGCCACACCAAAAATGAGAGGGTGCATAAGAAAAAAACACTAACTCACCATCTCCTGTTCTTTTTGGGTCCCAGTGCCTGTGTAAGGGATTTGACAGGCGCCAGGACCGGCGCATGCGCACAAGCGGTAGGGAGCAGTGCATGTGCATAATAGCACTGGCATCCAAAGGGCTGCATCATCCGCAGCCCCTAGGAGCTGGGTACGGCTGTTGGAAAGGCAGAGAAGTGGCTTCCTTCCTACCTACTAATAGCAGCCCGGGACTGGCAGTCCCAAGGGGAGGTGTCTCCTCCCTCTGAGACTGCTTGTTGTTTGTGACAAGCAGGTAGCACTTCCAATGGAAAGCCACTGCCAGTCACAGTGTAGTCAGTGCAGTCATGGTTTTGGATTAAATAAAAGTCCCCACGATCGGCGCCATTTTCACTCTGGCTGTAGAGAGTGTATTGAATGGATGTCTGTCCAGGGCAGGGGCTGCTGTGTCCATTCGGGGGCAGAGGGTACTGTGTCCATCCAGGGGCTTCTGTGTCCATCAAGGGCAGGGGCTTCAAGTATCCATTCATAGTCTGCTGTGTCCATCCAGGGGGATTCTGTGTCCATTCAGGGGCAGTGGCTGCTGTGTCTATCCAGGGGCTGCTGTGTCCATCCAAGGGTTGTTGTGTCCATCTAGGGGAGGGGCTGCTGTGTTCATCCAGGAGTTGCTGGGGCCATCCAGGGGCTGTTGTACCCCAGTGTACTATATTATTTTTTTTTTTACTGTGATGCTGCCTGTCAGACCGCAGTGTAATATTCATACACATATTGTTTGTGACACTGTAAGTGGTAGCACAGTGTATAATAAATATTGTGAAACTGTAAGTGGAAAATGCAGTGTATTCATAAAAAATATTGTGACACTGTAAGTGGAGACGCAGTGTATTCATAAAAAATCTTGTGAAACTGTAAGTGGAACCACAGTGTAATATTCAACATGTATTAAATTAATTTGTGACACTGTAAGTGGAAACTTCACAACTTTACAATTTAATAACACAAAGTTAGCAATAAAAAAATACAACCTTTCACTTCTTTCCTCAATCATAAATAAATTATTAGTCTACATGCCGACTACAAGACCACAGCAAAGTGCTAAATAACATGCATAATATATTAAACATAATGATATCCCAAATGCCTCAGCTGAAATTCGCATAAACATATTTTCAAAAGGTAAAAATAGAGGATATGGTTTAAAAATGGAATATAGCAGCTAAAACTGTGTTCTCTGATGTAGTGTCCCTACTCCCTACCCATGGTCCCTCTACCTGAATTTCAGCGAATCAGAGGGGCAACTCAGAGCAACCATATTCCAGAATGCAGCTGCTCCCCCTGTAGCCCAGGTCAGAAGATGTGTAGGGGGTATGGTGATATGGACTAAAATAGAGCTCACATCCACCAAAGTGGATAATGAATCCCCAATCTAACAGGGAGAGCAGCTGTAATTTATACACAACACAGGATGGGATGACGATATAGGCTTGGGTGCTGGTATAATCTGGTGTGATGGTATAGGCTGGGGTAACAATATAAATTGGGGATATAGGCTGGGGTGATGCCTGGGCATAAGACCAGAAAAGCCACATCTTGGGTGTGGAATTATTTTAACCCAAATCCTGACAACAGTTGTGAAGGCATCTGTACCCTTTGTAAAGCCAAAATTATTAGAGATAGGGACCTTAACATTTAGGAACCTCCACCCTGTTACATCATCTGCAGCGCATCCATCAAAAACGTTTTTGCAAAATTCAGAAATTTGGCTAAAAAAGTATCAACAAGCAGTCCAGTGTCAGCTAGCTCCCTTCTCTCTGCTAGTTCCAAGCACCTGCTATCTTCACCACAAACACCTTCATCAACAATATCCTCAATCATGAAATGATTGGTTTGTTTGGGCACCCACAAAACAAGCTACCAATGGGCAGCTAACATTGCAGGCAAACTGGCTTTACAGAGGCAAGATGTTTCCACCATCATCATCATCCTATACCTCACCATCATCAGTGTATACATCATATTCACACAATATTAATTGTCCCCGCTGGAATATACCATTACAGGTGACTCTGTAATTTTTGCATGTAAGTGACAGTAAAGGTCTTTCTCATAGAATTTGTAGTTAATTTTGATGGACATCATCTTTTCCACATTTTGGGGAAGTAGCCTCATAGACCGATCACTGACAAGGTTTCCGGCTGTGCTTAAAACTCTTTCTGAGTACACACTGGAGGGAGGGCAGCTCAAGTAAAGCAAAAGCAGTTTGTGCAAGGGCCTCCAAACTACCCTTTTTCCTGCCAGTAGTCAAACAGACTGTCTGACATGCCTATTTGGATGCTATCATTAAAATTTTTTAAATAGTCCTCAACCGTTCTTTGAATGGTGACCGTAACAGATGGAGTCACGTTAGAGGTGTAATTAATTGCAAGCAATTCTGACCCAACCAGTTGTCAAAAGTTAAAACTTGGTTTTGTTGACTCATCTGCATTACCAGTGGATGTTTTGAAGGTTTAGTTTTTTCTCGACAGATGCACTTGCTGGAGAAACTGAAGGAGAAGCCATTTCTGCATCACATGCCACTTCAGCTGACAATTGTCTTACCAACAGATCTTTACATCTCTTCAGATCTGTGTCTGTTGGGGAGAAAGACACAATGTCTTCATCCCTTCTGGGATGAAAATCCACTCCCAGAAGCAGCAGCAGGCATGACGGTCAAGGATTCTCAAGAAAGACATAGCATAAGACTTAAACCTTAAAGGTTGCATTTGCTCTGTTCACCTTGTCCACATATCTTTGGTTAAGTGGACAGTGGGTACAATGGCAGTTTGGAGGCCACTCTGTTTTTACCACAATGTTTTTATAATGTCACTATACAGGTTGGGAAATACTTTTCAAGTGGAATCTTTGCAAAGGATTATTTGACAGTTAATTGTTTTGAAAAGCACTATTAGTAGTCTTCCTGGTCACCTTCTGGGATGAAAATCCACTCACAGCAGCAGCAGACATGGTGCTCAAGGATTCTTCTGAGGCAGGACTGATGTAAATGAGTAAAATAATTTTTGTAAATGCCTCCCCTCCTCCCCTCTCTTTCTCCCTCATAAATTTACTTTGGAATCAAAAAATTTAATTCAATTTGCTACCAATCAACCCTTCATGTCCCTGACTTCAACTACATACATATTCCAACCCCCTTAGGCCTCTTGAATAATAAAAACATTTGTTTCTTGATGTGCCATGTTGCTCCTGACAAAGGTGTGCAGACACACAGAAACGCATTGAGCAAACACAGCTGAACTTGTGGCATTTGATTCCTAAAAGCAACACTTTTTCTCTCTGAGCGGACCTAATATCCAAGATCATCACACAGCCCATCACCTTCTTCAACAGAGAGATCCCGGCAATAAACCAACCGGCACGAAGTCTCCACTGGTGGTCACGCCATTCCATTGTGACCGCAGGCACCTGCTCACAAGCGAGTGTCCAGCCAAGCTGGCCAGCGGCTTCATCAGCAGAGATACATTACCTGACATGGAGCGGAGCATTACCATCGAGAGTTCCCGCGATGAAAGGGGAAAAATTTTCTATCCAATGACAGACACACAAAGGTATATGCCGCAGCCACCGGGATCCATACAGCTATACACATGGAATACTAGCACTTTTATTCTGCAGATCACAGGCTGTCATACCAGCCAGAAAATCGGGTGGGCTCATTTCATATTGCCTAATACAGCAACATTATACTAAACTGTTGCACTAGCCACAAAATTGCCACAGATACAGAGTATCTTTATTCAAGGGACACATTTTTTCCTTTTTACTTTGCCTGGTAACAATTCAAACCAGGACAATTGATTACACCCATCAAACCTCTTTTTTTGAAATTATCTATATGTTTTGTATATGTATGTATGTATTTACATTTTTATAGGAACATATATATGTTCCAGTTAGGCTTTGAATATTTTTATATTTGTGTAAGAGATAGTCCAATTAAAATTATTTTACACTTCATATTTAAGTATGGTTTATAATATACACACCAAGTGTGATTGAATGAGCGCAGCCAATTTGTTCCTATTAGTGCCATGTTGTAAGTTGAACTGCCATGTGTTTGTGCCACCCACTGCTGCCGCTTAGCTTAGTTAGACAGCTAGCTTGGTGAAAATTTTTGGGCCTAAACTGTACGAAAATAATATTTTCAGCTGTGAGGTGGTCAAAATTGATTGCAAACGATTGGAAATTAATTAATGTTATTGAGGTTAATAATACTGTAGGAACAAAAAAAAATAATTAAAAAAAAAAATACAGATCCAAAACCAAAACCAAAACACGCAAGAGGTGGTTTTGGCAAAACCAAATCCAGATCCAAAACACAAGGAGATATAGATCCAAACCAAAACAACCCAGGTAATATTATAAACCCCCTACATACACACGCAAACACAGTACTATACCCCCCATCCCATTTCACCCCAGGAAATATTAGCATTACCACCCCCCCAAGAATAAGCTCACACAGCCCCCACACCCCAGGAACTTACCTCTGCCTGCTCTGGGTGCTGTGCTCCCCTCATACATTGGCTGCTGAAGGGGAGATGCCAGGACAGAACAGATCAGGGGAGGGGGCGGGGACTTGGGAGCACATTGGTGCAGTAGCTTGCCATGGTTGGGGCTGACTCCAGTTCCCTGCTCCTGTGTGGACTGTGGATCATTTTCTGCCAGTGGACACAACACAGCAGGGTCTGCCAGAAATGCTGCTGCACCTATAGGGCCAGGGTGCTGACTGTGTAGAGGTTGCTGCCTCATGGCTAGGTTGACACATTGCCTCCTTAAAAGTGAGTGAGAGGGACAGGAGTGGGCAGAGACAGGGAGGAGGATAATAAAATATAGAGAGGAGTATCTTTCTAGATCTCATGAGGAGCTGCTCTGTTAACCCAGCACCCACCCCTGCCTTGTTGTTTGTGCAGTTTCACATGCCGCACCACCCTAGTTACAGGCCTGGGGTCGGAAACAGTGCAGGATACAGTATGGGTGAAAACAGTGTGAGTTGGTCACAGTGCTAGATACAGTGTGTGTTGGATGCAGTGAGGGATGGATACAGTGCAGTTTATAGTGCAGGGGTGCCTACAGTGTCCTCATTGTGGGGGTGCCGGTGGTGTCATCAGTGTGGGGATTCTGGCAGGTCCTTCAGGGCCCGATTCAGAATCACTTGCTAGATCTGTTTGCATGCAGCCAAAGTATGCAAATCCCACAATTGGTCAGCAAGGCCTTAGCACACCCACTATGTCTTGATGAGTGATTATGGTGTGTATTTAGATGCCCACCAGCCTGTCTTAAGACACCCACTTTCCCATGTCATATCCCCAGGAAGTGTATGCAACAATCGGTAAAATCAAGTACCATCGGAAGCGTACCCAGCACTTGTGGCTGACCATACCCTACTGCAAGCACTGCGAGTGCTTCAGTGTGTAACCCAACCTTGTGACTTGTACTATGATGGTACATCTTAATTATGCATGCCTCTGAAACAGCGTTAAGATGCTCAGACATGCCTGCGTTCGCACCACCACATCCCCATTTCCATCGACCATCCCATGTCACCACCCACAAATGGCTTGTCCTGTCGATCAATCTAGCGAGGTGTCTATGTGCTGCGAGCGATGCTTCCTGATTGCATGGACTGGTTTGCGCATGTGCACTGCATCGTATATGCATGCGCACATTGCAAAGATTGGCAGGCTACATGCGAACGCAGCCTAGTGAGCGGGTCTGAGTCGGGCCCATAGTGCGAGGTTGTTGGTGGAGTCAGAAATGTGGGGGTGCCCGCGGCGATATTGCAGCAGGGATGCCGGCAGTGTTGGCAGAGTGGGGGTGCCGGTGGTGTCCTCAGTGCAGGGTTTCCGGTGATGTCAGCATTGTGGGGGTGCTAGCGGTGCCAGCAGAGCAGGAGTTCTGGCAGTGTCCTAAGTGTGGTGGTGCTGTCGGTGTTGGCAGTATCCTCAGTGCCAGGGTGCCAGCTGTGTCCTCAGTAAAGGGGTGCCAGCAGAGTCAGCAGCAGGGGGTGCCAGTGGTGTCATCAATTGCGGGCGGTGTTGTCCTCAGTGCAGTGGGGGCAGCCATTTTGTTTGCGTCTGACCCATTAAAGTCTATGGGGTAATGCTGATTGGCTGTGAGCCAGGACAGATGACTCTCTCAGAAAATCAGTGGTCAGCCCCTTGATTTCAATAATAGTACTTTTGAAATTGGTGCCCGAGGCAAAACCGCGAGATCCAACAGCGGGATCTTGTCGTTTTGCCTCAAATAGAGATCCAGGTCAGTGGCAAGATCCAAGCTGTGTCTCGGATCCCCTTGGATCCTGGAAGTTTGGGTGGGCTCGGTTTTCTGAGAACCGAGCCCGCTCATCTGTAATATAAACATTGTGTAATTTGTACGTGATTAAACATGCAATGTTACATTGCCTTATAGACCAGATTTTGGAGCTGAAATAGGGGCAGCAAAGTATTTTAAAATCCATACAATGGGGTGTGACTTGGCAGTCTATTCGGTAAGTAGACGGCATCCTGACAGTCAAAATACTGATGTGCACTATACTGGCTGTGGAACCCTGATGGACCAAAATGCTGACAACTTCATACAGTAAGTATTAGGGTAAGAGTTAAAGGCAGGCTGTGGGTGGGGAGGGTTAGGGTGCCGAAGGAGAGGGTTAGGGTTAGGCTGCAGAGGCGGGGCAATTAGGGTAAGGCTACGGGAGTGGTGGGTTAGGGTTATGGTTGAGGTTAGGGTTAGCCTTAGAAAACTTTCAGAAAATTGCAGGCATTTTCACCGCTGGGATTCTGCATTTCAAACATTGGGATTCTGTCCATCAAGATGCCGTTCCCAATCTTTCTTTGCCACTGGACGTGCTTTTGCTGAGCTCCAGCCATAATATCTTAAAAATTGTTTAAAACAGGGGTAGATAACATTTTTCTCTTTGGGAGCAAGAAGTTCAATTTTATTTAAACCAAAAATAATTATGGGGCGTCATAAATATTTAAACGTACTGTGGGTCTGATTCATTACGGATCGCACCTGCGAATGCAATAGTGATTATGCATGCAGGTCAACTGCGATAGTATGCTAATTCATTGCAATCGCAATGCCGTTGCAGCACTACTTAAGGATGCCCACTTTGCCTTTAACACATCCGTAATGGTTAGTACGACTGCGAAAACATTGGTACAATTAAGTTCCATCGCAGCCTCACGCACACTTGCACAAGCTCTGACCTTACTCAGAAATTGCTAACTTCAGCGCATGCTATCAGGCAGCGTAGGGCATCACAGTCCATGCAACGGTGTTCAAATGCACTGGCACGCCTGCTTTTCCCTGACCCCCCCGTCATAACTCACAAACGGCACTTCCTATCAATCACTCTGCGATGGGTCTGCGTAGCCACTATGATCGCAGTCCCAATTGGCCGATTAAATGCGTAATAAGCAGTTGCGTTCCTTGCTGAATCAGGCTCTGTATACAGACTTTTACAAAAGTAAATGAAGTGAACTAAAAATAATAGCGGTTTCCCTTTATTTCCTTTTTTAATGCTAGTTTTCATAAGTTTGATTTTTAATTATTAGTCTGAAGATGAAGATGTTTCAGCATTTTATAATGTCAGTCAACTGTGAGCAGGACTAACTATGGCAGGTTTCAATCACCAGAGACCCAGGCTTTGTTAGTTATGCAGGCCATGGTTCCTTCCAACCCCTGTAAGATTTGTAATCAAAAGTAGCTGTTGTGTGGAGCCCTCCAAGTGCAGCATAACACTGGGGTCAGGTCGAACAACATTCCTCCCCACTCTACCTTGCTCTACTCTTGCTATGAAAAGCAGTCTTGCTTTTCCCTCCCTGATTAAACTCAACTATTTTTGTTATAGGACTACATCTCTACTGCTTCCTAATCTACAGTGATATTTTCCCCATCTGTGGTTCTCCCACTATTTCTTGAGACACTCTACTGCTTAACTTGAATGTCATCTGGCATATACATCACCCGTTGCTCTGCACCGTCTGTATCCTCTGTGTCACCTGGTACCCTGCTATGAAGGGAAGTTTAATTTACACTGGTTGCCTTTTTTACTTTATTACATATTGTTTTATTGGACCTCATTCAGAGTCGGTCGAAGCGGCCGCGCGGTCGTACGGGAAAAGGGGCCGGATATGCAAATGATTCCCTCGCAAGTTGCGTCCCTAAGTTCGGATCGGTAGCTAGCCAACCAAGGGGAGGAAGTGGTCGGAATTCAAAAAAATACGCCCCCTTCTCGTACGCATTGCACGTCATCTACGGGCATATAAGGATTAATCGAGACCATCGGGAACCATCGGAACTGGTCGCAGAGCTTAAGGTTGACCATACCCTCTCTTAAGCTCTACGATCATGTCAGTGTAAAAACCTCCCATGTCACATGTGTCATGACGCTACTTTGTTAATTATGCACTCCCATAAACCGTATGCACTCCCATAAAATGCTGTTCGCATAATTAGGCACGCCTGCGTTCGGATCTCCACTCCCCCGTTTTCAAGCACCTTCCCCTGTTACCACCCACAAATGCCTCAATCTGTCACTCAAACTACCGACCTGGCTGTGTTCAAGGAGAGAGAAATTTCTGATCGTAGCGGCTAGTTTGCGCACGCGCATTGTGAACTTTACGCATGCGCAGTATAGCGAACATCGGTGGCGTACGACCGTGTGGCCGACTCTGAATGAGGTCCATTACCGCCATTCCACAAGGGCTTTGTGTAGCCATCAAGAAGTTCTGACTTATTAATGGGGGAATGTGATCTTTCTTCTCCATTGTGTCCTTCACTCAAGAAGACTACAGTATTCTAAATTGTCTCCCTGAAAGAGAAGGATAGAAAAGGCTCAGATAAGACGGATTCAAGGTGATCTCATGATAACTTGTGACCACTCACCTCAAGCTGACTTTTGTCCCTTTTTAGATTTCTCCTTTCCTACTGATACTCAAAAAGCTCCTATTGTCGCCGACCAATACTTTCCTGCAATGATGGCCCAGAACCCCCATTCTCATACCACCCATAATTGAGACTGACGGAGAGTCCACACTGCAGAGCGGACGTATCTGTGTCACAGAGGGGGCATGGAAACACCTCTGAGGGCTTGCCTAGTGCAGGACTGCCAATGACCTCTCTTTTGTCCCTTTCCTATCACCCCTTGAATACCAATTCAACTCTGCTCTGCTATGCAAAGCAGAACAGAGCACTCAACAGAGCAGGACTGTCCTGATGAAATCAGGATGGTTGGGAGGTTTGCTTTTTGACAACTTCCGTAGGTCTCCCAACTCCAGAGTGAAATTAGAGAGATTCTCACCCATGTGAAGATAACTCCTTTCAAATAAGACATGCAGGTACCTGAGAAAAGACTGCTACAATCTCAGATGACCCATGTACAGGTTGATATAGCAGAACTTGGATCAAGAGTTAACACCTTTAGAGGTGAATATGGGTGCCTCTGCTGTCCTTCTTTCACAATTGTGTGATAATATATCCTAGCAGGCTAAAGAAATGACAGCCATGCTAGTTAAAATCAATGACCTGGCAATAAGGATCATCATAGTCTATCTGCCTTGTGCAGGTCCATTGTTTTTCCAGGTTGATATGCTGGTTTTTTGCCTATTGTTTATGACCTTGGGCCTGATCCAGTAATGTAAGTGTCACGCTCAGGCTATGCTGACCCTCTGCCAAGGTATTGGAATACGTGGACCAGATTGGGAAAGGAACAGGAAGCGAGGGGCCTGGATAAATGACTTCCTCATCCACTAGTACCAGATGTTGGCTAGACCTGATCAAAGGTGCAGAGTCTAACTTACTGGGAGGTGTTCCCCAGTGACATCTCCAAGTGGGATTTGGGCTTAAGCTGCACCCAGCAAGCAGGTCTCAGCCCTTTGGTCAGGTATCTGGCACAAGTGGGAAATGGAAGAACACTATAACAGGGAAAGCAAAGGAAAAAGATACTGAAAGTTTGTACTGGGGTGATGTATTGAGTACACACTCTGGATCTGATTCAGAGCCGCTCGTAAGCGGCCGCTCGTTCGCTCTGAGCAATGTTCGCACATCTGCGCATGCGTATGGGTTTTAGTACGCATGCGCGAACCAGTTAGTGCGGCCGAAATCATGTGCTCGCAAAATAGCGAATGCCTGCTAATTTGAGTGACAGGATGAGGCATTTGTGGGTGGTAACAGGGGAAGGTGCTTGAAAACGGGGAGTGGAGATCCGAATGCAGGCGTGTCAAAAGGTCAAATCGGGCATTTTAAGGGTGTGCATAATTAACAAAGCAGCGTCATCGACCACGTCAGTTGGTTGTCTTTTAGCCAGAACTGCTCGCATGATTGCGGTAGGAAAATGCAACCACATGAATAGCGAGCAGTTCATTCGCCTTTCGATGTACTCGATTAATCTAATAAATAACGGAGATGACGTATGATGCGAGCGGCCAGGGGGCATTTTTTACAAAAAACGTCCACATGTTTTGTTCGCTCTTTCAGACATAGAGGCGTCAACAGACCGCAAAGAGCGAACGGTCAAATTAAATAGCCAGCCCCTTTTTCTGGATCAGCGAGCACAAATAGTGTCCGGCTCTGAATCAGGCCCTCTGTTGATTCAGACGCAAAGCTGATACAGCAGAATGGTACTAGGAGATTGTACTAGGATGACATACTAAGTACATATGCTGTCGTTTCAGATGTAGAACTGGCACAGGAGAATGGTATTATAAGGTGGTACTTGGTTGACGTACTCAGTACACACACTGTAGCTTCAGATGCTGAACTGGCACAGGAGAATGGAATTATGAGATGGTACTTGGATGACGTACTAAGTACACACACTGTGGCCTCAGATGCAGAACTGGCACAGGAGAATGGTATTATGAGGTGGTACTTGGATGACGTACTAAGTACACACACTGTGGCTTCAGATGCAGAACTGGCACAGGAGAATGGTATTATGAGGTGGTACTTGGATGATGTACTAAGTACACACACTGTGGCTTCAGATGCAGAACTGGCACATGAGATGACTCTAGAAGATTGTACTTAGGGCCTGATTCAGACCCACTCGCGAGCGGCTGTCCGCTCGCAAGTGGGTCGATGTTATGCACTGAGCATGCGCACGACGGAGGGAGCTCCGTCGTGCGCATGCGCCAGACGCGACGAGCGAAGGAAAGTCCTTCGCTCGTTGTGTCCGATCAAAGGGGGCGTGCTGTCAGTGTTGATTGACAGCACGCCCCCTTTGGTGGGCATGCCGGGGGCGTGCCTCCCTGACTGGGGCGTTCCCACGGGAACGCCTCCCGTCAGAAGCCGGCCCACTGACATCACTAGTGATGTCAGTGGGAGTGATTTTGGCTCTGATAGAGCCAAAATCACTCCGGAGCTTGCGGTTGAAAACCTCAACCGCAGGCTCCGGCTCGCAATTTCGATGGTCGCGATGGTCTCGACCATCGCGGCCATCACAAAGCACGCTCGTATAGCCTGTGGGTGGTGACCCACAGCTATACGAGCGTCCATGAGGACGCTCCATGAAAATGGAGCCCGGCCCTCATTCAGAGCGTGCGCTCTGCTCAGAGCGTACGGCTCTGAATGAGGGCCTTAGACTGTGGATCAACACTAGGAACAAGTCACTAGAAGCAACAGAGCTTGGGACCTGGAATGCTGCAACAGCAAGTATTCACTGGAAGTAACAGCATTGTACAGACAACTTCCTGTTGTCCAGAGCCCAGCTAAATAATCTAAGGTAGCAGTCCATTGGAGGATAGTTGGAAAAAACTATTTGCAATCACAATTGCAAATATCCCGGCGCTCAATATCAGAAAGAGTAATATAATACGTGCCTGCTGCAAGTAATAGGGATTTGGTCAAAAACCAAGAGACAAATCTCCACAGCAAAAAACAAAATGAAAACAAAATCTTTACTGCGCTAGGCACTGTAGTTGGATTGGGATTTATATATCTATATCTGGTTTGCTATCTGTTAATAAACAGGAGGAATATATTAAAAATAAAAAAGATATTTAATACATACAAATGGATCCACATACAAACATCAAAAGTTGCAATCATGTGCACATAAAAAATCAGACATATGTAACTGCAGAGATCAAATGACTCTCTTGCTACAATGTATAAGGGTATAGCTTGATACCATATAACTGAGGTTCCACAGCACAACGTTCTATTGCTGCCAATAACTTTGCAACAGTGTGACTTTAAAGTAACACTTTATTTCCAATGAAAACGCCTGAATTCTGCTAATTGGTGGATAATCACTACTGGCGTCCCAGTGTGATATACAGTCACGCTGGAATATAGAAGGTGGGAAAGGGGAAAGAAATGATAGTACCTCGACCCCTGGAAGGCTGTATCCAAATAAATACCGTCCTTAATGTGGCTTGTCCGCTTGCTGTATAGCTGCAGCTGGATGAAGTTAGCTGCCGTGCAGCGGGATGACAGAGCTGCTCACGGAGGATAGTGTCAGCTGACAGCAACCAATGCTACCATTGGGTAAAGGAATAATCAGGATATAGAGTGTCATGTCTGCATCCACGACGGTACTCGCAGGAACCACATCATGGAGCGAGCACATGGATGTCCTAGCAGACCCCAGGTATAATCCTCAGCGCTTCACTCGCTGCTGCACTTGGCATCTGACCGATCGGTCAGGAGGTCAAGGAAAGCCAGCGCTGAGGTGAGTCCTAGGCCATAACCTGACAGTAAGTAATGCTGATATTTACGCAGTTGAGCGATATCAGTTGACTGTGCATTGTCACTGTCACACTGCGCATGTGCCAAGGTACCTTTGTGATCCTGTGAGCAGTGAGGATTTCTTCTCAAAGCAATTTACAATCAGGGACCATTTGGGGGCAGTGACAGCAAAAACATGGCCATTCTGCATGATCATAGAGTTACTTAGATGGTTGATTATTTTTTGAAAGATCTGCAACCACTGCTATGTGTTCGAACACATTGGCTTGAATCTACGAGGCCGCTGGTGGGTGTCTCAATATATTTTCAGGCAGCTATAGCATTAGCATATTTTCACACAGCAGCTGTGTATGGGATCGAAGCTGCAATTGCATTAGTGTACATCTCTGATTCAGGCCCACAACCAGGGAAAGCTGCAAAACTCAGAATGAGGCAAATTTTATACCTAGTTGAAAGTTTCACTTATATATTCAGAGACAATATGGAATTTCTTAGAAAAGATTTATCTTTTTGAGCACCTTACTTTTTTTGTACAAGATATCCTACAGCTTTTGGTAAATACATTGCTGGATACAGTTGTATTCACAGAGCAGTTTTTTGTGGTATCTAAGGAGAATAAGGCCGGGTACACATCAGGAGATGTATTGGATCATATATTGGACTATATATTGTTCCAACGCCGATTGGAACAATATATCATCCATGTCTTTCAGTGTGTACCCTCAATTGTGCATTCACGTGTGTCATCAGTGGGGTCATCCTTTCTGATGTGCTGCACATCAGATGAGCAGACTACGTTGATGATGGCATGCAGGTGAATGCGGGGTGGAATGCTATACGCATAGTTGTACACCAGACTGTGCAGTGTGTGCAGCTGCCTAATATATCCTTCTATCGGGCATTGGGTTGGCTGGGATGAACGTCATTCTGATGTGTACCTGGCCTAAAACAATAAAATAGAAATCAGTCTGATTGTATAAAGGCTTTGGTGAGAAACACAGAAGAAGACACACAGATACAGCAATATCTAGTAAAAATTGCCAGGAGCATATATACAAATCAATAAACTAAAGTAGTCTGAAGGCAGAAAATCACATCAATTTACTAAAAGAAGAGCAATGTAATTTCATTTTTGATACATTGTTATTCTATAAGAGGCTGCTTGATGACATGAAGCGTCTTGAATAGGGATATAAATCCTGCTTTGGATGCAAGACAATATATATTCCTGTCTGCTAGTATTTCTACAATGCTCAAGACAAGGTCAGTCAGCTGCCAAGGAAACAGACTGTAGAGTATAAAGAGGTCTATATCTCAGGTGTTTGCAATGCATACAGTAGTTTACTACCAGAGACAGCCTAAGAAATGGAGCCCCTCTTATTATGCAATTTCTTACTGACATTTACAAAAACATATTTATTTCAGTAATTAATAAATCCAATCATCAATGTCAGATAAAATAGACAGAAATCACTGATTCAGATTTTTATAACAGGAACTTGTTCTTGTTTATTCCCTACTTGTAACTGACATTTCCTTAAAGACAATGATTCTAAGCTCAGTTGTCTGAGCTGTGACTCCAGGTATCACACAAAGACCCCCTGTATAAAAAGAAGTAACTTAGAGGGTGGGATGCATCAAATCTAAAAATGTGGCCAGACCCCCAAAAATGCAGTTTTGTTGGGTTTGACCACATTTTCTATATGCACCAAGCTCCGGAATGTGAAACTTTCCAGGACTTGGACCTGATAGACAATTAGGCGTTGCCTAATAGATGCCTATGGACTTCTTATATGGAAGGACCCCTTGCTCATGCGCTGGCCATCATAAACCCAGAAGTCCTGACACCGCAAAGGACAGCTCTTATCTGAAGAGCTGTTCTTTGCTTATATGATCATGCATATAGCATTACTAGATGCCATAATTGGCGGGATGCATCGCCAGAGTATGAAGGCACTTGAAGTTTATGTGTTGCTGTTGATTAATGACTATAAAACTTTTTTTGCAAGTGTATAATTACAAGGATAATTGTCTTTTGCATACAGAGGTGAAAGCCACATTCTAGATTTTCGATTCATCCCTAAAATAATGAACCTACTCCTACTTAAGTCCATTCACTTTAGCCAAATTCACTCATTTTAGCTCTTTATTTTGTCTCCTACAAAACTGCTTTGTTTAGCATCATTTATGTTCCTTAAATATAATATTGAGGGAAAATCAAGAAATTATTTAATGTCACTTTCTGAATGTTTTTATTACATTGGTGAACATGCAGTCCAAACAGCACTTTTCTTTTGAAGAGCACCTGGAAAGTGGAAAGCCCCCCATTTAAAGTAGATATGTGCGAGTTTGGTTTACTAAACTCTGAGCATACTGTACTCAAACTTTGGGTTTACAAGTGGAACCAAGTCCCAACTCAGATGGTCCCGCCACGTTCGTATCTCAGAACAAGGCAAAATGCCAGAGATCTCAGGTGATTTGGATTGCATATACTGTAACAGTCCCTCCCTTGTGATCATGTACCATTTCTCACAGGAGAGAGTAGGGAGAGGGTGTGGGCTGCAATTGTTCTTCAAAAAACACCATTAGGATTATTATTATCATCGTCAGTTATTTATATAGCGCACACATATTCCGCAGCGCTTTACAGAGAATATTTGGCCATTCACATCAGTCCCTGCCCCAGTGGAGCTTTTAATTTATGTTCCCTATCACATGTGCACACATACACATACACACTAGAGTTATTTTTTTAGGGAGCCAATTAACCTTCCAGTACATTTTTTGGAGTGTGCCTGGAGGAAAACCACGCAAGCACAGGGAGAATATACAAACTCTGCACAGGTAGGGCCACGGTGGGATATGAACCCATGACCTCAGTGCTGTGAGGCAGTAATGCTAACCATTACACTGTCTGTGCTGCCCTGCCATTAGGAGTTTTAGGTAAATAGATGGGGTAGGTGGGAAGGGTGTCTGCAGGTACAGGCATCTTTGTCACTGTGAAATTTGTGTGTGTTTGACTTTGTGTGTCAGACAGAGTTGCTAGCAACTGCAATCTAGTGCAAAGCAAACTGCAAACTTTTTATATGTGTACTATTTGTGGCATAACCAAGATGATTAATAGTAGACACAAGCAAATCTGCATATGAATTGGACCATGAAGTGAGACTTAACCAGGGCTGCAGTTTTATTGAAGTGTGCAGTTGTACAGCTATACTCACTGTATTAAAATGTAGATAGTGGAGGAAGTGGAATGTGTACAGAGGACCAGTCAATCATGTACTGCAGTGTTATCAGGTATTGGAGGTGTTTAACAGGTCTGTCTCTCTGGAACTAAGGACCACACAGCCATGCAGTACTGTGATGCTGAACACACTGGAAAGATGGCACTGCATAATTGCTGTAGCACTGTTGGCAGCCCTCTTGGTAAAGGGCCCAATGCCCCTGTAAAGCACAATAAGGAGATAGAGCAGGAGTGGACTCTATGACTCACACCCCTCTCGCTGTAAGCAGTCATCAGGAATTGGAAAAGAGAATAACCTTTATACTGCAACATGGTGGACAGCACTTCGAATACATCCTATAAACTTTATGTTAAAACTTGAGAATTAATAACGATATGTTAAAATGAAGAACACCCTTATTTTTCTTATTAAATTCTGCATCTATTTTCTATGTCACAAGACTACCTTCCCAATTAAAATTCCCAATTGCATCCAAAATGACCAACTTCAAGATGGTCACCATACTGGTTACATACCCTAAAACGTTTTCCACTACTCCCATATCATATTTGTAGACACTGGAGTAATATTTCCTTACTTATTTCCTTTCTATAAGGGTGTTTCCACACTTACGGACCACCCTGCAGACATCCCTTAATGAATGACAGTCATCATCACAGAACTATTTCAGTGTAGAATTTCTAGACTTGGTAAATTCCAACTTCCAAGTATTTGAAGATTATATTAATGTAGGATTGCTGATCAATGGATATGACTAATTTTTCTAAGTCTTGTGAGATTGTCAGGCATAACAGGTAGTGTGCAGGGCAGGTAGTAGATATTCAAGATCACTCATCTTGAATCTCTATCATAACAGCTGCTTGACATCTGTGATGGATGTGCTATTCTTGGCCTGCTAGTAACAGATCATCCACATATACAACAATAATAAAGAATTAATTTTCTATTTATTAGTGGTAGAGACAATGATCAGTCTTAGAACGCATAAAGTCAATTTCTTTTAATACAGCATCTAATTTGATAAACCAACAATGACCACTCTCTTTTAGACAGTACAAAGTTTTCATTAAGAGACAGACTTCTTCTTCTTGGAACATATTTTTGCCATAATTCTCAGAAGGTTCCATGTATATCTCCTCTGTCTGTTCTCTATTCAAGAAAACTGAGTCAAAGTTTAATTGGTAAAGCAGTATATTGTATTATTATTATTATTATTATTATTATTATTATTATTAACAGGTTCGTATATAGCACAGCATATTCCATTGCGCTTTACAATTGGAAACAACATATATAAATAATAAAACAAAACAGGGTAAAAACATACAGACATAGGGCTTTGTTTATTAACATTAGTTTTACTAAAATAAAGTGAAAAAGGGTGTTTTGACACACTTTTCGCATTATTTTAGTATCACCTACAGTTACTATAGGGCAATTGGAGTAGAATTCGTAAAATGCTACTCCAACCCGTAAGTATCACTTATTTTTAGTAAGCAGATCGCATTTCCTATAATTGTAATGGGAAATGTGATCTGCCTGGTAGTTACTAAAAATACATTTTGAAAAAAATACCTAGGGAGGCCCTTTGATAAGAATGCCATCTGGAGGTTGCGTTATCCAGGGTCTCCCCCGGTTACCGGACACCTGCTCTGCTCTTGAAGGCAGCGCAGATCCGGGAGCTGGCCCCAGTGATCAGTTGTGTGGTCTAAACAGACCGCAAGCTGATCACTGCAAAAACAAAAAATAGTAAAAAAAAAATGAATTTATCTGACTCCATGGACTGGTGAATGGGGCTTCGGCGATGTCTCCCCTCTGGTCAGCTGGTCTCCCATGCTGCACTGCGGCCTGGTCATCAGGTGATCGGGTCCCAGTGCAGTATGGGATATCACCTGACCGGAGGACATGGAAGACATCACTGGATGTCCGGATCATGCAGGTAAGTGTAATTAAGGGAGCGGGGGTTATGGGAGGGAGGGGGTGTGTGGGGGGGCCGCAATCATAGGGGTGGGGCTTATCACCTGTGGTGGGGCTTAGTGCCGGGGGTAGCAGCGGCGGCCGGTCGGCGCATGCGCGGGCTCTTTGTCACAGTATTTTTTGCAAAAATACCGTGACTAGTGTGCGGATGGGATTCGCAGGGACAGAGCTTTATCACAAGCTCTGTCCCTGCAAGGGATTTGTAGTATATCCTTGCGATATTGCCTGAATTCGCAATGCGAATTCAGTCGGTATTATCACACTACACTCTGCATTACAAATGCGGATTGTAGTAAATAGAGCCCATAGAGAGGTAAGATGGCCCTGCTCACAAGCTTACAATCTATAGGGAATTAGCCATTGATACACAAGGATAGGTGCTACATATTGCATATTGGTCCAGCAAGATTGCAGAGGTTCTTGGTGGGCTGCATGATTCAGTCACAAAGGGAAATTGGCCTAAGGCTACCAGAATGTGAAAGTGAAGAAAGAAAATATGTGAGGTTATATGTATACTGTAAGGAGGGATGTAATTAGATAGGGAAGCTTTGAAAGTTATGTGGGTGTTCCTGGAATCTGGTAAGCTTGTCTTTAGAGGTGAGCTTCCAGGGAGCGCTTGAAGGTTTGGAGAATAGCGGAAAGTCTTACTGTGCATGGGAGGGCATTCCACAGATTGGATGCAGCCCAAAAAAAGTCCTGTAACCCTAAATGGGAGCAAGTATTGCGTGTGTATAAAAGATGCAGATCTTGTGCAGTGCAGAGAGGTTGGGTTGGGAGATATTTTGAGATAAGTGAAGAGATGTATATTGAAGTGGTATGGTTAATAGCCTTATGTGTAAGTAAAGATATTTTATAGTAATTACAGTAGAAAGCTGCTAGCCAATGGAGGGACTGACAGAGCGGATCAGCAAACGATGAATGTTTAGTGAAAGATCAGCCTCACAACTGCATTTAAAATGGATTGTAGTGGTGATAGCCTGTTTTTGGGAAGACCAGTAAGGAGACTATTGCAATAGTCAATGCAGGAAATAATGAGTGCATGGATAAGAAATTTTGCAGTGTGTTGTGTAAGATATGGTCAAATTTTGGATATGTTTTTAGATGTATGTAACATGATTTTGTACAAGGCAGATATAGGAATGACTAAGCATAATATACTTTCCCTTGCTATAGGAGTGTACGTTTCACTGTAGTCAATTCCATGTCTATGTGTGTAACCCTTTGTGACAAAATTAGCTTTATAATAGGTGATGGTCCTGTCTTCTTTCATCTTCTTGCAGAAGATCCATTTGCTTTTGGCTGTGTTGCTGTGACTTGGTCTTTTAACTGTAATCTATGTATTGTTGTCATTGAATTATGTTATCTCCCTGTCTATTTCTGATATCCATTCAATTCAGTCGTTCCTTGACTTTGCTTCCTGTATATCTTGGGGTCCACAAAATGTGATTTTTGCAAACTCCTCATAATATCTTTTAGGTAGTTTTCCACTAATTGAAATTGAAGAAGTTCTGTTTTGTGATTGGATGTCCACAGTGGTAGTCTCTATTTTAGACATGCCTCCAGCTTCTGGCATACCAATGAAAAATACTTGTTCTGCAATTCCTATTCCAGCTTTTTTTAAGTGGTGCCGTTTCTTGGAATATAACATTTCTTGAATTTATACATTTTTTCTTCTTAGAATCCCAGAGTCTGTATCCTTTACTTTCTTGGCAGTATCCAAGCATGATATATGTCATGGATTTGTGATACAACTTATGCCTTTTCTCCTTTGGGATATGCATATATCCTATGTACCCAAAGACTTTAAGATGGTTGATGCATGGCTTTCTACAGACCACTCCTCTAGATGTGTTTTATATTTTACAGCAACTATGAGAGCATAATTATTTAAATATACTGCCATAGATACAGCTTCTGCCCAAAAGCAGTTATTTAGGATGGCATATTTTAGTATAGATTGAGCTTTCTTTATTATACATTCTTTATTATATTAGCACATTCACTTACACCATACTGTTCAGGCATTGGTCAGTTGATATTCAATGTCATGATGCTTTAGGAAAGTTGCAACATCTTTGTTTTGGTATTCTCCTCCATTGTCAGATCTAAAGACTTTCAACTTGAGTTTCTACAGTCATTTGTAATCTGCACACTTATTCATTTCTTAATTCTTTGCTCAGATTAAAAATGTGTGTCATTCTTTTGAAATCATTTAATAATGTTATGAGGTATCTGTATCTACTTATCGATTTCACTTCTATTGGACCACACAAATCTGCATGCACCAACTCCAGGGGTACCTCAACTCTGGTTGCTCATATTGAAAAGGGGCAATGGGGTTGCATGCTTACTATACAGCTCTCACACACTGAATTTCCTGTGCTATTCATGGATATTCCTGTCACCATCCCATCAAGAAGTTTTTGGATGCTGTCATACCCCCGATGGTCTAGCTGTCTGTGCAGAGTTCCATAGATTGCGAGTCAGGGATTGGGTATGAGATGCTGGTGCTTGGGATCCTGGCAGTCAAAATCCTGATGCTGGCATCCCCACAGGGTTAGAATACTGACACCTGTTGGTATGCATCCTAAACCCTCCCCCTCTCTCTACCATACCCTCCCTCCCAAGTACCTAAACCTATCCTCCCCACCTAGAGCCTAAACCTAACCTCCCCCTCCCTGCACCCTAAACCTAACCCTCCCCTACTAGTGCCTAACCCTGACCCTCCCACCAACCCCACTACTTACCTTTGGTTTGCCAGCAGTCAGGTTGCCAGCACTGGGATTCTGACAGGTGATGGATTCCAGCACCGGTATACTAACCACCGGCATCCCCTTTGCAGAGATATCCTGTGAGTCAGAAGTCATCATCACACAACACTCCTCTGTGTCTAGGACATACAGATGTCAGGATCAGGTAGCTGTCATTACAGTTCCTCTTTTGCCCTATACAAAGCATTTTTTCTGAGAAAAGGAATCTGAATCCCTGCTCTAGGATAGTTATAGCAATGAGGTTTGTCCTTATATCTGGTATGTATACCCATACTTGGATTTCTATGACTTTGGTTTTACCTGTTATGCTCAGCTGAGCCATGACTGTCCCAAATTTTGTGGCTCTAAGTACCTTGTCTCCAATTCCTTAGACGATTACATGATTGCACATGGTTAGCATAGTGAACCATTCTTCATTGTAACTGAATTGCCTCATGGCTCCTAAGTTAATATACCAGCAATTTCTCTTATGACTGTGACACTTAAAGGTGACACATATTTACACTTCTTTTTTCTGTGCAGCATTTCAATTTTTCAGTTTGCATTCAGATACTTTGTGTTTTACTTTATAACATAAGTAGCACTTATACTTGAATTTTTGGGGCTTTACATCTTTAGTGTGAAATGCAGTATTTTTAGCATCTAAATAAACTAGTACACATTATTTTAACTGCTGCAGTATTGTTCTAATGATTGGTGTTGATAGCTTGGCTGTATTAGCTTCTAAAGCTACTACAAGAAAATCAAATTCAGACATCAAATTCAGTAGCATCACCATAGCAATCTCCTCATTATCAATTTGGAAACCTACAGACATTAATTGCTGAGATTTGGGCACCATCTTATTGATATAGTCCTTCATATTTGTGCATTCACTCAATTTAGCATTATACAATATTTTCCTCAGATTCATTCTCCCTATGAGACCTTTATCCTCATATACTACCTGCTAGGCTATTCACATGTAATGTGGTGACATCTTCCCATGTATGATAGAATAAAAACATTGTTCAACACTTAAATCTATGGCTACCATTGCTTTATCTACATCATCAGGATTAGGACTGTCACCTGGATTGATAGAAATTTTCCACAATCTCTCGCACTTACATTTCCATTGCAACTTTCCATTCAATCCTCTAAGTTTTAAGAAGTTCATTGTGAATGCAGCTTCTGTATACATGCTGTATGCTGAGTCAATTTATTAGTCTTTCAGTATGTTTTCACTTACAATGTTCAGTGGTGTTTGAGGTGCCTGGGCCCATAATCTGTTGATATATGTGTACTATTTGTGGTCTTCACAAAATAGTTAATAGTAAGCACCAATAGAATCAGTTTATAAAGTTGGCGATGCAATGTGACTTCATTATGGTTGCAGATTCATTGAAATTTGCAGTTGTACAGTTATACTCACAGTATCAATATGTATTTAGTAGAGGAAGTGGAGCTTGAACAGAGGATGAGATGGTCATGTACTACACCATTAGAGGGTAATGAAGGTTTTCTAACAGGTGTCTCTCTCTAGAGCTACTGTAAGTACCACACAGCCATACTGTACTGTGATGCTCAACACAGTGACACAATGATGCCACACATTTGCAGTAACACTTTCAATGGCCATCTTGGTAAAGGGCCTAATGCCTATTAGCCTTGCAGTTCCCATCATAGTATACAATGTAGTAGTTCCCACTATAGACTTCAATGGTGCTTTTTCACCATTGAAGTCTATGGGGAAAAGTTTGACAGATAGCCTGCACGCTCATAGCTAATCAGTGGACAGCTCTCTGAATGGATGCTGGATCCACTAATGATGGGAGTCAGGCAGGGGCGGACTGGGCTGGGGGGCAGGGTGCCACCTGCCCCCCGGGCCGGTACAATCCAGTGTTTTAGGGCCGCCAGGCTGCGGCAGGCAGAGGATGCTTCTTCTGCTCCCCAGCCACTGCCCAGCTAGAGAGAGATCTGACTGAAGTGCAGGGACTAAAAGAAAATGGCTGCCCCCATAAGAGACTACAAAAAGATGGCCACCTTTGACCAATGGGGAGCCAGGTTTCTCTACCCAGAAACCCAAGAGGCTGGAGAATGGGAAAAGGGGGCGTGGCTTATCGAGTGGGAAGAGGAGCTGAAAAACTAAATTTTATGGCACCCATGGAAGTGAGAGTCAGAGGGGCTGGGGCAGAGATGAGTTTCACAGAGTGGAGAGCCTGCTTCCTATCTTCTCCACTCATACCAGGTAAGTGGAAGGTGGGAGATATATATATATATATATATATATATTTTTTTTTTACTATATATATATATACACACAAACACACACACACACACATATATATATATACATACATACACACACACATATATATATATATATACACACACATATATATATATATATATATATAAATATATACATACACACACACACACACATATATATATATATATATATATAATATATATATATATATATATATATACACACACATATATATATATATATATATATATACACACACATATATATATATATATATATATATATAAATGAGAGAGAGATAACTGTTACCACACAACTGTTTAATTTTTTTCTAATTAATATTTGTGACCAAAAATTTGTTATAAAGTTGTAACGGTACTTGCATATCTTTGCGGCCCCTGGTTACGCTACTTGCGTATCTTCACTATTCAGTGAAGATACATAAGTAGCATAAACTTCAGGAAATACTATTCGGACCCTTGCAAGCTCGCTGCGCTCACCACACTGCGGGCACGGTGGCTCGCTTCGCTCGCCACATGGATTTATTCCCCCTCCGTGCCACTTGGATGGTAGGGAATGATGTTGGATGGTAGGGAATCACGTTGGACACTGGCTTATAAGCTTGTGTCAAACGTCATTCCCTACCATCCAACGTCATTCCCTACTATACAAGTGTGCATGGAGGAGGAATAAATCCATGTGGCAAGTGAAGCGAACCACTGTGCCTGCAGCATGCCGAGCGCAGCGAGCCCGCAGGGTCCGAATAGCATTTCCTGAAGTTTACGCTACTTCCATATCTTCAACACACATCCAGCAGGGGGCCGCAAAGATACGGAAGTACCGTTGTAACTTGCATTAGTTCCACCGTATCACTATTTTTTAACTGGTAAATGCTGTGCATACAGCATAATAATAACAGATAAAAAACTTTAGAGGTCTATGTACTAAGACTTGGAGAGAGATAAAGTGGATGGAGAAAACATACCAATCAATCATCTCCTAACTGTCACTTTACAGGCTGTGTTTGAAAAATGACAGTTAGGAGCTGATTAGTTGGTACTTTATCTCCATCCACTTTATCTGATGTTACTGATATTTATGCGTGCATGCGATAGCGCACGCAAGTAGGAATGCATCAGTGGGCGTCTTTATGCTTGGGTGATCTTTGCTAACATTAGCATATTTTCACAGCTACGAGCATGGGGAAGCATGGCTGCGTACGCATTAGCGTCCACCTCTGAATCAGGCCCCATGTCTCCAGCAGCCCAATCCACTCAAGCACACGTACATACGGCTTTCCCCTATAACTGCGAGACACCAGAGCACATGAATTTACCTGAAGGATATGGAGCAGGCTGAATGCTTTTGGCCAGAATCCGGCAGGACAAGCATTATTAGATGCTACACACACAAGCTGCTGGTCATTTTGTAATTGTCAGTGAGAGGCGAGGGCGGACCGGCGGCTAGACACAGGCGGACAGTAGTAGCCATAGCTGAATAACACCTCACCATGAAGAGGCCCCTATATCTACTGTGACCTTAGCACAGTCTAAGCCTTTTTCTTTTTTTAAAAATCGTCCCACCGCAATAAACAGCCTTAAATTGACCTGATTTTATGTAAACCACACCCCCAACATTATTGTCACATCCATTGTTAAAATTGCATTTCCTGGGCCACTTGCTTGTGTTTGCCCCCCAGTCTGAAAGTTGCCAGCTAGCCCCTGGAGTCAGGTGATAATGGTTTGGCCAATGGTTCCCCAGCTATGGCATTACACCCCCTGCTAGAAAGAGTCCAGTGCTGGTTATACAGGGGACCACTACAAATTGAGTCCCCTGTTTTTCCATAAACAGGACTGAGCCCAGTGCTGGTTGATAAAAATACAGGGGAACCCTATGTTTTCCCCCCTGTATTTTTATAACCAGTAGAGACTCAGAAAAGCCCATTGCTGGTTGTGCTTTTAGGGGGGGACCACACATTGTTTATTTTTAGTTTTAACATTTATTTTAACACAAAAGCCTTCACAGATCACACTGATCTGTACATGCTCTGTGTAACTCACATGTGCTCAGGCTATACTCAATAGCCTGAAGCAGGTCTAGGAGTGTCCATGAGTGCTATGTGTGAGTCTGACATTTCTCAATCTAACAATTTTAAAAACAGTGAAGCCTCCTTCCACCATTTCTGATCCCTTTGCAAATGTGAGAATGAGTAATAGTAAAAATAATGATGATGACATAGAATTTGAGGATAGTAATGTGGAAGTGCAACAGGAAGAGGGAGATATTTGGGTATCTGATGCTAATGAGGGTGTTGATGATAATTGTGTTGGATGATGTTATTATTGTCGAAGATGTCAGCCACCAGTCCTTGCCAGTGATATGAAGTACATTGTAATGCCTGGGCATAAGACCAAAAATAGCCACCTCTTCAGTGGGGATTTCTTTTTTACCCAAATCCTAGCAAAATTTGTTAAGGCATCTGTGACATTTGTAGTGCCAAAGTAAGTAAAGATTTGGACATTAACCATTTAAGCACCTACTCCTTATTACATCATGTTAACAAACTGAAGAATACAATTTGTTGTATGCAAGCTACTTAAAACATTTGAAATTATAACCCATTAAGTGAGTTCAGACACTGCCAGCCTGAGTCAGGTCATACCAGAAAGAGGGACAGTCAGCTAGACCAACCTGCGGCAATACTTTCCTTACATTTGCAACTCATTAAATTTGGAACCAAGACAGTCTAAATGGGCAAAAGAGGCTAATAAACATTGTTTGCATATTAACCCCTTTTTTGTGACAGGTTTTGTGCAACACATACAACAAATATTTTTTATAAGTGCTAATTTATATATGTAGAAATATTCCTGCTATTTTAAACAGTGAGCTGCTATCAATTATATAAATTTGGAACCAAGACAGTCTAAATGGGCAAAAGAGGCTAATAAACATTGTTTGCATATTAACCCCTTTTTTGTGACAGGTTTTGTGCAACACATACAACATATATTTTTTATAAGTGCTAATTTATATATGTAGAAATATTCCTGCTATTTTAAACAGTGAGCTGCTATCAATTATATACTGTAATTCAGTAGCACAGTACTATACTTTATACTGCCATTTATTTAAACGAGTTACTGCAGCTTGCAACATGAATGAGTATATAAAACATTCACATAGAAACAATGTCACAGATATATTTTCTCTTAATAAACCACCGACTGAACCAGAAATAGAAAATGAACGGTTCTGTGGACAATTCTTATTACTTGAAAAAACCTATAATTTAGAAATTAAACAATGGTGGGAGATAACCACCTTAACTAAATATTTAGAAATGAATCTGATCCCAAGAGGATTAAGGATACAGAAAAATCCAAAATTTGAACCAGTACAAACTGATTTTTTCACCAAATGGAACTGTATTTTGGATAATTGTTCAAAAGATTTAATTGCATTAATTATCCAAGATAGGAAACAATCTCTAGAACAGATAAATTAAAAAATTCTAAATATTGAGAAGAAATTGAAATCACTTAACACCATGACAGAATATATAAACCTAATGAAAATGACAAACAAACTGAAAAAATTGGAAGAGGAAAATATTCAGCAAAAACAAAGAAAATTCCACAGGGATTCAATGGAAAGTCAAATTATTACAAGAAATGAAAGAAGAACAGGGAACTCTAAAATCCAAGAAACAAACAAATAACAAAAAAAGAATACATGGAACTATAATAACAGAAATCACAATTTTAAAATCAGGAGATAATGGCTATGGAGGAATACACAGAGGTCAAGATTTTGAATGTTATAAATGTAAAGAACCTTTGATTATGAAAAGACCACCTATGACGGTAAAAGAGATGAGTTATCAACCTTATAATCCAAGAAATTTCGAATATAAGAGAAACAGCAAGAAATGAAGAAGAACTGGAATATTAAACATTTATGAAAAATATTGAAGCAAGTGAAACATTGGAAAGACCAAAGGACACAAAGCAACAAATAAAAAGAACATACTCAATGGAGGAAGATGAAGAAAAATATGAAGATTTTTTAGAATATCTCATAAGAAAAGTAAACCCTCCAGAACAGGACAGCACCCCCCAGAAACAAAAAAAGAAAAGAATGATACTATAACCAGGAGAAGGGGTATCAGGGGTGGGAAAAAGAAAAAAAAAACAATAAGCAATATGGAAGAAAATGAAAAAGACCAAAACAAGGAAGGCATATTCAACCTTAGCAGTAAAACACTCACAGAACAACAAATTTCCCTCCTCCAGAAGGGATTAAAGTTTTCATCCCATTATAATATATGGCAATTTGATCTTTATATTGACACCCATAAATTTGTTAGGGAACTTTGTATAAAGACATTTTTCACAAAAAAAGAAACTACAAAGACTCCAGGAGAGGACTCTTTCACACACAGAAAATTCAAACTGGCTTCCACATTTTTTCCATCATATGTTAAAGGTCCTCACATTGAAACTTTTCAAAAGCTGGTTGAACAGGACATAAGTGTAATCACAGGAAAAGAACAAAAGAAATATAACCTAACAAAAGGAGAAAAACAAGCTTTAGAAGATTTGAAACATAATGACACCATAGTATTTATACCACCAGGCAAAGGAGGTGGCCTGTTTTTTTTGGCCAAAACCTCATATGAAGCAGAAATTACAAATCTCCTATCAGACAATGTAACATACAAATTAATATCAGATGACTCCACTGTTCAGTATCAAAAAGAACTTAAGGATCTACTAGAAGAGGGATTAGAAATAGGCATATTGGCAAGAAAATAATTTGACTTCCTATTTACCACATTCCCTAAAATACCAACATTTTATCAAATACCAAAATTACACAAAAACCCACTAAATCCCCCAGGTCGCCCGATTGTTTCGGGCATTAGATCATTGTCCTCTAATCTATCCAAGTATGTAGATTCATATTTGCAAGCATTGGTACAACAACAAAGAAGTCACTTAAAAGGCACCCTACATATTCTTCAATATTTTGAAAAAATGGAATGGATAGATGGACTTATCCTTTGCACAAGTGATGTGCATTGCCTATATACATGTATATCCCATAATATAGGTTGTGAAGCAACAAATTAATTTTTTGATGAGCTGCATTGAATATATATTGCATTGACATTATTTCTGGAACCAGGGGTCATTCTATAACCAGACAAAATGGACTGCAATGGGGAGTTCCTTTGCACCTAGCTATGCAAATGTATTTATTGCTAGGCGGGAGGAGGAGAAAATATGGACATTAACCCATAATCCAAAAACATCATTTGTTGGAAGCGGTATATAGATGACTTGTTCTTTACATGGGAAGGAGCAGAACAAACACTAAACAACTTTTTTGAATAAATGGGAGAGAACACTTTTGGTCTTGACTTCACCTGCACATCGAGTAGAGAACTTATAGTCTATTTAGACTTGGAAATCTTCATCTCAAATAATAGAATTCATACTAGGAGCCATACTAAGAAAGTCAGTGGTAACAACATGCTTTCATTAACTAGCAACCATCACAGTCAATGGATTCTAAACATCCCAGGAGGACAATTTAGGAGATTAAAATGCAACAACAGTCAACAGGAGACTCTTAGAACATAGTAATGATATGAAAAAGAAATTTGTAGCAAGAGGATATGAAGACTCAGACCTGGACAAAGAAATAGATAAAGTAGCAAAAATGGACAGGAAAGAAATGATTAAATATAAACAAAAGCCAATACAAGAGGAATATCACACAGCTTTTATCATGCAATATAACAGTCAACATTATTTACTCGAATCAATCCTTAAAAAGTACTGGCCTATTCTACACTTGAACGATCAATTGAAACCATACATCCGAGACAACCCACACATCATATATAAAAATGCAAGAAGTTTAAAGCAAGAACTAGTAAAAAGTTATATAAGAACAGAAGACCTCAACAAGAAAAAAATGGAAAGGGAAGGCTGCTTCTACTGTTTAAATTGCCTACCATGTAAAATTACGAAAAAAAACTTCCACTCAACTTGTTATATTTTTCAAATCAAAAGAAAAAGAATTTAAAGTGAAACAAAGAATCACATGTGAGGCTGATGAGTGGTCTATTTATTGCAGTGTGACTGTGTTTACAATATATAGGACAGACAAAGCGAAAGCTTAAAACCAAGATCGCAGAACACATTTTTGAGATAACACAATAAAGGACCCCACAAAACTGAATTTAATAGGAATCCAAAAAATATAAAAATATTGGAGAGGGGGAGAATTTTAAGAAACATTACGAAGAAAAGAATCAGAATGGATTTTTAATATTCAAACTTTGCAACCAAAAGGTCTAAACATAGATATAGAAATTAATGCGTTTTTGCAGAACTAATGATATATTTATCATTTCATAATTTTCATTACATAAGAAAAAACACAATTTTAAAACACACATGCACTATTTTTATACATGTACAGTACATAAATTTATTAAAACATATTTTATACATAATTCACCTATTTTTAATGCGCAAAACCCTTTTTAATATATATATTTTTTTATTACATTTTTAAGTATATTTTAAGTGTAGTACCTTGAAGGAAGAATAACACATGGTACTTGCTTTTTTCAAAGGAAAGCTCTAATTTAATTTCCATTTTACTAATAAAGTCTTCCCTATAAGATAAGGACACTCTAAGCAACCTAAGCTATCCTTGATAAAGGGCTTACTGCCTGAAGTGCGTAGGTGGCATTTTTTATGGACACCATGATTGAAAGAACTACAGCAGCAGCTTCTACACATCATGTTTGCAGCTATTGAAAAACACAGACAGACGGAGTAGAGGATTTGCAAGCATCTACGGACAAGACAGACCAAGGGAACCAGCCAGCGGCAAACATACCGGGAAGGTAGGCAGAAACAGGGTGTCACGTCTGTAGCAGAGGTATGGGAAACTGTGGGCCTAAGTTACGTTGCAGGAGGAAGCGGAGATGGGAGGCTTTGATATATGTTCTCCTCATCCACAGATCTTGGGTGTTGGCGAGACCTGGGCAAAAGTACGGAGTCTAACCTACAAGGTGGTGTTCGCCAGTGACCCCTCCAAGTGGGATTTGGGCTTAGCTGCACCCTGCAGGGAGGTTGCGGTCCTTTGACCAGGTACCCAAGCCCCATGGGAATGGAGACACAGATAGCAATGGACCTGGGAGGAAATGCCTAGAACAAGGCACTTCATAATACTTTCCAATAACAATGTTAGGACACTTGTAGTATAGGAAGCACATTGGTAATTGTGCACTCAGGCACGAAGAGCACAAGAAATTTTGGCACACAGGCAGGGATATGTGGAAAGGGGGCCCTAGACTGCACACCTTGAAACTATACGTAATGGGAGGTGCTACATGTGGAGACTATTGTTGCAAACATACAAAAAAAGATTTACAGATGCACAACTCCAACATTACTCATTATGTATAATACATTTTGCAATAGCATTTTGCAAATAATAAGAGGTTTTGGCATAATCATGGCCATGGTTATGGGCCCACCCACCGCGCCCAGGTAACCTCTGAGGGTGGGTCCCTAACCTACTGGGGTTGAAATCCAGAGCACAGGACACCCCCAAACCAGCCCAGCTGAGCCACCCCAGGGCATCACTCCAATAAGGAAGGGTGAAGTGTAAAAAAGTAGGATAGATAAGAGCAGCAGCTGCTGCATGTAGGGAGGTGAGAAATAAAGATGTGAAAATAATACATATATATCAAACAAACAATGAAAGTGCTAAAAGTGAAAGAAAGGAAAAATGTGTATATAATGCGATGCCCTGAAGCAGCCCAACCAAATCAATCCAAGGGACCCACGCCCCAAAAATCAACCCTTAGCTGCACTGCAGTATAAACATTTTTAGGACTTACCTAGATTGTGCCTCTTGTTAAAGTGCAGTCAAAATGCCAGATCCCTGGTTAAAACCAATTAGGGACAGGTGGGAAGGGGTGCTAGGGATGTAAACTCACGGTTGCACGGGAGGTCCCTAGCGGTGTGGAGACACAGGCTGGAATGGTAAGCACTGCTGCATGGAGAATCAGCAGAGATGTTTGGGAACACAGGTGGAGGTGGTAAACACACTGCTGCACGGAGAATCACCAGAGACGTTTGGGCACACAGGTGGAGGTGGTAACACACTGCTGCACGGAGAATCACCAGAGACGTTTGGGCACACAGGTAGAGATGGTAACACACTGCTGCTGACACAATGGAGCAGGAACCGGGACTGGGAACTCAACTATTAGGCACTAGGAGACAACCGTTGTTCAGGCAACTTCCTGTAGTACTGTCACATGGGCAGACTGTCATGGCATCGTCCATGTCAGGAACTCCGATCCCTGGCACCGGACCATCCATAGTCTTCTCCCCCCCGCTCCAGCCGCTCGACCGCCCAGGATGTCAGAGGAATCCGGCTGGACGGTAAGGGAGTGCCGAACCCCGGCTGAACCCTGACACAGGGACAGTCAGCTAGACCGACCTGCGGCAATACTTTCCTTACTTTTGCAACTGATAAAATTTGGAACCCAAAGAGTTTTTTTCACGGACAGTCTAAATGGGCAAAAGAGGCTTATAAACATTGTTTGCATATTAAACCCTTTTTTGTTACAGGTTTTGTGTAAACACATGCAACATAAATACATAAATATATTTTTTCCAAGCGCTCATTTATATATGTATAAATATTCCTGTATCTCTGTATGCAGCCCACACCATTTTCTCCAAGCCATGTTACGTTACAGGAAAGTCCATTATAGTTTCCAGACCCTGCATCCCATTTTCTACAGCGTCTCTGTGTGCAGGCAATCCTGATGCATGTGCGGAGAGACTCAAACACATGCGCAGTAGCAAAACCATTGGCCCAGTGCATGCATGTTGCCCTTGTGTCCACCTCTGAATCAAACCCTAAATGTGTAATATCAAGTCACTTGTTATCCCATTACCCTGGTCATTCTTATCGTTTGAACTACCAATATATATAGAGAATACCATATCTACTAATCATCTCCCAAAAATCCTCAAAAACTACACCATCCCCTGCCCTTAACCCACAATCATCTAATATTCCTTGCCCCTGTGGAAATGCATGTGTCTCTACCAGTTAGGAAATGACTCAGATGCTCCTCCCCCGAACTACTTCGCTGAGACCTTTAACATATTTCTTTGCCAGGTGACCACCCCTTCCCATGAATTGCATGCAGGTGTGACAAAATCTACAATGGATCCCTCTATTACATTGCTCATTATTGAAAGCAAAGCAATTACCCTTCACTTACAGTAGATGTGCATTTTAGGCCCCCAACTGAACTTTGACATCCTTACTTTTCAACAAAAATTCATACACCCCAAAATATCTTGCTTCCTCCAGAACTCCTCATTGTGGGCCAGATTCAGAGGTGGATGCTGTTGCAGCCTCAGTAATATGCAAATGCTAGTCTCAGCCTTCCTCTAGTGTACTAGTGTGTGCCAGACTATGCAAGCCTTGAGAAGCCAACTTTCAATGTCCATGGATAGTGTAACTTCACTGATGCTTCCTCTGAACAATCCACCATTGTCATCTCATTGCCAGTGGTGGCTGGTGAAGTGTCTCCTTCTGAACTCCGACTAAACAAGGCATCTATTGCTGCGAGAATGCCTTTGTAAACACAGCCGCATTTACTGACACGCCCATGACACTCTCATAATATGCCCATGAGTCATTTTTTGCATTACCTTTAGGCCTTTTCCCAGTCAACACCCAAGAATGCCCTAAGTTTTGCCTTGCCAGTTCTAATGCCAGTGCCTCCATATCCAACAGCAGACTCCATGTGCACTGAAAGTAATGCATGCACCATAGGAGTTTACTGAACTTTAGCAAATAAGAGCTCTACTGCACAAACATTTGCATTGCATCCACCTCTGCATCAGGCCCTGAACATTCAAAACATGGAGTATGGTTACCACAAACTGCATTTAAAATAATATTTCCCCAACTCACAATGTGGTAATGAAAATGACCAAATTCATTTAACAAAGTTAGGGTGCCAGGACAGAGTTTCCAAAAATCCCTGTTCCATTAAAGATCCAGTGAGCATACAATGCACGCAAGGCTATTGGGCCTCACATGTATCAGTGGAGGCCAATTGGGTGGGATTTGGAGGAACCTTCTATTGTAAAATATATCATACAGTAAGTCATAGGCTGTTATGGTATAATGCCATCTGAGAATGGCATTTGCTGCTGGAGCCATTCCAGAACTTGGTAATTGCCTCCACATCTCACCTCCAAACAGTTGTCGAACACTTAGATCAACCCTTTCCTTATTGACAGCACTTCTACCTTCACCTGAAAGATGCAACTATATCAGTCTAACAATGAAACTCACTAGGTACAGGGCTAATCTCATACTTGAAACACACTTGTCAGCCAGCAGCAATAACCAGGGATTGATTAGTCTCGTGTCTCACTGATGAATGCCCACATCCTCTCCACTGCAACCTCAAATATTTTGATGGTGACATGTGAGCCAATAATGCTAGATGAAGCCACCAGCA
Source organism: Taudactylus pleione (assembly GCA_031769625.1). NCBI lineage: Eukaryota > Metazoa > Chordata > Amphibia > Anura > Myobatrachidae > Taudactylus > Taudactylus pleione. Next base: position 3,068,847 of record JAUIMM010000137.1, on the reverse strand, counting down.
AGGAGAGGGCTTGATACAGGGAAAGTGAATGGAGGTTAAACCCTGCTACTGGAAACCATGGAATACAAGATATGTAGTGGAAAAAGGAGAAGGTGGGGGGCTAATATAATGTAAAAGTGGCAGAGCAGAGGAGCAAGGGAAAGGAACAATTGAGTTAGCAGAATAAAATAAAAGGGTGGAGTGAGAACAAAAAAATGATGTGAGGGACTCCAGATGTGTGGGGGGTGGTGGAACTGGATGAAAAGCAAGAAGATGGAATGAGGGATGGCAGCATTAGCAGAGGGTTAAAGGAATTGGTTATCCCAAGAGATTCCTGGGAAATTGAGCATCTACTGTAGCCCAGAAAGAGTGGGCAAAACAGGGAGGGTAGTGAAAAAGGAGGAGTAGGTGGAGCATGTCACAAAAATGCAGCAACAAAAGCTTTCGAAAGAGTTAGGATGTGAACAAGTAAAGAAGTTGCCCAATCAACTTCTAGCTACAATATAATTAATCGAATATATTCTATAAAATTATAGTTAGAAGCTGATGCAACTGGTCCACATTTCCACTTTTGAGAAGTTTGATACATCTCTTCCTATGTGTTTTATTTTTTAATTTAGAAATCTGAATTGTCACCATAAGTCAAATTATGTTTTCACGCATTGTATCCACACAACAAGATAAACGTTAAAGACACTGGTATGTAATAATGTACATAAAACAAGAATATATGATAACATAATTATTTACATGTCCATACCTCTCAAGATTGAGACATCAAAAATTAGAACAAATTAATTCTGGATAAACAGTTGTACTCAAAGCACTAATTTGTGGTCTAATTGTGATTTGCAACATTATACTTATTTATTTTTTAATTTCTAAATCTAAAAAATCACCCTCATTCAAATACATAATTCTTGAATTTCTTGGCACTCATCAACAAGCCCATCTTTATAAGTCAGGTGAACCACTAATAGACACCAATATATAGTAATCACGAAGCTGAGATAAATAATTATTCAAGTACGATAGACTGACAGGACATATTGAATAATATAAATAGAGATGAGCGGTTCGGATTCCTTCTGAACTTGCCTGAACAACAAGAATCTGAGTCAATCTGACCACAGGTATTCCTGTCTGACTCGCATTCCACTTTGAGGCAAAATTTCATCCTTGCGGCGTCGGATTCTCGTGGTTTTTGGATTCTACATAAGTTGACGCAAATGGTACTCACCGCATTTCCTTGTCAGACATGCAGCTGTATGCTACGCTTTACTCTGCTGTTTAGGCTGTGCTGTGTCCAGACTCACTAGTGGCTGTGCTGTTTAGTGAATATATATAGGGGGTGCATGCTACTGTAAACTGTGTTGTACTCTGCTGTACATACTGTAGACTGTGCTGTGTCCATCAGTAAAGAAATTCATGTGCATATATAAGCCATGTGACTTCACGCAGTTTGAATAGAGCTGCAAAATCTGAAAATCAAAAAAAAAGTTAAATAATTGTATTGTTTGTACTGTTTGGTGTGCTTTGTTTGCATGCATATATAAGGCCTGTGGCTCTAATCCACACAGGAATAGAGCTGTGACATAAAAAACCAAATAATAATAATTGTATTATTTGTACTGTTTGTCGCGCTATGTTCACATGCATAATTTATATACTGTATAAGCTCTGTGGCTCCATTCCACACAGGAATAGAGTTGCAACGTAAAAAAAATGACATATTTGTATTGTTTGAACCATTTGGTGCTCTTTGGACCTGATTCAGACCCACTTGCTAAGTTGCGCTCGCTCACTCTGAGTGATTTTCCACCCATTTGCACATGCGTATAATTCATGTGAGCAAGCCAGTCTTTGTGATCTGATTTTGGTTGCTAGTATCAGGTCGCTACTTTGAGTGACAGATAGTGCCATTTGTGGGTGGTAACAGGGGAAGGTGCTTGTAAACGGGGAAGTGGTGTGAACGCAGGTATGTTTGCCCACCAAAGCGCAGTTTAAAGGGCATGCATAATTAGCTAAGTGGCATCATTGTACACGTCACCTGCATATTTTTCAGCCCTCACTGATTGCAGTGCTTGCAGCGGGGACAGGCAACCTCAAGGGCAGCGAGCAGCTCCAATGACTCTCGATGTTCCCGATTGATCCTACAATTCCCGGAGATGACATGTGTTGCGAGTGACAAGGGGGCGTCTTTAAACACCAGTGAGCGCTCAGTGCAGTAGCTCACTAAGACATAGTGGGCGTACTTATACGATACAGTGCGAGCGCTTAATTTGAATATCCGGCCCCTTTTTGCCAGCGAGCGATCACATCTTGCAAGCGGGTCTGAATGAGCTCCTTTGTTCATAGGCATATATAAGCCCTGTGATTCCAGTCTATAAAAAAGAAATTAAATAATTGTATTGTTTGAACTGTTTGGTGCTTTTTGTTCACAGGCACAGGTTCCCTGTGACTCCAGTGCGTATAGAAATAGAGCTGCGACATCAAAAAAATAAATTAAATAATTATACTGTTTGGTGCGCTTTGTTCATGTGCATATATGAGTGCAGTGGCTCCAGGCCACGTATTAATAGAGCTGCAACATATTTTTGTTTTTAAATAATTGTATTGTTTGTACTGTTTGGTGTGCTTTGTTCTTGTGCATATATAAGCCCTGTGGCTCCAGTCCATGCAGGAATAGAGCTGTCATATAAAAAAAAAATAATAATAATTGTACTGTTTGGTGCGCTTTGTCATGTTCATATATAAGGCAAGCCCTGTGGCTCCAGTCCACACCAGAATAGAGCTGCAACATAAAAAAATAAAAAAATTGGATTGTTTGGTGCGCTCTTTTCACGTGCATATATACAACAATGCAGGAATAGAACTGTGACATCAAAAAATAAATGAAATAAGTGTATTGTTTGTACTGTTTGGTGCGCTTTACCCTAGTGCACTTTGTTCATGTGCATATTTAAGCTATGCAGTGATCTGCAATTTCAAAAATAGATAACATTGAGTCTAGAGAAAAGTAACCAATTACTGTCCCTGCAGCTGCTGCCAGCAGTCATGATGATACTAGTTCTCTTTTGCCACCTTCCATCATTTCTGCATGATCTGCACATGTGAGGAGAAGTACAAGTAAAGATGGTGATGAGGTTTATAATAGAAATTGAGGATGCTTGTATGGAAGTAGAACAGGATGAGGGGGATATATGTGGACTACTACTATTTTACAGTGAGGATGAGGATGTTGTTTGTGTAAGTCAGTCACCAGTGGCTGCAGTTCTTGCCTGTAATAAAAATAAATTGATTGTGATGCCCGGGCAAAGACCAAAAAAGCCACCTCTTGGTGTGGGATTTTTTTTACCCAAATCCTGACAACAGGAAACTACCCCATTTGTTAGCCCAAAGTTAGTATAGGAAGGTTAACCATCTAGGCACCTCATCCATGTTAAGTTATTTGCAAGTTCATGAAATTTATTTTACATGATTGTAGTGTAATTAACACCCTCATCATCAACCTCCTTTTTAGTGATCGGAGGTAGTCGTTCCAAAAAATTGGTTTGTGGGGGCCCAAATAAACCAAGCACTTCAGCCACAAAACTGTCAGTCCCTGTCGCTGAAGTGCTTGGTTATTTAAACTGCATGTCCTAGTTTTTAATATCCAACATAAAGGTGGTTGGGAGGACTCAAGGACAATTCCATCTTGCACCACTTTTCTTTTCATAATGGACTGTATTTTTGGGGTACATTGGGGATGGTCTATTTTGCATAAACAAACATCACCTCTAATAAAGGAAAAGTTTACTGCTGAAAAATATGAAATTGCCAACACTGGAATCCACCATTACAAAAGTCTCTGTACTTTGCTGCATTGGGCGGCAAAAGTCTTCCTCATAGAATTTGTAGTTCATTTTTATGAACATGTGTCTTTTTTTTTACATTTCATCAGTTGCTACTTCCAATGTTTTTTTTCAGTAGCTTGCATAAAACAGGGCATCTTCTCCAGTGTGCTGGAGTAAGGTACATTCACCCTCCTCTCCCTATGTTATAGCTTTTCTTGTGTAGGTTTTGATGGCTTATTGTGGTGCTTCCATTCTCTAAATCATATAAAGGGTGCAATTCCACCTGGTTACTATCACTTGCTTCAGTTGGTGGCATGATAAATTGAACTGCTCTTGCATCCACTGTAATCTTATACATGCGTTTGCTGATTGATTGCAAAAAATGTTCAGAACGCCCCTGTCATTTTGAAAAAAAATTGTAAACCACCAAGTTTAGCATGTGAGCAAAACATGGGTCTTGTTGAAATTCACCCAGTTATAATGCTCTCACAATGTAAAATGCTTTGGAAATGGCAAATCCCGAGGAGAGTCTTAGCGGGATAAGTTGTCTTTATATGACATCCCTGAGTTTTTCTAACAGATTGATGCTGTTATGCTTCTTAATGAAGCTGGTGATAGAGAGAGTAGCCTGCTTGTGAATGAGCTGGAATTTGATGCTACATACTTCTGCTGCTGAAGGCAATACACCCACCCAGTGGGCTGTCACAGTCATGTAATCTTTAGTTTGACCAGTACCAGTTGTCCACATATCTGTGTTTAAGTGGACAGTGGATAAAATGGTATTTTGTAGGCCAATAATTAGATTTTTTTCGAGGACCAATAACATGCAAAAAAATTATTATTAAAATGGAATCAAGATGGAATTTGGTAGCAGGGACACAATTAAAGTAAGTTACCCCCCCCTCCCCCATCATATATTTTCTTAGTCAATCAAACAGTTACATTTACTAATCAATCAATCCTTCTTTCTTTTACAAAAACTAGAGCAATATTGATGGTGTAATGATTATCATTACTGTTTCACAGCTCAGAGGTCATGGATTTGATTCCCACCATGGCCCTAACTGTGTGGAGTTTGTATATTCTCCCCTTGTGTGGGTTTCCTCGAGGTGCTTCGGTTTCATCCCACAATCCAAAAACATACGTTCTTATATGCCATCAAATTCTAAGGTAATCCTTCTTTCTTTCTTTTACAGCAACTAGAACCAAACAAAACCAGCCAAAAATTATCCTGCACATATCTTTAATATAAATCAGATTATCATCCTGTTCAGGGTAATTTACTGTATGGCTCTAAACTTCATGCACTACATATTGCTCAGTATGTACAAGTAAATCTATAAATACATTGATTTACTGAAGACAAAAGTAAACCATACATAATTTTTGTAAATTATTTAGTAAAATGTTAGGTTTTTAAAATTGTATCTTAATATCTAATATTGGAATTATACATTGAAATGTACTGTACTTTGGAAGTTGCTTCATAATGAACCTTTACAGAGAGTAATTTATTCTGCCTGAGGCTCTGCGTCCTGTCATTTACATTTTGAGTGACAGCAGATTGCAATACACCACCTCACCACAGGTGACCAAGAGCAATTACACCGCAATATGAAAGACAGAAGCCTTTAAAATAAGGAGCAAGATGAGAACAAGGAAAAGCTGAAAGTATTAATGAAAGAACTAAACTTGGACCTAAAATATGCTTAAATATCAGAGTGTAAAGAATCAGAGATGGATTTACAGAGCTCCGCTGCTCAGTGTCCTTCAGGTGGGATTTCTGATTTATTGACTGAAATATCTGGCATGTACATGATATATCTAATAAAAGCAATGTCTACGGGGGATTGTTGTGGTAATGTTTTTAGCTTAAATTCCCCACAGTTTCCACCTTTAAGTCTGGAACATCAGCAGGTTCATTTCTACAAAATATGAAGCCGACATGGCAAATTATTCCGAAGCATCTCTCTGTCATGTTACAGTCACCTCGCTGCTAGTAAAAAGGCATGAAAATGGCACCTATACAAAATATGTTTCTGCCAATGACACTAACATGCGCAATATGCTGTAAAATAATTCTAGTAGCCACACGGAGATAATGTTAATGGAATAAGAGGGGTGTGTAATGGGGGTATAACAATGAGTTACAACCATAGGAGAATAAGACAATATAAAAAAACTTTAATAATATACAGTGTATATGTCTAACCACAGAGTCACTTTCAGTGAAATTCCTTAATGAAATATCAAAAACATTTTCCTGATATTATATATGTATGTTAGTGTGTGTACCCATAGCAAATTCTATACTTAGGGTAAATAAATATACATATACGCCCAGTTACATTGTGGCTGATTGCGCCACAAACATGCGCACACATCGTGCCATATGACTCCCCGCGCCTGCATATTCTACTCTATGCTATGGCGCACACTGTGATCGCAATATGCATTCCTATGGAGCAGGGCCGTAGCTAGGGCCGGCGGCCGGTGCCATCGCACAGGGCACCACAGGTCAGGGGGCGCTGTTTGGGCCTGTCAAATTTCTGTTTATTACCATTCTTGCTTGTAGCTTCCTCTTATATATCCCCAGCATCTCCTGGCCTCCCCTATCTCTTCCCTGGACCTTCCCTATGAAGCCATGGCACTTTTTTGGGTGCAATATGTCCCTTTGAAAAATGAGGGGGGCGCCAATGCTTTTTCTGGCACAGGGCACCAAAAAGTCTATTTACGGCTCTGCTATGAAGGCATGGTCGCATACACAGTGTGCTTGTCCGCACACGGGCGTGTGACTCACGCTAATCATGGCGCGATTTGCCTTGCTAGAGGCAACGATATAGCTGGGCTTATCTGTATATGGTACAATTCTTCAAGAGTTTAATTTAACCTTTTTATATCCAGAGTGATTTTGCCATATCATGATCAGACATAAATTTACATTATGGTAATCTTCAATACTAATAACTTTTTATTCCTTGTTCTACACAAGTTAATGTTGTATCACCTTTTTCTGCACACAATGCTTTCTGTAACCCTGTTAGAAAATATATATTTATAAGCCTTAAATGAGCAATTAGTGTAACCCCAAATATTTATGACAATGTTATATAGCCCATTTCTCTTGAGTATAGCTATAACAATATCAGTACTTAATGCAATTTCTAACATATAGGGTCCAGGATCAAAAGTGGATGTTGTAGTTTTCATTTTCTCCTTCTGTAACATAATATGAATTATATAATATGGAAGAAGCTTGCGGTAGGGGAGAGGTATTACTAGTGCTATGAAGAAGCATTTTGCAGGCTATGGTACTGTAAGTGTGTGGTGACCTACTGTAATTGGGGGGGATTGTACTGGTACATAAGGAAGTATTGCACTAAAGATATACACTTTTTCTTTAAAAAAAAATCCATAATATTCATCTGTAAAAAAATGAGAGGATTTTTTGTAAACTATAATTGTTTTAGTTTCAGGTGAAATCCAATGTACACACAGGTTTACCACATTATTTTAGTCAAAAACTCATACATGCCTACTCTCCCGGGAATCATGGGAGGCTCTCAATTTTTCAGGTAGCCCCCCCGCACCCCCGGAAGAGTAAGCATATCTCCCACATGCAGCCCACTTCCTAGTGAAGTGGGCAGGATGGGGAGATTTTATCTGGAATTTTTGGGTCTGTAGGGACAGAGACGGGGCCTCATGTTGTCTAATGTCTGGCCCCACCCCCCAAAAAGGACAGCAGCAGGTCCCCTCCTGCTGTTCCTGGAAAGCTGCCCAGGAATGTCGGCAAGTATGCAAAAACTGTGTTTGAAACAATTGGCTACCCACTTGGAATTGCAAAGATATTAGAATCTCCATTATTCATGTTCAATAGACATGTATAAAAACACTCGGCCTGTGACTTTCTACTGCCATGCTATTACTCTTTCTTGACTTTTAATACCCTTATAATTCCCAGGAATGCATTATGCCTTTTTATTTCATACACTGAAGTACAGTAACAGTGCAATCCAAAAACAAAACAGATTTGATTTGCTGCTTTGGTTCCTCTTTTGAGCACCAGAAACTGAAATGCCATGACATTCAAAATATGTATTGCCTATGATATGACCTAATGTGGACTTTTCGCTTAAATGTTAAACTGATATCTGAACAGACAACATATAAGCATATATGTATTACATTTACTGTCTGCACCAAATCTGTGCAGTCTGTTTTATGTTCATTAGTAAGAGACCACGTTCCTTCTGAGCATCAATAAGAGTGTGAACATTTCACAGGAGATAATGGGTCTCTCATGATTACTATAGAGCATGTTGGTACATGCCGTCAAAAAATAACTGGTATCAACTTGTGTGTGCAGTTATATAATGACCATACTTACATTCTCCACTGACAGTAGAAATGACCCTACAGTGCTGGATAGTGCATGTGTAGCCAAATGGTATTGTCATCTTAAAGCTCTTCCACTCTGGTATTCTACAGCATAAATAAACCTTTTACAATGCAGGCTACAAATTGGCTATAGGTTATCATGTGACAAAACATGCGTTAACATGCTTTAATAAACATATCCTCTATGTAGCTTGCAATGATAAAGACAGTTAAAGCAATTTCAGTATTGTTCACAGACTCGCTAAAAACATTGTAGTTAACCGGGGGTTAAGATAGACTTTCTCTCACCTTGGGCAAAGACTCAGCCTGGCACTCTTAAATAGAGTAAGCAGGCTGCATTGTCTCAATACTCAAAGGAAAGTATTACTGCCTGTACTTCACTAGCTTCCAGGCCACAGAGCATTGCAGTGATTGTCATACAGTACAAAGAGCATCACAGTGACCCCTGCACAATGCAGAGAACATCACAGAGACAGCCATATACAGATGTGTTCTCATACACTTAGCCTCAATATGCTATGCGGCGTGAGATGCATGGTGCAAGTGTACCATGCTTAGCTGTGTAATGTTGTGACTTTTCCTTTAAATTTATGTTTTATTTGCACTGCGAATGCAGCAAAACACCACTCGATTTGTATCAGAGACACTGTGCTGCAACTTTATCCACAGATTAATTTGTTTTAAATATTTACAAAGTTGCAGATGAAGCACAACTTATCATGGTGTGAAAAACAGCAGCAGTCACTGCATTGTTGTATTTCATATACAAATTCAGACTTATTGGCTCACAGATGAGCAAGTGTTTCATATAAAATTAATCATGCATTCTCATTAAGCGGTTGTGTTGCATTGCATTTTCAAGCGAAAAAGGTGCCTGGCATATACCGAGTCGCATGGTACTGTACCTAGTGCGCTGAAAAGGGCTATTTGGCACAGATGCTGCAATACTGTATGACTACACATTTGTATTGCAGAGAACATCAGAGTAAGGGCAAATGCAGGATTTTTATGGGGGGTTCCTATATATTAGGGATGTGTGCCGGAATCTGAATGATGCGGCCGGCGGTTCGATTCCCGTCAGCGGCAGCCCGACAGGAGCAGAGTGCGACGCAGCGGAAGCCCGACAGCGCTGGAAATCCCGATCGTGGATAGTATTTACTAACCTAACCTAACCCCCCTAACCCTAACCCTCCTTAGGGGTGCCTAACCCTAACTTCCCCCCCAAGTGCCTAACCCTAATCCCCCCTCTAAGTACCTAACCCTAACCACCCCCTTCCCCGCTGCCTAAACCTAACTCCTCTGGGGGGGTGCCTAACCCTAAGTCCCCCCCGGGGGTGCCTAACCCTAACCCTCCCTCCCCCAAGCATAACCCTAACCCTCCTGGGGGGGTTCCTAACCCTAAGTCCCCCCCGGGAGCCCTAAACCTAACCCTCCCCCCCGCGGCTGTCCGCTGGCGGCGCCCGGCATCCCTATGATCGGGATGCCGGGCGCCGGTCTCCCGGCGTCGGGGAAATGCGGGCGTCTACATCTAGACGCCCGGCATTTCACCCTTGCCGGGAAATGGCAGTCGGGAAGCCGGCTGCCGGTATTTAGGCAGTCGGCTTCCCGATTGCCTCCCTGTGCGCCTGCCCCCATGTTTTGGTTTTGGATCTGTATCTCCTTCAAGGTTTTGGATCTGGATTTGGTTTTGCAAACCACCCTCAAGTGTTTTGGTTTTGGATCTGGATTTTTTAAATAAAAAATAGATAAAAATTTTAAAAACAGCTAAAATCATGTAATTTATGCAATCCAAAACCCGAAATTCGGATTTGAAATCTGAAATCCGAACCACAAAAAGACCATAACTGCGACCCGGATTTAGCCGGATTTCCTCAGGAGATTAGAACTGCGACTCGGATTTACCCATATTCACAAATTTCGTGTGGATTCGGATATCTGGAGAACCGAACCGCACATCTCTACACTAATATATATATATATATATATATATATATATATATATAAAACAGAACTGATATAATGCACTGAATGTGCTAGTAAGTGCAATATTGCAAAAGGTACAGATAATGCAATAGAAATATGTACAATTCCAAAGTCTGAGTATGTGTGCAAATTGCAATATAAAGTGCAGACCGTGCAAAAGGTGCAATTCAATACAGTAAAAGATATAAAAATATAAATATTAATAACTTAATGCATAAGCAATGAGAATATTAAAAGGGGAATTTAATTATAACACAGAAATACCCTAAATATATAGGGCAATATACATACAATAATATATATATATATATATATATATATATATAAAATATGCCACCGAAAGATGTTAAAAAACAGTAAGCATATAAAAATGGAGGATTATAAATGCACAGTCAGTTTTGTAATACAGAGACCTCTCTCTCAAACAGAGCCCACTACCAGTTGCTGGTCATGAGAAATCGCTATAGTGTCCAAGGCTGGGACAGCACCGACTTTGACGCAATTTTGCGCTCTAAATGCAAAATCAGTTTGTATTATAGAAACCCCACTTTTAAACAGCCTAATACACTACTAATTTCCAAAGTCATGAAATCACTATACAGTACTGTAGTCTGGGATACAGTTTGTGAATCCCGACACACTTGGCATACACAGTAGAAATAGACTCGAAACGCTATACTGTAGTGAGACTAGCTTTGTGCTGTACGTGGGTACTGTATTGGTGCACCATACACCCCTTTCTTGAGCACACAGTGTCATAAAGTACTGTAGCATAGAAATGCCAGTATTTGTGGATAATGTATTAGTGAAGATTTTCAAAAAATATTTATATATATTTTCAACGTCTCGAACCCATGGGACAAGAAGACTGTAGAAGCAGTGAGGCTAGGCATTAGCCCCCTAGCCCACACACCTCAACCCTATACTACAGTAGTTTCTAAAGTCATGGAATCACTACAATGTCTAAGTCCGGGACAATGCCGACAGTACTGTACTTACATTACCGCAAGTGTGCACAGTCAGTACAGTATGTACAGTAATACAGACAACTGGGCATGCGCAGTGCTATGAGACTCAATACGCCACAGTGTAGCGTGTGACGAGCAATGCGCTACATGGTGTAAGGGGCAACAAACTACAGTAGCTGGGCACATCAACATATACAGTATAATGTATTGAGTTTAGTAAGGGTTGGATAACAATACTGAACTACTGTAGTGAACATTTTTAAATAAATAAATTATCAAGGTCTTGAACAGGCGTACAGGAGTGTAAGCAAGGCGGTTCACCTAACCCCTTGCCCACAAGCCTGTCCTATTAAGAATTGCATCTGTCATGTATGTGATGTGATAGCTGCGAATTACAGTACTGTATGTGTAGTGAGCCTCCTTGTAGCTCGACTGGTGTATGGAGTGGCTCCATTGTGTGCGACTCCCGACACACTGCACATTACTACTACAGTATATGAGCCTCCTTACACCACAGCTATGGAGCGGCTCCACTGGCATGCGCCAGAAATCCCATTTGTGATCCCTTGGAGCTGGCTGACAGTCACCACAGCGCCAACCATGCTGACATTGATGCAAGTTTGCGCTTTATATGCAGTCAGTTTGTGATACAGAGACCTCTCTCTCAAACAGAGCCCTCTACCAGTTACTGAACTCATGAAATCACTAAAGTGTACAATTCTGGGATAGCATCAAAATTGACGCAAGTCTGCACTTTAAATGCACAGTCAATTTGTAATACAGAGACCTCTCTCTCAAACAGAGCACACTAGCAGTTTCTGAAGTCATAAATTGACTATTGTGTTCAAGTCTGGGACAGCGCAGAGTGACACAAGTGTGAAAATTCAACCGCATAGTCATACAGACAACTGGGCATGCGCAGTGATGATCTTCCATATGCCATGGCATAGCAATACATCGCGTATGGCTTGGCTCCACTGGGCATGCACCACAGATTCCATTGTCATTGTAACAACTCCATTGGGCATCTCCACTGGGCATGTGCCAGAGATCCCATTTGTTACCCCTTGGAACTGGCTGACAGTCACCACAGCACCAACCGTGCTGATATTGACACAAGTTTGCACTTTAAACGCACAGTCAGTTTGTAATACAGTGACCTCTCTCTCAAACAGAGTCCACTACCAGTTACTGACCTCATGAAATCACTAAAGTGTACAAGTCTGGGATAGCATCGAAATTGACGCAAGTTTGTGCTTTAAAATCACAGTCAGTTTGTAACACAGAGACCTCTCTCAAACAGAGGACCTGATTCAGAGATGGACGCTATTTGCAAACGGTCATTCAGAGAAAGGGGCCGGCTATTTAAATTGATCGCTCGCTCTTTGTGGTCTTTTGACGCCTCTATGTCTGAGCAAGCGAACGAAACATGCGCTCGTTATTTTGTAAAGACGCCCCCTGGCCGTTTGCATCATACGTCATCTCCGCTATTTATTAGATTAATCGAGTACATCAAAAGGTGTCTGAACTGCTCGCAGTGCTTGTGGTAGGTTTTACTTCCCGCAATCACTGCGAGCAGTTCAGGCTAAAAGACAACCAGGTGACGTGGTCAATGACGCTCCTTTACTAATTATGCACTCCCATTAAACGCCCGTTTTGACCATTTGTCACGCCTGCGTTCGGATCTCGACTCCCCGTCTTCAAGCACCTTCCCCTGTTACCACCCACAAACGCCTCATTCTGTCACTCAAATTAGCAGGCCCTCGCGGTTTTGCGAACGCATGATTTCTGACCGCAAAGACTGGTTGGCGCATGCGCAGATGTGACCCATACGCATGCGCAGATGTGCGAACATCGCTCGGAGCGAACGAGCGTCCGCTTACGAGCGGCTCTGAATCAGGCCCAGAGCCCACTAGCAGTTTCTGAAGTCATGAAATTACTATTGTGTAATTGTGTAAGTACACGTGTGAAGATTCAACAGCATAGTATAAACAGACAACTGGGCATGTGCAGTGACGATCTTCCATATGCCATGGCATAGCGATACATGGCGTATGGCTTGGTTCCACTGGGCATGCGCCACAGATTCTATTGTCATTGTAACACCTTCACTGGGCATGCAACAGAAATCCCATTGCAACCCCTCCACTGGGCATGCGCCAGAGATCCCATTTGAAACCCCTAGGAGCTGGCTGACAGTCACCACAGCGCCAACCGTGCTGACATTGACACAAGTTTGCACTTTAATGCACAGTCAGTTTGTAATGCAGAGAGCTCTCTCAAACAGAGCCCACTGCCAGTTGCTGGTCATGAGAAATCACTATAGTGTCCAAGTCTGGGACAGCACCGACATTGATGCAAGTATGCGCTCTGAAGTATGTACAGACATCCCACTTTTGCTGCGTTTGACTCCCGAAGTACTGGGCATGCACTCCACTTGTACTGTATTGAATACTGAATACTGTAAATGAAGATTTTAAAAACAATAATAAAAAAATCTAATAAAAACTATATTTTTAAGGTCTCAAACCCATGTGACAAGAAGATGGGAGAAGCAGTGAGACTAGGCATTAGACTGCTAGGTCAATTGCTTCCCCCATTACTACAGTACTGGAGTTCCTAAAGTCCTAAAGTAATGAAATCACTACAATGTCTAAGTTTGGGACAGTGCAGACAGTACTTAAATTGGCACAAGTGTGCAATTTCAACCACACAGTCTGTGTGTAATACAGAGCTTAATGATTTAAAACTTTATTAGACATTCTTCTACCGCTTTATTATACACTCCTGATTCCATGTGGACAACCCTGTACTATTGTATAGTGTACCGAATCACCGTTTATGTCAGCCAATCATCGGGTGGTGATACAGAACATGCATTGGAAATCAGACGCATGCGCTATGTAGTTTAGGAAAAGTTACACCTGGTGAGCAAAAAGTTGTACTACACATTATGACTTATTTCCAGCACTATGCTACGCTACATTATGACACTTTCTGTGTGGTGCGACTAATAGCGTGGTGTGTGGCATGCCTTGTGTGGCGCGCTTCATATCGTATGGAGCAACAAACTAGCTGGGCACATCTGTCATTACCATCAGTGAATGTCATACATAAACAGAGCATCAGTGACTACTATATAAAATAAAGACTATCAGTAACAGCCATACAATAAAGAGAGCATCAGTGACTGCTATATGATACAGAGAACATTGAAAGCTGCCATATAATAAAGAGAGCATCAGTGACTGCCATGTAACATCATGCAATAAAGAGATCATGGGAGATTTGTAATAGGGTGAGAGTTCTAAAAATTTCAGAGTTTAGCAGTAAACTCTCACATTTTTAGAACTTGGACAATGTGATAGAACATGCTAAATGGCAAAACACGCATCCAGATATTTTGCCATTGTGAACATACAACTCGCCCTATTTAATAGGGTCCGAGTTGTGAAGATGCACAATATTTGTATGGCAAAACATGTGAAAATATAGACCTGCCTTAGGCTAGTGAGTCTAGCCTGAGCAGATGTGTGTTAGACAGAAGCCTTCACAGATTGGCATGATCTATGAAGGCTTCTGTCTTGGTAAAAGTAAGTAAATAGTAAGTAAGTATATAGTTAAACTAAAAAAAAATTAGAGATGCCCCCCCCCCTAACAAGCATAATAAGCCCCCGGGTTCTGTTGAGCCTATCATGGTTTTTAAAATATAGGGGAAATAAATGCGTAGGGTTCCCCTGTATTTTAAGAACCAGCACCTGGCTTTGTTGAGCCTGGTTGAGAAAATATGGGGAGGAAATGATGTAGGGGTCCCCTGCATTTTCATCAACCAGCACCAGACTCAGTGAGCCAGCTGTGGTTGTGGAAATACGTGGGACAAAATGAGTAGGTGTCCCCATAATATCCACAACCAACTCATGACTCTTTCTAGTGGAGGTGTAATGCCACAGCCAGGGTACCCTTTCACCAGGTCCCCCAGCCAAAGCCTTATAACCTGACCATGTCATCCCAGGCCAGGGATTCCTGGGGTGGTGAGGATCCCACAATAAAGAGGTTCCCCCTCTCCAGGGTACCCCAGGCCTAGGCTGATAGCCCAAATCTATCTCCGGCACTCCTGGGCAGTGGGTACTGGGTTGATTGTGTAAAAATAGAATGATCAATATTGTCTTTTACTGGAGAAATAAAGGTCCCAGCAAGCCTCCCCCGCATGCTGGTATTTGGAGAACCAACAATTACCAGCATGCCAGGCATTAAGACCCACTGTTACCTTTAGTTCACCTACAAAAGAATTATTAAAATAAACACAGGACACACACACACTATGACAGTATAATTTTATTAAAACATACATGCACACTCACATTCACACTCACGCATACTCACCTACAGTATAATCCCTGTAGCCATTCACATCTACTTGTCCAGTAGCATCCGAGACACCTGTAAAAAAAATCCATACTCACTTACTCCTTGTTCCAGGCCTCTTCAGTGCATGTAGGCATCCACATCTTCGTAAAACAAAAACTTGCACTCTATTACACCTTGCCCAATAAGTGACTTCCATAATACAAAGTTCATGCCTGAATTCAGTGCTGCTCAAACAATAGCACCTGTGCAGGGAAAGCAGAGCTAATAAATTATTGTTATAATAACACATGTTTTGATGTAGCCTGTAGGTGACAGTCCAATATTATTCAACACAATTATAACACACTTGCATTCAGCTGGCACACAATAAATCATTGTACTTAATGTTTAAGTAGAGAAGTCAACATCGTTGGCTGCCTGGGTGGGTTGCCAACTGTGCATGCAGGCAAATTTCAGATTCCAAGGCCAGCAAATCAGTAACTCTCTGAGACTTGTTGAGGTGCTCTGTACAGGCAGTACATTAATTAAAATTGTTTTTTATGCACTATTATAGTAATAAAAATCTACCTGATTTAAATATTTACCTAGTGACTATGCTTTTTTGATTTTTCTTTAAGCCTTCCTTTTTTACTTGGCAGATTTCTTTCCACACCCCCTAAGAATGTATCTTTATTTTTATTTGCAGCCAATGGGTCCTCAGCTTCATGACACTGCGCGGCTCTACTTCCCTCCTCTGTGTTCAACCCCACCTACCTCCTTTGTGTCTGGCCCTGTCTACACCTTCATGCCTGGTGCCACCTCCCAGCATACTATGCACTGCTAAGACACTGAGCCTGTGCATCAGATGTGCCATTGATTGATCCTCACACTTTATTGATCCCTTCATCACTGTCTTATGCTAGGCATACACTGTTCAATTACCAGTCCTGATGGATCAATTAATAGATCTTCTATGGTTAATCACTGATCAAAGCTCATTTATTGTATGTCAGACCCTTGTGTTACAGAGTACTCTGGAGAGGTAAATCATCACACAACCACCAGCCTTGTGCTTTCAGTTTCCTCTAACTATAATTATGTGTCATAAAATAATATAAAGCATAGTGTTCTCACATTGCAACATATTTTCACACTATATCTTAATACAGCAGTCATTGTTAATATTCATCATATTATTATCTGTACACGAGGGAGTGAACTGTTATGGAATTTAGAATACATAGTATATTCACAACATTATCTAGTCAGCAACTATTGCACATTCCAAGGTTTCTGAAACTCAAAAGTTAGAAAAAATTATTCTCTGTAATGTTCTGAATTTAAAGCTATGAATAACTTAAAGGCACAAATCATCTTGTAACAAGATGGAGTCTAATGTGGATAGCTTAATATCAGATTTCTCATTTCCCATATTTTATTCATAACTTTACCCTATACTATCTACCTAAGAGGAATGTGATCTTGCTATACTAACAGGTGCGTATACATACAGTATAAGACCCATCTACAGTAACCTATACATAGGATCACCCCCCTCTCCTGCTAGGGCAAGTTCACAGTCCTCAGTCTCTAATTGTCTTTTATCCTGTCCATCTTGTCATGAATATTCCAGGAAATGACAATAGTCTTGCATAGTCCACATGTTTTCTTGTCATCCTCAATGAGGCTGGTTCCACAAATAATACAGCTTGGAATGTTGTATTAGGCATAGATGTTATCATAGACTCGAGATATCATCAAAGCGTTTGGTGTATTTTCTTTGGAGAAACAACAGTCAATTGTAAGTAACTTCTTAATTAGAAGAATAACAAGTTTTATAGCAATAAAAATTATTACAAACAAAGCTAAAACATTATCAATAATTGAAAGAATTCCTGATATCCATCTACTAAATTCATTAAACCATTTAGCTAGGTTTAATTAGGAAAACCATTCATTATCATCAAGGTCATTCTCTGGATCCTTATGTGTTTTCCTGAATTGGTCCTTTCATTTCTTGATTTTTCATAGGTTCCTGTATCAGGTCCTAAAAGTTATCAGTTATATACGTTGCAGCAGGCTAGTCTCACTATTTGACACATACCTTATCAAGCAGCTGTACGGTAGTTAAGGATCAGTCTAAACTGTCCCATAACCTTTACCTTAAATTGCAGTTCATTAGTGATCATTTTAAGCACATCAAATATTTCATCAAGTTTCTATATTGTGAACATACAGTACTATACATTAAGTCTAGATATTGTTACTTATTCCTGCCTCTTGATAAATCACTAGTTATAGAGTTACTCAGCTTAATACTTGTGATAAAAACTCAAAGTTAAAAGCTAAAATGAAAACTATAACAAAGCATAGCTAAGTATACATCCCTACAAGTCTTTGTCTGGCTTGAGCCTAGCAAATCATCTATTCATAATATCAAATTACTCCAACTCCCCTTGGATGAAGATTTGCAATCGGAGGCGTATATTCAGGTGTTCTTCCCATGAAGTTTCACTGAAATAAGTTTAGTCAACAGGTTTTGGAATAAACTTTCAAATCTGGGCTCAATAGCCTTCCTGGTATGCTTCCAAATTATCATCTAACCTCCTGGTTTTAAACAGTGGGTACCTGTATCAAGATAAAGGACTGGAATAGAAGAAAACACCTAACTGTGTATTTTAGTTACATGTTTCTGTAAGATTGATACATAGTACACAATATCTGCAGTTGACCTTAATCATGATTTTCTTATTTATCTTACTTACCTTGGCCATTGTCTTTATATGTGCCCTCCAACATGCCTACCCTCCAAGCTAGTGACTGATGAGGCTCGTACAAGAGGACATCGCATTCGGAGCATTTGGGCAGTGGTATAAAATCTATTTGTATCCTCTGTGAGGGACACTGAGTCTGGGGAGTACTTTTCAAAGGGGTTGGGACAGTGTTACCCAGATTGTTTAATGCACATATTAGACACCTTGTTTCAATGGCCTGTGCTGTCTATGCAAAACCCGGAGCTATCCAATTACAGTTGGTGATCGCAACCATTGTATCATTCCCCAAGTGCACCTCACCATGTATTATCTGGGCCATAACTAGGTAAAGTGCTTTTGGTAGACATAAACATTGATCTTTTCCCACTCACCATTTGTCCTTAGTTCCTTGCTTTGGTTTTCTGAGCCTCTGGAGCTTGTGCTTCAAGCTTTGTGAGGGTACTTAAGTCAATTTTGGGGGTGGGATCTATGATAAGTTCCTTGACCTTGGGTGCAGTGATTTACGACAGCAGCATGTGCAGCCTGGTCTACCAGTCTATTGTCTTCTGCTTCAGGTGTAGTCTCTGAAGTGTACCCTTATCTTCATCACTACAAGCCTTTGGGATAACTGGAATGCAGTAGACAGTGCTCTGACATGGCTAGCATATAAATTTAATTCAACAAAATCAAAAAAGAACAACACAATCAAAAAAGAAAAAGTGTACATTTTCAGTGTCCTCCTTGACACTGTCACAATTTACTGTTGTGTTATCACTATTCTAGAGCTATTCTCCCATCTTTTGAAACCTGCGGGAGCAATGATGCAGGATTCAACATCCTTTAAGAGTGACAGTACTTGTACAACAAAGCTACTTCATATTTCGTAAGCCTAACAACAGATAAATGCTTTCTTTAAACTTTACTCATAATTTTTATAACTCCATGTGATACTATAAGGGTTAAGGGGTGTCCCACCACTCTGTTAGCACTTTGCAGTGTCTAGGTGACAAGAGTTTCCATGTGATTGTACAAGGACCCACTGAACATGTGAGTTAGACTCATGACAAAACAGTATAAATGACATGATAGACTTTATTCATAAGTTAATGCAAGGGGATCCTGTTGTATAGATCCCTTGATTACATCATACAAAAGTTACAATTTATTTTCATATGGTATCTATCTTTTTTAGATACCCTACAAAATTTACTGTGTAGAATATTAAGTATTGCTAAAAAATCCTGCTCTGAGTTAACACTAAATCATCCACATATAATATAACAATTATGATTGTACTGGCAATAAGTCAATCTTTTAACATTAGGGCTTATAGCACCCCCTTGTGGCAGTTTAGTCTAAACACACTGCTTCTTTTTTTAGGGACTGAAAAGCAGTAAAAAAAACTGGGAGGTAGTTAGTATGCCAGTCAGCAAAGTGTGCAGATTAGGTACAATCAATGTGTTAACTTGTAACCTTTTATTAATCTCTCATGATTCAATCTAAAAAAGGGAGATTCATCTGGATTTGGGGTTTTCTTTTTAATAGGGAACAAAGGTGAGTATCAACTGGAACGGCATTCCCTAAGAACCCCTGCTTTAAGGTAATCTTTTACCTATTGAGCTACTGCAGCCACTTGATCTGGTCTTAAAGGATATTGTTTCATCTTGCCCGGCTGTACATGTGGCTTAAGTTTAATTTATACAGCCTGGATGGACCGACATCCATTTTGCCCTATGCCCATAATATATCAGGGAATTTAGCAAATATCTTATTTAGGTATGAATTTTCAGTTTTAACAACATTAATGAGATCTGTTAATACAATCAAAACTATTCTTCTAAGAAGTCCTGGTTTGAAAGTTAGAGCCACTCCCCCATCTTTGTATGTTATTATGGCATTTAAATCTGACAATAAATGTGCCTCTAAAAAAATTAGGTGGGCAGTCATCTGAGACTAAAAATTATATCTCTAATGTTTTACCATTATTTACAGTAACTTGCAATGGCTTTGTCTTGTAAATACTGTATTTGACCATCCAGGCCAGTGGCCAGGACTACAAAGGAGGTCAAATTTTCTGGTGAGATGAATTTGTACTGAATAACATTTTTAGCAGCCGCAGATGGATAAAATATATTGTGTGACACTAGGGGGTACATTTACTAAGAATCGAGTTTGGGTGAGATTGCAATCTCAGGTGAGATGAGGCATGTTTTTCAAATTGCAAATTTACTAAAGGCAAAGTCGGGTGAGTTACAGAGAGACTTCTCTCATCTCACTCGCAAAACTCAGGAGAGCTAGCAAACTCAAATCTTCTCACCATCGGCCAAACTCTGAAGTACTTTTCACCTAAAAGATACAGCTCGCAAATTTACCAAGAATCGGGATGACATTCTCGGGTGAGATGTCTGCAAGCTCTCTGCCAAATTGACGTTTTAAACACTCACCTCCAGAGCTGCAAGTTTGGCTGAAACATACACAAATCATTGTGTTTTGTGTATGTTTTTTTTTAACTTGTTAAATTATTCTTAATTATTTGAAAAAAAAATATGTGAGCCCCCCCAAAAAAGACTAACTAGCCCCGGACTTGTCAGCCTGTCCTGGTTCTTAAAATTACAGAGAAAAAATGTGTAGGGTTCCATTGTAATTTAAGAACCAGTACCAGGCAGCAGGGCCAGACCTGGTTTTAAATATATGGAGAAAAAATTTGCATGAGGTTTGCCATATATTTAAAACCAGCTCTGGACCCTTTCTAGTGGGGAACTGATGCCACAGCCAGGGGAGCCCTTTCACCGGTCCCCGCAGCCACAGCATCAGCCCTGACCACTAGTCAGCCAGGGCCAGGAATTCCTGGGGAGTTGGGGACCTCTCCAATAAAGAGGTCCCCCTCTACAGGGCACCCCTGGCATAGGCTGATAGCCCGGGTCTATCCCCATCACCCCTGGGCGGTGGGTGGCGGGTTGATAGTGTAGGTGTAGTGTGTAAAAATGTGAATAATTCACATTGTCTTTACATGGAACTACAGGTCCCAGCAAGCCTCCCCTGCATGATGGTACTTGGCGAACCACAAGTACCAACATGCGGGGCATTAAGGGCTCAATGGTATGTGTAGTTCACCTGTAAAGAAATGTGTAAAAAACACAACACACACCGTGAAAATAAAATTTTATTACATACATACATACACATACATACTCACCTGCTCCCAGATGTTCATGTCCCTTTCTCAATGTAAAGCATCCAATGGAAGTACCTGTAAAAAAAGATCCAATACTCACCTTTTGTCCCACGATGTTCTATGCAGCAATCCAAATAGGGCCCCGGACACACTGTAACAACACGCTCCAACATGTTGTTATTTTAAGGCTAATGACAGCTCCGGGCTTGAGCTATCATTAGTGCTGGACCGCCAGGCAATCAGCGGCGGCTTAACATTAGTGGCCACTCATTGGCTAAATCCATGTGGGTCCCAGCCAATGAGCGTCTGCTAATTTTAAGCCATTGCTTAACATTATTGTTACTTTAACAACATGCTGTAAGGGTGGCGGGGATAGCCCCGGGCTATCAGCTTAGGCCAGGGGTGCCCTGGAGAGGGGTACCCCTTTATTGGAGAGGTCCCTAACTCCCCAGGCCTGGGCTGATTAGCGGTCAGGACTGATGCTGTGGCTGGGGGGCCCGGTGAATGGGCTCCCCAGGCTGTGGCATCAGTCCCCCGCTAGAAAGGGTCCAGTGCTGGTTTTAATTATAGGGTACCCTACACAAATTTTTTCCCCCTCTGATTAAAACCAGGACTAACCCTGCAGCCTGGTGATGGTACCTTATTTACTGTGGAACCCTACTCATTTTGTTCCTTGTAATTTTAGGTAATTGCAAGTCCAGGGCTGGTCAAGCTTTAGGGGGGGACTGTATGTAATTTTTTAAATATTATTTAACCCATTTTTTACAGGTCTTAACACACAAGCAGCTTACACATATCTCACTGATACTGTAAGTTGTGCAATTTGCTCTGTTATGTTCTGATAATATACTGTGATTTTCTAAGGGATGGGAAGTTTCCTTTCTCCCATTGTATAGTGGTAGAGAGACAATTAAGTTCTTATTTGAGAGGTTTACTACATTTACTATTATATGGAAAACTATTGATGTATTATTGCATCTGACACTGTTTTGCATATCTGTGCAGATTTAAGCACTAACATTATATGTTATATTATATGTAAATTGTGCTAATGTATGTAAGCAGCAATAATATGTTTGAATTATGATTGAAATCATTGGGATTAGAGAGGAGGTATAAGTGACACAGACTGACTGATGGGTTATCAAATACTAGTTCATTATTTTTTTAGTTATGCTTGCCACATAAAAATAACAACACAACTCTTCTGCTGGAGCATGAAAGGGCATATTGACATAGTACTTTCCCAATTTCTCTGTAAACAGCTTATAACAGCTGTCTTGCAGATAGAGGGTTAACTCATGTTATTTTTACATTATGCCATTATATTGCCAAAATGTTGCTGTAAGAATGGGACCTATTACACTGCACTTTACCTTTTAGCAGTCGAGCAGAATAATAGCACCAGTGACATTTCCAACTTAATATACAGATTACCAGAGACATTCAAAGTTGCCTTTCTGAAGAATTGATTTTTCTTTCTTTCGGTTTCACAGATTGCAGGCTTAAATGGCGAAAAGGACTCTGCAGTCAACTCTGTTGGAAAAAACAATATGCAGTCAAAAGGGAAACAGCCTGTGATAAGAGTACATCATAAAAATCCTGTGTTCTGTAGCCTTGTAGATCTCTCACTAGCAGTGACCCCAGTGGAATAGACTGCTAGATTTCAAGTTCACAACAGTACTTCCTGATCGTCTGCAAAAGGAGTGTCATAAACTGGAGGGAGTCTTAAAGAAGTAGTATTAAACTGTGCTGCTGCTAAAAAAGAGTGATGAGAATATGAGGCCTATTTATGATCCTTCACGGGCCTGTGACACATGCGGAAACACTAGTATCATATATTTTTTTATAACTGGCCATTCATACTTAGGGGCTCGATGGGGCCATCTAGTATTTGGAAAACTCCAAATTCTGAAAGTTTGCTTACAGGAACCAATGCCATCTTCAGATGATGTTGATTCCCCGAGCCCTACTTCTTCCTCTAGGAAGGAGGTCTGGTGTTATGAAGTGGGACCCAAGTGGTTCTCTCCACTTCCTCCACACTGAGTGCCCTGCAAGCAAGTTAAATACTTAGTTAATTATTGGGGGTCACCTGAGAAAATTTACCACTGAATATTTGCCCCATTTTGCACTTATAGGCAGAATTTTAAACTTATTTACTTATTCCAACTAATTTTGTTCTGCCTGGACATCTAGCACTCATTGTAAGGGCATGGAAAAAAGAACCTGATTCAGAGTTTCCTGTTGCATTGCGTTCCCGGAAATAAAGGTGAAAATCCCTCATATTCAAAGTTGGCTCCATTTATGGCAGTCAGACTTCTCATCCACTTGTTAAAGTAGCGATCACCACTATCAAAACACATGTGCATCAACTTTCTACTAGAGATCTGTCTGAAATCAGATGGATCTCTGCATTTTTCCACCTCTGAATAATCTGTAATGCTCTTGGTTGCATATGCTGGACTAATTCGCTAGATCTGTAAAAGATCTGTAAAAGAAGCAGAGGTACAGTATCCCACAGTTGACAGAGTTGACAGAGGTACCAATCCCCAGATGTTGACATCCCAGGGGACTGGTTCCAATGTTGACCACCACGTAACTATGAATCAAGGAACACAGTCGAGTCCTAGAAGGGAAAGACAATCCATGAATGCTGGCCCATTTCCAAGATGACCACAACACCCACTGTTGCGATATGCTACCAAAAATATAATTTCTTATTTAGGTGGAAATAATCACTGGCACTTATGACCTCAGATCCCGAGTTTCACTTATAGGTACTCGTGCACCAGATGAAAAATTGACCTTGCACTGGAGTGCAGATCCCATGGTCCACCCAGAAAAAGAAGACAGGAAAGAGGAACAACATAGACACAGTGTTCTCTCCATGGGCTATTCTTGAACTTTGTCCACTTGCTCCTTCACAGTTCCCTGTGAAGAGACAACAACACTGCCATGCAGAGCCCTATCCTATCATAAGGAGTCACAATAATACACTTACCTACAACAATAACAATGGCTGTCAACTCACTGGACTAGCAAGCTATAACTATGGTTGAAGTGTAACAAAATCTATGGAATGCAATCTAACAATTTATGCTAACTAGTATAACATGCATTTTTACAGTAAGGCAGCTATACTGCTCAAGAATAACCACACAGCAACTTAGCTACTGCCCCTATAAATTCTGCCTACCCAAAGCTGGCCAGTTCCTCCTTATTAGAACCTTGTGTCAATGTATAAAGCTTTTTGGCAGGAAAATTACTATTTAAAGTTGGAGCCAGACAACCCTGCACTATCTATATGTGACTTTAATGGACATGGGCCTTCTGCCCAAAAGTGAAACATACTAGCCTGGATCTACTTCCAAGGCTCACCAGTGGTTCACTATACAAATGACTGGACCTAATGCCCAGATCTATTAATAATGGACATGGAACTTGTACCCAGGGCTGTAGAGAGCTGTGCTGGGCCAGGGTAATTTTGGGGGGAATGACCTAATATAAGGATATGTGTTGCGAGATCTCCTTAAAAATAGAAAGGATGGTATTTGCTGCACCCCCTCTCCCTCAGTGACCCTGCTTGTACCTGCCTATTTGATGCACTATATCAAATAACATGCTCTTAATGCCTGGGTTATTGAATGGGGCACAAAGCCTGATTAGCATATTTAGGCTTGTCTGCATCAGGGCCAGAGAACATGGCTCCTGTCTCAGCATGACCTTAGATGGCGTCATCCACCGGAATACCAGATGACAGGGACAGGTGAATACCCTCCCCTGTCTCCACTGCTGGGCATCTACTCACAGATCTGTCTTCAAAATGGACTTGTGTGTGACTTAAAGCCCTAAGTAAATTAATTTGTCACTCATACAGGACCTGATTCAGAAGTGCACAAAATATTGCACCCACGACTGCATATATTACAGCAGTTCGAATATGGCTTTATGCTAATGCTGCCACCAAAGGTATTTGTACAGAGATACTCACTGGATGCACCATCAGAGATTACACCAGCCCTATGGATGTCCAGCATCTCCATGGCCACTTGTCAGGATTCAGCCTGGGTCGGTCGTTACTCACCGTGGCACCGGCTTCCCATGATCAGCCGTGTGGCCAGACATCAAGTGTGGCGGCTAGTACTCTCCCCAGGGCCCTGTGAGGACTTCCATGCAATTCTCCATAATGGGGTTCCTGCGGCTGCAGTCATGGGCACAGCCATGTTGTCTTTCTCAGCTGACCGGACTTTCCTCCTATGCTTTCCTCCAGTGCCTTGCTGTCACTCAGCTGAGTCTTTCTTCCAGTGACCAGCTACCTTAGGGTGTAAAAAAGGACTCCCAGAACAGGAAGTTGCCTGAACAACTTGTCTACTTCCAGTTGCTGCTTGCACCGTATCGCTTTCCCGGCTCTACACTGTGTATATCTCCAGTGCACTCTCATCAATCTCGGATAATGTTCTCCAGTGTGCTTTCATCAGTCTCAGCTGATAGTCTCCAGTGATACTCAACAATGGTCCCTACCGATGTTCTTCAGTGATACTCAACATCGGTCCCAGATATTCTCCAGTGATACTCAACTGGTACCGATATTCTCTAGTGATATGTAATATCGGTCCTTACCGATATTCTCTACTGAAATCCTACATCAGTTCCTATCGACTATCTCCAGTGATACCACATCAATCTCTTCTGTTTGCTACCAGTAACACCTCTCAACGGTCTTCAGTGATACCCACTATATTGGCTCTACATTCAGGTCACTCTGTTGTCAATCATCTTCCTCTGTCCTGTCCTTTGCTACTATCTGGATACCTGGCCAGGGGGTCTCGACCTGCATGTTGGGTGACGTGAAGACCATATTCCCTTGTGGGGGTCACTGGTGAAGACCACCGGCAACTTAGACCCCGCGCCTCTTGTCAGGTCTCCACCAACACCCAGAACTAGTCGATGAGAAAGTCTTATATTCTGCCTCCTTGTCTGCTGCTGCCTCCTTACCAAGTTATCTCTACTCCCAGTCCTTCGACTGAAGATTTTAAGGGCCAGGTCGCGACATCCACCTGTGTCAGTGCAACTCTGCTTAGTCAACGGCCTGTTTCCAACCAGATACATCCACTGAAATTGCCTCTCTCTGCATCTAAATTCATTCTACATTTCCTACTGACAACCACTGGGTCACATGCGCAGTGTGAAGCTTACGCATGTGCAGACTGAAACATTCACTGCTTATAGGTAAATCAACACTGTGTGCACCTCTATATCAGGCCTACAGTGTTTTAGGTACCTTGGAAATGTTAGTATTCTAGTGTGGACACAGTGACTAAAGATAAGCTAAGGACAGCACTGGGCCTGGCTTGTATTACTTTCCTGCAACTCCACTATCACACATTCCATCACCTGACATATTATCATAGCTGTGTTTCCCCACCTGGAATCTGCATGGATAGTGAGGCATATAAGGAAGAGCTGGTGGGCAGAGTGGTATGAGGGAAAAGCTGGAGTGCTGAAGGGCATTTGGTTGAGATTTTCACATCTTTTTTATAATGTTTCCCTTATTTAGAACATACTGTACATTTTGCTTGCTGCACACATAACTAAGAATTGTGGTACCTAAACATTGCAGTTTCCAGTGCATCTCTATTGTGAGAGATAAAATGCACAATACACATTCATAGGCCATGATGTGCTAGGATTCTGATTGTTTATCTTGGATTTTGAAGCTTTCACTGCTAATGGAATTGCCACTTTATGTATTGTGCAAGTATACTGGCATTTCACAGTTCCTTTGAATAAATGTATAATAAATAAACAAGGGACTTAAACATAATCACAAAAAAGTTCTAATACCGGTATTCACCGCTGAACTGGTGTCTTTAGACTCCGAAGCATTCAGGTGCCAGTGGTAGTTGTGGGTTATGGCTGAGGATTCTCCCCGGGGTCCTGTAGGACTTCCATACATGCATCCTGACTCCTGTGTTAGCAGGCATGGGCGCAGCCATGTTGGTTCATCTCACCTGACCAGTTTCCTCCAATGGCAGCCTTGCAAGTCTCCCAGCTGATCTCGTGATCCAATGACCAGCTGTCTAGCAGCATTTAGGTCCGACAACAGTTCAACTTCGCTGTAAGACTGCTCGTAGTCTTTCCATGTGACAACCGTCTCACGTTCCAAAGGCCCTATTGCTTCCCTCTGTGTTCCTGGTTTCCTGTGTCTTACTGTCTTACATTACTCTGTGTATTCAGTCCCCATGTTCCGTATTAGTTCCTGGCTTCCTGTGTGTCTCCAGTCGCACCTCTGTGTATTCAAGTCATCGCGTTCTGTGCAAGTCTATCCTGTGTGCCTCACATCATCCCACTGTGTATCTTTTCCAGTCTTCTGCCAGTGCGTCCAGAGTCGCACCTTTGTGCACAAAATACACACCACTGTGTACACTTCTCATAATCTTCAAGTGTGTCCGGATTCGCATATTTGTGTACAAAATACACACCACTGTGTACAAATCTCCAGTTTATCTGCCAGTGCATCCGGAGCTGCACTTTTGAGCACAAAATACACATCCCTGTGTACAAATCTCCAAATCATCTGCTAGTGCGTCCGGAGCCGCACCTTTGTGTACAAAATACACGTCCCTGTGTACTAATCTCTAATTTAGCTGCCTGTACGGCCAGAGCTGCACCTCTGTGTACAGAATACACTTCCCTGTGTACGAACCCTAACGTCACCTGCCAGTGTGTCCGGAGTCGCACCTTTGTGTACAAAATACACATCCTTGTGTACTTCATCCCTGTCTTTAGTACAAATCCTGTTTCCATTCCTCCATGTTATTTCCAGTGTTCCCTGTGTCAGTTATGTTCTGTATATTGTTCTAGTGTTCCGTCACTCCCAGGTACCTGTCCAGAGGGCGGCAACCTGCTCACTTGGTGCAGTGAAAACCATATCCTGATTGGAGCGGTCACTGGAGAAAACCACCAAGTGGGTTAGACTCCGTGCCTCTGGGCAGGTCTCGCCAAACCTTGGATTGACCGCAATTGGGAGACTTAGTTTGTCACAACCATCAATCTCCTACAGTATCTGAAACCCCTTGGTTTCTGACATAATCAGAGGTAGTCTCAGTGTCCGATTGGGACAGGTGAATTGTGACAAGTTTTTTTATTGCTTTGTTTTTACATTTTTTAAATTAGCATTTAGAACCCCCTACCTCTAGACATACTGCATTTTTTCCTGGTCAACAGTGCAGCTACAACTGCATGTTACATCAGATATCAGAGCATCTGGACTGCAGCCTTGCCAGGCAGGAGCAGTTAAGAGTTTCATATTTTTATTTTACAAAAGGTATGTGAAGCACCCAGCAATGTGACAGGCCGCCAAGCACCTATCCCCCTCTAACAGTGTGCCACCGATTCAAATTGGCAGAGAAACAGTGCATCCTGTATTCATGCCATGGCCACAACCCCTAATACACTTGGTCATACCCACTCCACCCATAACACTTCAGCTCCCCATACTGATTCCGGTGCTCCGGTCATTTTATTTCTGGATCTGCCCCATCTGTAACTATTACTTGTGTCTACTGAAAATAGAAAGATGCTCATAGTTCTACTGAGGCCCAGGTAGGAAGAACATGCAAGGTGAGATCTCTTTGTTCAAGTGGAATATCTCTGTTGCATGTGAAGTGTCTCAGGGAAGTGTAAGGAGGGCGGGATGTACTAAGCATCGCATCCATGATGCTGTACAATTCTGCCACTTATCGGATACATAGCACCCATATATATCTGATTATATCGCCGGTGTGTACCTAGAAAATCGCAATGAACAGCTCTCCTTTGCAATAAAGGAACTTCTGGTATCCTTATGCACATGCAAAGAAGGACGCACATGCTGCTGGGGTGCTTGGAGGGATCTGATTAATTCCCTTTCAGGAGGAATTGAGGCCCATAGGCTTCTATTTTGTAAACATGGCATTACCCACTGAGACCAAGATCAGGAATGTATTGTATTCTGAAGCTTGTTACATATGGAGATACAGCCAAAACTGAGAACACCCCTGTTTTCTGAGTTTTCACTGCATTTCACCCTTTCGTACATCCCACCTTTAGCTTTAGCTCCAGGGTTCACTGGCCTCTAACTATGCTACTGTTACAAATTATAAAATAGCTTTGTATATCTCTAGTAAAATATATCACATAGAAAAGCCTCTGCTACTGTGTAACAACCTTTCTAAACAGATGGGGTCCTGACAAGGTCATCCTCTGAATTTAGACAAAACACAAGGAGTCAAATAGCTTAACCAAATGGCTAGCCAGAAGCAGTAGAGGATAGTTGATGCAAGGTGTGTATGTACTGAAATTAAAGAATTTACTGTCAGGCAGAACCCAGTGAAGCCATTTGCTTAGTAATGCACAATAATCAGCAAATTTTCACTATGGTCAGGGAAGTCAAATACACGCAATACAATTCTGAGCACCTTTCCCCCAAGCGATTGTCAGCAGGGGCTTTGTGAAATTATCGGAGGATAGGTTTACAGAACAGGGTTTGTGCTGTTTTTACCATTTTTAGGTTGACTGCATCATCCATCCTATTAGGAAGAACTGTACTAATAAACATTTATACTATATACAGTACTGTAGGGACCTATTTATTAAGAATCATGATGATTAACATTTCTTATAGCTTATATCACTGCAATAAGGAATTAATTTTCTGGTCTATTTATCAAAGGCTTTTGCCAGGACAGTGGCTCCAATAAGAGCTCATTCCCAAGAAGAGAAAATAGTAAAGTGATAGCATAGTGATACCGGAGAGGGATCCATGAAATCCCCTCTATGGGTAAAATGCAATATTGCAAAATTCTCTGTAGATTAATGCTATCTCAAAGATGGGATGTAGTTAGAAGACCGGAGGACGGTCTGAATCCAGATTGTGGAAGCCCGACATAGGACTTAAGATAGGCATCGAAATACTGATGCCTATCTTAATCCCGATGCCAGAAAACAGACACCAGCCCAAACGAGGTAAGTCCGGGGTGCCTTAGCTATTAGCCGTGGGGAGGGGGGAAGTGTTAGGTGTAGGCAGCATAGCGGGGTTAGCGTTAGGTGTTGGGGAGGAGGTAAAGGTTAGACACCCCTAGTGGGGGTTAGGCACCACTGGAGATGGGAGGGTTAGGCTACAAGAAGTGAGGGTTAGGGAGAAGGGGAGAAGAGGTGTTGGTAAGTATACTTACCCGACCATCGGGATGCTGCTGTCGGTATTTTGACAGGAGGCATCCTGACTGCCAGTATTACATACCCATTACCTCAAAGAAATAGCAAGTTTCTAGTGGGATAAATTTGGGACAGCAGTCCCCAATCCACAAAATTAATGCTGATATCTCTTACAGTATATCTCCTGCGCTCAACTTTTTAAAATAGCAGTGATATTAAACCCATGTGAAAATAGCAGTTTTCATATGATGTTAGTGGATGACATGATTAATAAATAGGCCCATAAATAAGATTATTACAATTATTCCACAACCCTAAATACTGACACACCTACAGTTTTCAAAATCCAGAATACAGATATATACTGTAGCTGGGCTTCAGCATAATTGAGAGTAGTATTTTTCAGTTCAGTAGTAATACAAGAGTTGACTTTTGTTAAGTAGATGGATTTTTAAAGGAACACTACACCAAAAATGTGACTAACCTTAAATACACTATGATGGGATGTCTTATACAGAAAGTTCAGAAACCAGGAAAAGACAAAAGGGTTATTTAACACATTGAATGGGGACATCTCCCTATCTTTACTCTTTGTTGCTTATTTGCATATGAGGTGTACACAAAAGCTTTTACAATTTAGTGATTTCACTTGGCACCAGGTGCTAAGGTTGGTATCCATATGGAAAGCCCTTGTCTTTACCAATATAAAAATATATAATATCACAAATTAAGTCGATCCCAAGCAGTGTGTAACAAAATGTTCAAACTATTCTGTGAAATATTCACATTCCGTATTTGGCCATGGAATCTAACATGAATGGCCTGCAGTGTTACTTGTATCCCTGCTACACCTGAGAGGCATGTCATAAACCTGACTTACATCCAAATGTAAATGAGCCCAAAAGCAGAAAGTTAGATCTATTTATTGAAGAAAACACACTGATACTTTCCAGAAAATGCATGTAGCCATAGGAATCATTATACCTTATAACCAATGCAGGGAAATTGTACTAATATAATATAACAGCTATATAATGGGGGTATGGTGCAATCAGGGAGATTGCTGGCCTCTTCAGGGAGTCAGGGAGATTACTCCTATTTCAGGGAGTCTCTCTAACAATAAGGGAGAGTTGGCAAGTAGGCCTCTAGATGGGGGAGAATCCTTGTTGCTAACATCGGGGGTTTGAGAGCCCAGCACATGGTTTAAGCAGGAATGTTAAAGTTACATGTGCTGGGAAGGAGTAGTGATAAAAGAACCTGCACTCAAGACTGTTGCTCAGTTCCGTGAGGTAGCAGAGTTTGCACGGAAACCCATGCCGCCCAGTTACCTGAAGCGGCCAGTGTCTAGCTTGCACTGAAGAGATGAGACAGGACTACAGAGGTATGATAAGACTTCAGACCCCTCTATAAGAATGCTCTAAGCCAGTTTTTTATCAGCAGGTAGACTCCACTATCCTAGCAAGTTCTACATCGTCTGAGGTACCTACTTAGTCCAGTAGTGCTGTGAGCAACCCCTTCAGCATAAGAGACTGAAATCAGAAAGAGTGCTACTTGATAGTCAGCCTGCACTACACCCATCCTTTTTCAGCAGAAAGCTGCACAGCTAGATCAAGAGGTTCACATGTAGAGACTAAACTTCAGGGAATACCAGAAAGGCTTAATCTGTTGGGAGAGAGCGCTTTTGCTGCAGGGGATAGTCAATCTACCAAAGTTAGCTGCAGGTTCTTGCAGTGACACAGGAGTAAACTCAATTGCCTCATCAGCCTATTGAAGTTTTACTAGAGATACAGTAGCTAATATTGTAGTAGAAGGGAGTGCAGTCAAGTAGACACAATAATACCAATCTGTAAATAATTACACTCCATTGAGTTTCATCGAGTTTGTTACTGTAGCAGTTAAATTTGTAACAAGTTAGCTAACTGATACTGCCATTAGGAGCCTTCAGCAGAAGTCAACTACAGCTAGCAATAAGTGCAGCCATTACCTGGGATACAAGTAGGTTACAACATTAAAGGATAATAAAAGAAAGTGTGATCACCAACTTACTTAAACTCAATTAACCCGGGCAACGATTTATGCACCATCAGGGAATACATGAAGTTGTTATTAGAACAATAATTCTCTTGCTAGCAGACCTTGGTAACAGATTGGGTAAAAATAAGGTATCAAGTAGGGGCTGGTTACTTATTTAAGTACTATAGATGTTTGAAGGTTCATTACCATTTTAGTAAGTGATAGTAGATAGTATTCTTATGTCATGTCTTTCATGGACTAACCTTTAAAAATCCACAGTCTCTGTATAACTGTGATCTTTTTATGCTAGTTGCATTAAAAGGTCAGAGTTTTCATAGGTGAAAACTCACCCGGGCTCGCATAATCGAAGTCACAAGTTCGCAGGCTATTACATTTGGCAAGTTTTGAGACAAACTCTGACCTTTAATTGTGCGAGAAGGTCCAAGTTTGTCTCACACAAAGAACTCGGACCTTATTACATCTTGCCCCAAGTGTTTCAAAATGCCCAGATCTTAAACTTTTGAATTTAAAGGGCACATATTTTGTTCATAATAATATACTGTATAAAGTTATACAATAAAATTGCATTATAAATATAAGGCTAAATATTTTCTTGCTTTATGGTGTATTATCTATTCATTAGCATGCAAAAAAACTTTTAAAAGGAATTACTCAATACATATAGGGCATTTATATTGCCATGCAGATGGTACCATGCATAACAAAAGATTATCCAACCACAAGATTATTTTTTTTTTGCTTTATATACTGCCCTCAAAACCCATCTCTTCATAGAAGCCTATTATCCCTCCTGATAAATATCCAATTAATGCATTAATTAACATTGCTACCTCTCACAGAGCCCTCTCTTCTTTTGTGGTCACTATGTATTTATGGAAATTGTGGGTTGTAATTATGTGTATATGTATTTTGTGAAATTGTCTATGTAATGTAGCTGTATGTACCATTCCCTTTGTACAGTGCTACCGAACTCTTGTGGGCAATAAAAATAAAGGATTATAATAGTACCTACATTTTATACAGCACTATACAGAGAATATTTAATCAGTCACATAAAGCCCTGTAGAATTTACAGTCTTTATCCTAAATACACGACCACATATACACTCGGCTTACGTTAGTCAGAAGCATTTACAGGTTGAGTCCTATAAGTATGCCTTTGGTGGGGTTTGGTATGGGACCACAATGGTCAGAATATCGATAGCGGCATCCCGACAGTCAAAATTCCGACAGATTTTTGTATCTTTTATAACCCTTACCCTAAACAACCCATTACACAGCTTAAGCAGCACTCTCCCATCCCACAGCCTAACCATCCTGTCCCATAGCCTAACCCTAGCCCTCCCCCTAACCCTAAGCTTAAGTCTTCCCCTGACCCTAATACTTACCTCAGCAAGCTGTTGGGATTCTGACAGTCGGATGCCACTGTCAGTATTGTGACCATCGACATCCTGACTGTTGGGTTGCCAACTACTGGGCACTCTTCACAATAACAGTTACAAGTTCAATTTTAATTACATTAAAAGAAAAGAAAACAAATACCTCCAGAGCACTAATAAAATAGGTTTAAACTATACAATATGTTAGTGATACAAATATCAATATTGTAAGGATGAATAAATAATTTTGTTATTAAACGTGCATATACACTGATAACACAGGTCTGCAAAATTGAAGGTATTGAAAGCTTTTTTAATAATACTTTTATATTCTTAATTATACTCCTGTGTACATCAAGAAATAGTATATTAAAAATAATGACCACATCACATTTACCTATAAGGGGTTACATAAATTTTTAAGAAAAACCAAGAAGTTTAATTGTTTTTGACATATTTATTGTGAAATACGACGAAGTGTAGATGATATCACTGTGTTTTTGTCTTAATTACATAATTAAAGAACAATAACATCAAACAATAATAGAAACATAACCATAATTATTGAAAAAATCATTAATATCTTGTTTTTTTTGTCTTCAAACTTCATATTGTCGCTTTTTGCTTATAAGCTTTTTCTGTGTCGTCTCTGTGCAACATCCAGCAGTAGTCAGGCATCATGCTAACGTCCCAACGACCCTGGTATCTTTATTCTACATCTTTAAGTCTTGGTGGAACCGTTCACCCTGTTCTTGACTATAGTCTCTGAGATTATTCGGGAAATGCTCAATATGGGAATTAAAAAAATTTACCTTTAAACTCGTATAGCAGCAAAGGTTTCTGTAACTATTAAGCATTTCCCTGACAATTTCTTTGTAGTTTGGAACCTTGACATTGCCTAAAAATTTTGAAATCACTTGTACTGTATGAGCGGCGTGTACTGTATATGTACTGTATGTGTGTAGTGTGTACTGTGTGTTTGTATGTGGTGGTAGGCAGGGGTTAAAATGAGTCAGCACAGGGCAAAACTGTGTTGCATCTGTTGTATTTGGTTCCACCTTCACCAGCTCACCTTGTAGTTGTAGTTGTTGTGTGTGTGCAATGTTCCTTTAGACAGTGTGGGGTTTAGGTCCTTTGTAGATTTCAGCTCCAGGACCATGTGGACCTTAATCTGGCACTGGGCGGGGAAATTTTTATGACGAGAACTGAATTCCAACGTTCTATACCACCGACTGAATTCATTTAAGACAATGTTTTATAATAAATGTGGGCAGAATACATTTACAGGTTGAGTCTCCCATATGCAAAATGTTTGGGACCAGGGGTATTTTGGATATCGGAATATTCCGTATTTTTAAATAATTGCATACCATATTGAAATGTCTTAGGAATAGGGCCCAAATCTAAACACAGAAAGCATTTATGGCTCAAACAAAGTTTGTGTACATACATGAAATTCATTTATTTTCATATACACCTTATACACACAGCCTATAGGTTATTGTATTCAATATTTTTAATAATTTTGTGCCTTAAAGTTTGTGTACATTGAACCATCAAAAAAGCAAGGGTTTCACTAGCTCAGTCATGCTAAAAATATTCCGTATTTCGGAATATTCTGTATTTCAGAATATTTGGATATGGGAGACTCAACTGTATTATTTTAAAGAATATGAAAAAAAATGACTTATTCATAAATACACATTTTGCATAAAAACGTGATTCGATATGCATAATCTGGGGTCATTTTCAAGTTCAGAAGCCTAAAATCTTTAAGTATCACATACATTTGTTAAAAAAGCTTTCTCATCGCAGACCTGTGTAATAGGTGGTGAAAAGTTATCAGTTTTGTCAAGCTCTCAATAGTTATAATACCTTGACACAGACTCAGATGTGCAGATGCCTCACTATACAGGTGAAGGTCTCATTCTGTGAGATCGCTTGTAGTGTCCGGTGTGGGGGCGGCAATAGGCAGCATTGCGGAAAATGTGGACATGTCAGGGTATGCTGAAGCTAGTGGCTTTAGCAGCATGAATGCCCCAAGCATCTTGAGTATCCTGAGGGTTACTCAGATAACCAACTTTCACACAGATGATCCGATGCTAGATTAACAATCTTAACAGACAGTGGTTGACTTGCAGTCATGGGTGAATAACGAATACAATGCTGGGCTGAGATCACATCCCTGTGGAACCCACTTGGGGAGTGTCAGATGAAAAATGTAACAGTCACCTACAGGCAAATTGATTTAAAAATAAACAAAACAATTTAGCAATCAATGATCTGGGTAAAATAGAATTGAATGCCGAACTAAAATCAACAAATAAAATTCTTACACATATATTTATATCTTCTAAGGGTAATTGTACCTGATGCAAGACAGTCAGGACAGCCTCCTCCATCCTCCTAAAGGCAAATTTAGATGGATCAAAGCCCACAGAAAAGTGTGACCTAACATGCTTCAACACTAGCCTCTCAAAGCATTTTATCACATGGGAGGGAGGTCGGGTGCGCCTGAAAGGCAGACATAAATATGTGATTCAACTATAGTTTTTTGATCATTCTGATAGAGCAGTGATTCCCAACCTCAGTCCACAAGGCACACTAACAGATACTGGTTTTAGTTGTATCCATGATTGTGCACAAATGGTAAGATCAAAATAACTGAGGTACTAATTAAGTCACTTGTGCTCAAGTATGCTATCCCTAAAACCTAGACTGTTAATGTGACTTGAGGACTGTGGTTGGGAACTCCTGTGATAGAGGCTATCACAAGGTACAGATGATCCACAGTTTTCCCGTGGGACTGCCTCATCCCAGAACCACTTTAGAGACGTGGTTTGTTTATTCCATTTTATTTTATTTCTGAATTTGCAAGTAGTTGTGTGATTCCTTTATTTTAACATTATTATAATCTTGTAACTTTTTGTAACTAAGCTTTGAAGATATTCTTGAATTAAAACATTAATTCTAGTTCTGGAACTGTGTTCTTATGACCCAAAGGGTAAAATTTACTAAGCGTCGGTTTGATGGCGGTTTCTATTCTATTCTAAACCCTGGCAGTTTATTGGCAGGTTCTATTCTGTTATAAACCCCAGGGGTTTGGTGGCAGTTTTGCAGCAGTTTCTAAATGACAGCCTTGTTCTATTCTATTCTAAAATGTTTTTTGACTGTGGTTTGGCGGCGTTTTTGCTATCTGTAGATTTACTAAGGCCAAAACCGCTGCAAAATTGCCATCAAAACACATTTTAGAATAGAATAGAACAGGGCTGTCATTTAGAAACCACTGCAAAACCACCACAAACCCCCCGGGGTTTAGAACAGAATAGAAACCACCGTCAAACCGCCGCTTAGTAAATTTTGCCCAAAGCCTCATATGGCTCATGTTACCTATTTTTGTAAGTATTGATAATTCTGTGTGCAGGTGGAACAGAAGCCCACCTTATGCTTTAGCATTAAACCTTTTCTCTGCTGGTGGCAGTTACCTGGTTTACTTAACCACATGTGCTGAATTAACTTATAAAAGTCACGGGCAGTGATTCTCAGAATGGCGTATCTGGAGGATCGGCCAGCAGGTCCATGACAGCGTGGACAAGCCCTTTTTTGCCATTGAATTCTTCCTACCTGGAGCAGCTGTGGAACAATTCCAGATGTTATTATATGCTCCATTACATGTGTTTACAAATTATTTTGAGCAGTGGGCAAATTATAAAAGAAACCATAGTGCAACAAAAAAAAATTCTGTGGTTTTAAGCTAACAGTGCAATGGCCCTTTCTGTGCTAGCTTATCTCAAAACACTTTAGTGTTGAGATTAATTCTATTTTTACTTGCTAACATTATTATTTACACAATCCCCCCCAAAAAAAATAAAAAATAGAATGCTGTAGTACAACACATCCCAGCATGCCCAAACATTAAAATATGTGTACTCTGTGCAATCTAGGTCACAGCATACTTGTATGTGTAGTTCTGCAGCACCAGCTTATTGTACAGTAATAGAGCAGTACAAGCACCCCTGACAAATTACGCTAATACAAATATGTAATATGAATATTGTTCTGTTACTCACCATTAGGGCCGGGTTTGGAGGTCTATCTGTATCCTCAATCTAAGTTCCGGGTAGGATCTCTTGTGGAATTATCTATTTCCATGTGACGCACTCCACAGGTCTTGTGGGACTGCTTAACTTCATTAGCCATTTTCCAATTTAACACACATTTGATGTAATTGAAACATTTTCTAACATTGTAAACGTCACATCTGCAGCTACTAACAGCATTAACAGCTACTGTGATGCCAACTGACATTTGTTTCTTTCTGGGGGTACAGAGTGCACATTCTCCAAGGAGACGTGTGAACACTGGTACCATAGCATGTACCAGTGGAGAATTTTCTTCATAGGTGAAGCAAATATTGTGCCCACAGCATGTCTTCCCAGGCAAAGGATCAGCAGATTCAGCCTCCTCTTCATCCTCCCCCTTATCTTCATTTTCCTCCTCAACCTGTGTGTCTTCATCCTCCTCCTGCGCTCCCTGGTCAGACAAACCTTCCTCCTCCTGATGATTGTGACTCTGCCTGACAACCACCTCCAGATCCTCCTCCTCCAGCTTCTGCTGAGCTCCCCCAGTTCTCCTGCTTGCCATGCTGCCTCACTGTCTCTGCACACCACACCTCTCCTCTCATATAGTGTGTGTGATGCCTAAGTCATGGGATTTTGCCTTGCCAATGGGCAATTCTCTTTGTGTCAGTATGTTTGCTAAAATTTTCTCCTTTTCCTGGGAGTTTCCTCGTGAGACATCACATTCGAACATCGTATGTGGTTGAAATATTGCAACCTATTACATACGTGATTTTAGTGTGATACTCGCAACTAAAAACATGTGTTTAGGTGCAAATCCTTATGTGCAAATAAAATCACACCCTATTACATTTGGCCTTATATATCTCAAAAGCAGGGGTGTATTTATAATGGGTTCAGGGAGTGTGGTGCACATGGGCCCCTGGGTCCTGGGGGGCACACCACACACCCTATTTTGTTATACTTACCCAGCACTCGAAGTGTGCTGGTATGCAACAGTATGACATACCGGCACTTCGTTCAAGCACTAAAAATTATTTTTACAGTTTCAGGGTGGAGGAGTGGCTTGAGGGCTGGCATGTCAGGGGACCAATCAGCAACTGCCCGTGGTGGTCAATCAGTGGCCAGCAGTGGGAGGTCACTGATTGGCCACTGGAAATGCAGCAGGAAGCTGAACAGAGGAGCGGGGCTGAGCAGGGACCGTGTCCGATGCTGCGGCTGCATTACCTGATGCTCCTGCCCGGCTTATGTTGCTCCTGGTGCCTGGGAGATGGGAGCGAGGAGGCAGAGTACATGATGTGCAGCTCTGTGCTGAAGCTGCTGAATACCCGGCATAACATCTGGCAGTCAGACATTATGCCAGGTGTTCATAAGCTTCAGCACAGAGCACTCCCAGTGGGAGACTCCCCTGTCCTATGCCCTGCTCGACTGTACCTGTCCTGGTACAAAAAGTAAATATAACCTCCTTATAGAGCAGGTGTCAGTGAGCTGTGATTCTGCAGCTGAGCAGGAACCACAAGTTAAAACACTCCCAGACAGCTTCTTTATTCCTTGACATGCACGCATTGGGCTCACAAGGGGGATGTGCGGGGTGCAGGCTGCACCTGGGTATCACTTGCTGAGGGGTGACACCAAAGTGCCGACTCCCCCTCTGTGACAGGAGCCAGGTTCTGCACTGTGCAAGTGCAGCACTCAGTTCCTGTCACAGTGAGGGAGCCGACACTACACACAGAGCAGTTCGCAAGTCTGACACCCCCCACCAACACCATCCCTGAGTGATAATAATGGTGATTTGGGCCACATGACCATGCCCTCTGACAGTGTGGTCATGCCCCTTTTTTGGTGGTGAGCAGCTCCACCGTGTGCACTCTGGGCCTGATTCAGACCCACACGTGAGCGGCTGTCCGCTCGCATGTGGGTCGATGGTCTGCACTGCGCATGCGCACGACGGAGGGAGACGCGACGAGCGAAAGACTTTGCTTCGCTTGTTGTGTCTGATCACAGGGGGCGTGCTGTCGATGTTGATTGACAGCACGCCCCCTTTGGTGGGTGTGCCGGGGGCGTGCCTCCCAGACGGGGGCGTTCCCAAGGGAACGCCTACCGTCA
This sequence comes from Taudactylus pleione, assembly GCA_031769625.1. Classification (NCBI taxonomy): domain Eukaryota; kingdom Metazoa; phylum Chordata; class Amphibia; order Anura; family Myobatrachidae; genus Taudactylus; species Taudactylus pleione. The sequence continues at coordinate 3,028,615 of JAUIMM010000137.1, read as the reverse complement.
GAAGCCGGCCCCACTGACATCACTAGTGATGTCAGTGGGAGTGATTTTGGCTTTGATAGAGCCAAAATCACTCCAGGCCTTGCGGTTGAGAAACTCAACCACAGGCTTCGGCTCGCAGTGGCGATGGTCAAGACCATCGCGACCATCATCATGCACGCTCGTATATGCTGTGGGTGGTGACCCACAGCTATACGAGCGTCCAGGAGGACGCTCCATAATTATGGAGGTGGGCCCTGATTCAGAGCGAGCGCTCTGGTCAGAGCGTCTGGCTCTGAATCAGGGCCTCTGTCCCTCCACCGCATGCATGGATTGTATTTAAAGAGGAATACTCCCAGTCTGACAAGCAACGGGTGACCTCTACTGGCCAGGCCAAATTGTTTGCATGGCTTTTGTTCACACTCATTTTCATGCTACCCATTTCTAGATATTCCATAACTCCACTTCAAAATTCCCACTTCGACCACTGTACTTACCTTTCCGCTGTGTTCAGAGTGCTGCTCTGCAGTGCTGGAAAAAACACTGAAAGCAGCAAAAATCACAGGGAAAATTATGGCAGCCCAAATGGAGGCTGCACATGGGCCCCATCCTCTCTTAAAACGCCCCTGCTGAAAAGAGCTCTGTGAAAAATGATAATTAATTATAGTAAAAATGTGTAAATAAAATTGTAGTTGCAGTTTATTATGGAATTTGAACTTCACTTGCCATGGGATATATTTTAGTTTGAAAACAGTACAATGTTACTGGAACATTTTTTATTCAGTGTGCTTATTGATCGCTTGAATGTTGAATAAGGGTAAATTTAGGGGTTATACATTTTTGATTGATTTCAAAAATTTTGCGAGATACTGTAACTGACTGCACTTTTCGGTAACAATTCCGTAAGGAGCACTGATCACACGGACAGACAGTACACTAGAGCAGGAAAGCAAGAAAATTATTTAATAGTTAATATTGATGATTTTGCTCTAGCTTCTTTTGCCAATTTTCCAGCAGATGTTAAAGAATCACGTGGAAGCACCAGGATTTCAGGAATCTGCCCATATTTTACATAACCAAGTAACTCTACCTATTTTGCTAAAATGTTGCTATATATAACCAACGTTTATGCATTTAAGCTTAAGGGGGAAGAAAGTTTTATCACTTGAAGGAATTTCATTGACCTTCTTAGATTTACATGAGTGAACATAAGCAAATGGAACATGAAGCAAGCAGAAGTGGCTATTGGATTACTGGAAATAATAGGGTCAATCTGCACACACAGTTAGCTTTTCCTGGCTGTAAAACAGAAGACATCAACCTTACAGCATACACCAATATAGTTTAAACTGTCTATGAAAGACCCATACTGTACTTAATGACAACCATTTTTTGCAGCCCAAATGATAATTAGGTTTGTGGAACTATAAGTTTCAGCAAGCCCAGACAGCCAGTAACTGCTTGGGCATGCTGGCACACGTATACAAGTTACCTAGCACATTCTAAACATATCATTCTCCTCTCAGAAGTAAAAATCATGCATACTCTATATGCACAGTAAATGGGGTAAATGAATCGTGTGGGTTAACACTGCTTTCATATATATTGTAAAATTTTGGAGGAACAAATGTCACTGTTGTGATACAAAGGGTTAAATGTAATAGATTCCAATTTGATTTGTGAGTTTCCATTCTCCAAATCTCGTTGGAAGTGTGCTGTGAGTTTGTTCAGAAACTCAGAGCATGTAATAGCTTGCGTGTTAGAAGGTGAATACATAAATCATATGCAACAACATGCAGGTTTGCTGCAGTGAAAACCCACAAAAACTCGCAAATCCAAAGTAGAGTTTCATAACATGCGGTGTGTTTGCTTTGAAACCAATGTAGCCATTGGTCTGCAGATGTCTCAGGAATTTTACCTTATTGGCCCTGTATAAATATCACCTACCCTCCAATATGAACCCCTTCCACCTGGTACAAAATGCTCTGCTTCTGGACTTTCCGCCTAATTAATGATTGCAGTCACCTGTGTTGAACTAGTTAATAGATGAGACAGGTGTTTCATCACAGGTAGCTGCAATCAACTAGTTGGGGAGTCCAGGAGCAGAGCATTTTGTACCAGATGGAATGGGTCATGTTGGAGGGTCTGATATAACTTCAGCATATTTTTCGGTACTTGTGTACTTTACGGATTAATCGCAGAGAGAACTCAATTAATGTTTAAATGGTACTTGTGTACTTTACAGACATAAGTACCGAAAGTTGTCCCCACCTAAAGAAGAAAGTTGTCCCCTCACGGGCTTGCTGCGCTCGCCACGCTTCAGGCTTGTTGGCTCACTACGCTTGCCACAAGGTTATATTCCCCCTCTATGCCCATTGGATGGTAGGGAATGACACTCGACACTGGCTGATGATGTCAGGGTCCTTTCCGTGAAGGGGATTTAGCCATTACCATGATTGATAATAATAATGAGTGTAGGACACTTGAGTTCTTTCTGCAATGAGTCCGTAAAGTACATCTCTGCAATGAGTCCATAAAGTACACAAGTACCTATTTTTCTCTGATAGGTTTTAGCAAGAAGACAGGTGTAGGAGAGTGTAGTGAGGAGTGAAAGGAGCAGATTAGCATTTTGAGTGTGATGAGTTGTGATATTGATTTCTAAGTGTGTTGCACTGTGCCCTTGTTTGTCATTATATTTATCAACTGTTTTTTGTCCTTGTCTAATATCTGTCTGTTGTGTTGTACTGTGTTATTTGTGAGTGTGAGTTGTGTAAGTGATGTCTGCATTAGTTAGTGTTAGTACTGTATTTTATAAGTGTTCAGTGTTTGTGCATCCTTTGTATGGTGCAGGATGGCATGTAGGAAGAGGTTTAGGGGCCAGGTTCAGCAGTGATGGTTGTAGGGCCTCCCACCTAAGTTAGTGGAGGAGGAGGTAGAGGAAGAACCTGCAGTGTGTGCCCAATGTAAGTTCAGAACAGGGCACAATGTGATTTTTCCCATGAACCAGTGCCTGAGAGGCTGCAAGGGGCTGATGCACACCACACATTCCTGCACCGCAAGAAGGCTTTATGTCAAGGGGTTTATGTGAAGCAGTGAATGCAGTAAGTTCCTGCTGGAACTGTAAAAGCACTTCTCAGATGTCAAATGGATTCTTCAAGCCAAAATGGTCGAGGAGCTACAGATGGGCCCAGCTAGTTTTTTGTTCATAGCGCGCCATTCAGGCCTCCTGTGTTGCGCCATGGAACATTACGTGATGGCTGTACTGTGGCATACTGTGGTATTCTACAACAAAAGATAAGCCATGGCATGTAATACACTGCTTAACCTCTGGATGGTGAGCGCTCCACTGATAAAATTTGTACTGTGGTGGGATGTTGAGAGAAATGCTTCGAGTTCAGTAGAGTTCTTAAAAGTTTTAAAAGTACTTAAAAGTATCGTACCTGACATGAAAAACTTGCCCCCTGTTATGTGTACAATACAATGTCTACTGTATAGCAGAAATCCAAGTTCACAGGAGTGCTGTGCGACTCGGTGGCGCTGAGCATCTTTTATGCTTCTTTTTACCCTAAAATATGTCTTAATAGCACAAGCTGCTTCTGCTGATTAAAATTATATGCAGCATGCCTATGTTCTGTGAGTGAGTGCAGGTGTATCTGTAAGCAAATCACTATGTTACAGTGTTACAGTGGCTGTTAGAGTAACATAGCATTTCACATGCAGATACACCCACACTGGCTCACAGAACATAGGCATGCTGCATATCATTTTAATCAGCAGAATCTGCTTGTGTTATCATATTGATTTGCTGTATGATTCAGATGCATTTGGAGGTAAAAAGCCACATAATAGACACTTGCACTACTGAGTCACCCCATGGCATGGTGCGACTAGAATGCCTGTCTAACGTGCAAGGAGGCTGGATGTATGAGGACCCATCTGTATATGTATTTGTATAAAAAACAAAATTCACACACCACCAAGTGATTTATTTTTAATCCAGTAGTGTAGATTTAAAACCAAAAAAAAATCCCTTTCCGTGACTTGGATCCCAGACCATCAAGGTGCAAGGTGCAGACCTTAACCACTAGCCCACACACACTAGCCATGGTTGGAGCTGCACCTGTTGTGTACAGTATGTAATGTGAAGTGTGCAAATTAAAGCAGGAAATGTGTACAATGTCAATAGCGGGCTCAGCATGCAGCCTCATTGAATAGATGTGAATGATGGTGGGGGTGGTAGTGAGCCATACAATGTGCTTAGTGGAGTTTAATAGTAATGCGTGACGGTGGGGGGAGGTGGTGAAGGAACTTGGGTGGCCATTCACAGAGAGGAAGGGAGGAAGGAATTGCAAAGTAGTGTACTTTAAAAGTATTGAACCTGACATGATCTCACTTTATGAAAAACTTGCCCCCTGTAATGTATACAATACAATGTCTACTGTATAGCTGAAATGCCAAGTGGTGGGATGCTGAGAGAAATGTTTTGAGTCCAAGGTCACAGGAGTGCTGTGCCACTCGGTAGCGCCGAGCATCTTTTATGCTTCTTTTTACCCTAAAATGTGTCTTAATAGCTCAAGCAGCTTCTGCTGATTAAAATTATATGCAGCATGCCTATGTACTGTGAGCAAGTGCAGGTGTATCTGTAAGCAAATCACTATGTTACAGTGTTACAGTGGCTGTTAGTGTAATGTAGCATTTCACATGCAGATACACCCACACTGGCTCACAGAATATAGGCGTGCTGCATATAATTTTAATCATCAGAAGCTAATTATGCTATCAATTCGATTTTCTGTATGATTCAGATGCATTTGGAGGTAAAAAGTCATATAAAAGATGCTCGTGCTTCTGAGTCACACCATGGCATGGTGCGACTAGAATGCCTGTTTAACATGCAAGGAGGCTGGATGTATGAGGACCCATCTGCATATGTATTTGTATAAATAACAGAATGCACACACCACCAAGTGATTTAGTTTTAGTATTAGAGATTTAAAACCTAAAAAAACAAAAACAAACCTACCCTTCCATGATTCGAACCCAGAAAACCCAAGGTGTAAGTACAGACTTTAACCACTAGCCCACACACACTAGCCATGTTGAGAGCTGCACCTGTTGTGTATGTGAAGTGAAATGTACAAATTAAAGCAGGGAATGTGTACAACTTCAAAAGCGGGCAGTGTTATAGTCGTTGATGCTATAACGTAGCGTTTCACATGCAGATACACCCGCACTGGCTCACAGAACATAGGCATGCTGCATATCATTTTAATCAGCATAAGCTGCTTGTGCTATTAATTTGCACCGTTGTGTGATTCAGATGCATTTGAAGGTAAAAAGTTGCATAAAAGATGCTTGCGCTACCGAGTCATGCCTTATTAGTACAGTACATGTAAACACATTCATCACATCTCAGTGAAAGCTGTGCATGCCTGTGTTATTATTTAATACTTTATTACACATTCTTCTACAGCACTGATTCCATGACCAACATGCTGTACTATAGTGTACCGAATCACAGCTTCTGTCAATAATCAGGCAGTGATACAGAAAATGCATTGGAAATCTGACGCATGCGTTGTGTAGTTTAGGAAAAGTGACACCTGGTGGACACAAAATAGTATTACATGATATGACTTTTTTCCAGTGCTACACTATGTTCCATTATGAAACATTCTGTACGGCACGACTCAAGGCTACTGTGTGTGGCATCAGATGCATTGCACACTACATGGCTGTATGGAGCAACAAACTAACTGGGCACATCTGTACATGAAGCCAGAAAACAAGGGGTGGGCCAGCAGTTTAGATCCACTTCACTTCCTTTGAAGAGGGATTGAAGCAAGTCATTCCCCCTGAAATTCTCCCAGGCAGCCATATTAAGGACAAAGACTGTCCATCCACTCAAGCAGCAGCTGGTAAGTTACAAATAATATTTTCATGTTTTAGGTGTCGAAACCTACAGATGTGTCAACATACATCTATCCTCCATGCGCACAAGCAGCTTATATTGATTATAATTATATATGGCATGCCTATATTCTGTTTGCGACTGCGGTTAAATTTGCATGCAAAATGTTAATGTGTCAGCGGCTTTGACACTGTAATTTAGCATTTTGCATGCAGATACTGCCGCAGTCGCACACACAATATAGGCATGCTGCATATCGTTTTAATCAGCAGAAGATGCCTGTGGGTCCTATTTGCATCGCTTTGTGAATAAGATGCATTTCAAGGAAAAGGTCAGATGAAAAGATGCTCTTTGCTACTGAGGGCTATTCAACACACAAGGAGGTGATGTATGTGGACACATCAGTAATTTATTCTGAACTTATAGTTACACCTTTTTTACCATTTGAAAAACTTATAGTGAACCAAGTAGGGCCAATTTGAACACAAGGAAAGGCCATTTGCAAATGTGTACAATGTTTTTCCAAAATATAACATTCATTATTTTGCCAATGACAAAGCCAACAACAAATTATTAATAGCAAATACGCGTACTGTATACTGGTACAGATTCCTGTACTTTTTTCAAATAAAGGTAATTGTAACATATCATTGTTTATTTCAATCCTCCGCTGCACCATAAAGGAAATATGCCTTTGCCAAAAGGTAACTTCCACAAAATGGTAATTGTGTTGAACTTGCGACATGTTGAAATATCATTTTTTTTTCAAATTTGAGAGTCATTAAAAATATTTAGAAATGTATTTTTGTCTGTGATGTTTTACTACTTACATAACATATATTGATACTACTAACATAACACATATTGAGTAAATAGTACTCAATAACTTATTGCAAAGCAAAATAACAGATGGTTTCAATTGTGTTAATGACCACAGGGTCACATTTGGTTTTGCCTGTGATGCCTCTGGATAAAATGGAGAGAGATAAAGTATCAACCAATCAACTTTTAATTGCCATTTTTCTAGCAGATTTTATAAAATGATAGTTAGGAACTAATTGGTTGGTACTTTATCTCTCTCACTTTAGTGGTCTATTTACTAAGCCTTGGATGGAGTTAAAGTGAACAGAGATAAAGTACCAGCCAATCAGCTCCTAACTGCCATATCACAGGCTGTGTTTGAAAAATGACAGTTATGAGCTGTTTGGATGGTACTTTATCTCCGTCCACTTTATCTTCATCCACGGCTTAGTAAATAGACCCCCTTTATCTCTCTCCAAGGTTTGATAAATCTACCCCTGTGGCTCTTACAGATTGCAGAGAATTATGCATTCCAGTGGGGAACATGAGTTACTTCCTGGTGTCTCACAGTCAATAAAATAGTAACCAAACGCGTTTCATGTCATAGAGTCTTATTCAGGAAAAAAATGTTCAAGTGAGTCTTGAGAAATGGGTTAAATACTATACACTTAATCAGTGAAAATGATTAATTGGTTTATCATGAAATCATTAGTTACATAATTGACCTTAATACATGGTCATGCTTTTCAAACTTTGTATTTGTTTTCCAAGATATAAAATTTACATATATTTACATGGATAATTAAGTATACATATGAAACAAATAATCAATACACCATAATATCTGTAAATAGTGTTAGTAATATATTGCATGAGTTCTTTACATAGACTAGTTCTTGTCTTTAGTCTTTCTTAATGATTCATATAATCTTAACCCATTGTCGTGTCTACTGCTGCATATAGTGTACAAATATAAATTGTAATAAAATGTATACATTATAAAAAATAGTAAATATGTGCTTTAAAATCAAAAATAAAACTAAACAAAAAGAAACAGATAAAATAAAAAAAGAAATAAAATATAAATTGTATTCATTGTTTAACAGTCCTGTACTCATTTGTAGATAGAACCTTTGGGTTTTATTCTTTAAATAGCACAGTGATTCTGTATAGGGTTCCCTATGAGTTTTGACAGATGGGGGAAGTACTAGATTTTGAACTTTTCACATAAAATTACAATATCCTTACTCCAGTACCCATTTCTCTATAGCAGCTGCAGGCCAATAAATTATTTTAATCCACCCACATAGATTCAGCATAGGAAACCCGAAAAATGTGCTATAGAATGAAGTGTTATTGTGGGCATCAGCGAGTTTCCAGTGAGTCTGTACATTTTTTTTATGTGGCAATAAATTAAAAACTTATAGTAAGTTTTTATCCCAATCATTAAGTTTGTTCAAGCACAAACTTACAGTCATTGGTAGAGGTGTTGTTTTATATCTTACATGTCTCTTAGTTTATAATGGGGTTGTGAATCTTTGGTAATGGATGACATAATCCCTATGTATTTCCTGTTCCAATAAGTCTTATATGTAGACAGCCTAACTTTTTCGTAGCTGATATCTTAAAATAGTTATCATTTAAATATGCTTAGAAAATGTTCTTTCCTAAGATTACTCTATGAACACTTGACAAATGTCACTTCTATTGGTTTCCTGCATAAGGAACAGCTCAGACTGAGTCTGGAGGAATGTAAAGATCACGAAATGTCAATTGAGTTTAAAATTGCAGAGTCATTTTGCTGAACATATGCGATTCCCATCGCTAATTTACCAGTGAAAATCAAGACATATTAAAACAATCACCTTTGCCTCTACTCTCTTTAAATGTATTCCCTAATGGGCTGAAGGGTAATGCACAAATTTTTTTTTACAATGTTCAGGAATATTTACACTTCATTATCCAATATGGTGGGTCAGTCACTAGAGATGCCGCTTCCCATTAATAAGCTACATGTCGCAACACATTTGCAAGATGAATAATATTTAATTTTCTTTCCAAGCTTTTAAATGTGCCTAGCATTCATTAGTCTTCACAACATATTGCCCACCCTCTTCATTTCTAGGGGCCAAGCAGTGTAATCATGTTTCACACAGCGATAAAACAAAATGTCAGGCACTAGAGGTTGAACTTTTCACTTTAAATTACAATATCCTTACTCCAGTACCCATTTCTCTATAGCAGCTGCAGGCCAATAAATGATTTTAATCCACCCACATAGATTCAGCATAGGAAACCCAAAGAATGTGCTATAGAATGAAGTGTTATTGTGGGTGAGTTCTATAAAGTCAATGTAACAATATAATTTACATTGTAGATAATTAGATGTCACACAGTATCCAGAAATATAGCTGGATTTTTTTCAAGGAAATTAAATCATTTACAATAAATTTTATATTTATGGTAAGTGATATTTTTGTACACGTTCCATCCCAGCATGGACTAATTGCAAAATAGCGCAAGTGCAGTGTAAGGCTATTTTTTTTATTCCCAGCTTACAGTAGTTACTATTTTTCACTGTTTCACTTGAAGGCTTCATTTATGATACATGGCAATCTCCTTCCCTCATTTCCCAATATATTCATATTAACTTGTCATCTGCATAAATTTCACATTGAACAGCCAAAGATAAACTGTAATCTTCCACAGGCACACAATACAGTATACCCACAGTAGGGCTACCTTATTCTGAAGCCAAGTAAGCTTTAGTATGTGAGGGATGAGACCAATATGATGTGGAGGATATATCTATACATTTCTATTGCCGGACAACAAATATGTCATTATATTAGGGCATATGGAAGATGTATCTGTATATTATGACATATGAAAGGAAGGCCTGTATGCTATTACATACTGTATGGAAGGTGTGCCTGTATATTACGGCATATAGAAGGTGTGTCTGTATATTATGATATATGGAAGATGTGCCTGTATATTATGGCATATAGAAGGTGTGTCTGTATATTATGATATATGGAAGGTGTGCCTGTACATTATGATATACGGAAGGTGTGCCTGTATATAATGATATATGGAAGGTGTGCCTGTATATTACGGCATATAGAAGGTGTGTCTGTATATTATGATATATGGAAGTTGTGCCTGTATATTATGGCATATAGAAGGTGTGTCTGTATATTATGATATATGGAAGGTGTGCCTGTATAGTACGGCATATAGAAGGTGATATATATTATGATATATGGAAGGTGTGCCTCTTTATTATGGCACATAGAAGGTGTGTCTGTATATAATGATATATGGAAGGTGTGCCTGTATATTATGGCATATAGAAGGTGTGTCTGTATATTATGATATATGGAAGGTGTGCCTGTATATTATGGCATATAGAAGGTGTGTGTCATATATTATGATGCATAAAGTAGAAGGTGTGTCTTTGAATATATTATCACATTTAGAGGGTATTTCTGTTTAGGGTTGGATATATTATTTAGACAGCCAAAATTTAGACATTCATAACACAGACACCTTAATGTCGACAGGTACAAAACTTAGACAACCAAAATATGGACATGAACTATATGCCTGCATCAATATGTAGACAGTCAAAATGTTGACAAGTACATAATTTAGACATGGACATAACTGAGACATTCAATATATAAACAATTTGAAAATGTGACATGGTTAAAATGTAGACAGAGTAAAATGTTAAAATTTAAAATATAGACAAATTATAAGGACAACACCAAAATAATGGTAATGGTAATGGCAATGAGATAGTTAAATCATATTGTTCTTTACAGGCAACCTACAAGTCCCAGCAAGCCTGCCCTGCCTTGTCGGCACTTGTGGAACCATACTGATGTGCCCAGCTATAACATGGCATCACAGCTTTATCTCTCACGCCACGCATGGCGCGCCACACACCACGCCATGAGTCGCGCCACAAAGAAAGTTTAGTAATGAAAAAAGTCATTATGTGTAATACAACATTTTGCCCACCAGATGTCACTTTTCCTAAATAACATAGCGCATGCGTCTGATTTCATTACGTGTAATACAACATTTTGCCCACCAGGTGTCACTTTTCCTAAACTACATAGCGCATGCGTGAGATTTCCAATGTACCATACGGTATCTTCTGTATCACCGCCCGATGATTGTTTGACAGAAGCGGTGATTCGGTACACTATACAGTATTACAGCGTTTTCCACATGGAATCAGGAAAGTATGGTATAATAAAGCGGTAGAGGAATGTCTAATCCAGTTTGAAATCATTAAGCTCTGTATTACCCACTGACTGTGCGGTTGAAATCATACTGTGGTTGCCCAAATGTAAATACTGTCGGCACTGTCCCAGACTTAGACATTAAACTGTACAAACTACAGAACTCTAGTAATGGGTGAAGCGTGTGGCCTAGCGGTCTCATGCCTAGTCTCACTGCTTCTCCCCTCTTCTTGTTCCGTGGGTTAGAGACCTTGAAAATGTTTTTTTAAATTATTTTTAAAATCTTCACTTAAAATATTCAGTATTCAATACAGTACATGTGGAGCGCATGCCTAGTGCTTCGGGAGTCAAACAGCGAAAATAGGATTTTTATTATTGTACATACAGTACTGCATCTTAGAACGCAAACTTGCGTCAATGCCGGCGCTGACATAGACGTGGACATTATAGTGATTTTTTATGACCATCAAGTGGTAATGGGCTCTATTAAAGAGACTGGTCTCTGTATAACAAACTGACTGAGCATTTAAACCGCAAAATTGCATCAATGTCAGTGCATGCCCAGTGGTCGGGTTTCAATCACAATGAAATGTGTGCCGCATGTCCAGTGGAGCCAAGGCATACACTAAGTAGCGCTATGCCATGGCGCATGCCCAGTTGTCTGTATTGCTACAGGACTGTTGAATTTCCATACTTGTGCCATTCTGCACTGTCCAAGACTTACCGTACAGTATACACAATAGTAAATTCATGACTTCAGAAAGTGCTACAGTAGTGGACTTAGTTTGGAGGGAAGTCTGTGTATTACATACTGACTGTGATGTAGAGCGCAAACTTGCATCAATGACAATGCTGTCCCAGACTTGGAAACTTTAGTGATTTAATGTGTTCAGTAACTGATAGTTGACTCTGTTTAAGAGAGAGGTCCCTGTAGTACAAACTAACTCTGCGTTTAAACAGCAAAATTGCGTCAATGTCAGCACAGTTGGCGCTGTGGTGACTTATACCCAGTTCTGATGGGTTAAGGTACAAATAGGATCTCTGGCGCTTGCCCAGTGGCAGGGTTGCAATGCATTGCCAGTGGTGCTGCACCATAGCCATACCCTTGTAGCGCTATGCCATGGCGTACAGTATGGAAGATCATACAGTAGCCGGTCATGATTCACACACAGTGAAAGTGGGATCTCCGTATTACACTCTGACTGTGTAATAATAATATTAAAAATAAAAAGTGTAACCTTGACTGTCTAATAATAATAATAAAAAAAAAGTTTAACCTTCCAGGTTTCGAACCCAAACCGGGTTGTACAGACGTCTGCAATGTAGAAGTTTGATTTCTTACCTCTATGCTACAGACGCCTGAGTACTTCATCATATGGTACTGTAGATGTCACATAAAGTACTGTAGAGGACAGATGCAATTCTTACTAGGAGAGACTTGTGAGCAAGGGGTTAGGTGATCCGTCCTGCTTACACTTCTCTCCTTAAGTTTGAGACCTTGATAATTTAATTTATTTTTTTAATGTTCACTATAGTACCGTAGTTCAGTCTTGTTATCCAACCCTTACAAAAATCAATATATTGTACTGTAGATGTGCCCAGCTACAGTACTGTAGTTTGTTGCTCCGTACGGTACGCCATATACCGCATTGCTAGTTGTGCGCTACATTGTGGTGTATTGAGTCTCATAACACTGCGCATGCCCAGTTGTCTGTATTATAGTACATACAATACGGTAGACATTGTAGTGATTCCATGACTCTAGGAACTACAGTACAGTAGATGCAGTAGTCTAGGGGGCTAATGCCTAGCCCTACTGCATCTACCATTTTCTTGTCACGCTGGTTTGAGACCGTTAAAGTATATACTGTATACGGTAATTTTATTTTGTTTTAAATCTTCACTAATACATTATCCAGAAATTCTGGTATTTCTATGCCACAGTACTTTATGACAAAAAAGTGTAACCTTGACTGTGTAATAATAATAATAAAAAATAAAAAGTGTAACATTTCAAGTTTCGAACCAGCATAAGGGTTGTACAGGCAGCGTAATGTATTGGTTTGATTATTTACCATTACACTACAGCCGCCTGCAATACCAAGGTTGCACCTGGCTGGAGTGTTTCCTACAATACTGTACATCATTGTATCTCAGGCGCATGCCCAGATCTACGGTATACCCATGTAGCGCTTTTTTTTTTTTTTTAAGTCTTCGCTACTTTTGTTCAGTATTGTTATCCAACCCTTACTAAACTCCGTACATTTTATATATTAAGGGGTAAATGTAGTAAGATGGGAGTTCTATTAAGAAGTGATGTTGCCCATAGCAACCAATCAGATTCCAGGTATTATCTTCTAGAAGGTGCTACTGTAGATAAATGAGAAGTAGAATCTGATTGGTTGCTATGGACAACATACAGTACAGTAACTTCTTAAATAGAACTCCCATCTTAGTAAATTTACCCCTACATGTTTAACTTTTTCCCCCAAATTTTTTTTCTTCCGCCCCCAAAATGAAAGTGAATTTTTAGTGTGCTCTGACTTTTAAAAAAAATAAAAGTTAAGCAGTTTACAGTACCTTTAGGGGACTGTCTTAAGGCTGCACGTTGAAGGCTTCCCGCAACGTTGCACCCCAATTCACCAATTTTTTCTGCCTGCTATTCATACAGTAGGCAAAACATTTTCACATACTGTCTTACTGTATATTGTATTGACTTCCCGCCTACGGTAGGCGGAAAAGCTTTCAAACTGAATACAGCAATAATTTTACACCTGGCGAAATGACGTCATCTGCGAAACTTTTTTTTAGCCAATCACGTGTTTTTGCTCCAATGGGTGAAAAAGTGCCAACCAATGTGCTCCCAACTGTCATCTCACAGGCTGTGTTTGAAAAATGACAGTTGGGAGCTGATTGACTGACACCTTATCACTTTTTTATCACTTTTCACTCTGTCTCCTAACACTGCTTAGTACAGTAAATAGACCCCTTGGAGTGAAAAGACGAGACCGGCTAAAAAAATTAAATAGACCACCCCTAAATTGAAAACAGCCCTCAGTGTATACAGTACTGTATGTCTACTGTACTGTATTCTACTGTAAGTGCCGGGCAGCTGTGAAATCACTGTGATGGGCAACAGGGATACTGTACAGCATATGACTGTGGGTGGCAACCCCCATCGGCTGGCGCGCCCCTGGTGAGTGAAATCCTGGCCAATAGGACGATACACCCCTGCGTCTGTGTGTTATTGACTTTTTGTACCTTTTTAATTACAGATGCATGTGTTGGGTCTCAGGTGCACTTAAAGTATGAATTACAGTACATACAGTACAGTACAAACACCAATTGTATAAATTAATGAAAATGTTTATTTAACCTACAGTAACATGCTGTACAGAGGGGGGGACTTCTTTAGCTTTCCACCCCCATAGTCCTCTACTGTCCCACGCTTCTTTCTTCTACCGCTGGCATGTCCTGGAATTCCAAGCTGGACACGGACATGACTACTGTACAGTACCTACAGTAGGAGGAAGGAGATGACATGAGAACAGTCCTTCCTCAATGCCGACCGATACGCCCTACTGGACCGAGGACTACAGTACACAAAAAGATTAGGCTTTTAAGTTAAAATCATCACTGGCACTTTTGGCCTCAGATCCAGACTCTACCTTGCATCGGAGTGCAAGGTCCACTGTACACCCTGAAGAAAGGAGGATAGGCAGAGACAAACAGACAGTAAAAGACAGACACACAGGTTCTCACCGGAGATGCTCTTTTTCTTCATCCTGCTTGATCCCACACACCCTGTACTGTAGGAGAGAGAATCCGCTGTGCAGGGCCCTTCCCTGCTCTAACAGTGTCACACTAATCCACTTCTCCACATTAATATACTGTATATGCCCTTACTAACCAGCCTAACAAATTTATTAATAACTAATTTGTATTATATTTAAGCCTTGTGGTGAAATACTGTAAGCAGTGCCCCTAGGCCCACAGCCCATATAACGATGAAAAAAAAAATACATGAAACAAGTCAGTATTTGGGTGCCCCAGATGGAGGTGAACACCAGCTATCATTTTGAGGTCAAAAGTGAAAATAACTCCAAACCCCCCCCCCTACTGTAGCAGCAGGAGGCCCTGGGTTTCCCAAAGAACAAACTGGCAGGGAGCTAGAAGTATCAGAAGATTCATCTGAATGCGATAACAGAGCACTAGCATTAGCAAAAATGCTTTTGTCACCTGATCCTGATGTCGAAGGGACTGCCGCTCCAACCATACTTTAGATGTACAGTAGAAGCCTGTCTCTCAATGCACGGTGCACCCACTACTGTACCGTACTGTATGTCTGCAACTATGGATGTGGATGTTGAAGCAGCCACTACTACTGTACTGTATTTGAACCAATGGAACCTGAAAACTTGAAACATCTGCATTACAAATGGCAACATCAAGCACAGTAGCAGAAACTGGCAGCTGCAGCACAATCTGTGATGATGCCAATGTGTGCCTTGGAACAGGAGGCAATGTACAGTAAAAGTATGTGTAAGGAAAAGAGGAAAAGTATGAAGTACAGTACATAAGGTACAGTAAGGGAAAGTTATTGTAAATAAAGAGCTTATAAAATAAATTAGGAGAATACTGTATACTGTATAATGTAGGGACAGAAAGTACAACCACAATACTGTACATACAGTACAGTATGAACACAGTGTACAGTACTTAGCAGTCCAGATCACAAACTGAAAAGAGGAAGTTAAACCCCTCCTCCACATTACTAATTATATACAGTACAGTATAAGCTACATTGCAGTTGCTTGACCATTTCTTTCGATGACAACTGGTAAGACTCTTTAGGAGATGATCAATATAATTGTTACACTGGGCACGTGTCAATACTGTTCTCCAAAACTTCATTATCCCATCCAAAAGTTCCTGTTTAGTTATTGGTTTCACATCAGACCTGATGAACCTCTTCAACTGGGCCCAGACCATTTCAATGGGATTCATGTCCGGTGACCTACAGGAAAGTAAAAAAAAAAACCAAATATTCAGTCACAGTACTGTACTTTAGCAAAAAGTGTACTAGAATAATTACTGCTCAGTACTGTACATACTTTTTGGTACAATAAACAGTTAATACAGTAATATAAGACAATACTCACTCTGGTGGTGTGCGTTGTAAAATGTATCCCTCTCTCTTCCATGAATTTCGCTGAAGCAGAATGTTTTGGATCATTATCCTGGAATAATCGATGTCCTGATGGAAAGCATTTTCTCACAAATGGCACCATACAGCAATCTACTATTTTTTCTTGGATGAAGGTCTTATCCATGATGCCTAAAGAGATGAGAAATTGTCAGTAACAAGTGTACACTGTACAGGACTGTAAATAATTTTTACAACAAACATTACTGTACTGCACCTTCAAAAATATAGATCGGTCCTGCACCCCAACGAGATATACCTCCCCATACATGGACCTTTAATGGATGCTTCGGACGTGGTTTAAGTGAGAGATGTGCACGGTGTCGGAAGGACAGTCTTGAGAACCTCTCGAGAGAAACCGAAGTTTCATCTGTGAAAATTACATCATTAAAATTCTCTCCACTCTCTATCCACCATCGTGCTTGTTCAACTCTATTTACTTTATTAACATCCTTTATCATGGGATTTAACCTGTGGAATAAAAACAAGTTTTAGTTTACTGTCATGTAAAATCAGTGCATTATTAATATATATATATATATATATATATATTTTTTTTTGTACAGTACCTTGTAGGGCCAAAAGTCCATCCCAGTTCCTTATGCATCTGTTTGATGCTGGAATAGGAGATGTCCAGGTCACATTCTGCTTTTAGAATATGTTGGATTTGTAAAGCTGTACGCTCATCATCCTCACAAGTCAATTTGTGCACAATATTTTTGGTGCTCCTACGGTAGAACACATACAGAGCATATACTGTAGCAATTATTGGACAGTTAGTGTTAAAATTGGAACACAATACAGTAGCAATCTAGCAAAATACAGTATAATAAAAAAGGTTGCTGTAAAGTACCTACCATGTACATTTAGAAGGAAATCTATATCTGGTCCGCGTTCTCTCAAATGCATGATAGCGCACAGTCTGTAAACTAACAAGAACACCACACTTTTTCAGCCAGGCCTGGATCTGTCGTGTTGTTTTGTGTTCTTTTTTCATGCTTGCAATTATCTTGCTGATGGCTTTGCAGATTTTTGCCATATTTGATGATAAATTCTGTGGAGAGAACAAGAGAAATACGTTACTGTACTGTTGCTGAGTATACAGACTGAGTACAGTATACAGTACATAATTTAATGTTCAGTATCTTAAAAAACACAGGGGGGTATTACATTCTTACTGTACATCAGCCGTAACATGTGTACACCGGTATATACTGTACTGTACAGTATAACCAGCTAGTAAATTTCATTTTGCTGGCTGTGTTTAATAAATGATGGTTTTGAGCTAATTAGTGATATATATTTCCCAATTTAATCTCACATCAAGCTTTCATAGAGTATGCCCCTTAATACGCGAATATGCATCTACCGTATGAAGGAGACAAACAGGACAATAAACACAGCAATATTGCGACTGAAACTAAAATGGCCACCGACCAAAACAATATGGCAGCGGGGACAGGACGGTCACTCACGGGAGACTATGAGGGGCAGCGGGAGGCTAGGAACGATCGGTGTGTGTGATAGTTACTCGATACACAAATAAGCGTCTACAGGGATGGGTGAAGGACGGGGTATACCGAGGCAGTGGGACGATAAACACAGCAATATTGCGACTGAAACTAAAATGGCCGCTGAGCAAAACAAGATGGTGGCGGGGACAGGACGGTCACTCACGGGAGACTATGAGGGGCAGCGGGAGGCTAGGAACGATCGTGTATGTGATAGTTACTCGATACACAAATAAAGCGTCTATGGGGATGGGTGAAAGATGGGGCATACCGAGGCAGCGGGACGTTAAACACAGCAATATTGCGACTGAAACTAAGATGGCCGCCGAGCAAAACAAAACGGTACCTAATGCATTGAAACCTGGCTTCGCAAATCAGCATCTAGCACAGCAAATTGCAAAATGACCGTGAACCATAACATAGCAGGCTACCGTACTTACAGTACCAGTGGGTTGATACTGTAGGAAACAGCTGTAGGAGCTCAGGGTACAGCAACAAAGGTGACTCAGAAGTCAGGCAGAGTTGCAGAGGTAGATCACGGTAATGAGCAGCAACAACAGCGACTTAGAAGTCAGGCAGTGTTGCAGGTAGTAGTAGTAGTATCTCAAGGGTTCGTACTGTTGATACGAGCCGATGAGACAATCCGAGCAGCAAGTCCGTACAGTTAAGTAGCAGATTCACAGTGTGGATAGCTAGTCTTGTCTGAGTCGCTCTTTTATGCTACCAGAGACAAAAGAATTCCTTCCCGCTTAAAATCTGGCCGCTGATTGGTGAATTTGAAAAATGCACTTCCTTGTGGTCAAATAGCATGGCAGTAAGAACTAGAGAGAAGAAAAAAGACCCTCACAGGGACATACCTCCATGGAACAAGAGTCCTCGGATACAGAAGGATCTACTCACTTGTTTTGTTTGAGAGAAAGTATACCAAGACCTTCCACAAGGAATTTTTTAGATCTTCCCCAAGGTCCATTATTGGACCAAAGACCTCAAAGAGGAAGCTTAGGAGGGGGCAGAAACACCAGGTATCGAGAAAAATGGGATTCACACGATACCCCTCAATACCAACGCAAATCACAGAGGAGGAGATAGACCCTATTAAGATGAGGGAGGACAAATTGAGGGTTATTAATTTAACATCTAAGATATTGAGTGATCAACACATTGAGATCCTAAGAAGGGGTTTGACCTTTTCCCCCACCAATCATTTTGATCGGTTTAAATGGGAAAAGAATCTTCGTCTTTTTGGGAGGAAACTTCTCCTTAACAAATTTTATTCAACTTCGACTGATAAAATCTTACCATTAGAAGAGGGGATTAATGATGAAAGTAACAGTAACCTTACTGTGGAAGAGACTGAAGCACTGACTATATTACAAGAGCTAAATGAAGAACAAGTGACATCATCATCTAACTTGAGACCTATCTGTAAAAGGAAAGGAACATTTTATCCACAAAATCAAGTTTGTCCTGTAGTAGGAACGTTTATGGACTTAGTCTCAAGGGATTTAGTTGTATTATGGAAAAAAGGACCCAGATATTTAAAACAGAAGGGTAATCTCAAAAAGGAAGAGATTGAAGCCCTTAGAGAAATTCAATCATGGGATGACATTATTATCAAACCCTCTGATAAGGGGGGCAATGTGGTCGTATGGGACAAAGAACTTTACATCTCTGAATCTCTCAGACAACTTAAGGATAAAACAACTTACAAATGTTTACCTTTCAGTCCATCTGAGGATTTTAAAAGGCAATATAAGAACATCATCACATCTGCTTATCAACAAGGTATCATCATTAAAACAGAATTTCAGTTTTTGGAGGTGGGTGGCCCAGTGGTCCCCACCTTCTATTTATTGCCAAAAATACATAAAAATGAGAAATCCCCGCCAGGGAGACCGATAGTATCCGGTATCAACAGCCTTACAGAACAGGCAAGCAAGTTTCTGGATATTCACCTGAGGAAATATGTAATTACCCTACCCTCATATGTGCAGGACACATTGGATGTCCTGCGGAAGTTAGATGAAATCCATATTGAATAAGGGGTTCTGCTTGCAATGTGCGACGTAGAATCGCTATACACCAGTATCATACATGATAGGGGAATTGATGCAGTTAAATTTTGCCTTGAAAAGGAGAGACTTACTTCGTTTGGTGAATTCCTTTTGGATTTATTGAAATTTGTATTGACTAAAAACTTTTTTGTTTTCAATGAACAGTTTTTCTTGCAGGTGAGGGGCACAGCTATGGGAGCGGCTTGTGCCCCCATCTATGCCAATATCTATTTGGGATGGTGGGAGGAGTCTATCGTCTTCAGTGATATACATGAGGAGTACACTAAATGTATTTTAGTGTGGATGAGGTATATAGACGATCTTTTCATCTTGTGGGATGGCCCCAGACACAAATTTGTTGAATTCATTGAGATTCTGAATACTAATAGTCTCAATTTAAGACTTACATTTGAAATCAGTAACTCTGATGTTACTTTTTTGGACTTAAAAATACAAAGAGCAGAAGACGGAAGATTATCCACTGACTTACATAGGAAAATCACGGCAACCAATAGCATTCTACATAGAACTAGTGCCCACTTCCCTCCAGTTCTTAAGGGAATCCCGAAGGGTGAGTTTCTTCGTATTAAGAGAAACTGCTCTGATGATTTACAATTTGAAATTAGAGTAGATGAACTAGCTGAAAGATTAATACAGAGAGGTTACAGCAGAAGAGCTGTGAAAAGAGCAAGATATGAAGTAAAACAGAAAAATCAGAACTCCCTATTATACCCCAATAGAAGTATGGCAGAGGGTAAACCTGAAATTATAAGATTGGTGGGAGATTTCTGTTCAGAATGGAGGGATATCCAAAATATTATCAACAAACACTGGCACACATTGTTGTTAGACCAGGATCTTGCCAAAGCCCTGGGTACTAGGGCATCGATTAGTTGGAGACGCTCGGTCAATCTCAAGGACCAATTGGTCTATAGCCATCTCTCTAAGTCAAATAGGAGGAAGGCCATTGTGGAAGGAAGCTTTAGATGTGGGGAATGTAAGGCATGCAATTACATGCAAAAAACTACCTACTTTATGGATAAATATGGAAAAAAACATCAAATACGGGATTATATCAATTGTAAAACAATGATCGTAATATATTGTATCACATGCCCGTGTGGGATGAGGTACAGTGGTATGACAACAAGAGCCCTGAAACAACGTATTTTAGAGCATATTGGTTCAATTAAAAATTCTAAAACTGATATGGAAAAATTTAAACCATTGACCTCTGTGGCAAAACATTTTAATGACTACCATGGAGGCAATCCTAGTGGATTAACAGCTTTTTGAATTGAGAAAGTACACTTGGGTATAAGAGGTGGCAACCTCACCCAACAATTACTTAAGAAAGAAAGCCAATGGGCTTTCTTAATGGGAGGTTTACAACCATCAGGACTCAATGAATATATAAATTATGGGGTTTTTCTTCAATAAAATCATATACTAACATGAAACAGGGAATCATTTTGAATATTTATGATTTTAATTATTTGAGTTAATTAATTTTTTCACATGAGAAGTTATCTCACTAAGTTTCATACTCACTTGTAATCACATTTATTTTTCACACTATTAGACACTATTGGTCAAGATAGGATAATATTATTCTACTGGACCCTTATCAGTAAAACTTCTTTATATATTATTTATGGTAATCATAGGTTTATGGGTTTATAAGTACACTTATTATTAATTTATATATTTCACTATTTAGGTCATTGTTTATTATTTTATAATAATTTTTGTAATGATGTTTTGAAAAATTAATCACTATTAGTTTTGTTGTGTTTTGGTTCACTTTTAGTATTTATCACTTTTGTTTTCAGTATGAATTATTGTTAGATGAGATCACAATGACATTATATGACACTTAAATTACACATATGGTATTATATAAAAATGTTATATGGACTTTATATTGATTTTTTATTTTAGTAATATTAATTCAACTATATTAATGATTGGTTATTTTATATAATTTATTTTATTTTTAAGAGATTTCTCTATATATATATGGATTTGATTATCTAATGGATATTTTTCCATTGGTATAGATATATATATATATATATATATATATATATTTATTCTATTTCCTAAGTTGGAACTCCAGGTAGTGAATGAGTTAAAATCTTCCACTTTAGTAATTGCAATAGCCCCTCTGTAATAGAGTAAGAGGATCATAATAATATTTTTTAGGCATTAGCTAATAAGCTATATTGACAGGCTTAGAGATCCACTAACTATCACTAAGTATAATACTTGATGATATTCGTCATCCACAGCGATCATAATGGCCCTCCTAGTCATTTTACAAGTAATAAACTGACAGGTAAGACTGATAGGCTGGGAGATCTGTCAATCTTGAAGAAGCATACTGATTGGTAATCAGTGAGAATATAGCCCCGTGCAACCCACTTGTCGGGTTGATCCTATGATGAAGCGTTAGCAAAACATACGTTAGGAGCACCGCACACGTGGACCCGCGTGTCCAGTGGTTTTAATCTGTTGTTTGTCCACTCCGCGTCCTCCATACACATTATACTGTTGGACGATTTTGTCAAATAAATAAAAATGACATTATACGTTGTGAATGCTAAGATCAGACCAGACTAAAGGTCATAAAGCCTCTATACTGATTAGGGGTAATGCACACGTGAAATAGTGTGTTTGAGAGTCTGTGTTAATCCAAGCTTATCCACGTTCCTTCTTTGGGCAGCATTATTAGTTAATTATGAATTCAGTGTGCTGCTAATATGAAGCCTTCAGTAATAACGGATTTCATCAGCGGCAGAGCTACTTATTAGCCTGTGCTATTATTAAACCCTTGCGCAACATGTAACAGTAATTGTGTTTATAAATTATACATTGTTGTGGTTACATTATACTATTCGATACATAGATACTATTTGTATAGAGGAATTTTTACCTCAAAACAGTGGGTGTAATTAGTTTTATATTGCACAGTATTGCTGCTATTCTAGTGTTATACAAGTCTCAATAGGTCACTCATCATTATTTTGGTGAATTGTGGGATTATCCCTACTATAAATCATCCATGTCGACATAAATTAGGTCGACTGTGGGCTGTGGTGATTAATTACAATAATATCAACCTGAGATTCGACCTATATAAGTCTCAATAGACAACTCATCATTGTTTTGGTGAATGGTGTGAATAACCTTATTATAAATCACCCATGCTGACATGAAATAGGTCGACTGTGGATTGTGGAGATCAATTATAATAATATCAATCCTAGATTGAATTTATATGCAAATCATTTCGGTATTAAGCTCTTATATTTGAATATTATATCGGGTATATTAGATTCTTTTCTAGATTTATCTATTCACCACTTGATAATTTTACGATTATCTTTGTATCATCAGTTTTGCAGTGAAGTGATATATATTGGGACACGTAATCTAATATGGTATGTAACTTGACACTAATGTGATTGAAGGACTATAAATCATATTTAGTGATGATACGATCACATCTCAGATCAAACAACTATATTATAATAGATCTCTATTGACATTTACAATACCCCAATTAATTTATAATATATTGAGGATTGAACATTCACATTGTGACAGAGTTTTGGTTTGTGCAGTCATTGAAACTAATTATTAGGAACATTAATTAGACTGGTAGTGAACAGGACATTTTATTTTTATATATATGCTAGTTTGTCTAACAATACAAGCACCTTAACACTTGGCACTTTATATTTCGCTACAATTTTAATAGGCATAATAAAAGTTAATTTTTATGATTTATTATTTTGGGCCACCAATTATGAGAATCATAGCAACATGTATTCATAATCAATAGTCCCTGAGTGCCCCATGGGGAACACTTTTCCTTTGTCTTTAATGTATGTACTTTTTTGTTCCTGGGTGCACCCCCCTTTAAACTATAACTATTTATAAATATATTAATATGATATAGGGGAAGGACATTATATCATTATATAGGTCAGTGCGGATAAACCTTTAGCTTTGAAAATGGTGAAGAGCAAAGGTTTTTACAACAGAAACGAATCTTGCCCACTTCCAATGACCAAAAGGCTGAGTGCACTAGTCCCACAACGGTCTACAAGCAAACCTTCCAAGAAGAAAACAGGTAAGGAAAATTTACAGGTACCTCTTCTAGTCAAGGCAAGGAAGAATGCAAAGGCGAAGAACAACACTTTGCAAGTGGACATCGGAGAAAATGGACCAGGGAACGTGGAGCAACCCATGAACATCCTGAAAAGGGAAGAAACACCAGTCATTTATGGGCCAGAAGAATTGGACACCTTTGAGCGTCTTGTTGAAGATGTATCCCACTCACCAACTCGTCGAAAACTGTAATTCCAAGAAGATAACGCATGCACATGTAGCTGTGCTAGGATGGTGAGAGACCTCGTGGGAAAAGTTGGTCAACTGGAAGCGAAAATTGACAACTTGAAAGAAGAGCTGAAGAAAGGACTGAAGGATACCATTGCAGAAGCAATGAAAGAAGCAATCCGGCAAAGTAAAGAAGAATGGCAAGAGGCTGCTGCCCAGAGTACCAGGAAGAGACATGACCAAGCAATCCAGTATGAAATGGTCACACCAGATGAATTTGAGCCTGAGGATAACGACGATGATTTCAACTTGGAGACTGACCCATCCTTCCACTTGCTAGATATGGACAATACAGTGGCATCAGAGCACTTGGACATGACACCAGTGCCATCATGCAGCCTGCCTCAGTGGGAGAGTACACCAGTGGCATCATATCGCCTGCCTGAACGGTCAGTTGAAGAATCGAGGATCAACAATGCAAGCATGCCTGTACTTTCACCAGGAACGCCTGTCATGTCGAGCACCCCAGCACCACTGACTGTATTTCTAACACCCTTACCGGATATACCACTGGCTGTAATCAACATTGACAAGGACAATGAAATTTACAGAGCTGTCAATTGTGAGATGCATCGATATGTGCAAGCAATATTTCAAGAACACGTGCCCTACGACCTGTATTGCAATTGGACCAAGCGGGTGAACTTTGATGGAAGTCGGAAAAAAGTGCCAACCCCAACAATTTAAGAGAAGATATCTTCTCAAGATGCCGGACAAGATTCAGGATTGGAAAAGAAGAACTTACCCGGATAAAGGACACGTTGAATGGGGTGCTGCGCATGCCAAGGAAACATGCATGGAGGACAGTCACGCATACAAGTACAGATCTTCAATCAACAAACATGACTTGAAGGGACTTGTCAGAAGACAGGAAGACCCAGTGCCGCTGCTTGCCAGGACATGGCAGCAGCAGAAGAAAGAAGCTGAGGACATGAGAGAACTAAAGGGGTGGAAAGCGAAAGAGCAAAAGAAGTTCCCCCCCTCAAAGCCTCTTCCACCATAACAGATAGGCCCTATGTGAGGCCAACGGAATATTAAACCCAACCTACAGTAGACCAACAGGTCTGAAGAGAGGAAGTCCCATGTGAACAGAGAAGTGGAGGACAGGAGAGGACTACAGGGGTGGAAAGCAAAAGAGCTAAAGAAGTTCCCCCCCTCAAAGCCTCTTCCACCATAACAGATAGGCCCTATGTGAGGCCAACGGAACATTAAACCCAACCTACAGTAGACCAACAGGTCTCAAGAGAGAAAGACCCATGTGAAGATAGAAGCGGAGGACAGGAGAGGACTACAGGGGTGGAAAGCAAAAGAGCTAAAGAAGTTCCACCCCTCAAAGCCTCTTCCACCATAACAGGTACCGGTAGGCCCTGTGTGAGGGCAACTGTACTGTAATATTGTAGTTTGTTAGGTTGGTGAGATACAGTAGGGCTGATATTAATGTTACAGTAGATTAGTGTGACACAC
This sequence comes from Taudactylus pleione, assembly GCA_031769625.1. Taxonomy (NCBI): domain Eukaryota; kingdom Metazoa; phylum Chordata; class Amphibia; order Anura; family Myobatrachidae; genus Taudactylus; species Taudactylus pleione. Next base: position 3,003,032 of record JAUIMM010000137.1, on the reverse strand, counting down.
TATTAGAGCAGGAAAGGGCCTTGCATGGCATATTCTCTCTCCTACAGGGACCTCTGTGTGGGATTGAGCGGGTCGAAGAAAAAGAGTATCTCCGGTGAGTACTGTATGTACCATACCTGTGTGTCTGTCTTTTACTGTCTGTTCGTCTCTCCTTTCTTCAGGGCATACAGTGGACCTTGCACTCCGATGCAAGGTAGAGTCTGCACCTGGTATAGGTGAAACTCTGGATCTGAGGCCAAAAGTGCCAGATGATTTTAACTTAAAAGCCTAATCTTTTTGTGTACTGTAGTCCTCGGTCCAGTAGGGCGTATCGGTCGGCATTGAGGAAGGACTGTTCTCAAATCATCTCCTTCCTCCTAGGTTCTGTACAGTAGTCATGTCCGTGTCAAGCTTGGAATTCCAGGACATGCCAGTGGCAGAAGAAAGAAGCAGGGGACAGTAGAGGACTACGGGGGTGGAAAGCTAAAGAAGTTCCCCCCTCTCTGTACAGCATGTTACTGTAGGTTAAATAAAAATTATCATTAATTTATACAATTGGTGTTTGTACTGTATGTAATTCAGTCTTTAAGTGCGCCTGAGACCCAACACGTGCATCTGTCATTAAAAAGGTAGAAAAAGTCAATAACACACAGATGCAGGGGTGTATTGTCCTATTGGCCTGGATTTCACTTACCAGGGGTGCGCCGGCCGATGGTGGTTGCCGCCCACAGTCATAAACTCTACTGTGTCCCTGTTGCCCATCCCAGTGATTTCACAGCTGCCCGGCACTTACAGTAGTATACAGTACAGTAGACATACCGTACTGTATACACTGAGGGCCGTTTTCAATTTAGGCATCTATTTACATTTTTTAGCCGGTCTCGTCTTTTCACTCCAAGGGGTCTATTTACTGTACTAAGCAGTGTTAGGACACAGAGTGAAAAGTGATAAAAAAAAGTGATAAGGTGTCAGTCAATCAGCTCCCAACTGTCATTTTTCAAACACAGCCTGTGAGATGACAGTTGGGAGCACATTGGTTGGCACTTTTTCACCCATTGGAGCAAAAACACGTGATTGGCTAAAAAAAGTTTACTGTTGTCTTGTATTTATTTAGTTAAAGCTTAGACAGAGACAAAATTGTAGATAAATAGCACCAACCAATCAGATCCTAACTGTCACTGTACAGGCTGTGTTTGAAAAATGACAGTTACTGTAGTAGCTAATTGGTTGGTGCTACTGTATTTACAGTTTCTCCAATTTTAGCTCTCTCCAAGCTTTATTAAATCACCCATTAAGAGTGGTGTGCAATTAATAAAAGTACTGAATGGGTGACTTACTGTACTGTATTTTCTTACCTTTTAGTTGCTACAGTATCAATAAATTTAAATACAGTATACTGTACTTTATCCACAGAACCAAGTAAAGACAGAAAACGTTGTACTGTATAAAACAAATTTTAATAAAAATCAAAAATAAACAAAAATAAAGTGAACAAAAAATAAAAAAATAAATCCACCAGGTGGTGGGCCATCTGGTGATATAGGGCCAAAAAGAAAATTATTTGTTCTGTAGGGAGAAAAAAAAGGGTACAGTATTACAACACTAATATACAATATTGTACAATCTTGACACTACCATAAATACTGTACTCTACCTCGAGTCAGATGTGGTCCCTTCCTCCCTTGGGGTCCCTGCCTCCCTTGGGGTCCCTGACTGAAGACTGTATTGGAAAAAAATATATTCACATTAACAGTGCTGTATTTACCTTTATATGGTATGGTGCTACTGTACATGGTTTGGCTACTGTAGCTCCTAACAAAGTACTGTACAGTACATAAATGAACAAACCAATACAATGGCTACAGTATGGTACAATGCAGGAAAAGTACTGTACAGTCTAAACATTGCTCCACCAAAGGTCATTATACTGACTGAAGTTTCAGGCTGGCAGACAGAGGGATAATTTAGGTGCACTGTAGATACAGTACAGTAACCTCCCACAATTTAATGACTATTACTGTACAGTATCTGCAAAGCATGTTTGCAAATGATTGATGACCCTGCACTGAACAACTGCTTGTTCAGTGTAGGCTCATCACATACTGTACTGACAAATGACTGCATGATTACAATGTCGTAATCATGCAGTGGTTGTCATACCGGTATCTTTAAGTGGATGGGCACCTTTAGAGTGATGTCCTTTATAAAAAAAAATAAAAACACAAAGTGTGTAAGGAGAAGAGGTTGGAGATGCATCTTTGCAGTACAGAAGAGAGAGAAAGAGACGCTGTGAAAACATAAAAAGGAGAGAGAGACAGTACAGAAGAAGACAATGTACAGTTGTGTAGGGTACAGTACTTACACGGTCTGTGAGGCCTGCTTGGCCCAGGTTCCAGCAACTGGCCGGTGGGGGGTTGTGGCTGTGGCCTTCCATGTTCCCGCACTGTGGGGAAAAAAAAAATATTCCTGTTACACAAGTACAGAAACAATTTGTGTGTAAGGAGATGTGGTTGGAGATGGGTCTTTGGAGTACAGAAGGAAGAGAGAGGCACTGTAAAAAGGAGAGCACAATGTACAGTACAGTAGTGCATGGCAAGCCGCGTTCTAAAGGAGGCAAATGACTGGGGCTCTTGAGATGTTGGTGCTGTTGAAAAAAAATTATGTTTCTGTTACACAAGTACAGAAGAGGGAGGGAGAGAGAAAGACAGAGAGAGAGAAAAAGAGAGAGGGAGGGAGACAAAGACAGAGGGAAAAAAAGGAGAGAGATATACAGTGCTGTAGAAAAGAATGTGGTGTACTGTACTTACGCGGCATGGAGACGCCACTGGAGGGTGGTGGTGGTGGTGCTGCTGCCGCCGTTGCTTGTGATGGTGGTAGGACTGAGGAAAAAGAACAGTTTCCATCAAAACCATTTGGAAACAAATAAACTGTGTAACGGTGCGTACACACTACACGATATGCTCCCTGAGTCATCCACTTTATCACCCAGTGTGTACGCACGATAAATCTTGAACAGAGCCTCCATAACAACAAAAACAAACACAGACAGAGGGAGAAAAAGAAAGAGGGAGGGGGTGAGAGGGAGGGGAGGGAGTGGGGAGAGGGAGGGGGGGAGAGGGAGAGAGAAAGATAGAGAGAAAAAGAGAGAGAGAGAGAGAGAGAGAGAGGAAGAGAAAGACAGAGAGGGAGAGAGAAAGAGAGAGGGAAAAAGAGAGAGAAAAAGAGAGAGAAAGAGAGGGAGAGGCGGAGGGAGAGAGAAAGACAGAGAGAGAGAGAGAAAGAGAGAGAGACAGACAAGGAAAAAAAGGAGAGATATACAGTGCTGTCGAAAAGAATGTGGTGTACTTTACTTATGCAGCATGGAGATGCCACTGGGTGGTGGGGATGGCTGTTCCACCGCTGTTGGTGGAAGGACTGTGGAAAAAGAACAGTTTCCATCAAAACCATTTGGAAACAAATAAACTGTGTAATAGTGCGTACACACTACACGAAATGCTCCCTGAGTCGTCCACTTTATCGCCCAGGGTGTACGCACCATAAATCTAGAACACAGCCTCCATAACAACAAAAACAAACACAGACAGAGGGGAAAAAAAGAAAGAGGGAGGGGGGAGGGGGAGGGGAGGGAGGGTGGATTGGGAAGGGGAGAGAGGGAGAGTGAAAGACAGAGAGAAAAGAGAGAGAGAGAGAGAGAGAGAGAAAGATAGAGGGAGGGAGAGAAAGACAGAGAGGGAGAGAGAAAGAGAGAATGAAAAAGAGAGAGAGAGGGAGGGAGAGGGAGAGAGAAAGAGTGGGAGGGAGAAAGAGAGAGGGAAAAGAGACAGAAAAAGAGAGCGAAAGAGAGAGAAAAAGAGAGAGAGAGGGAGAGAAAGACAGAGAGGGAGAGAGAAAGAGAGGGAAAAAAAGAGAGAAAACGAGAGAGAAAGAGAGGGAGGGAGGAAGGGAGAGAGAAAGACAGAGAGAGAGAAAGAGAGAGAGACTGACAAGGGAAAAAATGAGAGATATACAGTGCTGTAGAAAATAATGTGGTGTACTTTACTTACGCAGCATGGAAACGCCACTGGCTGGTGGTGGTGGCTGTTCCACCGCTGTTGGTGGAAGGACTGTGGAAAAAGAACAGTTTCCATCAAAACCATTTGGAAACAAATAAACTGTGTAATGGTGCGTACACACTACACGATATGCTCCCTGAGTCATCCACTTTATCGCCCAGTGTGTACCCACCATAAATCTAGAACACAGCCTCCATAACAACAAAAACAAACACAGATAGAGGGAGAAAAAGAAAGATGGAGGGGGAAAGACAGAGAGAAAAAGAGAGAGAGAGAGAAAAAGAGAGAGAGAGGGAGAGAAAGACAGAGAGGGAGAGAGAAAGAGAGAGGGAAAAAGAGAGAGAAAAAGAGAGTGAAAGAGAGGGAGGGGGAGGGAGAGAGAAAGACAGAAAGAGAGAGAAAAAGAGAGAGGTAGGGAGAGAAAGACAGAGAGGGAGAGAGAAAGAGGGAGGGAAAAAGAGAGAGAGAAGGAGAGGGAGGTAGATTGAGAGAGAAAGAGAGAGGGAGAGAGAAAAACAGAGGGAAAAAGAGAAAGAAATAGAGAGAGAGAGAAGAAGAGAGAGGGAGAGAAAGACAGAGAGGGAGAGAGAAAAAGAGAGAGAAAAAGTGAGAGAAATAGAGAGAGAAAGAATGGGGGGGAGGGAGACAGAAAGACAGAGAGAGAGAGAAAGAAAGAGAAAGACTGACAAGGGAAAAAAAGGAGAGATATACAGTGCTCTAGAAAACAATGTGGTGTACTTTACTTAAGCAGCATGGAGACGCCACTGGGTGGTGGTGGTGGCTGTTCCACCGCTGTTGGTGGTAGGACTGTGTAAAAAGAACAGTTTCCATCAAAACCATTTGGAAACAAATAAACTGTGTAATGTTGCATACACACTGCACGATATGCTCCCTGAGTCGTCCACTTTATCACCCAGTGTGTACCCACCATAAATCTTGAACAGAGCCTCCATAACAACAAAAACAAACACAGACAGAGGGAGAAAAAGAAAGATGGAGGGGGGAAAGGGAGGGGAGGGAAAGGGCGAGAGGGAGGGGGGAGAGGGTGAGAGAAAGACAGAGAGAAAAAGAGAGAGAGAGAGAAAAGAGAGAGAGAGGGAGAGAAAGACAGAGGGAGAGAGAAAGAGAGAGGGAAAAAGAGAGAGAGAAAGAGAGGGAGGGGGGTAAGGAGAGAGAAAGACAGAAAGAGAGAGAAAAAGGGAGAGGTAGGGAGAGAAAGACAGAGAGGGAGAGAGAAAGAGGGAGGGAAAAAGAGAGAGAGAAGGAGAGGGAGGTAGAGGGAGAGAGAAAGAGAGAGGGAGAGTGAAAGATAGAGGAAAAAAGAGAGAGAAAAAGAGAGAGAGAGGAAAAGAGAGAGGGAGAGAAAGACAGAGAGGGAGAGAGAAAAAGAGAGTGAAAAAGTGAGAGAAATAGAGAGAGAAAGAGTGGGGGGGGGAGACAGAAAGACAGAGAGATAGAGAAAGAAAGAGAAAGACTCACAAGGGAAAAAAAGGAGAGATATACAGTGCTGTAGAAAAGAATGTGGTGTACTTTACTTATGCAGCATGGAGACTCCACTGGGTGGTGGTAGTGGCTGTTCCGCCGCTGTTGGTAGTAGGACTGTGGAAAAAGAACAGTTTCCATCAAAACCATTTGGAAACAAATAAACTGTGTAATGGTGCGTACAAACTACACGATATGCTCCCTGAGTCGTCCACTTTATCGCCCAGTGTGTATGCACCATAAATCTTGAACAGAGCCTCCATAACAACAAAAACAAACACAGACAGAGGGAGAAAAAGAAAGATGGAGGGGAGAGAGGGAGGGGAGGGAGGGGGGAGAGGGAGAGAGAAAGACAGAGTGAAAAATATAGAGAGAGAGAAAAAGAGAGAGAGAGAGAAAAAGAGAGAGAGAGGGAGAGAAAAACAGAGAGAAAATAGAGGGAGAGAGAGAAAAAGAGAGAGAGAGGGAGAGAAAGACAGAGAGGGAGAGAGAAAGAGAGAGGGAAAAAGAGAAAGAAAAAGAGAAAGAAAGAGAGGGAGGGGGAAGGAAGAGAGAGAAAGACAGAGAGAGAGAAAGAGAGAGAGAAACTGACAAGGGAAAAAAAGGAGAGATATACAGTGCTTTAGAAAATAATGTGGTGTACTTTACTTACTTAGCATGGAAACACCACTGGGTGGAGGTGGTGGCTGTTCTGCCGCTGTTGGTTGTAGGACTGTGGAAAAAGAACAGTTTCCATCAAAACCATTTGGAAACAAATAAACTGTGTAATGGTGCGTACACACTACACGATATGCTCTGAGTCGTCCACTTTATCGCCCAGTGTAAACGCCTCCATAACAACAAAAACAAACACAGATGGAGGGAGAAAAAGAAAGATAGAGGGGGGAAAAGGGAGGGGAGGGAAAGGGCGAGAGGGAGGGGGGAGAGGGAGAGAGAAAGACAGAGAGAAAAAGAGAGAGAGAGAGAAAAAGAGAGAGTGAGGGAGAGAAAGACAGAGAGGGAGAGAGAAAGAGAGAGGGAAAAAGAGAGAGAAAAAGAGAGAGAAAGAGAGGGAGGGGGGGACGGAGAGAGAGAGAAAGACAGAAAGAGAGAAAAAGAGAGAGGTAGGGAGAGAAAGACAGAGATGGAGAGAGAAAGAGGGAGGGAAAAAGAGAGAGAGAAGGAGTTGGAGGTAGAGGGAGAGAGAAAGAGAGAGGGAGAGAGAAAGATAGAGGGAAAAAGAGAGAGAAAAAGAGAGAGAAAGAGATGGAGGTGGGGAGGGAGATAGAAAGACAGAGAGAGAGAGAGAAATAGAGAGAGACTGACAAGTGAAAAAAGGAGAGATATACAGTGCTGTAAAAAAGAATGTGGTGTACTTTACTTACGCAGCATGGAGACACCACAGGGTGGTGGTGGTGGTGTCTGTTCCGCCGCTGTTGGTGGTAGGACTGTGTAAAAAGAACAGTTTCCATCAAAACCATTTGGAAACAAATAAACTGTGTAATGTTGCATACACACTACACGATATGCTCCCTGAGTCGTCCACTTTATCACCCAGAGTGTACCCACCATAAATCTTGAACAGAGCCTCCATAACAACAAAAACAAACACAGACAGAGGGAGAAAAAGAAAGATGGAGGGGGGATAGGGAGGGGAGGGAATGGGCGAGAGGGAGAGAGAAAGACAGACAGAAAAAGAGAGAGAGAGAGAAGGAGGGGGGGAAGGAGAGAGAAAGACAGAAAGAGAGAGAAAAAGAGAGAGGTAGGGAGAGAAAGACAGAGAGGGAGAGAGAAAGAGGGAGGGAAAAAGAGAGAGAGAGGGAGAGAAAGACAGAGAGAAAATAGAGAGAGAGAGAGAAAAAGAAAGAGAGAGGGAGAGAAAGACAGAGAGGGAGAGAGAAAGAGAGAGGGAAAAAGAGAAAGAAAAAGAGAGAGAAAGAGAGGGAGGGGGGAGGGAGAGAGAAAGACAGAGAGAGAGAGAGAAAGAGAGAGAGAGACTGACAAGGGAAAAAAAGGAGAGATATACAGTGCTGTAGAAAAGAATGTGGTGTACTTTACTTACGCAGCATGGAGACGCCACTGGTTGGTGGTGGTGGCTGTTCCACCGCTGTTGGAGGTAGGACTGTGGAAAAAGAACAGTTTCCATCAAAACTATTTGGAAACAAATAAACTATGTAATGGTGCGTACACACTACACGATATGCTCCGAGTCATCCACTTTATCGCCCAGTGTGTATGCCTCCATAACAACAAAAACAAACACAGATGGAGGGAGAAAAAGAAAGATGGAGGGGGAAAGGGAGGGGAGGGAAAGGGCGAGAGGGAGGGGGGAGAGGGAGAGAGAAAGACAGAGAGAAAAAGAGAGAGAGAGAGAAAAAGAGAGAGAGAGGGAGAGAAAGACAGAGAGGGAGAGAGAAAGAGAGAGGGAAAAAGAGAGAGAAAAACAGAGAGGAGGAGAGGGAGGGGGGGAGGGAGAGAGAAAGACTGAAAGAGAGAGAAAAAGAGAGAGGTAGGGAGAGAAAGACAGAGAGGGAGAGAGAAAGAGGGAGGGAAAAAGAGAGGGAGAAGGAGAGGGAGGAAGAGGGAGAGAGAAAGAGAGAGGGAGAGAGAAAGATAGAGGGAAAAAGAGAGAGAAAAAGAGAGAGAGAGAAAAAGGGAGAGGGAGAGAAAGACAGAGAGGGAGAGAGAAAAAGAGAGAGAAAAAGTTAGAGAAATAGAGAGAGAAAGAGAGCGGGAGAGGGAGACAGAAAGATAGAGAGAGAGAGAAAGAAAGAGAAAGACTGACAATGGAAAAAAAGGAGAGATATACAGTGCTGTAGAAAAGAATGTGGTGTACATTACTTATGCAGCATGGAGACACCACTGGGTGGTGGTGGTGGCTCTTCCGCCGCTGTTGGTGGTTGGACTGTGGAAAAAGAACAGTTTCCATCAAAACCATTTGGAAACAAATAAACTGTGTAATGGTGCGTACAAACTACACGATATGCTCCCTGAGTCGTCCACTTTATCGCCTAGTGTGTACGCACCATAAATCTTGAACAGAGCCTCCATAACAACAAAAACAAACATAGACAGAGGGAGAAATAGAAAGATGGAGGGGGGAAAGGGAGGGGAGCGAGGGGGCGAGTGGGAGGGGGGAGAGGGAGAGAGAAAGACAGAGAGAAAAAGAGAGAGAGAGAGAAAAAGAGAGAGAGGGAGAGATAGACAGGGAGAAAGAAAGAGAGAGGGAAAAGAGAGAAAAAGAGAGAGAAAGAGAGGGAGAGAGAGACTGACAAGGGAAAAAAAGGAGAGATATACAGTGTTGTAGAAAAGGATGTGGTGTACTTTACTTACGCAGCATGGAGACGCCACTGGGTGGTGGTGGTGGCTGTTACACCGCTGTTGGTGGTAGGACTGTGGAAAAAGAACAGTTTCCATCAAAACCACGATATGCTCCCTGAGTCATCCACTTTATCGCCTAGTGTGTATGCACCATAAAATTTTGAACAGAGCCTCCATAACAACAAAAACAAATACAGACAGAGGGAGAAAAAGAAAGAGGGAGGGAGGAGAGGGAGGGGGGGAGGGAGGGGGGAGAGAGAAAGACAGAGAGAAAAAGAGAGAGAGAAAGAAAAAGAGAGAGAGAGGGAGAGAAAGACAGAGGGAGAGAGAAAGAGAGGGAAAAAGAGAGAGAAAAAGAGGTAGGGAGGAAGGAGAGAGAAAGACAGAGAGAGGGAGAGAAAGAGAGAGAGAGACTGACAAGGGAAAAAATGGAGAGATATACAGTGCTGTAGAAAAGAATGTGGTGTGCTTTACTTACGCAGCATGGAGACGCCACTGGGAGGTGGTGGTGGCTGTTCCACTGCTGTTGGTGATAGGACTGTGGAAAAAGAACAGTTTCCATCAAAACCATTTGGAAACAAATAAACTGTGTAATGGTGCGTACACACTACACGATATGCTCCGAGTCGTCCACTTTATCACCCAGTGTGTACACCTCCATAACAACAAAAACAAACATAGATGGAGGGAGAAAAAGAAAGATGGAGGGGGGAAAGGGAGGGGAGGGAAAGGGCGAGAGGGAGGGGGGAGAGGGAGAGAGAAAGACAGAGAGAAAAAGAGAGAGAGAGAGAAAAAGAGAGAGAGGGAGAGAAAGAGAGAGAGGGAGAGAGAAAGAGAGAGGGAAAAAGAGAGAGAAAAAGAGAGAGAAAGAGAGGGAGGGGTGGAGGGAGAGAGAAAGACAGAAAGAGAGAGAAAAAGAGAGAGGTAGGGAGAGAAAGACAGAGAGGGAGAGAGAAAGAGGGAGGGAAAAAGAGAGAGAGAATGAGAGGGAGGTAGAGGGAGAGAGAAAGAGAGAGGGAGAGAGAAAGATAGAGGGAAAAAGAGAGAGAAAAAGAGAGAGAGAGAAAAAGAGAGAGGGAGAGAAAGACACAGAGGGAGAAAGAAAAAGAGAGAGAAAAAGTGAGAGAAATAGAGAGAGAAAGAGTGGGGTGGAGGGTGACATAATGACAGAGAGAGAGAGAAAGAAAGAGAAAGACTGACAAGGAAAAAAAAGGAGAGTTATACAGTGCTGTTGAAAAGAATGTGGTGTACTTTACTTATGCAGCATGGAGACGCCACTGGGTGGAAGTGGTGGCTGTTCCGCCGCTGTTGGAGTAGGACTGTGGAAAAAGAACAGTTTCCATCAAAACCATTTGAAAACAAATAAACTGTGTAATGGTGCGTGCAATCTACACGATATGCTCACTGAGTCGTCCACTTTATCGCCCAGTGTGTATGCACCATAAATCTTGAACAGAGCCTCTATAACAACAAAAACAAACACAGACAGATGGAGAAAAAGAAAGTAGGAGGGGGGAGAGGGAGGGAAGGTAGGGGGGATAGGGAGAGAGAAAGACAGAGAGAAAAAGAGAGAGAGAGAGAAAAAGAGAGAGAGAGAGGGAGAGAAAGACAGAGAGGGAGAGAGAAAGAGAGAGGGAAAAAGAGAGAGAAAAAGAGAGAGAAAGAGATGGAGGTGGGGAGGGAGATAGAAAGACAGAGAGAGAGAGAGAAAGAGAGAGAGACTGACAAGGGAAAACTGAAGAGATATATAGTGCTGTAGAAAAGAATGTGGTGTACTTTAATTATGCAGCATGGAGACACCACTGGGTGGTGGTGGTGGCTGTTCCGCTGCTGTTGGTGGTAGGACTGTGGAAAAAGAACAGTTTCCATCAAAACCATTTGGAAACAAATAAACTGAGTAATGGTGCGTACAAACTACACGATATGCTCCCTGAGTCGTCCACTTTATCGCCCAGTGTGTATGCACCATAAATCTTGAACAGAGCCTCCATAACAACAAAAACAAACACAGACAGAGGGAGAAAAAGAAAGATGGAGGGGGGAGAGGGAGGGGAGGGAGGGGGGAGAGGGAGAGAGAAAGACAGAGTGAAAAATATAGAGAGAGAGAAAAAGAGAGAGAGAGAGAAAAAGAGAGAGAGAAGGAGAGAAAGACAGAGAGAAAATAGAGAGAGAGAGAGAATAAGAGAGAGAGAGGGAGAGAAAGACAGAGAGGGAGAGAGAAAGAGAGAGGGAAAAAGAGAAAGAAAAAGAGAGATAAAGAGAGGGAGGGGGGAGGGAGAGAGAAAGACAGAGAGAGAGAGAGAAAGAGAGAGAGAGACTGACAAGGGAAAAAAAGGAGAGATATACAGTGCTGTAGAAAAGAATGTGGTGTACTTTACTTACGCAACATGGAGATGCCACTGGGTGGTGGTGGTGGCTGTTCCACCGCTGTTGGTGGTAGGACTGTGGAAAAAGAACAGTTTCCATCAAAACCATTTGGAAACAAATAAACTGTGTAATGGTGCGTACACACTACACGATATGCTCCGAGTCGTCCACTTTATCGCCCAGTGTAAACGCCTCCATAACAACAAAAACAAACACAGATGGAGGGAGAAAAAGAAAGATAGAGGGGGGAAAGGGAGGGGAGGGAGAGGGCGAGAGGGAGGGGGGAGAGGGAGAGAGAAAGACAGAGAGAAAAAGAGAGAGAGAGTAAAAAAGAGAGAGTGAGGGAGAGAAAGACAGAGAGGGAGAGAGAAAGAGAAAGGGAAAAAGAGAGAGAAAAAGAGAGAGAAAGAGAGGGAGGGGGGAGGGAGAGAGAAAGACAGAAAGAGAGAGAAAAAGAGAGAGGTAGGGAGAGAAAGACAGAGAGGGAGAGAGAAAGAGGGAGGGAAAAGAGAGAGAGAAGGAGAGGGAGGTAGAGGGAGAGAGAACGAGAGAGGGAGAGAGAAAGATAGAGGGAAAAAGAGAGAAAAAAAGAGAGAGAGAGGAAAAGAGAGAGGGAGAGAAAGACAGAGAGGGAGAGAGAAAAAGAGAGTGGAAAAGTGAGAGAAATAGATAGAGAAAGAGTGGGGGGGAGGGAGACAGAAAGACAGAGAGATAGAGAAAGAAAGAGAAAGACTCACAAGGGAAAAAAAGGAGTGATATACAGTGCTGTAGAAAAGAATGTGGTGAACTTTAATTACGCAGCATGGAGACGCCACTGGGTGGTGGTGGTGGCTGTTCCGCTGCTGTTGGTGGTAGGATTGTGGAAAAAGAACAGTTTCCATCATAACCATTTGGAAACAAATAAACTGTGTAATGGTGCGTACAAACTACACGATATGCTCCCTGAGTCGTCCACTTTATCGCCCAGTGTGTATGCACCATAAATCTTGAACAGAGCCTCCATAACAACAAAAACAAACACAGACAGAGGGAGAAAAAGAAAGAAGGAGGGGGGAGAGGGAGGGGAGGAAGGGGGGAGAGGGAGAGAGAAAGACAGAGAGAAAAAGAGAGAGAGAGGGAGAGAAAGACAGAGAGAAAATAGAGAGAGAGAAAAAGAGAGAGAGAGGGAGAGAAAGACAGAGAGGGAGAGAGAAAGAGAGAGGGAAAAAGAGAAAGAAAAAGAGAGAGAAAGAGAGGTAGGGGGGAGGGAGAGAGAAAGACAGAGGGAGAGAGAAAGAGAGAGAGAGACTGACAAGGGAAAAAAAGGAGAGATATACAGTGCTGTAGAAAAGAATGTGGTGTACTTTACTTACGCAGCATGGAGACGCCACTGGTTGGTGGTGGTGTCTGTTCCACCGCTGTTGGTGCTAGGACTGTGGAAATAGAACAGTTTCCATCAAAACCATTTGGAAACAAATAAACTGTGTAATGGTGCGTACAAACTACACGATATGCTCCCTGAGTCGTCCCCTTTATCGCCCAGTGTGTATGCATCATAAATCTTGAACAGAGCCTCCATAACAACAAAAACAAACACAGACAGAGGGAGAAAAAGAAAGAAGGAGGGGGGAGAGGAAGGGGAGGGTGGGGGGAGAGGGAGAGAGAAAGACAGAGAGAAAAAGAGAGAGAGAGGGAGAGAAAGACAGAGAGAAAATAGAGAGAGAAAAAGAAAGAGAAAGGGAGAGAAAGACAGAGAGGGAGAGAGAAAGAGAGAGGGAAAAAGAGAAAGAAAAAGAGAGAGAAAGAGAGGGAGGGGGGAGGGAGAGAGAAAGACAGAGAGAGAGAGAGAAAGAGAGAGAGAGACTGACAAGGGAAAAAAAGGAGAGATGCTGTAGAAAAGAATGTGGTGTACTTTACTTACGCAGCATGGAGATGCCACTGGTTGGTGCTGGTGGCTGTTCCACCGCTGTTGGTGGTAGGACTGTGGAAAAAGAACAGTTTCCATCAAAACCATTTGGAAACAAATAAACTATGTAATGGTGCGTACACACTACACGATATGCTCCGAGTCGTCCACTTTATCGCCCAGTGTGTATGCCTCTATAACAACAAAAACAACCACAGATGGAGGGAGAAAAAGAAAGATGGAGGGGGGGAAAGGGAGGGGAGGGAAAGGGCGAGAGGTAGGGGGGAGAGGGAGAGAGAAAGACAGAGAGAAAAATAGAGAGAGAGAGAAAAAGAGAGAGAGAGGGAGAGAAAGACAGAGAGGGAAAGAGAAAGACAGAGAGGGAAAAAGAGAGAGAAAAAGAGAGAGAAAGAGAGGGAGGGGGGGAGGGAGAGAGAAAGACAGAAAGATAGAGAAAAAGAGAGAGGTAGGGAGAGAAAGACAGAGAGGGAGAGAGAAAGAGGGAGGGAAAAAGAGAGAGAGAAGGAGAGGGAGGTAGAGGGAGAGAGAAAGAGAGAGGGAGAGAGAAAGATAGAGGGAAAAAGAGAGAGAAAAAGAGAGAGAGAGAAAAAGAGAGAGGGAGAGAAAGACAGAGAGGGAGAGAGAAAAAGAGAGAGAAAAAGTGAGAGAAATAGAGGGAGAAAGAGTGGGGGGAGGGAGACAGAAAGATAGAGAGAGAGAGAAAGAAAGAGAAAGACTGACAAGGGAAAAAAAGGAGAGATATACAGTGCTGTAGATAAGAATGTGGTGTACTTTACTTATGCAGCATGGAGACTCCACTGGGTGGTGGTGGTGGCTGTTCCGCCGCTGTTGGTGGTTGGACTGTGGAAAAAGAACAGTTTCCAACAAAACTATTTGGAAACAAATAAACTGTGTAATGGTGCGTACAAACTACACGATATGCTCCCTGAGTCGTCCACTTTATCGCCCAGTGTGTACGCACCATAAATCTTGAACAGAGCCTCCATAACAACAAAAACAAACACAGACAGAGGGAGAAAAAGAAAGAAGCTGGGGGAGAGGGAGGGGAGGGAGGGGGGAGAGGGAGAGAGAAAGACAGAGAGAAAAAGAGAGAGAGAGAGAAAAAGAGAGAGAGGGAGAGAAAGACAGAGAGGGAGAGAGAAAGAGAGAGGGAAAAAGAGAGAGAAAAAGAGAGAGAAAGAGATGGAGGTGGGGAGGTAGAGAGAAAGTCAGAGAGAGAGAGAGACTGACAAGGGAAAAAAGGAGAGATATACAGTGCTGTAGAAAAGAATGTGGTGTACTTTACTTATGCAGCATAGAGACACCACTTGGTGGTGGTGGTGGCTGTTCCGCCGCTGTTGGTGGTAGGACTGTGTAAAAAAACAGTTTCCATCAAAACCATTTGGAAACAAATAAACTGTGTAATGGTGCATACACACTACACGATATGCTCCCTGAGTCGTCCACTTTATCGCCCAGTGTGTATGCACCATAAATCTAGAACACAGCCTCCATAACAGCAAAAACAAACACAGACAGAGGGAGAAAAAATAGAGAGAGAGAGAGAAAAAGATAGATGGAGGGAGAGAAAGACAGAGAGGGAGAGAGAAAGAGAGAGGGAAAAAGAGAGAGAGAGGGAGGGAGAGGGAGAGAGAAAGAGAGAGGGAGGGAGAAAGAGAGGGGGAAAAGAGAGCAAAAAAGAGAGAGAAAGAGAGAGAGAGAGAGAGAGAAAAGGAAAATGAGAGAGAGAGCGAGAGAAAGACAGAGAGGGAGAGAGAAAGAGAGAGGGAAAAAGAGAGAGAGAGAAAGAGTGGCAGGGGGGGAGGGAGAGAGAAAGACAGAGAGAGAGAAAGAGAGAGAGAAACTGACAAGGGAAAAAAAGGAGAGATATACAGTGCTTTAGAAAATAATGTGGTGTACTTTACTTACTTAGCATGGAAACACCACTGGGTGGAGGTGGTGGCTGTTCTGCCGCTGTTGGTTGTAGGACTGTGGAAAAAGAACAGTTTCCATCAAAACCATTTGGAAACAAATAAACTGTGTAATGTTGCGTACACACTACACGATATGCTCCCTGAGTCGTCCACTTTATTGCCCAGTGTGTACACACCATAAATCTTGAACAGAGCCTCCATAACAACAAAAACAAACATAGACAGAGGGAGAAAAAGAAAGATGGAGGGGAGAAAGGGAGGGGAGCGAGGGGGCGAGAGGGAGGGGGGAGATGGAGGGGGGAGAGGGAGAGAGAAAGATAGAGAGAAAAAGAGAGAGAGAGAGAAAAAGAGAGAGAGAGGGAGAGATAGACAAGGAGAGAGAAAGAGAGAGGGAAAAGAGAGAGAAAAAGAGAGAGAAAGAGAGGGAGGGGGGAGGGAGAGAGAAAGACAGAAATAGAGAGAGAAAGAGAGAGAGAGAGACTGACAAGTGAAAAAAAGGAGAGATATACAGTGTTGTAGAAAAGGATGTTGTGTACTTTACTTACACAGTATGGAGACGCCACTGGGTGGTGGTGGTGGCTGTTACACCGCTGTTGGTGGTAGGACTGTGGAAAAAGAACAGTTTCCATCAAAACCATTTGGAAACAAATAAACTGTGTAATGGTGCATACACACTATACGATATGCTCCCTGAGTTGTCCAATTTATCACCCAGTGTATCCGCACCATAAATCTTGAACAGAGCCTCTATAACAACCAAAACAAACACAGACAGAGGGAGAAAAAGAAAGAGGGAAGGTGGGAGGGAGGGGAGGGATGGGGGGATATGGAGGGGGGAGAGAGGGAGAGAGAAAGACAGAGAGAAAGCGAGAGAGAGAGAGAGAGAGAGAGAGAGAGAGAGAGAGAAAAAGAGAGAGGAAGGGAGAGAAAGACAGAGTGGGAGAGAGAGAGAGGGAAAAAGAGAGAGAGAAGGAGAGGGAGGTAGAGGGAGAGAGAAAGAGAGAGGGAGAGAGAAAGATAGAGGGAAAAAGAGAGAAAAAGAGAGAGACAGAGAGAAAAAGAGAGAGGGAGAGAAAGACAGAGAGGGAGAGAGAAAAAGAGAGGGAAAAAGTGAGAGAAATAGAGAGAGAAAAAGAGGGGGGGAGGGAGAGAGAAAGACAGAGAGAGAGAGAAAGAGAGAGAAAGACTGACACAAGGGAAAAAAAGGAGAGATATACAGTGCTGTAGAAAATAATTTGGTGTACTTTACTTACGAAGCATGGATACGCCACTGGGTGGTGGTGGTGGCTGTTCCGCCGCTGTTGGTGGTAGGACTCTGGAAAAAGAACAGTTTCCATCAAAACCATTTGGAAACATATAAACTGTGTAATGTTGCGTACAGACTACACGATATGCTCCCTGAGTCATCCACTTTATCGCCCAGTGTGTATGCACCATAAAATTTTGAACAGAGCCTCCATAACAACAAAAACAAATACAGACAGAAGGAGAAAAAGAAAGAGGGAGGGTGGAGAGGGAGGGGGAGAGAGGGAGGGGGGGGGGAGGGAGAGAGAAAGACAGTGAGAAAAAGAGAGAGAGAAAGAAAAAGAGTGAGAGAGGGAGAGAAAGACAGAGAGGGAGAGAGAAAGAGAGAGGGAAATAGAGAAAGAAAAAGAGAGAGAAGGAGAGGGAGCGGGGAGGGAGAGAGAAAGACAGAGAGAGAGAGAGAGAGAAAGAGAGAGAGAGACTGACAAGGGAAAAAAAGGAGAGATATACAGTGCTGTATAAAAGAATGTGGTGTACTTTACTTACGCAGCATGGAGACGCCACTGGTTGGTGGTGGTGGCTGTTCCACCGCTGTTGGTGGTAGGACTGTGGAAAAAGAACAGTTTTCATCAAAACCATTTGGAAACAAATAAACTATGTAATGGTGCGTACACACTACACGATATGCTCCGCGTCGTCCACTTTATCGCCCAGTGTGTATGCCTCCATAACAACAAAAACAAACACAGATGGAGGGAGAAAATGAAAGATGGAGGGGGAAAAGGGAGGGGAGGGAAAGGGCGAGAGGGAGGGGGGGAGAGGGAGAGAGAAAGACAGAGAGAAAAAGAGAGAGAGAAAAAGAGAGAGAGAGGGAGAGAAAGACAGAGAGGGAGAGAGAAAGAGAGAGGGAAAAAGAGAGAGAAAAAGAGAGAGAAGAGAGGAGAGGGGGGGGGGAGGGAGAGAGAAAGACTGCAAGAGAGAGAAAAAGAGAGAGGTAGGGAGAGAAATACAGAGAGGGAGAGAGAAAGAGGGAGGGAAAAAGAGAGAGAGAAGGAGAGGGAGGAAGAGGGAGAGAGAAAGAGAGAGGGAGAGAGAAAGATAGAGGGAAAAAGAGAGAGAAAAAGAGAGAGAGAGAAAAAGGGAGAGGGAGAGAAAGACAGAGAGGGAGAGAGAAAAAGAGAGAGAAAAAGTGAGAGAAATAGAGAGAGAAAGAGTGGGGGGGAGGGAGACAGAAAGATAGAGAGAGAGAGAGAAAGAAAGAGAAAGACTGACAAGGGAAAAAAAGGAGAGATATACAGTGCTGTAGAAAAGAATGTGGTGTACTTTACTTATGCAGCATGAAGACTCCACTGGGTGGTGGTAGTGGCTGTTCCGCCGCTGTTGGTGGTTGGACTGTGGAAAAAGAACAGTTTCCATCAAAACCATTTGGAAACAAATTAACTGTGTAATGGTGCATACACACTACACGATATGCTCCCTGAGTCGTCCACTTTATCGCCCAGTGTGTATGCACCATAAATCTAGAACACAGCCTCCATAACAGCAAAAACAAACACAGACAGAGGGAGAAAAAGAGAGAGGGAGGGGGGGAGGGGGAGGGGAGGGAGGGGGGATTGGGAGGGCAGAGAGAGGGAGAGAGAAAGACAGAGAGAAAAAATAGAGAGAGAAAAGGAAAAAGAGAGAGAGAGGGAGAGAAAGACAGAGAGGGAGAGAGAAAGAGAGAGGGAAAAAGAGAGAGAGAAAGAGTGGGAGGGGGGGATGGAGAGAGAAAGACAGAGAGAGAGAAAGAGAGAGAGAAACTGACAAGGGAAAAAAAGGAGAGATATACAGTGCTTTAGAAAATAATGTGGTGTACTTTACTTACGCAGCATGGAAACGCCACTGGGTGGAGGTGCTGGCTGTTCTGCCGCTGTTGGTTGTAGGACTGTGGAAAAAGAACAGTTTCCATCAAAACCATTGGGAAACAAATAAACTGTGTAATGTTGCGTACATGCTACACGATATGCTCCCTGAGTCGTCCACTTTCTTGCCCAGTGTGTACGCACCATAAATCTTGAACAGAGCCTCCATAACAACAAAAACAAACATAGACAGAGGGAGAAAAAGAAAGATGGGGGGGAAAGGGAGGGGAGCGAGGGGGCAAGAGGGAGGGGGGAGAGGGAGGGGGGAGAGGGAGAGAGAAAGATAGGGAGAAAAAGAGAGAGAGAGAGAAAAAGAGAGAGAAAGGGAGAGCTAGACAGGGAGAGAGAAAGTGAGATGGAAAATAGATAGAAAAAGAGAGAGAAAGAGAGGGAGGGGGAGGGAGAGAGAAAGACAGAAATAGAGAGAGAAAGAGAGAGAGAGAGAGACTGACAAGGGAAAAAAAGGAGAGATATACAGTGTTGTAGAAAAGGATGTGGTGTACTTTACTTACACAGCATGGAGACGCCACTGGGTGGTGGTGGTGGTGGCTGTTACACCGCTTTTTTTGGTAGGACTGTGGAAAAAGAACAGTTTCCATCAAAACCATTTGGAAACAAATAAACTGTGTAATGGTGCATACACACTATACGATATGCTCCCTGAGTTGTCCACTTTATCACCCAGTGTATCCGCACCATAAATCTTGAACAGAGCCTCCATAGCAACAAAAACAAACACAGACAGAGGGAGAAAAAGAAAGAGGGAGGGGGGGAGGGAGGGGAGGGAGGGGGGGATATGGAGGGGGGAGAGAGGGAGAGAAAAAGACAGAGAGAAAGAGAGAGAGAGAGAGAAAAAGAGAGAGGGAGGGAGAGAAAGACAGAGAGGGAGAGAGAGAGAGAGAGAGAGGGAAAAAGAGAGAGAGAAGGGGAGGGAGGTGGAGGGAGAGAGAAAGAGAGAGGGAGAGAGAAAGATAGAGGGAAAAAGAGAGAGAAAAAGAGAGAGACAGAGAGAAAAAGAGAGAGGGAGAGAAAGACAGAGAGGGAGAGAGAAAAAGAGAGGGAAAAAGTGAGAGAAATATAGAGAGAAAAAGAGGGGGGGAGGAGAGAGAAAGACAGAGAGAGAGAGAAAGAGAGAGAAAGACTGACAAGGGAAAAAAAGGAGAGATATACAGTGCTGTAGAAAAGAATTTGGTGTACTTTACTTACGAAGCATGGATACGCCACTGGGTGGTGGTGGTGGCTGTTCTGCCGCTGTTGGTGGTAGAACTGTGGAAAAAGAACAGTTTCCATCAAAATTATTTGGAAACAAATAAACTGTGTAATGTTGCATACGCACTACACGATATGCGCCCTGAGTCATCCACTTTATCGCCCCGTGTGTATGCACCATAAAATTTTGAACAGAGCCTCCATAACAACAAAAACAAATACAGACAGAGGGAGAAAAGAAAGAGGGAGGGATGAGAGGGAGGGGGGGAGATGGAGGGGGGGGAGGGAGAGAGAAAGACAGTGAGAAAAAGAGAGAGAGAAAGAAAAAGAGTGAGAGAGGGAGAGAAAGACAGAGGGAGAGAGAAAAAGAAAGGGAAAAAGAGAGAGAGAAAGAGATGGAGGGGGGAGGGAGAGAGAAAGACAGAGAGACAGAGAGAAAGAGAGAGAGAGACTGACAAGGGAAAAAAAGGAGAGATATACAGTGCTGTAGAAAAGAATGTGGTGTACTTTACTTACACAGCATGGAGACGCCACTGGGTGGTGGTGGTGGCTGTTCCACCGCTGTTGGTGGTAGGACTGTGGAAAAAGAACAGTTTCCATCAAAACCATTTGGAAACAAATAAACTGTGTAATGGTGCGTACACACTACACGATATGCTCCGAGTCGTCCACTTTATCGCCCAGTGTGTACGCACCATAAATCTTGAACAGAGCCTCCATAACAACAAAAACAAACACAGATGGTGGGAGAAAAAGTAAGAGGGAGGGGGGGAGAGGGAGGGGAGGGAGGGGGGGAGAGGTAGAGAGAAAGACAGAGAGAAAAAGAGAGAGAGAGAGAAAAAGAGAGAGAGAGAGGGAGAGAAAGACAGAGAGGGAGAGAGTAAGAGAGAGGGAAAAAGAGAGAGAAAAAGAGAGTGAAAGAAGGGTAGGGGGGAGGGAGAGAGAAAGACAGAGAGAGAGAGAGAAAGAGAGAGAGAGACTGACAAGGGAAAAAAAGGAGAGATAGACAGTGCTGTAGAAAAGAATGAGGTGTACTTTACTTACGCAGCATGGAGACACCACTGGGTGGTGGTGGCTGTTCCGCCACTGTTGGTGGTAGGACTGTGGAAAAAGAACAGTTTCCATCAAAACCATTTGGAAACAAATAAACTGTGTAATGGTGTGTACACACTACACGA